>OW971897.1:4093799-5458398 GCA_943193645.1 Acentria ephemerella
ACATCTAACTCATCTTGTGAGCATTCTATTTCACTAAAATTCATATTGAATGGTTGAGACATCTTTGGACTCTCTGGTCTACCAGGAATATCAGACCAATCTCGAAGCAGGTTTCCTGTACTTTTTGATTTCTCTACTAAATTTTCGACATATAGTGCATCATTATTTTGTAACGCCTGGTAAGGAATGCTTGTAGTTACATAAAAAAGTTTTTTATTTGAATAGTCATTTAGTTCAGAGTCTATAAGTGTATATTTATTAACAACTTCAAATAATACTTGTGAATACTTATCAGATATAATTTGTTGTTTTTCTATAGCACTAGATGATAGAAGTCTGTAATTTTTTCTCTGTTTATTTGATCTCTTAGTACTACTTATTTTAAAATCTGGTATGGTAAATCCATACTCTTGTAATGTAGTTCTTATTTGTGTTGTTCTGTCTTTAGATCTTAATGAACAGTGTGAAAAACAATTCTCAGAGATATTGTTTTCCAGTGATTTGGACAAAGCAACAGCTATTTGAAGTTGTTCTGAATCAATGTCTACACCAGATTGTTTACAAATTTCATCAAACTTTTTGGAATATTTCAACAAATCACATTTCTTTGATTCCAATGCAGTTCTTATATCTTTTTGTCCTTTTGGTCTTTTCTTGATTTTGTTATTTCCACTTTTGCTAGTGCTTGGTTTGTGAATATTTTTCGGACCCGTTTGAGTAGCTTTTTTCTTCTGAAACTCTGATAAGCTTTCATCCATAACCGGACAGCTCGAAAAATATTTGCTGATTATTTCACATTGGCTTTGGCTTTTGCTGATAACAAATAAAACGAATTATTGAGTTTTTACCATTTATTACGAGAATTAATATTCAATGTAGTACCTACCTATTAGTTTTGATATTTACATTCCAATTTTTACGAATCTGGTCTGTCAATTCTGGAGAATTCCTTTTCATACCGACGTATTGTTTCTGCTGACCTATTGGGCAAACCACTGGCAATCATAATTTTCCTTTCAACCTCTTCTATAGGATCCTCGTAAAGTACTTCTGTGGCTTTCCTCAGATTTTCCGTTATTTTTACGTTACTGAAAACAATGGTTTGCAATGAGAAAAATAACCTATTTCCCAATTAACATTTCACTATGCATTCACTTACTGAAATATAAGTCCACTAATAATCCCAAAGGTTAGTATTCCTATACCAAGAATATTTCTAAACTTTGCAGCAGGTGTACCTTTTATTCTTCTAGGTTTCCATTTTGACATATCAACACCGATAGCCATTTTTGATTAATTGCACAGACAGAAAATGTTCTGAAAGATTATTTAGAATTCTCCTTATTAAAAGGGAAAGCAAAGGTAATGAGTCCATGCAGTCATGTCTTGTATATTCTACGAAATAAGAAAAGTTTCAATAGAGCATAGGGCCTAAACAAGATACATTACAGATTGAATGTAGATCTCTTAGCTAGCGAGAATAAATGTCAAATCCCACACATTATTCATTTAGCGATTTGAATGTGATTTTTTAGTCGTTTATTTTATGAGAAACATTCGTTCAGAATATCAAATATCTTGCTTTTAAAGCTGATATTGACTGATCGGTGTTCTAATTTTTATTACGTATTTGTGATGAAAAACTCGTGTTGCTTCATCTATGAAACGATCCTTACATAGCGCAATATATTATGAAATATAATAATAAGCATCAGATTAGTGATTTTCGAGAGATTTCACAATGTTCTGTTTTAATTACTTTTTTTATAGAATTAATTTTTTTTGTTGACATTTTAGTATCATTATATCGTAATCGTGAGCTTTACATTTCATCTTCATAATTTTAAATCTCGTAAGTAATCAACAGAATGGCGGTCAAAAACTCCATGAGGCAAATTGATATATTTCACCGGTATCTCGGTGGCTCGGAAGTATAAGAAAATAATCACTGAAGACATGAATTTATGGGCTTTAGTTCATGTAGTAGGGAGAACATAAATAAAAAAAACTAATAAAAATTTCTTTCTTAAAACAAAATAAAAACGGAGTTCTTGGGGCGTAATGGTGGGGTCGGTTGCGTGCATATATTATTTAGTATATTTTTGTAGTGAAATTTTATAATGAAATTGGTGTAATTTCATGGCAAAAAGTATCGTTATATAGCACAGTATATGGCTTACATCATTCAGCGTTGATTCATAACTTATGTGAGAATTTTCAGATTCATTTCCATTCATTCATTTATAGGGCAAGTTCATTTATTTAACATCATAGGCATCATCAGCATTTCAAATTCATTTGCGCACCATTTAATCGTAATCATTAACATTACATTCCATTTTCGTATCATATTATAGTTAACATTCATTAACAATATGCCGAAGTCCACCATTAGTCGCGAAAAATAGGGTAAAGGGATACGACACACCGGTATCCTGGAGCCAGGAATAACTACAAATGACATGGCTGTATTGAATTCAGATACCTTTGACTTCTCTTTTAACATGGGGGACCTAAAACAAAATTAAAACGGAAATATATATCGTTTTTCAAATTTATCGTTTTGTAATAATAATAATAATAATATTATACATACCATAAAACTTCCCACCTAAAAATTCCTATAAAGGTTACTATGCTATAGTTTTGTGATAACGATTACCGGAATATGTTCTACAATCATTAAAAAAAAAATGCTCCTCCATAGTCGCGTTTATTCTAATACAATTACAACAACATTAGCGAGCAAAACAACTTAAAACAATTTGAATGACTGTTTCATTTTTGAGTGTAAAACTTGTAACTACTAGGAATACATAATGTCTCTCCTTCAGACATTGCCATTTAAGGAGTACCAGGCTGCCCTAGCGTTTAGTAAAGAAAAATGTGAAATTATTGCGGAACTAGCAAATGTAGAGTAAGTTGATTTAATGTCGATTTGATTTAATCGATTTTATGAAAAATGTCGCTTAATTTTCAAAATTAAATCCAAAAATAATATAGAAACAAGCTTTAGCAAGAGGCCTACCCTCATTGTATATGCTATTATTGAGATTTTATTGACTAGCCTTACCTTAAATTTATTCAATTTCAGAATAACATTCTCTGACAAGAAAAAACCTGGCGAGTTTCTTTTGAAGACTTTGGACCGTTTAGGTTTCACTGTACCCCAGTATAAACATTATCTTAACCAATCATTACAAGTTAAAACCATAATTACCTACTATAAACCACAAGCTAAAGTGGCTATACTAATTGCGAATGATAGATATAAATATTTGGCCAACTTGGGTACTCCATCTGTTGATTGCGATTCACTTGCTGCCAATTTAAAAACTTTGGGTTTTATAATAGTAACACTGAAGAATACAGTAGGTGGTGTTTTCAAAGCTGTATTGAGTAGAGTGTTTGCTCAAATACCAGAGGACTCGTATTGTAAGTCACAATAAATTTTCATTCAATGCATTACTTAATTTTAATGTGTTCCTGTAATCGAAAGGATTAGAGGATAAAATAAACTAAACTATTAGTTAGAACTTAACATTGCAAGTTTCCCCTTACCACAAACCAGACAAGTGATAAATTCCTTTGTTAAATTACAATCTTTTCTCCAATTTGCTCTTAAATATTTATAAATATAATGTTTCAATACTTTCTCATTTAGAAGTAGGTATTATCACACCTATCATTATTCTACTTTTTAGGTTTTATTTTTTATGCAGGACATGGTGTTGAGTTATGCAATACAAAATGTATGCTCTTTATTGATTGCCCAGAAGATTGCATGGAGAATAAACACTGTGTGACAGAGAACTTTGTTTTGAGGGAAGTAGCTAAATGCAAGCCAGATCTAGTTGTCCTAATAATGGATATGTGTAGAGTACACTTGAAAAGGTATGAATAATTTATTTTTTCTGGAAGTTAAAGCTTCCACTCTAAACATTAGATTATTATTTAAAAATCAATAATTTTTAGCCATATATTAAAAAGAGCCAATAGTCTTATGATGAAGCTCAGCATCAAAAATAGTTGTCAATCATTGCTTACCTCTACCTGAGACTGACTCTACTTCAAACTTAGCTTATAACATTATGGAATTTATTCATTACAGAGAAACAAACCCTAAAATATACTTATCAATGTTAAATATAGAAGATTACACCATTCATAATAATCTACTAGTAACATACTCAACTCAATCATCTGAAATGGCTTATGAAGTATTAGAAATAGAAACCTCTGTTACATTAGAGGAAAATGCCACATATGAACTAAAGACTGGTGATACAGACAAAATAATGCCTGGAAGTAGTCTGTATGTAAATGCACTATGTACAAGATTGGCTGATAATTTAGATATCTGGAGTTTGATAGACAAAGTTCATAGAGGTTAGTAGTTAACAGTTTTGAGTAATCAAAGTAATTCTAGTCTTTGACACTCTGTGAAAAGAGTTTAATTTTAAATGGATACTGATAAACAGCTCGATATAAAATATGACTATGTGAAGACCCAAAACAAATATTGGTTGTGATTCCATAACACAAGCTATTAATGATGCTTACATAGGACTAGATAATAGGCTTGTGTTGGTGTAAGTAAGATTATTCCAAGTACAGAATCTATATCTAAATACAGTTCATCTTTTCACTCAAAGAAACTTGTCATATCAACATTTAGAAAGGTGTTCAAAATTCAACTTCAACAACAAGAAATTTAAAATACTCTATTATGAAGCATGTACATAAATGCCTCCTTAAATTATGTAAGGTTATTTAGTTGATAGTTCTTAATTTTTGCTATCCTTCTCCTTATATACATAATAGGAAGATGGAATATACTATCATCCCTTAGGATAATGAAATTGTAAGGGGAAATTCAGCAAATCTATGGAAAACTATGGCGTAAAATCGACGAAAAATCTCTAAATTAAAAAGAGAAATTTCTCAAGATTCTTTGATTTTATTGAGTTTTTTATAAGTTATACAAAAAAAATTAAGTCTATAAAATATAAAAATTATAAATTAAATATTTTTTAATGCTCTGATAACTTTAACTAAATATTGTCATTGGAGAATATTAATCAGTCTTTTTAATTACAGATATGGAGAATTCTATAAGAAAACAAAAGCCCATCAAAGTACAATGTGGTATTGTTAAAAGATCTCTGTATGATCCAGTGAAAGGTAAAATTATTAATTTTAAATGTTAATTTTACCATATTTACTTATGTTATAGATACTAGTCAAATAGTCAGACTTTTACTGGTTATTGCTACTATGATCAGGCTCCGTTGGTCTATAAATTGATTCCTCCTTAGAAAAAAAATACATGCTTATGAATGAATGCTCTAAGGTTTGTAATAGACATAAATGAGTGATTCATTATCTATTGTGATAATGCTATTTTTTTTGTTAAGTTATGTGAAGTACTGACATCTCAGAATGCACTTCACAATTTTACTAACTAGGAGGTAATGTGTGATGATTTCAATGTTGTTAAAAACAAACCAAGTACTTTTAATTGTGACATAGAGGAAAAAGTAATGAGAATAGGGAAGCCCAATTCCATGACAAAGTAATTAATTTAAATTATTAATGACAAATACAATTTCAGGTGATGCAGCAATTGTCTTAAAAAGAATTTTAGAAGTAACAAAAGAATTTGAAAACTGTCTCGTATTTTAAGAATAAATCATATTTCTACAAATGCAATAATATTTTTTAAGTGAAATAAAATTTAACAAATCGAGATTTTAATAAAAAAATATTGAAAATAAACTGCATTTTATTACTATTTCAACATACATAAGAAGCCAATCCTGTACATCCAGTTATTTGATAGGATTAAAATTGTACCCATCTTTTTCTAATAACAATAAAAGGAAAGTGACATTATACAAAAGTCAACTAAGTCACCAAAACAAGACATTAAAATTAAGACCATTGGCATTGTGAAGACTAATTGTTATTTATTGACTGATTGTGGCTGAAAATGGTTGACTACATTCACCCACCAGGTATCTTCCACTCCTTTTGTGAATTCTCTAATAAATCTATAGTTGAGAATGAATATTTTATCTTGATATTCTGGTTGTACACTAAAATAAAGTACCAAATATTTACTTCAATACAAAAAAATTAAATATAATTTCAAATTTTTCATTCATTTATTAAATTAGTATTTAGATTTTAATATTTTACTAATATTTCTTAATGAAATGTAAAGAACAGGACAGATGTTGCAGGTAACAAAGTCTGCATCATTTGTCCCTTTAATTATTAATCATTCTAATGTTTTTATGTCTTTCTATTCACTACCTCATATTGGCCTTAATTATATTGTGCATGAACCCAATTTAAAAAGTTCAGTACTACTGACATTAAAATCTGACCACAAAAAATAGACACCCAGTGTCATAATTAAATATTCCAAAAGTGGTGGCTATATATTTATAGTAAATTAGCCTTACTTCTAAGTGCATCATAAAACATCAATAGTGGCCAGCAGAATCACCACCATTATTTAAATATTATTATTAGAACAGCATAAATTTAAAGTTTGCTATAATTTATAGGAGAGACAAGTTTTCATCCGTTTCAACAGTTACATATGAAGAGCCAACAACAGTGTTATCAAATTATAATTGGATTTACAATTGTTCTATACACAGGCTTTAAATGAGGTTTCTGGTGTATTATTAACATTTCACAGCTACTTACCCTAAAGAAATAGGTGGTAAATCTCCAGTCTCTTTCATTTGATGAAGTCCCTTCATTACATGATAACACATAGTAATTTCAACCCAACGCTTGTCTGCTTCATCAAACATAACTCCAACCTGCAAATATTACACTTCTCAAAAAAACTATGATGACAATACTATCTAACGATAAAAAAACGAAGTTAGCATCAAGATGTTACAATAAAAATTATCACTTTGATACCTGATAAGGGAAAGCATAAAATATATCTTCTTTTTGTATGCTAAGTAGCTGTCTTTGAGAGACTGAGAGTTTAGATATAGCAGTCTTAAGTGAGGTGATAGCATCTTTGTCGACTAGACCTTCAAGTGATGAAAAATCGCTCCTTTGCAAAGCATCTGAAACAACCTAATATAAATACTGAATTTTATTTCATACAAAGTAAAAAATATTATATTATTTCGTTATATTATTAATTTAAAAGAAAAACAAACTTGGACAGCGTGTTTTGAAGCTTCAATAAATTCATTTAAGCTGAATTCTGGCTCGAAGTATGGTCTAATTATAAAGTTTGAAAACATCCAATTTTTAACAAATTTGATGAAAGAAGGCCACATAATTGGTGGGAACTCCATTAGAGGTGGCAATTTTCTTGGTTCTACTCGATTTTCGCAGTAGTTCCGAAATTGTGTAACAGTACATGTTGAGGTTATATTTATTTGTTTCTGTAAAGATTTAAATGGAATTCTCCCACATAATCTAAACGTTTGAATCGTTAATAGTTGTCTTAAAGCTAAATTCATATTTTTTTTTCTATTTTGAGAAAATTAAAAACAGTACATAAGAGCAAAACATGAATAATAAACTTGGCCTCTGTACAAAAACATTTGTTCACAGATTAAGTCACAGACACAGATTAGAAAGAGTATGACTAAAGCAATGAGGCATGAACAAAATATTTATATTATTTCTTCGTCATACGTCTAAAGCTTTTGTCCCAATTATTTGGCCTGGTAACAAAGACTTTTAAGCCATATCTTCATTAATGTAGTTTTTATATTTATTCCTGGCTCCAGGATACTGGTGAAATGTAACCCTTTGCCCCATTGAGTTTTTGGCGACTAATGGTAGGTCCGGATATTTTTATAATGACTTGAATGAATGAATGAATCCAAATGAAAATGGAATGATAAAGAATGAACGGAAATGAAACACTAAATAATCTCACATAAGACTCAAATTAACGCTGAATGATGTATTTCATATATTGCAGGATATAACATATGTTATATCCTGCAATATATCAATATAATAATATCAATATATCAATATATGAAATACATATCGTTTTTGCCATGAAAGTACACTAATTTCATTACAAAATTCCACTACAAAACAAAATATACGAAATAAAATATTCAGCATCGAATCATTCCCCGCTATTACGCGCTAAAAACTCTTTGATTTTTTAGTCACTTTACTGGCATGGATGCATGTCCTTTAGGCCTACAGGGCCTAAAGAAGAAGTAAAATCCAAGCCAATCGAATTATGACAGCATAATTCGATTGGCTTGGATTTTACTTCTTCTACATCATCACAAGTTTTGGAGCAATTTATTTATAGATATATTAAATTTATAGATAATATGTAAATTGATTAATACCATAGATTATTGCTTCTTTTTTAATTATTTAATGGTATTGCTTGATTAGATTTGCTTGAATAGATTATGACTACATATAAGTACCAAACCGTGTTTACAAATTGCTCTGACATAGACTTTAACTGATCTTTCGTAATATTCTCCCGTGTAGGGAAAGCTAGACGTCAAACAGCCTATTCTTAAGTGGTATTATTTCATTTTTAGAAAACTGATATTCATTTTGTTATTATATAATATATAATTAAAAAATATGAATAGGCATAGGCCATAAAACCTTTACTGCCCAACCTGATCTAGGCAAGTTGCATTTCGATAATCTCACTTGAATTACTAAATGTAAAAATGTATGGGATTAATCATAGGTTCTCGCTTAACAATCCAGTATGATTGTCAAATACCTTAAATTAGTCATCGAGTGATTCCAATGCGATTTTCAAAATATATCTTGTTTAGTCCTTCTAATGCTTACAATTTTAGTTTTCTCTCCATTACTAGTAAACCAATACTCTTACAGCCCTGTCTTAAGTAGACGATAATTTTTTAATGTATAAGTATATGAATGGACAAAGGATTCTAAATCCATACAGGCCATATGTTTTAAATAAATTTTTTCTCGTTAATTAGTCACAAATTGGCGGTGCTCGCCATCTTATACTTCATTACTATCATAGTCGCATTATACTCATTATATTTATTGCATTATATTCATTTACTATCATTCGTCGCTAAAAACTTCATGGGATAAAGGGATACGTTACATCGTTATCTTGGAGACATAACCAAGAAATAAATACATAAGACATGGGTGTATGGGCTTTAGTTTCCTTTGCTTTCCCTTTAATAGGAAAAATTTGACAAAAAAGTTAAGCTTTGTTTTTCTGCTGTCATTGTCAAACTAAACGCTGGTTCCTTGATGTTTGTTAATTAAATTCAATTGAATTTTTCCGGAATTGACACAATTTTTCTGTTCTTTAGATTTGGTGTTGCTTTAACACGTTACTATAATGGATGATCAAGCTTGCCCTCGATGTAAAACTACGAAGTATCGAAATCCATCATTAAAACTAATGGTAAACGTGTGTGGTCATGCATTATGTGAAAGTTGTGTTGATTTATTATTTTTGAAAGGTTAGTTTTTAAATTAATTGATTGCGTAAAATGTATTTACTATTTAATATTTATACTAAGGCAAACAGATGTGTCCATCGCAAAAAAAAATATTAATATTTCTATCATATTCAAGGTGCCGGCTCATGCCCTGATTGTAACGTTCCACTAAGACGCAGTAATTTTCGAGTACAGTTATTTGAAGATCCCATGGTGGAAAAAGAAATTGATATCAGAAAGCGTGTACTTAAAGATTATAACAAAAAAGAAGAAGATTTTGCTACATTAAGAGAGTATAATGATTACTTAGAAGAAATAGAAACAATAATATACAATCTGACTAACAATATTGACATTGTAACTACTAATAAGAGAATTGAACAATATAAAAAAGATAACAAAGAACTCATTATGAAGAATAAAGTTAAAATTGGTAAATATGCATCTACTACACTAAAGTTTGGTTTCAGAACAGAAAGTATTACATATCTTGACCATCTTTCATTCTTGTGTAAATATCATGCATTCTCCTCTCTCATTAGCCTCCACTGTCATCTAGAGTAATTTTGGTATGTAGCTATTTGAATGTATAATATTACTGTGTTGTTTGACAATAATATTCTCTTTTTAAATAATAAATGACATGACAGTGATATGTTAGTGATCACTCAGTTTTTTAATACTTAGTGAAATCACTTCTGAAGTTGTTTTTAGGTTGTTATAATTGTTAAATTGTTTTGTTATATAGTTTTGATTATTAGTTATTTGTTAATTATTTTGTGAGTTACTCATATAGTTTTTTCTACCTTTCCATAAATTTATTGAAGCAAGCAAGAAAAAAAAATTGTGCATTTCATTAGTGAAAATCTTTCTTTCTTTTGGTTTTTTAATTCTGACAGTAGGTCAAGAAGGGTTGAAATTCTTCTTACCCTGTAACTGGCATAACACATAAAAATAATATTTTAGCATTTAGTTTTTGATCCATTGAATTTTTTATTTTGCTTCATACAATGCTTAAAGACAATTTACTTTTAGAAACTTTTATTATTTTTTAAGTCATTTTTTTCTTTTATTTAAATACTAGTAAATTTTGTCCTGATGTAAATGTGGAGATGTGGAAATTTTTAAAATATAATAATTACATTTTGAGATTAGGTCAATAGGAACCCTTCCTGACCAGCTTCACTCAATCCATGTTTCATATATTAGTTAAGCTGGTTACAATCTGGGACATCAACAGCTGCCACAGCACACTATGCTTGCTTGGCTCACTTATTGTGGTTGCAAAATTAAGCTTATTAGCAGGCATTAATTTAAATTTAATTATTTCATAATGGTAGTTAATTCTAAATTTGCCTTTTTCCCTGCAATCATATGGAGACCAAGAGAATTTAAATATATTCAAGTATGTAGGTAGAATAAAGTCCATTGTCACTTAAATATTATGTATTAGAAATATAAAAGTTAATTTTTGAAATTGCAGGTAGAGAAGAAATAGAGTTAGAGGAAATATTGGAAATAGAGAAACAAATGGAAGAGCTAAGAAGAGCAGAAATTGCACGCATAGAGCAAGAAGCCAAGAAACAGAAGATAAGGGAAAAGGAGGCTCTTATTGACGAGTTGATGTTTGCTGAAGGTGATGCTAAAGACATACTGAACACATTTGCACAAACTATAGCTAATAAACCAGAAGAAATTGTACCCCCTGTGCCTAAGGTAAGAAAACCAAAATCATTTGTAAGTATTGTTCTGTTCTGCTCTCAAAATCATCATCATCATCAGCAGCCTGTATAGGACGCAGTACTGACAGGCCTCTACATGGGAGAAACACATGAGAAGCTTGGGTCATAACATCATCATCCTGGCCCAGAGCACGTTAATGGGTGAAAGTGGTTGACGTTACAACCGGGACTTATGTCTTAAGCCGCCCTTCGAAGCGCAGAGTAGCTTGAAATTACAAATTTCAACTGACCCATCCCAGAATAAACTATGTCGAAAAATGCTTTGTTTTCATAATCGAAACTGGAGATAACTATGCAACACTGACATGATCATTATTCTTTGAGATAAGTATTGTTAAACAAAATTACATGAAAGAAAAATTATGAATAAATTTGTTTCGGTTAGAAACCAAAAAAAAATAATTATAATATTTTAATTAATGTGTATTGCAGTAGGCAAAGGTCCTAGGCTCAGTGTATTTTCACTGTGAATCAATACATTAATCTTCAGCATACATCCATTTCAGGATAAATCCATTAATTATAATCATATTGTCATGTATTTTCAGATTACCCAATTCTCCACTGGTGTCAAATTTACTAGAGGGTCAGCTGACCAGCACATTCCAGTTATAGAAGAAGGTCCCTTATACCAGTACGAAGCTCCTCCTGTTCCAGATAGGTGTGGCCCTGAACCACCATCTTTGAATGAGATTATGAATAATGGATACTTGCAACATGTCAAGTAAGCAATTATTTTTAATTAAAATGTTGTATCATATTTAAGAATAAAGTTATATATCTTCAGCTGGGATTAATAATATATCTACAGATGGTTTTGCTCATGACATTGTTGGTTTTTGATTTATTATGCTACATTTCAATAAGCTACCAACATATGGTTTAGCTTATGAGTCATAAAATTTTGATATATAATGTATATGAAAAAGTGAATTTAGTGAATATTCGCTTAACCTGTATTTTGCTATTGCTAGGCAAGAAATGCTCTTGGCTTTGAAGAGACGTGAATGGATGTGTGAATTGAACCTGATCAAATTTGCAAAAAATATTTTAAGTTATTTTGTCTTCTATATTTTTAGGCGAGAAAACGAAACGGAGAAGGCGGGAGGCTATACTTCTAAACTACCTTGTTTAAGAGCTCTCCAGGATGCATTATCAGGATTGTATCATGCCAGCTGACAAAGTGAACAGACTATGAACATACCGGATACTATTGTTATATAAGTTGTTGGGGCTGGATGTGAATCCACACGTAAGATATTTAAAGCATAAAATTGATCACAAGCTAACATAACCTTAAAATATTTATTCAAAGTATTGGGTCCTTATGAATAAAATCTTCTTTCTAAATCTTAAACTTACAGTACAGTGCATTTCGTATGCTCACTTATTGCTATACAGCCAGGTCTTTCCATGTCTTATGTAATTATTTCTTTCTTTGTTTATGGTTCTAGGATACCGTTGTAATCCCTTGGATTTGCTTTATAGATTTCTTGATGACTAATGGTAAACGAGAAATTAAATGAAAATGAAATTAATGTTATTCATAACAGTGAAATAATACGAAAATGAAAGTATTTTCGACCTTACCAAATGTATGTTGAACTTTTATGATACAAATGCAGCTTTTATGAAAGCATTTATCTCCTTGAGCATTCTATTATCATTTCATTTATGTTGACATTTCTAGTTCTTTCTATGCTTATCCTATAACATAAAGGGATGTACTGAATAAAATTTTGCTTTTAGAATCAGATCTAATAATAATAAAAATAAAGCCATTGATATCCATTATTACAGTAGTTTATACTTAGGTGGTTTTATTTAAGTTAGTATGATAAGTCAATGATGACGATTGTTGTCAACTGGGCCCTCTCTAAAACTAAAATAAATTTATTTGCCATTTAAGTAACATGATTGTCTAAAATTGCCCATGATCACCGATTGAAGTAATCAGATAATGATTGTCTTTCGATATATGGCGCTAGCTACCACGATTCGTTGTAAATTATGCACATTTTGTTTTATATATTTATTTAATAATTTATTGTGTACAAACATTTAAATATGAATTTTATATATAAAATATAACTGTGGTTTTCTTACTTATTGTTACAATATAAAATTACATCTAATATTTCTATATTAGATTCACAGTAATATGTTTTGAGTCGGACTGGACTCATAGAAATTTAGTCGTATATTAGCTTTGGACTTTTTATGGAACATGTCTGGGTTCTTCTTTCTTGATGCACAATATCATGGAAATAAATGTTGTGTTACATTCACATTTTAAATGCAACTATCACTATTCTTTTTCCTTGCAACAACATGTAAAAGTGATGCTTAACTTTTTGATATTTGGATATTATCAAAAAGTTAAGCATCACTTATTATTTCAACCTTGTTGAAATAATATGAATTAGATCTCAGACACTCCGTTAATTAAAAAAAACACGGAAGTAATTATAGTAAGTTAAGTTTAGTTTAGCTTGCGATGAATTTTAAGCTTACGTGTTATAAACCGAACGCTCAAATGAGTCTATTCGTAAGTGTTACCACTAATTTATATTCATAACAAATTAGCATTAATCGTTTGGCAACACTAAAGATTGTGCTTTCTTAAACTGTTATCATTAAATAGAACTAAGTTAATTCATTATTCCTTAACGAGGTAGCTCTTGGCCATTTCACTGGAATGGTAAGTGAAGATAAGGCCGAAGATGGAAGCGAACTGTACTCGGATTCCTCAACCACAGAGAAATCAACAACAATTTTTTTGTTATGGCGTCAGACTTACTTAAGGTGATGGTAGCTAGTCAGACGGACTTAGAACAAGCCTACCACGAATCAAATGATCAAATCAAATTTCTGCCCCCACTATGAAATAAACCCCGGACCTTCTGTAACTGAAGTAAATGGTCTCAGCCTCAAATCTTGCTTAGAGAGTTACGTTGTACCTTTTAGAAGTTCTACACTCAATAAACACCAAATCAAACATTAAAGAGGGGTCAATGCACCCAGCAAGCACACCAAGTTTACCTCGTCTTCTCTGAGATCATGTTGTACAGATAGGTTACCCTTAAGCGTTAACCTTGGGTTCACTGATACAGTTTAATAGTCCAGTAAAGTGGTTCAATAAGTTTTAACTTATTTCTAATATATAATTTAGTGATGTAAGTTGTATAAAAATTCATAAAACCCGTAAAACATGGCGAGGTGCATCGGTGGTACTTACTTGCAGTGTTCTTAATGTGATAACAGAACATTTGGACGGAGTTGCGCAGTTTCTCATACCAATGATATCGTATAAATTTCAAGACAACTAGTTCCTTCTTGTAGACTCTTCAATAGAGCACAAGGTGGTGCAAGTTAACAAGTTAGCCAAATAACTGTCTGAATTAATAATTATTGTGTGTTTAACGCTCTAACAGGAATATAAGTTATATGGTTAAGTAATAGATAATACATGATGTTTTTCACTATTGAAGTAAAATACTTATTATATAGTTTAAAAAGTCACCAGTCAATTTATAATAAATTTCAGATGAAGCTTATTACCTGATACATTGGAGTTACTTGATGAGCTACCTGGTTGCTTTTTGGTGATGGAGATAACACGTCTGATAGATCTTTTACTGTAGCGCTTGTAACTACAATTAAGACGTCAAATTTGTAAAATTTAAGAGGAAATGTTGAGGAATTCGTTGACGTAGTGATTCGAGCTTGGAGGAGTCTAGTTTGGATTACTATAAGTTCCCGGATGGTTTAAATAGAGGCTCGTTGATTTAAGAAATAGTCCGGGTCAAAGTGTCCCGGACCACTGTCACCTACTAAGCGGTGTAACAAACAAACTTCTGTGTTTTTTCCATGTTGAAAGGTCTGTGCCCAGCAGTGAGTCGTCTATATACTATTGATGATTATGATATTCACAGAATAGATTATTCAACCTGCTCCCAATACAACGCTTACTTAGTAAGTAATCGTCTCTTTACATGCCGCCTTAATTGTCTATGGTATTCTTAAAGCTGTCTAAATTTAAGTTATTTGTCAGTTATTTTCCTTTTCCTATCATATCCATAAAGAAAGAAAGGGATAAGTATATTGAGTAAAAATTTTTAATGACTAAGCTACATTTTTCATTTGTCAGAAAAAGTGTAAATATTTAGTACTAGTTATTCGATCATTCTAAAATTTTTTGGATGTTACATCGAGTGTGTGTTAGTCGTGTGGGAAGAAAGAAAAAATGTTGTTGTCATTTTGATATTATTATAATAAACAATTACAAAAATATTAAGTTTCTCATTTTTCACAAATTTCCTAATATTTTTATGTAAGTCTCATGAAACCCATATCCGGTAAAAGAAATTGATTTTTTATTTTTTACGAGGTAGCTCTTGGCTTTCATCTCAACTAATGGTAAGTGCTGGAACATGATATGCTGTTAACATCTTACCTAAGTCAAGCGCCAGCCAGGCGAGCATAAAATTTCTGCCGCATCTGGGAATTGATCCCCGGACCTCCAAATCTGAAGTGGGTGGTCATATTGTAAGAAGGAGGGAATACGTGTGCTGGTAAGGAATTCCATGCTCTAGCTGTGCGACATAGAAAGGAGTCACAAAATCTCTTAATGCGTTAAAAAAAAATAGAATTTTATGGCTGATCAAAATCAAGCAGTAACATAACATAACTTAAAATAAAAACCGCTTGTGAACATGACTAGACTCGCAACACGTCGGCTGCGTCTCGTCTGACTGCGATCGACAAATATTGTCCGAACGATAAGTGAAAAGGCGCCGAGCGGAGGTACTAAAGTATGACAAATAATGCGTTTGGTCCTTCGCATACATGTTTGGAGAATATGAATTGACGTACTTACAAGTGTTGTAGCTACAAGTAAAACATTGATCTCTAAGATCCGATCCTATTTTACGACAACTTACCAACTCGCTCGACAACTTGCCGACTAAACGCCTGACTAACTTATTGGCTGTTTACAGCTCGACACTTTAGTCGTACTGCTAATTTACCAACTGTCCTCCAGAAAACGTGGCTATTGTCAGCAGCGATAAGTTTTTGCTTTATTTACTTACTTATATGGTTTTAAATAGAAATACAACGATCATGCTGATTAAGACTGAACTCACCGTGGTGGTAGTGAATAAAACCCAATGAATTGAGATTATATTTAACTAGTTTTATATATTAGAGGTCTGACTTCCAATGTCTGCCAGCAGTTAGATAGGTTTAACTTTAATTAATATATTAATCTGTCTGACACTTTTAACTTAGTATTGGTTATCTTGGAGGTTATGGTTACTATATATTCAAGTATTTACCTACTTGTCTATTATGTACTGAGAACCCTTTATTTAACTTCTTTTCAGCAAGTTACAGTGTTGCCAATTTATTTAAAAAAAAATTAAAATCTTTTATAATGGCATTTTTAAATCTAAATAGAAATTGAAATATGCAGATGATCGACACCCACTTGGACCCCTAGTATAAATTTCAGTCGAGTCGAACTGTCTCCGTCGTGATTGCCTCTAGTTGTCAAATTGTAGGAACACGACAGCAGTGCCTCTGTCGTGAAGTGTTGTCGTGAACTACATTTTTATGCATTTGTTAGTTAACATTTCCATAAGATAGGGTGCGTTGTCATTATGGAGAGAATATGTCAATTCCTTACTTAGGTATTCAATCTAACTTTTTAGGCAGAGCTTTTCTGTTGTTTTTGGAAATGATAACTCAAAGGATTCTAGAATCACGAGTAAACCAATTGGTTTCAATATAGAATCCTAAGAGTAGAGAGGGTTCCAAAGATACAAGGCGCTGAATACTTTGCTGCCGAATAAAACACAACTTTTCATCTCTTTACAACAACGTCAATGCTAGGTGCCAAAAACAGCTTTAGTAATATTTAAATTTCAATTGTGATCAAAATTCAAACTTCAATTCGAAAAAATAAAAATTTTCAACCGCCTATTTAACGAGTTTCTCAGTTCAATGTTTAGACTGACCTGTTCATGTAATATGCGACGTATATTGCTGATAAACTCAGCATTTGTGCTGATCAAATTTTGCAGGTTGTACCCGCAACCCGTCTTAAAAAATCTTATGTAGCTCTTTAAGCCAAAATTTGATGAATTTTAATGTTTTGAATTGCTGTCAATTTAGGAAACAAGGATTTCCTGTATTCACACTGACACTGGTTCATACCAGAATTGATCTATGTTAAAAAACGACTCGACGACGAGTTGTTACAAGGTACAATGGGTGGGACTCATATGAAAACAACTGCAGTGCATCGATGATTGTTGATTTTAATCTTATTCAAATAATTCGCAAAGCGGAAGGACAGATCCTTCAGCGTTTTTTACCTTCAGGTAGATTAAATTGACGTTCAATGATTGTACATGTGCCAAACTTAACTTTTTTCCGCTGTGAGGTATTGGGGAACTACTTTTATACAATACAAATAATAATCGTAATATTTCTCTCACTCAGACTTATTATTTAACCCGAATTAAGATCGTTAAACATCAAAACCATCTTTATCGGTTATAGAGATTTATAATAACGGTTTTGGGTATTAACGACATAAAACAGCAATTTTGTTACATGTCTAGCTTGAAAATATAAAAGTAAGCAGCAGCGCATCTCTGTCTCCTGAACAACGGGCGCCGGGGCACAATTAGTATGTGAAAACATTGCAGCCCGCGGCGGCCGCGTCCTTCTAATTGGGCTTGTGTAAACATGTCCTGTTATCGGGGCGCTGCGGGCGCTGTGGAGGCTTCCGTGTAGCGGAGATGGCTTCTGTATCTTTAACTGTATACGAGGTAATGGACTTTTTCAAATGTAATGGCAAATGGTTATGTTTGTTTTTTTTCGGTTTTCTTTTTCATACGCCAGATCCTACATTGTGTCTTTTTTTTGATCAAAAATCTCAAATGAACGGCAACAAAAACTACAAGAAAAGTTACTTGAAGGGCTTCGTACGAATGATAGAAATTACAAAAACTAAATTCTAAATTCTTAAATTTACACTAAGTTAAACTGTAAAAACGCTTACTGTAAAATAAATGAGTATACTGCTTAATGTCGATTCATGAAAAATAATAATTGTAAAACATTTAGGTAATATTGGTAAGGTATTAGCATGATTAATTTGTTAAAGTCTTTGCACACATTTGAAAGTTGTGGAGTTCTTGCGTCGGTTCACCTCGAAAGCTAAAGTACTCGGTCAAGCGATGGTGATAGGGTTAAATTATAGCGATTTATAGAACGTATAAAAAGATAATTGAGTCAATTTATTTTAAAAAACCTATTTGATTTTATAGTCCTCTCACAATCGATGAAGAAGTACTTAAAAATAACTTAGTTTCAGGTAAGTGAAATTCTGATGTACGTCACTTAACCATCAAGTGTACTGAAGGGCCGTAAGGCCGGTTTGTCTGAGATGGGTCCAGTGAATTGCTTCAGCTGAACCCAGTCCCAATCCCATGAAGAAAGATTTTTCAGCAAGTTTTATTGAGTAGATATACCCAATGCCGCTATGATCAGTTTATTAGTGGCTGGTAGATTCCTCTTATAAGAAAAAGCTAATCCGTCAAGGATTTTAAGACAAATTGATATTTAGTAATAAGTCCAACTAAATTGATTAATGTTACAACATAATTTATTCCAATCACTATTCCATACAAACATACCCAGCTCATAGCCGCCCGCCCAGTACGCTAATATTGACTTCTTATTACCGCACGTTGTACGGATACCGTCACGTTACGGATCCGTGCGCCGGACCGGGCGGATATTCAACGGATATCTAGCGCTGTCTCCTCAGATTAGGGCGATCGCAATATTGTGCGGGGTTTAGTAAGGTCTCCTGTGTCTGCTCCTTAATGGTTATTGCTGTAGCCGGAGGGAAATCTCCTGAGTTCATGAACTTAGCAACTATTTCAAACTTTCCAAACGACAAATATTGTTAATAGCAAATTTACTGAAATAAAAATTAAGCAAGATAATCCTAATATGCCAGTACATTAATACAATTGATTTAGTGACATGTAGGAAGTGGTTTCATAGAACATGAATTTTAATACGTTCTTCTAGGTAAAAAATTGAATGCACCATTTAAAATGTAACGTGATATGCAGCTGTACTTTATGCAATCATTGTGAAAGGGCATAAAACACTGCTTTTAACTTTAAATTTAGAATACTTAATACATTTAAATTTAAGTGCAGGTATTTACATAAGTTCGTTCTTCAGAATCTAGTCCATGTGTCAATATGATTGTTAGCCGTTAACCGGAGCCTGTAGACACCTTAGTAACTATTCACGCAGTGCCTGCCAACCCTGAAAATCTTCTAGAAAACATTATATTGACAGCGTGAAAGACGAGACTCCAGCTCCCTACATCACTCAAATTATTACTTAACTCAATAGAAAATGATTGAAATCGATGTAACTGTCTTAAAATTTTTAGTCAAAATTCAAATATATCCGCTACCTATTTCGTTTTTCGGCGAAATGTGATGTCGGCCAGTCAAGGTATCGGACTAGATTGTGTGATTTTGTTTTGTTGCCCCCTATAATTATTAGTTATAAGGTAGACTTTACTATACCGTGTAAATAACAATAGGACCATGACCTATCCAGGGAACAAATATGGCGAAATTTTCTTTGTTTTCGTATTCCAAAACAGAGCGTTTGAACCACAAAGGACTCCTCATTTGCTATAAAATGTGCACGCAGACTGCATTAAGTTAGTTTCATATAGTTCTTATACACTTTACATTATGGCTGAACATAGAACTATACTCACACAACAAGAATTGCGTTCCTTAAAAAATCATGTTTTATACGCACCAATCGTGCTTTGTATAATGGATTCTATAGTAATTTGAGTTCCTTTGTTTAAGCAAATCCAATATGGCCGCCTCTAAACGTCAACGGATCCAAAATGGCGCACGTTATTGTTTGAATCGTCAATTCACCCCATTATGCTGTCTGAACTTGGCAGATACGTTGTCAGAACAAGTTCTATACTGATGACTAAAGTATTGCTTTACAGTATGAAAATTCGGATATATTTAAAATATACAAAAATGATTCAGTTCCCTTTGTTAGTTTTCTTGAAAATTAAATAGACTTAATAAAATAAATGTTAAAACTTATTTAAATGTCTGGATTTTTGTGCTTGACTTTGGTACTTAACAAATGAATATATATAATGTAACCATTGGTATAATTAAAAATGTAAAATGAAGAAAACACATGTAAATTAACTTATAGCGTATTGTAAAAGTTTCATTGATTTTATTTTTATTTAAATAATATTAAACCAGTAGGTGAATTCACCAATGGTTAATGGTATAACCATAGTCTAGAAATTATATGATATTTTGAGTGCGATATCAATTTAACATAAAATTGTACATTAAATTTAAACTACTAATTTCAACACTAACAAAATTAAAACTAAAAGTTTTCTCATTATATTTTTACTAAACCCTATTTTTTACCAGAAACAGGAACGGAACTACTACGAAAAATCAGCAACTATTATTACCGTCGTAAATTAAACGTAGTTTAATGTATTAAACAAATTAATATGCGGCAAAGACTTACAAATCTTCCAATATGGAGGTGCGTGTTTATACTTGGTTTTATAAAGACGGATGGTTTCAATGGCGGCAGCTGATTGATAGGGGAACACCTCGATGATTGACTGCTGATACAAGCCAGCATTTTGATAAATAAATAAACGATTAGTGATGCGACGATAAAGTACGTCGATAATATCGATATTCCATCCAATCGTAAAATAAATGTACATAGTAAATATAGACACTATGTTTTTAATGAATTAGCAAACATGCTATCATTATAATTTTAAATAATCCTTTAACTTATGGCTGCTAAACTCTTTATCAGGTAGACTAACTACTTTTTAAATTTTCTCTTCTAAGCTTTACCTTTACTGTGCAATAATATTCATTTTTTTTCTAATTTTTTATCTATTTATCTAAATAATGCAATTACAATAATGTACTTACTAAAACAATCATTCGACCCTTAAAAGATAAGTTAATTTGTTCATTTAACGACATAATTAATTTAATGTAAACATACAGCTAAAAGTAAAGAAGTAAGTGTCCCAATAAGGCTGGTCTTGAAAGTTATAAAACTTAATTTTGAATAGTTGTTATCCCAAAAAAATGTCTCAAATGTCTTAATTAACACCTCTACATTATGACCTTATGTCACTTTAAAGTTTAGTTCATTGTAAACCTATCGTCATACAAATAATAACTGAGGCAGTTTTTAAATAAAAAATAAAAACTGCCTCTGTTATTATTCAAGTATATTCATAAAAACCTTCAAGTATTATTATTTTAATAACTATCTTTAGTAGATAGATAATTACTTTATTTTCAATTCTTCATCACATACAAAATGGATCTGAACAGTACATTGTTTAAAGACAACATTTTTACAATAGATAATACCAAACTACATTGTGTGCCCTGCAGTAGTGCTAAAGGGTCGCAACTCAGTGACTGATCAGTAGGATCCTAAATTGACTTTACTTAAGAAAACCTTATGAAGTATTATTATGATAAGTTTGAACTAAGCTCATAGGGCCGCTCTCGTCCGCAAAACTCTTAGAACTGAGTGATGTTTTTTCGTCGTAGATGGCTGTGGTTTCATGAAAGCGCACACTTCTTCTAAAGATTTTGCTTTAAAAGATACTAGTTCATTGGTACAATGTGGTACCAATGTGGCCTTATTTGCGACACTACATACTGCAAGTATCGTATAAAAACATTTTCATTTAGAACAGCAGACGCATAAATATTTGTCCCGTATGGTCTTAGTAGCAGTAGTCTGAATTCATAATATTAGAACTTTAACTTAACCCTTTTTGTTTCACAAACTGTTTCAATAATATTAGAGATTTAGTCTCATATTCTGCCTCACGTTGGAGTGGAACTGGTGTGTCCATGGTAATTTATAATCATCGTTTTATGTATTTTGATTTTAGAATTCCTTAATAGAGTTTTTTAAGGAACATTTATTGACATTATTTTCATAATGGTAGAGTTGTTTTTAATTACATCTACACCTTTTTAGTAAATCTATTAAAATAACATATATTAACAAAAGGCAGAATTAAAATTGTTCTGATAAGTTTTTCGCTCCATAATAATCTTACCTCAATGTAGAATATATTTATAATTTAAATATTTACTTATACAGAGTGAACCCTTGATTGCTGCAAATAAATATCTACCGGGGCTATATAATTATAGTTATAAATTGTGCTCAAACCTTAACTATCGATATAGCACAGCGCTAGTCCCCACCCTATTTAAATATCAGTTTAGTGTAAACTTATTGCTCTTACCCCAAGAAGTGTTTTTGTTCTCTCTGACGGCGAATAGAATCTTGCACCAGACGAGCAATTTAAAAAGTATAAAACTTTAACGGTTTCCATTCAACAAACATGCCTATGACTTGGTGCTTTTTCTATTTATATCGTATTTTAAAAACATTAATTGTCTTCTTTTCCTGATACATATATTATTCCTTGATATTGTTGTGCTATCACGTATCGTTTTATCACTAACAATGTGGAGGTGGCTACGACCGTATGTCCCATGCACTAGCTATCTATGGACTCCTATTGCTTACCATCAGACGGCGAGACATATGCTGTGCTTAATCATTAATAATCATAATAAAACCTTCATAATAGAACTTTCCTTATCATCCAAATAGAATGTAATACTATTTTATTCTTCAATAAAGTTTGTAAAAAGTATCATTAACCATTTCGAGTGTACTTACATCATTTATTTAATTTTAATCAATTTTAATTTACAAATTTTAGAGTCAGGTAGTCTTGTCATGAAAGATTCTCTTTTTAAACTGTGATAAAATATAGTAATAATATTTCTTACTTTTGCTTTCAATATTTCGACAGTTTGACTATAACATTTATATATGTATTTCCGATTACATCTCTTTAACTTTGTATGTTCCATTCACCAGAAACTCTTTTCTGTAATTTGGTTGCAGCAACAAAAAATAATACACGACACATTGTCGACCTCTGCCGTCATCGTAGTAAACAAAGGAATAAAGATTCGCTCTCTATGAATAAAATAAAAATAGCAGAGATGGCATCGACGAAAGAGCTGAGTAGGTACTACGCCGACTTATTATGCTCCTTATAACATGGAACGTATTAACACAGAGCATAGAGATGAGATAGAATCGGCATAGGAAATCTTTATGATGGATTTTTACCTTAATTTTTCAATACAAATGTAGGATTGTTAATAAATGTTCTTCATAACAACAATACAAGGCCACAAACGTAAAACGAAAATAGATTTTGTATTATTACTTTTATTATTTTATTATAAGAAATTTCGTTCAGACCACCCAAGCTGAAATAAATAATAAGGGAGGAAACAGGAAATTACAGCCTGGGCACGAAATTATAAATAACAATACATTTATACGTAAGATATAAATCTAATAATGTAATTAAACATTGAAAAAAAGTATGAGAAAAAATAAAAAATTATTTAATCGAATTATTGTATTAACGCTAGATTTTTCTAAAAAATAAAATATCTACACTGAAAAATGGCATCAGAATGATCATAATATTTCGTAATTATTCCTTTCTATACTATTTATAGTTCTCACAATCAATGTCTTTAAGACATTTATAGATTATTCATTTGTATCTCGCAGTATCGATTCCTTTATGATACTGTTTGGCCGTCGTTTTGTCTGCTGCTCGGATATGAAACATAATTGGCAGTTACAGGATTACCACTCTATTTATACTTATTGCATAGTCCTTATTACAGTTACTTAAGGTTGATTTAACGTATTTCTAGCTGTACTCTTTGTAGGTAAAAGCTATTCGACCCCCGCATTGGTAGTTCGGCAAATTAAACAAATGCGTAGTTAACTGACAAAGTTTTCATTTCATGTTGGCAGACGTAGTAATGTTAATCGTATATTTTCTCTTTTCATTAAATACTTATATAACTGAAATATTAATTTGCTAATTATTGATTATTATACTTTAATTACTGCTAATATGGTTTTATTTTTTCATCTGCCTTAATATGAATGAAAGAACATTTTTATGTTTAAACAAAGTCTTAAAATAAGTTAAATAAGCATTTTTTTTACCATTCTTTAATACAATGCCATAGCTTTTCATGGCTTTTTAACCAAAAATATATTAAGTATATATAAATATACCTAACCTAACTTTACTTATTTTATATTAATATTATATTTATTAAAATATATTATTATTTATTTATTTCCCATTAATATCATCCCTTATATGAACCATAAAAAGCAATATAAGGCTGCAAGGTTGGACGCGTCAAAAGGTAGGTAGGTAGGTAAGGTTTTGTTTCTTGCTACACTATCTTCGCTTGTGGACATTTTACAAAAGAAATTCGAGTATTTTTAACAAACAGTAAACATAAGGTAAGTCGACAATACTGACGGTCCCATATATAATTTTAATACTCAAAATTGTGAAAAAAAGTTATGAACAGAACCGACTTTATAACACTAAAAAGTCAAATATAATTCAATTTAAAAAGTTATCAAAACTAAAATTTATTTTTATGAGTCGTAGCTTCAATTTTTATTGTTTTTGGAAATAACTTAGCATCGACTCCAAAAATTTTTTAGTAATGTTTAAAACTTTCTTCTAACTTCATCTGGTTGTGTAATTTCATTCATAGTATTTATAGGTGGTGTGAAGTCATTTGCCAGTACGCCGGGTAGTATAGTCATTTTTCGTAGTTCAAGCTATTCCCGGTTTTTTGTGTAGTTCCATAATTTTGACCTTTTCGGGTGATAATAAATAATGTAACATGTTATCATTCAGATATCATACATATATACATGTTATCATCAGAGATGGAGAGTCATTTGTAGTAACGTTAACTTGTATAATTTGTGTAACTTTTGGATTCATTATTGGACGGTGACAGTCAACATTGGTTTTATATAGAAATGTATTATGATAGATGCGGTAGCATTTGCCTCTTGCTATGGGTATAGCTAATTCAGTACTGCTGTTATCCAGTTGGATGCTCATTATTCTAGTGGAAAAGACATTATGCCTTACTTTTTTTTTTAAATATTCAATGATAATCTTGAAGCTAATTTTTATTAGCGAGACTAGCGGCAGCAGTTCCCCACATCTTAATTTTAATTAAAGTCATCTCCATCGTGTTTGTCGTCAATTGTTAAAGCGCACGTAAATAATAGCAATGGTTCTGTTGTGGAGTATTGTTGATTACTTTTTATATAAACATTTCTCAATTTAACGCCATGACAGTCGAAACGTCTCAATTTAGATTTATACTAGGGGTACTGACCTGTCATTCCAATACTGAAGCAGTATTCAGCAAAAATCTCAATAGCATTCTTAAAACAATTCAAAACTAATGAAATAATGTCGCAAAACAATTTAAATGGCCATCCTTGCCCGCGAATTGTATTTCTCTAGGGATGTGTAAATGTGGAATATGGTCAGAAAAACTAAATTGTTTAATTTTAAATAGGGATTCGTAACAAACTGTACTGATTGTTCATGAGTTTTACATGATATGTCTTTTCTAATAAGCTTTTACAATAATGTAAAAAAAACTGCCTGAAATTGTGGCATTCAATAAATGATTTGGATTTAATTTTTTATCTTGAGTTCATTTTATTATGACGGTATCACCCAAAAATAGGACAAAAAATATTTTGCAACGATGTTTTAATCCGAATATCAATTTTATTGATATCTCATGAAAATATATATAATTATTTGCAAATTTTGTATTTGATTTTAAAAAATAAACATACTACTGTGAGAGGTTTTTTGTGATATTTAATTTCAGGCAATGGGAATTACTCATAACACTATTCAATGCATAGTAGGTAACTCTTCTTTCCATTCAGTTTAATAACCGGTTATTTTGCTACATCATGGACTCTATGGACTTGTTAATAAAGCTTATCAAAATCAACATAACGGTAAACTGTATAGTTAGAACACAAGAGTTCATAATTTACCCGGCGAATTGATAGGCGAATTGTTGAATTATCTGCCTTCTTTACATTTTCGATAATGAAAAAAATCGCAATGAAATTAAAATTTTTTTGTAAGTCTCAACCCTATTGCCGCATCAATTGAACGATCTATTCCTCAGTTTGCACGTCTATTCGTCCTGAAACCTTGAGTGTTGATCGTTTAAGCCTCATTACGCGTAGGCGAGGTTTTAATCTGGTTTGAATTAGTATTGTCAACATTTATGCTCATTTCGAATAAAAGTTACAAGTTCAAACAAACGCATTACGAATTTCATATAAGAACGGAATTACGACATGAATTGAATATAGTAGCATTTTGGAAGAAACCGACATACCTGTATAAATTTTACCATTCGCCATATAATAATGTCATCGCTTAGTCTCAAAGAACTGTAGCAACCGCATCCATTAGTGTTACTGTAAGCTGGGTCAGAATATGGAACTATTCTAAAGGACCTTAAATAACTTTGCCTAATTTAAAAAATATGTATGATTATTTAGTATATTCTTTACATTTATATACTTACACATTATCATTTATATTTATCCGTTATTCAGTATTATCTTAATATTGTGTCTTTCCCCACTATTGTTCTTAGTTTTCATCAATACTTATATAATTTCCTCCAAATACTATTTTTATACAGACGACTTGCAGCTGTACTGTCATTTCAACAAAGACGACATTAGTTCTGCTATTGAAGTCGTGAACCTTGATAACGTTATGAGATGGGCAGACGCTTTTGGTTTATCGATCAATCCCAATAAATCTCAAGCAATGATAATTGTCAGCAGATATGTGCGTGGTTTTATTGACATCTCTACAAAACCTCCTGTAACATTCAAAAGCACAACAATATCATTTGCGGTACGACTAGCAACTTAAGAGTAATTTTTAACTCTTGCCTTGGAGCCCACACGGTCGGTTTTCTTGTATATGTATTAATATATCATATTTGTATGAGAATATTTCATGCATATTTATTTAAATATATTAATTATAGGCATAGGAGACTGCTCTTATCTCCTTTCACGGGTCTACTCGAAGAGATTTCTTGAGAAATAAGTAGTACCCTTATACATTCTCTCTGTGTATAAGATATTTTATTAAATTGTGTGTATCTACAGAAATTGTTAACTAAATAAATGCTTAGTTTGGGCTATAGAATAAATAGGTGTGATAGGATTATTATTATTATATACGCCCCGCTGGTGGGCACCGGCCTTTCTACTCTTGAAGAGTTAGGACCATAAAACCTCTATACTGCGCGTTAGTCAAATGCGGATCTGTGAGTAATTAAATAGGATTATCAAAAATATGGAAACAAAATTAATTATTTTAGACCAACAAAAAAGTTGCATGTTTCCACAACTTTTTAAATACTTTTTCAATTAAAAATATGCAACTGTATTTCAAAGACATAAAGTTTATGATGGCATCGTTTCAAACTTAGTTGTGTATTCCGAACTTTCTTGTACATTCTTATTGTTGGAAGATTAAGATTTAAATTGCAACGTTCTGTAGAGTGTTTCTATAACGTCGGAGTCCATCTGTCGGTTCGTTTGATCTGCTGCAATTACAGTTTTACTGCTATCGTAAACATGGGGGAACAAATGTTCGCAGGTAAGTCCCATTGTGGTGATTTTTTACCCTTCGCGGGCCTTTCTACGAGTCGCATCTTTAAAATAACTTATTAACTTGATCCTGTTGCGAAGAATGTTGATAACATTCTCTAATATTAGCTTTTAATTAAGATTTTAAATTTAAAGAAATTTATGATGTCAAATTGATTAAAATATATAATCCTCGATAGATTTATGAACGCTTAGGCTTAGATTGATGTCTAATAAGTGTTATGTATATGTACAAGAGTTGAAAAAAAAATTTTTAACTTTGACTTTGAAATTGCATAATATTTTATATCTACATAATTGTTCTTAGTAAAAGTTAATAATGGGTTTTAATTTACGCTAAATAAGTCTATATTTTGTAAGGTAATAAACTTATCCTAAAGTAAGTGTTGAATTGTATTTAATAATTTAATTCAAAGAATCAATTATAATAAGAATTATTATCTGTTTTGTTTTATGAATCTCATTTTATATGTACATACTAGTAACAGTGCATTAACACTAATAACGTTAAATATGAGGTTTTTTTTATAATCTAAATACCCGTTCAAAAGTAAAAATGGTCTAATAAATATTTACAATACGTTCAATTTCTTTATATCATCAAGCTAATCAATTTAAAATAACTGGCAATATTTTTGCGCATTAACGTCTTAAGACGATGACATGAGCTTGCAATTGATGGGTCTTTCAGATCTGTGATTTTTAACTGCGTCGCGTAAACAAGAAGTTGTCGAAAGTTTTTAGCTGCTATCGCTGTAACCGTGGTAAGGGTTTTGAAGGAAGAACTCGTGCACTGAATTGCATCTACACGCCCTCCGGTGAGACCCTTCCCCTTACCGCAAATCCTATGGAATACTTACAAACGGCTTAAAGCAAGCCAGTCTGGTTTTGTATTCCCATGCGCGCGGATCGCAAGCGCGTCGTTCAACTGAACACCGACTATCCCAAATTCTTTTTTCGAAACGTAAAAAAAGATTAAAACCTTTTTAAATAAATTGTTTTTTAATTTTCGGATCGTCATAAGTTTTGCTTTCTGTGATTCGACGGTGTGAACTTCGAAGAAAGTTTCTCTTGAAAGTTTTTTACTTTTTTATATTAAATTTGTTTGCATTTTTCGAAATGTTTTTGTGATTACATTGTTATGTTCGGTTTTGTGGTTATTGTTTGGTGTTTCGTTTCGGTTGTAATTTGAGTTTTTGTTACGACAAAAGTTTGTCAGAAAGTTTTGTTTGGTATAGTGGTGTGTTGCCGATAACTGAAGTGGATGATACATTGATAGTGATATTAGCTGGACCATGATGAGGCTGCTGTGGAGAGTGCTGTGGACTCTTCTTCTGTTAGCGCAAGCAGTCTTTGGTAACTGGTGGTAAGTTGTAATTTTCAGAATTACCAACGTATTAGCTCTAACAAAAACTATATAATATTGAGTTATGTGATGGGCTTCAAACGATGAATGCTTAAAATCGTGAAACTAAAATAAACATTATTTTCGCATTTCGGCAGTTGTAGGTAAGGTAGTTAATTCATTGTGGTTGAAGAATCCAGGTGTAGTTCACTTCCATCATCGGCCTTATCTTCACTTACCATCATGTGAAATAAAGGCCAAAAGCTACCCCGTTAACAATATAAAAATAATTATTCAAAACATCTTTAATAGTAAAATACGATTTAAAATATATCAGGTATATTTCAGTAATTTAAGTCACTAGAAAATCTTATAATTACTTATTATATAGAAACTTTTTAAAACGAATTCCTTATCTCAGAATTTATTATTGTACATCGTAAATAGAAACAATTCTCTGAATAACTATAAATAGTAAATTTACTTCTATAGGCATTTACCTAGTTGCTTTAAGGACTAATAATAATATTTTCAGAACGAATTTAAGTAAGTATATTTTAATACAATATTTTGGGGCCATATCTATTATTATATATTTCTTCTTATCAATTCCATAATCACCGAATATCTCGGTATCAAAAACATCAAAGCTGTATTTAAATGTATGTAAACTATCAAATCAAGTCCTTATAGAGCATCCTCTGAACCTAAAATTAAGATAAACAAATTTTTTCTTTAAAAATGTATTACATTAAGGCTCATTTATAACCAGAAATAAAGGAATGCAGGGTAGCTAATGCTATAACCTTCCAGTGCTGGTGGGTTTTATATCTAAAGCACAGCAAATGACTCTACACCTCCTAATGTTAAGCAGTAGAAGTCCATTTATGATGATAGTCAGTGCAGCATGCCATACTACTCTAGCCACCTCCACTATACCGGCTCAAAAATTTGTAAGGAGGAAATCTACGTGCTTGCTGTGTGACAAAGGCACGATTCACCAAATCTCTTTACATTCGTCGCGCTATACCAGGTACAGATACGTACATGGGCGCTTCTCTCCTCCACGATACGACTCACCTGAGCCGAGGTCCGAGCCTTTAGAGGCACCCTCAGGTTTGTCGCTCCCTCATGGCTCGAGTGCCCTGGAGAATCTAAGAGACAGCGGGACACCTCCCCGGAGGTGATGCCTGTCGATTAGAACTCCTCCAGAGGCGAATCGCCCCTTAAGGCTTGAGGACTCTCCAAGGTTCTCGCCTCCTTAAAACCCCGGTAACGCTGTAAAGGCCATCTGCGGCCAACAGTATTAGTCAGTCCAAAAAAAAAAAAAACCAAATCTCTGTGCGCGAAATTAGCAAAGTCGCAAGGAGAAGCTAGTATCTCCAAAATAAATATAAATTTCAAACTAACTGAAAATCGACAAATCTATTATTATTATCTTATTTAACAATTTATGTACACACAAAAACAATTAAAAGGACACATCAGAATATTAGAGATTTGTACAAAGGTACTGCTTATTTCTATAAAAAATCTATAAGAATCTAGTAAAAATATTGTAATTAAAATACTCTACGAAATGAATTGATGTAATTCAAATTATCAAAATTTTAGTAGGTAAAAGGTAAAGAGGTTCTTCCGCCTCTATATTGCTTTATGGTTAGTAGTAAGTGATGTCCATACACTCAGATGCTAGTACAATATGGAATATACGGCCTTAGTCACGGCTCAAAAGGTATCTTTTTTGCACTACTTTGTAGGAGCATATGTTATATGAAGAAGGATTATATTACATATTATATAATATATGTACCGGTAAAAAACCACGTCATTCAATCTTCTTACCAATTTTCTTTCGTTTTTTTGTTTCGTTCGATCTAACTTACCAATCTTTGGAGTACGCCAAAAATAGTTAATTTACACAATTGAATAATTAAATACAATTCTATTTACCTTTGCTTTGATAAGGGCCATGTTTATGCGTATATTTTGGTTTAATTTTTATGCGTTTGCGTGTATTTTTTATGCATCAACAAACCGACCTGCGCCTTTTATTCAGTAATTTTCGCCCCCTGTCCTTTCACTAAAACTTAGAAACCCAGCTTTGATCTTAAGTCGATTGCCCGACGTGTGCGCCGTTAAAATTATTTATACCACGACTAGTGCCGCACAAATAACTTTCTCCGTCCTTTGTTAGCTGATTTTGTAAACACGCGGGAGTTTAGCTGAAGGTAATGTTTTCACATAAAACAGGCTTTTAAATGTTCCCACCAAGAAAAATAGTTTTTACATATTAAAATTTCCTACTACCATTAATAATAAATAAAAACAGTTTTATACAAAACTAAAAATCTACTTCAAAATATTAAAAATGCAAAGATAATTCAATTTAAGAAGTAATATAGAATTTTCTGCAGTCGTTTATTCACTATCCAATTATTGTTTTTGGAAACTATTAAGAACCAACTTCAAAATTTTTTTTAATATTAGATAGCATTTTAATGTTTTTTATTTTGAGTGGTAATTTTCTTACGTCATAATTATATGACTTAGCTTTAGAAAAAAATATGAAACATGTTATACGTGCCCTAGGATTTCCCTATGATTTCTACATCAGATGCTGACTATTTTGAAGTAGGTTAAAGAGTGATATTTCGTATTTAATATCGACCTTTACCAGTCGTGATTGGAATTGTTTGTGCAGTACAACTATCTAACTAAATATGCTACCACTTGTACATATTCACGTAAGCTTCCATTTCACAAACGTGCCGCTTGTCTCAAATCGGTTACATAGAAAGGTTTACTGTCAGAAAGCTTCAGAATTTCAATGCAAGTCCAGTGGATTTGTAATAAATGGCATTTTGGTTTGAAAAGGTTGTTGGGATATAAATTAACAAATTATTAACTCTCATTATCCTTTCAATGGAAGTAATTTATTAGTTGATATGAAACGAATCCTGTTATTTGATTTTTACAACACTTAAAATTATTAAGGCCTCCGATTTTAAAAACAAATACAAATATAACAGAATTTTCTATTACATTTAATATAAGTTAAATAATAATGGTTATTCTGTATTATGTCAATTGAGAAAGGTTGCGGAGTTTCAAAGTTAAAGGAAAACAAAATTCTATTTATTTAAATGGACTTAGTTAGTAAGTTATTTGAAATCATCAAAATTTGTCACTACAAAACTCACTACAAAAAAACAAAAATATCTAGGCAAATTCTAGAGTTTAGGAGAAGAAGCGCAGAGAACTCCTCAGTTTTTAAATGTTTGTAATGATAATGATGATAATGATCTTCTTTTGATGTATGTACAAATTATTTATTCCATTGTGTCCATATTCTTAAATTTTGAAAAGGTAATGAAATAATTTTTTCGCAAGTGGTTTTTTTCTGAAATTGGTGAAGAATACAACATACGTTTAGATATTATTAAAATAACTAGTTTATTTTATTTTTATAATGTTTTGATTATTTCTGTTTTTTTCTTTCGACGCCTAAATAATTTTAATAGTTTGATTATTTAATTTTATTTCATTTCAAAACATAACATTATTATAGGAATGAATAGGAACAAATATTATATTTAACATTCATTCGATAATGTTTATTGAAGTCAATTTTTTTACTTAACTAATAAAGTTAATTGGCCTATTGCTTTCAAATCTTCCAATGAATTGATAATGAATAAACAAGTAATCATCTAACCAAATTGGTCTGATCGTTTTATTATGCCTAATAATGGAGATAATGTGTCAGTTATGTTTTAAAAGACTTGTTGGGTTCTGTAGATTTTTTATAGACTGTATTTAAGAACTTAAAACTACGGCTTTATTTTTTGACAACAGAAAAATGTAAGCATTAAAATATATAAAAATGAATTCAGCTCACTATTGCCATTGTGAATATAGTGATATGTATTATTATGAAAACGTATACATATATATTTCCCAGCGATCTGTCGGTTCTAAAGTAACTCTCTTTTCTTCTTCTCCTAGAATAAAGAGATGTAATGCGAAGTCTATTCATTTACTTTTAAATTTTTTCTTGTAATAATAATGCTGTTATTGTAAGGAAGCATTACCGAATCACAACCACAAAAGTACAAAACCGATCCCACAAAAGAAGGTTGTAAACCTGACATTATGAAACAATAAAATCTTAATAAGGCGATCTGCAATTTAGCGTTATGGTACAATAAAACCGTGCTTATGTTAATTTTATCGTGATAAAAAGGAATTATTGTCCGTCTTCTTTTAGGCAGACGTGTCGTTGATATTTTTAGTGTTTTCGAAAATTTAGAATCAGAAATGACGGTGAAGTTTAAAATATTGTATACTAATACTGGAGCGTGTATTTTTCTGTACTTATAAAAAAGGGTTTTATTAAATTCTCCATTCCATTCCTATGTCCATTTCTATTTTACCATTAAATAATGTAGGTAAATCATTTAAATGTGTGAAAGGCTTGTCTTTAAAAACAACCCTTTGGCATTGATATTATAATAAATATGTAATATAATATAATAATAATATTCAATCATCAGCATCACTAGACCCACTGCTGGGAATATTTATTTACATGGGAGAAACCAATAAGAAATTTAGGCATTACCATCCCGCTGGTTGATGCGGGTAAGTGGTTGCTGTAGTAACCGAGAACAACGGCTAAACAACAGTAAGTTGTTTAAATGTGGTTGATGCATCTGGAAACAACCATTTTTCTTATTGTTTTGTTTTCATTATGGAGCCTACAGAACATTATACCAACAAGGTTCTACATTTTTTAAATTTAGCGTGCGATAGCTTCGCCTTTATCTTATCCATGCCATAATCAAGTCACGATGATTGACGCATTGGGATCGTTGGTGTCTCCCAGGCAACTCTTCTACTTCTTAAGGTGCATCTCCTACCGCCGCTCTATACAGGGACCTGGGTGCTCATTCCGTACCACTACTTTAGATTTTTCAGTCATGATGTGCGGCGTCGTTCTGGTTTTTTCGGCCTTGAATTTTCCTTTACATTATGAATTGCTAGATCGTACTTGTTATTCGCGTTATGTGCTTAATAGCAAATTTAATACAAAACTTCACTTATATATAGCCCACTACAAGTATCACTATATCCCTAAGCTGAAAGAGCCTTTAGTCTTCTGGTTTAAGATAAGCTGATTTCAGAAGCCTCTCTCTGGTTCTGCCAGGGCATCACTTGGTCTCCATACTTGTTCCATTAAGTTGCACGACACGTACAAAGCTATGTTGGTAAGAGAAGCGATTTATGAAGCATTTGGTTGTGGCAAACTACTTCAGAAGACTATGAACAATATCGAATATGAATTCAGCTTAAAAGTTACTGTACACAAGCGCACGCACATGTTTATAATCGGATCATTAACTTCAAACGGTCTGAAACGGAGTTTTACCGAGAATCCCCTCTGCTTAGTATTCCGTCAGCTTTTAGGCGCATTTATTTGGACTACTAGTAAATATGACATTCATTTGATAAATATTGCTATTGTAAGAAGTAAAAAACGGATTTATTTATAGTTATTTTAGGGTTAACTAAAACCGTTCAGTTTTAAACCTTGAGCCGTTTTCATTTTTATCTATGAATTACCCACACATCAATTGTGTGAGATCTGGTTAACGTAACACAGAAAGTCTTTACTATTACTATAAAGAATACATACTTTAAAGAATTAAAAAGTTAATAATATTTTTATGAATAAATCTACTTGAGTAGTTGAGGATATCACCAAATTTCCCACATTATCCGTGTGAAGAAAAAACTATAACCAGTGTGAACTCCTACTGCAAGTTTCAATGGTGACGAGAGTTTTGATTCATTAAAAATTACACTATAGGCATTATCTCTTGAGGTTCGGTAATTTTTTTATTAATTTTATCATCACTTATGACATTATCTAATTTATTTATACAAAAATGATTAGGGTCCAAAGTAACCACAAAATATCCGCTTATTTTCCAACGTAATTTCTTCCAGTAGACCCGTAACAGGAAATAAGTTGAGAAAGGGAGACGGTGTGTACATAAATAATAGAGAAGAAAGAGAATAAATAGCTTAAACATGCAATAACATAAACATAAATTATAACAGGAAGACAGACAGTGCTTCTTTGTTCTTCTTTAAAAGATGACAATATTAGGAGAGTCACAAATGTCCCCTGGCAGAAAATGCCATGACCTGCCGTCTTGAACCGAAAAAGAACACGAGAAATTGTGAGAATTGTCGGTGGAGAACCTAATTATATTATAGTTTATTATTGTAAGTATCTAGATTCGATGGTATTCGTTTATAGTGGATCGATTTTCATTCAGAGTATACTCCTGAGGTATTCTCATTATCACCCAAACAGGATCTGATGATGAGGTCTCAGAGAAATCGAGCGCAAACTTCAAATTTTATAGGCACGTGTTTCAATTTTTTTCTAAAGTTATTGGAGTGTTTTGAACAATATACAAAGAAGCAGGTAAGATGACAATCTAACAATCGCCTATCTAACTTCGACCTAAGAAAGTGATCACTTTAAATTGTAAAAAAAAAACTAAGAACCGACTTTAAAATAAGGCAAAAATAAATAAATTATAAATAATTTTAAATTGGATAACTTTTTGCATTGAATTATTTTTGCCTTTTTAGTGTTTGGAAGTCCGTTTTTATTTGTACATCATCAATGTAATTCTCTTTGTAACAATACTTTCCGTTCTGCTTATGCCGAAATGATATTTACGAGCTAAATTCAATTTGCTAAATGTTGTTTACCTCAAGATAAAATATAGTTGAATAATAATATACAGAAGGAATCTTTGTCCCCGCGTGTGGCTTCTTAATTAATATTGAGTACATTTGACTCAATATATAGCTGTCATTTAAGTTTTAATCAAACTAAGTTCTTTAGTTTAACGTTCATTTGAACACCTGTTGTGTAAAATATAGGAGTTAATTAGAGAAAAGATCGTGTACAATGTAATGATTGAGGCTAAACGACATTCTACAATATATTTTTTACTCTTAAACTGTAATGAATATCAAATAAAGTGATTTTATACACCACAAAGGTTGAATAAATTGGTTGTATGTAGAACTTTGTAGCACTGGGCTTAAAAAGAAAAGAGGTACTTAGATGAGAAACTAAATAACACACGTATGTACAACAAAATTACTGATGGCAACGCAAATAGGTTGAAGTTTAATAATTTTTAATAAGGTGAAGTAATAAGGTTAATTTAGGGCAGTTGGTGCTGTTTTGGTTACTTGAGAATGATTTTTGGTAAGTTTAATACGAGCCATTTTTAACTAAGAGAAAATATCTTTTGTCTTTACTAAATAAAAAAAAAATCTATGATAATGTCAAACTTGAGTGTTTATTTATATTTTAAGTTTAAACTTTCATATTTAAAACCATTTTAAGTTAAAAATTATTCCGTTGTAAAAAAAACGGGGCGTAATCATCGATTTTGAATTTCTTTCGCTCAATTAAGTGCATCACTTTCAAATGTAAATGTTTTTTTCTCTAACTACTCAACGCAAACACAGTCGAGATAAATCCATTGTACCTTAACCTAAGGGCATAATACTTTGAGCACTTATCCTTCGAATATAATATTTTTAGAAAAGTTCAATTAGTTTCAAAATCGTTATAAAAGTTCTAGAATTATAATGTTATCTTCGAGACTAGGTATGTACTTCCCACGCATAAAAATTGCGCCCCAAGTACTATGTGATTAGCGACTACCATTTCTATTGCTATCTCCTCTAACAAGTAATTAATTGTATCTGTACTCTTAATTCGTAAGGGCGCAGTTCCATTGCTTCACAACGTTTTTTATAGTTTCGCTGTGTCCGCTGCATGTGAACCACGTTTGTTGTACGGAATCCGCATGGAATATTGCACTATCGAATCTTTGGCACATAAATAAGTAAGGAATTCGGTAAATTAATTATCAGTATTTTCGGTATATATCTTCGGTAACTATTTATAAAATCTTTTGGGGCTTTTAAAAGCTGTTCATTTTGAAAACGTTAGACAACTTTCGTAAGCTTATTTCTTTTCAATGAATTCGATTCTAAGTTAAATCAATAGCTAATTACAAAGTTCCATATAGTTTCGTGCTGAATGTCAAAACTATTTTTCGTTGAAACAGTGGAGGCGCGGCCTAAGTTTAAAAAAGGTTTCACACGACAGCTTTTCATTTAAATACGCACCCAATTAAAAAAAGGTATTTAAAAAAATTCTCGTATCTCTGCCAGTTTTTATCAACCAAATTGTGTCTGTTTCTAAGTACATATGACCACGGATCACGCCGACACTTTAATATGCAACCTTACGCTTTGATTATAAGGTACATGATAAAAGTGTCAAGACTGCTGTACCTACTCATCGGAAGTCATCCGTCAAACGTATAATATGGTAATTACTTTAGCACGTATTGTATATTTATAATACGCTAAATGAATTAAACGTTTTAGATCTAATGGGTAATGTTATTATAGGGAAGCACGATTAACATCTAAGCAATGAATTAATTTGAATTAATTTTATATAACAACATCGTTTTGGTTTCCTCTTTGAATAAACTACGTAAAATACGTTAACTATGTTTCCATGTTCATGTTTTTATAAATCTGCTGAGCCAAATTCAGATACAAAATCAATCTTATTTAAATACGGCGTATCTCGTTCGTTCGATATTAATGTGAAAATACAGTACACAGCAAATACAGCCACAATAATTGACATTTAGAAAAAGTATTCTAATGTAAACCTAAAATTTTCAAAGAAAATAAACTTTATAAAAAGTATGTTTTAGATCCCTTCAGAGAAGTGGAAATAGGAAATACAATTGGAATCGGAGTAATACTCTGTAAAAAATACTACTCTATAACATGAGTTCTACTCTATAACTAGTAATGCTTTTTGTAACGAGTAATACTATGTTATGATAGTTTGTAACCAGTAATAACAAGTAATAAGCCATATCTAGTAAAAGTTTATAAAGATTGCCAATACTCCATAACGAGGAATACTTCAGAGCAAATAATATTTCATAACGTGTAACTCTCGATGGCGAGTAAAGGCTGAGTAAAGATAAATACTAGATTACTTCGTTAACTCGAATGAAACTGTTATGTGTGTATGAACTACGATATATTAAAATTATCTAGCTAAAAACAGAGCCCCCTATAATAAACTATTGCAAACAGTGCGACCGGGTGCCGCCCCCACCGACAATTTAATGCCTAATTATTATGTATCTGTTTTAATTAGATTAAGGGCTGTCACTACAGTCTCAATTATAGTGCATATTTATTTTAATATTGGAAAATTATGAACTCTTTTTATATAAAATAGGGCCAAGCAGAAATCCTTTTGCACACTTCATATTGCAGTTGTGATATTCTGGCAACGAGAGATTTTAATGATAAAATTGAAAATTTACCTAGATGTCCTGCAAGCAAATATTCCTTCCAGAAATATTATACAATGGACGAGTTTTGTAGTAACTTAAAAATAATATAATATAATAATATTTCCTCTTTAGCTTTATAAGAAAAACATAAAAAGTGCCCCTTATGCTTTCAGATTAAACTGGCAACTGACACAAGCCACGACTCAACAATTGGCGCCAATATTGTAACAAAAGACCCACAGAAATGTCACAATTGACAAAGAGCATACATTACCATTAGCCGACTTTAAGTGCGCAACAAATGTTTGGTCCAACAATCCAACATTATCACCCCATGTAACCCTGGTGATTAGCTAGCACATGTGCCCTTCTCATCTCTACACGAGATTGCGTCCAATTCAATTTCGCACCGTAATATTTCATACAAAACGCCAGATAACATCATTTATAAAGGCGTCACAAAACATTTACATATTGTTAAAGATTTTAGGGTTGTCATATTCTTACACAATAAAATAGTACCTAAAGTTTATAAAAATATTTGATAAGATATTAAATATAAAGATAAACTATAACTATATATGTGTGGTATGATAAGAGTACAAACCAGCACATGATTTACCCTCAATTAATTAAAGTACTCACGATTACAGGCAATGTGTAGAGAAGTCATGAGAAAGATATCACTAACAAATTTTTTTGCAGGGCAACCATAGCACCTCTTACCATATATAAGAGAGCTTTATTTGGGTTTGAAAATGATAGATCAAGTTTTATTTCTAAATTATTTATGTGATGTGCTTCTCAGTGTTATGTTCAGTAATATAGTAGGAATAATAAATATTTTATCTGGGATAGGTTTTATAAGAACTGTGAACAGAAAAATGAACGTTTGGAAGTGTGGCAAGATTAAAACATGACGAGTTTCCCTCTAACCTTCTTTCTGATTAGAACTCTGTCATTGATTGATTACATTAATATCCGTATGCTTAAGATTTTTATTACATTTAATTTATTTAATGTTTATTCAATATATTTTTGTTTATCTTAGTCATAGTGGTTGCATGAAAGTGAATTTATTGCGCAATGTATAAATTAAAATAAATATGTATGTATTTATAATAATTCATTGAATGATTTGTGATACTCTCTAAGGTTTGTTAATATTCATATTATTGCAAAAATATTTTTAATTAGTATCGTTTACCCAATACTGCCAACCCTATGGTCGCCTAAGGGCTAGTGCACATTGCTCGGCTAATTTGGTGATGTTATACAAGTCGACTCACTCTTTAGCCTGCCTATTACGATATTGGACGGCCGTAGTGCTGTACGTATTGCTTATTTTAATTTATCGATACTTGATGTTTTGCCTGACCCTTTTATTAAATTGAACGTTTGTTTTAGTATAATCGACAAAAAAATAATAAATATAATACAATATAATACAGTATATTAAACAATAAATTGTGGAGATCTTTTGGAGCTTTTTAGTATAAAAATATTTTTAGAAGGCTTCACCCTTACATAGCCAGTAAAATGATGTATTTAAGAAATAGGGACTTACATTATATAAAGACTTCTTTATTTACGGTAAAAAAAAATATATTTTTAAATGGTGCATTTCTATTATATTTTTATCGTATTTAATGAAATGTAAAAAGTTATGTGATTTTTTACATTTGAATTAAATTTTTTATTTTATTTTATTAATTACTTGGATAGGATATATAATAATTAGATAATTGTTGTAGAGTAAAAAATTAAGGTCTTATCTCCCTAAAAAGCCCATCCTATAAAGCATTTAATTTTTTACCTATTAATAAAACAACAATTATCTAATTATTACATATCCTATCCAAGTAATTAATAAAAAAAATTATTTTTTATTAAAATTCAAATTCGTTGCCATTCAAGTACTTCCTGATAATTTACAAAAGGTAATAAATAGCGGTTTTTTTATCGTTGTCACGAACCGCACTGTCTATGAATATTTAATTTCACCCCTTTTGCTCGTTGTTTATTTATTGGTCGTATATTTCATAGCCCCGAGGTGTATTTGCATACGTTACGCGCTACGTTACTCTATGCGTCGACGAAATTATTGTAGGGTTAGCTTATTGCATTCATTTCAGGATCGGATATTCAACCATGTATAGCTCATAGCGTATCAATCGTGAAATTGAGTCGATCTAATTTATAAGTGATATGAGCTATTTTTGCAAGGCAATTGTTACATTAGTATCATGTCATCTGTACAAAATTTCAGCGTAATTTTTTGTTGGCTCGAAATTTTAGTAAAACTAAAGTAAGAAATCGTGAAATTACTATATCACCGAACCACTAAAACTTGTCAATGATTTTAGGACAATCGACTCAGAATAAAATTTATAAAAAATCTACTTTTATATTTTCTAACCTCATAAATTTTATTGCCCTGTAAATAGTTGAATTGGATCAGTTACTGATAACATTAAACAATTCAATATAATCCCGTACATTATATACAAAAATACTGAGAGCACTGCAACTTTGCTAAATAAATAAGTAATTAATATTATTTTGAAGAAGTTCAAATTTAAGTAAATCGTTATCAGCAGGTGTTAATAAAAAATAGGAGTCGAGTCTTTTGGAATCGATGTTATAAAATATTGTATGTATCCCATCCTTACTGTTGTTCGATCGAATATGGTTTTTTGATTAACATAGAAACAATGCAACGATTGTAATGATAAAACAAATTTTTATTAAATAGATATTGTTAAATAGCACCTAGTATATTTCAGTCATCAAATTAATTTTTAATACATTATTTGTCGCACAGTTAATTCGAATATTTAAATTAATGCGTATTAATACACTATTATCATTAGTATTGCAATTTAGTTTGTTTAAAATAAAAAATTATTCGTCCTTATTTATTCCTTTGTGCTTACTTTCCATTCTATTACATTTATTTGTCATGTGACCATAAATAATTATTGGAGAGTTCTTTTCAAAGTTCTTTTTTTAAGGTTAATTTGGCAATCGGTCGTTAAAAGTTTATTTCTGCTAATGTCTGGTGACGGAAAAGACACTTGGTAGCTACAGTTTCTTAGCAAGACTTAGTAAGTCTTTCTGAAAAAATATAGCTTCTATCTATGCTTCGGCTATGTACATATCGCTTATGTTTTGTTCCGTTGCACGCAAACAAGATATATAGTACATCAGTACCAGTTAGCACGTGTTAATTATAATTTTTTGCATATAATTTATTACATAATAATTTAATTACTGGCGAATTTTGAGAACAGTCAAGAGTGAGTTGACCCAAGTACGACATTGATAGACCAGTTACCTGATTTTAGGGTCTTAATTAGCAACCTTGAAAGCATTGAGATTATTATCGCTATTTCGATTACAAAGTTACCAAATACTATAAGTCAATAGATTGTCTTCAGTTAATTTACTATTCGAATCTATTGTTTGGTTCTCAACATTTCCGACCGTACAATTTTAGTTCAAAGAAGGTTCTCGAATCTCAAACTTTCCGTATAACTTGCAGTGTTTGTGCGTTCTTTGTTTGACTTTAAACTCAAAAGTCAAAATGGCTGACTTTGAGAAATCAACGTGATTACTTTAAAAGTTCAATATGCCGGTTTTAAGTTTTGCTCGGTTTGTATTGATCTTTGGAAATAAAATGTTTCCGAAGATAATATTTGAGGGCACGGGATTTCCATTTATTTCTATATTGTAAGTCGTTAAAATGCAGAACAAATGTTGAAACAATAAATAAGTTCGTGTTTAATTCTTAAAATTACTAACTTATACATCAGCTGTCAGGTCTATTGGTTGTAAAATAAGGTTTTATCTCGCTCTAGAAGGAACAAGAGTGGAAATCCGAAATATAAATGTTCATGTAATTATGTATATTCCAGTTATTATCTTATTATTAGTATTAGTATATTTTTATTTTAAATTATGTGAATGTACTTATTATAATATTTTTCACACACTCATACCAATTATATAGTCTAAAGTAAACATAACTAACAGCTTATGTTACAGATACTAGATAAAGAAAAACCATATTGAATATAATACATATTTATTATATATTAAATAATAATAAATATACATACAATTATCTGTGTTTGTCACACAATCATCTGTTCCCACTGGGACTCGGACCTGGGGAACCTTAGCCTTGTAGCCTACAACTACGGGTACTGACCTCTCGGTCAGCTGGTCGATTAGAAAACAAGCCTCAATTTTTATACTATACTACATGCTAGCGTCCTCTGCCGGTAAGGAATATACTGTTATTTAAAGAAATCGTTAGTGGCATTAAATTTATTTTGATTTTAATTTCGCAAACTAAATGGCAATTGTAAAAAATAAGTATGTATTTTGGTTCTACCGAGACATCTTTTGTATGCAATCTCCATTACAACGTTCGAACGTTCACAAACCGGTCTGCCCGTTAGTACATCAATAATATTTAACGTCACCCGTGATGCAGAATATCCTGACCTTTGATGTGCACAAATCTATATAAATTAGTATTGAAACTTTTGAAATCGTCTGTTGGCAAATGGCATATATCTATCGGCATAAAATGCATTTATCTAAGGATTCAAGATGGTGGCTTATATTCATATTTCAACACTAACAGAGATACAAACATATATGTTAGTGACTTACCAAGCACAGAACTTTAGAAATATATATTTTGTGTGATTTTGTTGTGTTGTATTTTTGTGAGAATAGTTTCAACAACATTGGGCTCAATTAAGGCCATTTGAATACAGAAAACATTAAATTTAAAATGCTGTCTTGTAGTGTTGTTTCGGAAAGTAGCTACATTGGCTCTATTACTTTTTAATACTTAATGGCTTACATTAAGTATTAAAAAATATATACTTTTTTATTATTTGAAGTTTTGATTCATTTATTTGGACATTATAAAAGTCAAATTACAGACGTTATACTATTAGCCGTTCTCTTCCAGTTAAGTAAAGAATTAAGACTGACACATTAAATATAGTGCTCAAAAATTTTATATAAGCATATACCTATCAAGCTATAAATGCTCATACAAAAATACCTACTACTGTAGACACAAACCATAACACACACATACTTTTTGTGTCTATAATCTTGTTAGTGTAAGTTTAATAAAGAGTAAATATATAATTTTCGTTGTGAGTAGAAAGCTATTAATATAAGTATTATAAGTAAACTAACGACAATATCTCTAATATCATAATCAATGCCATATTTCTTCTCCGTCCTCACAAAACTGGGTCAAATGCAGTAACTAAAATAAACTGTATATTAGCAGTTTCACAGACGATTCGTTTTTACTATTATATTTATTAGCTTTACCTGAACTGGAAAATTGTCTGCCTTTTGGTTATATCACGTAATGCATATTCATTATATTTTAAATAGTATTGTAATTTAAAGTTAACTTTAATATTATTTCTTGAAGCTTGTAAATAGTTCTTAGCTTATTTTATCGAAAACCTTTACTTCCCTTTAGTTGTCAGAGATCGCTTATAACAAACTTCATACTGTTTTTATGTTTGGCGTCTATTGCTGCGTTTCAATAAGCTACCAACGGATGGTATCGTTTATAAGGCGTTGAAACTTGATATAAAATATAATGTATATGAAATATTAGAAAAATCATCAGTTGGTAGCTTATTGAACATAAATGAAACACAATATGAAGTCATTACAAACAAAAAATATATAAAAGATTTTACTATGGTCAGCATTGGGTTGGATGATCGATTGTGATAAAGATTTTGTCTAGTTGTTTACAAATTAAAATATAACTTGACTAACTCCATTTCAGTATCGATCTTAGAAATGCTAGTGAGAAAGAAGTTTCCAATACTTAATTAGAAAAAAAGTATAAGCGCTGGATCTGTCAGCTGGCAACAACACGATCGAGACAAAATATATATCTTAACATATATTATATTAGATGTAAAATGAAATAAACATCCAAAATATTCTGGACTCGTAAATAAATGACCTTTACGTGTACATAAATAAAATTTCCCCGTAAATAAAAGATTAGTAATTAATGAGTACGTAATACAACAAACGATATTTAACTTTGCTCTTCTAATAATAAAAGTCTTCCGTATTTTACTGAAAATGTAGTTTTATATGTAACTTGAGAACCGCAAACATAATATTTCAAACCACAAAATGACTATAGCAATATTATTTTGCTATAGTCATTTTGTGGTTTGAAACTTAGCGAACGAAACAGAATATGGAATTACTAAAATTGATATTATGAGTTCCAATTGTACACAGTTTTATATGAAATAAGAATCTTCGCTTATATTGTTGGAAGAACAACTTAGCACTTCACAATATATATATTTAAATTAGATAATTTCTTACATTGAATAGTTTTGCCTTTTAAAGTAGTTTTTTCACAATTTTGAGCGTTTAGTTCCTAAGGTCAGAGTTTTACGGGTGACCGTCAGTATTGTAGATAGGCCTGTTTGTCATTGGATAATAATACTTGAATAGCTTTAGAAAAAATCTGGAACACATGCTTATTAATTTTTCTGGAATCTTATAATTAGATCCAGACTTGGTAACAATGGGACCGCCTCAGGAAAATACTTTACAGAATTAAAAAAGAGTTTTGAAATTTAATTCACAATTGACACAGAAATCGCGGAAAGAACACAAAAAGATATTGAGGACCTCCTCTTTTTTGAAGTCAGTTGATAAAATAAAGATTAAACTCACGAGCATCAATTCTAGCAGATAGTGTGTTTCGTGCTTTATGTGAAAAGTTGAATCCCAATTAAGCATATTATTAAATCCTTTACAGGATTATAATATTAATATGAAATAGATTTTATAGAATAGAATATAATATCAAATAGATTTTATAACTAATATTATAAAACCTATTTGGTATTTAGATAAGTAATTATGTTGCATATTGTGTCCCATTTCTTTTAAGTTTCGAAGGAAGGGGTAGCAATACTGAATTATAATAATTGCTGTCAGTAATAAGGTAGATATAAGTCTTTAAAACAACTGTGGAATGGTGTTCAGCAAAAAAAGCTTCCAATTTCGTATCTGTTCCCGGTAAAAATTTTGTTTTCTCATCGCGGTCAAGCGCAGACTTTCCGAGAAATCGCGTGGGAACGATGTCCAAGACAGTAATGTCATTATAATTTGATTAGGAATTACTTCTGATTGTCTTACCATTAATATGTATTAGTTGTAAACTTGGTGACAGTTATAATTTCCCTTTTACAATTCCATTTACAAAATTAAAAAAATCTAGGCATCTTCAAGTGGCGTGAAAAGCCGCTTTTAAGTTGTGGTGTATTTATTTGCTGTGTTGCTCATAAAACAATATAATACATTTTTTAAACCGCGCAGGTCCTTTTCCATACCTAAATATTCCTAAGTATGGTGTTGATCAACGCTTAAACAAGCTATTATTACTTGACCGTCAGTTTTGACATTTCTTCCATTCAATGTCAAATACCAACAGTAAATAGCGAACAACCTAAGCGTCCCTAAAATCCGCATCTAACGGGTTCTTAGTCTAAACTTCAAAATCCATCTGAACCGTTAAACGGTTAGTAAAAAACGACGCATAATCATCCCAGCGTTTTGTTTTTGTTTGATGACTTCGACACGATTGAGTCAAAACATTCTGACAGCAATTTTCAAACTGTTAACAAAAGGTTTAGCTTCTGCTAAAATTAAAAAAATATAATATTTTTTCAATATTTAATAATCGAAAGAACATGCTTTTGTCTAGGGGCTGTAAAAATCTTCCAGATTGCATTCAATCGACCGGTAATAGATTAAAAAAGCCTTTATTTCTAAGATTATACAAACATAGTTTTAATTTTAAATATTATATTCTTTGTCCTCTCACAGAAGCCTTCTCTAGTTTTTTCCATTCTGCTATGGTTTGTGCTTTCCTTGTTCCTCTCTCATAGTTTCCTTATTCATACTCGTACATTATTTACGACGACTTGGAGACTACGATAAACGCATTCTATAGTTTGATGTTGATAAGTGTAGTCAGTAAGTAGATTTGTCAATTTGAGACCTCAATTCTGAGTGTTGAGAGCTGAGCTGACTTAGGACGTGAAAATTTGTTGTTATCCCCACATTTTTATTTACCAGATTTTATGTAAGTAAATATCCACTGCCACAATTTTAGTACAAAACGCGGTCGCATACCAATATTTTAATTACTCACATATTTTACGCGACGAAACGAAGACCCAAGGATACCACTTTTTGTATTATTTTGAGAGAAACGCGTAAAAGGGTGGACCACCTCTGACTCTAGTAGCCGAAATAATGTACGACCGTCATTAATTTTAAATGATGTCAGCGGTTGTCAACAGTTTTGGGTCGATATCTTCTTTTTTCCTGTCGACAATATCAACGCGATTTATGTGTTTTGATTGTTAATATCATGCGCCTAAGCTATTATAGGCGTTATAAAATTTGGTTTCAATTTCGATCGAGATCTAAGTTTTATTAAGTTTTTACTTCATTAATGTAATGGATTCTTTTTAGTTTTATATACTCTTACTTCATTACACCTATTTTAAATTTACTATTTTTAAATTTATATCGTAATATAATTTTTTTAGATGTTTAGTTAGTGAATAAAATGATAAGCAATAAATCAAGTTATTAAAACATCAAAAATCTGATTATGGTTATATATACTTATTTATATATATAAATTGTATACCAAAAATAAATGCCAGAAATGTTAACCACTTTTCAGTATTAAATTTAAAAGAAATGCGTTGAATTCACTCAGTGCCTTTCCATTATTTCTTATAAGAAAGCATAGGTAACAAAACAGACATTATATTTATTATAATGTTGGTTAATAACGCTTTTATAACGTTATTTTAAATAGTATGTTATTTTAATTCATACTCAATATCGCAACGTATACTTTGATAAAGTTTCAGTTAGTATAAATTATAGGTAATCTTAACATAAACGTTCCCGTGGTCTCTGTTCATCACATTTTTTGTATCGTTTTTCGTTAAGGCAACACCAAAGAAGTTATTAACGCGATACCATCGCCCCACAATTTATTATGAGTCCCGTAAGATGGCTTCTTGTGAATTTTAATACATAATTTAGCTACCTAACCTCGGTACGATGCAACAATCAAAGATAACAATACAAAAGAAACGATTAACTATATCTTATTACAGTGCAAACCATTCTCGCATTAATAAATAGAATAACATAGAAGTTGATAAGTTTCTTAATTTCTAAAGCATACCTACATTTTATCATGTTCATTATTGTTATGTATATTGCAAATTCGAAGTTTTTTCTGTTATTTTTGCCATCTATATATAGGACAAAAGAAACGATAATATTGAGTGTCATTTAAAACCCAAATAAGTAGCGACCACTTTTTGCAAAACAATAAATTTTGTTTCTCCGCGACAGCTGAGTTTATTTTAAATATCATTTGACCAACTAAAAATATTTTCATTGAATAAGTCTATAAAGAAAACTTCCAGTTCATACTTTGTCTATAATAATTTTATAGTAACAATCTTAAGGGTAAATAATAGTTATCAGAGACTTTTATTGCCCTGCCATAAGGGCCCCACATGGGGATTTTTATCGCTAAAATGAGCATCAAGATTTTAGTACACCTCACTGTACACAGTTATTACTGTATTAATTCCATCAAAGCACTAGTTGGGTGGTTACCGACCACTTGGACTCTAAAGTTCCATAAGAAGTTGATACTTGCTTACAAATAAACATGTTTTAATAAAACATTATGCAAACAGCGGCGACAATTTAATCCAAGCATTAAGATGCTATAATAATAATTTGCTCATGTTATTTCAATTCATTTTCTGTTCATTAGGTAAAGAGGGCGGTGGATCTAGACAAAATGCATTTCGACTATCGAATTAGAATCGCGAATTTAAACATGTATGAGATAGATAAGTGAGAGCTTATGTCAAATATCATACATTTTTTTAATTTAGTGATTCGATTGCGATATTTGAAGTGTATCATATCTAGGCTTTCTGGAAAGAAACGTGAATATTTACGAAATCAATATAATTTAAGAGGTAACGGTAAAGTCAAGAGAATTTAAGTATTTATAATATCTAGTGCTGTACCAATTCGATTACTATTTTCATTACAAATTAAAGAAAAGTTTTCAAAGAATCTCGTCAATTTTGTTTGCTAGATGTCTGAACACAAAGAAAATTAAGAATTTTTTTAGGCTTTATAGGTTAGATTTATATCTCGTAGTCATAAAATTATTGCAAAAACATTTGGTTTAGTATCATTATCGTAAACAAGAGACACTGTTTGTATGGCAAAAATGCCCAAGTGTTTCCTCTTAACGTAACTCATGGAGTCAGCTAAAGAAGTAGAGATCCAACTTCATTTCTGTCTCCAAAGAAGCAAATTTTTTATCCAAACCATCATTCATTAATCGTAAACGTATAAGATGTAATTAATATAGCGATTAAATAAAATGTTGCCGACCACTGACCGATTAACAGCGACTCCATGAAGATATGGAAATTATTGATCGTATCCGTAGATCGTTGATAGGGAGATTGGATATCAGAATATGATAGACATTAAATTCAAATTGAGATGTCGGAGCGATTTCCTTCGCTGTATATACAATACTTATTTCATATTTTAAGAAAATTAGTATGGTAATGATTGTACTTGGATCTCTTTTATACATTTTTAATTTAACTTGATCTAAATTGAATAATGTTGCCTAGCAAATCAATTTTACAAAATATTAATCAGTCTCTTACTTAGTTTTTATAAAGTTTTATTAGGTTCAGGCTTGATTTTGATATTGTGATATAGTTGCACTAAATTTAGTTTTAAAAATTGCTAAACGAAATAAAAGTCACTTATATTTTTTTGTATTAACTTTTATTAATTTATAAATGCTGTATATTTTGTTGTCATTCATAAACCTTGTTAGAGATTTTCTAGACATTATTTAGTACTAATTTTGAAAGTAAAAAATATATGCAAATTGGAAAAAATCATAACCTAAGACGGGAACTGAACCTGCAAACGTATACAATCAGTGTGACTGCTCTAAATACTAAGCCAGCCAAGTTAGCACTATACTAGGAAACTTCTTTAGAATGATTTTATTTCTATTTTTGAATGTTCCAGAATCATCGTTGATAATTATAAACTATAAATGTTTTAAGCCTGGACTTATTTCTGACCAGTCACTGCTTTCTTCGTAATAACCAAAGGCTTTACAACTTAAGCTCGAGAGCAATCGGCATAAAGACCCCGTTTGTATACAATAAAGTAGGACTGAGTGTAGTTCAGCGGTACTTAGAGTCATCCTCATATTTATATGGATCTAAATTATTAAATTGCACTACAAAGCTGGATTTCAATAATCTATCTACTGAAGTTTTTGCTTGCGATGCGTTGATTTTGACTATACCTTTATTCTAGTTTAATCGCCGAAAAAAAATTATATAGGGATATGAAATTTCGTAATCAGAAATTATCTTTGATCAGGCATGATCGTTTTGTCTATGATGTTTTGCAAGTAGATTATTTGTATCTTAAATTTAGTCTTCAATTTCATTAAAAAAAATTTCAACAATGTATCGGTTTTATTCATTTTATGCTCATGATGATTTTTATGCTCGTACACAACATTTATTTTGCAAAGGCAAATATTATTATGTATTATTATACATAATAGTCAGTTTGTATGTTGCATCGCGAAGTCTGCTGACGCCCGATAACGCGGAGCTGTCGTTACTGCATTTCTGATACTAGGGTTGTCAAAACACTGAAGCAAACATTTAAATGAAAATTTAATAAACCAGCAAATAACATTTTGACGCTTCTCTAGAGGCTATTTATTGAATCCCGGTCTATACCGGAAATCTACCTATGTAGAGATGTTTATACAATGAAAATGAACAAAAATAACATGTGTCTAATATTTTCATAATTTGTATCTATATTTATTTCTCTGTTAGTCAGTAGAAAGCAAAAACAAAAGCTATTAATGATGCTTAATTTAAAATACACAATAAGATATGTTAATTTTTAATTTATTACTATCAATAAGAATACATTTTTATTATTTTTCCTAAAAAGGGTAAAATAAAAAAAGATTTATTTGTAGTTGATTAATAAAATATAACGGGTTATCACGTGGTTTGTTGTATGAAATGTGCCTATTATAAAGCATTCAGTTATTGTTTAAAAATACTTAGCGTTTGTTGATCAAAGAACACATAATTATAAATTTTAGAAAGATATTTCTAAGAATTCAGAGATCTTGCAGACGAATCCAGGAGATGTTTATTAATTGTTGGTAGAAGGGTTCAGCATAAAGGTGTCATTGCATTAATGCCTCTGGATGCCTACTTAATTGAACTAACCAGTAAAATATTTAAACTGTAACTGACTTTTCAATAAATATCCTTCTAAAAGAGCCTTTACTCTATTAATTCATAGTTGAGTAAAAAAATGCATGATTTCCAAATGGCTTTATGGCGTATTTTGCTTATATCAATACATTTAATTTGTGAAAAATAAACCGCGCTTATTTCAATAGGAATCGAGTCCTCCGTACCTACATCCGCAACGTATACCGATACCACCGTAATGAGATTTTCGCTGCAATACGCAATGAGTACACCATTGCCAAGCCAAACCGATCCAGCACCCTATCAACATCAGGGATGCGACCCTGGAGTCGTGAAAGTGATGCTGCTGTAACCGCACCAGCGTAACGAGTTACAGTTACACGCGAGGAGAGTTGTATATTTTGTAAACTAATTCATTTACTCATCAAGGACGTAGCAGCCCTAACCCAGCATATGAAAGTGGAGTCGTCGGCTAGCGCCTTAATAACAGTTGCATTGTGTATGAAAATTTACACACTATTGTAGCGAATTGAAATTCCTTACCAGTGGCGAAAATAAAATGAGCTTTTTATGGACGACAAAAAGATGCGTTTGCGTTCACCGAATTGTATAGATAGTACAACCGATTTGTTGTTTGACTGATATAGTGGAAAAATTCTTATTTTACCAATTTAAAAAAAAAAAAAACAATTTCAAAACTTTTAATATGCAAATATAATTATATCTGGAAGAGATCGCTTGTAGCGATAAGGTCGCCCTTTGTACAAAATTAGTTAAGTTTTTTTTGTGTGTTTCTCTTTTTGAATTGGCTCATGTACAATAAAGATATATTCTATTCTATTCTATAGAATATACCTGACCTGACCTCGTAAACTTAGTGACCCCTAACAAATTATTACGGGGAATTCAATCTTAATCAATCTTAATTTATTTACAAAAATTGGATTCTTCTATTAAAATCCAACTCATCATTATAGTCAGAACCACAGTTCTTGAGTTTTAAATGTTTATTATATTATACTTTGATTTATTTAGATATGTAAAGATATTTTTGTGTCGGTAGTTTCTTTCCTATTGTTTCTGGAAACAGTTCTGCAAATAATTCAAAAATCAGTAAACTAAAGGAAGGTAAGTTAAGAGTTTTAAGTTGGTTTTTTTATGAGTTGGTTGATTTTCAAAGCTTAAGTAATTTATCATATCTATCATTATATCATAAAGGCAAAAGTAACTCTGTTTGTCTGGGTACAAAGTAGATAATATCCTGAGGATGATTATAGATATTTCTCTAGCCTGCTAAAAGAATATATTGCCAAAGGACTTCTTATTCTGAAAGTCACGGAGACTGGTGACGACGCGAGATAAGTCAGTTTAGTATGTTTTTAAAATTTGGTTTTATATTCTAATTTTTTAATTTATATATGCAACATACCATTACAGTCATCAAAATCTTAAATAAGTATTCTATATTTATTTACGTAATATCTATTATTAAATAAATCAGAAAATTCTAATTAAACAAACAATCAGCTTCCAACATCAAATCAGTTACTTAAGCGAACGCTAAGTTAATTCAGATAATCTGCCCGAGTCGGTTAAATTTGAACTGTAATTAAAACAGGCTGCTATCTTTGTGTTGCTTCTTTTGATAGCGAGCTGTTAATTGGATATCGACTTGCTAAGAAAATTATGGTGGGTACAGTATTTACAAACGAAACAAAAGTAAACTGAAATGAAACAATTATTTCAGTAACACTTAAACAAAACCAAAATGATACAAGCTTTTCAACAGAGGAAAGTCAAAGTTAAAATATTTTATTCAACCGTGTATGAATGGTGTATGTAGACTTATTGAATGTTAATCTATCTAAGTCATCGAAAAGCTACTGGGTGGTCTTGGCCTAAGAAGAACAGGCAAGAAACTTAGCAAGATTTGGCCCTTCCTTTACACGTTTAAGTTCACAGCCTATAATAAATTTATGATCTTAAAAATAACCGCAATCATTTTATCCATTCCATACATAACATTTTACATTACATAATATTTAAAATCATAGAAATGTAAAAAATATAATAATAAAATAAAATAAGTAATAGACACTCAATAAAAAATTTCTATAAAAAAATATTCAATTGGTCCACGCATTCATAAATATTTCTTAACCTTATAAAAGCCTTTTTAATTATATTTAGTTTGATATATATTTTAATAAGATATAAATTTAAATTTGTGTAAAGGCAGTTCAGTTATATTAAGCGGGAGTTTGTTATTTGTGTACACATTTCCCCATGAAAGAATTTCTTGTCTTATGAAGAGTTTGAAGAAGTTTGGAACATTTGTTCAGTTTGAAGTTTGTTATTATTCTAGTGTTAAAGCTATAAGAATCACTTTGCTTTGAAAAAGAATGCAAATATTTATAAACATACCTTAAAGTAAAATTCAATGAAAATGATTAATACCCCTTAATTGAGGAATTCACATCATGACGCGACCTTTTATTTAAGCTTATTTGAAATACCAGGGGTGTGCAACCTTTTCAGTAATATGTTAAAGTGGAATTTGTCAAGTGCGATTTTGGAACTGATAAAGTTAAAAAATGTGGACCTTCTGTACCCGATTATTAAAGGTATGCCATAGGCTTTTTATTTAATTTTATCACTTGCATCACAAATTCAAAGCTTTTAACATGAGATTTAAAATGCCAATAAAATAAAGAAATTTACCTGATGTCTTAATTTGGTAAAATGATACTATCTGATGACCATCTTTAATGAAGGTATCTCTTTAGGAAAGCACGTCTTGATTCAATTAAAAATTTACCACTTAAACTATATATCAAATATTATCGTGCTTAAAATCCCATCTCGAGGATCAAAAGATCGTAAACTCAACGTAGGTAGAGGTATTTAAGTGTTTTATTCACAACCCGTAATTATGCGCAACCATCGATGATTAACCATTGGTGGCCACGCCCCGTGCGAGAGGGAGGAAAGATGTGCATAATTTTAATGAAAAATATGGTCAGCGTTTTGACCTTTTAATATGTAATAAATTTTAAATTGTTGATGATTTCTGAAATTTAATCGATGATTAACATTGTGATAAGACTGATCTACTCTTGTAACCATGGAAAACGTAAAATCTTTTTGGAATTAATATCCAATACTGGCTTGGTGTGTCTTTCGAAAAATATTTCTTTCTTACTCACCTCAAAAAAGTTGAACATAGAATATATAACGCGTGGAAGTGTTCCAATTTCGTACTCTTCTTTTTCATAATATCTAGCTAGATTAAAAAATTTTGCACTAAGGATGTTACGGAGATCAGACAGGGATATATGAAAAACATTTAATCAGTTTCGGATAAGAAAGTATTCGGAAAGTTACAGTTACGGAAACAAGATTATTTTCTAAGTCACTCATTTAATATTTGTTTATTATTTGTAAAGTTTCAATCACTCAGACAATCATTACAATCACACAAAAAGTAATGAGCATTAAAAGTGGTGAATATTGACTCTTGTTAAAATTACAATAACAAATACACTAAAAGAATAATATATGGCTATTCAAATTGCCTAAGAAAAAAATCAACGACAGAAACATTGAAGATGTCGTGAAAAAATGTGTTAGTATGTAATAAAGACAACGATAGCAATACTGCTGTCATTTATATAAACTAAAATTCAGTTGAAAAGGTCAACTTAGATGAGAAACGTCATGTAAGTTGACATTTGATGACCCATACAATTGATGACGTATTTGAATCTGCATCAGTCATCGGTATTTTTTGGTTGGATTGTAATGAAAGAGTCGTAGTGAATTTAAATTATTTAAGTCTGTGTATAACAGACTAAGTTGTGTTTCAGTCGAAATAACAAGCAATGCTAAAATGGTTACACCACTAAAATCGTTACAACCGTTCAGAGTTATAAATGGTGTCTCTAACTCGACTTTGATTCAAGCAAGTTAATGTACGGCGATGGTAGGTAGGTTAAGCGTAAAAAAGTGAGTGCTTCCAGCATTATGACTGTATTGTGATATATCATAATACGAGTTATTATAAGTTGCAATCACAGATATTTTCTGAAAAGCATTTTAATCAATTTATAAAGAGATTAGCACAAAGTGCGGTTCGATGTTCTTTTTATCGTTGGATTCATAGACATCAGCATAGTATCATATTACAGTAACACCTGACTTACATGAAGGTTGACGTAATGACGGCATAAAAATTTTAGCATTGCTTTGTTCACACAAAGTTTGATTGAAATGAATTGGCAATAAAATGCTAGACATAATAACTCTTATCTGAGCGAAGTTTGTTGCTATGCGACTCCAGTGCTAAATTTATTTGTATATTCAATCATATATTATATTTCTTAAAAAAATCTATTATATATAAGGGAAGGCAAAGGAATCTTATCTTTTATACTGGCTGTAAGGTGGTAATTATTTTTTTAGAATGGCTTTGGGATGGATACCAATTTAACTTATCCCTAAGCTTCCACATATTTTAAAATAATAATAATATTATAATATAATATATATTTTAAAATATATTCTTTACATATATTAGTTAAAATATAATTATTACAGATTATTACAAGCAAAATTAGTAACAATAAAAGATATAATATGGGGTGCCAATGAATAATCTATGAATTTGCATCAAACATATCAAATAATGTGTTTAATTCACAGAAAGATTCGAGATTTATTTAATTACTACGAAATTCATAACATATTATATATAAACAATCATAATGCATCTCACAATGATGCCATTTATTAATAGAAAATAAATGCTAGAATAACGTATTGCAAAAAGGGTTATACGTATATGTAAAAAGGGCCCAAATGAATAACTTGTCAACTTACATCATTATAATATTAAAAAGAATGTCGTGAATCACTCTCAATCGTTTTGTTGATGCTCCCAATTCTTTTAAAGTTTGAAACTGTACGTGACGTGTTATGACACGAAAGTTTTTATGAATTATTTGAAACTCGTTACAGTTTATTACGTTACAGTTAGAACGGAACTTAGTTCTACATTACGCGTTTCTTAATAAGCATACGGTTGGTAATTAACTTTCTAGAAGGTGTTAACTTTGTGTAATGAAGCTAACTTAGAGAATATGGTTCCTTACCAGCCCGCCAGTGTCGCCCCAATAGTAGAATATGTTTGTGTCTGTTTATTAGTAAACCCCCTTAGGGTGGGTAAAAGCAATAGCAATATTAGCCGGGAATACAGAGTCTTTCGGCGGATGTGTTCGTATTTGCATATTGTATGGTCTCGGATATATGAACTCATACGGTACCAATTTTAGATATATTTTGCTAATTATTACAGGTGTAGACACACACACATACACATTTTTTATATTTTATTTGTTAATTCTATAAAATACTTATTGTAAAGTATTTTATACTTATTGTAAAGTATTTTATACTGTAAAGTTTTTTTTACTTATTTAATAGGAAACTCAGGTCTCACGACAAAGATTCATAATGTACACCTAAAATAAAACAAACAAAAGTAAGTAAAATATAATAATATATACATTTATCTATATTTTTAATAAAGAAAAATGATACATTATGTATTATGTTTCTCTTTATGTATTGGCTGATGTACAATAAAGATATATTCTATACTATTCTACATTACATTTATATAATCAATTAATTAATTATATTACGGCTGTAGTAAATTTTAATATAATTAAATCACGTTATATGTTACGTCTGTTATTTAATAAATTACTTTGCATAAAATTTATAAATAAATACATAAGTAAGAAATATTTTATGTACATCATATTTTTATACGAATATATCTATTTAAACGGGTAATTAAAAATTAAGTTTTGTCCTCTCCTACAAGTAGTAACTTACAAATCACGAACGCAAAGACAGTTTTACTATAAACTTGATTAAATACGGTGTTCCTATTTCTATCCCTTTCAATAGGTTTCCAAAAGTTTTCAAGTTCTTATCGACGACAATTTAAGCTCAGGCATGGTAGTTACGTTCTACATATGTCAAAGCTAGTTCCATATCCTTCTGCATACAACACAATATTAATTACTAGTTTTTTCACATGTCACAGTTTATTTTTACTGGACTGCTTTAACCGATTGCAATAAGGATCAAATTAGCAATGCATAAATATCGCCGTCTACTGTTCTTTTGTTAGTTGGTTTTATTTGAAACTCCTCATCCCATTAACATTCTATTTATCGCCTATAACGAGGCACGTGTGCATTGTTTTGACTGTGCGCGAGTTGAGAATAAGGTGACTATTCTGAAACATGCGAAATATCGAATGTCACTCGAGTAAGTTGTTTCGTTATCAATATTTTATGACCATATAATAATGAATATTATAACATCTACGGTACTGTCTGTTGCATATTAAACGAAGCACATTCTTATGTTATAGCGTTTTATCCCGCAAAGTTGAGTTAGAATTACATTAAGCTTAATAAGGGTTGCTAATTGCTAATACAGGTCCTAAATTTTCCGGACATTGTTCTTTCCGGGCAACTCTTTGTTTGGCATGAGAGAGGTAATTTTAAACGTAGGCTTAAAATGAAATTCACATAAAAATGTAGTATCTTTTAGGGAGAGATTTTTAGGGTTCCGTACCCCTATCGCTTAACAAAAAATAGAAATAGGATTTGATATAAGCCACAGTTGAGTTTTCGAGTGCAAATATCATTTGATATTTGCATCCTAATCCTAAATATCATATGCTCATGGATGGAATATGAATTAATAAATCTCATAGTTTAAGTTTTTATTTAAAGAATTACTGAATATCTACATAATAGCACCCCTGGTTACGATGGCTGTTGACCCACCATCTTTGTTTTGTGTCGCCGATAAATCTTCACTTGTCTTTTTGCGATTAATCGCTGTCGTGATTGAGTCTCAGTTTACTAAAAGTTACAAAGCGGCTTAAAGTGGAATTCAGACTGGGTAATGTACTACCCACTTTTTTATTTTTGTTGACATCGCGAGTAGTTGTACTTTTATCTCTGTATATGCATGTGTGTCTTTTGTCTGTTCTTCTCAGGTCATGAGTCCTCAGATTTACGTACAGATGGCCTATATTGGCGTTCAATAATAGTACCAATTTTGAATTAAAGTGTTGACTTATATCTTTACATCAAAGAGTTTACTCGAAATGTTCTATCAAGCAAGAGAACCTTAATTTCAATTGTTAAAAAACCATGTCTAAAATATCTACAAAAGCAAAAACAATTCAATTTAACTTCTTAAATTAGGGTTTAAGTAAGGTTTTTTTTTATTCCAATGATTATTTTAAATTGGATTACTTCTAATCTAATTTAAAATAATCATTGGAATCTGTACTTCAGTTTCTAGTGTTTTTGGAATCAACTTGGCACCAACTCCAAAAATTATTTTAAGCGGAATAAGTTCTTAAATCAAATTTTTATTTGCTTTTAGTGTTTTGATATTGGTTATTAGTTTTGTTTATAACTAGATTATTTTTTCAAAATTTTGACTAGTAAGTTTCGAAGATCAAAGTTATAAGGGTGACCGTCAATATTAGGGACTAGCCTGTATGTCTTTCGATAAAACATAAAATTAATGTATAACTTAATAATTATTAATTAACTTAACTAACTTAATAATAACTTACTTAACTTAGTAATTAACTTAATAATTATGCCAACCGAATTGATAACCTTCTTCTTTTTTTAAGTCGGCTAAAAGCTTTATTAGCCATCTTTAAGAGTGGTACCACAATACCAGAACATGTTTTTTAATTGCGGACTGTAAGTGGGTCTGTAAATACAATAATTCTCTAAATAATAATATTTCATATTTGCCCAAATTAAGCATCATTAAATGCTTGTGTTACAAAATAACGGAGAAATAAAGATTTATATGTATATATGTATTAGAAAGATGTGTTATTATGTATTAAAGAGATTTATATATATATATGTGTATTAGAAATGTATTACATAAATATACAAACAATCATGATTCGTAAACAAATATTCGTTCTCATCATACACTTATCTGCCCCTGGGCTATCCTTATCCCTCGTCGGGATAAAACGAAATGTACATTAAATATAATAAGTAAATATAATTTATTATGTCTGAATATTAACTGAAAGTTTCATACTGTTTTATTCATAATACTGTTAACAACCTAATTGTAACGTTATATCTACAGGATAGAGTCAGATAATAATGAGATATCACTCAACATTTAATATTTCTAATCCTAATAAAATATCCATTTTTGTGGTATTTTTAAATAGTTTATCGAAAATTGATGTTGGTATGAAATAATGTTATACTGTGATAATGTTAAGTTATGGGGAAATAAATAATTTGTAAAATAAATAGTTATTAAAGATATTTCTTATAGAAAAAAACCGTACCTTTGTACAATAATAACAATCTAATATTTTGTTGTGTCCTTTTAATTGTCTTTGAGTGTACACAAATTGTTAAATAAATAAATAAAAAATTCTATTCTTATTTGTTCTGTTTTCTTCCTTCTTACGAAACAGCCGTAAACAGGAACTTATAAGGCCGGCAAGGTGGAGGTCGCTAGGGCAGTATTTCGCATACTGCATTAGCTATCTTTGCATATGGACTCTTCCTACTGCTTGTTGCGTCATTTGCACATATGTTACAGAGTCATTATCTCATCACAAAATGAGACAAATACAGACGTAACTCATGGTACGTTTCTTTTCAGTTATTTTGTAAATGTAACCTTTATTTTTCAGAATCAACGAATTCAATGCTGTATACAGTTTTTATTGGATCCCATGTTTATGACTGATTATAATTATTATTTTAAACATGATGTTATGTCTATAATAACCATAAATAACAGAAAATATGACATTCTTTTGATGCGTCACTGCTCTATAACAAGTCTACTATCTTCTTTAGTATCTATGAATGATTACATTAACAGCATTCTATTTGTCTTTTGTCAAAAAAATCTGAATATAAATTGAATCACTTAAAAGTAAAAGTGGTCGTCCATTTGTTTCTTCCTATCTTAGAGTCCTTAAGAAACCTTTTTATGATTTAAATGCATCTCAAAAGTTGTTAAACGTATATTATCTAAATGTATTACTACTTTGTAAAAGACTTGAGATACAATAAAATCAACCAGCATTTAGTGAGCTTTTCTTCTTTAATAACAGATTTCGAAACTATATCTTCTTAAGTTGGTTTTTGTCACCCACTCTGATATGCCCTAGAGTCATTTAATTCTGAGAGTTATTGATGCAACGATTTTCAAGGAATTTTATAATCGGTGTCTTTATGGTTGTTTATTATTATTTATTTATTTAGAGAGCTTTGATTCAATTTATATAAAACAAATAAAGTTTTTCTAATTACAAGTTATTTTAATTTTAACAAGAATTATTTACAGAAGTAGATTTTAAATATCCACATCCAAAACTTCTTGTGTTCCACTTATCATTTATAACAGTAATAGACTAAAAACTCTGACATAGTGATCTGTCATCTACAATGCCATGATTGCTTGCCTTAATTACTGCTGAGAGATTTTGTAATTAAACTACTTTCAAGAATATTTTATCTAATATACAATAAGACGAGTAATGCGCTGGTTTAGTAATCTCACATACATGCATTGTTACTATGAATCTATCCAAATACCAAACTTCAACGAACGATTTTTCAAAGACGACGCTACGGAAATATTTGACTTATTGCTTAGACCTAGGTAGAGAGTTTTTGTTGATCATTTATGTTATCCTAAGCATCTACACGCAGAAGTAATTTAAAGTACAATAAAGTTGAAGCTAAGACCCTGCGTCCATTCAATCCATTCATCGACACTAGCAAGTATTGGCTATTGATAGCTCGTCATAGACTATCATACCCTAACATCCACCTGGTCGTTATGGGGTCATAGCCCTCGTAGCGAAGTCGGAGGATGGTAATGTACAATTTCACGGGCCACCCCATAATTGTGGCGCAAGGGAAAAGAGAAAGCATTTTTCCAAATTACCTCAACAGTAAACTGTCTGTTGTTACTGTAGTTTTTATACAATTTGATATCTTAACGAAGACGCGATGGTGTTATATTTAAGGGGTACTTATTGAATGAAGGTACGTACCTTCATTCAAAAAGTGTTTTGCATGAAAATCGCTATATAAAGGTTCCTGAAGGAACACTATATAGTAAAAGATAATTAAATATAAGATTAAACATTCGCGTTGCATTATAATGATTCCACATTTATTCAACATAAATTTATAAAAAAACGTTTCCAATCCAAACTAAGTCCGTCCTCCCGTTCGGGAGGACTATAGACCAAACTCTGGTCTATATAAACACAACCTTGCATAGCTTCTATTTTTGAATGGTTTGTACTAGCCCGTGGTCTGTTTCAGACTGAACTTGACAAAATATGATTTATATTTATTAAAATATTTAAGATATAATGCATTTACCATTTACAAGTGCAAAAAGCAAGCATTGTAGTTAAAAGTAATCGCAGACACTGTTATATTTAGTGAAGAACGATCAACACACCAAGACTTATTGACATTGGATGTATAAAAGTATAAGTTTCAGAGATAAATTTATATTTGTTGTAAACCGTTTATGTAAAAAAAGGTGGCCGATTGAATATATGAGTTAACACAAACTTAAACTCGGTGTTCTCTCCCAAATTGTACCGCACCCTGACATATGCAACATCACGACTCGACCGCTACCTCAGCATAAGTGCGTAATTTAAACAGCCTGACGAAACTGTAGACAACCGTAGCTTATGTCAACTAGACCCGGTTATAATAAACATTGGAGTAGAGATCGTAACTATTAGTTATCTTTCGATCAGACGTAGTGATGAATTATATAGACCAACACTTCCATATGTGTATCAACTGCAATGATACTCCTCTAATCAAAAAGATCCTTGTGCAACCCCAACAATTGTTACTAAATAAATATCGTGGAACATTTAGCAGAAAAAGTATAGAGGAAGACAAGGAATAAGTAACACTCTTTGCCAGCGAATAGGTACTCAAATTTATGGAGTTCTATTTGAAATATTGTTTCAGTATTAGGTGGGCAATAACATAAATTCACCCAAAAGTACCTCAAAAGACTACAAATCTTTAATCACAGCTATTTGAAAATCAAACAAAAATATAAGTAATTATAAATAACTGTTGGCAATAAAAATAAAATCTTGGCAAACTGTTGGTGTTTCACATATGAATATAATATCTGACACAGATGCAGTAAAATCGTCGGTTTTTGTCATTTATACCATACGGTAAATGTCAAAATATTTTTTTAATTTTTTAACTTTAATAAGTTAAATAATAATTTAGTAAACCTTAATGTTTGAATAATTTACTGCAGATCATTCCGTAACACTGCCCACACGTTCACAGAACATTGTTTTAAAAGAAATAGTAACGGATCTACAATATTAACAAACACCTGTCTGATGAAGTGTTATCCGAATTTGAGTCATCACATGTGGTTTTAAAACGGTCTTGGTAACCGCATATATGTAGGTGTTTAACATGACAAGCATGACATAAATGTAAGAACTGCTCAGATTTGACTGTCCCTTTTTTTGAGGAGGAATCTACCGAGATATACCGTTCACCTTCAAACAATAAAGCCATTGAACCAATACTTGGAATCGTTAAATGACCGTAAAAATATCATATATATAGGGTACCACTATTAGTGGTGGTACCCTATATATATATATGATACCCTAATCATTGATTGAACATGTACCATTAATCAGGTACCTAAGTACCTAAGTACCTGATTAATTATGTTCAATCAATGATTATGCTGGCACTCACATATGGATCTAGTAACAGCGAGATTCGGGAAAACAATATGGATGTTTAAATTGCTTAGTTTAATTTTTTATTAATTAATTTTTACGTGGATCTGGTTCAGTGTATACTAGTTTATTGTATTACCGTTTGGGGAAGCGGTTCCAAGATGACCTTTAGGAAGTGGAGAGGGCATAGCGGTCTCTAATCAAAATAATCAGTATACTAAGATCATAAGAATCATAGATTTCCTACACACCTACTATATGAAACATTGTAACTGCTCACTCTAAAAAAACTTTAGTTGCACATTAGTGTATTAAGCACACATCCCCTTAACATATCTCATAAAAATTAAATAGAAGAAGGCAAGCTAATGTAGTTAATGTAGTGTATTGTAGTGTACCTCATTTGCTAATAATCAATTTAATCGTAAAGCAACATTTTGTATAACAAGTTTTATAAATTACTTAATATATACCCAGTGTTAATTACAGATCAATAACAAATTTTAAAACTTTGGCTACAATGGCTCACGACGATTGATGAAACTGAATTACTCCTGCAGATAAATAGATAGCACAATTTAGCAATTAATAATAAATGTATAAAAATATCTGTAGATACAATAAGTTTAATGTTGTTATTCCACCTGCAAAATTTGTGTTTCTGAAATTCGCTATGTCGTGGCACTTCGCTGGTACGTGTTTTGTCCATGTCTACTCTGCTACGGTTAAAAAGGTGGACAAATGATGGCATTACTCCAACAGGCAGACATGGCTTTAGGCGGGCGAGGTGGTACAATCAGGTCGCAATTGTCAAATGAATTGTTGTTGTGAAGATGCTAGTTCAGGCACAAGTATTATGTTACTTAAAAGGAGGGCCGACCTAAATCCTGTTATGTATATGTGAAAAGAATATAAGCATTTTTATTTTTTTTTAAATTTTTAATTTTCCGTTGTCCGTTCTGAGCACATTATAAGTTCAACTTGTTAATTCCCGCTAGAATTCAGTTATTTTCATTCTCCTAATTATTTCCTTTTTTTTAATTTGATCTCGCAGGAAACAGCTTGCACTCATGCTTCAGTAGGCACGTTAAGGCTACAGCATTCACCCACCAACTCGCATTGGTGCTGCATATTGGTTATATGACAAAACAGCATGTTTTCTTCCATCTAGGAAGGCTTATGTCTTGCAGTACAATGAGGATAAATATTTTGTAATAATATTTGTGTAAAATAAAAAGAAAATTATGAATAAGTATAATGTTATACTGAGATGATGTTAAGTTATGGGGAAATAAATAATTTGTAAAATAAATAGTTATTAAAGAGATTTCTTATAGAAATAAGCCGTAACTTTGTACAATAATAACAAACTAATATTTTGTTGTGTTCTTTTAATTGTCTTTGTGTGTACACAAATTGTTAAATAAATAAAAAGATATTTCTATTGTTTTTAACGTTTTGCTTCCATATTGCTGTCACTCAAATAAATCAACTTCAACAGTCTTGTATTGCTCCTCAGTGGTTTTGTTTCCTGCGTAATAGATTCGAATATCCAATAACTTATGCCTGGTAGTGAAACATTAATTAATTTTAATTATTTGTCTTGTTTTACTTTTCAATAAAAGATGGCGTTATCATTTTTATAATCTCGCTATTAACGTTTTGTCTTGATGTGTTTATCGGGATTTTTAAAATGTGAAGTAGACTTTATATATCATATTTATATATAATATTACTTATATTATATTTATATTGTAATAAATATTTACATCTTGTATAAAAACTCCTTCGTTGTTTGTTAGATAAACGTCTCTTCACCATTCTATTATTGAAACGAGTTTTGACACCGTACACAGAGTAACTGCAGAACTAAACACCTTATTACCGTTGACATAATGCATTGTTTCTGCGCAAGCGCCTCATATGGTAAATAACGCTTCTAATGGTAATATCACATTGTGAAATCCGAATACCGGTTGATTAGTGATTGATGCTTTATCATGGTGTTACTATATACCTTTGGTTCAGTAATTCTATCATAATCCCTTTCTACAGAGTGTTTTAAATGGCATCATTTCAGTTTACTTGAAGGTGTAAAAGAATTAGTACTCTGTAAGAAAAAGATATAACAGTAATTTGGAAATCAAAAAGCTCTTTATTCAAATGGAATATATTAAAGCTCCACTTGTGATGATATACTCTCTATTTGAGCCTTGACCTTTTATCTAGCATCCATAAGAGCTTGTGTTAGTTAGATACTACACAACGGAAATATATAGATCGTAATATGCACATAAATATCAGATTTCTTTGCAACAAACCGAACCCATGACTAAAACATATTCGTACTCATGATACAAATATATGCCCGTACCGGGATTCGAACCCAGGACCTTTCGCAAAGTAGACAGTCAGTCTTTTGAGATAGCCTTCCTAATGGAAAATACTAATACTAAATAAAAATATAGTTGCGTATATAAACACAATTATGAGGAAGCCTTGACTTCTTTAAAAAAATACGTTTAGTGGTTGAATACATCTCACCAAGTGGTGAAAAGTACCACTAAGTATTTAGGTATGTGCCTGTATAATGGAGGAGAAAATCGTCTTAATATGATGTGTTTTAAAGTTCTTTGAAGTGGTTGTAATTTAACTCTATTTCTAATTTAACGAATACTTTAGCTATAGAGAAGGAGTTGCGCATAAAACTTCTCAACTTTAAAATGATTGTAATAAGTTATGTTTCTTAACAGACTTCAAAAAGGAGGTGGTATAAATTATAATTGCGTAAGCACTATACATGAGCAAGAATCAAAGCCTCAATGCTTCAACGAGAATTCACTATTTTATAAGATCAAATTGACGACTTCATAATTAAAGACATTGAAACAGTTGAGTAATATATGTGGGAATTAAAATTCCAGACGATCCTGATTTGTTCGAGCAATATAACAATTTGCGACAGTTGCTAAGTTAAACAATTGCAAACGTTACAATATGTTTACCAATTGAGGATTCTAAACATCAGAATCCGTTGACATTCTAGGGACTAAACAATGGGTACATTTCCCTTTACAGTGAAATACAGTATGTAGGTACATTGCACATCGTTGACGTAGAGAGGAAACTCGAAGAATGTCTTGTCTACATTGAAATATCATTTTAAATCCAATTTAATTTTATTCGTGGTTTTTATTATAACGAGACTGTCTTGTCACTTTGATCTGAAAAATCTACTGCGAATTACCACCAGTAGTTACATGTAGTAACATGGTTTCGACACAACATAAATTTAAGAATCTTGCCAATATCTGTCTTCTCAGTTAAATGCTTCCCCTGATGATGAGAGGTCTACAGAGTCAACTAGTAAGGATAATAAGGTTTCTTCCAATAAGGAACGGCAGAAGTGGCAGACTCCTTTGTAATCACTTCTCGAGAAAAATTGTATTTCAATGAACAGACGCCGTATTCAAACGTAGCACGTCAGTTGAAATATGCCTCTTAATATAATGGATTACGGTACTCACGGATACCAAACTGAACTCAACTGCTACTTGGTGCAATCGGTCCTGGTAAAAAGACGGATGAAAGTCTTTTACGACTTAAGAACGTTTTCTTTTTCGGTCACAACATTCCTATAACTCGTAAATTTGAAAGCAAACACAATAAAACTTCTTTTTGTGATATAGTTATTGTACGCAACATGATAATTGGCTCACGCAATATATTTTTGTGCTAAGTGCTTTTACGGTGGTCCCCATTCGCACCTACGTTTTTTGGTGCTGTTGAAATGGTACTGGGACTGAGTTTCAGATTTGAGGTACATTGGTTATGATAGCTGAAGGTCTAGTAATGTTGGATTAATTAACATGTCGCCATCGCTGTTAGCAGCAATTTCAAACATAATTATTTCCAATTCGAAAATGATGATTGATTTCAATTATAAGGGTTCACATAAAAGCGATAGAAGATACAACTATGAAATTAAAAAAGAAGCATAATGTATTCATTTGAAACTTTAAATAGTTATTTTCTCTGAGCATACGCATTTAAATATTTGATCTTGCGCATTTATTATTGGTTTAATATTCAAAATACTTGCTTGGTCTTATGCAGTTAAACCTGTTGTTACATTAAGACTGTAATTTGCAGAAAAGTGGATGTATTTTATAGGACCTTAATATTCCTTATGCTTATCGTATATAGTGGAGAATGGAAAAAACTTTATTAGTTACGATACAGAACGAAACAGAAATAGTTCGTAGTACACTAGTGCTTTTATTTTCGTGATATCCCTTGACGATCTTCGGACTCCAATACATAGTCTTGACTCTCGAATTTAAAACTTTCAATTTAATTAGTTTATTAATTCTCTTTTTTTAATTTTAATAACATAATTGAATGACTGTTTGCCTTTTTGTATCAAGTGTATTAAGGCCGTCCTTACCTCTCCTCCTAACATTCAATTACTGTATCCAAAGACAATGCGTAAGCCTTAATGTTGGAAGATATCTACAAGATTGCCCTCTATTAAATTAACCCTTGAGGTCGGTAACATTGCAAGTAACATAACTATTGCAAGATTCAAAATCTTATTTAATAAATAAACTCTCTTTTACTTTAATGTTCTACCTTCTTCAGTGAACAGAACAGGTAACAATCATCAGGAAACAGAATTAAGATAAAAGGTGTCACTTATCCACGAATACAGTATAAAGTATACACTGTTTTCATTACTTGTGTAAGTGCAATTTGTTCAAAAATAACCCTTATAAATATTCAGATACAGCTTAAAGCAATATCATTGCAGCAATGTTCTCGCCGGGCAATATTATTTGCTTACCGTATTGGTCGACAAAAACGTTTTTAAAATGCTTCCATTGTTAATGTGAAATGCCGCCTTTAGTGAGAGCTGAAAATCTTGGTATTTAACTTAACACTTCTTTTTTAAGTAATTTAAAACACGCTTACTTTTTGAAATATAAATAATACCAAATAACAAAATAAGATATTTAAGTTATTTATGACAGTATTAATAGAATAGAATATATCTTTATTGTACATCAGCCAATTCAAAAAGATAAATACATATCTATTAGCCGTAGTCCGTAGTGCACAGACTAAATTAAATTTAAGTGTTAATCTTTCAGTACAATACAACAAAAAAAAATCAGTTGACCGTTGACGTAATTTCACGTTTCTAAAATAATAAAAAAAAGCCAAAAGTGTATGGATCGTCAAGTGTCAATCTACTTGACATTTCATAAAGTCATTCTATCCCTTGTTATTGAATGGAAATGAAAGAGATGCGCATAACTTAAATTTAATTAAGTTCGCGCATAACTGAATTAGGGCCAATATCTTACTTGATATGTATTTGTAATTATATATGTTAATAATTATAATTATATAATGAACATTGAATACGATTGCTATGAGATTGGGTACTAACTAATGGCACTTCTTTAGGTTTTTACCGACCTGTCATCAACAATGAAGATAAAAATCATGACAAACGACTGGAATATCCTACAGGGACCTTAAAACCAAAGAATCATACATTTTGTAATCAATGACCTCATTAACTGGATATATAGTTTAAAGTACTAAAACTATTAAGTCCAACTATTCACGCAGTGGTCAAAACGCCAGTGACGACCACAAAAAAGCGGGCGCCGACAGTGCTCTCAACTCGGTCCCGACACCATTGTGACCACTGCTCGGCGATTAACAGCTAATAATGCGGTTTTGTCAAACTCACGTTGACAGTGAAAGTAATTATTCTAGTTTTTGTCCACATTAACCCGCGGACGGGCGCACTGTGGGTCGGGCCCTGTTCATCGTAAAATAATGTGTTTAAATATTTTATTGTAATAAGAAATACCTTCTTGAGCTTTTTATACAAAATAAAAAAATATCACATAGTTATATTGGTTTCAACACAATTTCATTGTAGTTTGGATATTCGTTATTAAAATAGAAATTTACGCTGTTGTATTTGCAATTATATCAAAATACGATTGTAAATAGATTCACGTAACGAAAATGTTAGAATCATTTATGAAGTAGGCATTTATTCTTCAAAATATATTTTGTAAATGAAGTCTGACATTTTATCATTTAAACTTTTAATGAATGCAGATTTTGAAAAAGATCATAATGAAGAAAACAGTAATTATTTATCTACAGAGTAAAACTATATAAAATACTAAATTACTTAACAGTTTTTATCTATAGAACTCTGATATCAAAGTTGCAATAGATTTTTCATCGTAAGTAAACAAAATTGTTCACCAAAACTTTATGAATCATAAACACCTATCAACGTCAACTTAACAAAGTTGTTACGTGTTATTTAAACGTTCCATTGAAATAACTTTGCTTAGTATTATGTTACAATACTTGTGTGGGCGCAGAAATATTATTATTAGTAAATAAATAGGTTACGATGAATTAATGTTGTAGGTTTAAATTGTGTTAATATGTAAAATTAATAAACCAGACACCAGATGACTCGATACAGATATGATTGTTTAAAATTGTAACTATAACAAAATTTAACTTAAAATCACGATAACATTCCTTTTGCTCTGTTTTTCAAAATAAGCGAACAATGCCGTATAAATACTGTAATATATTATAAAGAAATCATAATAATTGTTACAGCTACTCTGGGGAGTTTGTGGACTGTATTTTGGAAAGAAGTGGAAGATAGGAAACTACGTCTTGATTCGATTGTGACAAACTCAAAATATATATAAAAAATCTAACATCAAAATATATTTAAAAGTAAAAAGACATCAAAAGCAAAACATAAACTACCAGTAACAATAAAATAATAATATTTAATAATTATAATAATTAATAATTTAATTTAATTTTTTTTATATTCATGTTTATTTTAATTTTAATATGTAATAGAAGCTAATAAATTGACATTCTTCCTGATTGTCTATAGAAATATTTATTTTATTTTTCATGATGTCGCTTTTCATTTCTATTGGATTTTTTAAAAATTTCTCCCAAACAAAGAAGGTTTTCCTTCTATAACCAAACCTCATATAGCGTTGCAATTAATACTTATATTTCATGACATTTGGTTTTAATAAAACAAAGGCACGATGATGCTAAGGGGAAAGCTGCATCTACTCGTACTAGTCAAAATTGCCAAAAAATCTGTTCAGTACTTTCGGAGATCGCGTACAGTCAGGCAGAAAAGTATTTAGAAATTGAATTTTTATGCTCTCTCACTCTTCTTTTATCGCCATAGCTCAATATTTGATGATAATGTTCAATGTATCGATACTCGGGGTACATTTTTATTGTAAAGATTATAGTCTTTAAAAAACATGTGATTGAGTTATCGTTATATAATCCAAAAGAGACCGTTTCCGCTATTTGCTACAGGAACTATTCAAGGTTTCAAGACTAAACGATTTTAAAACAAATAAATTTTAAGAGTTCTCTAATGACTCATGGTTAAGGGTCTGGAAACTGATCTGAACTATTCGATAAAACGTCGGTAATGGCAAACAAATAGGCGTTTTGTCCAAATGCCAGCTAGATTCGTCTAAATGTTTACGAAATGCTATGGTAATGCGATTTACGAAAACTTTAATAGTATAAGTTGTACATAATGTCTTATATATAAGACCATTTTAGAATAGGTGTGTTGTTATAAGAGTTTATTTTTATATATCATAGATTTTTTTATATAACATTATCACTTAATAATGTTTACTAAATTAATATGATACATAATTTTGTAAATATTATGGTCTTTATTAACCATGTTCGTGGGACTTTGGGTGTTACAAACTTCACCGGGTCAACCAGAATCATAATAAAAATATTTTACACACAATTCAATTACTTTCCCATAGAGCTGTATATACATTTTACTATGATATATCAACAAATGGAAATTAACGATTACTTTAATTGCAATTACTTGGTTTAAAATGCATACTAATTGACATTGAAACCTGTTACTCAATTCAAGTTACAAATTTGATAACGACTTTACAAACTATCAAAGAGTTGTTCACTTATTACCCTTCATGCATAATCGGGTGTTGATATAAAATTCAAGTTAATTAGCAGACACGAGTTTGCTGCTGAAAATGGTTGAAATATTTGTATTGTTATTTTCTGCATCTTCGAAATTGATCCTTGACTAAACAAGAAAATGACTAAATAATTTACTAAATATTAAAAGACATATTACTATACTCTGTTTTAGATAGACAGTGATAAATAAGGCCCTTCATCTGTAAAAGACACGCAGAGGTTGTTGTAAATAAAGTTAATAATATAAACACAAATTACAATGTCTTACATACATTTTGAGGTTAAAAGAAAAAAATATGTAAACAAAATTTGTCAAAAGTAAAAACCTTTCTACTTTAGTATTAAATATTACCAAAGAGGTATTAAAGCGGCCGGTAATGGACTGTTAGCGTAAACCGATCACATTAATGGACTGCAAACCCTTCGATTTGAGACGACTTAAAACCCTAAAAAATTGTACTAACTTTGTCGTAACCGTCGGTCTATACATTCCGATTTATAAATATAAATCGGAAAGTATCAACGTAAGATAATAATAAGAATATTTGTGTAATAATTATGTATAAATTGTGTAATTGCTCCGATTGTTAAATATCATTCAGAGCTTATGTTATGTATCACTACATACTAGATCATATATCACGGAGGAATATAGATAGTAATAAATCTGTAAATATCAGAAATATTTTCAAATATATACAGGCGTAGTGGTTGGAACACTGCATTCAATAACGAATAAAAAATTTGGCCATGTTTGGTCCTAGGCTGGGTCAATCAAAATTGTATCAAAAATGTATCTCGAGTTCCTTGGTGCTTCGGAAGCCTTGGTTCCGGTTGTACGACAACCACTTTTACCTAACCCATGTAGGAAGGCCTTTGCTTAACAGTTATGTTTCTTCATGATCATCAACAGCCTATATGGCTGGCTTAACTGTTTTTGAGTTTTAGTGAGACTAACGAACAGCTATTTATTTCTATATAAAAAAGAGAACCAGAAGATTTGTTTCAATAATAATAAAAATCAGTTTCTGTCTTAGTTGCTTGGAGCTGGTAAATCCATTTACAAAAAGTAGATTCTAATAACAACAATGCTTCACAACATAAGCGCTGCGAAATGGTTTAATTATATTGAAATTTATTGTAAGTTTTCTTATTTTTTTTACTGCCCATTATTCAGAACCCCTAGTGAAATACTAGGGGTCTGAAGAATCTGCAGAACGATCAATATCGGACGGTGTAACCCAGACTTGTGTCCGTCACTATGATCGTTCATACCCGGACGAGTTCCGGATTTGTTAAAATGTCAACTTAAAAATTGTTAATGGAAAACATTCCTAATGGACTTTTGATAAACAAGTAATGGTTGGATGTGTCTTTTTCGTTTGTATTGTGCAAAGCTTACTTTTGCTCTTCGGTTTCGCTTGCGTTTAGTTTTCGTGGAAATAATGCTCAATAATGTGTTGGTCGAAAAATCGTCAAAAATATTTTTTCCATTGCCACAATTAACTCCGTCTAGACATACTTGAAAAGATGTAAACATTCAAAGTTTTAAAATATGTATACCTAAATGCCTTTAAGAATCAATAAGGCATTGAACATATATAATTTTTGAAGCCTTAAATGTAAACATCATTGTTATCATTTCAGTTGATTTCGGTATCTACTTAAATGTAATAATTATGTATTTAATGAAGTTAAAGTAATTTATCGTTTTAGTTTCACACCAACTATTTCATTTAATATTATGGTTGCAAATATTAGTTAATGGTGGCGATTCTGCTGGCATTCTAAAACTAAAATTAAGTTATTTGCCTCATCGCCTCAATTCAATGGATGTAAACGTTCAAAGGAAAACCTTGTGGCTGAAAAAAAACACATTTGATTTTTTTTTTTGAATTTGACGTTATATTTTCTTTAGATCACTAATGTAATTTAATTCTTATATATTTATAAAAATAAATAATTAAATCCGCCATCTTTGAGTCGCGGCCATATCGAATTGAGTGTGATGTTACTAACTTTATCGTTTTCTTCTCTTCAAACCCTTTCATTTTGATGATCTTGGTTTCACCGACAAACTACCACTAACGCCATCTATTAAAATAAACCTGAAGTTGCAATGGAAGAAAAGACAGCTTTAATGTTTAGCATGTCATTTAGATGATTTTCCATATTAAAGAACCAATTTTCAGTTGTTTAGTTGTAAGCTTTTCATTAGGTTCTTCCCTGTTAATTTTTATTTTTCAACCACACCTAAATGAAACCGAATAAGATCTAAGAAGAAGAAGAATAGCTCAGTCTTGTACCAAGAACAGTGACAGTTGATATAAAGCTTGGAGTAAAGACAACATCAATGTTAAAAGTATTTCAGATCTGATTGAAACTGTATAGTCGGGCCGAATTAACTTGAACACTAAATTAACATAAAGGTTAAGTTGTGAATAAGTTAAGGAGTAACATTATCGTGATTTCCGCAACATTTTGCTGTTGTTGTAAATAGTACAGTTATCGAGGAAAGTGTTTTAAAAAAATAATATTTAGCATGTTAAGTCAAAATATTTTCAACATATTTATACAAAGCAAAAAAGTATCAAGTACGTTTTCAATAAGATTAAAATTATTAATTTGACGCGATTCCTTTCTTTTAAGATCCTATGTTTCTTAAGAAGAATAATTTTCCCTTCGATTGGCATCATTGAAATACGTTTTTTTACATTTGAGTTGATTTGATTACCAGACGAAGTAAGTAATATTTAGTTTTAACTTTGAGTAATCCTGTCCACAATATTTAAGTTACTTTCCCTACATGTCGCATAGCCTTGGGACGCTCTTTATAGTAAAAATAAAAATATAGACGACAATAGTTTACTTGCAAATGAACTTGAGATTAATTTAGGTACTGTAATGTTAATGCTTTATATCGCAATGTATCTGTTTTATTACTTCAAGTTACATCATGTTACAATGGTATGAAAAAAAATAGAAATCATTTAGTGCAATTCTGCGAAGCTCTCTCCAGGTAATTGGAATCTTAACCAGGTAATCTTAACTTAATTCCTGTATATTTACGTATACAGCAGTATTCTTTAGTGAGAAACACCACTTAAAAGTCATTAAGTGTAATTACACGGAAAGGAACCATGTTGAAATCTTCATTTGTCAATTTAAAACCGTACTTACTGCATTTCATTGTATTTTTCTTCATAATAATAAGGATTTTTAAATTATTTTTTATGTTAATATCAATATGAACAGGTCATATTAAATTAAGCAGTATATATTTTGCAATTCCTTTTCAATTTGGAATGTAAAATTAGGGAATGTATTTTATTAAAAATATTTTTTAAACATTGAGAATTAGCCGTATTACGTTATCTTTTTTTATACTAGCTATATTTATAATCTTAGGACTGTAGCACATGTATTAATAGGAATGAATATGATAAGTTTATGATTATAAACGAAGATCGATATACTGCACGCCATTATTTTTACTAAAACTAAATTCAATATATAATAAAAATAATAATTTAATGGTAACGTGGCTACAAAAATAAGCATCTTATAAAACGTTAAAATTAAATTTCTTATTATAATTGATTTGACATTTGGAGTAAGTAGATGAATTTCATCAAGTGTAGCTAGAAATACGACCTCATTACCAGCCCTTGAAAATGCATTTTGCTGTGGGGGTGTTCACTGTTTAAAAGTTGGTTTAATAATAAACGAACATTTTTTGTTTCAGCCTTATTTCAATGTGTTCATACAAATATAGCAAAAACAATGGAACGTCGTCCGGTAACGTCAAGTTGAATAGTAAGAATATAATTTTCTTTGGCTTTAAAACGGTTTTTGCGTGTTTGTTTCAGCCTCCCCACTAATAAAGTTTTGATGGGCTATGTATGGAGTTCGACCACCACCTTGGGGTAAAGTAATGTAGGGTCTTTTTACGATCAATTTTACTTTTACAGTTTCAACGTAATATCAGGGAGATGAATCTAGACTCTTGTTTTGATAGTATTTTTCAAAGATTATTTTTTACAATAAAAGTTAAGTCAGACCACTGGTACATGCCGTGAATAATAAAGATCACAAATTTACTTTTGTTGTGAATAAATCTGCAGTCTCTGATAACGGTGACAGTCCGGATAAATAACTCACAATAGTTGTAAAATAGGGTATATATATATATATATATATATATATATATATAAAATATCTATTATAGTATCATATCAGAGATACAAGTACTTGTGACTAGCTTAGCGAAAAAAAGGTATTCTTTTATTTCTATCAAATCAAAATTTGTTATCTTCAGCTCATCCGTGTCTCGGAAGGTTAAGTCGTTCCGGTTGTCATGGCAACTGATTTTTATCCACCAACGCGAGTTGCGACAGTGTGTGGTGTTATTAACATAGATCTCATGAGTTTTCCCCGTGAATGAAGGTCTGTGCCCAACAGTCGGACGTATATAGGCTGGGTGATAAAATCTTTTTTCAACACACTTGCTCGTACAGAGAGTTGGTTTAAGTCCAAGTTATGTAACTTATTACACACATCTGCGTCATAACATTACACACATGTGCGTAATAGAATTATCACAACAAAATTAAATAAGTAGCATACTATAAGTTATATGTAAGTAAACAAAGCTTTCTCAATTTTACAGGGAAGTACTGTTATTATTTAGCTGGAAGCAATAAAGAGGTTTTATGCCGCTAAAAATTCATATTACATTTTGGAATAAATAAATATGTTCATCCTTAATTCAGTCAAAGAAACTTTTCCTAATTCACAATAATTTGTTATAATATATTAAAATTTGCATTTTATCACTAAAAATTATAATTTGATGAAGGCCGTATGTTCACAATGCAAGATGCATTGGGGGTATGAAGAAACTTGCGCGCCACTTCTCATAATTTTCATATTTTACTAGTTCGTTCTCCTGTTTTTTATTGTTTTTAAGTTGTAAATGATATATTTAGTTTCCTCATTAGGTTTATATATTAGTATCCACACCAAAATAAAATGATATAAAGTTATATATTTTTTAATTTATCTATAACTTAACGAAGGCAGAACTTGAAATAGCTGTACCATACGTTCTCAGTCTATAAAGTGTCAGAATTAAAAACACTTAATGTAATGCTTTTTTTACATAACACAATTAGAATTCACACATTTACTTTTAATTAAACTTGAGTGTACCTTGCCTTGAATCTTAATACCACATACATACGTATAAGTCATTGTATATGACCTAGGTATTGAGAATATTAAATTGTTAGCATTTATTTACAAAAGTAGCTATGTTATATTATATTTTTAAACATATTCGTATAAAAGTACTAATTTACCTCTTTAAAATAAAGTATCAGTATCATTTGAAAATCGAATAGAATTTTGGATTTGGTGTGATTCAAAAAGTTTATATTCAATCCAAATTACTCCTCAAGCTTACCTTTACCGAAAATCGTAACTGCGTTTTTACGATATATATCATCGCATAAGGGTTCGGACCTATAATTCCCAAGGTGTAATTTGTGAGCCCCTCACCTACGAATGCAGCAAAAAACATCAGCTACCCAGCCACCGTGTCCAATTTGAACTAGTGAAAAATGAACCTTTATTATCCTTACTAAATTATTGTAGGACCACCCCGTACCACGAGACCGTGAGAATGTAGCTACGCGTCGTTTTTAATTTAGTGAGTTTCAGTTATTTTGTAACAGGTTTTCTCTGAAATAGGTAATGTTTCCGAAAGGGTATTTTTCTCACATAATATTAAGTATCAATCAAATATAAAATATTAAGTGCAGAAAATATTCTTTCCTACTTATTTTCCTGAATATTATTGGTCATATAGCAGGGATTGGTCCTTCGAGCCGGATTAAAACTAGAGAAGTATACTATTTAACCTATCTTTACCGTGTTTATGTATGTAGTAAGTTGGTGCAATTACAACATTAAATTAAGAGTGTTAATGACAACTTCATAATATTTAAATTTATTGTCCGATATACACCTAAAAGTACTTGCGCGTATTTATTGACTCAATAAAACTGTCCCATGAAATTCTAAATTAAAACGTACTAAGCCACGTAGTAACATAGTAAGGGCATCGCAGGGGCCAGACATCGTAACTTTACGATTTGGACTTTACTGCACCAGCCCTGCAACGGTGGGGAAAAAATAAATTGGAAACTGACGCCCTCTTGATAGTGAGTCGCGGTTTACGATCTCACGCGTGTCGTCTGCGAAGAATAATAATAAGGATTTCTGGAATTATTCATCTTGTTGGATGCATGTTGATGGGACGTATCATTTATCGTTATTTATGTTTCAAGCTTTTCTTTAGTGGCGCTTCTAAACTAAATTTTCAGAAGTGTGACTACATTTAAGTAGAAAAATAACAAAAAATGTTCTAAGATTAATCATATAATCGTCAATTATAAACTTAAACGACAAATCATATTATTTATTATATCGTCAGTAATTAAATAGAATCTCATTCTTTTTGGTAAATTAAGTTTTAACTTATAACATTAATGTTTGTTAAATGTTATTTCTGAATATATTGCACGAAATTTTCAATAAATTTAATGTGACATAAATTGATGTCTTATGATACTTATTTTTATTAACACTTTGATAAAAGGTCGATGCAAGTCAATATAATTAAATTGTTTCTGTGTGTTTAAAATATCTTTAGAATTTTACTAATCCAATGTATAAACCATCGTTATTTTTGGACCCTGCCTACTATTCTCTTTCTATATATTGTATACAATTATTATTATTTATTAATATGAATGAAGACATAATAATAAAAATTTTGTAGAATATTGTAGACAGCACATTTCCTTTTACTGTAACGTATTCTTAAAACAGAGTTTAAGGAGAATAAGATGCTTTAATTTATTACAGTAAAATATAGCGTATGTAAACTTTTGTAATAATGAAATGTAATATGTGTTTTGTATATATGTGATATTAAACTCAAAGCTATCATATATCAGATTGAAGAATTAGCATACATTAAGGTCAGTATCCTTGTTTGAAAATTTATTTATTAAAGTATTTTACTAATAATCTAATATGAAATTAATGGATGTATATACTAAATATTTTTTCCGTTATCTAATATGTATAAATACAAGCTTTTAATTATGTTTACTTTAAGCTAATGGTTGTGAATGAGAATATGATTCTTATTATATTAAACTGTCAAGGCAATTTTAATTGTGTCGCGTTACCATAAGTTATGTTCACTTTGGTCTTTACTCACGATTATACTTTTACGACAGAACGTTTAGTAATTGCTAATTACAGTTCATTACGATAACCTGTCATGAGTAAATAAAATTTAAACTGATTGCGACCAATCTCGTTAAGTCGTTTAAGTTGCATAAGGTTTATGTTGTGATTAATGTGAAGGAGATATATAAATATATGATTAAGTATATAATTTGTTTGTACATGTTATTATTACTGGAAAGTGAAATGTAATAAACGAGCGGATGAAGATAATGATATAATGATTTAAAGCGTATATTAAACTTTAAAATATTCTTCGGATTATATTTCGACGGATAATTTTAATTTGGAAGGTATTCGTAATTAGCAATATTTACATGCATATTAATTATGTTGGTACAGCTTGTCTGGACATTACTATGTAGAAATATTTAATATGTTCATACAACATAATTTATGCAAATAAATTTGTCCTAAAATAGTATTGGTTTTTAAATTATTGAGTCAAAAAGATGCATAATACAGTGTAAAAAGCCATTAAGGTATCGTCGACGTCATCGTAACTTCTAAATAAAAAGGATTGAAGAAAGGTTTTATTGGATATTTAAAATATAAATAAATCCATAGCGTGTAATAGCCATAGTTTTATCGTTCTTATGTTCGTTAGTTTAAAGTGCTTTCAAATACAACTCAAATACAAACAGCATGTGGTAAATACAAAACAAAGTTATCGCAAATGAAAATGCAAAAATACTGTGGAAACTTAAGACTCTAAATAATCGAAATCATGACACTAAAACAGTGGTAATGATAATAATGTTCCAATGAGATTATTAAACTTAGCCTTCCTGTGACTCTGACTAGAAGTTGTTATTAAAAAAATATGTCTATTATTTTTGCCAATTTTAATTGCCCAGAGCGTGGAATTGTATACTGGCACACGTTTACTAGCTTCATATAAAATGGCTTCAAAATAAGCGTGAAAAGGCAGTTGGCTAGGCAAGGTGGAGGTAGCTTGTCGCATGCTGCACTAGCTATCTTCGCAAGTGAACTCATTCTACTGCTTACCATCAGGTGGTGCCGAGTTATTTGCTACGCTTACTATATATATAAATACTGATTTAAGCTTAAAAAATGCTTAAAGAAATTTAATTACAAGTATCTGTTTCGTATATCTTGACCATAAGTATTGTTTTCCTTGCATCAAAACAGCAATATGCTTAATACTCATTAATGTATTGCTATTTATCTTGCGAGAGTAAGTACCTAGGTAAGGTAAAAGTGGTACTAAAATAATTATTAAAATGGCGTCAAATAAGGATTCACAGACGTACATTGCAAAGTATATAAAAATAAGCACCAATTATATAAAGCCCTTATAATAAAAAAAGCAAAAATCACACGAGAATGGCTTATCCGTTTCAAATACTCATATGTAGTTGAGAAAACACCATTTGCATTAATCAAAGTGATTACTTTATAACTCTTATTACAAAAGCAATAAGGGCAAACTTTTCTTATTGACTGTACAGACCTATTGACAGCCTAGTGGTTGGCCACCTGCCCCGACTGCTTTCAACTGACTTAAATATTTGTACAAAAACCCAAATACTATCTAATGACATCGAAAGATTGATGACTTTTGTGCTGGAAGTATTGTCGCGTAGAAAAGTATATTAGTGTTTGAAAATTAATTTAACCTCAAATTAGGAGCAAGCAACAAAACACATGAAATGCATATTTTCATAAAGTGTTGATTACGATATAAAGTATTTAGGTATGTTTGTGAAATAATTAATTATATATACTTAGAAAGTGGGAAATTACCAGCATACAGATATCATCACTTTTGTATACTGAATGTCTGGAATCAATTGTAATCAATATAATTGTTTACAATTATATAATGTAGTACATAACTAAAGTAAGTTGAAATAAAATCCAAAGGTATCTAAAGCTTATCTTAACGACTGTACTATCCAGTTCTAATTGTTGACATTTGACATCTGAATACAAATACGCCACCATCGCATCCTTTAAAATTAAATACTTTTAAAAATACCCTTTGGATAATACGACTGTTTGGTATGTTTGGATTTTGAATTAATTTTTTTTGTTTTTACTATCAAACGAGTAGTAACTGTATTGAAATCTTTTTGATAAAAATTTCATGATAGTACTATCGTTGATTATCATTTTCTCATCAAAAAATCTACTGATGCCGAGATCTGTTGTGTTAGTGATCCATCTTATGCTGCACTAGCTATCTTCCAATGTGGCTTCTTCTCTACCTACTGCTAAACATTAGACGGAGTCATTTGCTATCCACAGACTTCGACTTCTTCCAGACTTAGTTATTGTTACGTGTTAAATTGTTAATTTGGTATTTAGTAAATTGATTAAGAGTTGTAATTAATGTGATAAAGAAAAAATAAAAGTTAATTTTAATTAAGTATTAAATTTTTATTTAGAATTTTTAGACTTATCGACTGTTTCCTACTGTCTCTATTATTTGTTATGTCTGTTACATCTTCGTCGTCAGACCACTTCCCCAGCAATAACGACGCCATAGGCCTGGATAGATACACCATCAACAAAGCAATAAAATCTATCTCAATGTGGTCTAATAACGAACTCGTTTTACGATATATTCTATGAAATGGGAACGCCATGCTTTAATTTCTCTGTAGAGTTACCTACACGGATATGAAATATTAAGTACATTTCATTTTTCTTATGTAAAAGTGATTTTATAACCAAATACTGTTGGTACCCTTCCAGCGATACAAGTCTTATAAATGTATATTTAAGGCATATTGAAATGCCCGAAGATGAAGTTACGATAATAATAATTTGATTGTAGTTTTAATAATTGAAATTTACATGTAATTTGTTCAATATATAAAATTGCTTTAATTTGTCAAGAACCCACATATCAGACACTACTTCAAATAGATTTTCTACTGCTCTCCAAAAACATTTTGGAATTCAGTTAATTTAATCATGAAAAATTGCAAACTAAAAATAAACAAACGTTTTTAATTCAATATCTTATCACAATAAAAATGTTCAAAAGTAAAAATCTTTACTCAGTATGCTTACTCCAAGATTATAATTAAAATTTCATCAATCAGCTTTAAGATTTTACGAAATCATTTTAAAAGCATGTAATAAATGGAACGTAAAAAGAGATCAATAAAAAACGTTGGAACTATTTAATCAACAAATACAATCGGCAGCGGTTGAATAGAGGCTAAACAAATTATGAAACACGATCTCAGTAAAGGGCGATCCATCAAAATTATGACAGACGGAAAAAGTCCGCATTGTACTTTTGTCTGTGAGTGTACCCAGTAGTGCAATTGAATATAAATATTTTATTTTTGAGATCTAGTTGTTGTCGGAGACTTTATTCTCGTTTTATGATTGATGATTAGAAGTTATTTATAATTTAAGCCAAGCCTCTCCAGTTCCCTATGTGCCGATCATATTTGATCACTCAATGTAGCACACGAGATAACATATTGGTAGTTCCATTACACTTCAAGATTTGGGTTTGTGATCTCTGTTTGGGAATACTTTGCCCCTTCAGCTATAAGTTTTATGGGTTACTGGCCCACATCCCGTTACTTAATATATTTGTACATTGAATGAGTACCAGATTCTGAATGTACACTAGATTCTAGTGTGTCATTCATGGCAGCCGTCATATAATATGAAATTTAAAAGGGGGCGTCCTATCTTATATTTTGACAAAAATGAATGGTTTAAAACCATTCATAAAAATAAAGTAAATGTAAGCACATCTCAATAACTATCGAAAATTAATGATAAGTCGAAGTGATAATGCGCAGTTCATAAAGCGCAAAGAATGGATGGGCGTTGAAATTCTTGCATGGCAAGCCTGTATAGGAAAGTGTGAAGCACAAGATTGTACTAAGATTTTTTAGCACTTGCGCGTGTTTAGCTTTTTTGATTATTGCTTAGATCGTTTTTCTTATTATGCTTGCTTTATTTTTAACACACCTTTATTTAGAATCATCTTTATTCTTTCTTTTATAATAAATGGAATTTTCATTACTTTGAACTTTTTCATGAATTCCCTTATTAAGCAGTTAAAAGCAGTCTGATATCTCTCCAGGTAACTACACATTGAAAATAATTCAACACCAAAATTTTAAAGCAATAAATTAGCCTTGCCAGCTCTTTGAATAACACAATGTAGAAATTTATGATGACGAAAAGAACCGACAATTTTCGCTTTGGCTCCGTAATAAATATCAATTTGAGCATGGCCAAATTGCAGGTTATATGGTTGTGCTAAATTGATTTAGTGCTATGTTACTCATGGTCTAATATTTCGGCGCCGTCAGAGCATTTTACAGTATTCAGGTTTTAGTGGACGTCCAAGTGTGATTTTCAATTTAATTCTTTGACAGGTAAAACAGAAATTCTGATGTTCTCACCTCACTTTTATTCTTTGTCACAAAATACTATGTCGGTGATATAGTTAGTATTATTTAGAATGCCTACGACATAGTTTTATTACGTTTATCTATATTCTTGTATACATATCAGATAACGTTACTTAAAATGTATGACGCTGGTGGAAATTATAATTAAAATTTTAATATTACTTTCTACATTTATTTTCTGGAAGCATTTTCCATGATTCCTTTTCAAAACGAGCTCCTGTATGTAATCGTATAAAATATCTCTTTAGTTGAAGCGAAGATAAGGTGTAATATAATTATGAAGAATACTTACAGTTAGATCTTATACTAATCAATCATGTCATACGTACTTCCAATTAAAAATACCAAATCAAAACAAGTCCATATAATTTGTATCTATCAGAATTACGTTCAATTCCAATTTTTGATTCATAAGATCAGTTCAAATAATCAGAGAAGTGATATAAACAAACACGGAATTAATTTGAATATTATTGTCGCCTAATAAACCCGTTGAATAATTGCCGACCGCCAACTAAACGATAATGGCAATAAATATTGTAACACATGCGCGCTCGAGTATACTTCTTCAATTTTGTAATACTCGCCACAGTAAATAGAGTGAGCAGTAAGACAATAAATTATTAACTCTTCAGTTTGAAATTCCTGCATGATTTTCATAGTGTTTGACAACTTTTCATTGAATCCTTTTCTTGGACTCGTCAACTCGACGATAAATGTTCTTTAATTCAAATTACCTTATTATTACTTAACGCCAAGTAATAATAAAGATGGGATTGATATAACACTCAGTGTAGAAGTTCCCAATTGATTGAACAATAAAAAAAGCAGTCGGTTAAATATCGGTAGTGTTCTTCGCCCAAGCATGATATGCAACTAAAATAAATATTTATAAAAGTAATAAACTGTACTTTTAAATTAAGGTTTACCATGAAATGTATTTGATACTGTTGTGTACGAACTAAATTCAATAAACACATTGCACTTTTTCATTTTACCGTAATTAGAAAAAGACAATTTAGTGACGTTATTTAACGTTTCCGAAATTAAGATTTTTATTTCCACGTTATCATTGTGGTGAAGACGTAAAAGTGTATTACTAATTTGAATGTTTAATTTTCATTGTAATACTTTTTTATTGAAACTTAATGCAAGTAAATAGTTCAATTTAGTTTTAGAATTGTATGACATATAAATAATATAGTACCTAAGGATTGTATTTTCAAACCAAGTTATTAAGTTATTGTACTGTAATTCACCCTCTTGTTTCCGCATAAACTTTACATGAGCAATAAATATAAATTATCAAAGTTCATATAAATTATTTTATTGTTATCTTAATTAATTATTAATTATCATCGCTTGTGAAAACTTTGGTTGAGAATCTATGAGTTAACAGCTATCGCATATTATATTGATTCAAAAATGTGACAATTGTACCGTAATAAGTTTATTTTAATAATTATATTATATTCTTAATACTTAAACGTATTATCTTACAAATATAAATCACCCTTAAAAGCTTGTGTTATGGATAACGGAAAATATGTATTTAATTCTATATACAAAGAAATATTTCTAATCATTTTTACACATAACTGTCAATCTATGTAAATTTGTATGTAGTTTCGGTTGCTTGACATTTTTTGATGTTTCTCGTTTCTCCGTTTCCTCTTGTTACCAGTTAGTTATATGACGCTATTGTATCATACTAATTAAAATTATTGTTAGGTATTATAAATTAAAGTTAATTCACTAAATTTAAAATTCCTTTTATATTAATGGCATTATTTGTTTCTTTACTTTACTACTAAAAATTAATATTACAGTCTCTTTAAACCTTATCATTTAGTGTTATTTCTTCAGCAGATTATACTACTCCTGTATTTAATGTGAAATCGTTAGGTTTTACGTTTTTATCAACATATAAACCACAAGTATATTTCTAACAACCTCTTTATTGCTCGTAAAAACATTTAGTAGGACTTTTTATTTTTTCTATAAACTGTTTATAGGTACTAAGATTTATGATCGGTTTAAAGTCTCGTAGATACGGTTTTGTGGCTAACGAAGCGGTTGTATTGAAGAGAAGCTAAACATAAAAAATTAGTAAAAAATATTGTGAAATAGGGTAGATGACAACTTTTTAATCACACATTAGTTGACCCGATGAAATTTGAACTTGACACATTCACTTTGGACGATTGGTTCGTCCAATGAGTTTAAGACACTAAATTCATTTGCCTAATATCCAGGTAAGTGACCGTTAATGAGATTATGAAGTAAACCTAAAAGAAGATTTAACTAACAGTATAACGGCATTTCTGGCATTATTAAAAATTTAATTTTTCATTTTAACGACATAGTTCTGATCCAACTTAACAATTTTTTTGACTTGACATATTAATTAAGACCTAAACTCAAATAAACCGTTTAGATTGGAATTTTTACTTAAAAGTAGAAAAAATATTGATAGCTGATTCCTTTACATTAGTAAAATCAAAATGTCACAACAACCTCACAAATGCGTATAACGCATGTCTCACTCAAAAAGTAAATTAAGACACAATAATAAATTTTAATGATTTTTACAGTTCAACTGTCCCTATCTACGAGAAAACACAACTTCTCTACCACTAACACTAACACACTAACACTATGTAACCTTCTTTACCCCAAAATCTATGTAAATAGAAGAAATCGTTATGATTTTGTGCTCAACGTAAGATTACAGTGTAATAGGTCTCGAGTCATGCTTCGATATAATATTCATAGTCTATAAAGTGCGGTAAATTCTCGATGAGCGGGGTTACCACATGTGACTCACTGTGACGAATGCTTGATGGGTTAAAGGGGATTTTTTATAGCAACACTTAGAGTGCGTGACTTCACCAATTTAGGCTGCACCTGTGGAAAGCGATATTTTGATTGACGAAAACGCGTTCGTGGAATCTTAAAATTCCATGAAAGAATTGATGGTTTTCGATAATCGAAGTTAATAAATGTTAATACAGAGGATGATCTTAATATGATGTTAATACGTTAATACATAATCTTATGTAATGACAAATATAAAATGAAACTGTACTGAAATAGTTATTCCTGAATATGTTTACTTACAAAAAAAATGAGCCAATGGTTGCTTCAATAAATAAATAGTTATTTTTAGTATTGTCACCAAGTCAGGATCTGATGAAGGGATCTCAGGATAATCGAGGGTAATCTTTAAATTTTATACACAAGTGTTTCTGACAGTCTGACAGTTACACAGTTTGAATGTTAAGTTTCTAAAGTCAAAATTAGATATCCATATGTAAAAAACTGAAATAATAACAGACTCCAAAAAATAATTATAAATTAGATAACTTCGTTCTTCTTCTTGTTTGAATTATTTTTAACTTTTTAGTGTTATGAAGTCGGTTTTTAGTTCTGTCTAAAACTTTTTGTTCCAGCCCCTACTGGGCATTGAACACCGGACTGCATTTCAATCAAATTGGTTGTGTAAATGAAGTGAAAACAAATGAACTCACTTGAATTTTAAATAGTAGTAAGGATGTTACACCATATACATGCGCGTTCTTATTAAACAGTTAAATTCCAACTTGTTATCGTTTTAGAATTCATAATATCAGGTTAATTAGGCTGAGAGCCGTTAACAGGAAAGTGGTTATTGACAGACTTCCGGTGACGAAATTTCCTTTCGCTTCACGACATTACTTCATAGCTCTAAGACAATAAGACTTCAAAATCTTGTAATAAACATATTTTTTGGACGTAAGTAGTTGGAGTCATAAGTAAAAGGCCTAGAAATACTTTATTTAAAATAATAACGATCTTTATATAATAAACCCCTAATATACTAATGATGGTATTATTTGTCATATTCTATGAACGCTCTGTTTTAGGGTATTTTTTCTGTTTTCTTAACCCATAAGCTCTAATATCACCATCCAGTGTTACTAAAAATATAAAATAAAATATATGTATGTTATAAAACCATTTCATTAATGATTTACAAGTCAAACTATGACTACACTTAGAACACATAACAGTTACGAAACGTATCCACGAGTACCATAGATATTAAATTTGGCCCTTAGTGCAACCTTTTAAAGGCGATTTTAGATTAACATAATATCTAAAATGGATTTTTTAAATACTCAAGTAATATTTTCTTGTCACTGAAAAACATAAATAAAAACTGACTTCAAAACACTAAAAAGGTAAAAATAGTTCAATATAACAAGTTAAAGAAACTTTAAACTATCCAATTTTATTTATTTTATATTCGGAGTCGGATCTTCAGTTTCTATTGTTTCTGTAAAAAAATAACCACCATATCCAAAAAATAATTTTTATTCGGATAAATTATTTTGGCATTTTTAGTGTTTTCAAATTTTGTTCAAAACTTTTATTTCCACAATCTTGAGTAAGTTTCTATGGTCAAAGTTAGATGGGATGGGAATGGACCGTCAGATTGGTGACTTACCATTCTGTTTATCGTTTGTTAAATATACTTGAACAGCTTCAGAATGTTTATTAAATTAGAAAAATTGCTATCGATTACTCTGGGATATCTTGACAATGAGACCACCACAAGAATATACACCATCAATTACAAGAAGAATTATGAAAATAGGTTCACTATTGATAGAGTAATAAACATAAAAAACGATAGAGTCGATTTGAGAATCTTAAATTCTGTTGAAAAATATCAATACTTAATGAGAGAATATGTTTCTTTTTACAATAAGTTATTTTAAAGATGTGTCTTATTGAACATGAAACTAAAGTAAAAGTAATAAGTATGTATATATGTAACTGTGTTTCTTTGTCACAATGAATAGAAACTTGACTCCGTCATAAACCTTTGAAAACAATCTAAAGGTAGAACCATAATTTTTCAACTGTGAGCGATTCGTTCAAGTTCCACAAATACTTAGTACTCAGAACCTATGTACTTGTAAATGAGTGGTCTTAAAAACCCTGTGCTCTCTTCTATAAGAGTCGATATTGAATGCGTTGCTTAAAGATGCATCGGTATGCGAATCTTAGTTGAATTTCACGGACTATAAAATATGAACGAAAGATTGAAGAACGAAGTTTTCTGATTAAAGATATTAATGCTATTCTGTTTTTGTTGTAATGACTCATATACATGCATTAAGAGTGATGTTCAAGTAATAAGAATCGTTAGTATTATGATTTGTGTATTTTTACCTATCAAGGAATTTGAAAGTACTGTGGATTTTTTATAATTAAAGAAAAAAATACTAAATCACATATTTCACATATACGATATCAATCCGTTGCCGGATGTCATTAATTTAATTAATCAGCGAGGAGCTTGTTGGCGTAGTGGTTTAAACGCTCTGCTTTCGATAACGAAAGCAAAGCGATTTTTTCCATGGTTGGTCCCTGGATGGGTCAATCAAATTTATTATCTCGACCACCTCTGTGCTTTGGAAGGCACGGTGTTGGTTGCTTTAACCCATAAACCCGCATTGGCCCGGCGTGGTGGTTTTAGTGCCCAACCTTTGTATATAGGCTGTTTGTCTGTTTGTTTAATGATGATGATTATGATGATGAATCAAATATTAACACAAAGATTGAGAAATAATTAGTTCAAGTACCATCGAAATACGGGAGGAACCAGTTTCGGGCAATCTTCTAATTGTATCTTTTGAGTCTAGCTAAGAATGAGTCAGGGAGTGACATACTAAAGTTATGAATGAGCAGTTATTTCGCACTTTAAGCTTCCTAAAGCTAAACCTGATTTCTACGACGAACTAAAGGAACAGCATCAATTCCGCTAACAGCTGTTTCCATTCATAACGGAAACGTTCACAGCATACACGACTGCAGTGTGACTAAATACCCAATTCAGACGGAGGACTCTTTATGATGAGTTGGGCCGTGAAATCGCCGTACCTGCGCTGTGGCGATTATTGCGCCAGTGTGTAAGCTTCCTTATTATTCGCTGTCGTAATTCTCAATGAGAAGTTAGCTGCTATACAATGTTCTTGGATCGCGGAACTTCAAATCTTTTGTTAATATTGTCAGTAGTCAGTTTTCTGTCGACGATTTTGTTCTGCATAGCTTTTTATGTTTGCGTTATGCTAACTATATTGTTTGTGTTTAAGATTTGTATGCGATAGGTATTCAAAGATTGTAGCTTCTTCTTTGATGATTCACTCTAAAAAATAGATAGTGAAATTTATAATTTTACGTTTTCAATTTTATTATTTGCATTAGTACGCCCAATTATTAACGACAAAGTTTGAAATTCACTGGATTTGGAATCTTAACTAAATACATATCATCGCTTTGATCGAACATCTATAAATGATGAGAAGGTAAGTAAGTATATTATAGACATATAGTTTTTCCCACTAATAAGAATTTGAATCTTCGCCTATTGCAGGAAAAAGTGTTGTGAAACTCTGACAAAGAAAATTATCTATACGCTTATTTACGTAAAAAAGTATCGATTACCGCTTTTTAAGTTCAAATACAGTGCCGGTAAGGAAATAAGGTTGAGCCGTTTGAACTTAATTTATATCGATAAATTTTTAAAAAGTGTTTACAATAAAAATTGTAATTTCTAAAAGAGCTGAGTTAAAGTTCAAGTGAGAATCAGAAAAGGTAAAGAATTTGAATATTTTTTTTAATATGTTCGTTGAATGTTTAAATTTTGTTTGATATTTTAGCTTACTGATTAGTGATTCACTTTACTAAATCATATACTTAAAAAGGAAGAATTATTTTTTGTTACTTTTATCATATGTCTTCTTATAACAAAGACAGAAACAAATTAATACTTGTCTCTGCCCCGAAAACGGTGACTATTTGAATTATTTCTGAATAGCAGCTTGATTTTAATATTTTATATTAATTTTTCTCTCGCTATTTCTGGTAACTTCTTTATTGTTATACTTTTTCTGTAATACTAATTAAATTGGCATGGCAAGTATTTCGACAAATGAAGTGCGACAATAATCTATTAATTAAGTATAACAGCTAAACTAAAAAAAAAATTTATGTCAAAGTTGTCGATAATCTGGCAACACTGTTCTAAGATAAGGCGGCCCTTCATACGGGCGTCAATATTGACATGTGAGATTTTTGAGTAATTGCCTCGCCTCAAACACTGATGCCGCGTATTTGTAAACGACTTTACTGGACTCATTGTTATACTCGGATAAACTTACCACAGGTATTATTTTATTTGAATTACAAAATCCTATTACGAAATACATAATTAAATATCCCTACATGCGAGCTATGTTTTCTCAATAATATAATTTTTATTTTGCACATTTGTATTCACAGAAGCACAAACCAATTAACCATAAACTAAATAATATATTTGATTTTACTCTTATTAGGTAACAACTAGGTGGGATGACAATAATTCTAAAGATATCTTTCACCGTTAACCTTTCAATAATTATGATTCAATTCAGATTATTATAAAGCTGTATAAAAAACGTAGTACCCGCTAAAGCGCTATCATTTGAAAATATAATAGGAATCGCGGACAAAATAGTGTTATTAAATGGATAAAGTTACCGGAAGCAACCTAAAATGCCCCTGGCCGTAGCGGATCGGCATGCTAAGTTGGTACATTAATCAATGTTGCCAACCTTATAGCTTGAAGCACGCTAAACTTGACTTAGACTTATATTTAACACTGATTGGTTCCATCTTTATAAATTAACACTTTAGAATTAATTGAAATCAAAACGGGAACTTTACCAGTAAAAATAAAAAAGAACTCAAAAGAATTTAGGTTATAAGAACCGTGAGTAACAATATTGGTAAGGTGCTAATGGGACCAATTGGGAAGAATATCCTTTCGATTAAAATAGAATTTTATAAATTGGTTCAGGCATGATCAAATAATCGCGGAACATACAAAAATAAAAAAAGTATATGAAAAATTGAGAACCCCATCCTTTTTTCAAGTTGTTTAAAATTTAGAGGCATAGTATGGCAAATTTACGGTATAATTGACTTGTTTAGTTTAAACCAGTGTAAAGGAAGTGATGAAGTATCAACCTTTGCTTAAACAAATATATTGAAATTGTCATGAAATCATCCAGACTGATTCTGAAGGCCCGCTTATATTCAAGAAATTTTAGTACAGTATATCCCTAACTTTCATTACGACTATATAGACAGGCCATAAACAATTTAGCTGGAAGAATGCTTCAAAAAACTGTCATTTTAAGGCGTTTATTAAGTTTCAAATAATAAAGCAACTTTCTAAAAGTCACGTAATAGTAAGGGATATAATTTTAGTGTAAGTTTTGCCGAGATAACTCCAACTGAGAATGCGCTTTTAACGTAATTATACATGTCAGTTTAATATAATGGTACTTTCTCCATTTCAGTTCTTCCTTTCCATAGTAACTTAAAATGCCATCGTTAAACACAAAATCGAAGGAGTAACTTTTTTTGAATGCAAACTTCAATAATTCTCACTTCCTAGAACACAACATTGTAGACAGAATGATTGTTAGAGATGAAATAAACAACGCTAATTTGCTTGTTCTGTAAACCCTACTGAACTGGAGAGCTAACAACGTTCATCGCAATAAAATAACAATGTTAAAACATTTACAAATGAAATGCTTTCGCGCAAGTGCCCTCAACAATAAGGTAATTAACCATTGGCAAGTCCGCTCTTGACGAGCACTTCCACTCAAATGAGTAATGCCACTCGAAGAAAACAAAACTCGCTATTACCTACCCCCGCTTTTGTTCTATTTTTGAAAAAACATTCTCTATTCAAACGGGCCAATGGGAACGGGCGCGGCATAGTACGTTGATTGGCCGACGACCTCCCTTCGGTGCAAGTGGAAATAAAAAGTGCTCGGGTAAATGAGGCGCTCTGTCTCTTTCTGGCTTATTGAGTAGATGTGTATTTTTTTCGCTCGGTTTTTCGTTTTAATTGCAAGTATGAAAGGATGTGCAAAGGGTTGTGGGACCTTGAGTGTTGCACGTGCAGCCTCCATTCTGGAATCGGCCGCATTCAACTTCGATGGGGGGCTGTTTAACTTTATCGAGACTATGAGGGTTCTGGTGTACAGATTATGTGTTATTTCAGAATAAGGGTTCGGCTTAGATCGTCGGATGTTTACGTAGCTTTTCTTTGTTGAAGATGGAGATTAGTCATTACGGTACGACACTTTAATATCAAATAATGAGGGTATTTCTTTGTTAGTTACTTGATTTATTGACTGATGTGAAAATATAAGTGAGTATGAGTACTTATTGCTAAATCATTAAACCGTTTAGAGGCAGCGTCAGTGATATTGTTGGAATTCTAAAATTTTCAAATGAATCTCTCGCGACTATTGTGCACGTTTACTGCTCAAAGTTTCGTTTAGTAGCCGTGGTCACGACTACGAGCGGATTGGAGCACGGCGTGCGCCTCTAAAGCGAAATGAAAGCGCCAAATTTTTTTTTTAATAATGGTAAATTTATAAATTTTGTAAGTAAAATAATTATATCCTTGGTTTTCTTTATATACTTACCTAGTATTTCAAAGAATGTTTTGCTGTTTTTAACCTGTTTAGTAAATGGTTATGGAAAAATTTTGATTGATTGATAAAATCAGCCGGTGGTCTTATGCGACACGACTAGTCGTTTAGTAAGATTTTAATAACTGATGTTATACTAACAACAAATCGCAAAAGCCAGACGAAAGGCGAAACTTAAACAATTGTTTCATTTTCAGGAACCTAGCAGCGCCCAGACCAGTGCCAGAAGCCAACAACTCATCCTTAGAAACATTTACAGCACTCCACAAAGAAAATTGTCACAGATTAGAGTTTCTAGTCGAGCGGCAGAAGCAATTATGCACGTTGTCGGATAAAATGATACAGGTGAGTGATGTGTGGAAGATGTTTGTTTCTCACAATATTGGCGGGAAACGGGCAGCCGTTATTAATTGCAGTTTTTTTTTCATAGACGGCAAGGGTGAATGACGGGCCCATCTGATGATAAGCGGTTATTACCTAAGATTTTTTTTATTTACTTTAGTTATAACGAAAATCCTAACAGCATATTATATCTGAATCTATAGTAATAAATTGATTCTACTATATATACTACTACACATACACACATACACGTACATATGTACTTACTGTTCGTAACTGATATGCAGTACCAAAAGAAGTAAGCACACTTACTCTTTGACGGCCATCTGGTCGTGTGGTCAGTACCCCTGTCTACTAAAACAGAGGTCTTGGGTTTGAATCTCGGTGGGGGCATATATTTGTAAGATGTGTACGAATAATTGGTCGTACAAACAACGTGTTTATTTAGTATATTTATATGAATGTTTCTATCTATATTTCTTCGTTAATAAGCTTTTATCAGTGCTAACATTGAGCTAGATAATACGTGCAAGTGTAAGAAATGTTATTATTTGTTTTAGTTTAATTTAAGTCTTTAGGTCACTTATTGTATTAAAGATAGCCGTACCAGATAGAAATTGAAAATCTCTGAAATAAGAGGATTGGTTTCTATATTTTATTGATTTTAAATAGGCTTCGAAATGTGTGAGTTATAGCCTACGGGTGATCGCTTGATTGTAAGCGATTACCAGCACGCTATAACTTATACAGCTTGCTTACTAGTTTGCCACCGGTAAAATTATGTCATAAAGAAAGCTTTCATCTAAATGAATTAGTGGGTCAGCATGTAAAGTTTTTCTAGCTTTCTTTTTCTAAAAAAAGTTTCTTTAAAATCTAGGTTTAAATAATGGAGTTTAAGTAATGGAGTAGATTCAAATTTATACCCATAATCTATCTACATTGAGCAAAGAGGATGACAATTGTTATCAGAGTAATAAGCTTAACAGAGTATTTCAAAGTAGGGAACTTAAATATATACTAAAATCTAAAATCAGTATTTATATTCATGATCCAGATCTGGTTCATTAAATTAATTCATATTTTTGAACAAAAGATAACAATCAAGGAAGGTTCGTATAAAGTCATAGATGGACTGAGTTTTTTAGCGAATTAAAATCTTAATTATATTGACACATAATCTCATAATCCTGCTCAGAGAAACTTATACGAGACCTTATGGACTGAAAATAAGAGTAATATTGCAACTAGCTTAAAACAAAACCTGTTCTTTTCTCCTTCTTTCAAATTGAATACATTCGTCGTTCTCTTTATGACACCAAACAACATTTTAAGATCGTTATCTTAAAAAATTTAATTAAAATCACGCTTTCATTTTAAATGGACGTAAAATCAGAACTGCCCATTAATGATTCTAATAAAGTCGCATTTGGCCGTTCAAATTGAATGTAGGTCGTTAAATGCGCAGTTTATTGCAGTATTAAGTTGAGATATTTGTAATTAAATGTTTTATGCACTAGAGAAATTGATGGAGAGTTGATGCCTATAGCTTTGAAGTACCTAGAGAGGTTTTTTGAGAAGTACACCATTTTAAATGATATTCTTCTTAAAAATAACCCTTGAGTAAATAATTAATACGGTTGAAGGGACTTTGTTGGAATTGGCATACAGTTATAAATTTTTATTATGCATTATTTAAGTAATACATGTGATTAAATTTTTTTTATATTAGAATCTCTGTGAGTAAATCATCGATCTCAATTGTCCTTCAATTACTTAAAATTCTTGAATTTGAGGTCTCAAATGCTTTAAGAATTTCTAGATTCAAAATACGACAAACAACCAAACGATCATGTTATGATAAGAACATCTCATATAGTCATATAGACTTTGGTGTTTGACTTTTGACAGATACTATTTTACTTATTATTTGAAATTGAAAAATAATTTATTTCACACATTGTAACAAGACAATAGTAACCACAAGTTAATATATAAAACGAATTCCCGCAATATCAATTCCCGTGGGATGATTCGTAAATCCTTTTGGGTTTAAATTTGAGTTCTACGCAGAGGAAATTGCAAGGAGTATTTCTGTAAGAATTTAAAGTTGATAAAGCCACATATTAGCATGGGATGCAAAATACAACTTTAACAATCCGCCAAGAAACATTAACCACTTAGCTTCCGATAAGTATTTTCCTGTTGTAAGCTATCTAGATCTGTTTTTAAAATCGAAACGAGTTTTTGAATACCTTTGCCAGTGAAGTCAGTAATGATTTTACTGCGGTAATAATAAATTGAAAATTTTAAACATACCTAATTAAACTGTCATGGGTACTGTTATTTTGAGAATTTAAAAAAATATTCAGTCCACGAATTTACACCATAATTACAATGTTTTGTATCTGATATTATGAAAAATTCAAAGTTGTGTGCAAAATCTCGCACATCTTAGCAATAATTTTAAATTTTCATTGCTCATACCAAGATAAGTGAGACGTGATGTGAATTTTTATTACAATTTATTATAGGTGTAAGAGAGTTGCTACATGATGTCTAAGATATAAGGGACCCTAATAAATTAGGGCTAAATAATCTTCAAAGGTTGGCTTGATAATGAAATTCTATTCAAACGATATTTTATGCCAAGACAATTCTACTTGCAAGAATAAAAATTATAAAAGAATAATTTTGAGAGCAAATATAGATGCATAGGAGAAATTTGCTATATGCGTTGAGTACTTTGGTTTAGTATCGAGCAATTAAAACTTTAAAAAAATGATTATATAATTCATCTGGTTTTTGTGTATGTTGACATGGTTTTCTATCAAATTATCCGTTTCTGATTTGACAGAAATCCTGTTCTTTTTATCCAAAGATCTTGATCAGATCAAATTAAAATATCACAAAACAAAAAATTAAAATGTGTTACAAAAATGGAAAATGATTAAAAGAGTAATCTATATTGAGAAACAACTGTTAAGTTTTGATGAAAAACGAAATATACTATCGATTTCAACCAGTCAGATAAGTCGATTATGCTAAAGACGACTCTCGAAGGCATAATTGAAGTGGCGTGATTGATTTTTTTAAATATTTATAATCCAAGTTGGAGGAAATAAGATTTTTTTAGGTCGAATTATCTAAAAACTCCGATCCTGTTTTAGTTTTACGTCTTTTTATGTCAACATTTTCAGGTGATCCAAACTGGTGCAGTGCAAGCTATCGAGGAATGCCAGTATCAGTTCAGAAATAGCCGGTGGAACTGTAGCACCAATACCACTCCCAACTCTACAGACATCTTTGGGGGCGTTCTCAAATTCAGTAAGTTATAGTGTTTTTGATGTACTTTTGACCATACCCCAACTCAATAATTGTAGATAGAGATATAAAAAAGTTTAATATCATTGAGATTTGCAGTTATGAGTTGCCATTTAAGATGAACTTAATCTAAAAACGAAATTTTCAATGAAATTATCATAAGGTTTATTAGTGCAACACAAACTTGGATATTCAAAAGCAAAATAAATGAAAAGTCATTAGTAGTCTTTATCCCTTAAATGGAGAAACATCTATTGTGATATTTAAATAAACAACATTTTATATTAGTATATATATTTTCACCTAAACTTTTGTCTAAGGTATTGTACAACTTACGAGATTTATCCTCTTTAAGTGGTTACTTAGGACACATTTAAAAAGCGAGTCATGCCGCATTATTTCAGTATATTAAACCAAAAGCTGTATTTGAAAAATCAGATAAATAAAGACAAAATATAAAAGAGTTCTAAAACGAACCCTGTTTTAGCAATGCCAATATAATACCAAATTAAGCTTACTTCAAGAGAAACCCTGATGAATTTACAAGAAACTGTCCTATAATGTTTTAATAATGAACCCGGCGAGAAAAGAGAAATTTCCAAGAAGCCACTTATGTATCAGAGTAGCACATTACGTTAAATAAATCTACATGAACTTTAGCATTAATGGTAATTTGTTTTCTCGAATATGGTTTCTGGAAATCAGCAAACACCAGGTATGGCCAGTTCTGCGCCGGAACCCACTAAGTGGATCTTAAGTTAAACAACTAGTATAAGATTGTGTAAGCAAGCTTTGAGAATATTACTTTGTAATTTGTATTTCTTTTCATTGGTTAAATTGTTTAACTTAAATGTTCCCACTAAATTGCTTTATCTGACATTTACTTATTATTAAATGATATCTTTTGCTATAACACTGATTCCTTAACATTTAGATATGACCTCTTATTATTTCGACATTGGTAGAGATATATAATCAAATGTATTTAATTAAAAGGTGAATATCTCGAAAATGTGACGTAAGTCCCCGGCATAAGCTGCAATAAAAAAGTAAAAACATCAAAATAGTTTTTAATATTCTCGGAGATGTTGGATAGCTTCCTGATCATTTCATATGATGGAACCACATAAGTTGTAGAGTTTTGATTGCAGATTGAACTTTTATCCTAAAGGCTTGTCCATGAGCTATTTGTAATGCAGCTACTCTATTAAATATGGCGGCTCTTTGGTGCAAGCGCTTCTAGTTTGCATGGCTCGAATTCTGTTAAATTTCATACTCATATAAAATATGTATATACTTCATTCTTTATACAGATTCGAGCTGATAGAATTTTGATAAATTATTAGATTGACTCACCATAGACCTGGTGAATTGCTCGTGCAGAACCCAGGTTACCTCCGTGAAGGGCAATGGAGTTATCGGGGAGTTTTAGTGGGTATTACTCAGTGCCGCTCTATTGAGGTACTGAGTGAGCCCCACACACGCCCGTCGCTTAGCCAGTGGCGAGTACGTCCGTAAATGGATTCCTCCTCGTAAAAAAAAAGATTGACTCACCATGGCGCAAGCGCATTGATTTTGGTATTGAAAGCCACATTACTTCTAACACTATATCAACAAGATACTTAAGCTAATAAGAAAATTAATTATTATATATTAATTGTATTAATTAATAGTGAGTAAGATTATTTAATTAAAAATTATTAAGTAATTAAAGATATTTATTTTTGTATGAAAATATAATACAGTCCTAAAAATGATATAAATTTCTTATTGAATAAGATATTCAGTGCTGTTTTCATATTAATTTTTATTTTTATTTTAGAGTTGTTTCAAACCTATATTTTATTATTTTATGAGATACTTGAAATCAAAACGCACTTAATGTTTTCCACTCTATCAACGAAAGGCACTTGTAATTATTTAAAGTGTGAATGCAAAGGTATTTGTGTCAATAGTCTTTCTGTGTTGTTTAATTTGCGAAGAGAATGCGCTTTCGTAGTTCATAAAATGAGCGTCTATTATTAAAAATTGGCTTTGAAATTGATGTACACTTTTTAGTTATTAGGTGCAATATTATTGAATAGCGAATCTGAAAAAAAAAATCAAATATAAATACAGTTGTAGTATCCTGTTTCAAATGAATCAAAAGAGTTTATGTATAATATTGGAGGCAATGATTCAATATTACAATAGTAATATCATCAAATTGTAAACAAGTCTTCATATTGAAAGCGTGTATCTCACTTGTAATACAGTAGTTGTTAATATACGAACTGTTTTATTATACTTATACTTATACTTTACGACCTTATAAGTGAAGGTGTTCATTTGTGCAATTGAGGAAACGTAGGGTACTTAAACTTATGGTTAAAGTTTAATTTAATACGAAACAAAACTTCATATTTCTAGTGCTCTGAAAATAAGAAATATTAACAATAGAAAAGTACCATTTATTGCCGTTATGATTATATTTAAAGATACTCGTCTCATGTTGGAACAAGGAATACTTAAGGCCTATTTAGAAACAAGAATTGAATTGAACTGAAAATTCTATTAACTAATTTATGTCAATCCAAATAAATGATCTGAAATTGGCTACCAAGGACTTGTTTAATAAGTCTTTGTTTATATAAAATAAATATGAAAATTTTATTAATAATGACATGAATGGTAAAAATAAACAGACGGTTAGACGTAACAAAAATGTGATGGTTTATATTTATTTTCCTTTTTGAGTACAGAAGCTTAAAGTCGTTAACTTCCCCTGTTTCGTCAGAAATGTTGGAATCATGTGTTGAACACGTAATTACTTCTACGTAATCAGCTTCTTCCAATCCATCCCACGCCACTTCAAGATGTATTCTAGAGACTACAGCTGTTTATTTTCTAATGTCGATCGGCATCACGTGTGGTGTCGACGGAGAACCTCACGTCGTCGTAACGTAAACGACGTCCACGATCAGCTGGCCAACGAAAAATGATCTCCGATCCTCCAATACCATTCCAAATTAGTAGGTGAATAGTTGAAGACTTAAAACATGTTGAAGGCCTACCAAGCTGGCTATAAATTGTAGGACATTGAACTGTTGTACTGATTTTTAAGAGAAAAGATTAGCTATTTTCGGGTGGTCCATTTTATTTATATTGACTCCGGTGAATATAAATAAGGCAGTGTCGTTCATCAGGATGTTTGATTTAGTTTATACTCTGATAAATGTCTGAATTCTTGGCCAGTGGGCTGATAAAATGGGCTGTTTAAAGGTTTTTGTGTATAAATAAAATAATTATTGACTTTTTTTATATTATCGCATTTACGAATAATCGATACAGTTATGACAAAATTTTTAATATTTTGAAGATGATATCTCGGCGGCTTAAAAGTATTTAAGCAAAGCAATTTATCCACATAATTTATCATAACGTTACAATTAAGTTAGTTTCGATGTTATATCTTTCATTTGGTCAAAAATAGTGATCATTCTTGAGGTCAAAAGAATACAGTGTCCTAATAAACACGTGTGATGTCACAAAATATATGTATTATATTATTGAGAAAAGTTACCCGTATTTTAAATTAATACTCATTATATACATCAACTGCACTTATAATAAACAGTTATTACAAGTGCAGTTGATGTCGAACTATTGTGTATTTATTTCAGAGTCTCGCGAGTCAGCATTTGTTCACGCGTTGTCAGCGGCTGCGCTAGCGCACGCGGTGGCTCGAGCGTGCAGTCGCGGGGAATTAAATGAGTGTTCTTGCGATGCTCGTGTTAGAAAACGGACGCCTCGGCACTGGCAATGGGGAGGATGCTCTGAGGTAAGAAATGAAGTCAAAAAATGAGGGAGGTTCTTGTAAGCAGAATAAGTATTTATGAGCGGCAGTGGTTTGTGTTTGTGGGGTGGATTCCAAGTTCAAAAGAGTTCATCACGGAATTTTGTTAGTCATGCTGTCAAAAACATCACTTTAATTGACACGTTATTATATATTGCATACATTTGTGAAGAACAGCAACAACTCCAATATGTAGAATGAATAGGCGGCAAGGGGCGCGTATACCGAGAGATGTCGAGTGGTTTCCTTTTTACACTGTATTTTTAGGCTGAAATAAAAATTTTCTTGGACTAGTACAGCTTATAAGTCCACTTTTTCCTATCAAAGTAATATATTTTCTAAAACTTTTAGAACAACAATTTAATTATATTATTTTTGTGTCATTTTAGGATATAAGATATGGTGAGATGTTCAGTCGCGATTTTGTTGATTCAAAAGAAGAAAAAACCGCTGATGAAGGAATCATGAACCTACACAACCACGAGGCGGGGAGAAGGGTATAATCTATTTTCATAATGTTTCTAGTTGTTTATAAAATAATATATGAAAGAGTAAAAAAGAATAATGTATGAAAAAATAAAAGTATAGCTTCTTGCTATACTTTTAAGGTGGATATTCGGATTCGAAAATTCATAAAATTCTAGGCAAGTCATTCTTACTTATATAATCATCTAAGTAAATTTTCAGTCGTAAAAACGACGTTGAATTTCTGTATGATACTGAATTTGTTGTTAAAGAATGATTTACTTCAGTTAAACATTGACTTCTCTCATCCCGAATGTCAGGCACTTATTACGCTCTCAATCGTTATATCCAGTATACAAATCGTTGTGATTTTATATTATGAATATAAGTAAACTCATAAGAAGTCGATGTAGAACTCGTTGTGATGTGTTTTTCACAATATTTAATTCCAGGCGGTCCGAGGTCGCATGCAGCGTGTGTGTAAGTGTCACGGTATGTCTGGATCGTGCTCTGTGCGCGTCTGCTGGCGTCGGCTGCCGCAGCTCAGGGCCGTTGGAGATGCTCTTACTACCAGATATGAAGGCGCCTCACATGTTAAGGTTTGTACAAGAACTAACTTACTTACTGCTTCGTACTTATTTTATGTTTAAATAAAAAAGTCAAAGTAGCAGACGAAACTCCGGAAGTGACATCTGCAATATCATGGCCATTCAGGTATTACTGCTTATGCTTTGTGGTACTGGCTATTTTACCCTACCCACTAAATCTTAGTGATCTGTTCCACGGCGGAAATGACAACCTCTGAACGCATCTTGCAAGGAGAGTACGAACGTTGTCTACTTTAAATAATTCAACTTCGGGACAATGGATTATTATGTGATATTTCACATTGGCAAGGTAAAGAAATATTTGTATTTTTGACTGTGACAATCCAGATGATAACTGTAGTAAAGGTGGAATGGTGTAAAAAGTGAAAATATATTCAAAATTAAATAAATTTACAAAGAGTACTTGTAAATTTGGTAAATTGGGTAAATTTCCAGATAGTGGAGAGAAAAAAAGGAAAAAACATAAGAAAGCTCCGACCACTACACGCTGATATGAAGAAACCAAACAAAACAGATTTAGTGTATTTGGAAGACTCTCCTGATTACTGTGAACCAGATGAAGAGTAAGTATTAGTAAAATTTAAGTCAATAATATTGAATTATGATATATAAGTATAATCAGCTGATGTTAAAGGTGAACTCTCCAGAGACGCTCAATTATTTATCTTTTGCTGACACTAGGTTAGGAATCCTCGGTACAAGAGGTCGCACGTGCAACCGTACATCTGCCGGGCTAGACGGCTGCCGGCTGCTGTGCTGCGGGCGCGGCTACCAGACCCGCGTGCGCGATCACGAGGAAAAATGTCGCTGTCGATTCGTATGGTGCTGCCGCGTTCACTGCGAGCTTTGCAGATCTAAGAGAGACCATCATGTGTGCAATTAAATCTTCAATAAGAGTAGCGTGAGCAAATCCCATGCATTTTGAAACCAACAGTTCTTTCTTCAAATGTTAATGTCTATATGATGAAAATTTTACATACCGGTTGGTCAAGATTACTTTCTGTCAATCACAGCGTTTCTTATTTCCAAAATAATAATATTCTTTGATTAGTTGCATGATACATTTCTCTTTCATTGTTTCAATACCTTATTCTTAATTTCATGTGCTAGACAACTAAATTCAAATTCATCTTGGTCTACTAAAACAATATAGCGCCATTTAAAATGGGAGCCCAGAATGAAATCATCAATCAATTGATGTATTGACAATATATAGCATTAACATTCGTCAATCGTTATTGTCAGCTAATTCTTTATTTCATGGACAGCTTTCTAAAAATAGCTAATTTAATTATTTATCTTTATAAGACCGAATGACAATAGTTAATGAAAGATTAATCATATGCTGTGGAATTATCATTTTAAAAAATCAAAAATAATTATGATTATTAATAAATTAGTAACGTCAGTCACATCTACATCAGCTATCGTATCTATATGTTTGATATTTAAAATTTACAGTTCAGTTTTAACTTTTAGTAATTTGAAAAATTGACCCTATTGTAGAATTTAATTAAGCCGATTTTAAAGAGATTGAAAATTTCATGTACCAATGTTACAACATTAAAATATTATTTTACTGTGAAATTTTACAGTTGCACATAGTTTAATTCAATTTGACTCGTATTGTTCTTGCCTTTAGAATTTAAATTTTTTAAATCTATTTCTAATATATTTTCTATCTTATTTGAATGGACTGATTTAGTATTAGTAATTACCTATTTTCTGAAGATAAGCTTTAACATATTTACAGTATTACTAACTTATTTTACTTTTTTTGATGTACAAATGGTGTAAATAGTGCTTTTGTTAATAAGATATCGCTCTTACGAATATAAGTATAAAAGCGTTGTAGAATTAAGCCTCACTTTTTCTGTGTCATCATTACTATATTTGTAAATAATAAGCATCGTTTCTGTACTTAAATGTAGTAAAATAATTTTGATTTCTACCTCACAAAAATTATTTGGATACGGTGGACTTCGTTTTAAATGTTTATCTTAGATGCCCTTTTTAGAAATAAGTATCTAATTGTTGTATATATTTAAGTGGTCAAGTAATTTAGCTCTAGTAATTTATTTAATTAGAATGTGATAGCTTTATTCCTTGTAGACTTAGTTTTAAAATGTTGTAGGCCTTCATATGAATCTATGAAATTGTCTTAATGTCTAGTATAGCTTTCATTTCTGCCATTGTAAATATTCCATAATTTTTGTATCAGAGCACCGAATCGGGGTTCGTGTCTTCAATGTGGTTATTTGTTACTATGATCTAGCCAGAAAGCTTTTGTATTTGATAATCATCATATTTTTTTGGGATAGAATGCAAATATTCTCTAAATTTTTGTCTAATTGTAGTTGAATATATTACCTAGTAAATTTTGTTCATTTTCTATGCTTATGTTAATGTAATCAAAATTGTGGAGTAGTTTATTGTAATTGCATCAATTTTATGAATGATTTAAATAATTTTCTTTGTGTAAATGAAGTTAAATATCAGTCCATCAGAATTAGAAAAAGAATGACACTTTTTAAATATTATTTTGAATAATTGTGAACTAATTGTATAGGTACTTAATCGGTGTAACCTAAAGCTATTGCTAAAGGAGGAGTCAATGCAAAGACTTGTAGTATTTACCACTTTGGATATGAAATAGTTACTACTTGATGTAAATGGGTTAATAATAAATGTATTAGAAATTGTACCTTTTATTATTTATCTCTCTACTTTCTTTTATTTCATATTTTTTGCCTCCTGTCCTGCTTTCGAATCAAAAGTTATATATATGTTATGTATTAAAGAATATCCAATAAGCTAATATGGTATATATAATGGTTAATATAACATATTTAAGGACCTATCGAAAATTTAAACGTTTCCTTTCATACTCGGAAAAGTTATCAGCGACTACTAGTACCCCTTGTGTAAGTTTCAATCTTGTCGAGACGTGTCAATCGTAGTTACGTTCAGCAGATAATCTTTTTATTGAAATGTATTTATTTATGATATGGTACAGTTCATTACACGAGTTGATTTTTAATTTAATCTACATTATGAAGGCTAATTGTGACTATCTGCATAAAAAATAATTAAATTCTTGAGGTCAACAATTGCATACAATTTGCGAGCTGACAATAAACACAATCAAAGTTTAAAGAAAAAATTGTTCACAATAAATCACACAACTCAGTATTTGAAGATACATACAACGTTGTACTTACTTTTGCTGGAAACCAGTATTCGGCTTATCGTTGTTATGTAAGTGCAATATAGATAATCAATTATAATACATACAGATTTAAGACGTATAAAAAGCAATGTTTAATGATAAAGCTACTGAGCTGTTTATCCACACTAATCAAGAGATAATAAGTGGTATCTTAATACTTTTTCATGTAGATAAATTGTAGAATATTCAGTATTCAAAGAATTATATCTATTTTATGATGGAAATGTAAGTAAAAATCGATAATTTAGTTAGGCATTGCTTTTTCTGTTGTATGTTTGTAGATATAAAAAGTCGTAAAAACCCTGGATACAATTGTTGTAGTGACTGATATTTTATTTATATTTCTTTGTTTTAATATTTTTTTTCCTGTTGGTGATAGCTTATCTATAAGGTGTGTAATTTAATATGACATCATCGTCAGACATTTTCAAGGTAATTATTTATTAATGTCGTCGAAACATTATTTAATGATATTGCCCTGAACAATTGTTGTTTTATTTATATAATCTAATAGTTCAACTAAATGATATGAGTGGGATTTCTTAAATTCTATTTGCAGTGATTTCTTAAATTATTATCATCATCGACTATGACTATATTAAGAGTCTTATCAAGTGTATTAAGAGTAAATAGAGTCATATTAAGATTACAAATTGGTACCTTACAGTATCAGTATTTGTTGGATTGATAAAGACGTGGGTACTTAAATAAATAAATGAAGATTAACATTTTTCATAATTTTAGGTATATATTTTTTTAAAAATCAATAGATATTCTATTGACCCAGAGGGTTGTTAAGCCAAGGATATACTTTGGGGCAAACATTGCAGACGGACATCCAAAACGTTTCCTGGAGACAAAAATATGAACATTATTTGGTGTATAATCACAAATTTATAGATTTATATTTTCTACGTGCAAATTTCCAGTGATAATGAAACACGATATCCATAATTAGACTATTATCTAGTATGTTGATATATAACCTACCATTTTATCAAAATGTATTACTGAAATAATAAATAATTCACTAGGTTTTCTCCCAATACATAATGTATTAAAAGAAATACTAAGTGGCAATAGATGTGATGGTTTTGTGGGATATCACGTTTGTTAGGTAACATTTTCATTTTGCATAAGCAAAAAATGAATTTTTAAAATATTTTTTCTTTTTAGCCACTCCTGTATCGAGGCTAATCGAATATTTTTATTTTATAAAAATATTCGATTAGCCTAAGCTACTTAGTTTTAGCGAGACTTACAGCAGTTTTTCTTTCTATATATACGCATAGATTTTAATAAATTACCTATATTTTATTTGTATGACACCAATATAGATACTAATATATCTTAAATTAAACCCTAATTTATATCAGCATGGATTTAATAATTCGAGCTGCGAAAGAAGACCACTAACTTGTGTATGTGGAGCAGATAAAGGTCCGCAGCTAGCTACAGGGCAAGTGGTGGGGATGCGGTACGAGCACCCACTTTGCTTATATTCATTCACAGGCACAGGGTTTTTGATCCAATTAACGACATCTATGCTATTGACCTGCAGAAGAAATGATGGTCGAATCATACAGCTCTGAAGCATTTAAACAGACTGATTGATAAACTATTTCATGACGTAGTTTTCATTTTATAAGTTGGTTCAATTTTTTCAAAGAGTGAAAGTTCGGTAAGAAAGGAAACAAATCTTACATTTGATTTAAGACACTAATACAATAATTTGGCTTACTGCCAGACTCAAAATTTTCGTTTAGAAATAAAATTTTGAATAGTAAAAAGAACTCTTTGCTAATATTTTAATGGAGTTTCATAATTTTGAAGATAGTGATAATTATGACTATCGTAATAATATCATTGCATTTCCTTACCATAAAGACATCAGGGATATTGTTGATTGTGTCCAAGAACCGAATTAATGCATTGTTGACAGCTGGGTATATGCGTATGTACCATTCGTGGAAATATATGCCGAACGGCGTACGGTTGTTAAAGTAATGTCTTTCGAAGTTCTTGACAATAAATTCATACCACGCATCTTCATCGGTTAAAGTAGGCCTAAATGTTTATTAAAAGTTAGTTTCTATTATTTAGGAACTAGTTCTGATTTGATTTGTGCTTATTATGTTGCAAATAATAATACTGAAAACTTACGGACTGAAACAAGCGTCTGCCATAGCGCATGGAACACCATTGAGATCTATCCAAGAAATCATTGGAAGCACCCATTGACTGGGAATAGATGCCGTAGGACAAGGAGGTACAGGACATTCTTGAATGGTGGCATAGTCTAAAGTGTACGGCCAAAGTCCAGGCTGCAAAAACTGGGATGTAGGCCAGGAAGCGTCGTAAGTCATACCAATTTCATTCATAACTTTGAAACTATTGTTTCCAGCTAGCTGAAGAAAAGGCATGCGCACACCTGCACCAGGAAAACAGAGTTCATAATCATAATAATAACTTCAAAATCAACAGAGATAATATAGTCGCTACTAGTGCAATAAGGGTAAATTCCAATAGATTAATACCGCGTAACTTAATTGAGAATTTATTGAAAAGCTTCATTTTGCTATTTTATTCTTCAGATTGTGGTGAAATTCTGGTATAATTAATACAGTGTTATGATGAAAACGCTAAAATAATTAGAATATTGTCATATAAAATATTTCTCGCAAGAATGTTCTCTTCACAGATTGCTATTAAGCTGTTTGGGCGATATTGCACTTTTTACGACAATAATATGTCCGCTGAGCACTGAAAAATTTTTTACTCAATTTGATGTTGATGAATAAAAATAATTTCAGTATCAACCAGCACCAAATGCTTTATCTGATATGATGGATGAAGGAGCTCAAGATTACAATTTTTGATTTACTAATTTTGAATCAAATAATTTTTAAGTAACTGACCTTGTAAAGTGTCAATAGGTATATTAGCGAAATGCGACATCAATACTCTTTGATCAGCGAATTCTCTTCTCATTGTTTCGATGTTTGCTTCCGCCCAGTATGAAAGCGGGGTTTGATGAGTGATCGAGTGAAGTGCTATTTCAAAACCGTTGTTGTATAATTCATTTACCAATTGGTAGTTGGTATACTCGTGGCATATGAAGAACGTTGCACCGGCTGGACAACCGTTGGAATTTTTTCGATTGTACAAGATTTTGCGGTAAGTCTCAATATTGATTAAATTAACATTATCATCAAACGTCAGTACAACAAACTGAAAAAATAGTACAAACATATTGAAATAAAGAACTCTGAACAAATTGCAGTAGAAATTGTTAATCAATTGGTGTGTATTATTTGTTGAAATTTAATCTGCTCAAAGAGCCGCCTCTTTATAGCTTTCCTTGTTCAGCTTAGTCCACACAAGGGACAAATGAAATATATTTTTACTTCATTAATTAGGTAGAATATTGCTTAGATATAAATTTTAATAATGTTAATATGTCTGAGACTATAAAAAAACTGTCTGATGAAGAAGTGATGACTTATCTCATTAACAACACGAATGTATAGTATAACTTGAATGACCCATCAAATATCAAACACAAATAGTTTTAAAACTAGAAGTTATGCTTTTGTTTCATTAAATTTTTAACTAAGTTATAAAAGTAATGTATATTCTGTCTGTATAGATTGAAGTAAGCTTACTAGTCTTCTTCCCTTGCATTTTTAATTAATTTACAATAAATAAAGTGGTTACATAGTACCTAAGATGTGATGTGCGTAATCTGATATGTAGATAGAATATTGATTCAACTAACTAGAAATTTTGATGAGCTAATGCGGCTGCAGTATTTGCAAAATATTGCAATTTATATTACCTAGCCATAAAAGCTCTCCTTAAATCAAAAACATCGTATCTGTATTACAACAAGAAAATATTTCACCCACCTGCGGAGTATCTCTTGCTGAAAGTCCTCCAGGAATTTTAACTGATGCACATCTACAATCTGGTGGTTTACAAGTTTCTTCATCGCAGACCTCTGCCAGCGGTAACTCCCCATCCTCAGCAGCTACCAGCACTAAAAACAGTGGAATCAAAGCCCAAGACCAGTTCATATTGAATCGTTGGCCCTTTTAAAATACTGAATACCAAAGTCAAGAAATGTAATTTTATAAAGCAACTATTTTTATCAGAGCTGATATGAAATGCGTTGAATGCGCTTATGTGCAATATCTTATCTTAATTGCTTTTATTTAAATTATCAAAATTTATTTCATGAACGGTGGCATGAATTGTGAATTTTGGTTTGAGTTTTAGATAGCTATCAAAATCCTTGAATGAAACAGTAAGACAAAATTGCAAAATTATGCCGTTTCTAGTATCATATACATACCAAAGATCACAATAATAATAATAAGAAAAAATAAAGAAAGGAGAAGATAAAGTAAAGATAAAGTATCTGAAACTTATGGTTACCGATATGTGGAAGGTGACGTCTATTGAAATGATACCAGACGTAGTCCCAACCAGTGGCTTCAAATTCTCTTTGTGGTTATCTGAAGAGATGGGGATTGCGTGACGGACCATTGATTACAATGCTCCAGCAGGCAGTCTTGCTCTATAACGTCCGGATTATTCGCCTGTCCTTTGGACGTCTGTTTCGATCGTAGTTACTTTCAGCTGATAATTGCATATATAAAAAATTGTTTCATATAATTCAAAACAATGGCACTGCTTTTGCTTGCAAACAATTCGTTGTCAAACACGATCGAGATTGTTCAATAGAATAGAATAGAATATATCTTTATTGTACATCAGCCAATCCAAGAAGAGAAATACACAAAAAACATTTAACTAATTTTGTACAAACGGCTACCTTATCGCTAAAAGTGATCTCTTCCAGGTGATTTTAGGGTGGACAGGATTAATGAAAAATTAGTTGAGGGAAGTTGGAGTTTGGAATTCGATTGAAACTCCCTTAGGTTAGTAAGATTTTTATTTTTATGCTACTGTTAGTAATTAGTAACAAGTTTAAGATTAGGTACATATGCTTTGATTACTTGAATATATTTTAATTCTGTTTATCCATTTATGATAAAGGTTCATGTACGACCAGCTAGCTGAGTAGTCAGTACCCATAGCTCTTAATGATACTTACTGTGTATAAATGTGTGTACTAATATGTAAAGGTGTGAGACTGTTAGTGTAAGAATGTTATGACTTATAATTTATTCTCAGCCTACATCTCATCTCTTCTGCATTAATCGTCTCGGTTTCATGAAGGCTCTTAGATCAAGCGTTGAATGTAATGAGACGTTTCGTACAGGTGGTCTATCTACTGTCTTGATCCATTGACTATCATTTCGTCTACTTCGACTAGAATTTCGACGTGCGGTAGCTTCACAGTCCCTAGAACGTCTAAAATAAAACGCCTTTTGTGCTCATTTAAATCAATTTTTGTTCGGGTATCCTAAACATATAACCGTGATAAAATTTATTTATCTTACAGAATATTAAACAGAATTTATTATTGTATTCCACTCAGATCAAGTAAGTTGTAAGGAAACAGGCGAAATCAATTTGAATGTACTAGCAGTGAATACAAAGAAAATTGCGAAACAAGTCCGTTGGATGAAAATATATCAAGAGAGATTATATGCTCAAGGAGTATTATTAAAATTATATAGAAAAGAACTATAATTAACTATTCTAATATTGTAAGGTAATAAATGTAGTAAAACGTGAAACTATCAATATTTTTAAAACTAAACATGTTAAATGTGTTCCGCTATTTATCATATCTCTTAATGTGTGATAAACTAAAATATAATAATGAATATAAATATAATAATGTCTAAAGAGTTTGAATGTGCAATCTACCTGAGATAGATAAACAAATTACCAAATATTATCATAGTAAATATAATAGATCCCATTCATGTTAAAAACAATTTGAAGAAATACTTCATCAAAGTTAATTAAGTACCTGGAATTTCACAAGATAGTCCTACTCCTATAAAACTAATTCTAGTACATACGTACATACCTCAAGTTGCAATATTGATAGCAATGGAAATCGTGTCGTAATACGTATTATCTTCTCCAAAATATGACTAAATATGACCCTTAAGTCATATTCTACCTAATTTTATCTCAATCAGTGCCTACTCTATGTGCATATGAGAACATAGTTTTAAAATAAAACTGGACCTTGTTTTCAAGTTCTTTATTAATATAAATATAATTTATCACAATATAAATTGAAACTTTGTATATGGACGTAAATTGGTTTATTAAACCATTTTCTCAATTTCTTGAACACACTCTTTAATTTAGGCAAACATTAAATTATAATATCAAGCAATTGATTCACTGTCCAAGGGGGTTTCCAAGCCAGGGGTACACTTTCGGGCAGGCACTGCAAGTTTGCATCCAATAACTCATCTAGAATATGAAAAGTAATGTTTAGTTATGATAAAAATATATTTTAAGCTGTTACCCAAAATTGCTTTGCAGAAGCGAAAAAGGATCGTGGATCATCATAGACTATTTAATTCCATATGGGGAAATGATGTTCTGTTAATTATTACTGGATTTTTTATTCATTATTATTTGTAAACATGTTTAATCTAGTAACCTTGAAAAAGGGAATTTTTTATCCCATTGTGACCTTCCGTGACCTTAAAAACTTAAGCAATATTGAAAAGTGAGGTATCATTAATTTGTATTTTTCCCCAGAATGTCATAGTCTATATACCCAACATCTGTCTTTTTTTCTCTTTTTAATAATATTCTAGTTAAAATCTAAAGAAAAGAGAACTTTAAATTATAATCTAAGTACCTGTGTATGCGAGGCAGTCAAAGGTCCGCAGCTGGAGGAAGGGTTGCAGACAGTACGCGGGAAAGTCCTGCATGGTTGGTTCCTGTATACATCAACTGGGATTGGGTTCTTTACCCACTCAATTACTTCTTTAGAGTTCACCTGAAATACCATAATAACTTATCAGTAAGGTATGAAAATGAGTAGTATATACTTTTGGACATAAAAGTTAATTTAACAAAACATAAAATATATTTAGAACAAACACTAAGTCATTTTCAAAAACTATCTAATGAATCGTCGGCCTCTTTTCCATTGGCTTGAAAAGAAAGAGAAGTCAACCAATTAACTATACACTTAAGACTCATTTTTAACTCCATGATGCGTTCGTCATAATTAAGCATAACTTTGATATTATATAACTGGCTGTGCTCTTTATTATCTGCACTTTTCTTGCCGGATAGTGACAAAAGAGTTTATATATATAAAAAAAGGAATAATTTGTGGAGTATATGTACAAATTTATCAGCTCAATGGCGTAGTGGTTTAACTGGCGAAAACAAAGCAACTTTCGCCATGGTTGTGCGTTGGATGGGTCACTCAAACTTTGTTATGGTGATTTCCTCCGTGCTTCCAAAGGCTTACTGAACCGTGGTGGTGTAATGACCCAAACTCCTCATATTTTCTAGCATGTAGGAAGCTTTTGCCCACCAGTGGGGCGTATATAGGCCGTTGATGATGATGTACAAATTAATGCTATAAATACTGCTTGATAAGTTTCAGAGTCGGTTTTTATGATCCTTACCAAAAATGCATCAGGAATATTACTAAGCGTTTCAATAAACTTAGATAATGCAGCTTTGACCGCTGGGTTAGTGGCGAGGTACCATTCGTGAATGAAGAAGCCGAAAGGAGCGCGGTTTCCAAGGTAATGGCGTTCGAAGTTGGTTACGATGAAATTGAACCAAGCATCGGCGTCATTAAGATCAGGGCTGAAAGAAAACGTTTAATGAAACTAATTAAACTAATTTAATTTAAATAAATTATACACAATAATAGATAAGATTAAACATTATTATACAAAGAATAAAAGAAATCAGACGAATCTGTCAAAAAACTTATTACGTTAACCTGTCAAATAAAAATAAAAATAATGATAAATAATTTAAATAATTACATTGTTAAGAAAAAACAGTTTAAAAGTAAGTATTTCTATTACAATTTCAAGATCGTCGTTATCTATCATGTTAAATTGTGCGTTGATTTTTATAGTATCTTTTATTGCACTGATTATTAAAATTACTACACAACAACAGAAAAATCAAATTTCCAATTAATTTATTATTTTTTAACAATTATATACTTTATAAAAAATTACTATTTCGTAGAATTATGTCAAAGATATAATTTATTTCCACTTTTAAAATATAATGCGTGTGTAAAAGTGAATTGCAGTAATTTATTAATTAACTTATATTATTATTACAGTTTCCGTTTTTCTTTGTTCTAAACTTCATTTAAAATTTTTGTGATCACGAGTTTCGCATAATGTTAAGACTTCCTTCAAGAAACTAGTTTGAAAAAATTATTATCGATAACTTTAGATGAAGTCCGTTGACTTTTTAAATTTCAGTTCACGGGTTATTAACTTAAAGTTCCACTATCAAGAAACTATTGAACTTTGGCTCTCTTAGAAGTCTAAAAATATTGTGTAATATACAATAAACATAAAAATCAATACTTACACTGAGAAACAACCATCTACCATTGAGCAGGGGTTTCCATTCAAATCACTCCAACTGACCATAGGAATGACCCAAGTCTTAGGGATAGAACCAGTGGGGCAGGGGGGAATAACGCAGTCCTGGGTCGATGCGTACTCAAGAGTGTATGGCCAGAGGCCGGGGTCTCTGTGGGTGATTGTGGGCCAGCTGCAATCGTACTCAAGGCTGTTATTAGCAATCACTTCGAAAGTTGAATCCCCAGTCATTTGTAAGAACGGCATGCGAACACCTGGAAGAAGTAAAAATGTTATTTATTAACGTTTGTTGAATCGTTTATTGCAATATGGAAATTGATGCAATAGAAATCATAGTTCATTATATGCTTCTCTTAATTATCCTCACTCTCTAAATATTAAATTAGACTTTCTTGAATCCCCTTTGCCTTTTACAGCATCAATTAACCAAGGCCTTAGCTTTCTTAGTTATCGAATTAAACATTTAATTGAATTACATACCTCTGATTTCATCTCTGGGTATGTTAGCAAAATGAGACATCTGTCCTACTTGATCTCCAATCTCTTGCTGCATCAATTCAGGTGTAGCCTGCTGCCAGTATGTTTGTGGTGTACTGTGACTGATGGAGTGAAGAGCAATTTCAAAGCCTTTGTTATACAGTTGGTTTACGAGTTGATAGTTAGTGTACTCGTGGCTAATGTAGAAAGTAGTACCAATGCTGCAGCCCTTAGAGGTGAAGCGGTTGTCAAGGAGGCTGTTGTATGTCTCAATATTGATTATGTTTATTGCGTCATCGAAGGTCAGCATGACAAACTGAAAAACATGATAAAATTTTACTGGGAATAAAACACCACAATATTTATTAAAAGAGCAATCAGAGCCATATCAATTATTAATTTCACTTCATATCAGTAGAAACTATAGATTTTTAATTTAATAAATCATTAATGATATTCGTGTTCCAGATATTTCATTGATTTCAATTACATCAATTGAAAAGAAACTAGATATGCTTTATCAGTCAGGCGTTTAAAATTCAGGTGTTTTATACTTTTAAAATCATTAGAGTTGAATATATGGTCATAACTTATATCTTAATCACTAACGTATAATTTCGTATTAACTGTGATATACTATCATTTAATACTATAGCTGCTTTGTTAATACTATAAGATAAGTGTTTATTGCGACTTTATTAGTATAGTAATAGATAAAATCAATACTTCATAAATTAATGATGACACAATATTGCAAACGAATCCCAAAGTGTTTAGCAATACCAATTTAAACAGTATGTAAGAAGAAATTTTCTCAAAGCTGCCCGTGGTCTCAGCCACAAGACCACAGAGGCGGTTACTTCACATTTTCTGTTCGGTTGGATTGGTGTACGGCTATTTCTAAGTCCCCCTGGCTAGCTAGTTCCATCTTTATAAGCCTTCGGCCATAACAATAATGTTCATGCATTGTTGTGTTCCGGGAGTTGGAGGTATAATAGCCAATACCTCTGTGGTTGAGGTTTCCGGATGTAGTTTACTTGCATCTTCGGCCAGATTACCATCTGGTGTTGGCCATGAAGTGACCCGTTAAGAATAAAAAAAGTAACTAAAAGATTCGACCCCGTAGAACCCTTAATAAAAATACCACAACTGCGTGATTTTGATTTTAGGAAGCTAAAAGCGTAATAGGTATTGGAAGTAATTATGTTTACTGTCCCAGCGCAATTCTTAGCAGCACATAGGTCTTATTCTATGAACTCAAATACTCAAATGTAAAGAGAACCCAAATCTTATTGATGTGATCTGAGAGCTCCGCTTTCGATTACGAACAAAGCAACTTTTGTCATCCAGTCTGGATGTTTCAATCAAAATATATTATATAAAGTTCTTATGTGCTTCAAATCCAATCTGTTCCCATTATTAGTAAGTATAGAAGCCGTTGATGATGATTATGACGTGCGGGAAACTCTTTCTGTTACACCTGATGGTGTAAGAGTTGTAAAAGGCTGCTGGTGCGTTCTGCCCCATTGTAATTTTAAACGACATGAAAAAGCACAAGCATCGCGATATACTTATGAAATGCGAAGTTTATCTTTTTGTTTATTTGTAAGGATTTTGATGCAGTTTTAAATATAACATAGCGGATGTGTCCAGTTACAGATATCAAATGTATTTGCGTGAGTGAGAGCTTTGGTTAATTAGCCTTCACCAGCTAATCTCTTTTTGAGATGCATCTATTTAAAAAAACTTAGTAAATGAGTCTATTTAAATAAAGATATTAACTTTGACTTTGATCTAAAATTTATTGGAAAAGTTTAGATCAATAAACCTTAAAGAAAATTCTGTGTCTCAAGCTCGAGTCTATTCTAAGATTTACATTCAAAAATCTCCCTCACGCGTTTGAAAAAGTGACTTTCTTAAACTAACCTGTGGCGTATCTCTTGGTCTGAGATTTCCAGGGATTTCAGTCGACGAGCACCGGCAGTCCGGAAGCAGACAAGATTCAACATTACATGGCGTGGCCAAAGGGATTCCATTTTTGTTATCTGCAGCTACAGCCACCACAGCGATAGTCAATAAGCAATGCCACTTCATTTTGCCAAATATGTCCCTCATTTGTAACCTTATTTAATGCAATAAATCAATATATACATACAGTTTATCAGTTTTATCAATAGGCAATCAAATGTTTGTCATAATTATTTTTATCAGTTTGTTTTCCTTGAAATTATTTTTACAAGTAGTTAACGTAAACGTCGCCAACTATTTAAAACTAATATTAGAATAAATGCATTGTGCCGTAGATAGTAGTGCGGGAATCAGCGCACAACGGATTTATCACAGCCTAGCGGTGCCCTCACGATGCTTGTGTCTGCAATGACGTTGGGTGTGTATTTTGGATTTCACGTTGAAGTTTCAAAATGCCGGTGGACGTGTGGCATGGAGCGTGTTTAGTGAAGCATATAACCGTGCGAACTGCCTGCTGACTCTGTGATCAGGTTAGGCGGGATATTACCTAAAAAAATGCTTAAATTCTATTTTCCTTTGTGGCACATCTATAGGAAATTATATAATCATTATTTAGGTTAAAATCGTTAAAATAATCACATCACGATAATCTTTTGATAAGATTACCATTAATAACATTTTTATTTAATCATTTCTACTATTTTTGGATTTTTCTGTAGTTCCCCATTTTAAACGTCTAGTCTAGAAGGTATCGAAAAAATTCTTTCATCGTCAAAAGCACTAGTCCACTGCGGGGTAGAGTCATTCCGACATTTGGAGAAATACGCGAGGAGTGAAAAATCTTATGGCAGAAATAATCTTAAGAAGATATTTTAACTAAATATGACCTGGTCAATAATATTGAAAATATGGCATATCTATTTTAATACAAAATCTAAGGTATATCTTGCTATTATGTAAAGAAAATTGATTTCAAAATTAAGTTTAGAAGAAGAAATCAAAGAAATAAACCTACTTTTTAGGGAGTTATCTCCTAAAACCTGAAGTAATTATATAGTATGTTGTAAAATATTAAATTTTGTTCTGGTTAGATAAGTGGAGTGTGCATATAACTAAAAAATAAATATTTCACCAAACAATCAAACGAATATATAAAGAATTAAAACGAAAATCTAGATCACTAACGTCTTATAGAAATTTAGCTTATTATCTACATAACTTGATATTAATATTACTGGCCCTAACTACGAATTATTTGTGTGTTTATAGAGTTGTCAAACTCCCCCTTCTTGTCTAACTCTGAAACTATTGTTATCGCTTTCATTTTCACGTATACTATATGTCTATTACCTCTTAACCGTTTATCGTTGTGGACACAATGATTTGTTCAACGTTTTCGTTTTATTTTACTCCGCGCGTGTTTCTCCCATTTCTCTTGTTGGAAGGGCTGTGCCCAGCTGTGGACGTATTTTTTTTTTCAATTATTTGGCCTGGTAACTAAGACCACTGACTACATTAATGAAGATATGGCTTAAAGCCATATCATCATTAATGTAGTCAGTGAACGTGCATAAGCTGTATGTGCTGTATATGTAAAAGATTATTTCTTTATCTACTGTATGTTTCAAATGGGGGAATTATACAAAAAGTCCAAAATTAGCAGAAATGATTAAATAAAAAAGATCCTCGTGATATGATAGTTTTAACTTATCATATATCTAATTGACAGTAGATCACATATCTAATTTTTGGGGAATAAACCCTCTTAACGGAGTATCGTACCATTTATCGATATCGAAAATATTCACAGGACAAAGTAGGTATTCAGTCTAAATTTTTATTCTAATATCCATCACGTTCACATGAATTTTGTTAGGATACTGTTTACACTTTACTCTTGGAGATAAAGGCTAGGTCTTGCAGCATCAGCAATATAGGTGAATGTCCAGTGTAGGTGAATGTAATGGGGCAGTTACTCAGTTATAATACCTCCTTTGTTTATATCTTGAGGCATGTTTTCTTTAATATATATATATATTTTATTACTATGTCACATAAATAGTAATCAATATAATTATTATAATTCATCACAAGGCAAGACATTTTGCAATAAACAATTAAATTTAAAAATAGTAATAATTATCGCCAAAAGATTTAAAATGTTTTTTATTTTCATGTTTTTTAGCTTAAGCTAATGAAATACCTATCAGTGCCATCTTGTGGTGTAGCATTGAAGCATCTTGAAATTAGTCCAAGCAAGAGTGCGAAGCTACTGTTTTCCTTGCTTTGAGAACTTTTACCGACTACGGAGTTTAATAACTAAAACAGAGATGGCGTGTATGACAAGAAAGAAAAGAAATTATTTTTATATATACATAAATTCTTCTTTCTTTTTATAAAAATATAAAGCTGTTCGTTAGTCTCACAAAAACGGCCGATTTGAATAAAATTTGCTGCTTTAATTTAGAAGTGGTATTAAATAAAATAACAGGGAAAATCTTAAATACAAGTTAAAATAAAAACAAAATTAAATTGGAAATTTTGTATAATTTTTTTTTCTTAATGACGTTCTGTTCGAAACTGTCGTTTCTAACAGCAATAATTTGGATAATTTTGAGAGATGCCGGAAGTGGTAGCGTCAGGCTGTTTCACCGGTTCAACTAGCACGTATATATTTAGCTATATAATTAATGGTTTGAAAACACAAAACACGCAATCTAATTTGTTCCTCAATATTTTTACATTACTATGACCAAACGTTTATATACCTATATAAACTGATACCTTAAATATTTATTTTTAATTCTAATATATTAATTATGTGAGTTAGAGCGTATAACTCCAATAAGTTGAACGCTACACCGATCATTTTGATATTTAACTTTAATTAAATGGTAAAATTTAACCGGAAAAGTGTACCCTACTTGATAAATGTGAAATGTTTGGTATAGAGTTTGTTTAATTATGTTTTATACTTTAATGTACTTCGCACGGTCAAGTGTTTTCTTTATATAGTTTTATTATTATTATGTAGCAAAAACACACACATTAATATAAAATGTACAAAAAGCGAGTTCTGACATTTAGAGAATTTTAAAATGTTCAATCTCGTCACACTGCTTGATGTTATCGAGATATAACATAAAACACTCACAGGCTGGACCTCTGACGCCTATACTTTATAGTTTCTGCAACAATATGTCACTCGATCATATGCTTTGCTAATATCCAGTAAAATACATAATTGTCATTACTTCATGTATATATTTATAGACAGCCAAGGATGTAGACCTTTTTTCGGAACAGACGTTATTTAGCTTAATTAAGTTAAATAATACCTATACTGCCTTACCTTTATTCATTTTAAATATATTTTGTCTTTTTAGATTTCGTCATATTTATTTTTGGAGCCCGACAAACCCTATCATGTCGCACAACTTTCCGCCATTCTACCAAATGGGTCGTGAATATTATAGTCGCTGAATGCCATTTACAAGTATATTAATTGTGAAGTACCATGGGATAATTCCAGAAATTACCATTAATATTCTTCCGCTAATTATTATACCTTATAAGCGTCTGCGACATTTAAGTTGCAGTTTCATAAAGGCGCTCAAAATTCATAGTGTAAGACAGTTACGCAAACATAGGGGACAGGTGTTCTGAACTGTTGAAATGTAAATTAATCATTGGCGAATATGCAATAATCCTTAATAACAAGCGCCCGGGACGTAATAACGTTTAGGTTCCATTGGAATATATCAACGTATAGTGAATGGAAGTGCCTCGGCAGGAATTTCTTGTGCTGCTCCTGAAATATTTCCAAACGTTAAACTGCGAATTTCCTTACTAAGACTGTCAGAAATGAAAATCTCATCAATCTTACGGTTCATCCTGCTAAAATAGTGGTTCAACTTGTACAACAACCCATCATAATCATCAACAACTTGGTCTCACTAATTGGTCCCACTGCTGGGCGGCATAGGCTTACTTTAATGGTAGATACATATGTGAGGTTTCTGGACATACCAAAACCACACTAACCTAATGCGGCTTGGTGGGTGTAAGGGGTTGACTAAACACCCGGGACCAAAGTCTTAAAGTGCCTTCCGAAGCATGGAGGGGCTCGAGATAAGAAATTTGACTGACCCATCCAAGTACTAACCATGGCGAAAATTGCTTTGTTTGCGTTATAGAAACTACAGCATTCGAGCGGCAATGCCAACGAGGTCTTTAAATCTAGACAAAAATCAAGGAACAGATATCAACTAATATTAAGTTCCTTTTGAGACCATACTTTTATATATCAGTTTCTGTATCCGTAGTTAGATGAGACTCATAAATTTGATCGAAACGTAAACGTCGCAAGTTAATAAACCCAATACAATAAATTTTAAAAAGGAAACAAAAAAATAAAATTCTTTACAAGGTAAAAACTCACAAATAATAGTTTGTCATGTTTGTCGTTTTGTTTATTAGTTGTAAGAAGAATCAAGTTGAGGATAACTGATTGAGTTTTATCTCTAATGTGATAAGAACTATAGGGACAATAAATTACAAAGACTAACGTATGGGATGACCGAGAAATAAAGGGAAAGAGAATGCTGAAATTAAGCCATAGAGATGAAATATTTAGAGAATAAACATAAAACTTTATATTATGGATATGTATTTCAATACAGTATAAATTGCATTAAAGACAGATACCGAATAAAGTTATCCTGTGCATTGAATGATCATTAGAGGACTGTTGTGTTTCTTTCGTTATAATATTTTATATGATAAAATTCGTGTGCAGGCAAATATTTGTGGTAACGTGTATGCGTGGAGCGTGTATATCTGCTTGTGTCACACACACATATCTGCTTGTGTGTGTGCTGTACGAGCGATAAATAATATGCATTTAGTTTTAACATTGCAACAAACATTCTAGTTAAATAACTGTTTAGGGAAGGTGCTGGGCTAAGTTAGTTTATTGTATAGATAGGTATATCTAGGTACGTTACCCTGTCGCCGATACAGTATACATACTGGTCTATCGCGGTGTATCCCGGGTCTCACTTGCTGGGCACAACACTGATGGCACTAGGATAGCACTGATGGGCACAGAAAACGGGACAACGAGGGAAACGTGGCGCATACCGCGGGTATCTATGTCAGTCAGTCAAGCGTCGGGAAGAAACTGGTAGATTTGTGGGGGTTAACGTAATGAAATGAGCGGGTCAGGTAGCTAGGAAAATATCATGCGTCCAACGAGACTTTCCTAAACAATAACAATTCTCGTGTAGTTTTGGTTAGATCATCAAAATGTCAATCAAATCAAAATCAGAAAGAATCGGGTTATCAATTCAGCCAATTATTAAACATGGCTTTTCCACTAGATTACTCTGTCTACAAAATGTATCTCATCCAGGGATGTTTATTCATGTTTCCAAACATAATTCCGGATCTAACGTGCGCTAATGAGATGGTTAACCGTACATTAGAGGAAGCAGTGTTCGGATTGTCATGACAAATGGGCCACTCTAATTAATTCGTAGTCCATGTGCGATGTAGACTATAGGCTTCTCCAAATTACGGTCAAAGTCCATTTTTATAATACGCATGGAGAATGACACCACCCCGCCTGATGCTAAGTGGAATCCAAATGCGTAGACAGGCAGTGACAGCGTGTGAAATCTATAGACTATTGAAGCTGAAGAGATCTCTGGAAATACTGATTCAAATCGTAAAATTATTTTAGTGTTGGATAACACATTTATCAAGGAAGGCTATGGGCTATATAACATCACGCGTAGACCAATAACAGCTGAGCATCAATAAAAAATGTTGCAAAAACGGGAAAACCGTTCCTTGTCCGAGCTTACGTTGCGTTCGCTGCGTAAACGGCTAACGTTGGGCACAAATCGTGTATACTGGAATTGTTCTCTTAGTTCTAAAAAAGTCTAGCTATTAAGGTTTACTCACTTTCTTGGTTCAAATTTGTTATAAAGTTTATTACATTATTTGCGAAGGTTTTTTTGATAACATGATAATATTCCTTATCGGAATTAATGCTTAAGCAAAATCCACCACAAAATGCTACCAAATTGTCCACCTACTTACGATATGTTGTTATTTTCCGATATTCAGGCGAACGAAGTCGCGAACAAAGTTTGTACTATATAACCATGATAGCTCTATTGTTTCTCCTTTTGTTATGATTAGTCACAGATTATCAACATCAAATTAGTCGAGAGATGCCGATGGTTCCATCAAGAACTTTTAAACCCCGTTCGATTTGCAAATCCAGCGGCTTCCCGCGAAGCGGCTAATCGTCGTTTTAGCTTGTGGAAGTCCTACAAACGCTGCGTTTCTCGGTAGAGGCCACCTCTCGAAGACGTTCTCGCCTCAACAGAGACCTCAGTTCCTTGTCGTCTCACCGCCACTTTAGGCTCGAAATCACAGAATCCATCACGCAGAGTAACTCCGATCACGTTATGTCAATAAAATTTGCTATAATAGTCTTCAGAAAGAACGCTTTGCCATTTGACCTGTTTGATAAGCCTATACTGCCAATAAAATACTATACTAAGCGAAAGTAAAATTACGAACTTCTGTGTAAATCGACCTAAAAATGCTACTGCCCAGGCAATTGATTACTTGACAAGCCAAGTAGTTAATAGCTACTCGGCTCTTTATGAGATATTATGCTGATTTCCTGTGCATTGATCCGAAAGTATTTGTTTCGATGTTTTTATTATTGTTTTTGAATTGCAAGTAAATTTCATTGCTTCAGTAGAAAACCTCCAGGGAAGGTAAAGCCCATGTCAAATCAAGTCAATTTAAAGCCATAAAGGTGATTTTAAAAGCTATATTTAACATATTTTTTTTGGAAGGATGATTGAATACTCTTCATTGAAATGTATTAGATATTATGATTAATTAAATAACCAGAATCAAAAAAGCAAGTTGAACTAGTTGCTGTATAAACCTACAAACAATTTAGACTCTTTTCATTTACCCTTTTTGCTGGCCACGGTCGCTGGCGGCGTCTCCTTAACAAAAAAAAGCTATTGTGTGTAGTTGGTGGGTAATCAACGAAAGGTCTTACTTCTTCTCGCTTGATTTGTTCCTAATAGACACTAAAATACAAAACTAACTCAAAGTAATGAAAATGGTATACAAGCTTATCCAATTGCTTTACTAATTGAAATCTTATAAAGCCTAAAAGTTTTTAATTAAACAATCTAATACTAAGTTTATCAATAAATTTACAATTTACTTTAAAGCCAATTTTAAAAATTAAAATTTATACTAAATCTAGATATGAAGTTAATATAATAAATAAAGGCGTTTATAATTTGAAACGTTTTAAAATAAATAAGTACATTTATCTTCACTTAGGATCAAAAAGTAATTTGCCATTTTCGAGTAATGAAGTCTTCAACAAAATTAACACTTAATTAGTTCTAAAATCGGGCCGAACATTGAGAAGATTATATTACATCTGTGTACGTTTAAATGGAAGCTTTATAAATCTTCTAATTACGCCATTCAATTAACTGTTATTATTGAGTCTTATTTTGTAAATACAAATGTAATTTAATAATTTCTTCATGCTTAATTAGCATTTGTTTCGTCTGATAGTAATTGATCACAACAATGCTGTTAACATTATTGTTATGGTGGCAGAAATTATGATTTGCGGATTTATTATTCATTATTACTGTGGGAAATAGAGTAGTAATATATTTAAACAATCTTCTTTGAGACACAGTTGCTTCTGATTTTGGCAACAAACACTGTATGTCACTCAGCATCTGCTGCGACCTACGAGGCCACAGCGCTGGTCATCCGTAGCGCCAATTGAGACCACAACACTCCCCAATCGCCAAACCACAAGCCGTTTGCATCACAAATATTACCGAAGTGATTAATGTTATTCCATTCATATATGTATCTCAAAATTCAAAATAGGTCTTCATTAGCGAGTATAACTTGTTGTAATCTTTAATATTCCCAGAAGTGTTATGCGAGTTTGCAAAAATATGTAAAACAGACAAAGATTATAGGCAATTAGCTTATAAGTTAAGTGAGATAGAGAGATATTTTTTACAGAAATCGGAGAATCGTAAAACGATCAAATTTCATTAATTATTAATAGATTGAAATTAGTAAAAATTAATTTAGTCTTGAAATTAGTAAAAATTAATATTAGAGGTAATTTCTATTTTAATGAAACCAACAGTAATGAATACAAGAGTTATCTAAAAGTTTTACCAAGTTTGAGCATCTGTAGTTCTATTGAATAGACTTAATCTTTGCAGAATTTTAATTAAAACGTTCTCATTAAAAATAATAAAAAATATACTAAATAATAATAATTAATATTTATTTAATTTGTTTAACGTTTGGAATTTTACAATAAACACTTCTGCCATCTAATTGTTGACAATTAAAAACGAAGTTTATAGATATTTGAAGACAATATTTATAATGTCAATTTTGTTTCAATGATATACTAAATAAAAATTTGATAGAATGTTTGGCCTTATAGTTAAAATATAGAGGTAAACAGTTTTTATAAATATAATATCAAAAACATATAACAGTCAATTTAAACTTAACATTATTACTGCGGCTTATGAGCCGTTAAGTTTAAATTATAGTTGTAACTATGCGCATAAGTTGAGTAAGTCTTGAAAGCGGCTGAGTTCTAAGCTACTTATACTGTTCCTATAATGATTGGCTCGTAATAGCGATTAGAAGAGCTTAAGTTATGAATATTGAAAGACTTGTTAGTAGCTGGATTAAGTCAAATATTTTTTATTTTATTTATTTACTATCGTTTAACAAAACATAAAATAATAATTAATAATAAAAGATACTACAACCACTTAGGTTAAATCCTGTGCTATTTTGAGTTTAGAGAAGCATACATATGAGAATCCGCGAGGATATTAAAACCAACGAAAGAATAATCAAAAATATACCATAATATAAAAGTTTTTAAAGCTAAATTTCTAAAAAAATTATCTCCCTCCACAATAACATAACAAGTTCTAAATAGCATTGATTATTATTAACGGAATGTTAAGCACGGATGCTTTGATGTAAGGGTCTAAAACAATTCTCTATCCGGTACCTAAATTTTTATAAAATTTAACATCAACCTTAACGATGACCTATATAACTTCCTGACCGTCAGGCGGCCTGATAGGTCGCCATCCTTGTTGCTGAAAACAAATTAGGTTTGCTCGTTCTTCAATACAGTGTGGACATTAAGATATTGAAGTAACACTTAAACTGTATTATTGCGTAGGATTTTTTATAAAAGTTAAATCAATAAGCCCCATGGCAATAGTTTTAAACATTTTATAAGCTGAAAAACTCGGCTGTTTCTAGCATTTTATAGTAATGTTTTGTTTTAATGTTGTGATTTAATATATTTTCTTTTGGTCTAAAAACTGTATATTGATAAGATATTGTATGGATATAAAACAGAGTTTATAAATTTGTGCCCAAAATAACCCATAAATTCTAAAGACATTTATCATCATCATCCGAGGAAGTCATAAATTAAAGTGCCATCGTCAATCACATTGATTACGCGCCATAATTGTAGCTACGATTCATTATTCAATTTGAATTCAATGAAATAGATCTCTTTATTGATTAGGGCATATGATTGGATAAATATTTGTGCACCAAACTTATCAGTCTCATTTATCATTAAGGGTATCAAAAAGCATGTCTACAGAAGGTAGTCATTCATTAAATTTTGCCATAATCAATGAGTTCTCAACGTTATCTTAATTCAATCTTATACGAATCAGTGGGATAAATTATTAATCAGTTATAAAATTTAGAGGACTAACCAATATCTCCTTGTTTGACAATTTATTATATCTTTGCATTAAAAGAATAAATCCAAAATTTGTTACCATTATATTATAAATATTAGATATTCTTTAATAGACAAAAACTCACTGAATCGACATTTACTAAGTAAGGTAACATTTTGGCGTTGCGTTGAGTTAAAGGATTTATGGATTTTGGGGAACTATTTAAATATATATTTTAAGATGGACCATAATACGATAAGGTAAGTCCCAGACAGTCATTTGTACAAGTGATTTTCACAAATTAAGACCTATTGATCTAAAATCAATCATAACGAATGAAAGTTTCATTTTCGGGATTAGAAGGTAAAGCGCTTAAACTGATACATTAGGCAGATCTTTAAAATGGTTAAAAATGACATCAGCAGTAAATAAACTTAAAATGAAATTAATATATTTAAATATATAATATATTTAAAGTAATATAGTTGTTGAAATAACTTTAGGAATTGTGTAAATTTTCTTATTTTTTTTTTATCATAATTTAAATTATTCCTGATATTGATATCAAATGAACAATGAAACCAATGTAAAGTGGGAAATGGCGATAGATGTACCGGGTCAATTGTGTGTCCCAGAGTGACTCACCACTCCTAAGGTGTAACAAAGACGGCTGAGGGTTAAGTAAATTGGCTCTTTATGTTAGTTCTATCATGTGTGAAACTGGGAGTGTTTGAGCATTCAGTCTATTCATATCCATTGTTGATAGTAACTGGAAATTCGTATCAACAGGTTAAAGCTCGCCAGCGTAATGGTTTGAATGCTCTGATTTTAAAAATAAACGAATCTTGACCCTTGTTGATCATAGATGGGTTAATAAAAAAAATTGCATTAATTGAGTTATTATTTCTGGTTGTTACTGCAACCTCTATTACTCACTTAGATACCTGTGGGTGTATTGGGTCTAAAATGGTCATGTGTTTGTTCCACGCTGCAATATCTTTTTCAACATCAACACCTATATATTACCGTATGCTATATAAAAATCTGATGAAAGACTATAATAATGCTTATTATAATATAATCATCACCATCATCATCATCGACCAACTTTACACTCACCCACTGCTGGAAATAGCTTTTTCCTAATCATCTCTCTCTCTCTCATTATAGTTATAGTCTTATATATCTCAAAAAAAACCTTGTCAAATTATTCAGATTACAAACAAAACAAAAGTAATTTTTTAAAGTAATTCCACAAATAAGGCCCTGTACACACAAAAATAGCTCTGAAGCTTCCAAAATATTTTAACTACAAACCACTTTTTGGCCTAGGAGACACCTTAACATTACTAAAGTCGTACCAGCTTGTCGGTGTAATTAAACTTCTGCGGCGTAAACGCGGCAACCTCTATACCGCAGCCCTTCTTGTGTGCCACGTTTACCAAACTTAAAAACAATGTGGTTTGGGCTTAACTTTTTGTGTTATTGGAAAAACCGAATCTAGCTTAACATTGCGAAATTTAAACACTATCTAATCAACAATTGGAATGTTAATGGATTCCAAATAGACTCAATTAGTTTCCTTTTATCAATAACGTTAATCTGAATTATCAATAAAACATCTAGGATAACGTTATCTATGTAACTTGTAATAATTATTTTAAGTAAAAAAGAATATTTGCTTTCACATCTGCAAGAGCTAATCTTAGCCGTCACCGTTGGCATGAATTTGTAACAAATATCAAAAATGCGCTTCTGTCGTTGCTGATGAGATCGTATTAGAGATGGAGTACTATATCCCACACTCTGATCTAGTCAGCAAGGGTAGGAGTAACCTCCGCAGGACTACGCGTGCTGGTCTACGGAGTCACTCATTCATTGTCGCCACGTCTACTTTGCGCACTAACAGTTTTTGTGACAACTTTCTATGTCGCATATCCCTCCACCTTGCGGCATACGTACCGAATCACGGGAGAGCGCGAGGGTACTTGCATAGGGCACAGTTGCACAGTCACACACAGTCAGTGTCGCACAGTTAGAGTGTGGAATTCGGTGGAAGCACGTGATTGGTGAAAATGGTTGCTGTAACAACCAGCATCGTGCCTTATGAAGCACAGGACAGCTCGTGATAATAAATATTATTTAAAACAACCATGCCGAAAGTCGATTTGTTTTCATCATCGCAACTAGAGCGTTAAAACCACTACATCAACAAGTTCCTACGAACCGTATTATTTAATTATGTTAAATTTCGTTAAAAGATGTATTTTGTTTGTTAATTTCGTGACCTCTAATATTTTGTTAGAGAAACGAATACTATGATTTATTTATTTAGTTAATTTACGTATATTACCCGCATATTTTTATTCGATGTAATAATTTGGCGCGTAATGGCGGGGTCAGTTGGGTATATAATTATTTCATATAATGTGTTGTAGTGTTTTTTTGTCATGAAATTGATCTAGTTTTATGACAAAATAGATCGTTAAATCGTGCAATATATGGAATACATCATTCAGTGTTGATTAGTGTCTTACGTGAGATTTTTCAGAGTTTCATTTCTAATCATGATTTCATTCTCATTTACTTATCATTTCATCGTAATCATTATCATAACATTCCATTTTCGTATCATTTTATCATAATCGCTTACATTGCATTCCATTTTCAAAAATTATCTCGTAAGTCATTAACAAAATATCGGGGTCTACCATTAGTGGGAAAAAGGGTTACTTGCACCAGTATCCTTGAGTCATAAATAAAGATAAAAACTACATTAATGAAGATATGGCTTAAAGGCCTTAGTTACCAGGCCAATAATTGGAAAAAAATCTAATAACTATTATCAAACGACGTATGTAACTACTTAAATTTTATGGAAAATGATTCACAGCTCAATAAAATTTATTTCCTCTGTAAGTAAATGAACTAAATAAATAAAATTGGTGTTCTCAACTATTATCCGTGTCTTTGATAGGAGATGCCTAATTAACTGAGAACCGAGGTGCGAATGCTTGAACAGTTCTGACAACGGGTCGCTTAACAAGCAAATTCAGGATAAATAATAAATAAATATTTCTTAACTGTCTCCATTGCGACTTTGTTGAACTAGATGAAGTTATTCAGAATCAATTTCCAGAGAACAATCTGCGTGTGGATTCAGTTTGGTTTTAATTACATAGATTTCTTCAGTTACTTATAAAAGAAATAATTTCATATTTTGCTTTCAACGACACTTTATTCGGTCTAAGCAAAATTAGTCTTTAAAAATTTTAGAAGCGAATTTTTTTAGATCGAACGACAAAGCTTGATTAAAAAAAATTTCTTTTAAAATCATAAATACTTGATTAATAAAATTAAGTATGGTTTAATAATAAGTAATTGCCTTTTTAAGAAAATTAAATATTAATAACTTTTACACAATTTGTAAATAAAATAAAACTTTAATTTTACTTAATTTATTTATAAAGTGATCTTTCTTACATTGATATAATGTGTAAAGTGTGGAACATTTATTTATAACTTGTAAAAATGTTTATTCTAATATAATTTTCCCAACAACACCATCAATATATACGATGTAAAGCCACAAACATTCCGTGTAACCAGTCCATAGATTCTGTAAAGTGGTCTCGTGTTGCGGCCGACAGGTGAAATAGTGCGAAAAATTGCCCCGCGGTCAACGGGACACATTTGCTGGCCATCCGGGACCGCTCTCGATGTGAGCAATGAGTATCCTTCTCCTGTACGTAATAGGATACAATTGTTTCTTTGTTTCGACATTCTACGCTAGAGAATTCCATTGTACTAAGTGACTATAAATATTAGCTGCTAAAAGTAATTCTTGTAAGGAACATTGTTTATATTACATTTTTAGAAAATGTGGCAATGCTTTATAATCTTCATCAGACTGTACATTTATTGGACTATACTGGACATAAGCCCTCCTACATATAATAAATATATTAAGAGTATGGACCAAAGCACCACCAAGCTGACCCAATTCGGGTTGGATGGTGAGAGAGTTGTTCGTAAACTATACTGTAACTAACAGGTCAACGTGCCTTATGAAATCGTAGAAGCCCGAGATATCTAATTTTGATTGACCTATCAACGGAACAACTATGTTAAAAAGTGTTTAATCATTACGTGAACGAGGTCCTCATGAACTAGTTTCATTAAATAAGAGTGATACTGGAACAGGCTGGAACAAAATACCTAGGTCGTGACTATAAAATCTGACTGAATTGATGTTGTGGTCGAAAAATACTGAGGTACTGTTAGTTTGTAATCTCGGTATTTTTATCTACTTGTACACTTCTATAGTGAACAAAACACTAAAAATTAAAGACATGAATACCAAAAAAATGAAGAAGAAAAGATTATGTGGGGTATTTCGTCGCCATACAATCTTTCTTTTTTCATGTGCAGTGCTTAGGTGACATAATTTAACCCTGAAAAAGGGCATAAATGACATAAGACATTATGTCACATTATCATAAATGTGTTACAAGGCCGAAAATTATAAGCAAATTTTACACTTGTTCATGTCTTTTATGTATTGATGGTATGATATGCCAGATTTCAGTTTCCAGAATTAAATCACACCCATTCATTATAAATAAAATATCTTCGCATCCGCGAAACCACTTCAAATATTCGAATTCCTTCCGTCCAGAAATAAATTATTCCGAAGGCGTCGAAAACCGTGTTCTTTATTTAAAATAAAATAATTTCCTCTCCACAGCCCCATTTTAGAACGTAAAGTTCATATGTGCCGGCCAAAGTCAGGTAATTGGCGCTTCGGATGCAAAAAAGACCCGCGGCAAGAATTCCAAGTGGGCCTTAAGTGTGAAGTAATGCCAATTTTACGAGACAAACCTGCACTGAATACATGATGCGGGTCGAAAGCTTCCCTGGAAAGAGTTGAGTTTTTATAGTGATTCACCTATTTTTCAGTTAGGAATATTTCCTAAGGACTTTGTGATTCAAGTTGGGTCACGGCTAATGTAAGTAGCTATTTTATACGCTTTAATGCGGAAGCTGGTCTTTGTCTACTAATACATAATTTTGTAACTCCAAGTAATTGAAGTATGAATTACAATTCAGTTATCAAGATATCAGTAATTGTATTATCGATATAAGTAATTCTATAATTAACTCAGACTAAGAACACTATTGTTCTGACGTTAATAGAATAGAATAAAGGCAAGGAAATAATTTTCGGATCGATATTCCGGCAAATATCGTAATTTCACTTCACATAAATTCGACATTCATCCTTAGGTTGGTGAGCCAATGATCTAAGATAAGCCACATCTTGAGGCTAAAGCAGTCATACTTTAAGCATTTCCGATCGTTATAACTTTAGGCGCGTATTCTAGCAAAATTTTCAGGAAATTAAAATCACGGCTTACAATTAGTCTTTGGATCTTCGTTGCCATTCACGAATTCTGTCTGATCCTTAGTAAAGAACCTTTTTGTTTCACCTCTTTTAATTCCTAAAGATTGACGTTGCATGATAACTACATGACCGTGACTCGGGAAACGTACTGTGGAACGCCTGCGACAAGATAGCATGACGATATTCGTAGGCTGACTGGAGTAGGCTGGATGAGAGCCGCTGAAAATCAAGAGTAGTGGCGTCGATAAGGGGATACCTGCAGCAGTGACAAACCGACATACGAATGTAATGTAGCTGTAAAACTACTAGTAAAATTCAACGTGCAAGACGAGCGACCACTTAAATGAGTATCAAATTTCTACAATATATAAAACAACTCTGCTTCTGCGTCCCCAATATAACAATTACCGAAACAATTTGCTTTTACTCGCCATTCTTTCCTTTTTATTTGTCCTCGATGCTTTAATTAAAATAGTTTATGGAGGTACACACCCAGTACAAGCAAGATTTTGAACTTGGCTCCAAAGATTTTAAGCGGAGTATAAGATTAATTATACTGTAGATGGCTTTTTACTCAGTTTTAAAAGAGGTTTCGTGTTAAGGAAGGAGTTTCAGAAGAAACTAATTATTAAAGTGTCCTCTGAACTGTTCAGAAGCTATTCTGTCTAATCTTGAATACTCAAATTTCAGTTATTATAAACAAAGAACCCTGAAAAATCCTTCAAAATCTAATCAAAAGCTTATTTTTGAAATGAAAAAATATATGTAACTTGTAGTTGTTTTGTCATATGTGCTTATATATAAGCGTTACGTTTTTGCATCTAGCATGAAAGAATATATTTTTTCAATTAAATAAATTATTGTATTTTAATAAACTAATATTCCTTAAACTGATTTAAGTAGAAACGTTACAATGATGATCTAATTTGTGCAATATTTTGAATTAAATATAAGTTTTGTAAAATGAGAACGTTAAAATAGACATATGGTTTTACATATCATAGTGCTAGAATAAATGGTCAGTTATTAGGATGTCTAAGCTATCCGTTGGTAGCATAATAAGCATAACATATAGATAGCTTTTATAACGAGGGGTAAAATTTTCATGTATTTCACATACATGCCATGTCAAAATTGAACGCCTCGTTAGCCAAACTAATTCGAGTTTGAATTCTGGTTAAGGCAGATCTATACATGCGTTGTAATATGGTTTTGTTTACGAGTCAGACGATTATCATCATATTATCAATAGCTTTCAGAAAACATTGTCTGTCAAAATTAATTTTTATGTCATCACATCATGTCATATGGACCCTATAGGGCTTCTTACCATCCAACTGAAATTACTTTTGTTTGTCCACCCTAGTCGTATAAATAATAATATATAAGGAGTGTTACTAATAATAATATTAGTTAGTTGTTTGTTATTTGGTATCTTTATCTATAACTTAATATGAATATGTTGGGCTTCTGGAAGAGATTTTTTATTATAAATAAGCAGTGTAACTGTAAGCTTTGTACAATTTTCTGTTATTCTGTTGTGTATTTTTTAATAATCATGGTGTGTACATAAATTGTTTAAAAAATTAATGAATTTACCAGGAGAATCAGTTCGTTTCAATCGAATAGAAGTTGTCTCGATCGTGTTTATCGTCATCTGTCAAATTATATGCAAATAAAAGCAGCGCCTCTTTTGATGTAATGGAAACGAGTTTGTATATATCGGTCGGGGAAAAAGTCTTTTCGTATACAGTATAATATAAACTTGTAATAAAATATCTTTGGTTCTACTATGTGTATCTGGCTGGTTTTCGTGACATTAAAAAGGTGATAAATCAAAAAAATAATCAAATTAGGAAAATTTTTCATATGTTTTTCTTTCTGTCAAAACAAGCGAACCGAATGAAGAAATTACATACATTTAAAAATTATATTATATAAAAGGAAAAAATGCAAGGGAAGCCGCGAAAAACATTTGTAACGTTTATGGGCCTAATGCAGTGTCAGTAAGAGTAGCACAGTTAGTTTCAGCATTGGTTTCAATCAGGGAATTTTGATGTAAAAGATGGACCTGCAAAACTAAAATGGATACTGCTTTTGAAAAAGTGACGCAAGATCAGCATATTAGCAGTTACGATATAGCTGAAAAACTTGGACACTTCCCAGTTCTTCAACTATGTCGTAACTTAATTTTTAATTCTTTAGGTAATGTCAGGTTAAAATCAAGAGAGGATTACTTGTTGCGATTTTTTCGGAATCATGTGTCTATTACAAGATGGCAGAAAGCCTACAAACAAAATGGCATATAAATATTGTAATTGAATGTAAATGAACTTTTTTTTTTAAATGTCTTGGATTTTCATATAAAATGCGAAGGAACTTTTTCCCCAACCTATTATTATACAATAATCAGCTGAACTCAACTACGTTCAAAACATTTCGATACCGATTGAAACTGTCACTAAATGTACAGATGAGAGTATAAAAATTCCTACTAAAACGAAGAACCTGTTCACTAAAAAAAGATAGCAAGCTTACTTAATTTATTTCCACAAAAAGTATTATTAGTTTCCAAGCACTTGAAAGATACTCATAATATGAAAGGTCCGTAATACGAAACGTGTAAACAGTAACTGTGTCATTTAAACTAAACTAACGCTTGTTGTAAATAGTTGGAGGGCGAAATTGCGCTGTATATTATGAGAAGGGGCAGATAACGTACCCATTAAGCTTTATACTCTTGTTTACGGAACAAATACCCCAAAAACAAAGTGTTGACAGGAAATTTTTTGTTCTGAACTTACTCTGGACATTGTCATGGATCTATGGAGCGTAAAGCTGTGAGTTATTCTTTTCAATTTCTACTTCTATCAAGGAAACACAGGCGCAAAGACTTGAAACCGTCTTAAAGTCCATCCGCGAAGATAATTAATGTAGTATGAAACACTACTACCACCTTTAACCATCTGTGGTTTATTAGTTGAAACAAACTATCTACGATTTTTATGGTGGTAGGGCTTATTCAAAATACGCCCAGTCAACAGTCACCATCTTATTCAAGTCTGTCAACCGGATTGCTTCTTCCGTGGGTAAGTAATCCGGTTAAAGTATAGATCGCTTCCATCTTCGGCTTTAGCGTAACCTACCATCATGAGATATGAAGAGTAAAAGTTGCCAGAATATTTCCCAAAAAGGTTTCTTCTCATGCCTCTTTTAAAGTTAACTGTGCTAAATGAAGGAAATACGCGTACTGGTGAAAGAGTTCACTCTTTGTGCGTGAACGAGCAGTTTATTAAGTAGGAAACGGGGTTTTTTGATTTATACCAAAGTGTTCTATAAAGAAAACTAATAATTTGTCATTTACAATAATTTGCCTTATTTAGGTAATATATAGGGGTCATATTTAATAAAGGTAGCCCCTTTTGACATCGTTTAGGAAAGTCTACATTTTTCCTAGGATCTCAGGATTCTATGAGCACGAACGTTGACGTCCGTTTGAAGTAATGAGACTACAAGATAAATTTGTGAAGCCGATCTTCAAACCCCTTTTTATAATAGAGACCATTTTAAATATTCCAAGAATTGTTGAAGTCCATGTTTGTATAGGCAATCGTATAATATAGCTCATAAACTTTGGAGCCGTTCTATTGAGTACAAAGCCGTTGAAGTATTTGACCGTTACAGCACAAGCTTCTCATACAGAGTAGAACGTTTATTCAGTAATGTGTGACTGCAAAATAACTCGTTATTCCTCATTATATAATTGGAATTTACGAATCTATGTATCTAAACAAAATAAAAGAATTCGAATAAAATAATATATGGCATAGTTGCATACAACCTCAAATCTCCACAAATCTCAGCCTTGATTTTATTTCAATTCACCTTAAATAAGCTTGGATACCTTTTTGTGCTTTCAATATAATGATTTACTTGATTAGATAACATAGCTTAGAATTTTAAGCCACCTAATCTAAATAGAAAGTATCTGAAATTGAATTTAACTATTTGATATACTGACCTATTTTCTTTAAATTGTTTATCGCAGAAAGTACGTCTCATTATATTAGAGGAGCCATAAATCAGTTTGTCGCAGGAAAATTAGAGTCGCCATGCTGACATCGGGAAGAAATACTTTTTCAAACAAAGTATGAGAAATGACTTTACACCTGATTAAAAGCGGCAGTTAAAAATGGCATAAAATTGCTCTCACGCCGCCTCGTAATGACATAGAAACACTCACCTTATTACGGAGAAATGGTAAATTCGCCAAGCGTCAAATACATCATACCTTTAATTGTACATTATTTCGGCCACATTTATCACAAAAACCAAATCTTTTTAAATCATTTTAAAAAGACTCTTAATGGATTTGGTTTTGGTTCTGTTTTGGTAAGGTCAGAGATGTAACCAGCGAAATGACAAAGTATAGCGAGTTTGACAGTGGGGATGTTTCCCCCTAACTTTGTATGACTAAGAATCTAGTATAACTTGGCACTATAAGATGCAAAATGATGGAGTAATCTACCGCCTCAAGGGGCTGAGACCTCCTACCTTAGATTCTGGGGAAGGGGTTCTGGGTTCATTTTCCAATGTGGACATAAATTTTTTGCTCAATTTCATTGGTGAGCTTTTTCTAAGTCAGTCTGGCTACCTAGCATCATCTTGCCTTGGTATAGATCAAGTATAACCATAACCATGGCTGTAATGTGAACAGCATTGTTTGGATTCGGGAGTTGGAGTTATAAAGCCTCTAGTCGATGAAACCGGTGGTAACTCGCTTCCATATTCAGCCTTATCATCTTTTACCATCAGCCATGAGTTACCCAGTAAAGAATATAAAAACCACTGTGTACAGGTAAAATACATTTTTATTGAAATCTATATTTTTCAATCTGTAAGATTTCTATTATCTTTTTTGAGCGTCGGTGCCTTAGCGCGTAAGTTTATTGTCTTCCGTGCGGAAGGCAGCGGTTCGTACCAAGCCACGTTATATGTTTTCAAATTTTGAATTTATATTTAACGCTTTTACGGTGAAGGAAAACTTCTTGAGGAAACTTGCGCACACCTGCGGAGAGACTCACAAGTTGTGTGTGAAGTCGACCAACCCGCACTAGCTCAGCGTGGTTGTCCCTTAGAGGAATCGTATGAGCTATTGTTGATGATGACAATCTATTTAATATGGCTTTGTTATCAAAAGATATCTGTTAATAATATATTTATAATAAAAATATAGTCAAATACAGATCCGATCTATTTATTCTATCTCGTTTTATCATTATTTTATCTTTACAGGCACGTTAAGCCATTGGTATTCTTTTACGGCAACTGCTTTCACACACTCACCCATATTGAGTCAGTGTTTAAGCGTATCATACGACACCTAGCGGCAATTGGGTGAAGCTAACCGCGCAACCAACTTCATGCGAAAGCTGAGGGCGATGACTTCACACCGGTCTTTTTTATTGTTTTCCCCCGTTCACTCTGATTATATCTGTCTTACATATAACATGTAAAATTAAAATAAACGTTAAGGTTTCAACAACGTAATAAAATTGTAATGGAAGAGCACCCTACGTCCCTAACAGTCAGCAAGGTAGTGTTATAAGACAAATTCTTTATGAGTTTCTCCCATGCAGGAAAGTCTGGTAGTGGGACCATCCATTGAAGATGATATTTGTCCATAGCTACAATTAAACTTCTAAACCATATTAAAATTATTGCTAGAAAACTTTGTATGAATAATGTTAACAAATCTGCACAACATCGTGACTAATGCTTCAAAACAAAAGGAGCCAAGTAATAAACCGAATGTATGTCTTGTGCGTGACAATATATATATTTTCCTTATTTAATAGGTTAGAATATTGAATGGGAAACACCGGGAAATCCTGAAGACATCACTTACGCTTGAGCTTAAATAAGATGTTCTCACGAGAATACGAAGACGTTTTTATAGTTTGATTTAAAATATAAGAGATGGCGATTATGTCGTTCGTTAGATTTTAACGGGTTATTTCACTTTAGGTTGTAATTTTCATAGTTCTTGGTTGTTACACAATTAATGTAGATATTTTTAATTAAAATTCGGGATGCTAAGGTCTAAAAGAATCTACTGTCCTGTTCAGATCTATTTGTATTAAGCATCAAACTATTTTTTGATGTTTTGTGATAGTTCTAGAACACAAGTTATTCACTTAATTTCTTAATACCGTTTTTGCTGAGCAGTCTAATTGTTATATTTTTGTTTTATATTATAGCATATAAATGCATATGTTCCAAAATAGAATACAAAATAATGTTTTCATTATATGCTTTGATTAATAGCAGCATAAGTGGAATTAAAACTTTTATATGTATTATTTAAATAGTCACAACCGCTTTGAGTTTATTTCAAAACCCCCACTCAAGCAATGTGAGAGATCTATCTGCTATATCTTTAAAGCAAATGTGACGCGGACATGCCGTCGCTTTGAGAGCGAATTTAAGATTTTACTTTTAAAACAGCCAGTTATTGGTCCTTCGTATGAATTATTCAACGTCACTATCATGTAAGGCTTTGTTAGGGTTTTTCTTTGAAGTTACATTTTCAAACTAATTGGATTAAGCAGACTTTAAAATTTCACGTGTGTATATATTATATGCAGTTATTGTTTTAAATGTGCCATCGTTAATCTTCTATAATTGCGAGAAGGGTTTCGATCAGATTTAATGTTAAATATCCGTCCATATTAGAATATAATCTTACTACATTTTAAAATCAAAACTGCTTTCAATACGACGTAAATGGTTGGGGAGAATATGACAAGCCTGGATATATTATTTGCTACAAAATCATATGACTAGCAATTTTCAAGCCTTTCTCACTATGTGAACAGCAAGAGGATCTGCTCCCAAATCATTACTTCCATTATAATATCAAAGCAGAGTTATTAGAATATTATTTGCTATTAAGTGGAGTTGCTCCGTCAGTTAGGGGCTGAAATTATTCTTCTTAAGTAGACTATGGATCCAGTTCGGGATATACACACCAATGTTCTGCAGGACGCCGTCTTGTGATTATCCAATTCCAAACCGTAATAGATCGTCAAACTGTCGGTGGGCGCTCTCATGTTTTTTGGTAGGTCTATAGTCTAGAGATCAAGAAAGATATCTGAATCTATTTCCTAGCCCTTTGCTTCCTGACGTGATTACTCTAGTACCCCAAAGTAGTCCCGTTCCGGAATTCCCGTTCCGGAATTCCCGTTCCATGTCCCTTTCCACAATCTTCCACCGGATCCACTAATTATATTATATAATTCCTTTGTTATTGGCATTGATACTCACTATACAAGATGCTCGCTAGCTTGATGGTTCAAGGGTTCTGGTTTCAATTTCGAAATCAAAGTAACTTCCACCGTGTGTTCCTGAACGGATCAATCAAAAAAATTTAATCTCGAGTAACTCTACTTGTAACCGTTTGTACCCAATGCATTTTCATGTATTTTTAATATCAAATTAATTCCTTTATTGCATTTTACATGTATGAAAAAATCACAATGCTTTGAGACAGACAATCTGTACAATTAGTATTAAACTCAACTCTATAAAAAATCTGGTAAATGCTTTATCGTAGCAGATTTCAGGTAAATAAATGCATATGAATAGGAATGATTTTTCAACCCGCACTAGGCCTACATGCTCGTTACTGTATGACCTCCAAACCATGATGTTAATAATACTTTAGTGCCTAATTCTCATATAAAGTAAGTGTAATCCTTAATATAAGTTAACATAGTTCTATTGATTTTCTCTAAATGCTGTTTCTATGATTTACTTAATTACTAATGAATAAAATATGAAACTCAATATTCAATTGTTTTGAAATGCTTCGTATATTTGGTAATTTGTTTTATTTATAATCATTTCGTTGTCTTCAGGAATAATTCAAAAGCTGCCTTCGATACTATTCTGCTTGATTTCGGGTTATTTCAGTAATTAAGTACTTGAATTGTGTTTAATTAAAACAAGACTGCTAACTGAGCTTAATTTAAACGTAGTAAAATTGTTCTTACGATGAAAATGTAATAAGCACTTCTAAGATTTGAGTTCTCTGAAAATTTCTTAACCCCTCAACACAGCCTTGAGCAGGTACGACAAGTAATTTTGAGGCCACGCCAAACGATATGAGCTTGGGGACCAAACCCCATCTCCTTAATAAATATAACGAGATATTGCCTCATATAATATCAAGGAGGCTTAAAACTTTCTTCTTCTCAAAATAAGTTTGAACCTTAAAGTGTTAAAGTTAAGGTTAGTAATAGTAAACTGTTACATTATTAAGTGAACCTTCTAAGTGATGCGCGGACACATTATTCGCTGGTAAGAATGGTCGTTGTAAATTAATTTCTGTCAAGTTAACTCTGGTTAAAGGGACGGCGTTATCTTGTTGGCATATCGTCCTAAGACAATCACTTTCGTATTTTATTACTTATGCTAAGGTTTGACTTTCTCGTTATGGGTATACCGCAAATTATCTTCACTAAGCAATGTGTGTCATTTGCGCTGTCAAAAACATCAACCGAATTTCACCAATTTTAATCGCCCAAAATATTATAATTTAGTCTTGAGCGATTCCTCGTCGTAGTCTTGATTCCTTACTATTTCTTGTGGTTGACATACAGGGACCTTCAGTTTAGAAGCCTGGATGCTTGACTAGATAGCTATCATTAATTAAACATCTTACATTCAGGGTGAAAGTATAATATATGATCAAAAACAACAATATATTGTTGGTTATTGTTCCTGGTATACCAGGAGAAACAACCTATATTAATGCAAGGTTTTCTTATCTGTGAGCGGAGTTATAAAGTCGGTCTTAATACTTAATTATGGAGTTCGTTCATTCAATTATAGAGTAATTGAAGCCACAACGCGTTCAATGAACGTCTGACAATCTCAGAGCTCAGTAAATGAATGAATATTTTGGAATGGGAAAGTGGAATTTATAAAGTCTTGTTAAATTAACGATACCTAAAAACGTTTAACTAAACATAAATAGTGTTACATGAAATTCTAACACGAGGTAAATGAGGCTTTGATTACAATATTCATGACTCGTGAACTCATACAAATATCTGGCCCTACAGGAATTCGAATACAGGACATCTAAGTAGAAAGGGATACGGACTACTCAACGAGATAGCCGAGAAAGTAAGCGTGTTTCATATCATCATATTCGCACATGTTTTTACAAGTCCAAATTCTTTGGAATTTCCAAATGTTTCGTATTTTACTTCTTCGTTCTTATTTCAAGTTTAATATATATTATCTTATGGTTTATATTATAACAAAATATCATTCGGTAAACTTATATGAAAATAATGATTTATAGAAGTCTATAATATTAAGTAAGTTATGTTTACGCACGTAAGTGATAATTATTTCATTTTGCTTCGTAAAATATAAATAAGGATGCTTGTTAGTCTTTTTATCAGATTTAAAATATTTTAATCCCACAGAATATCATAGATACAAATTAAGAAGTAAGTTTTTGAAAATTCCTTTATTTTTAAACTATTGTGTCTGTGAGTGTGTCTTTTTTCTAATACATATTCCCTATTATGACGATTTAAAAGAACTTAGTAAATGAGTTTATTTAATTAAACATACTTTGACTTTGACTTTGTATCTGTTTGTCTGTGTCTGTGTGCGCTTAATCAATAATTTATATAAGATCGGTTGGTAGAAAGATCAAATGAAACGAATTAAAAAATTGTGAAATTGATTATTTGGCAGATATGCCAATTTATTCATCAGCAAACAATATATTGTTTTCTTTAATTATGTCAAATAAAGCATAAAACAAGGTCCGAGCGAACTTCCTTGTTGTACCCTAAAACTATTAAATGTTAATGACGTAACTTTTAGTTCTATGGCTACTTCCCCGGTGTTTGTAAGTTTCCGATTTCTATTCTTATCTGTCTGTTTCTTCACAAATGCTTTCAATATGATCTTCATATTTACTTCACATTAATGATTCTCTTGGAAAAATTAGCGAATTTCATCAATAATTTAATACAACTTGCATATATTAATAGATTTGCAACAGATTTACTCGAACTCGAGTAACGAAATTGTCGAGTACTCGAGTCGAGTCGTTCGTAATACTCGAGTATTTGAATATAACTATATTCAAATTGAAGTCTTTTTGTAATGCGACTTTTTTATTTGCATTTAATATTCGTTCATTGAGAATTCTTTTTTTTTACCTTTGACTACTTTTGACAGTCATATGGTAGAGTGGTCCGTACTTCTGTCTATTAGGCGGAGCCATTAATCCCGGTTGGGGCAGATATTTGTATGTCCACTACGAATACTTGTTCACAAGTCAAGGATGTTTGTATATTTATTATTATATTTTTATATTTATATACTGCTTATCATCTGGTGATGTCGAGTAATTTGTTGAGCTTTTTTAAAAAAAATATTAATATCTATATTTCTCCGTTATTTCGTATATATAATACAAGCTCATAAAGATGCTTACTTTGTTAGGTTAGATAATAGGTGTGAGTGTTCGAAATATTATATATTATTGGCGTTTAGATCATTTATAGGTATTTCGAGTATTTGCCAAAGGCGTTGTCTATTCATTCTACTTTTGAATGAAACTATCTGTAGAAAATCAAAATATTACTTAATTTCAGTAAACTAGTACTTAGCTTAGATAATTTGGTCACCCATTTATTTTATACTAGCATTATCTTTACAACTGAGAGAGCCACTGAACTTTTAAGATCATGCGATCATAAATGTTCTCGTAAAATGTCAGTATAATACTTGCCAACTCGATTAAGTTTGGTAGGGCTTAGTTCAAAGACAAAGTACGAGATCTTGGGTATTTTAACCTAGATCTGGTTTATATGGTATTAAACTGTATTGTTGCTCTCAAATGAAACAAATAATTATAGTATACGACAAGAGGAAAGGAAAATCTTAAAGGATTTTCCAATGAGTCAGCCGTCAATTAATGAGTATTTTGAAATGATCCATGAATTACAATCTACTGGCAGATACTGATCTCATTTCTATTATGGCACTTTTATTTAATTTATGCAAAATATATAAATATCTATATATTTCATTATCAACTTTTGATCTTAAAGCAGCATGGCTAATGAACAACCAATTACCATTAAAGTACATACATTGAACAGTAACAGTTTGACACTGGCATTAATTATATGTTGTGTAAGCTTTGTTCTCCCATCAAAGGCCAAAGCTACCCGCACGTCTTAGGTGAGTACCCTTGACACCACTAAAGGTGACTAGCGCCACAACTAGTCGTGGACCTAGGAAGCCTACAATCGCTGACCATAAAAGGGTCCACTGGCCTAAAGTCCCCACCAACCATTGCGATGAAGCCGCAAACTATAAGCTCCCAGCCCACTCCGCAATCCAGAGAAGTGAGAGACTCGCCAGGTGGCCCTGAAAAGGCCTTTTTGCTGGAGATTAGCCAATCACGAACCCACTACCAGTTCTATTCCAGTAGTTGTTTCGTGCCTGCCCAGAGTACGCCGGTTGGATCCGTTGGTGAACAGCCCATTACACTGAATGGGCGATCTTCCAACGGTTTCAGCACGCGAGGAGGCTCCCCAGCCCGTACCCCCTTTTTAATTTCATCTATGTTTACGTTTCTTTGAGTCGGTGTTTTCGAATAAACAATTATAGGTATATTTAACCTGTATACAGATAAGATTAAAAGCTTTTATAGGTATTATGCTTTTAATAAAGAGAAGGCTTTGCGTTTAATTAAAAATTTCTAGGGAACGAAAACAGTTCTGCTCTTTACTTGTATTTAGTGAGTTCAATCAGCCGATTTCTAAGATTCCTATTTTTGTGTTGATCTTTGAAAACATTTTAGAAAATGATTTAAATTTTTAAGCCGAGAACTTTATAAATTAAGTACACAGTATTATTTCAAGCTGTATATTCACGGCACAAAGTTTATTATTGTCACGTGGTGATACAGGATAGCTTTTGGCCTTCATTTCACCTTGGATTTAGCAGAAAAATATAACATATTTTATCTAAATGCAAAAGTGGTTCCTCAATGTTTAAACGATAGCACCGATATAAGAATACAATTATCTATCTAACTAATACTATACTGAGGTAAAGTTTGTGAGATTATAGAGGTAATCGCTGGATCTAATGGTTAGAATTGAAAAAAAAATATGTTGAATATTTTTTGTTTTTATTTTCCATTTATCGAGAAAGTTTATAAGCTATATAATATTTGTAAGAGAAAGAATTCCACGCAGGCGCAGTCGCGGGCGGAAGCTAATTAAATATAAAATGAACAGCTGTTCGATAATCCCATTAGAACTGGTTTTAATTATTTTTATTGAGTTTTCTGTTTTGGTTCAGGGGTGGTTGAAAAAGAAAAATCCTAAATCGGTAGAAAATAATTGAATATTGATAAGTTAGTCTGAAAAGTGATACAACTGACGTGATAATTCAAAACTATCATTTCATCCACGGCTTATCTTATCTTAATGTAGGGCCAGGATTATTTACTCCCGGAGCACGTCGACCCAATGGGATCTTTTGTGCTTCCCTAATTCTACTGACCGCTGTCCTGGAATATCTCCAAGATGTACTTACTAAGTACACCCGGAGACAGCAGCCTTATATCTTCAGGACTGGGATAGCCCAGTCCAAAGAGACTCATTCTTTTCCTAGCAAGAGCATCACAGTTACATAGGATGTGTTCCATTCATGTCCCGTTCATCCACGGCTACTTGGGTTCCTTTTGATAGATGGCATTCGTGGTTTTATGGTAAGTTGATGTGATACAAAGTTTACCTTATTTTTAATAAGACAAAACTTAAACTACTAATTACGTTATTATACGTTTTAATAAATCTGCATTCGTAATTTACGCACATTATGTTTCATGGAAGGCGAAAAGACTCCTTTTCTTGCAACCAAATATCAATAAACAGAACTTATCCAAGCTACTACATGCCCATAAATATTTTATTATAATACCCACAATAAATCTACTTTAACACGCTTCTCTTATAGGCAAACTTTACTTACATTTCTCTTTTACGACAAATTCATGTTATGATCGACCTTATATATGTTCGGTTATAGGATCCGAAAGATAATAATATAGAAAATGCTATCCTAACATGTCCAATCTAGAATGGTATGTAACCGCTGAACAGTAAACATTTGACCAATAACATATCTATAAATATTCTCAAACATAATACCTTTGCTAATATAACTAAAGTAATGAATGCCTCTGTATAAAATTTAACTGCCCCTGTCTTTGGTCTAGTATTTCAAATCCCAGTGGAAGCAGAAATTTTCTACTCGTTGTGGTTAGTGGTAGAGCTTTTTCAAAAGTGCCTCTTTGTCAATTACTTTTCACAGCCTCTGTGCCTGAGAAATCCAGGGTAGTTTGCTTTCACATCACTTACTACTAGGCTGAGAGGTTACGCCGTTAAGGATAAAAAATCACCAACTGCCAGTAATTTAATGCAAATTAGGCATTATGAGGAGTGTTAAGTAAGAATTAATAAATCAATAATAATGGCAATGTTAAAATATGTTGTATTATAAATAAATTGCTTGATGAAATAAACATCCACAATTCATTATAAAATTACTCGTAAGCATCATATTAATATCTGATTTGGCGAGGATCGAATCCACCCGCTATTGCGTAACGCTAGTGACAATGCTAATGGACTTCATCTGAAGTTTATTGTTAATTCTTGGATGCTTTTATATAGAGGTTATTGTAATAACTAATAATGTTAAACTGCAATAGATAAGCAATAAACTCATTTCCATTGTAATTAATGTTACGAAATAATTTAGCTCTTCGGATGCGCTGCACACGCAGCAGCGCATCCGATTGCACAGGCCGCCACGTCTGGGATTGCCCTAGTAACTCTGGGCAATCTCCATTGGCACGAAGCCCGGTTATAAGGCTGGGCTGCCTGGAGGTGACCTGGTGAATTGCTCGTGCAGAACCCAGGTTACCCCCGTGAAGGGCAATGGAGTTACTGGGGAGTTTTAGTGGGTATTCTCAGTGCCGCTCTATTGAGCACTGAGGTACTGAGTGAGCCCCACACACGCCCGTCGCTTAGCCAGTGGCGGGTAGGTCCGTAAATGTATTCCTCCTCGTAAAAAAAAAAGCTCTTTGGAAATGGAAAAGAGTACTGACCTCTCGAAACGCACGTGAATGTTTTGACAAATATTTCAATACGAAATACACCGCCCAATAAGTTTCGAAGCAAAAGGTTTGGCCATAAATTAAAAGACCTTTATGAACACATGGGTAACAAGCAAGTATAAATAGTAACCTGTATTAGCCAAAAAGTTGCATTGGGTATAGGTTCTTTAGTAGTAGTAATAAATACCGACTTAAAATATTAAACAGGCAAACACAATTTCATTTAAGAATTTATAACAATTTCATTTAATAAATTTATTTAACACCAACTCCAAAAAAGAATTTGAACCTTTTTAGTTGTTTTGAAGTTGGTTTTTAGTTTCGTTTAAAACTTTCTTTTTCATACTATTTAGTGGTAAATTTCTATGGTCATAGATAAATGGGTCACCAGCGGTATTATCGACCTACCTGTCTTTTTGTCAAGGTTACAATAACTCTAATACCTGTAGAAAAAATATGAAACACGTAATAAGTGCCTATAAAATTTGAATATGGCCCTCAATTTCCTTATAATCAAATACTGACTTGGTGACTATAGATGGTGCTATTGTCTCCAAGTCAGGTGTCAGTATATACTCTACCGAATGAAAATTCATCTCTTGTTAAAAAACCGAAATCTCTCTATACATGCCTTTGAATTTTGAGTTCCCTCGATATCTCATTCTTCCTATCATCAGAACTAAACTTAAAAATAATGGGACTAAATCGGAAGTGCGTATATCCTTTCAAATACCGAAAGAGTTTTCAAAATCTGTCTGCTAATGACAGAGTTCTGAGAACATAAAAAAAAACATATAACCGACTTGACTTTAAAATTAAAAATCAAACAGACTTAAGTTTATTTGAAAATTTTCTTTAGCGGGTATTACAAATATCATTGTTTAAAAACTAACTGGGGTGATTGAGATAGCTCGCCAAATGACTCAAGAAAACCGCTAGATTTGCTAGTATTAGAAAATTAAATACGGATCTATAGAAACTATTACCGTCCTTGTCACACACTAGTAAAACTGACAAATGAACAGACAATGTGAATGATTTGCTACAAGATTGAAATGATAAAAAAAAAATCTTTAAATTAGAATCTGAATATCCGAGGAATAAAGTAGTTTTGAACAAAATGTAATTATGTCTTTATTACGTTTTAAATTAAAACTTAAAGGTTTTCAGTTGTCCAAATTAAATTAAATTAATTAATCCGAAATACTAGGCTTATATATACAAGCTAGGGAAAGAATGGATGCTCTGATAAATATGAAAATCACTAAGACATTATGAAAATTATGTTAGTTTTGTTGAATTATAAATTGTAATTTTAATAAATTTCAAGATGTTTCTTTCACCAAGGCATTGATTTTCTAAATTCTAATTCATTAATAAACTTGTTATGTTACGCTGTGACCTTCTTATCCCAAATGATATTGGTGGATGGTAGCACGCCATTGCTATTCCCGGACACAGTGTAGAATTATTGAAGTATACCGCACTGTCCCGTGTAGGCTTGATCGTAAAAGAAGAAAAATTACTTAATCCCAGTGACGCATACCTTCTAAGGTAATAGTGTCGCATGGCCGTGTTGTCGGGATTAATTGGTGATATACGTGTATCAATTTTAATTTATAAATTAACTAGGTACAAATTCCCTCACTATGTATGGGGTAAAATATAGCAAAAAATTGAACTGCCAAACAAACTATACTAGATGCATCCTAAAAGCTTCATTATATTTTGCTTAATAATCTCGAATGTTGAGTAGGACAGTTACTACACTTCAATTTATATTTACATTGTATACAATATAAGAATTTTCAAAATTATAAGTTTTTTAGACATTACCTTACAAGGTAACCTAGACAAAGAAGAATAGATATATCTAAAGGCAATTTTTACTATTTATCATTTTTTTACATTTACTACCATAAAATTTTTTATGTCGTAATCTCGTATCATTCCCACGTCCCTAATATCAATTTTCTAGAAAACTACTCTTGAATTTGTTTTGTGTCAAAATATCCGCAACTCTATTAAATATAGAATAGAGTGCCAATACAAGGCCCTGTCTCCCGCAAATCCCTATCGACCTCCCGAAGGTTAGCATCGGTTCCCGTATCAGAAACTAATCCGTGGTTTAAAGTTTTCAAATATATAAATGAAACTCCAGAGAAATTTCCTGTAAGAGAATTATTTTGATAAAACAAAAGCTCTTAGACGTCTAAATAAAAGAATAATTGAAAATGGTATGGACTGGAAGGATGACAGTGGATATTAATTTAAGTTTGTATGACAACTGAACCGCGCCTAACCATGAGAGTATAAAGCTTTCTAAGTTTTCAGAAACATCTAAATTCCTTATAACAAACAAAAGAATGTTGTTTTTATGTGAGTAAAGTTGATGTTCAAGATGCATTATCTCATAAGTAATTGATTTTTTTCCAATTATTTGGCCTGATAACTAAGACCTTTAAGTCATTTCTTCGTTATTATAGTTTTTATCTTTATTTATGGCTTCAGGATACTGGTGAAATGTAGCCCTTTGTTCCACAGGCCCTGCTATTTTGTATGTAATTACTTAAGAGAAAATTTTTGAAAATGGAATGCAATGTAAGGGATTATGATAAAATGATACGAAAATGGAATGTCATGATAATGATTATGATGAAATGATAAGTAAATGAGAACAAATCATAAAATGTTTAAAAAAAATGATTGCATGGAAATGAAACACTAAAAAGCTCACGTAAGTCACTGATCAACGCTGAATGATGTATTCCATATATTGTACGATTTAAAGATCCTTTTTGTCATAAAGCAATACCAATTTCATGACAAAAACAACACAATATATGAAATAAAACAGCTCCCAACTGACCCCGCTATTACGCGCCAAAAACTCCATAACTAATTGAATGAACCTAACCGTACAGATTAGTCTTTAGTGATAACAAAGAATTTCAATAGATCTGAACACGAATACATATATCTATATATTATACAACTAGCTCATTTCTCACTTTACTAGAAAATAAAATATGTATATCGTCGGGGACAGTGCAAATTCGTGAATCTACTATTGGTAAGGATCACGTGTCTGCATTAAATCTAGTCTCACAGGCGAATGTTTCTTATTTTAGAAACTTTTAGGATTATTTTTACAATTGATTACATTTTGTAAAATAAATTTCTTGTTGAGTGTTTTTTTGTCCGTGGATGTGTGTATATATTAGTCCACCATGTTAAAAGATGGAGTAATTGTTCCAAGTAACTATTAATTTAATATAATTTGAGCTATGAAATAAAATAATAGTTTTCTCTTGTGATCTTACTGATGTCTCTTTTTATTTTTTTTATATTTACAATTTTTCTCTGTGCTCTAAGAATGTCTTAACAGTAGCAACTTAATTTAACAATACAACATAAAATTAATATCTCCTTTTATATTTTAAACTATATGTGATGAACTTTTATAACGCTTGGCCTTTACTTAATCACTAAATAAGATAACAAGCATTCAATATTTCAAGTTGTACTTAAATCAAATAAAATTAAAATTAAATATTTTCATTGATAAATTAAATATCACTAGATACAGTATATTTACACATTACCTAACATTCACAATATCAGAGACACACATTATTGCGTTGATTTTGATACTAAGAACAAACTATATCCCTCTTTATACACACTATTATTGACAAGTATTCCTGATATAATCCAACCTAACGTGGTATTCTGAGCCACCAATGTGTGTGAGGGATTAGTCTTTACACCCTCGCGCAATATATATGGATACACTTCTGTTCCTAACAATATGTCAATTTTATTAGTGGAATAACACAGTGGATCTGCTAAATGTGCTTTATTCATACCGTCCCAATTAATTAAATTTTTGTTTGGGTCGGGTACGTAAGATGTTATATTGTTTAAGACATGAGCTTTGATTCTTAACTCGAAATTAAGATTTTTGGATTCTGGATTGTACACAGAAATTTGTGGATGTATTCACGATGGAATGTATTCAGAATTGGAATTTATGTTATTTAGACTTTTAACGATGAACGATAAAAAATATAACTGATGAACAGATAAATTCTTACACGAGTGCATTTGATCATACACACCCCTTTCTAACGAATAATGATTTTTATCATTAAATTGAATACACATAAATGAAAAATGGAGGCGATAAAATAGGCCTGTGGCATTCAACCTGTCAAAAGCTTTGATTTTATTAAATTCATTTTTAGCTTGATTGGTTTATTTTTGAATGGGTTAAGTGGTTTAAAAATTCTTTTTGTAATCCTGATCAAAATCGAATGTATTTCACCTTCAAATCTTGCAAGCGTTCATAGCCGACTAGATTTTAATCACCGCGTCTTTCCTTGTATAAAAAGATCTAAATAGAATCATCCCTTTTTTGACAGGATACATAATTGCAAGAAAAGTCACAACGCCGTCAATTCTCAGAAACATCTGATTAATCTCAGGATACATTTTACCCATTTCCCAATAGAGGTTGCTCATATCGGTGCGCACCGCCCGCGGCGGTTCGTACCTACACAACTTTTTAACTACCCCGGTTTGCCCGACATTTTGACGTAAATAGCTTCATAAATTCCGCTGAACCATGTTTATTTTTCAAACAAAAGTCTACACAGATTTTTGAAGAATATACGGTTCTATCTTATTTTGAAAGGATGTTCTAATATTCAGTCTCTTAATATTTATTATTTTGAGTCTTAAAGGAAACTAAACAAGTTAGGAAGCGAGCAGGAGGCTTTCCGGGAAAGCAGCATTTCACAAATTTGACGATCCTGGTTTCATTAGCCTTCTAAGATACCTAGATTGAAAAGACGCAACAGTTAGTTCAAACACAACAGTTTGTGTATCTCAGAAGGCTAATGAAACCAGGATCGTCAAATTTTCAGTTTGTGTTGAGTTTGAACTATTGCGTCTTTTCATAAAAAAAGACTATCAGCTTATTTTATTAGAACTTCATAACAAATAATTAAAAACCAGTTTTCTTTATTTTGTTAGCAAGTTATGCAAAAAATATTAATTATTATTATTTATTAACCAGTGATTCTCAAAATATGACGTATTGACTTCTACGCACATTTCGCTTATCATGAAAAATTGTTAAACTAATGAAGGAATAGTGTTGAAAATAAGGTATACTATATATAAAGTAACATATTAATAATACAGAGACAGAATGACACGGAAAAACCTTTAATTATCCATGTTTGAACAAAGACCCCCTTTGTGTTATTCATACGCTAGATGCGTACATTACATTTGACATTTATGTCTCTGTTTGAAGATGTTATTTTACAGAACAGGAGGCAAGCACCCCTGTTCCCAAAATAACCCTATCTCAATGAACTTTGGACACAACAATTACCACAAGAGCATAAGATTATTTGGTCGCGATGTTATGAAGTCAGGCGCGGAATGTGATGAGATTAAAAAAGAAGTCATTATATTTTATTCAACCTTATTACTTTGCAAACTTATTGAACACCAATCTATGCCATCTGTTCGTAAATCTACCGGAGGGTGTTGACCTGTGAAAGCAAGCAAGAAACTCGGCAAGTAGTTTAGGTAACTGGCATAAGAAGGAATACACTTATACAAAATCAAATCGGACTTCTACATTTTAATCGCAATCGAATATTTATTTTGTTATGTATTATAAAATTGGTTCATTTTCTCAATAACTTCCCTTTCCTTCCAAGGAATGTAAGAATAATGTTACAATTGTATTTCAACATAGCCCTTTCCATGTTTTTCATAGAAGATAAAAGTGAAAAACAAATCACTAGTAAATAATAATATCTTTAACAAGCCATGAAACAGGTGACGCGCCCTTCAGAGTTTGTTCCCGGAACTTTGTCTCAATTTACTAATTATTCTGAAAGTGATCTCGAGCCCTGTTTCGTGGTTGCCAAGTTCTGAAAGCTACCACATTGCCTCACCGCCGAGTTACATAGTCTTGACTTTATGTTGTTTTAATCTGGAAAATGGTTTGAATTTATTGTTTATTCCAGCTTGTTAATGGTGTGAAACTTCCACAAGCAGATACACTTTTTTGTGGAATGAGGCAGAATTATTTTAAAGTTACAAAAATGCATGTTAAACTTTTATTTACTTCTAATAATGATTCTCACACACTCACACCTATTAATTAACCCAAATTAAGCATCATTAAGAGCTTGTGTTATGGATACTGTCTAGTATACGGTTTCTACCGGAGAAAAAAAAAGTAGTATTAATATATGGATATCAGAAAAATCAAACAAAGTAGAATAGAAAATCCATGACTCGAGAACACATCCACACAACCTATACCCTACCGGGGCAGATAATTGTATTATGAGTATAAAGATCCACCCTACTGTATTCAAAATCAAGACTTCTGGCTAAGAAGACAAGGATCAGGCTACTCGACTTTAAGTCTTTCCAGTTTTTAATACATATTATTTTTTAAATAATTAAAAATATTCCAATGGGTAGTATAATTCGTCGCTTAAACCGCCGCCTTTCCTATTTCGGTCCCGAAACGATTTGTTGTATTTGATTATACGTGTAACGTAGCTTGTGTAATTACAGGCTATGAGATGGATAATCATATTGTCACTAAATGAGACATAATGATTATTCATCTATAAGGCGACGTTCACACTAATCATCAAGTTGTTCGTCGGCTTTTCGATCTTCTTAAATACCTTAATAAATATAAAGGTTATTGTCCCTTGTAAAAATTAACATACAATAAATTTATGTGGGATTATTGCAATTTTAATTATAAACATTTTTCATAGTTAAGTAATTTTCTATAAAAATTATGGTATTATAATTATTTAATTTTAAATACACTACATGATCATGTGATGTGACAGACGTCTAAAGTCACCGAAATAGCTAAGCGAATTAGCAAATTATACTCCTACTTTTCAATCGAATTCAACCGTCTTGCTCGTGTTAAACGTCAGCTGTCAAATTGTATGGAAGAATATTTTCATGTTGTATTCACCTATAAGATAATTCAACAGTTCTACATTTAACCTCTCATACACAATTAATATACCTTGTGCAATCATATCACTTTGCCCAGATAGTTTCTAAAAATATATACCTAAGCAGAAAACTCGATACTGGCGGAATCTATTAAGAAAGCGCCATAAAACCCCAAAGAAAAAGAAGAAGAAGAAGATTCACCTATAATTTTTTTATGTACTGATTCAGGGGTGTTTTGAAAAAATCCAGAATGTCTTAAAAAATAAAAATAAAAACTACTATAGAAATTCATCTTACAGCATATATTTATTTAAAATTGTCATTTCTTTCATCGCTACTTTAGATTACAATTAATAGATGGCGTTAGTAGTAGGTTTGTACGTGGTTCAAAGTTCATCAGGTAACTAGTTGGCACTAGTAATATATATATATATATATATATAAATATAATTTCTACATAATATGTATATGTATTTGCATTCAAAATGGTTAATAAAAGCGTTCTTATTTCTTTCGCGTTTAGCTTTTTAAAAAGTAGCCCGGAACTGCCTTCTTACCAAGCACAACCAATTATGCGGATACAATTTTTTGTATTTTGAAAGAAAATAAGAATTCGCGATATATAAATATTATTGGAGCGATATAGAAGGATATAATTTTTTGTTAATTCTAATTAAGTAACTTACTAAGCAGGGCTTAGCTTAATAATTGGGTTATGTTAAACTCCTGCTTTGTAAGATATATACTATTCTATTCTAATTAAAAACCTGATTAAAAACTCCGTACACATAATGTCTGCTCAAAAGGTTTTATTTCTCTTACGAAACGAGTCCATATAAACAAATGAGGGCATACAGATGCTAGTAAGATGGCTGTGCGAAAAAGTAATGAGTAATTAACCATCGAACAAAACTGAAGTCTGATTTTAAGTTAATAAAATAGTGTAATAATGGCTCTATTCAGTGTGTTGGAATGTTTTCAGTAACTGAGCGCGATAAATTGCTAGATTTCTTCTTTCTACAGATCAGTAATGAGCATGTTTTTCATTCAATCCGCGCGCGCTGTTCTGGTGCCTGTTTGGGGCCAGGAAATGTAACGGCAATGTTATTCTAGTGAATTTACGAAGATCAAGTATATGTTGCAGAATTACCTGACATTGAGTTGTCCAATTGAGTAAGAATTTACATTTGACTTGAACGTTGAGAATTTTAAATAAGGTAACCTTATTTATCCTATATCTACTACTACTATCTAGCTATATTTTGAACAAATTATTAATAATAATAATGATAAATATTAATATTCATACACGCACAAAAAGAATTATGAATAGTTTACTAGTCTTTTGAAGTTTTTATTATTAAGCTTGCATATATATTTAATATAAATAAATAAATAAATAATCAGAAATAATAGCTCCAGAAGAAGTGTACAGTCTCACAATTTCAAGCCAAAGGAAGCTTTTTAGTTTCAGTTTTCCTACTTAGCGACTTATTCAGCATTCAAGATCAAATTATACGTTATCTGAGTATCTCCAATTATTTGAATCCAAGATGTCAAATAAAAATGTAAGCATTATCCTTGTGTACGTGACGTGCCATGTAAATAAACGTTCTGTAGACATACATAAGAGACTTTTGCTTCACATTTGCTCAATTAAAATTGAGCGATCGCTATGGGTTATTATTCTATGCAGCCATACCTATTATTTTGCCTAAATTAAGTTCTATTAGGAGATTGTTTTACTATATACCGCAAAAACAAAGTCAATATTTTGCGGACTAATAATAAAAAACATGATTATTTTTTCTTAAAGGGGAAGCGTGGTTGTTTCTTCTATAAAGTGCCATCTAGTGGTTTTTTATGTCAAATAATGCCAAACATCAAGGGTTAAGTGAAGTGTTAAGGGATAACCACTTCTTATACATATGGAATATCAAGAAATTAATATTGAAATATCATATCTTATATCACACTTAATTTCACTCTATTTCCTTTCAAAGCTTATATTACATAAAGCTTGCACTTAACAAAAAATAAGCAATTAAAGAAAGTTAATTAAAACCTCAAGTAGTAAGAGAACAAGTAGATATTAATATTACTTAATATTTATTCTGCATTCTATACGTTTCCATGTGCTGTGTCTTCCATGTGCTGGATTTTCACTGAACTTTCAATTTGTTACCTTTTCCTTTATACCAACAAGATACAGCAAGCTGTTTCACGACTAAGGAAAGCGCTGGTACCTACTCAGACGATCCCGAAGGGAGTCTACTACATAGGAAAAAGTGGTCCAAGTTATTAAATAAAATTAACTTATCCTCTGCCAGCTTACCACTCGAATTTCACTTACATAACAATGCTATGTACAAACAAGAACATCACACATTTGCACAAGGGCTTGACAACTAAATTTAATTTATATTAGGAACATTCGCCAGGAATAGAAATATACTTTTTTCTAGGAAATTGTGTTAGTTTAAATTTGTCATAACCAGGATAACATAACAGATACAAATGTTGTGCTGATAAATGAGAGTTTTCTTGGGACACCGACTATAGCTTGAAGTTCAAGTTACTATTTTCGTGGCCGGACAATCAGAGATGCAAGCTAGAAAAAAATCTTCAATATACAAGCAACGTAACGCGCGTGACCCGGGCTTGTGATTGCGTCTAATGACATTGTAATGTGAACCGTAAATGGCAGACACAAATACTATGCCCTAGAGAGATTAGCTTCATACGTACAATAAAATTCTCGTTATAGTCGTAATTAAGCAATATTTTGCAAAATTGGAGTTAATAGTGTGAAGTGATATATAAGTATATAAAATTCTTCCTTTTTAGTACTTCACCTCTGATGTCCTTGTTAATATTTTATTTTTGGAAACTTCCGTTTTTTTATTAAAAGGGAAAAAAGTAGACGTAAATATACTGCAAAACCACAAATATTTTTTTATAAAAACCAAAAACTAGTAGTTATGAAGGCAAATTAAAAATTTTATAATTAAATCATAGGCAATGAAATTAAATGCGCAGATACCTCTTCCAGTTAGCTTTAATTATTTCTTTAGCAAATAAACCACTGTCACAACATTACAACATACAACTGGCATATAACGCAACGTAAGATGAGCAGAACAAGCGAAGCGAGCAAAGCAAACGAATTGGATTACGCATGAAACGACATGAGGTTAGTGTATTATTGTCTACATTTTATGACTAAATATTTTAATCCTAATACAGTTGTTGTGTTGATTTCAAACTGTATATAAATTATTAATTTTGGATAGGTAAACGTCTTTTCAAGACATCGGCCTCAGAAGTAACTTAACATTTTAGAACAGTGTAAGGCCGATCGTCCGAGATAAATTAAACGCTCTATCGGAAATAAAATCATAGGATTTTCAGATCAAGATTATGTTATTAAGAAGTCTTCATAATATAACATTGATCTGAAACCTATGAGAAATCGGGAAGTAGTTACCATGACTTACAGATGCCTATAATTTTAAAGGTAGGTAATATGTTACAATTATGATTGTTTATGTAATAATAATAATTACATCGAATCGTAAGCATCAACTATGTTTGTTTTGTCAAAGTCAATTCATTGGTAATGTCACTAGTTTTTAGACTTCCTCAGTATAGAAGTACTCACTCTTCTTCCAAGTTACTTCGTGTTCGAAGTTGACAAGCAAATTTATTTTCCTTAATTTAAAGTGCGGAGGAAATTCTCAAATACAAACTATCTGCCCGACGAGCAGAGCGGAACAAATTGAGTAATGTCACTTTGATGATTGGGAACCTTGTAGTGGACAGTTGGAGAGTTACTCGTTTATATGTACTTGATAATAAAAACTCAGTTAGTATATATGAATTATCGAGATTGACTACGAGCAATTAAAAACGATGTGTAAACCTCGTATAAATAGGTCTCTGGTAGTCTGGGAATTCTACGTTGAAACTAGACTAATTAGCCAACTTTGGCTTAGTCTCGTCGGCTAGTGTTGCTGCTCAGAGCCTCAAATGTGTCGTTGTGCTTAATATATTTAGCTCTTTTTGCGTATGGCATCATTGGCATAGAAAAAATGCTTTTGATAACTCCTGAAAAATGAAATCAAGTAAACACTTTTTCTTCGATAATAACCCTTATTGTATTCCAGATAAAATCTAGAGAAAGTAATAATTTATTATCTGCTATTTGTATCTATATTGCCGTTTATATTGTACGAAATAAAGGATTCTGTCTGGCATTAAAAATTGACGTCGAATAGCAAGAACGACTTTCCTGTCATTCGATTATTTATTGCGATATCCATCAAATTCATATCGGTAATTTAACCTTCGTAATTTTTAGGAAGATGTTCTATGAAAAGAAAGTACAAGGGTTTTGAACAACAAACCCCTAATTCATTCGCGCAGCAATATTATTTTCTGGGTATTATGAAGTGGTTCTATTTGTTAAGCCATAAAATTCATCTACATAACTTCAGAAACGGTACAAGTACGATAATCGTGTTATATAAAATAACCAATATTTGAAGATTTTGATAGCGAGTTCACTTAATTACGTTCGTTCTTGGAACTCTTTCAGAAGTACCTTCGTTAAACTGCTATTTATTTTCTGACGCGTTAAAATAAACACTTCTTAGAATTATCTTTGACAATCCATTCCAACCTTTTAACATTTGGAGGTTAGGTGAAGCAAATTTTATTAAACAGAGTACCTGAAAATGACGTATTCCTATAGGACGTTATAGATATGCTTTATTTATGCTTATATATATATGCTTTTTATGCTTTGTCATATATATGTATTTTGCTATATAATTTCTTTAATTTTTAAGTTGTAAAATAGTAATTAAGTCTAGTTTCTAGCCACTTTATTTTTTATTTTGATTACACAGATTGTTTTAGTTTAGAAAACATTTAAACAGCTGGAATAAATATGCTATTTTTGTTAATTTTCCATTTTAAGAAGTTAAATATAACGGCCGTCTGGCCGAATGGTCAGTTCCCTTGTCATGAGATCATGGGTACTATATTTGAGTCATATATATATGTAGATTCATAAATATGGGTTAGATAATAGGAGTGGGTATTAAAAAATCCGAATTATTATAAAAAAGTTCAAAATCTCTTATAAATCAGAAACCATTATGTTTAGGATACAATAATATATACTAAAAAATCTGTTATGCTATTAACCTTATCTATAACGTACTAACAGGAATACGTCATATTTCCAGTAAATCTGTATACATTGGCGTTCAAAAATCTCTTAAACGCCAATGTATATAGATTTTGTAATAACGGACTTTGAATACTAATTGCCGACCGTTAGTGGTATTTTGTTTTATTCGTTATATTTAAACTAGAATTTAAAGCATCTGCCACGGGAAACGACCATTACGGGAATTGACATTGTATCGATCAAATTAGAGTATTTGTGAAGAGACAAAAGTAGTATTTTTCATTCGAATCAAAACAGTGCAAATGAGGAATAGGCCATAGTAATATTTTCATTCAAATGTAGAACTCTAAATTGCGAAATAGACCATAAAGTATCTAGTATTTCACAATTGCGTTTCACTTACTTTTTAGAACTTTGAAGTTATGTACAATATTACCATCTTCATAGGACATGCTCATTCCTGTGGTAAGGTCATTGATAAGCGTTATGTTGGAAGTCTGTCTGTCTCCAATATTGTTAACAAATTATTTCGTTAGTTCTTCGTTAGTTCTTTTAATCGTTTTTGTCTTTCTATATAGCTTTACAACCTAGCGTCTCCCTTCACAATGCTGATATTTTAATCTACATTTCAGTCCGAATGAGAATTATAACAAATACCAACTTGTATAATTTTTAACATAGAATAGTGTAGAATAGAAAGCTTATTTGGTACAAAGAAAATACATCATACATACTTTTAAGAATTGTAAACATCGCAAATAGTCACGACTTCGCATCCCACTAATGACAACGTATTTACTAAAGAGTCGGGAAAGGAAGAGATTTTATAATTTAATCGAAATTAACTATGACTTTGAATTTAGTCTTCAGGAAGACTGGTGGCCTTTGGAAAGGTCCTCGAGTTGCGTGCCAAAAGTTGCAGCGTTAGTAGGCCTCCCACAAGATGAACCGACGGTTAAGGCAGCGACTCGGTACGGACAGCGCAAGCCCGAACAGTTTGGGGATGCCTTCTTAGAGAAACCAATGTACATTCGACATCTACCAGCTGATATGGTGGTGCTATGAATTGTCCAAAAGTGTCAATAATCCACAATAGCTATGTATGTAATATATATGTAATCTTCAGCTTACATAAATCCTATAAATATATTTGACTAAAATAATTAAAACCATTCATTTTTGTCTTATTTCTGATTTCCTTTTTTTAAATTACTGTTTCATAGCTTTTCCAGGTTTTTATATGGTATTTGAAAACTTCGGAACATTCATAAAAAGAACAACGGTTTCATTAGAAACATTATTTTCTGTGAATGTTCATAGAAATTAACATTTATAGTATAAGCAGTTTAGTGATTCCCACAATTTGCTGTGAGCGAAGCGAGCTAAGCGAAACGGAACGAGAAAATGACGATTTGACGAGCGGAAGTAAGCTGAATTCGGATTGAACGGAAACGTTGGTATTCTAGTAACACTAACCGGCGCTTATTACCGGAAAATTTAGCTAGCAGTGTGTACATTGTAGTATCGAGTAATTTAGATTCTTACTCATTTCATTAGCTAACTGGAGAGGTGGTTATAGTGTCCTGATTTCTTTAGAAAACGCAACCATCCAATAGTTGAATCCGAATGAGTCAGTAAAATTATCCTTGTATTTTACCGTAATTGGGGTGTAACAATTATTAATGCTTTGCTTTCAACCACTCAGCCAGTTGCAAGCATTCAGCCAGTTTGGTGGTTTTGTAGTTTATACACATCATGCGTTTCTCCTATCTATGAACGTATGTTCTCAACACTGGAACTATATTAATGTACAGCTGATCAATATCTGCGTGGAAAGTTTTTTTTCTATCACCGCGAATAGTTACATTGTAATAGGTTATAAAACGTAAGACGTTGCTTAGTATTTCACTCGAAAAGGGCACGAGTGTTCACATTCTATCAGGTTATAAAACGTAAGGCATTGCTTAGCACTCGAAAAGGGCTGTTACCCGTCTTATTACTTGTCTTAGAAACACTACTGACCTGTAAATGGCACAAGCACACTGCATAGATACCCATTTCGTTAAATATCATAAAGGTTGCGTTGAATGGGAGTAGGGGAATTTTTTACACGACAAGATCCTTAAATATACCTATTAGTATATTTTATTGGTGACCTACTGTGAATATTTCTTATATTGACTGAGACTTACAAACACGACAATCTCTTTGAAGAGGTAAAACTTATACAAAAAAAACAGCTGGCTCTAACCAGAGGCAGTACTAATAGCCATGGACCATCGATTTTTAATTGTAAAGTTGATACAATATTTCTGATACGTAAAAGTTACATCTGTCACAACTCGAGACCTTAACGCTAATAGACAGAAATGACTATTGAGTTTACATGAGTAAAGTTTAAACAATATTGGCACCCACAAATATTTAGCTAACGTCTGACTTAAATAGAGACCTTTGTACAAATAGACAGAGCAACTGACTGATTTTAGGAAAGTTGAAGCAGTATTGGCACTATCAAATGTTAAGATAAAAGCACTACCAAATACAGCTCCTGTTGATTCCGTACAAACATAACTACAACATTACTTAGTATATTACGTCACACCCGTGAGGTCACATCCAAATTGCTCCTAAAGGTATATAAATTTCAATTTCGAAATCTCCGCTCGGGGCGCCTCGTCAGCCGCACAGAATAAAAAATTCGTTTTTGTGTATACTTCTATTTGCTTTCTACTGCATTAAATGGCGTGTTTCCGTGCACTGTTTTCTTTATTCTCTTTTTAAATCACGACTAGGAGAGGTGAGATGGTTTTAAAATTTTTAGTTAGCAGTGTGGTTTTCTGAGTTGGTTAAGAGTATTAAGCCTTTAAATATAAATGGTTTCATTTTGTGCAAAAATTTGCAACTATTATTTGAAGACATTTTTTTGCATTTCTTGAAACTGTTTCTTGTATTTCATTTTTGACACCGCTGCTGTATACTGTAGAGAATACAGAAAACATTTTTTTAAATCAATGAAGCCATTTTATTTTCAGAGAATCAGTCAATGAATGAGTATACTTGGAAGTATCTATCTTTAATTTTCGGCAGTATTGTCCATAGTTTCTTTTAGGGGTTTATTGTTTAAAAGTACTGGCGAAGTAATAAAATTATGGACAAACATGTAACTGTACTCCCTTAAACATTTGAGCATCTTTTCAAATTAAACATCCATTCCATTGTTAATATTTAAAATAAACTTTATGACCTATACGTATGTGAATTGTGTATGGTCATTAATCTTATCTATGTTTTATCAAACAGAATCCGCACCAATATTGAGAAATATGATTTATAAGCTGATTCCACCAAAACTTTTATATTTAAAAAAGAATAAGTCTTTTTAACAAAAATATTTCCATTCAGACCGTGACAGTTTCATAGCACAAACTCTTAAAATGAAAGCCGTTAAAGTGAAATTGAGCGAATAAAGTTACGCCACTCTCTCCAAATGTTTGCGAAAGGAATGACGTAACTGGGATTGTTTTAAGAAGTGGTCAAGAGTAAGTATGCCTTCTTAAATGCCAAGAAAGATTAAAACATTATTAAGATTTAGAGATTATATAAATTTGACTCTGTAGTGTTTTTTTTAGTGTACTACTTAATTTCTATGGTATGAACGCTTTAGTGCCATCTCACACCAAACACTTACTTTTATAATAATACGATTGAAATTGTTAGTGTACTTAACAACTACACACACACAAACACACTACACACACTCAGGAACGTAATCTTCGTTGAGTCTTCGTTGAGTCCATTTTACACGGAGCAGTTTTATTTTAAACGGTTTACGGAGACCCATTTAATGAAAACCAACCACCAAAAATAAATACTTAATTTCGTGATCGAAAGAAAAAGCCACTCGCTTGCTACAACCGGTACTGTGAACTTTGAAATATTTCACCATGATGGCATAGTGCATATAAAGATAAAGTCCTGAACGAAGATTGTAATTTTACTCTTAAGTAACCCTAAATTGTGTAACAGCTGTTTACGACAGCGCGAGCTACTCGGGCACATATTCAATGGTGCCCTTATCAATTCTTGGATAGTTGCAGTGAGGAGATATATTAATATAGGTATCGAAATTGGTATCGAATAATTTTTTAGATGATTTTCTACATCCCGACAAAAGAGAGAAAGCTACCCATGTATATCAAAAAGATATCGATGCTTAAAAGATTGAAAATTAATAAAAGGTCACTGAATCATATAGAAAATGTTTTGGGTGTTACATACAATATTATTAATGCCAGATAACAATGTTAATTACTTAAGAAACCTTCGTTTTTGCATGCTGAAGAGCAAAGGCATTAGAAAATCTTTCTAGATCGACTTTTTACTTTATATATTATTATTAAGTGCTTCAAAACAACAAAAGACTTTTTGCGAAGATTGTAAATTAATCGTTATTTTCATTTATGTGATAATTATTTGTTACAGTTCTAAGAATAAGAACAATAAAGAAAAGGTGTAAATCTTTTCTTAGTACAAGTACGTGGACACAAAACTAAGAAGAAATAGTAAAATTAAATAAAATGAAACCTTTAATTGGCAAATTTTTTTTATAAACAATAGGAAATGAAGTACAGAGGGTACATCCTTCAATATTATGATAAGTCAATTTATTTCACAGCATTTTAGTGCTTTTAACCTGGTGTTTAATAACGTTATAGGTGACCTAGTTTCTCAAGAAAAATTGTGTTTAGTTTATTTCCAAAACAAATTTTTATTTGTTCAACTTTAAATATTTAAGAGTATATTGCTCATGATTTTCGGGAAGTGTTTAACCAAAGCGCGTTGAACTAAACTTGAACTGAAAGGGGCTGTACTTAAACAATCTAAATCGCAAACAAAAGAGAAAATTATATCTTTAGCTATTTGAAATACTAAACAATGTGGAGTGAATCCTTGTTGAATCCGTCGAGACACAAAGTTCAACTCAAAACCGGAACCAATTGTGTTAATTACGCACATTATTCTTCACAGATAAACAACTCATTATTAATTTTAATTTTTAGGTTATCCAACTGTCTACCTATGGATTAATAATGTTACTTTATTATTTTCATTCAAATTTCGTACTTTACTGGTTTCATTGGTACATTCCTTATTTTACTGGTTTCAAACCAACTGCCGTCATTATTGTTCCCAGATGAAATAATCAAAATTTCATTCCATTCCACTTTTGAACTAACGAACGTTATGTAGCTACGACCCAAAAAAACTAAATAATAAATTTACTCTTAGAAAGGATCTTGCCGTTAATATAAATATAGTAATATATAAACATAAAGATATTATTACGGAAACCGATACTGATGGAACTCATTCGCTATTGCAATTTTCTATTAAACGTGCCTCTTTATCGACAAAATACGATTTACTCCGTGTATAGATGAGGAAACAGACACATTCGGTGACACTTCTCTCCAGAGACATTCAGTCCTCGACCTTTTTCGTTTATTGATTGTCTCTGTACTTTAAGCGGTGTCTCTAGAGGCAAGTGTCACCGAATATTATCTCCTAGCCATTGTACGGCTTAATACTGCTAATAAGTTCACATACATGACATAATTTTGGAGTTTATAAAAGACAGTTGTCTCTCCTGTTCTATCTGTATCCATCCTACCGCTAGAGAATTTTTACCGCTAGAATTTTCACATAAATGTGTAGGTATAATATATTTTATTTTAAAGTTAATCCCATTTTAGTTGTCTTATAGAGGCAACCTCGCTAATATATACAATGTCAATTATTTAAATTTAAAAGCAATAAAAATTTAAGAAACTAAAGAAAAATTGGGCAATTTATAAACAGCCTGCTACAGACGCGTTTCTACATAATTTCTCGCACCACAGCTACCGGCCAGCACACCGGCATATTATATTTAGGTCGCCGTCGACTGAACAGATCCACGAGTGTGAATGTTGCACCGATAAATAAGATATATTACTAAGCTTTTAAAACGTAAAGAAAATAAACCGGCTGAAAGAAAATTTAAATATTTTTGTACCGTAATATTTGTTATATGATTAATTACAATCTGAAAACTTTTTGGTCCTTAGTATTTTGAAAATTTATTTGTTTATTATATTTAAATGCCGCACCTTCTTCTACTAACAATTGCTAATAACGTTATACACTTACACGTTAATAACGTTATTACATGTTATGTTAATTCTTATTTTAGAATCAGAACTAGTCTGCCTTTTATGTTGACACCATTGGGATCGCCCTACCACCCTACCAATAAATATTGGTAAATCCGGTAGTTTGGGCGGTACGAGGTTCCTGATCTGGAATACAGTTGCAATAACGTAACGTAAAGTTTAAAATGGATAATATACGGGTATTTTTTACTGAAATGTTTATATATAGAAATTTCTTAACAGTTATTTATGCTTTGCATGAATAACGTTTCTCGATTACTCGATAGCAATTTCTCTATGTCACTATGATTCACGTAAAATTCTAGTCACAGAATTAAACTAGCTTTCTATCATCGTGTAAAGTTTTCGACCGAGTGAAGCGTATAATAAAATCAAGTATGCCATCAGAATTAAGTTCAGTCACCCGTAGATTAGAATATCCTTTGTAATTAACTTCCACTTTGGTGTTTAGAGATACATGAGAAGTAGCGAGCTTATTATAGATGTGTATTACTATATTGAATTATAAGTAATCTAAGAATAGTAAGTACGGTAGACCTCAGAATATCTTAACAATCTAGCACCTTTACTTACAGCAAAAAGTGCGTTAATTGTTACGGGGCTATTACTGATACTTAATAATTGGTATGACAAGATATTAAAGTGTTAAGCTACTTCTGAGGCTGACTGTTTATATCACAGTCCTTTAGTAATACAGTCGTGTAAACACTGTTGCAGTTACAGTAATATTGTGAAACGCAATAGTTAAAATGATATGGTGAAATGCCGCTAACAGTACTTACTCTTGTTCTTATAGAAAAACTTGGGACATTTACCTACCTTTACCTACCCTTTTCTTTATTTTGATGATGTTGCTATGTATAACACTAAATAATATATAAGTAAACTCAATTACAAAGAGAAAATCTGTACTTCACTTAAATTACATAAAAAACTCTTTTTTATATTGCGCATTAAGATGCATTGATGTGATTAGGTGGTTTTGTCTCTTCTCCTATGAAAATAAGACTGCTGTTAGAATTCATAATTACTATAATCTTTATGACACTATATTAAGAAGTGAGCTGGGGTGGACTAATCTCTTAGTGGACTTAAAGTAGATTACAGGCAACATCTAATGCATCGAATATAGTTAATGTTTGTGGTATTTTTAATTATAACATGCTTCTAAATAAATAAAAATACTACTACAATATGATTGACCATATGTATGGTCATTCACTGCTGGACATTGGTGTCCCCAAGTACACGCCATTGCTCCCGATTTCCAGCGACCCTCATTCAGCGCACTGCAGCCAGCTTATGAATAACGTCTCGCCATCTTGTCGCATCCCATACTACGTTTTCCGAGTTGCGGTCTCCACTCGAGGACTGTACGACTCCAACGTTTGGCAGTTCTACGGCTAATATGACATGCTTACTGTCACTGCAGTTGTCTAATCCGAATTGCTATGTCGGTGACTTTAGATTTCTGTCGTATCATATCATTTCTGATACGGTCTTCCAGAGAAATAACATCCACGCTGTTATTATGACATAATAATAAGTTAACATGGACTTCTATTCTCTTCTCTCTTCTTATTTTTTATGTTATGTATGTACAATAAAGTGTTAAATAAATATATTATTATATATTTATACATGTTTCAATCACTTACCATAAGACTGTATTTGGATGTTTTTTGTCCATACTATTGTCTCTGGTCTAATATTTTTGTCCTTCTAATTTATTTTGTAACCTTTTGTGCGATCGTTAGCCATGTAATCTAGCTACGTGATCCTCGTTTCCAGTCATCAGATACTAACTATTTTCACTTCAGCACCGTTCAGGCATCATTGTAGCAGAAGTTGAGGTTTTTTACGGTTGTATTCTATTATTCTGTCAATTTCAAAGTTCTTAACCGAAATTGTTCATAAAACAAATTGTATTTATTTTTACCACCCCATGTTGAGCTTATGTTCTATTGAACTAAAAGGAGATTATTTATTAGAAAGGAAAAGAAACTGATATAAATTTTGATTCAGTTTCATCGATAGTGATTCATAAAATAAGCATTATTTTTCACCTAAAGCGCCATCTAGTTACTTTTGATAATAATAAAACCGCAGAGTAAGAAAGCATATAAAAATTTAAACTACAACGAGAGCTTATGAAACACAGAAAACCGCTTCCTCTTATGAACGGACATCGCCTATTCATCTATTTACCCAGTAACTTTGATATTGGACAAGCAAGTTGATTATTTGTATCTGACAGTTTATAGATATTGTGCAGTATAAACTTCGATTCTGTCGACTTGCATTATTGGGTACAAGTTGTATCTTTACATTTATGTTGACAATATATACACATTATATATTGTCAACGCGTATATATATACACGTTGTACATAAAGCATATTGAAAATATACATTACATACAGTGATTACAAAATAATAAGGTCGGAAGACCTGCAAGTTTTTACCTTAGTAAAAGGTTACTGTAGCTTTCCTACAGAAAGTTTCAATCGAACCGAAATGTCTTCACCACTACACAGAACGGTGTATTGCAAATCGTCCGTGTAAGCCATTACAGTGTGGTAATTTACTCTTTATTACTATTAGCTTAAAGTTGAACTTTGTTAATTCATAAAAGTAATGCAGTAAGTTTCAATCGTAATTTCATATAGTGGTTATTTAATATTTTTTAAATAAATTAGTATAAGTAATTTAAGCTCTATTATCTATTATTATTTAATAATTGTAAAATAAAAAAAACAAACCTTATACATAACTAAGGCAAATAAGAATGGATGTACGATGATAATATTCTATTTACATAAATATATCGTTCATTAGTTCTAACTTGAGTTAGTTAACTCCTAAATTTAGTTAATCACGAAACGTGAACAATTAAATAAAACTGGTGGTAGTTGTTTTAGTTGATTATTGTTGTTAAGGAATGGTGTCTAGTGGTGCTACTTGCGAATTAAGCGAGCGATGTTTTTGGTAACTCATGAATTTAATTGTGATATACAGAGACCATATAAGCTCTCACAGTAATTTAGAGGGAAAATTGTGATCAGAATACTCTGGATTAAAACGATATGAAAGTATCTTCTCTTTTATCTTTTTTTTTATATGTAGTCACGTATAATACGTGCTAGAACTGCCTATTAGTATAACCAATAAAATAGTGTATTCTTGTACATTATAGGCGTTGATTTAATAGTAACACGTACATTTAATAGTACTCACTTAATTCTATTTGTAACTAAAATATTATTAAGAACCTACACTTTGCAAATACCACAGATTAATAACACTACCTAGTATACGCTACGGTGATTGTGAAGCCTGCAGTGAATAAAATTAATAGAGCTAATAAAATTAAATTGATACTTATATCAAGGAACTTCACCTAGTGGTTGGAACGATCTAGTTTCTTATTTTGGAAAAAAAACTTTCGCTGTGATTGACCCTGGATGTATTTGTTAAGTGGAGTATTTGTTAAGTATTTATCCAACCAGATATTCAACGATGAAAATAAGTGATAAATTACATTAAGATTTAATGAAGTTCTTTAAGAATAGCAACGAAATCGTTACAATATCAATCAAAATACAACGCATTTTTACCATTAGACCCATTTGTAGCCGCAACCGCATTCACTCATTATCCAACATTTGGCCAGTGTAGTGGTGTTGGTGCCCTGACTTTCGTATTTTGTCCCGTGTAAATAGGCCTGTGCCTAGTAATGGGTGTTATTATATATAGATTGCTTATGATGATGAACATTGCACACTCTTTAGCTGAGAAAAATGTTGTTCTTCACTGTTCCTAGTAAATTGACGAAAATGATCCTTAATTTTTTCAGTTCCTTAAATTCAGTCGCTTTTCTAGTAGTTTGTCTAATAGCAAAAATAAATAAAGTCAATCCAAATTCTGTATTGCATGCTACATTGGTGTACACAGAAAAGATAAAAAGTCAGTCCCCAAACTCCCAAATAAAAATAAAAATGAAATTAGTTTTCAAATCTTTTTGTAATATAATTAAATTTTTACATTGTAGACAACAAATTTTCATTACCTGTATTTTGGGAATTTTTGAGTAGGCACAAATGTACGTACGCACGCCCCTCTACCTTTCGATGTCACTTTCACACCACAGGCACAATTAATTAAAATATCTGCGGATCTTTCGCGTGTATTGTTATCGCTTTCAAACTCAGAAGACAGCAAGCCTTACAAAATAATGTCTGGAGTATATTAGTTTTCAATTTGGAGCAAACATGCATAACGTTATCCTTTTAACTCTATGCATATTCTATAAGTTTCTGTTTTGACACAGACGTTAATTGGACTAGTAAGGTACACAACATAACTCTAGAAGATGCACTGGAATGAGTTTTAGAATGAAGGCATTTTCAATAATATAATTGCACTAATTTACTTTAGTGACTATGCTAATCTTATTAAGTATTTTGTATGCTTATTAAGATTTGTAGATGTTGAACAATGTTTTAGTGAAAACTTTATGAAATATCTATGGTATTCATTATACAAAACTTATAATAAATTATAACTCTAGTGGGTATTTATGCGCGAGAAATAATTGTTTTCGATTTCGTGAGGTAATATAAATACGAGTATACCTGAAATGATCGAAAAAAGTTAGTGTGGCTACACACACTCACACAATATTATAAAATGAAATAAAATTCATGCTAAACTGTTCATTCCTAAAGGTATTTCTTCCAGCAGATATCTAATATTTAAAAATTTCGTGTCGAAGTATTTGTTATTGAATTTCTCCGAAACGACTTGACCGATTTTTATGGAATTTTTTCTATGTATTTGGTAGATCTGAGAATAGGTCGTAGTCTACTTTTGATAACCCTAGGTGATAAGGATGGCACTCACCAGAATTTATTTCAGTAATAATTTATACCACGTTCGCTGCGTCAGCAAGTAGAAACTATATATATACATATTAAAGTTAAATGGACTTATATTGGTTGTTTTATTATCTGTCTAAACGGCGGGTGCGTTTGCTACTCATCAAGTCCATGATACAAACTGTACTGGGAATACCCACTAAAACTCCACGGTAACTCCATTGCCCTTTGCGTGGGTAATCTGATAGCTATTCACTTCACCGTTCCTAGCCGCCTGGCAATACCACCAGGATTTGCACCTTTGAAGATTGCCTTGAAATAACTGGTCAATCCCGTCGTGGGTTGTGCACTTCGCGTGAGGAAGATACTAAACATATACCACCGAGACGAGGGCGGAGAACAACTGGCGATTACCACTGCTTTCTCAGACCCACTAATCTTTTACACCGGAGGCGGGTGGCTATAGGATCCACTTATCGCTACTATCAACAATGTCTCTTACCATCAAATCAAAACAAATTTCGACAAAAACACACTCTCAATTCCATTAAGTTCTTAGTGAACCGTCTTTAAGTAAATGTCGGGATCCAAACAAAAACCCGAGTTGAGAATCGAATCCGCGATTCAGCATCGAAACGTCAAACAGCACTATGTACACACTTAGTAATCGGTCGCGCAACTGAATAATCAAACGGCAACGATTGTACGGAATGCCGAATGGCAGGTCAATAGGCAATCTCACGAATTATTCAGAGTAATGGCGCGGTTAATGTTTAAGCAATACGCGTAAAAGACGGACGAGCCAATTTTATTGGTTTATTGTGAAATTCGAATGAGAAGAATGCATTTTGTTCGGGGTAAATAATATATATCCTGTATTTTACGCAACCAATTTCAGATAGGTACAGATAATAATAAGATAAATATTACACAAAGGAGTTCATCTTCTAACGCTCTAGTTTTGATAACGAAAACATTTCAACTTTAGCCATGGTTGGTCCTTCGCTTCTCTGTGCTTCAGAAGGCCATTGACCCTGTTTTTATGGTAACCGCTTTCGCCCACCAACAAACATTGGGCCAGTGAGGCGGTGTTATAGCCCAAACTCCTCGTGTATTTCCCACGTGTAGGAAGGCCTGTGCCTACTAGTGTGACGTAGAGCAGTCTCATCGTTAGCTAGCAAACTATTTTTTTTTTGAGTGTATGATACCTACACTCACGAAAATAATTTCTAGTTGGATAACTTTTTATGTTGAAATATTTTTGCTTTTTTGGTAGTGTTTTAGGCAAAACGATTGATATGTTAGAAGCAAAGCGTCTGACCTCTGACTCTCTTGCTGTCAACAGGATAATTAATTTTAATTTTCCACCTCGTGGACACCGCGGTTATAACCACATAAAAACAACAGAAAAGCAGGTAACTTGACAAATACATACACGTATATGTACACTAGATACTACTGGTAGATTTTGTTGTTGACTTTCTGGAGACAAAAGGTGTTTCTCTGCAGTTGGATCGAACACTTATAAAAAGTCTTTAAATGATTGGCATTTGACAGCAATATTGTTGTAGATACATTAATTCACTGTCCATAACTTCACGCACAAACAAATTTTGTGACTCTGTCATATTGCTAGAGCGTAGAATTCCATATCGGCACACGTATTCTTCCGTCATATAACAAAGGCTCCTTTAAGAGAGGCGTGAGAACTTTAGCTACAACAAAGTTGAGATAGCTAGAGCAGTCACATTTTGCACAGCTATCTACGCATATTAACACCTACTGCCACTTTACATCAGGTGGTGTCGAGTTATGTGCTATGGCTTTTATCAAACCTAACGAGTTATATGACATAGTTCCTCTAATTGTATTTAAAAAATGTAACAGTGGGTATTGATTGCTTAGTACTAACTTGGCCTTTGCGTGAAACAAACGATAGTGCAAATATGTTTGCCCACCTAATGGGCCGGGCGGACCCGACCCAGCTAACGGGTTAATCGATCTGTGTGTACACTACGCCTTAACCTCTGTAAAGATACACGCTCCAATGAGTCGCTTTTGTCCTTGAGATTTGGATGTACATTTCGGAAGAAAAGCCGCTCTAAGGATTACGTATGACATTAATATATGTCCCTAGTACAAGCCTGATCCAATATAACGCAATACTGATGTACGCTTGATTCTAGTCGCTATTAATCCGAAGGTCTTACTCGTGATCGTGCCATCAATCAAATAATCAATACATTACATTTCCAAATATTCAATTATTCTATATTTATGTCTAGTTAAAATTAATTATTTTGTGTTTTTTAAATGGAATATTGATTTTGTTTAAAAATTTATATAGCAGTGGACACTTTTAAGGATAAAGTGAATAATCGGAGGTAAAAATTTACCGTCTGAGGTCACACCATCACTAAACGTGAAGTATGGTTGTGGTCAATCGTTTGCCTATTAAAAAACACGCAGTCAGCACCATCTTTTTGGCTACATGCTGTTTCAAATAACGTTATTATTACATTTATCTTTTCTTATTAGGTATTTAAAAAAAATCGTATTATATTTTTCTTGTTGAAAATATTGAATAAATTTGATTACCATTACTAATAATAGTAATCAAATTTATTCCAGATCCGTTTAGATACATGATTTAGTAACTAAAAAAAAGTTAAGTTAGTAAAGTAGTATAGTAGTGTGGTAGTAAAGTGAATTTGAAAAATACTTTTATTTGAAAGTCAAGGTAAATAGAATAAACGTGAAATAACACTGTAATAGTCATTATTAATAAGGCCTATATATTATAAGTGAAAGTAAAAATTTATTTAAAATATTATTAAATATAGAACCTCCACACAGGCGTCAACTTTACATACTTCCGTCCCCGGAACGCCTATTTTTAGTTAAAATTTTGCTGATATCCTGTGATATGTTTATCTATTACTTACACAAGAGTGTTTGGCAAACAAAGATGATCTACGTAACCCATCGGCTTCGGTGTGTGGCCCATCCCATTAGATCTGCAAACACAGCGTCAAAATATGAAGTCCATTAACTGACATGTTGTCAAGGAAAAGTATATCTTAAACTAAGTCAATTATGGTGTAGTATCCCACGTTTACCATTAACAACAGGTTAGGTTGAATATTGATTGACATATTGAAGCTTACAGCTACTAAAGTGAAAAATCACTCACGAAAAAGATATGGCCGTTCCCTGCTATAACATATTTTTACACCATTTAACACCTTTACCTAGAGGCAGTACGAATTATTAATTCATTATTAATCAGAACTAGGTGACTCGCTGAACTTTGTGTTACCTTTGAACTACCACCAACGCTATCAATAAAATAAACCCCAAAATAGCAATGTATGGAATAAAAGTTTTATCGTTCAGCATATTAGTTATATGATTTTCTATACTAAATAAAAGATTTTCAATTACATTATTTTTAAGTTTAATAAGATTTTTTTATAAACCACTCTTGAATTAAACCGAACGAAATAAAAATTATTCAACTAGGTCAGGCCGTTTTTGAGTTTAAAGTAAGAAACTTCCAGCCTTTAGTATTTGTAATGACATTTACTAATTACATATGTCATTATGTGTTAGTATTACATACTTTTTTTGTTTTTCAGTTCGATATTTAATACATAGGTACGTGTCGTTATTTCTAGTTTATTTAATTAGTATTTAAGATAAAGTTTTCATTCTAATAAGAGTAATATAGTTTTATTTACATACACACTACCTGCTTAAGTATTTTGTAATATTTGAGTTTACAGTTATATATTTTTTACAGGTAAACCCACCCTTGAAAATAGGTTTATTATATTTATTTTAGTATATATTAATGTAAGTATGCTAATGCTAATAAGTATGCTATGGCGTAATAAAACCCATAGTATGTTACATTATTCCATGATAACATTACAAAGTTAACATCTGATAGCTTTCGATTGTAATTATGAGTCTTGTGAATAACGCTCCTATCAATAAAGATAATTTCTAATTAATAATCAACATTGTTTGATATCATGAAAACATTTGATTCTAATTATATTATCGCAATCAAGACTGATGACTTGTAAAGTCTTGTAACGTCAGTAATTAATTACGATATTAATTGAAACCTTGTACTACATTGCTGTTAGACATTTGTGTTTATTTTGAACTCCCTTTGTCTGATCAGAGATGAATCCGTGGTATGATTGTTAGATAATGATATATTAGGTCGGGGAGAAAATCTTTTCGCATATAATATGTATAAACTTGTAACAAAATATCTTTGGCTGTACTATTTGATCTGACTGGTTTTCAAGACATTAAAAACATTCAAAAGAAACATTGACATTGGTGACATTTCAAAAAAAGAATCAAATTAGGAAAATTTTGTTTCCCACTATTTTTCATTTGTTTTCTTTCTGTCGAAATGAGCGAATTTTATGTAGGAATTAGAGACATTTTAAAATTTTATTACAAAAAATGGAATAAATGCAACGCAAGCTGTGAAAAAAAATATTATTTTTATGAACCTAATTTAGTGTCAGTCAGATACAAATAGTATATTTTATTACAAGTTTATACATACTATATGCGTTTTTTCTACTATAAAAACTTTTTCCCCGACCTAATATGACCAAGGAAGTGTGTACCAAATGGAAAATTATCTTTGGAAATCTAAAAATATACATGACAAAAATAAGAATATTGTATCTATATAATTTAATTATAATGTCGTTACTGTGTAATAAAGTCAGAAAATGGTTAAAACTTCGGATTTTCTAACACGAGTTAGTAAATTTTGGATTTGGAATAAAACAGTCTAATCTGATAGTGAACTATAGGAACAGAGTTATTATTTATAACCATTTTTGGTGCGTGGATTTGTTGCTGACAATACCAGACATAGTCTGATCGACCACGAGATGTATCCATCTGCATATGCTGGGGACGTCCACGGTTGCGCCTCCCGATTTGTATATATGTATTAAGACACAAAATCGCGATACTTTAAATTTAATGTGATAAAGTTAAGGCATAAATAAATACCTTGAATACGATAGGAGTTTTAACATTCATTGAAGTATGAAATATGATTTAAGTTTATAAATTACGTACAACAATAAATAACTGTAGTTAATTTGATAAAATGGCGTCAGCTAACTAGTAATAAGAAAAATTTTTCTTCTTTGTTCGTTCAACATTCGAAATGAAATAGAAACTATAGCCAAAATGTGTTAAGATGTTGTAATGAAATGGTGATAAGAGTGACTATGATATCACCATGTTATATCACCACTTTACAACATCTCTGTCTCCACCTTAACACCTCGCTTAAAAGAGATCTTCTTAAACTCGTTTCTTGATCATCCAGAGAGGAATTCCTTACGAAGACGCTTATGTATTCTCTTCTACATGAATCTAATTGAAATACTTTTTTGGCTAGCAAGGTGATTGTGGTTTGGGCAATATATACTAAGTAATATATAGTCATTTAAAGACTCCTCCTAAGTTGAGGCGGATTATTTGCTACATTCACGTAATAGCATTATAATTTTCGAATTTTATTACTTATATTAGTACCACCGAAAGTTCCTCTTCTGTATCTTAACCATTCGTCGAAGCCAATTATGTTTATATAACTAGGCAGATAGCTTCAACAGTCTCTGCACATGACACGTTGAACTTGGCTTATTAGCCAATCTTACATGGCAGTTCGATGCGTTGACAGCGTGATTCATATCAACCACATCAACCTGTTAATTAAGTTAATCTGTGGGTGATGTTTTACCCACATTCGTGCTGGGAATTGAGTCCGGTATAAGAAATAATATGCTGAATCATTATTAGTCGAAACCTTTCCAGGTAAAACAATAATTAAACTCTTACGGAGAAATGGGACTGAACGCACAAATATTAGATATAAGCTAGTTCGATAGAACGGTACGTACAGTTTAGTAAGAACTTTAATGAGAAAAAAGTAAGGTTAGAAATTTACCTTAGTTTACCTACCGGTCTGGCGAACTGAAATACTCGAATCGAACTCTCGTGTGTAGAATCTCAGTAACGGCTCCTCGTTCACGAGCATCCATATCACAAGAGAACCTTGTTAGTAAAATAAACGTTATTATTTTCGGTAATACTATCTTGGTGTGTAGGGTATTCCCCTACTTACATAGAAAGCTGTCTCTCCAAATAGTTAGGTTTAAATTAGAATACCGGATCGCGATAAGTTGGCATCGCTCTCTGCTCATGTTAATCATGCATCGTTCATATCTACTTATGTCACGGAGTCGCTGCCAACTGTACTACTGTTTACTTGGAATTACAAACTCATCCAGATTACATTTTTCATAAATTCAACCAGAGTTTGTCTTTTTCTAGAAAGCTATCGCACTCGTAGTTCAGACCACATAATCGAGAGGTGCGTTGAATTGTCATGTGTCAGGGTCCGTCAAGAAATTATTCTATTATTATTAATCTATCATCGTTCAGAACTTGTGTTATTGATACTAGATGACAGAGAAATATAGAGTATAAATATAGATCTGTATATATTGTGTTTTTGGACTTTACTATGATTAATTTGTTGCTCAAAACCAAAATTTTTCAAAAAAATTATATAGGGGAACAATTCTGAAGTAAAAGAGTTTATATAAAATAAATTGAGCCTTATTTGAATAACACGCACATTACCTTATTTATACTTTTATTTATATTAATGTATATTTTTGTCCAAAACTGGTTTATTAAACGGGCAGAAATTAGTGCTATCACTAGGAATTGAACGCAAACCTGCCTGTAGTAAGTACATCAACCATTAGAACACAAAGGCGGCTTTATAACGTATTAAAGGAATTCTGTGTTAATAATAATAAGTATATTGTACTATTTCAGATCTCAGAATCTGTAATATAGTGACTATTATGATTGAAGATTCTAATGATTTTTCCAGCTCGCTTAAAATCGAGATTAAAGCATCTATATTGTATTGGTGTAATAGCTTGTAATGAATTCTGTGAAGTGTTCACATAAACAACACAGCCGTAAAATAATTACAACGTGAAAATCAAAAACCCGTAAATAAATTCCATTTGAATGTAGAATTCTCGTGACAATTTATAAAGGCTAGCTTTAACATACATCGCCGCCTGCATGGTGAAATCGTGGCAATTAGGTGTAGTATTTGGATAAGAATTAATACTATATTTGTGGACTTAACGGTGTGTTTGATTAGTTATTGCGACTATGATCGGTGCCGGGCGAGCTCCACAAACCAGTCACATAGCTAGTGGTAGGTAGATACGTAAGCGGATTCTTTCTCGGAAAACCAATTATTAGGACCAACTATTTTCGTGTGCGTTATTTGGATGTAACTCATAAAGTGGTCATAATATGATTTAGTATGTAAGTTGTATGTACGCTATTGAATTGGGAACTCACCCACTGTTTTACTTGGAAGGTACAGTATTTGTTCAAATACGTTTAAGATTATGATTCATAACGCTATAATTTAGCTATTATAATTTTAATAAATAATAAAAAACATGCTAAAATTCTCAATAGAGTTTTAGCATGTTTTTTATTATTTATTAATACTCACATAAAAAATATACAACTTATGGGGTGGAAAGTTTAAAGGATCTGCTTATTTTATAAGTTGCAACAAAAAATAAAGTGCACATATTTTGAGTTGGTATTATACAAACAGTTATTTTGTGAGATGGGCTGTGTGTTCGATTGGCACCTTAGTGGTCCTAAACAGGCTTTTATAAAATAAATTTTCTATCCTCCAAATAAAACTATATCTAAAGCGTACCATCAGGTAGACGTATATACTTAGCCTTTTATATATAAAGAGAGAACATTTTGCAGAAAACTGTAATATTTTGCGACATTAATTCTCAGAACCAAATTACCTTGAAGACTAAAAACAAGTTAATATTTATGACCAATATTAGCTTAAGTTCCTCTGTCTTCTTGAAGTATTTTTCTAAGATATGACTAATAAATGTATAATTTATTTATAACGATAGAAGCATAAAACTCATGATTACATAAAATCTATAACCAATAACATTATCCTAGCTTACATATGTACAATAAGTCAAAACAATCAATTTATTATATAATATTAATTTAGACTATATTATATGAAGATATATAGTTAAAGATTAAATTATATAAATATTACAATCACTGTTGATTTTACGTAAATTAAAGTGTTTTAATAATTAATTAAATTAGTAAAACCTTTTTGAGATTTTTATAACAAAAGCGTTTAATGTCAAAATAAGTATCAATAACCCTTTCAACCTATACCTTTATGCGTTTGACGCTTTAAGTTTTATATTCGACGCATGGGCGAGCGGAATAGGCGGCGGTGAACATGATTCGTCTTCATCCGCCATCTTGGGTATGATATTTTCCAAAAATAAAACTGTACTCTATCACCTAAGTTGCACTTTTTGAAAGCTTTTTCTCGTATTTCCAATTTATTAAAAGCTAAAAATATTTTACAATGATAATTTTTTTATAATATTTCAAAGGCGTTCTCATATTTCAGATTATTTCATTAGTTTGAACGTCACATAATTATTTAAATGAATCAAAAACTCTTTAATCGGCGTTGTCGTCTTTCTATCTTAGTAATCTGTAATTATGTCATGACATCTAAAGAAATACAAGCAATCCTTATTTCATTCACTGGAACCTAACCAAAACATGTTATTATTTACTTAACGCGAATTGGTAATAAGCTCCTGTCATTGTAAAATTATAATCGAGTATTAATTTACAAGCACGCCATATGAAAATCATTTAACTTTGAAATACAAGACTATCTTGAAACATTCTCGTGTAACTTTATATAGATAACAAGTGTAAAGCTAAGGAACTATTACATAGAAGCAACTAATTATTCTCTGGAAGTAACCGAAGTTCTATCGAAGTAATGTGTCCCTGGATATTTGTCAATGATATAAATGATTATACCATATCTGATAGGGCTAGAGATAATTACTTAATATTAATAATTGTACTAGTTTAAGAATATACCTTGTTATGCTTAAATTGAATAGTTTAATTAAACCCATAAATATATTTTTATTTGTGAGAATATTATACGATCGTTAGTCGTAGCTTGTTATTGGTGGGGTACAGTACTTCTGATATTCAAGATATTTTTATTTTGCAAAAAAAGAAATGTGCGTGTCGTCTATAATCTCAAAACACGCGATTCACTCAGGGATTTATTTAAGAACAAATCATATATATTTTAACCATAATATCTCAATATATAAGAGAAAATATCTTGAATGTTCATAAATATTTTCTTGCTTTTTCACACCGAAATGATTCTCATAACTTTAATACTAGAATAAAACCAGACTCGCTGTTCCTAACTTTATGCTTCACAAGACAAGTCACCCTTTCATGAAAAATACATATGGAAATGTAACATGACATTTTTAACTAAGTCCCGCCGAATATAACTAAACATAAACAACATAATTTACACAAATTATATTTTGTTTAACATATTATAATTTATATAATATGTTAAACAAAATATAATGAAAAAGGAGATAGGGTTAAGAAATATTTAGAGACAAGAATTAATTGAAAAATTGAAAATGTTTATTTATTTTTTATTCACAATTTTAATTTAAAAATGTAATATTTCACATTTATGTGATTGAAAATCTAAAAAAGCATATCTATTTCATTTGTTTTTACATTCATTGTTTTGATATTGGATTTTGAACGTTTTTCAAACAATTCTCAATGATGTGTAAAGGGAGGAATAATGCTGGCTGGGTTTCTTGTTTGTTCTTCTCAGGACAAGACTCCTAGGTAGATTTACGCACTGATAGCTTAGCTCGTTTAATATATGTATATATATGTAACAAATTTGAATAAAATATTATGACTTTTAGTTAGTAGTATTTATCTTCTTTACTGAACTATTTATATTCGTAATTTATAGTGAATACCTATCACTTCAGTATGTTTTATTGTTGTTGTATTAATATATGCAGAATATAGCTTCTAAACAATTCTTGAGGCTTATAGTTAATATACCATTATAAATATTAACATATTGTAATTCAAAATAAATAAATATACACTGTAATATTCCTTTTCAGTTTTCAATTCATAATTTTAACAGACAATCAAGTCATGGTTTGTTTATTCACTGTGGGTTGTTTATTTTATGAGTAATAATATCTGAATACAAAGAAATGTTACAGGGAACATAAAAAACAAAACACTGTTTAAGATTTAATGTTCTAAGCATAGAAACTTTCACCTCACAGACTTTGCATACACAGATTGTTGCGAACTCCTTCTAGTTGGTTTTGCTATATTATATTTTTTTATTGTTTTTACATTGCCCTTGTCATTGTCACCTTGTTTTATCTTTCCATATTGTCATCTGTGTTAATTTATAAAACTATAATTATTATATGTAAGTACCGCTATATTTTGCCTTTTACTTTCGCACATATCACATACAGTCTTTCCTATTTATCCTTTTCATTTGGTCCTTCTCCGTAATTTTCTAGCGTACCTTTTTCCATTTCATTACGTTTTCATTGAACTCAATTTCATGATCACGCGTAGTAAAAGCAAAATCATGACATCCGCACCTACACCACAAATGCTAATCCAATCAATTGATGATAACAATGTGGTACCTTCGACCACTGCCGATCACATGTTAGGCACTCACTCTGTAAGCGAGTTTTCAGCCAATAGGTCTTCACATTCTTCTGCCACCGTAAAAGCACGTAAGGCTGCCGCGCAGGCCCAAATTTTACGCCAGCAGTTAGAACGTGAAAGGGACATCGCTCGTCGGGAAAAGGATCTCGCTCAACGTGAATTAGAGCGCGAACGTCATTTAGCTGAATTACAACGTCAAACGGAGGAGCTTGAGCTTCAGGCCGAGTTGGCCTCTATTGACGCAGAAGTGAACAGTAGTAGAGGTAGCCGTCATGGATCCAGTCGGGTAAGTATGGAGCGGACTAATAGGTGGGTACAAAATAATAATAATATATTGCATAATGAGAGCCTTTTAGCAGATGATTGTGAGCAACATGTTGCACGTCCTGACCATTTACCGCTACAACGAATGGCCTCTAAGGATACTGCACCTCTCATGAATCGCGATACAGAATATGTTTCTAACAGCAAAGCTGCCGAGGTGGTAGGCCTTAGCCCTCCACTCCATTCCACGGAGCTTAGCAGTAAACCACAATTTGATAATATTTTAATTAAAGCTGTAGCTGATACTGCCGCTGCCGCTAAAGCTTTAGCTTCTCAGCCTAAAAATTGTCCTAAAATGGATTTGTTTCCATTCTCTGGAAACACCCTTCAATGGCTACATTTTAAAAGAATTTTTAAAATAACAAAGTCTTCTTTTTCTCCTCTAGAGAACATCGGACGCTTAAGAAATGCCCTACGCGGACCAGCTTTTGATGCGGTCGCAGCGCTTCTAATGTCTACCGAGGATCCTGAGGAAGTGATGAGCGCTTTAGAAGAAAATTTTGCGCGCCCTGAGCTAATTGTTCTACAGGAAGTATCTAATTTGCGTAATTTACCTCGTTTAAGTAGCGATCTCAAAGAACTCGGCACTTTGTCAAACCGGGTACGTAATTCGTTATCAACTATTAAAATGCTCGGTCAGTTAGAATATCTCTATTCTCCGGAGTTATTTCATTCTATCTTAGGTAAGCTGAATCCTGTCATGAAATTAAGATGGACAGATTATGCAATGCAGGATACGACAAATCGAGCAAAATTAGAGATACTTTCTGATTTCCTTAGACATGAAACTGAGCGATATTTTAAATTTGGTTTATCTCCAGAATTATCTATGATAACTAATAACTATAATAAGTCACACTCTGATAAAAACACCAGCCCTAAGTTTAACAGGCGTGAATGTGTACATACTAATGACGCTAAAACTAAAACACATACACAGCCAAATTGTGCTTACTGTAAAGGCAACCATCACATAAAGATTTGTTCTGACTTTAAATCTCTTCCCGTTGACGACAGATGGATCTGGTTACGACAAGCCAGAATTTGTTACAAATGTTTAAGAAACACCTCACACCTTTGGAAGAGATGTAAGGTCAGTGCTTGTGGTATTAATGGCTGCCTATTACACCACCATCCGCTTTTACACCGTATTCAAAATTATGACTCTAATAAGGCTGTTAATAATTTGTCAGTCGTAGACACTGAAAACAGTACACCTACAACATCATCTCATGATACCTCGAATTTAGAAAAAGTTACAATCTCTACTACATTGACAGATGAAAATCAAAAACTGTCACATAGCAATGCACGAGCCTTTCTTAAAATTGTACCAATAACTGTAACAGGTCCGAAATCGAGCTATAATACATTTGCCCTACTCGATGATGGTAGTACTATTACACTAATTGATGCAAACGTGGCTTCCCGAATTGGAGCTTGCGGTCCCCATCAGACAATTTTAGTGAACGGCGTTGGTGGACTTACTAGGAAAACAACAGTTTCTTATGTAGATTTTCATATAAAAGGAAGGCACACTCACGAATCATTTTTAGTTCGCAATGCCAGAGCAATGCCATCATTATCACTAAATGCGCAAACTGTATCAGAAGAAAATATTAGAAATTATAATCATCTTTCTGACTTAGTAGAATATGTAACTTATAGCGATGCTATTCCAACCGTGCTTATTGGTGCAGAACACTGGTATCTGTCAATAAGTCATGAAGTACGTAAGGGTCATAAAAATCAACCTGTAGCATGTTACACCATGTTAGGCTGGACGCTTTATGGTAGCAGTAATAGCAAAACTAAGCCTGTTGAGTTTGTCAACTATTTTTCGACACCTTCGCCTCTTCACGATAACGAAAATTTAGAAAAACTTATTAAAGACCAGTATAGTTTAGATTCATTGGGTATTTTCAAAGGTGAAACGTTACATAGTAGGCAAGACCAGCGTGCTATAGACATTTTAGAAGCTTCTGCTAGACGTTTGCCGAATGGCAGATTCGAAGTTGGTTTACCTTGGCGGGAAGGTATTAGTCGTGTGCCTGATAGTTACCCTCAAGCCCTTTCACGTTTAATGTCGTTAGAGCGACGTATGGCTAAAGAACCGGAGTTCGCTTCTGCTTATAAGAATTTTATTAATAACGTAGTCAGCCAATGTTTTATATGCAGAATGAAAAGGTCCAGAACGTTGGTCCCTGCCACCGGAGATTTACCTGAGCAAAGATTAGCACACCATCGCAGACCATTTACCTTCACTGGTCTTGACTATTTTGGCCCGTTAACAGTCACAGTAGGGAGGAGACATGAAAAGAGATACGTGGCACTTTTCACGTGTATGACATCCAGAGCCGTGCATTTGGAAGTTGTCCACAGTCTCTCATCCGACTCAGCAATCATGAGTATTAGAAGGTTCATTACGGTAAGGGGCACCCCAAAAACTATATTTTCGGATAACGCCACTACATTTGTTGGAGCGAACCGCATGCTGAAAGCTTTTTATGAGACAAATGTTGCAGAATTCGCAGCGAATCGTGGTATACAATGGAGTTTTATTCCCCCGGCTGCGCCCAATTTTGGTGGATGCTGGGAGAGATTAGTCCGGTCAATAAAAGTAGCTCTTGGAGCCGTCTTGAAAGAGAGAGCACCCAAAGACGAAGTTCTTCAGACCTTATTACGCGAAGCAGAAGCTATCGTTAATTCAAGGCCGCTTACGCATGTATCCGTCGATCCAGCAGATCTACAAACTCTCACACCTTTCCACTTTTTAATCGGTGAATCTTCATCACAGCATGTGCCTACACTCGATGATAATGACTTGCTCCGAAGATCAGATTGGAAAGTAGCATTAAGATTGGCAGATCATTACTGGAACCGCTGGGTACGAGAGATATTGCCAACCCTCCAGCCACGCCAGTCAACTTCCTCCGACACAATTTCAACAGGAGACTTAGTATTGATAGTGGACGAAAATCTACCGAGAGGAGTATGGCCTAAAGGAAGAGTGTGTGCAGTACATCCGGGCAAGGATGGAATTGTAAGGGTGGTCGATGTAGCAACTCAAGGAGGAACGTTACGCCGACCCCTTAGGAAGTTGGTTAGGTTATTGACAACAGAACAGCCTGCGCACCTAATCAACTCTGTGCTTTCAGCACAAAGGGGGGAGGATGTTGCGAACTCCTTCTAGTTGGTTTTGCTATATTATATTTTTTTATTGTTTTTACATTGCCCTTGTCATTGTCACCTTGTTTTATCTTTCCATATTGTCATCTGTGTTAATTTATAAAACTATAATTATTATATGTAAGTACCGCTATATTTTGCCTTTTACTTTCGCACATATCACATACAGTCTTTCCTATTTATCCTTTTCACAGATCAATGACTGCGTTGTGGAAAATGACAATTACAATTACTTTTACGTTTAAACTGAAACTGTAATAACATTTGAAAATTAACAGAAAGGCATAAGTTATGTTGTAAAAACCCAAAACTAGTAGAATAGTAAAAATATACTTTTTCAAACCACATACAAAAAATAATGTAACAGTTTTGTTAAAGCTTAATACCTATTTTATTATTAAGAAATATAAGCTAATGACCAGAGTAAATACAGATTAAATACATGTGTCTACACATGTTAAGCGTTGCTTGTATAAGCACTATTTAGTTTTAGTTTAGTTGAATCGTCTCTGAGTAGGGCCTGTGGGGAGCACACTGAACAAATGGATCACATCCTGTAGAACTGTGATGATCTTGCTAGGAAAAGAATGGGACTGGCCTACCCAGTCCCTGAAGATATAAGGCTGCTGACTTCCAACGTACTTAGTAAGTTTATCTTGGAGGTATTCCAGGACAGCAGACACTAGAATTAGGGAAGCACAAAGATCACATTCGGTCAAAGTGTAATAATAATCCTGACCCTATATCAAGATAAGATAAGTAGTATTTAGTAGTACAGAAACTCATCTATTCTATTGTTATATTCTCAATACATTTAACCGACAATGTGCTTGGTTAAATTTCGTTCGTTGTACAGACATTGCTTTGTCATCATTACCGTTTGATGCAACTGTGGATGCTTATACAAGTTCCGCTAAGCTCCCGCGTGAATTCATATTCCTAACTTACCGTGGAGTTGCTTCAACTCTAGTTCTACAATTCGTAGTTTTGAACTAAGTTGTATAAGAGTTGTGTTAAGTTGTTGTGTTTGTCAATTTCAATGGCTATACTCAAATATTGATTTCAGATTGTTGTACTTATGCTTTAGTTAATTATTTTTATTAATTTATACATTTAATAAAACTGTATTGAATTTATACTTAATATTAAGTCAGGGCGATAACATCATTTCTGCCTGTCTTGTTAGCCTGTTGTTTCGAGTTGTAAATGCAATTTTGTATCGGAGCGACATCTAGGCTATGTTTTATTGAAATCGGATGTCAGGGTAAAAGTTATAGTCATTCAATAGTTACGCAATCTGGAGTTTTATATGAATCAAAAACTTTTGATTTTCGCGCGGTACAATCTGTTTGGTAGAAATAATACAAAAAAAATATTAAAAAATTTTCAAACAAAACTAAAAACCGTCTTCACAATAAAAAAAGGCAATAATATTTCAAATAATTTAAGAAGTAAGCCAATTTAATTATCAACTTTACTCCTACACTGGTAGCATTCTTTTTCTTTGATTGCTACGTGCTTAAAACATAAAACTTTTTCTTACATTCACACTATATATCCCAAATTGAAAATCATTATTGTATTATGGATACTATATAACGGAGAAATATAAATAGTAATATGTATATACATTTCCAAGAACTGTGAACAAATATTCGTAATCATCATACAAATTATTGCCCCTACCGGGATTCGAACTCGGGACCTCTGGCTAAGTGGACAGGGGTACTGACCAGATGGCCGTCAATTACCAATAATAATATATTAAAGTAAAAATATATTATTCAATAATTTATAAGCATTTATTTAACGTCAATCTAAGCCATCTGTTCGTTAATATATAAGTAATAAGCACTATGTCTTGAGAAGAACAGGCAAGAAACAACAAGATTTATTCCTGCTTTAAACGCCATTGAGAATTGCTTAAGAAATGTTAAAATCTACATTCAGTAATAATACTATAAATGTATGTTACTAATAAAAATTACACTCATATTAAGTAAATTTTAAATCCTATATCAGTATATATTTATCGCTTTTGTGATTTTTATTTCCACCATGGACAGTTCCATAGTGGAAATAAAAATCACAAAAGCGATAAATTCAATACAATTAACTTTGATAAATTAAGCTTCGTATTCCCTCACGTTAAAAATTGATTCGTATTTCCACGTTTCGTGAAATATTTCAATTGAAACGATTACAGAGTTGAATGCGATTCAGTTTTTACCTTTATGCAAGATCTGATGGCATCGGTAGATTATAAATGGATGAAAAAAATTTGCAAATATGCAAAAATATATTGTAAAATCTCTTGTCGTAGTAATAAGCTCTAAAATGCTCCAGTATCACTAAAATCTAGGAAGGCCTGTACGTGTGTTCTATCCTTATAAGTTTATGCCAAACTTAACCAATTTAGACCTATTTAATGTTGATTAGAACATAATTTAGATCAAGGAACAAATTATGACATGCAATGACATTAAAGCGAGAGGCAAAAGCGAGATAAAAATAATGACATTTCGTTACACCTCGATTTACTGTTTTGTTTTCTCTTATTTGATAATGCTCCATAGTAGGGTAGGACATAGGAAGCTTTTAAAGTTGATGATAAAAGAACAAACCTTTTGGAAGGTTAATTTATATCTTTGCTAATTAATTATTAACATTATTTATCCTTGATTCTCCCACAATTTATTTTCAGAGAGGCCGTTAGCAGGTTTCTTAGTTAAATTATAATTTAAGTGGAAATGTATTTATTAAGAAAAACACACTAGAACGCATAATGTACTGAGTTGTGTAACTGAATGGTGGGTAGAGAGTGGATGCTTATCTTACGTCACTGCAAGAGCAAATTCACAATATCTTGCGATCCGTTAAGTTGTGAATCGCTTAAACGAAAGTACGGCTGCATCATGTTCGCAAGAAAAGTAGCCGCTCTTTCTTACGGGATTGCGTTCTGTGTCATTTATTGCGTTTTTTCAGACATATTTTACCAGTACTTAATAATCATAGCTACTACGTATTTCGCTTCTAATGCTAAATTTAAAAATCTATTTACGAATGGTATTGACAAATTATTACAACCAAGTAAATTGATATTTTATCCGCTAATCCGAATCCTCAAATCAAATTTGATTTGAATGTTTTTTGATCATTTTTTACTCTTTCTTTCTTTTGAATGATCGTCGATATAGCAATTTTATGTTGACATATATTTTACGTGTGAAATTCTATCAAACATATCAGCCTATTGCAATCCTCTTCTGGTGAAAATAGGGGCGATATTTGACATAATAACAAGACAAAAACTCGAATTACCTATTTCGAAGATGATCTAACCCTAATCAAATTTTTAGAGGTTTCAACGAAAACAAAACCAACTTTCACCGTGGTGGGTCTCGGGATGGGTCAATCAAAATTTTCTGTCTAGTGCTCTTCTTGATGGTATTATGGCCCAAATTATTATGTGTTATATTATTATGTGTATTATTATATGTTGTTGTGTGTTCTGAAGGACTTTACCCAACATAGAGATGTACCCAACCTGATACAAATACATAACTTAAATTCATTTTCAATAAATTATAACGGTGCTATCCACCTCGTATGGTCGTTAAAGTATGACCGTTAAGACATACTCTTACTGTATTGAAAATAAACCAAATATAAGAACTGTTTATTTCAATAACCAACTCAAAGTCATCAATCATGACTCTTAATTAAGATCTTGCTCAAATTTTCATTTATTTGCAAAAGTTGTACAGAAATCGATAGTAAACGATCTTGGGTATGGAGCACGGGGATATGACACTTAATATAAGGAGTTAGTGTCTATTTACGCTTGTTTACATTTAATTGCCTAATTTTAGTACCCCACAAATTAATAATAATGAATAAAACACGTTCTCATGATAGACTAGAAGCCATTAAACAATTTGTAGAGTAATATAACTTTGACTTCACATTAAACTGGACGGCGAAATGAAATATAACATAAAGTATGCACAAAAGAGAAATGTCAAGTTTAAAAAAATATTAACACAAAGAATTGTATTTAACCACGTTAAGGTACTTAAAACTTTGAAGACGTCTTTGGAAGCACTGTATAAAATTAAAAGTGGCTTCGAGTAATAAAATTTATGAGAAAATACGGTACTCAACTACTTTAGTTAATTATTGTTAAAAGAAGAGACCCACACATTCTAAAAAACTACGTGTAGTTAATAAAGATATTTTTCATTTTTGATTTTGATTTTTGATTGTTTGTGTTAAATTTTAAAAATCGTTTTCTATGCATTTATTCATTTTCAAACCAAATATTTTGATATGTTTTCTGCCATTTGCTGTTTCTTCTCTTTTAAAATCAGTATGGACTGAAAAGATAAGATAATAAAATTTTGTACCGTAATAATATTTTAATTAAAGCTATATTAGTATAGTAAGCTTTAATTAAAATACTAGTTGGTATGAGGTAGTACCCCGTTGTCAACGTAATTACTGGGTAGAACAGGCATGATATCTCTTGTCTCAAAATTTTGCTTTCAAAACTTTTTTAGCCTTCAAAACACTAAAGGCAAAAATAATGCCAACAAAAGGCCAATCTAATAATAGTATTTTGCAATTAAAAATTATTTTTTAGAGGCGATGCTTCACTTTCAATTGAGTTAGTTGGTGCTAAGTTGTTATCCAGAAACAATAGTATTGTTAAAAAATTATAAATATTGTTAAAATAAAACCATACAATTCAGACACATTTAGTTTTTACAGTCTCCGGGCCCGGAAGTATATCGGCCTTGTAGAAATTAATATATCTTATCTAATGAGAGTTCTCTAACTGAAAACAAAATAAATTACAAGAAGCGAATGATTTGAAACAGACGGATATGACTCTTATATTAACTTTTATTATTAAACTTTTTGAAAAGAAATTTTATTCGAGGCAAAATATTCCCCCATTTATGTTGCGTCGCAAAGATCCAATAATCCTACTAATTCTGATCTCTATGTTGGCAACACTAAGCAAATTTTTTTTAAATCGTATTTTAGCACAGTTAAAAGGGATGACTGTATCATGATCACTAAAACAAAACTGTTGTTGTGTCGTCGTGTGGAGTCGTTATGTTGAAGCCTTTTTTCACTATTTTAAAACTGTTAAAGGTAAAGGATTTTTACTACACTTAAATATTCATAAGGTAAGTAAACATCATTTAAATATGAAATCCTATCAGAATTTGACCCCGAGATTTCTTATTAACACAAAAGCTTCTTATTAACATTAATCACTCGACTATCTAGCTAAATTAATATTTAATAAAATGAATTTGTGGACTAAGTTCATTATCCAACGCTAGTAGCGCTTTGTACAGTGAATGAGATGCACCATGGCGTCGTTATATGATCATTGAACGTGACCGTTCATCTGATGGTACATATGGATACATCGGCGTGTTTATCACGAGTCCATATGACGGTTATCTAATCGAGTGGTTAGTATCTTTGTCTACTTAACTTTAGCTCCTGTGTTTGAATAGTAGGCAGATACTTCTTTTTACAAATCGTTGTCATTTGTATAATTTTTATTTTGAACATTTATGTAAGTGTAACTTATTAAGAATATGTATATGCCACCTTTGTGAAAATCATTCATAATCTATCTCGAGATTCCAAACTGTAACAATATTAGGAAAAGGCACAAACCGTTTACAATTTAACAATAATTTTCCTGTAGTTTATTTTATTGATTTACTTTTAACAACTTTTGCTGTGCAAAGGGCAAAGGGGAATCCTAACTTTTTCTAAATCTTTCTTTCTTTTCCCACCTCAAACTAGCCCTGTTCTTTTTACCTCGCCGCCGATGCTACCTCAGAAAGTCCAAGGATGCATATATACTGTTAAATTATTATATCTCAGTAATGAGCTGTAAAGTGGATTTTTTACTTAAATTCAAAGTGCCCTAATCTAATGAGAGTTAATATAGCCACGTCATGCATAGTTTTAATAAAGTTATCATAATCTAGATCAAAGGTTGCCGCAGAATTAAAAACTAATAAATTATCTACAATTTCGATTATAACAACGGTCCCTAAGCTTCGTGCCCTCGACTCAGGCAAACACTCTGAACACAATCTCCTCGACGAAATAATAAAGGGCCTTTCAGATTTATCACTAACAATTTCGCTTCTGTTCAAACACGATAGCGTTACTTTAAGTTCTCGAATGATATGAATGATATCTTTTAACATCATACAATTTAATTTATTGAGCTACGATATACTCTTTTTTTTCAAATGCAAATAACTCGACACACATGATGATAAGCAGTAGAGGAGCCTATATGTGAAGATATTGCTATCTTCACATATAGACTCCTGTGTCTAGTAGTGTAGCATGCGACATACTGCCCTACCTACCTTGCCGACCAAAAAGTGCCTTTTAACACCTCTTTTAAAGGAATCCATGATCTAAAACAGTTAATTTTGTATTTAAATGTCGTTTTTTATTTTCATATCGTATACTTCTTGAGTATCATAAGAGTCTTTGACTATTTTTTTTATTTAAGAAACATTCAATTAAGTAATTTTGGTACAGCCAATGACAAACAGTGTTCTCAGTTATAATTTTTGAAAAAATTAGCCAAATAAATGTTAAAACTGTGTAGTTGTAATGTTCAAAAATAACATTATAGCAATAAAATTAATATTATATGAAAATATAATATTTTATGCCAGACACAATAGTAGTGGATACCATCCCTTGCGCGAACGCAAGTATGGATTCAATGTTCTTATAGAATGTTATTTTAAGCCAAATCCAAAATGTAAATCTCGCATTCATTTTAATTGTTACAGTGCCTATGTGTATTGCAGGAAATTGAGGAATGCAGGGAGAAATATCGGAGATTTTTTAAAAAGATTTTTAACTTATTTAGCTGTATATTCTAGATACAATTGTTTTATAATTATCTACAAACTTCCGGGAGTCCTAAGCGGCTCCAACTAAAAGGCAGTCGTATTGTGTGAAGTTTTATCCTTGATATTCCTATTCCGTCTCGTTATAGTATAGACAAAATGAAAACATTAAAAGTTCCTTTTGAAAATACTTCTTAGTTAGCCCTTTTCACAAAGTAGGTTTTTTTTATGAAATCTTATGGTTTCCCTTAACCCGAAAAAATCTTTGGCGGTAATATATTCATGGAGTTTCAAACTTTATCGGTTTACAATAACGAAGGTCTCAGTCTCCTCTCGTGGGCAGAAAAATATTTTTTCTACCCTAACAAAAATACACTTCTTTTTATATATAAAAAAGTTATAACTTATTACAGATTCACCTTCGCTCGTAGGTAATTATAATTCATATTTTATAGAAAAGAGGTCAAATACGAATAGTTAAACCTTTGCATGATAAAAAAGGATAAATTTGCCAAAAATAACATTATTCCACAGAACACGAAAGACCAATTTCTCGTGATTAGGTAAGCAACTAAGTCTATCATAATATTCTGTGTAACGTTTTTGTTTACATCCTTTCCAGCCTACGTGAGCCCAATTATATGTTACCCAATGTTGGATTTCTCTCACATAATAATGCTTGCCTTAATTAGTAAATAAGGGCATTCACCTCTTAAAAGACCGTATATTTCTGAACAGGTCCACGGGGCGGTATAACAGGCAAAATGAATTTAGGCAAACACACACATGCGGTTTGAAATTAAATTAGTGAAGTTTAAAACTTAATTTTTTTCATAAATTCGATTGGTCTGTTTCTAAGGTCAAAGTCAAATTCTTGAAGGTACAGATACACGTACACGAGAGGACTGGAAATGAGGATTGGATCCTCCGGGCAAAGACTGAATTGTGTAGTATTCTGATTATTCTGGTTATCTATGGTTACTGGTACTGGAGCTGGTGTTAATGGTAGGGATTAAGAGCTTAGACAAAGTATGGGAAAATGGACATCTGTTGTTATGTATATAGTGATACCTCGGCTAATTGTCTATATTTAATTTTATACTTTTTTTCAATTGCGATCAAATGATGACTTTTACTTTTGTACATAAAACCTGTATTCCTGACGGAAGCCTTTGCCATTAGAATAGAATGGAATAGAATATATCTTTATTGTACATCAGCCAAGTCAAGAAGAGAAACTCTCAAAAAAACACTTTTAACTAATTATTGCATGTATGCAGGAGAATGTGGTTAGATTTTGTCAAAGACAAAACTATCTAGATCCTTTGTGACAGCCAAGCTGGGTTGAAGGCTTCGCATTGGGTTGATTTCCGGCAAATCTTTTAGGATCTAATAATAATAGATAAGACTTACCCTGTGGGTAACCACTTAGCACTGTCTGTGGGTGTCTGGACTAAACTGCCTTTGCCTTTGCCAACATTGAGTTAGTTCGTTTCCCACGCGGTTTACAGCGTCATGTTTGGTTAACCTAAGAGGTGATATTTGTTATTGCGTATTTACAGAAATATAAATGCAGTACTCATAATGCGAATGCAGATCGTATTATAAATATTAATGATCTAGAAATACGATCATAGTTTTTCCCGTGCAACGAAGTAATAATGAACCGAAGAAAAAGAAATTACGAGCTCTCGCTGCAAAATTCCGTATATTTTATTGAACACAAATTCCATTGGTGGAAGATAAGAATATTGCACTGTTTTTACGCAACTAAATTTGTTTTCTGCTTTGGTTGTTGAAGAGCTCGTTGGCGTAGTGTATTAAGGGCTCTGGTTTCGATAACGAAAACAAAGCAACAGTTGCTTTGTTTTCGTTATCGAAACCAGAGCCCTTGGTACCATGGTTAGTCCCTTTTTTTTTTCGAGGAGGAATCCCTTTACGGACCTACCCGCCACTGGCTAAGCGGCGGGCGTGTGTGGGGCTCACCCAGTGCCTCAAGGCCGGCACTGAGAATACCTACTAAAACTCCCCGGTAACTCCATTGCCCATCGGGGGGTGACCCGGGTTCTACCGACGCAATTCACCAGGTCATCACCAGGCAGCCCCGCCTTATGGCCGGGCTTCGCGCTAATGAAGATTACCCAGAGCTACTTGGGCAATCCCAGACGTGGCGGCCTGTGCAATGCATGCGTGGGAGCCACCCACGCACGCGGCCACACTTAGGGCGTAGAAAGACCGGCGACCACAGCCCATCTTCTCGTGGACCATGGTTAGTCCCTGGATGGGTCAACTAAAGTTAGGCCAGCGTGTTATTATGGCCTAAACTCCTCATATTTGATGTCGGCAATGTTTGATGCGGCAACAGTGGGGCGTATACAAGCTGTCGATGATGATGGTTGTATCAGACAAAACGCGATCAGACCTCTCTCGAGTGCTCCAACTTAGTATAAGATATTTTCCAATTCTTTACAGCCAAAGGAATATGGATTTGCTACCTAATGGCTGGTCTACTTCTAAGTCGTAGTATAAGTTCGATCTTCGTATATTACAATAAAGGGTGTCAATAGGCGGCTCCCTAAATACAAACCAGTTATCTACCTGTTCTATAAAATTCAATTGTTTTATACCAGTATATTACAGAAGTAAATGATATTTTAGTATTAATATGGCTAAGCAGCCTTAGCCATTAATCTTAAAAATCTATTAAAAGTATTATATGAAATAAAATATCGTAAATAATCCAATAAATTATTTTTTTTAGACAAATTTAAGTCAAATATAAATAGTACTAAACACGTCAATTTGGAATTGAAAGACACTTTTTTTGAAACAGCACGTATTTAAGGAGTTGCTGCTTAATTAATTGAGCTAAAACTAAAACCCACTTCAAATCACTAATAAAGAGAAAATAATTAATTTTAAATTAATTGTTAAGGAATAAAACAAACACTCGGATTGAGAACTTCCTCTTTTATTTAAAGTTGGTTGAATAAAAAGATGTCATAGAATATTCTCTTAAACAAAATATGAAAGGCGTATCTTATTTTATGTTCAGATTTCTTTACCCTAATAAAATCGTGTTTAACTGAATTTCGACTTGCCTTTCCAATATTCCATGGCACAACATAAAAATCTAAAATTATACGCTAAAATATCTGTCTCATATCGGAACCAAATCTAATAATCTGATCCTGGGGCACAAATAATTCCTTTGTCTGTTTAAGTGTTACTCCCGGTGCGACTAAAATTGTTACGAACGAATTTCTATAGGGTCTTACGTAGATGTAAGAAATTGTCCCGTGTTAAATAAATTCATTCATATTATCTGTGCATTGTCAAATTGTAATTTCTTTATTTTGTCAACTTTTCTCATTTGCTCATTTATATTATAATTTTTTCAATATTAATTTAGCGAATGTATAAACATTGTAGTGCCTTTTATTCTAAAATTTTAGTGAAAATGACAATTTAGGGAAGACTCTAATTTTGATGGATTCGATTCTAGTATTCCAAGCAAGATCAAAAAGGAGCAAATCCTTTCGTTTAAGCTGGCTTATGGTAATCTTAAAATATTTGACTCCGAAGTGTAGGTGTGTGCTTAGATACAGGTAAGTAAATAGTCTGATGATATTTTTTGATAACTTGGAGCTTAAGGATATTTTACACAGACTTCAAAATAGGAGGGTCACAAGACAACTGTATTTATTATTTATATGTTTGTTACGCGATTTCGCTGTAATCGAGAACCGATTATCAAATAAAAATGTAATCAATAGAATATTCTTCTGAAGTGGTTCGTTTGTTATCAAGTCACGATCAGATCAGGTCAGGATCTAATGGTGAGATCCCAGAAAATTTAAAGGCTTTCCGAATATTTTGAATAAACAACAAACAGACAGAAGAAGTAGAAAGTACTTACGATCACCCATTTAACTTTGACCGTAGAAACTCAATATTGAAAAAAAAACAGTTTTAACCAAACTAAAAACTGACTTCAAAACCAAAATTTAAAAAGCAAAAATAATTAAGTATAATTTAATAATTAACTATGTAAGGGGATATCAAAATTAAAATAATATTTTGGGGTTGTTGCTAAATTATTTCAAGAAATACTAGGAGACGACTCCAAAAAACAATTTTAAATTGGATAACTTCTTACATTGAATTATTTTTGCCATTTTAAGGCTTTAAAGATGGTTATTAGTTTTATAATTCAGAACTGTAACGTTTATCCTTCTCTTGTCACTTCCAGATTCGTCATGTCATCAAATATCCTTGCACCGAAGCACTTATCTCACTAGCCTTGAAAATACGGGCATACGAATACTTCCACTCTGGTCGTAAGTTACACAAATTTACGTAACGTTTTAATCCGAAAAGCTGAGTGTGCTGAGGAAAATTCAAAATTAGAGTGGGACGGACTTATTTACCGACTAATAAGGGCTCAGCCGCTTAATTATGTTCGCTGTATGACGCCGGGTGAGGGACCGAGATCCTTTCATTTTCGACCGTCTGGAATGTTGTTTTATGAATTATTTTGATATTAAGGATAGTTTTGTGTATTTTTATTGGGAATCTTTAAATTAATTTGTTTACTATATTACGAAGTATAAATTGAAATGTTACGGTATTTATTTAAATAGCAATTTAATGATAACAACATTTTTCACACTCATTGCCTAGCCCAAATGATTCATATGTAAATAAATATCATTTTTCAAATTAAATTTATTTAGAATAACTTAATATATTATCTTCTCCATAAAATTTAGATCCGGTGTCTACAAATTGTCAAAATAGATATAGATATAGTATGCTGCATTGTAGAACATAAATTACCAATACAGACAATTTTGCAGATGCTACATTGTACAAGGGCGGTCTTTTTGCTAATTAGCGATCTCTTTTAGACAACCTGAGTACCATTCCACAAAAGTACTACTTGTACAGTGAAGAATATAATTTAGTAGAATGCATTGGAATTCCCAGTGTAAGATTCTCCGAATATCTCAACAATTGTGAATGACCTTAATGAGCGAATTTCTTTATCTTTCTCTAAGATAGGAAAGTGATGCGGGATCGAAAAGTACAAGATATGAGGAGTATTTCAGAGAAGACGGATTGGCAACCACCTGATACGTGATCATAGTTTACGTAAGCCTAATATGAATCGAATGCAAACATTTTGAAGAGGCTCAATCATATCAAGTTTAGTAACCTGTTATTTGGATATCATCGAACAGTTTCAATGATATCCACATATCAGGTATTAGCATCGAGGATAGGCAGGAAAAATGATTGGGCAACTTCAGTTTTCGTGGCAAAATAAGCTTTTGAAGGCCTCTGTAGAAGCGAATATTTTTAAACTCACCTCCTGTGAAATGAATATTCCAAGAACGGTTTTAATCTACAAGAACCCCTAGATTTTAAACGTAGTTGCTGGCACCCCATCCCATTAAAAACCAAGCTCCATATGTATCTAGTATATTCTACGACACTTCCAATTACCATCCATATCAATCACTGTATACAGGCCGTATATATTTATCGTACGAGTGTAACAGGTCGCATAATTGCATCTATATACCTACTGTTTAATTATCTAGAACGGTCTATTCATAGAGAAACGGCTAAAAAGAGCGTATTTCCTATCAAAAAATATATAAATATTTTATTCCTTTCGTTCTTTTAAAAGAGGTGTGAAAAAGCACCTTTTGGGCCGGCAAGGTGAGGTGATGTCGCATGCAGCACTAGCTATCTTCACATACACTCCTCTACTGCTTTATCATTAGATAGGTGTCGAGTCATTTGCTGAGCTTTTTTATAAAAAATAAAACGAGTACAAATCAATATATAATTGATGTCCATACTTACCATTAATTTTATGAAGTATTTCAGGTATTTAATATCTACCCATAGGTAGACATAAAGGTATGTGATTTTCATTACACTGAAACCCAATAACTATTATAATGTGTCAAGAAGGACATAATTTCCTGTTCTCGGAAAACTCTGTTTTTCTCATTTGTAAATAAAGCAATAAGGAAAATATAAAAACACAATAATTCAGAGAAGTGGGGTAAACGACCGTTTGACATTTAGTTACGTTCGTTTTTTAAATTTTTAGAAATTATATATAATTTTGAAGCTTATTTCATGCAGTTATTAAATAATAATGTAATTTAACTTGTTTTAATTTAATTTGTATGAAAAAATGAAATTGTTAATTATTCCCTATATATCACTTTTGGATTGATTGACAAAAAATAAAGATAAGAAGTAAACTCTTCTATTCTATTCTAAACAATTTCAAAACTGCAAGAAATAATATTACAATTTAAAGCAGGTACGTTAAACCTACCAATGAAAAGTGAGTTTACGAATCTAGTTAAATCGGTAAACATAGATTAATGAATAAGACTTTTTCAATCACTACTTTATGTATTAATAAAAATGAGTCGCCGAAATTTCCGAAATAAACTGGCGAAAACTTACACAAATTCGTTATTGTCACAATAAGGTCTGATATTTTTTTTATTGTGCTTAAGGCACACTCCTGCTAATTCTGGGTGGGCAGCTATTTAGTAATAATTTTTTCGATAATCGCTATTTTAGGTTATGGATAAAAAATGATTAAGAAAGGGCTCTATAAATACAATCCATCTATCGGTACAATAAGGGTATTGTCTAAAACTTACCGCTATTCATAGTACTCTATCGTGCAGCTTCAAGGTTCAATATCACTTCAACACAATACAAGTAAATTATGTAAGTCACAAAACTTATATTCGTAAGTATTTCATTTCTGCTAAGTCGGTTACTAATTAATAATTTTATTAATTTAATTTAAGTATTTTCATGCATATAGCTCGATGTAGTAATGAGAAATACTAATACAAATATACTTAATATTTACACACAACCGACACAATATCAACAGATTATGGTTTTGTTTTATACAAATATTTTTTTGGTTGATATAAAAAGAACCGTATACTTAAATTTCAATTATGTATAGAGCGTGTGGGATTGAGTAGGTAAATACCCTTTCTTACAACTAGTATTTGTAGAGCCATCTCTTAATAGTTCTTCGAGGTTTTTCTAAAGCAACTGTTACTAAAAAATTTTAAAAGCTTTGTACTCAAGTCTTTAGCAGACAAAGTCTACCAGGCGATGATCAATATATTTCTTCTTGATATGATGTTATTTTTACACCAACGAACATAATGTTATAATTTATGACACCCAAGGAGGTCAAAGCAAAGAGCAAGGAAGCCATCTATCAAAACTGTTCATATAAATAGTTTAGCCATTTGTTCATAGACGCCATCAAGGGCATCTTAGAGCGACCCTTACGGTAGTTGATAATACACTTTAACTATTTCGGGTCTTTCAGAATGAACTGACACAAAGGATTTTACATACTTTTTAACCATTTTTAAAACACCATACCTTATTCATAACAATAAAACACCGTAAACTTCAAAAACCATTATATTCTTCCATATCTTATCTTGATTTAGGGCCAGGATTAATCCTGGTGCACGTCGACCCAATTTGATCTTTTGTGCTTCCCCAATCCTGTCCTGGAATACCTCCAAGATGTACTTACTAAGTACACCCTGAGTCAGCAGCCTTATTTCTTCAGGACTGGGATAGCCTACATAGAGGCGATAAAACATTCTTCTTCCATAAGAATATAGTGGTTTTAGAAGATCATACGAATCTAATGAAAGTATAATAAGTAGATGTGTCATAAAAGTGTGAGTTGTGTCTAAGACAACCACTTCTATGGTCTAATTGCTGTGGCTACTTCAGATCTAGGAGACCTGGGTTTATTTTCCAGTGGAGCAGAAATTTTCTGCTCGATTTGGATCTTGGTACAGCTTTATCGAAGTCTGCGTAGCTAACTACCCCCATCTTACCTAAGTTTGCCAATATAAAAATAATGTTAACAGCATCGGTTATTGGAGGTGTGATAGGCAGTTTCTTTATGGTTCAGGAATCCGGGCATTCTCGCTTCCATCTTCAGCCATTGAAAATTAGTTTTGACTCACCATCAGGTGAGATGAACGCCAATAAATAAATCGTTAATAATACAAAACAATTAAATTAACCTCTGGTCTTTTAATTAAGTTAATTAAGAATGTTTGACAACAATACATTATTAAGCTTACTATTAAGACTAATCGTTGTTAGAAAACGCAGAAGAAATTAAAAACAAAAGAAAAGTAATTTGAAATAAAACTTCCTTGAATGTTCCAAGTGAAGTCATTTTTATTACGGTTCTTATAGATTTTTCGTAGCAGTGGAAATATGTTTGTAAAAAATGATTATTTTCGAGCTGTTCCATACAGTAATCTTCAGATAAGTTTGATACATGATATAAACAGGCTTTATTTTAGCTTAAAACATTATGTGATTAGTTAGTTAGAAAAATATCTTTACATTTTAATGTGATATACATATAAAAAATATTTTTTTAGACTATATTCTTAAGATCATAAATTAATTCCTGCTGTAGTTCTCAAGTACCCAGTCATTTTAAATTTCATCTTTGCATATCAGAACATAAAGACTCTTTAGAAACTTTAACTTGCTCAACTAACGTTTTTTTATTTTGCAAATGAATACAGAATGGCGAAAGCCTAGCTTCATTTGAGAGGCCAATTTCCGTATACGACCTACATTCTACGAGAGTACATAAATTATTCGAGAACTCGTTTTAATAAGACGAGATAGAATAGACTAGATGCAAATATGAACATTTATTTAGTTTTTAAAACAGTAAGGATTGATATACATTTTTTGACAAAATACCTGATAATACTCTTAGTCAAGTCTCGCATTAAGGTACAATAAACTTGTACAAAGGCATGTGATCTCTTTTGACAGATCCCAAACTTTTCTGAAGTTGAAACTCAAAATATTTTATTATATTAACAGCATAGAAGATACGTTCTTCTGCTCCCCCCCCCCCCGCGCAGAGCTTCTTTAATGCTTACTTGGAATTACTTATCATTGGAACGTAATATTATATGTAAGAGAAATTTAACTATAAATGGCTCTGAAGAACCGATGAGAAAAACATCTTAGAGAATAAGCCATGTTGCCAGTAAAACTGCCGGTTTCTGCATTCCACTTCTCTGGTTTTGAAAGGTCAGATCTGAAAAAATCTCAAAGTGCAATTTTCCTTCATAAATCTACGCAGTGTAAAGTCGGTTATACAAATGCACAACCCCAAAATAAAACATTCATTTGAATCAATAATAATTTACATGTTAATCACCTCTGCAGTCTAGTGGCTGAGACCGCCTGGAAATCCGGGGTTCGATTCTCAGTATGGTCAGAAATTTACTTCTCGGTTTGGTTGGTTGCAGGGTCTTTTCTATGTTCACCTGGCTAGCTACACCATCTTACCTAAGTCTGCCGCCTTAACAATAATGTTAACAGCATTGTTGTGTTACGGTAGTTGGTGGTACAATAGCCAGTACCTCTGTGGTTAAGAAATTCGGCTGTTTTCGCTTCGATTTTCAGCCTTTTATTAGCTTACCATTGGGTGTGATAAAGGCTAAGAACTACTCCGTTGAGAATGAATATATTTATTATTAAAATACAGAAAAAGTGTTTTATTATTGAATAAAGAGCCATGCAAAGCGTTGTAACCTTAAATTTCGCGTGTTCTTTTCATTGTAAAAATTATGCGTCAGATTAACTAGACGACTGCGACTTTTCAATGCAAATACAATTTAGCAAGTTCACTCAAGCGGAACTTATTGAAGCACTCTAACGTGATATCAGATCAAAGACATGTTACCCTTCGTTTTATGACACCTAAGTTTAGGGTGGATATGAAATTGGTTCATTTGTGTACTTGACAAAATAATTAAATATAGTTGATATTTCATTAATAAATAGTTGGACCTTTACAATTGTTGAAAGAGTAAGTATCAAAGAAATGTTACGACTTAGCAGAAATGAGTTTTAGCCATAATGTTTCTTGACTGGTTAATACTGATAATTTAATCAAGTATGGTATACAAAGTGTCAACTTATAAAAGTTGTAAAGATAACAAGCTGTGAAGCCAAATTTAAGTGAAGCCAAAGTTTAGTGGCATGTTAATTACAGTTTCAGTGGTCCTTTCTCTTTAACCTGTGATGACCTTTAGGACGGGAGGTCAGTACCCCTAGTGTGAGTAGCTGTCAGATTGTATGGAAGTGACGACAGTTGTCAAGTATTGGGAATTAATTTTATATATGTGGTTATCCGCCTAATGCAAAAGCGATTGAAACTACTCGATACGATTGAAACTCGTACTAAGGGTACAGTTCCCATGTCTACGGTTCGAATACCGGTGGGGTCAGATATTTGCATGATGTCGAAGATACGTTCGCCATGATACGGACATTTGTTTGTTTATTCTGTACCTATATAATTCTTATATTGATATCATATACATACATATAACTATCTATATTTCTTCATACGTAACACAGGCTCTCAATGATGCTTAATTTGAGCTAGATTTAGAGGCGTGAGTGTAAATTTTCTTTTATTACTATTATTACTATTACGATATATATATTATTTGGAAAAAATTGGTATCTTTTTTGGAGGAGGACATGTATTTATTTCATGAATGAAATATTTCTCAATAGTAAATTACAATATTCATTAACTATTAATTATATATTTAAAATTAAAATAAAGCTTTCTAAGATGTTTTACACCAATACAACTATTTGGAGGCAGCATTGCTAAACCCAATATCTACTGTAATTCGTACATGGTATTGAATATATATATTTTTTAATTTAATAATAATTTATTGTTGACAAAAACGTATAGTTAGATACAATAAGTATAAGGTACAATAATGTCTACATTAGTTAGTAAAACTGTGTCGCAGTCATTAGGGCCACCCTCCAGGATGCACTTCTCTCAAATAACATTTAATATTAAATTATTTTTTAAAACTATGAGTACACTTGTGTTGCACTTGTGCGCATGTGTTTGCGCGCGCGCACGCGCGCGCGCGTGTGTGTGTGTGTGTGTGTGTGTATGTGTATGTGTGTGTATCTCTGTGTGTATATGTGTGTTTGTATGTGTGACAGTTTAATTCTATGGTCATAAAAATTTGTAAAAATTTGTAGTTTTACAAGTTTTTAGAAATATGTTCTTAGTTTATTAGTTGAAAAAAAACTCAATCTTATCATTTTTATTTTCTTCTTTTAATCATCAACAGCCTAAATTTTGAACGCCTGAGCTACCAGTGAGAAACAGGACATAAGCGTTCACAAAAGTACCGTAGTAAAATGGGTGTAGAATTATTACAAATAACATTAAAATATAGTAATTAATTATTATAAATATTCGTAGTCATTCCACAAATATCTGCATCTACTGAGATTCGAACCGGGGGCTAAGTAGACAGAGGCACTCACTGATCACTCGAACAGACGGCCGTCAATGGACATTCCTAGATTTGCATATGTTGGTCATTCCTCGCGAAATAATAATTGTTTAAAATTATAGTATCCTACAACCTAAGATATAGTAACCATCCTACAAATGACTTAGTAAAAAGCCATTTTATGTGAAAACACTACACAAGTACACAACACTATTTTTAAGGTTGACGCCGAACCAGTTCATAAAATTTGATAGTCTCATTTGATGATAAGCCTTGTTACTCTACTAAATTGTGTAAGTTTTCTATGGAGCATTATGTACGCATTGTAAGAAAATATTGTATCTAAAAGTATCTTGGGTGTTGTGGAAATAGTTCAGGTTTGTAATATACATTGTGTTTGTTCATGCGTCTTGATACTGGCACTGTCTTCAACCAGGACCAACTTGTTGGCCAATACCCTCTCACTCGCATTGCTGTGTATCTAAATAACGTACACAAACATGCCCATTGATTGAGAAAAAATACAATTACAAGAGATATAAATCTCAATAATATTAAGTATGTAAATGCGATATATTATCTATTGTATCCGGGAAAACCTGTGATAACTGTATAAATAAATATAAACACTGGATTTTATTTTTTCGGAATAATATATAAGTACCTATTAGTACCTATTAATAAACCAACTGAGATTGGAACTCATAATAATATTCAGCATAAAATGTTTCAATTTTCATCTTTAACCAACTTATCAACTTATTATTAATAAAAGTTTACTGAAACATCTTTTTAATGACATTTTACCTCATCCACACGGAATCGGGACCTTTTGCGCGCCAAAACTGGCAGCAAAATCGCATTATGCTCACATGTGAGTAAGAGTCATTTAAATTTCGAACACGGCATTTTAGTATTATGCGGCGCATTTATGTTGCTTTAAGCTTATTTTGCCGTATGAATCGTGTTATTTTTATTGCGTATATTGTTTTTACATTTATGGTAACTTGACATTTTCTTTTTTTTTTTGTAGAGACGTGAAAGTGTGTTTCACTCGAGAGCAAATTTTTTATAGTCTTGTGTCTTTAAATCCCTCACAGTGGTCAGGAGTCTGAATTTCTTAAACGTCGTTTCTTCGTCTTTACTCGTGACAAAAACCCTTTGCTCACTTGGTTGAGCTTCACCTAGAAAACGATTATTTTACTTGAGTAATGCCATCATCGTCCTCACCTCTATCATTGATAATTCGAAAAGAAATGTTATTTTTATTTTTTTCATTTTCTGCCGAAATTATTTCAACATTGCCTTATCGGCAATACCGGAGAGACTTCCCTTTCAAATCTCATTATAATAGGATAATGTTGAAAGACGTGATGAAATTACGAGAGTTTGAAGAAATACGGAAAAAATACATTTCGGTTTACAAGCGTCAATGTTTTCCTTTACTAACTACTAAAGGTTACTAGTTTGATATGGATAGTATTGGTTTCTTTCTCTTTTTTTCATTTCCGAAAAAAAATCCGAAAGAAATCAATAAAATAAATAAAATAATAACGCATACTACAAACTATTTAATTTTAATTTTGTAACTTAAGATATTCACTATTCATTTAAGAAAAACAATATAAAGATAATTAAACTATTTTATACTACGCACTATAATCAAAAGGTTTCTGTTCTTATTCATAACTTAGTAACAAAACTAGTAAAAATATCTAAACATCAATAAGTAATGTAAAAAAATGTCATCACCTTTTTAAATGAATTCAGAGTGCGCATTCAGTATTATTGGTTTTTTTTTAAATTATGGTTAATATAAATTTTTAATTTTTAAATAAAGCAAATTTTATCTATCTATCTAAATATTGAATTATGTTAGCTGTTTCCCTGTGAGATCGAATCAAAAATTTAGGAAAACCGTAGGTAAACTAAAGATTCTTCTATGTCTCATCGGAATGCCAGTTCAAAGGCAACGGAGCACAAAACACCAAGAATGGAGTTTTGAAGCGTTATTTTTTTTAATAGCAATACCTTTTGGGAATATGTAGATATAATATTAGTATCTGACTTAGCTCATAGGGTTAGGCAATTGAATAAGCAATGGGTAGGGCACACGGTGTTCAGAACACACGATTGGTTGCCGTTGAGTTTTTGATGAATTCTACCTATCAAAGAGAAGGCAAGGGGAGCTAAAAGCTATACAGCCATTGAGGCATTTACCATTTGCATTCCAAAACTCAGCCAGGCAAAGGGATACATAACACCACTATCTCGAAGTAATAACAAAAATAACAAATACCTACACAAAGCTTTATAGGCTCAATTGCCTTTGCTTTACCTTTAATGGAAGAATTAAATAAAAAACCATACTGATGACACAATATGAAGAGGATTGTCTCAAATTTTGGTAGTACTTTCACTACTCAAAGCTCATAACAGTTGAGTTGTTATAACGACTCGACACTGCCAACTTTAGAATTCAAATTGCGTGGTGAATAAATTAAAACCTGTGTCTCAACTCACCTTGCAAGTGCCAACTAATTTCTTTACCGGAGTTAGCTTTGCATGGAATGAGTAAACAAGTTACCAACGTTGTCTTAACCCTTAAAAGACAGCGTGCATTGTATTAGTTTTTGACTCTTGACTTTGACTTTGACTCTAGTGCTACATAAAGCGTTACTCTCACGTTCATCGAATTATATAAGTTATTGCAAACGAGGCCCGTAAGGTACCATAGATGACGTAATCCGTAGCACCAACTGTATACGTATATGGAATCTGATTCTGAAAATATATTTAAGTTAGTAAGAAACCTGCCTAAAAACTCTTTGTTATAAAAAATAAAAATAAACAAAATCATAATTTTTTCATATTATCTATGTTAAATTACCATAACCTGCTGTCCGAGTGGTCACTCAATTTCACAGGCTGAGTATCCTACTCAACCGGTTTGAATCTCGGGCGGGATAGAAATGTGTGTGATGAAAATGACACGAATGTTTGTTTAAATACCTAATTTTGTAATAAACATATGATTCTCGCATAATATTTTCCATTATCCATAATCTGTAGCTCCAGGATAGATAACGAAATTGTATAATTGTATAATAATAAAGTGGCACACAAAAATAAATTAAGGATAATCACATCTTTCTAGAATCGTTTATGGTAGTAGAGATTATATTCTGACAGGTGTCCCTTACACGTGCCGCCTCATAAATGTAAAATTAAGAAAGAATTGATTACTTTTTTGCTATTCCGTGTGAAGATGATAGGTAGAATATTGGCTACATTAATTCCTAGAATTGTTATTAAATTTAGAAATGGATAGGATTTATTTGATACTTAAATAATTTAGAATAACTAATTAAAGGTTGTATTTTCGTCTGTGCTCTGTATTTGCAGGGATTAAAGTATTAAGCACTCAACACCCACGTGAAATATTATTTTCATAATTGCTTTATATCCACTGGTGATTTTAAGAACTTGTTAATAATAAGCTGCGTATTTTTTTCTATTAACAAAACTAGTAAAGAAAATTAATATGGTATTTTTAGCGTACGATCTCGAACACACTCTTTCGCACGCATTGGCGGAAGTACAATTTTAAACTTTAATATGGGATTTATTTTCTTAAAATTTTCTTAGAACACTCAAAATGTATTTACGAAAACAAAACACACAAAATATTAACATGTTAATTTAAAATGGAAGTTTTCTTTTGATGCTGTCCGCAGCAATTAAATAAAGTCAGTGTCGTAATCGTGCGAGAATTGGAATAGTTCATGTGTGTTTGAAAGTAATAATCATTTTTAATGCAGCCTTAACAAACATTTCGATATGACTGACCACACATTTTACGTCAAAATAGATAGTGACGCTAAATACACTAATTCCTCACCACAATATCCACTCCGCCGCTAATTCCAAACCATTTATATCAATTAACGTCGAAAGTAACGCCGTTAAATCTAGCGAATTGGTAAATCCATGATGCTATATTATTAATTCCATTTATGATACCTGCCTCGTTGTTTATTCCTCGATAGTAGTCGTGGCCAAGATGAAAATAAAATTGGACTGTATAAAATGTATGAGATACAACGTAAACGGAGAGAATGTACAAGAAAAATTCTTATTTTTAATAATCTCAGCTATTAGACACGCTAATTATGTTTCAGCCAGTAATCTTTAATTGAGGACGAATCCTTCAACGAATTTTCGCGCCATTGGCTAACCGGCGGGTGTAGGACTAGCCCAGCACATGATCATAGCGGCATTGGAAATGCCCACTAAAACTCCCAAGTGTCAAATAACTCGACGTTCTTTTCCCTTCATATTGCATTTGAATGAAAGAGATGCGAATAACTTAAATTTAATTTAGCCCGTAACTACGGAATTGCAGCCATTAACATAACTAATCCTAACTCATGTGATTGTACGTACGTGGTCTTTACATAGTGTAAAATGAAGTTGTTGCCGCTGTCTGTTCTGAAACTACTCAACGGGTGCATTAAGATTAATGCAGTTTTCAGAAATAGATAGAATGATCCAAAAGAATGGTTTATATGTATATAATAATATTCTTAATTAATTATTTCAATTAAACAAAGACGTAATTGCGTTTCTCTGTAAAGACAATAGATTTATTTCAGATACGTTTTTTAACAACATTAAAAAATAAATAATAATAACAACATAAATTCACTCACCTGTAAAGACAATAAAAACAACATTTAAAGCCTTTATTCCAGGGTTTTCATCTTATTTAATTTCTACAAATAATTATCTTAATATTACGTAACATTCAAATCAATTAAATTAACATCTAACAACTGTCAGTTTACACACTTAATACTGCGCCGAACACAACCAGTACTAAATTAAGAAAAGAGGTTTTATATCAATAAAACAAACTACTACTTTTCTTTACATGTACAATACACACATATTATTATACAGAAAAGATGAAAAATCAAAGGTTTGTATTGTAATGTAACATACATATTTTTGTGCGTTTAAATCACGAACGCTGGGTAAACCTTACGACATTGATTAAATTATTTACTACAGAATTGTTTATCTCAAGAGATCGATAAAAAAGTCCGCAATGGTATATATTTATCTCCCAAGGATAACTCATTGAAATCAATTTGATCTTTGCATATTACAAAAACATATATCATATATTCTCTAATATACTGTTGTGTCCTTTTAATTGTCTTTGTGTGTACATAAATTGTTAAATAAAATAAATAAATATATGTATATTATAAACATATTATGAATAGAAATATAACGCATCTTTCATGAAAGAAACTAGTTCACTACATATTTTATATAGCGATTCTGCCCCCTCTTATAATAAACATTGATCTTATATTATTTTCAAATATATTGTACAATTTTCATTAGTATTGAATTTGCAGATAAACGAGTTAGTAAATAAATTAAGTCGTAGAAAGTGCTAAATGTATTGTAGCAACCGAAAGCATCCACTCAGATAGGAAGATTAAAAAACGACAATTAATAATAAATAAATAAATAAAATAATAACAATCCAAAAAATAAATCGACTTAGACTTAAGCAATAAAAATGTCTACGTAGGATTACGTGGTGCAATGTAATGCCAGTTCCAGTTGCTTTGTCTCTCTGTTTCTATTCATTCCGAATCATATTACACGTACTAAACTAGCGGAGTTTTTGGCGCGCAATGGCGGGGTCGATTGGGTGCTATATATTTTATTTCATATACTGTGTTGTAGTGTTGTTTTTGTCATGAAATCAGTGTATTTTTATAAAAAAATAGGTTCGTTAAATCGTGCAATATATGGCATACATCATTCAGCTTTGATTAGTGACTTACGTGAGATTTTTCATTTCCATTCATTCATTTGTACGGTAAGTTCATTTATTTAACAAAATTTTATGATTTAATTCTCATTTCATCCTAATCATTCCATTTTCGTATAATTTTATCATAATAGCTTACATTTCATTTACAAAAAAAATCTCGTAAGTCATTAACAAAATAGCGGGGACTACATTACTCGCCAAAATCTCCATGGGGCAAAGGGCTACATTGCATCAGTATCCTGGAGCCATATATAAAGATAAGAACTACATTTGTGAAGATATAGCTTAAAGGTCTTAGTTACCAGGCCAAACAATTGGAAAAAATACTCAACTAGCTTTGATTATGTCGAGGAGAGTATGCGACTTTTCTTTAACTACCCACAATTTTTAAATTTTGTTTAGCCAGAAGTTTGTTAAGCGCTTAACCGCTCTTGCTGCTTAAAAAATTCAGTTATACTCGCACGGGAGCGACAATCAACTAATAACATATTGATTATGTTGTTCGAAAATAAACTTAATCTGATTGGTTATACAAACCAAAATTGTAATACTGTCTGCAATAAGCGGTGAGACAAGACGATGCCGACCTGCAAGAACGCTAACATCTGTAAAAGCTTTTAAACTGCGCAGTATACGACTCGCAGTAAGCTTTCACCTGAGCTTTTACACGCTTGCACTTTCAAAACAGTTGCCCGTTCATTCTACAGCTAGATGTGTTCAGGAAGGTGTTTTCAAGCTGTAAGTACTTATAAATCTTGTTTACTGTATCAGTATTATACTGACACAGTACGACATAAAATCGAACTAAGCCTAAATGAAACTGAAAGAATAAATAATCTATTACTAGTAGATGCAGTGAACTTTGTATCACAATTGTTTAGACAATAGGCTTACCCGATGAGTATACAGAAACTTATTTGTCTGTCACTACTGTCATCTATCCAAAATTATCAGAATTAGAAATGAAACAAATGAAAGTTTTGAATCACGCAGAGTTAATGAATTATCCATACTAAATTACAATTATATTTTCTTAACTTCTCCACCCTAACTAATGTTGGAAAGTGTACTACAAAGCCATCTTTCCAATACAGACAATTGAGTAGCGTTAGAAATATTTCATTAGTTTCTTTCTTTTAATAAATTTATTTGTAGAAGTTAAGGAATTACAATTATGATCTTCCAAACTGATTATGACAATTATCGTTAGAAATATTATCCGATTATAAACAACAATATGTTTTTTAGATTGTTTGAGCAACTATTTTCATTTCTTTCGTCGTAATCGCAGGCTGTATATGAAATGTCCTCCGATATATTATGAAGTTCGAACGTATTGAAATTTATTAGTTGTGCACAAAGTACGGAAACAGTAATTTATGAGTTATGAGCTCCGGATATGCGCCAGTAGTGGTTAGTTGCCATATACAGTTCCCAGCGTAAGTACAATTTAATCTTTGTATTGATTCGAGGGTTCCAAATTGCTTTAGTTTAAGTCGCATTGAATACTAAAACTTGTTGCCGAATAGTTTCACCAGAGCTCGTGAGGTAGCATTGTGTCTTCCTCTTATAACCACCTTATACACTCTTATCCTTCCACTTTTCGGTTAGGAGCTGGAGAGACTGGTAACCTGTCATACAAATCTCCTAGTACAGACAATAGTCTCTCAGATAGACTTAAAATGTTTAAGATTTCTAAACACATCAATCACAATTTATTTAGTACATATTTAAATTCTATAACTGGGACAATTAGTAAATACCCGGATTATACCCACTTAAAGTTATCACTATTACCTTTGATTACATTTGTTTATTTTTCTCATACATATTGCCTGATATTAGTAAATGAGTCTATTTAAATAATGATATTTTGACTTCGATTTTGACTTAGAATCGCTTACTTTGTGGGAGAAATTTTTTAATGTGTTAGTATTAATTTCGTGTCTATGGTAATCTACCAAACTAACATTGAATCTTGTATAAAATATCTATCGGTATCTGTATCTAGCTTATTTATCTGTTAATTGTTTCTTGTCTAAATTGTTATACCTGATATTCGAGATAATCGAGACTGATAATCGAGATAGCTGTTATAATAACTTCCAAGGTAGTTTTAATAAGCAATAAAACCCTCATTAACAAGTATGCAACAACTATAAGCGTCAAAGCTCATGAGTTGCATACAATAACTGCTCGTACTACGCATAAGTTTCCCTTATGCAAGAGCTTTCATTGTTGGGTTTAGATTCCTTCCAACCCGCGAGTTGGTCAACTTCACATAAAACCTATGAATTTGTTCCCTCCTTCTTCGCGCTTAAGGTTCAAACCCCACCACGTACAAATGTGGTTTCAAATTTTGAATTCATTTGTACGTTCATTCAACGTGTTTTTCTGGTTTATTTTCATAGTTAAAACATATTCTATCTTGTTACGATTCTGATAATCTATGGTAAAGAAATAAACAGGGTGTCCTATAGTTAACCTGGAAATATTCATGTAGGATATTAACACTACATACTAACACAGGGCCCTTACAAATACTATTTGTTCTCGAAAGGTACTCGCCGAGATATACAGCCGTAATCAGAGCAGTTTACCGATCTGTTATTGCAACTACCTTACAATTTGACAGCAGATAATCATGTAAAACCAATATTTTAAATAAATCTTGCAGGCACAAACAATCTTATTATATGTGGCAATAAAGTTGAATTTGATAAAATACAACAAGCCATACCAGGTATCTCAAGCCATAGAGTGATCGAAATGTAAACGCCAAAGAGATATTATACTATGCAAAATAATTCTCTAAAGTAGACATCTATTTTTCTTGAATACATCTATTATTCTTGAGTATAGAAAACAACCCTTCCTAATGACCTACCCTCTATTGGCGTATGTGGAAATAGATCTGTTGTCATCGGGGGTACCTACCAAAACTTCCTGACAACTCCTGTGCTCTTTGTGGGTGCGATCTAGGTTCTGCTGAAATAATTCACCGGACTTCTCCCGTGCATAGTATGAAACCTTAGCTTCTAATGTTACCCATCACGTCGCTCCCTGCTGAGATTTCATCGCATTAACAGGAATCTGCATTTTCCTGTTCTTGTGATGGATATAATATGGATGATAAGACTATCACTATAACTGTCAACAACTGAATTAATTTCTTCATATTTTAATATATATCTTTGTTCATAGCTACAATTGGAATATAAGCCTTCGTCTCCATTTTTTTCACGTATATTTGCTTCTATTTTAAGCAACCGCGGCTTTCTTTATTATTTTAGGTGATTTATACATCGATTAGATTAACTGTATGTGAGTGATACTGTGACGAGTATCAATCATAATCACAAATTTGTCATTAGATAAATTATAAATTTAGAAATCTGATGAGTCAATATTTTTTTAATGTTTTCCAATAGTAGGGGCCGACCCGAGGCCGTCGATTTCGTCCTACAAATTCCGACGGCAATTCTCTGCACCTGTACCTTTAATTCCCCATTGCCACGTTTTCGGTTCTAATTCCCTTAATATGAGAAGTGTTTAGTTTGAAAACGGCCGTTTCGTTGGGATTCTAAGTGATAAAAGCTTGTTTTGCTTAATAAGCTTAGCTTAATGCGTTGGGGAAAGGTTTGATTGCGATATATTTTAGTTAGTTTGCTTTCACATTTTAAGTTCGTGTAAATGTTTCCGTGATTGAATTTCCTGTAACGTCGTCGTTGGGTTTCAGTAAATACTGACTCAAAATTAACCTTTTTAGTAATTGATCAGTTATGATTTCATAAGATTATCTAAATGTAGACAGAAACAAAACAAAAATATTATTTAATAATTACTTGTGGAACTACGTTGTAACATTACAAAATACTTTTGTTACCTAAATCAGCAATAGGGAATTGGCTACTGTTTTCTATTTGTTTAAACAAACGGGTATATATGATGATTGTATCATTTCTCTTATAAATTCCTCAAGACTATTAAATTAACACACAGAACGTAAAGAACCGATATCAAATATTTAAAATTTGTCAGCTATCATTGGCATCCAAAAGTATTTGGAGCCCATTTAATAGATTGTTTAAAATACATTGTAACACATTGTATAACAGGTAATGGTCATTTTTTTATATAATGCTCAGCAAATGACACTACCTGATGATAAGTATTCCATTGAAAATTCTTAAATTTCTTTGGCTTAGTAAAAAAATTGTTCAAAAACAAACAAGCTGAAATGAATTTTAATTATTTAAGATTAAACATAACAAGAGACCTCATATCAAAGACATGTCACAGTAGAGTATACATTCGTTTGATGAGAGGACGCAATTTTACCTCCCACTGATTTTTAATTGAGTTGCTATGTAGGGAAAGGGTTGAAATAAAGTTTATGTACCTACAATTTATTTTACAAAATCGGGCCAAAGGGTTCATTAGAATTTTAATGACAATGTTGTGAGATCTCTTATCGAGTACCTACGGAATACACAGAGCGTGGTAATTGAGTTTCACAGGACAAATGCTGTTTATTTAATGCTGATTCAAATTCTCATGATCGCATGTTATATCGTTTGATTTTAATAGCAACACTTGGTGTGACAGGTGTGTTTTTCATGACAATACAGTATTTGGTTATCCTAGAGGGACTTTTTATCACTTTACATATTTTTGAACTTAACCTTCACGTTGATATCAAATAATTTGAAGTAATTATTTGATGTTAACGTGATAGATAAGATAAAGGATGCAAGGCTAATGAAAAAAAAACAGTCAAAATAACATCATCGCTACAGTACGGTACCAACTGTAGGGGTATGTGGGACTCGGGATAGACGCGTTCCCCGACTACCTACTAAACTTCCTCGGCGACGACTCGGGTTCGCTCGAACACATTTCACGAGGTCGTCTCCTGCGCGCCTGCTGCGCCTGCTCTTGTGGGCCTAACCGTGCACCATTTAAAATCTGTCCGTCATTGGAATCGACAACGGATCGCCGGTCTTGGAGACTGGCCACCACCGAGCGCAATACTCTGCTGACCTTTAAAAAGGGCCTTTCCTCACAGACCCTCCCGGGCAGTGTCAAGAGTGACTTGGATGGAACAAACAAACTTACTCTGTGCAAAAATGAAACCACAAAGTATAAGGACAATTATGTCATTGAACAGTTGGTAGTATTATTTATTTTAAATTAAAAAGATTTTTTTTGTTAAGTTTTCAACCGTACAGGGAAGGCAAAAGGAACTGAACCACATACAGCCATGTCTTATGAAGTTAATTTTTCTCCATAGTTAGCTCCTGGATATTGGTGTAATCTATTCCTTTTCATAATGGAGGATGTTTAACAAGTAACGGCACCGTCATTTTGTTTATGACTTACCAAAAATCTTTTGAATGTTAACGATTAAGTTAAAATGTTGATGAAAAGAAATGTAATCATATTTTAATGACAAATACGAAAACAGTAAAATTATAAACTAACTCCTGAAATGAAAATTAAACATTGAAATATCTTATGTAAGTTACCAATTAATGCTGAATTATATATTCCATATATTGTACAAGACAACGCTTCTTTTTGCCATGAATTATACCAATTTCACAAAATCAATTGCACTACAACACAATATACTAAATTAAATATACAGCACTCAACCAATCTCGCCATTACGCGCCAAAAACTCTAACAGAAAGTTAATTAATATCAATTCTATTATACAGCAATTGCCAAAAATGCACACCCAATCCCAAATCCCAATTTTCCTTATAACTTTGTATATTTTATGAAACGAAACCAACTCTGTACATCGTCAAACATTTATCAAATAAAATATGCAAAAAGTTATGATGGACAATATATTCTGCATCGAATGCTATTGATATCCGCCATTTTTGTTACGTCAAGTAATTGATTATTCGCAATTTTACGAGGAGTAGCTTGTTAGCTGTGGTTTCGATATTAAAAACAAAGAAACTTTCGCCATGGTTGGTACCTGGATTGGAACTTGAGATCCTCCGTACTTCGAAACGCACATTGGTCCAGAGTAGTGCTGTTATGGCCCAATTCCTCCTATTAGGCCTGTGCTCAGAAGTGGGATTTATAAAGGCTATGTAGATGATAAACCAAAATTTGATTCGGCAACATTTGGAAAATGGCGTCAAATATCCTTGTCCGAAATGCTTTAGTGCCTCAAGTCTTTATTAAGACACTTATCTTACGTATAATCAGAGATGACGATATCTTTACAAGAACTAATGTTACAGACTATACGGGGTTCCGTACATAGAATAATGAAATTAAAATAAAAACTGGAAAACTATTAAAAATAATAAATTGCAAAACTTTAATATAATATGAGAACGCGCGGCGAGCTTGATGACCGATGGCGAACTGGACTAAAATAACTGCATTACTTTATTAGTGAATTTACAATATTCAGGTTAAAACAATAATTGCTGAAGTGAAAATGTACGCGCGATGCCCGTACACAGACTAAGTTCATTAGATAACTTATTTGAAGTGGCAATGAGCAAGGCACATAGCACAGAAAACTAACCACCGAATGAACCATTAATTTTCTAATGGCCACGTTCCTGAAAGACAATGGTGAGGTGAGCCGATGGCTGAAGACATACAAACGTATAATGATCGATTGATCCACCATATACACACTAAATCACAAACCCACCTACACACACCTTTTAATATCCCTCTTTTTGCATAGGGGTTTATAAATTTATGCGTTAGCCTGTTATATATTCGACTTAATAGGCTGGTATGATGATAATGATTTTTAAACTTATTGATTTTATTCGTCATAAATAATTCGAGATCATAAATGCTATACACTTTTTTCATGAACAAATTATTTTTCATGCCAGTAACGACAAACAACGAAAAGGAAACTCGCAAAGAAATATTTTATGAACTTGAGAAACTCATTGAAAAATTGCGCCAGAATACAAAAAAGTCGCCGAAGGCTATCCAGCATTTATTTTAAGAACTTTGAGAATTTCGGAAGCGCAAGCCGTGTCTTAACATTTACATTTTATTAATCTCCGAATTGACGCAACACAGTTTTTTATTAACAAAAACAATATAAAAGTCCATAGAATGGAAGCACATTCTAGAAAGACTTCACATTTTTTTATTAAACTTGTCGTTTCGATGGCAGAATAAATTTTCTTGGAATTATTTGGCAACTCTTGGATATGATGGAAAAGCCGGAAAGATAAATAGAAATAACCTGTCATCTTGAATCGAAATTATTTCAAAGTTTCAAGGTCCCCTTTATTCATGTAATATAAAAATCCTAATGAAGCGTATTTAAATGCAAGGAAAAGTCTATGTAGCTTATAATCAAAATAAAAATTTGTTACGGACACAATTTACATCATCTGCTCAAGTTATTAATTTGTATCTACTTAGTAAATGCGTTATATGCGTAACAAAAGTGGTTACTGTTTCCAAACCGGTATTGGGCTAGGAATGATTGTACTATGGCGTAAAGTCCTCATGAGTTTCTTTATGAGGGTAGGCTGGCCGTATAAGTAAAAAATATAGTGATGTATGATAGTGAAGAGTCTATGGAACTCCTAACTCAAGTTAGCAGTACTCATAGCCAGGAATAGCTGCTAGACAACTAAACTTCGTGTTCAAATCTAAGGATTTCAAAATCGATTAAGCAGTTAAAGCCCGTTGTGAGATCAAATACAGATGTTCCTCTTTATGCAGTGGCAACTACGCCGAAGTAGGTACGGATGTTACTACTTCTTAGCTGCTACTTAATAGAATATCCGTTAATCCATACCTTCTTTTTGCTGGCTTTCCAAAAAATACTGGGCAACGAGACTTTTTGGCTGTAGTTTGGCATATCGGGATGCATCTTCGGCTCAATGATCTGTATGTAAATGAAACTATTTCAATGAATATTTATAATATTTTCTTATGTATTATGAAGTAAAAGTAGTCGTCATGTAAATAGCAAGTAGAAAAAAAGTCGTCAAACCGAGTGTGTCATGATTTCACCACTATAATATGTCACATGCTGTCAACGCAACAAGACAATTTATTAATCTTGACATGGTTGACAACATATAAATTGTACCTGCGTCAATAGGCAAAGGGTTTCAACACTACACGAATCTTATTGATGTTTTCCATCTTTTTTGTCCATTCTCATGGCTTCAAAATCAGAAGCACTTTATTTAAATGGAGTCAATAACTCAATAAATCGTCAATATTAAAATAACTGCTTCGACGAATAATTTAGCTTTGGTGAGGAAACGGCGCAATAAACTCCTGAGATGTTAAATATTTGTTATAATATTTACAAATTATTTATTGTGTGTTTATGTTGTAAATATTAATAAATATTTTATTATTGATAAATTCTCTTTGAGCAATTTACTCACAGGTTTTGGTAGCATTACGATAATTAATTATTTTATAAAAAGCTTTTTTACATAGCATCGCTTTTATCACAGTTTAATTTATTTTTGGTTATTCTCTAATATCAATTGGAAGCTTGTAATTCCTTTGACAACTAAAGAGAAATATATTATCAATTATGAATTTCTTTGCAGAGTAAAGAAAAGTTGTATTTATTGCTCAGATATTCCATAAAAGTCATTTATGAACATGTTTCATGAGAAACAGGAGTATTTTTACGTGAATTTTCTGCTAACAAAAAATTTTCAAGTTCCTGCCCTCTGTTGTGTACATAAATAATCCTAGAGGCTTAAATCTTCAGAACGTTCATACTCTCTTGCGTTTATACTAAGTCCTTAGATACAATCTACTAAGCCATTAGCTTGCTTTTGTATTCTTATGCTGGATTACGTTAATTATGAATTTATTTTTGAAGTATCTTTTGAACACTTCATTTTTTATTACTTCGGCACACTTACACACAATTATAATTCGTACACATACTTTCATCACTACATTAAACAAGCCTAAAGTAATTGTCAATTAAATAACTTATAATTTTGATAACGATTATACGATTTTTAGTTAGTAGTGTGAACGTACAGTCGGCATCTGTTGGTTTCTTGTCTCCTGTTGCCATATTTGTTTAAAGTCCATTCTTAGTAGGGGACCTGAGATCTGTTCAACAAGCTTCACCTAAAACTTCTTTCAAGTACATGTCAATTTTGTAATCAATTAATATTTTGCATTTAGTCAATAGATGGCGTTGTCAATTAGGTTCCAATTTCTACATGGCAGTGTTAAGAGTACACGTTACTAATCAATAAATAAATATATGATTCTTGTACTGATATTAGTATTTATTTTAAAAAATTCGACAATGCCTCAGCGTATTGTTAATAAACCTGTCAGTGTTAGAGAAATGAATCAAAATTGTAATTTTGTTAATTTGTAGCATACTATTTAAAGGGGCGGCTCCCTTAATACGAGTTGTTTTTTAAGAAGTATTCTCAATATCTTGCATAATCTATACATCTGAAATTTAAGTAAACGATTGGTTACATATTCCACTTAAATTTGTCTAAATAAAAACCATAATGAATTGTATTTTCATAGAGAGTAAAGGCTACCACCGTTATATAGTTTTGTATTAAAGGAGCCGTGACTAGTAGTTCAATATGTTTTGGTGTGTAGGAAAAGGTTACCAAATATTACCGGACATAATATTCAACTTTCTTATCAGCGCAATATAATTACACTTGTTATATAAAATTAATTTCTTATTTGTTATAAGTGATGGTCGTCACAATTGGTAGGTGAGGTTCGCGATTGTTTAGGGAAGGTGCTGGGCTAAGTTAGTTTATTGAATAGGTAGGTATAACTAGGTACGTTACCCACTCGCCGATACAGGTATGCAGGAGTATCCAGGGTCTCACTTGGTAGGCACAACACTGATGGTACTAGGATAGGACTGATGGGCACAGAAAACGGGACAACGAGGGCAACGTGGCGCACACCGCGGGTACCTATGTCAGTCAGTCAAGCATTCGGAAGGAACTGGTAGATTGGTGGGGGTTAACACAATGAAATGAGCGGGTCAGGTAGATATAGGTAGGCAAATATCATGCGTCCAACGAGACTTTCCTAAACAGCGATTATCATTGATTTGGTACGCTATGTAACCTTCACCTCTTGTTCAAAATTAATTCAGTATTTACCAAAATCAAGCCCTATTTCTTTACAAATGACTCTCTAAAAATAACATTACCAAAAGTCCGAATCGTCTAGCAATATTATTACAGGACGCGCTAAGGCAGTTTGCGCTCGGAACGGCCATAATCAACAGAATAAAGAAAATGAATACTTTTGTTGTCGTTAGACGATGTTTACGACCGCGATACTATTCTGTAAATATACGGAATGCCTTACACTTCGTAGGTAACATTAATAATGGTGTTGATTCGGCTGGCATTCCAATCTTAAGTTATTCGTTTCTCTTTTATTTCAATTCAATATAAAAGGGATGTAATGACTTTTACGTACATCGAGTTAGTTAACAATAATGATTTACTTTAATAAGCTACCATGCGTTGAATTTTGACTTATTATGAGATTTAATATACAAATATTGAAAGTAAATCCATTCATAGGTAGGTTATTGAAAAGTAATATTGTTACGAGCGTTAATAATAAGGCAAATATGTCGAAATATCTCTATTTTAGAAACATGAAATGACGTTACAGATCATCTGTATTTTCTTAAAGATTCGTCCGAATGCAAGTCCAAGATATAGTGTATGCACCAAAAAAAGGTTATAAACTGAGCCTATATAAGTTATTTGATTTTAATCTTATTTTGATGAATATAAGAGATAGTTTCGTTTGAGTTTTGGTAAAGTGTTAAACCTGAACATGTATTTATTCCGCAATATGCCTACGGTAAAATTTAAATGTGTCCGGTTTGTACGGCATGAAAATATACAATTTTAAAGCATGAAACTGTTCATTTAATTTAGCGTTATAAAAAGCGGATTTTATTGTAATTGAGAAATATATCTTTTTTATGTACTGAAACGTGTTCATCAAGTTCTGCATTCACTCACTGACTGAATTCACGATTACGGCTTGTTTGACTAAAGGAGGTTGAGTTATTCTAATATAGATAAATAAGATTTAAACAACGAATTGAATATGGATACTACAACTTTTAGATTTTTTTTATAAATGTTGAAATAAACGTCAATTTAAAATTAAATCATAACACAGTCATAAATGACGACTAAAACTTGAAGATATCGAATATTGATTCATTTTATCAGTTGTGCCTTTGCATTCATTTGTCGTGCCTGAGCTGAATGGCCAAAACCGTATGCGTCTGCTGTCATCGCGTCAATTGCAGACAATTCCTTCCCCTTGATGTAAGTTTCAGTTAAATCGAGACGTTTCAATCGTGTGTCATCTCTGCTGACTTTTTTGTGGATATTTGTAATTTTAATGTCAATAAACACATTTACTATCTATTTATATTTAAAAATTAGTTTTTAATTTTTCATAACAGCGGTCGCTTGCATTCTAAATTTGAAATCAGGCGAAAAACAATTATTTAGACGATTCAATTTGATTGAAATGTACACTCGGGGTGGGGTTCTGGAGATACGTCAAAAATTATACAAACCTTTTCCTTGCAAAGACAAATACAAGGAAATAATAATAATAATATTTCTCACACTCACACAAATAGCAATGATTGATTTAATTTTTTTTGATAACGATATAAGTGATATATCTGCTGTTAGTAGTCAGATACAAAATGACCCATGCAAAAGAAAGTGGAGATGAGACTTAAAGTTACAAAGAGCGAGAACCTTCTTCATTGATATTGCACAGAACAGGCAATAGTTACAACTCGTTATCACATGGCCCATCTACTTTTTAGACATTCATCGACATAAAAAAATTGTTAATTATGCAAAGCATGCGCCGTTTCACAAAACGTAACCGCCGTATTCATAATTGGATTAACAGGGGAACAAAAAGAATAATTAACACGATGACTCCCCGTGCGATCACACAAAAGAATAGGTTTGATGCGAATATAAAAACCAGGTCCATTTCCTTATTGTGTGATTTCTATACTCATTTGTCATTTCGTGTCAGAGGGATTCCGCTCGCTCACGCTCTGATGAATACATTATCCATTCTTTGCGAACCACGCGGATGGAGAAAGAATCGAATTTCTGACGGCAATCTAAATGTTTCATGGGTTTTTACCATTCCCAAGCGCAAATTGTTTCCATTTGTTAATGAAATCCGATGTTATGGATTGATACTTCCATTTAGAAAGGGGAATTGTTTCGGGTATGTCTTAATTATTATTCGTTGCTGTGTTGGAAAAATATGGACAGCATTCCGTTTGGACCTTAATTGGGTGAGCTTAAATAAATGAAACAGTAATATGTAGTCATTGTTTTTGACGTAGAAGTGTGATTAAATTACAAATGATTTCTTCATTATCAATATAGGAATTCTATGTTGGCAGTAACGTCTCAATTAGGTAGTACGTACTGACAAGGTTAGTATACTTTTTTCTTATTTTTTCTCTCAGAACTTTTATCCGGATACTAGTCACTGACACACACACACACACATATATGGCCTCTAGTTTTCGAAAATTCAAAGAATAATTTCTCTGAAACACTATCATAATATTAGAAGAAAATTTAAACCGTTACTGAATTGATAAATTTGTATAAGTATTCTAATTCTACTTCTTAATTTTTCTTTCGCTCATCATAATCCTTCATAAACATCACAAGTATTAAATTATGTGTATGTTTATTTATCTACATTGTTCGTAATGTATGTCGTATGTCATTCAAAAAGTACACGTAATCCTTTTCATCTCTCACAATATTCTTTTTATTGTAATAGTACGATTTTCCTTCATTCATAACTGAACAAGAGTGAACCGAAAATAAAAATTCCTTTGCTTTTAAAAAACATCAGATCTCTAAGTTTTATTCTTTTGCCAATCATACTAAACGTAATGGAAAATAAATTAGGCATGACTGATCGGTGTCTCGTGTTACTCATAGTAAATATTCATAAACAATGGATTTCCGATGTCTTTTTGTCGTCGAATTAAAAATTACCAGGAGACGTAATAACATCTCATAAATAATATAAACACGTGATTACAGTTAAGAATGTTTGGTAATTCAAAGAACGGTTTGTTCAGTTTCAATATGAAAGAAACACGTGAGAGATATGTTTTCATCAAAAGGAATTTACTAAGAAATCGTCATTTGTAGTTGAGTCCATTAAAGTTTAATAGTGAATATATTATTTAAAATAATCAAAATTTACAACGTTTTGAACCATTCATATTTGTTAAACGTATTCTGGTTCAATTATAATACATTTGTATATGATCGCTTGTCGGTTATTTTTCATACTCACAATATTCATAAGCAAAGTACAATCAGCACGACAAAGTATGCGGGATTAGTTTTAACGACAATAACCGTGGTGCGACTGGATGAAAAACAATCGACGAGCTTACCCAACAGATGATGACGTCACGCTTCAATCCGTTCATGACCTCGACTAGTTAAACCTGGCCGAAAGATCGAGTAATTAAGTAATAAAGTAATAAAGGACAAGATAGACAAGTAAGACCCATTGAAAACTTTAAATCAATTATATTGCTGATAATGCCAATAAATATGTTTGTATTGTACAAGCATCATCAGTGATGCGAAAGGTCATTGTCTTCCATACGAGAGGCATAATTCAAAATTAAGCCAGGCACCGATCTGTTTTCAAATTTTAAAGTCATATAAACGTTTGTTTGACGCTTTAACGATGAAGGGAAACATTATAAGGAAACCGGCCGATTAATACGGGATACTATAATAAGAATTAGCTTCTTTTAAAGTTCGATTCAAATACACTATTGCTAATCAACTCCTTAAAAAGTTCTTGTTATCTCACATTGCTTGAGTCACTAAATCCAATTTATTATTAATTTTTTTTAAACATTTTATGTACATATAAATAAAATTTAAAATCACATAAAAAAATTACAGAAAATTGTACAAAGCAACTGCTTATGTCTATTCGAAATACGCCGCATATACGGCAAGTATAACGAATGATAGAAGAGCGTGTACTTATACAAATATAATACAATTAGAAGAGAAATAAAAAGTGAAAGTAATAGAACCAAAAAATATATAAATATATATCCATAATATATAACATAACAAAGCATAACATACTTTTTATCTATATAATTATTATTGTAGTTTCTTTGTAAAAAGAAATAATGCGTAAGGGTTCGTGTAACTCAGGAGCAGTGTTTATTCGGGTTGTTCCATGTCACAGATTTAATTAGGATATGTACTTCTTGTCATCTACCTTTTTTCTAGACTTTTCTACGTAACTATTCACATTTCATTACTGACAGAGTTACGTCTATGATATCTTTAAAGTTGCGTTTAAAAGTTCCTTGTAAAGTGTAGATCGGCGGTGATCTACAATCACACCAAATGGTGTTCTTTAAACTTTGGAATAGTGTTGATTTTCGTCAGTTCAGAAAAACTCAGCTTCGGCTGACTTCGCTTCATTAGTAATGCAGTTTTATACTTACACGACAAAGCTTACTAAAATTCAATATCAAATAGGTTGAAGCGTAAAGAAAAAATAAAAGCATAGCTATAAATCGAGGTTTGAATTTTCATTGGAGAAGAAACCTTATACCATCGACATAAGAATGATACGAAGTCTTTTACTTTACAACTCAACGTTTCGTGTTTCATAAATGCCGTAACCACACTCTATCTTTATTCTACAATATGAAACCCAATATCCGTTTTAAACTTACCTAATTAAACTTGGCCTTATACAGCTCCTTGGGGTATACCCGTACCTTTTGAGGTTTATCTGTAAATCAAATATTTTATCGCGAGATATTAATGAGCGTTCAATTTCCAACGTTTTCTATAGTATCGGTGGCAATGTTGTTATGAAATTTTTGTTGTAAAAATAACCTTTGACATTTTTGGACCTCTTCATTATTATAATATTTTTATTAACTTAAAAAAACGAGAATTCTTTTAACTTAATATTTTTATATAAAAGGGATGTATGGGCGATCATTGTTGTACAGATTATTGCCTATTATTAATTGCCGACATATTTCTTATAATAAACCCTTAAGGTTTAATCTAAACGTTAATTAAAATTGATAATAACGAAGGATTGAACAGACAGGACCGCAGTCGATTCAGAACGCGGTGAAGTCGGTGAAGGAGTCAGAGGCAACCGCACGGCACGGCCTCTATTCGAAATTCGAATTGCTGGATTTGTTCGATAACTACGAAACCAAACACAAAAATGTGAATACAACCATGTCGGTTCGAACTTGAAATTCCATTTTGAACCCAGAACATATAAATGATATAAAAAAAGTATTTTGTTTGTCATATATTCTATTAATAAAATTTAGTAGTTAGTATTACCAATTGTAGGTTGTTTTTCACACACGGTGTGGAGACGATAATACGCTATTAAATATCAAGTAACGGCTAAAAAATATGAGTTCATGGAAATGTTATGAAACAATCAAATATTATAAATTCTAGTTAATTTCAACAAATTTTAATGTAACGAAAAAATTATTGAAATAGTTAAGACGTTGTTGTTCATACATTTATTATTTATTTATCCTATGTAACAATTTATTTACTGTTAAAAGAATAAATATTTAAGTTTTTAAGAAATCTTCATATTTTAATGCGAGGAATTACAATCAACGAGGTTCATATTATTTACCACAATTACTAAGATCCCTAAAGTCTAATATATAAAAATTTAATTGTATATATAAGCTTGTAATTGGACTGCCATTTACAAATATATAAAAGTGTCTAAATGGAAAAAAAATAACTAAGATTCCTAAGTAAGAGATTATGCTATAAATGGTTTTTTTAAGAATCTGTGTTGAAACTGAATATTTTAAGTTTGGTTTCTTTCTATATCTAATGCCTATAAAGAATATAAATATATTATTTATTTGTCAGAACCTGTGTCTCATTTATTCATCGGTAGTTAAAGTTATAAATTCTATATTACATTTTTAATAACCAAAATCCAAGACATTATTATAACACTTGCCAATCCATAGTTTTTTTAATTTGAACTTACTTGCTAAAAATCATTGCTATATCGAAAAAATAATTTTATAAAAAGGCAAAAACATGTTTTTCTCGTCTAAACTAATTTCAATTACTTCGATTTATGTCACAGGCTTATCCATTTTATCGTTTTCAGTAACATCAACTTGTCATAGGGCAAATAATTTATGACGGCCCTAAATTTTATTTTCGTCTTAATTGTGTAAGTGATTGGAGTCATTTCTTTTCATATATTCGAAATGACGAAGAATAATTATTATTGCCTCTGAAATAATTTGTCACTTTGCTGGCCTTATTTTGAGATAAATTATGTTTTAATCAATTACTTATTAGTTCGGAGGAGACGCAATGTCACTTGTATACTTAGTTTATAGAATAACAAGTTCCCATAATACACACATATAGACATTACCCTAAATTAATTCCTGCAAATAATAAGATAAAACTGGGATAGGTAATTTAATAGCCAAGCTCCTCTTGATATTAATCAAAACAAGCTTTGAAAAATGTTACTTATTGGGCCAGCGTGGTTGGCCCAGACTCTTAATTTGTCCACCCATGTAGGTAGGTCTGTGCCCTGTGGTGGTAATCTTATGAGCTGTTTTGGATGATGAGTGGAACTTCAGCCTTCGTAAACTCAGTTTGGAAAATATTTTTGGATGATTGCTTGTCCTGTTCTCCCCACAGTACCGGACTTAATCATATTTTACCCTGGTAAAACACTTTTATTATATTAAGATGAAAGCTGTTCTGGAATGATCATCAAAATTAGGGCAACTTGATAGTTTAATGAAAATTAAATATGAATCGAAATTATGAAGGTAAGCATCAAGCAGTAGAATTAAAAATAATATAAAATTAATTGAACCAATAACATTTATAAGTATATATAAATAATTTTTAACTACTTCTTACTTCAAATAAAATTTTAGCTCCCTGGTAGATATGCTTAATCAATTAACTACTTCAAACCAATGTACTGTATATTAAATACAAATTAAATAAATATATTAATATTCGTCAAAGTCATAAATACATTAATTGGGGCCTTTTAAGTGGGTAAATCAAATCTTTCATGGCAATATTTACTCGTACATCTCTGCAGTAAATACTTACCTTGATTCTTCGCAAAAACCCAGTAATTTTTCCCTGGGGCCGCGTCAAAGGACCCCGCTCAATCACTTGACTGTTGCGGTAGGGCCATGAAATTTACAGTTTAATTGGCCCACTTATAATCACTTATTTGTACTCCTTCATATAAAATAAACCGTGGTCCGCTGTGTATATGTTTGTAACTAGAAAACAATTCAATATATTTTGATTCCGTTTTACCTGTAACGTAGATTTTTATTTAAGAATATTTTAGAGTTCTTATAGCAATAAAATATGATAAGATACTCTTTATTTTTATAATATGTATTATAGATATTGTAAAGGAATAATTTGTCTAGAATGATTGCTTTTCGGTCGTTCAATCTACAATTGCAAATACAGTTCAAAATAATAAAACAGTGAATTATAGGATATTTATATACATTTACATACTCAAATGAGGAAAAAATTGGAGGAATAAATTAGCAAAATCTAGCAAAGGTTTTAAGTTTAAAAAAATAATAGATGAAGTAATTAAAATATGACTTTTTTCTGTGACTCTTGTGTCGAAGGGATAAAGTTCTATTTCAATATCGCTACGACTCCATTTATCACGTTTCTTTCAAAGAGCCAAAATATTGGTGAAATGTCTAGTGGTAAGGTGTGGATTAAGACAGAAGGCGTCGTTCTACGTCGCAGAGTTATAGCAATCTAATTCTCTCTACTTGATGGAAATAAAATTTAGTAACATATATTTTAGTATTGTGTACTGTGTATTAATACTGCACTAAGCAGTTTGGTTCATCGTTGATAACGCCGTGCCTGATTTTGTGTTACCTGACAACAACTAAAAGGAAATTTTTAGGCAAGTATTAAGTAAACCATATTTATTATCCCTATCATTTGCTGTATATTTATGTATTTTATAAAAGTAAATAAAATATAAATTTAAAGATGGCAATCACACACCCGATGGACCTGATGGAAAGCGGCTACAGCAGCCTTTTTTTTTTTTGTGGTGAATGGGGCCACCACTGGGTTATGTGAGACTCTCCGGGGAGTAAGGGCCCCGGCATACTCACCAAAAACCAACGTGTTCCGCTTTAATCGAGGCTTCGACGCACGACAGGGTACTGGCTACAGCAGCCTATGGACGGTTGAAACTACTCGCTCGATATCGACCCTGTAAAAAAAATTTTATACCGTTTTTGAAGAAGCCCATGCTATACTTTATAGTGTAAACCTCCGCAGAAAGTTCATTCAAAAACATGAGCATTCGTGGAAGAAAGTTTCTTTCAAACCGTATAGTACGCGATCATTTTGGTTAAAACAAAACATTAAACGTAAAATTTATCTTAATTTTAAATACCTCAATGTCTTAATAAATTATTATTGATGACATCATATAAATAGTCTGATTTTTTCGTTCGAAACGCTTATTTTCTACCCCCAAATCAGATACGACTGCATCTGCCGGTGACAAATGAAAGCGGTTTTTTAAGCACAACGAGCTCGCCCACTCTTTCAGCCACTGAACACGAAAACACCCTTATTACCGTCACCTCAAAATCTATTCTGCGCTTGCATCATTACTTTTGTAACTTTGTATCGTAATGCTGAGATAGACTGAGGAGGCATAATGTAGGGTGTTTAAGTTATGTGGCGTTAAGTAAAGGTCCTTTATTATATTTTTCAGTATTCCTGTGATTTTATAATTAATGTCCAGTCGCTTAGTCCTATTGTGAGAAACATAGAACAGATTGTGCCAGTGAAATTGTTCCGCACGGAGAATATTTTGGCTTAAACATTGTTGGCGAAATATCAAATATTTTTGTAAGATATTTGTCAAATTAATGGCGATTCCAAGCGAAACATTGTAATTTTATCTGCAATTATTTATTTCATTGCTATCTCTTTTAATGTATTCATTAATAGAAGAATTTATGAGAGAAATTTATAAACCACTACAACACACCTTTCACAACCGATAAAAACAGAGGATAATATTTACGCTGCAAGAGGGAAAGCCTTAGGCGTTCTCAAAATAAGTAAACATTGAAAATATTTGTAAGGATTCAGTTCTTAGAATTTTGTTATCCCGTATACAGGTAAAAGGAAACAATTCGTACAAACCATTTTGTGTCACCTGTCTTATTTTTCCTACACGCCGTCACCTTGGGCTACACGCCAGCTGCCGCACTTATAAAATCATCCATTCGAGGTACTATAGACTTTATTACCATACTAAGACATTGGCCCGGATCATCGAAAATTAAATTTAAATTAACTTCTCTGTCATTACAATCATAAATAACAAATCACCATTAACGTCATTTGATTTTTCTAAACGACCATAAGCTAATTTGCCCTTATTTAAACACGTATCTTATAACCTCTGTAGCTTAAAATCATTCAAAAGTGTATGAATCGTCTAAGTATCGACTACTTTGACATTCACAAGTGATGCGAGTGACTGATATTTAATTTAGATCGCGCATAACCGAATTGGAGCTATTTTAGAATCAATTAGATCCAGATAGTTTTTTTTTTTATTTTGCAAACACAATCGGCATTGGCTATCAGTTTATGATACACCAGGTACTCGTAAATTTAATTAAGCACCAATTTTTATTTTTTGATTTTGTAAAAAAAATTAATAAGGCGCAAACAAAGCCCACATTAGTCAGTGTGGTCATGGACTCCGCAAACTCCTCACACATTTTTCTCATCTGGTCAAGAGGGAAACGTAAATAAGCTCTTAACTGATTGACATAAAGCATTTCCATTCAGTTTAATACTTGATTTAGGCTGCATTGTGAACAGTATGTTAAAATGTTAATCTTGTTGGAGTTAATAAATAAATAAACAGTAGGGCCTTAATAAATTAGTTCACAATGTATCAAATACGAATAATTTACCATACGTAGTGTTTTCTCGACACAATTACAATTGTTGCAATGAATTTAATCTAAAATCAAGTCAGTTAGTTATATGAAAGAAAAAGAATTGAAAATGAAATGATATTATTTAAAAATGATATTATTAATATATATTTAAATTGTCACCAAAACAACAACATGATTTTTCATTAAATGTTATATTTATTAAATATATAGTGCCCACCGCACTATATTTCAAATTTACGTATCGACCAGGTGACCCATATAATTTTGAAATAGCAAGTCCGGTGTTCCAATTTGTACTTTATTGCAGTTGACAAAATATGAAACTGTTTTACATTTTCTGGTCATATAATATCTTTCTGAACGGAGACTGCTGACATGCATGAATTCTCTTGCACAACTAGAACGTAACTTAGACGCGAGATAGATGGTGACGTTGCATATTTCCAGGGATGAAAAATAACTGCGTTTGGAAAATTCAATAATATGTGTTACCATAGTTTCAATCCTATAACTGCAACTTAACGAAATACTCAAGCCACAGATGATTGAGCTAGAACCTTTTTGCCTTCCCTTCCCTTCTCTTTAACGAAAAGACGATGGTGCCATATAATAATTCTCCACTTTTACCTTTTGTTAAATAATCTCTTAGGTGTATGAAAAAAAATTGATATTTTAGTATGAGAACCTGCACGTAGTATCCCTTTTAGAAAACATGTTACCATTTAAACGTATCAAAATCGTATCTATTCTGAAGGGTACGCTACTAATTAAGCTTTATAGGTTTGAAATAGACGTATCAAAGTTAACGCTTGTTTCTTATTCTTTAAGATTGAAACAAATTTTGATATAGGCAGAATAAAACCTTTTTGAATGGGAAACTTCATATCACCTCCGTACTGGTTGTTACATGCGGTCATGTTGGCAAAGCTCCAACTGCCAACGTACCAATAGAAAGGCAACATGGCGTTCCTAAATATGTCATTTAGCATAGATAAGCCTAGTTCAAGCGGAGAATAATTTGCCAAAATCAATAAGAAGCTTTATTTATTTCATTTCTAGGTCTGGAATTGGTTGCAACTAAAGTTATTTGGGGAGATTAGATCTAAGTAAAGACTGAATACTGGGTCATATTAAAATTGACTGAGTCATTATGAAAAATAGGCAACTGACATGTATAAAATTGAAGGTGTTTTTTAACTTTTAAAAAACATTTTAACTACTTTAAATCATTTTTTAAAATATTTTTTTACAAATCGTATCCACCAAATAGTAAAACAAGTAGACACTTGGTGTATACCTAAATACCCACTGATTTGAGATTTATCTTTAATACAACTGACAGCTATTCTGCGTGGCGTAGTATAACATCTTCCACGTGGACTGTGTAAGGAGCGGGAAAAGCCTAATTCGATGAAAGAGCTTCTGATTCTCCTTTCTCTTCACGTTACGCTTTTTGACGATGAGCACAAATTATAATATTACATGATTATCTGCAACTATCTTAATTATAAGCTTTTATCATGTGCCATGAAACTTTGGACTTTGCGGGATATTCTTATGACACGGCCATGACAAGAGACAGACCTTCCTTTTGTTTATCTGGTACAAGATAACAGGAATGGAAATAGTTTTTCGTTGTCTATGATGTGTATATTTATTCAGGTAAACTACTGAGTATTATAAATATTTAGTGTACCTACGAAGTTTACACATTAATATGTTTTTATAAATTAAATTGAATACATGAAGCGGATATGAAATTATTTAATTTTGATGTGATGAAAATACCAGCTTCTTCTATTAATGTTCATGTCGGTGAACACACGATCTTATTTTGAAATAAATTGTAAAACAAAAATGTTACGAGTAATTTAATTCAGGTAAGTGAAAAATGAATTTCCAATACACATTTTTCAAGTCAATCATTATTAACAAAATATTTTCGTAAATCTTTAATCGCTTTTAAAGTATTAAATGAAATATTCAGCTACGTGAATTGAATACGATATAATCATAAAATTTATTTATGGGTACATTCATCATCCAGATTATTAATTAAGCAGATAGTATATGGTGATGATAAAGAGATAAGTACTTGCAGCTTTCCTAAATGGAAGCAATTATACTTAAAAAACTTCTACATACATAGGCAAAAGAATAACATTATTTCACTATAGAACATTTATTCGTGTTATTGCTTTCATTTCTTAAATACTTAATTAAAATTCCAATACAATAGAAGAACGGCAATGTGGACCAAGAGCACGAAATTCAATTTAATTGAACGTGAAATTTCAAAAATAAAAAATATCTGATCTGGGGCAAATCACTCGATAAAATCAATTTAGGTACATTTTAAAGCACCTGAAAATGAAACTACGTCATATAAAATTAAAGATGACGTAAATTAACATAACTAAGATAATGATAATTGTAATGTAGTGAAGGCTTTATTTAATAAATAAAAACCTTTATGCAATGTAAAATAAATTGTTTTTTTACTAAATATAGACGTATAAAAAACGTAGAAAAATTTACATATAAATACTGTTTTGAGATATTTTAATATTGTCATTAATGGTAAGAATCAACCTAAAATAGTAATCTAAAATATATATTCTCATATTATGAATTATCATGTCATTTACTGCAGATTATGCGCTTGAAAATCACTGTCATTTACTGTTTGACGATATTTTTTCTATTATAACTTCAATGATATTTATAATTCACAATTGCTATTTTTATGAGAATCACCTTTTCTTTATTTCATAAGTTTTATTTTTTTATCAAACTACAATTATTTTGTGAAAATCGAACGTGTTCTTTTTATAAAAATAAATAAAAGATTGTCGATATCAGTATTTGTGCAAATATAAAATAACGAATAAGGTTGGTACGTATTTGCTTTTCATTGTTTGTCTGGTAAATATTTTCAATTTGACTGTCTGTGAAGGACAGGTTATACCGGCACTGAGCGTGGGCGATTCATACTTTTCCATAATCATATTAAGTCTCGTCTGTAGTAAATCTGTATTCAGAATTACCACAGTAAGTGAATATAATTAGTGGTTATTAAACATATTTAATATAAAGATTTTTATAAAAAAGATACACGATTTTTATCGTTTTGTTTTTTAGTTACTGGCATTAAGTATGTATTAGGTTTTTTGAGAGAAATATTAATATAATTCTCTCAAAAAACCTGACTACATTTACAAAAGAATATTGTCTATTTAAGTCAAACATTTATTTTTATTATGATTATCTATCTTCCAAATTGGATTAGGTCTACCCTTGTAAGCATTAATGTACAAATTAAGTCATTTTGTATAATCCCTTATGTTCTCTTTTAGCCCCTTATTAATTATGTATCTTCCTACTTAGGCGCATATTTTTGAATTTACGTATTTATTTTCCTTTAATGTTCTAGAATAATGTTGCGGGTTAATGTTTTGTAATATAACGATGTTTTAGTACAAATAACGGTTTTATTAAAAAGAGCAATAAATAATCGCAGTGGACGTAGCTTATAAATGCTTAGACGACAATACAAAATACATTTAACAGTGAAAGTAAGCACAAAGGATCTGCTTATTTCGGAAGGATTTTAAAATATCATATCATATTACAGTACTCTATTACCTTTTTTAATCAAATTCAAACAAAGAGTTTCTCTTTCACACATATGGTATGTTTGTACTGTGCGGTCGCAAAAAGAATAGCATAGAATTGGCAGCAAATTGTGACGTCACAGACACGAAATGAACTTCACTTCAGTGACTGTGTGTGGTTTGTAAAATGGAAGCTACGAATTTATCTGAATATTTAAAATTTCATTTCTTTTAAATTCCTGTGTGGTCTAGTAGCTAAGACTAATTTAGCTCTGGAGTTCTAGGGTTTATTTCCACCTAGTAAATTGCTTCGGCAGAACCCAGGTTTCCCTCGTAAATGGCAACGAAGTTACCGGGGAGTTTCAGTGGGTATTCCCAGTGCTGTTTTGACGAGACACTCTGTGAGCCTCACACACGCCCGCCACTTAGCCAGTGGCTTGTAGATCCGTATATGGATTCCTCCTCGAGAAAAATGGGTTCATTTCGTAGTGGGTACAGGATTTTCTACTCAGTTTAGTTGGTGATAGGGATTTTCTAAGTCCGCCTGGATAACTACCACCGCTTTACTTCAGCTGCTGTCATGATAATAATGTTAACAGCATTGATTTTTTCCAGTAGTAGGACATCTCAAATTATTTCATTTTAAATATTGATGCATATTTTAAATACACATTCGTATTATTTAAAGTTTCTACTGAAACGAACGCCAACTGAAGTCTCTTGTAAATAATTATTATATTCGTATTCCGTAGTTTTAAATGCTCTTGTCAAGTATATAGAGTACAGATTACAATACGCTTGCGATAGTTATTGAACTATAAATATATTGGCATTAATTATAATGTAAATATTTTAATTTAAAAAAGATTCGCATTTTTGAGGATTTTATTCTAAATTTTTATGTGATATTGATTTATTTTATTTAATCCGGTTTTGTCTTCATACCTAGAGATTATTATAATATTATTTTGTAACTCCTTGCTCTGTGATAGAGACCGCTTGTAGCGATAAGACCACTTTTAAGTATTTATTTTTGTGTTTGAAAAACACAGCGCTGTAAATTGTTTTATGGTTAATGTCTAAAATAAAGTATTTCAATCCATCTATATAATTATGTAACGAAATAAAAGTCCACCAAAACTACATCGTAATTCCTTGGGCTACAAAAAGCTGCCATCAAGTATCGACAAAGGTCCGCAGTGACGGCTTCGACGAGGGAATAATAAAGATTACAATGAAAGCACTTTTCTGGGAAAAATTGAATAAAACATATTATCCCTTCAATCACTATCCAATTTCGACGTTTGTTGTAAATGTAAATTGCTAATATGATTTGCTTTTCCCATTAAGTTTAAAAACAGTTATTACACATTATTGATACGACAAGAGTGTAAAACGTGTGGTGATGTTTGTAGTTACTTTGGCTTCGTATAGCACTTTATACTGATGCGAGGCTTTAAAAATCATTCGAAGACGTTACCGTATTAAGATGGTTCACATTTAGGATTTGGCTCAAAAATGAAATGAAACAAATCTATAGATTATATTCTTAGTATTTATGAGTAAATTGTACCATTACAATCAAATATGTGATGCAAATATTTATTACAATAATAGGAAGAGTCCAGTCTAGAGGAATAATTCTAAGAATAAGAAACTTACACGGCCGGGCCTCAACGTATTTGATGAATCTCTCAATGTCTTTCACGTGATTGTGATCTGAAAATGATTGCATTACTTTCATAAAAAATAATTAAAAAGTACTAGTTGACATAGTTTAAAAGTAATAAGGGTTACTCTACTAAATTTCAAACCGTTAGAAATGATTTTAGTTTCTTATTTTTCAAAGTTTTATAATTATGACACCAGTAACACTATAAGAGCCTTTTCGTGGTAACCAGATTCTACTGTAAGTATTTACTGCCTTGCATCTGTAGACTACGTCATATTGGCAATTGTGTAAGTAGTCCATAATGGTTTCCAAATTAGGAGAATCATATTTGTTTAATTATAAAGCACTGCAAATGATTCAACCTTGCTCGACAAGATAGACTGCAGCTAGTGACATACTGCCCTAGCCACCTTGCCGACCCAAAAGTGTCTTTTCACACCAGGGTCCATGTTTTATGAACTAGTTGGGGTCATAATGTATTTCTAGGAGAGTGCAACATGCTGACACGACGAAGCAAGGAGTAGCTTGAAATATTTGGTCATGGACCATGGACCTGTTCTACAATAGTGAAAATAAAATTTATTCGGTTCGCTAATACTGGTAATACTATTATAGTATAATAATTTTTCGTGATGCAAAGCAAAGTTTAATAACATCTATACTCGCACATACATTTTAGGACCCATTTCATTTCTTACCTCTTTCTTGTAAAAGTCTCTCATGAAGAACTAGTTTCAACTTCTCGGCCTCATCTGTTACTAGCCCAGCAGCGAATGCCGGTGCATAGAGCATCAATAAAACATGAATCATAGAGATGTTTGATGCTAATATTGAAAGGAAACTTGTCATTTCCTGTAATTTAATAAAAAAATATGTATTAACATTTTTCTTAATACCAAATTAGAAGATTATTTTATCAAATTCATGATGACTCGGGCATAGATTTCATTTTATTGTATTGAGATTTATTTATATCACTTTCACATTACTGTATTTATAAAACATTTCACAATACAGAGTGTAAAATATAGAGTCAATAAAATTTATATAAACTTGTATAATATAAAAAAAACATTATAAAGTATAAAGGTCAAAAGGATATCAACTTATTGGTAAATCATATAAAAAGACATAAAAACTTTGTTCTCTGAGTCATGTGTATGTTGAAAAATTAGTATTTCAAAATATAATATAATATAGTAATTCCATTGTTACTTATACTTAAACCTTTTCTTTTTTATTATCCAATAAAGGAAAAAATACTGTTAATAATAAATCAACAGAATGACCCACTAATGGCACGAGGTACTGAAAAATAAAAATATTGAAATATACAATTCTTTCACTTCAATATCTATTTTATCTCGGTTCTATAAAACACTAACCACTTTGTCGTATACACTTTTTCCACTCTCTGTTATATCTACTATATGTTTATAAATGTAATGACTAGATATAACATCTTCGTTACCATTTCTTACAAAACTAACAAATTTCTTTAAACGGAGATAAACAGAAAAGAAAATTATGAAATACATAATGAGAAAGTTGTCGATAGATAGCAAAGGTATTTGATATGTAACGATAACAATGTTGGAACTGATACAATAATCTTTAAAAAAAGTACAATAAATAAACGAACAAAGCATTCTGTAACCGAACGAATACCAGGACATGGCTACCATTACAAATTCTATAATTTTTATTCCGTTAAAATATTCTAATTTTTTATCGATTATAAAAAGACTATTCCAGAAGATGGAAAATGAACTCTTGTTTATAAAAAATATTGACGTGACAATAATGCAGTATTCTATCACATATTTTAAATACCAGCATATAAGGATGCTGCTTTCTAAAGAAGTAACATAGTAACTTATCACTGAGAAACTGACAGCAGATACTTGTAATAGACAACAAAGTGTAACAAAAAAATTCATTTTCAAAGATTTAAAAGTAAAAAATCCAAAATTTAACGAAAACAACCCAAAGATGACGATGAAATAAAGCTTTGCTCTTTTAGACATTACACTAGTTGAAGTCAGAAGTGTATTCAGTTTTGGTTTCAAAACAGGTGGTTGGACCCACATTTCCTGTATTTAAGCAATTCAACAGACCCTTTATTACACGATTGTCAAGGAAACACTGAGGTAGGGAATATAAAATTTCAATAAGATACTCTCATTGGTAATCCATTATCCTAATGATTATTTCTGTCTCATTCATCAAATGGACATGTTCAATTAATTTTTATGTTGACCTTAGGTACTTTTTGAACCAGCAATGGTAAGAATAGACAGGTGATTAATCTTACAGCAGAATTTAAATGATCATTTCAATGTTTTTTGTATTTTCTTCAAACACAGAAAATATAGATAAGCTTAATGAAGCGGCAAAAGAAGAGTAACAGCGATGATATAAAAATATAAAAAAACTACTTAAATAAGAGTGACTATAATTATGTTTACATAACTATTCTATCACTGCCTAAGGCTCTGATTCTTATTTTTTTTATGTAATAAAAATTACCATTTCTTACAAAAGTTGTCAAAAATTCAAGACAAAAATATTGAATACTCACGAGTTGGTCCTGCCTGCCTATTTGCCTGACTACATTTGAAGTTTACGTTATTTATAACGCCTTTCCTGTTTAGGCCGCGTAGCTGTCATACTGTTGTCAGCTTTTGACAGCTTAACGCCATCTAGTAAATTACCCGCTGAACCACAAAATAAACATCAAAAACAAATTAATTCTAAGGAAGATTATAACTATATTCTGTTGTGTCCTTTAATTGTCTTTGTGTGTACATAAATTGTTAAATAAATAAATAAATAAGAATTCATAACGATATATCCTGACCACATACTGAGTGTTTAACCATTGCGTCATTTACTCTTACATTGTGGGCAGCGAATCAAGCTAACGATTTCTTATACGAATAGATCTTTGATATGGGCATTAGGTAGTCATTTAGATTTTTTGAAATACACACTTTTCAAGGCTTTTGAAGATATAAGACTAGTAAAGAAAATATATCTCGTATTAACATTATTTTGAATTAAAACACAACATACCTCCCTAAATATATCATTAATAATTTATTGAAATGTATATAAACATTTTTGAAAATTCCAGTGATATACATCTTATTTAATGAAATAACCGTCGCAAAACACAAATTTAATTATATAAAGTGACTTTCGTAAGAGTTTTGGCAATTTGGAATAAAACAATTATAATCTATTCATTATAGATTGATGATTCTGTGAGATGTCAGAATGCTCTTGTGACGTAAAAAAGAAATTAATATTATCGATTTCGACTTTTCAAGCAATATAAATTACGATAATCATGATTATTGTAAACTACTTAAAGATTGTTTAATTAAATAAAGGAACAAAAATGAAAGGAATATGTTATTACGTATATTTTTTAATTAATTTTATAAAAGTATGTTTATATGGACTAAAGTATTATTCTATTCTATAATACCATTATAAAGTCTATAATCGCTTGCGCAATCCTGTTTCGTAAAGTAATCGTATAAATATTTCCATCTTTACCAGTATCTTGTCATTAATTCAATAACGATAGTGTCTGATTTGAGGGCTGTACCATATATCTACTTTTAAATGTGCCTAAAAATTCATTAAAATAGGAAATATAATTAAAAGATCAGCAGTTATGTATTAAAACATGTAAAAATGTTTCTGGCAGCAGGTTGACAAAAATAAAGGAGAACTAATGACAGATATCGTTATTTATCGACATGAAATATGGTCATTGTATATGTTTTAAGTAATTCTTTGGGTACCGATATGAAATTTTAAATGTATATTACTACGTGCAAACTGCAACAACATTTTAAAAATATATGTGATAATTAAATTGATCGGGTCGAATTGGGTTTGATCGGTCGGGTCTTTGTTTGTTTCCATTTAACAAACAAAACCAATGAATAAATTTCATAATTGCCTACAAAAACACAAACATGACTTAATTTTACTTAGTTACATTGTCGTACTTGTGTTTAATATTCCCCATTATCGATAAGTAGTATAATTGACTTACCCAGAACTAGTAAATCTTATATATGGAAAATAGGGTTGCGTAATAAAAATTATTGTGAAATGTATTTTTGATAATATTTTATAAATGGAATGGATAAAATTCATTTTAAAGTAACTATTATCCACAAGTCCGGCATTTTTTGGAGTAAATCACATTTTTACTGACATCTGTCAGATATTGAACAGACTGAGAACTTTAATTGTCTCGAGGTTTCCGGAAGTATACCGCTGCTCAGCGTTATTAATTAGTTACATAATAGTATTAAGCTGTATAGATTTTAGGCACATCTAGTGTGCATTTTGAGAATAAATGGGATGGTTTCTGTTAATCTGCTGATATTTCTATTATAGGGTAGAAGTTGGCTGCAGCTAATGTCAAATAAAGAAACAACCCACAATTGGGCATGCTCGATTGAAAAGTGCCTATTCACTTGGGTTCTGAAGGATTGCAACTTTTTATGTAGAGAAACCTTTGCAGTTTTAGTCATTGAATTATAGTTTTAGGCTATTTAGGCTATTCACATTTGAAAGATTTAGCAAAAGCGGCTAAATGTAATATCAATCACGTATCTATATAATAATTCTTTGTCGTAAAAAGTCATTTACCGTGTAACCTGTCAAATGTTTAAGTGTATTCTGATATTAGTGATGATACTATTAAATTTTCAATTAACTATTTGCAATTGATTAGAAATTAATTCTAAATCAGTCCTTTGAGTTTGACTTTGACATAACACACGCTTATGATCTCTGACTACAAAACTAATTCAAGTTAGTTCAGCATTCATGGAACCCGAGTTTAGATTAGTTCTCTTAGATCATTTCACTATTTTCATAATGATATTATGGTTGAAACACTAATTCGTCATAATAATAGTTTAGTTAATTTGTAAACTTCACCTGGTGAGTTTTAAATTGTGCGTGGTAAAATAATAAAAACTAATGTGAATACGCGTTTTGTATATTATAGATATTTCTTAGTAACAAAAATGAGCAGGCCATGTCCCGCTAAGCTTCTCAAATTTAATGTAAGGAGGTTTCCCAACAAAACTCCTCTTAATCCAAAATTTAATAACATGTAAAGGAATCCATTTATGTTTGAATTGTCGCCGCTTTTCAAATGGCATTGACGTGTAAAAAGCTTGTAAAAATGTGTTAAAAAGATACTGATATTTGAAGTCAGCTAGTTACTAATTACTTTTCAAAGCGTACAAGATCAATATAATTTGAAATTGCATCTGTATAATCACAATAAAATGCTTTTTATGATGCTTTTCGCATACAGCCACCACCTATCAGTCTCCTTTATTAACCCTCCTTCATTCAACATGGGTTCTTTCAAAAGAGCTATGAAAAAGCACTTTTTGGATCAACAAGGTCGAAGTCGCTAGTGTAATATGTCGCATGCTGCATTAGCTATCTACACATTTGGACTCATACAGCTTATCTTTAGGCAGTGTCGAATCATTTGCTGTACTTTTAATAAATAATTACCCTTAGCTAAACCGCAAGCATTGACCTCTATATAGCTCGCTAATGGCCCAAAGTCCGTGTTTAAACGATGTGATAATAATGTCGAGTTAAATGAGGCGGCATTAATAATTTTAACAGATATATGTGGGAATTTCATAATCAAGTTTAATGTTGAGACTTGCCCATGTCAGGCATCTCCTTTGTTGTCAGAGACAACTAATTTTTGTTTTGATTAATTGTTAATTCGAAGTAAAAGTGAAAATAACGATACAGATTGTAAGCCTGCCAGTGAGAATGAAACTCTCACGTCTGTTTTGTGAGCGTATAATTCAAACTGATAGCAAAACAAAATGTATATTTCAAAAACAAAATAAAAATATAATATATTAAAATACTAATATGGAATTATACGAAAACTAGCCAGTCCGCAACAGGCGCAATAAACTTCACAAAGTCGAAATATGGAATCGTTTTGTTATTATGATAAACAGTAATTACAGTTTAGACAAATTTACAAAGCATAGTTTGGATTCTGAGAATATGTGTTTTAAATCAAACGTATTGCTTGAGTCTGTATACAAATAATGTCCTAAATATTAAGACTAGCTGGTTTTGTTTGAATAAAACACTGTCACTGTCACTGTGTTTTATTCAGACTGAAAATTATAAAACACTTAATAATACATATCATTTTCACACATAAGTAAAAACTCAATTATTTAATTCTTAAGAAGTATCTCCCCGGAACTCAAAATTTTATTTTTGAACACAAGAAGTTTTGACTCCCGTGGTGAGGATGCTAGAGCTCATTAAGGAAGTGAATCCACTTTTTTAAGTTAATTTACGCCAGTAGAATGATATTATTAATATAATAATGTATATTGGAAGTGAATATTCCAATAATTGAATAACATTATTGGAATATTAACTTTAATACACCCCGTCATAACACTTACCAAGGCTAAATTATTGACCTTGTGTAGTAACACATAACATGCGTTACCAATCTTATTAATATTAGGCGGAAGATTGAAAATTGAACGAAAAATATCTGTCAGAGTATCAGACTCGAAAGGTCCAATCTTTGAAGTGGCCTCGTCTATTATAGAAGGTCCGTCTATAACTTTTGTAGAACTGCCTAATAAAAGGAACTTTACGAAAACTGCTTTGAAAACGCTTTTAACCTTTTTATGTGGAACTCGAGTGGTATTTCGGTGTTCATATTCAAATTTGTGTCCAGTGTTAACACCTTTAGAGTTAAATATTATGTAACACGATTGTCTATTATAAAAAAATCATATCTATCTATTAAAAGAGGATCGAATGAAAACGCCTAGACTAGACGCCTTGATAAATTCATTGAAAGAACTAATAATAAACATTTGTTATTATTTTTATATTTTGGCTAAATGTAAGTTTACAGCAACTGGAATTAACAGCTATTACAATTAGTGGAAACCTGATAATGCACTACTAATAATTAAAATAAAAATATATTGAAAATACTAAACGAAATTTATAATTGATAAAAATAAAACAAACCTCTGTTCAATAAATCATCAATAATTTATCACTATTGAACAACTCTAAGATCTAAAACATCAATTGTGTATAATCGAGCGTCACTATATATTTAAACCACCTTCTCCCATCGTGTTGAAGTAACGAAATAAAACAAAGAATTATAGACAAAGCTTCAACATCTTATAGATTCGTGTGGTAGTATCGTGCTAGTACGCCACAGTCTTTTCCAAGCTTTATGAATTCAAACTTATTATTATTTTCACAAATTGACCCTGTGAACTATGTAACACCTTAGCTTAGACGATAGATTTACCCGTTGAGTTTACAAACACAAAATTTGTTTGTCCCTACCGCCATCTATCAGAAGTTATCCGAATCAGAGATGAAATAAATGTCACTTTTGAACTTCAGAAGACTTTCCATACTAACTTACTAATTTTCAATTATCCCCATTACTTTTTAACTTTTCTAAGCTTAATTTAATAAATCTTATAAAACTTGATAAAAATAAGCCAAATCGGTCAGACTAATAAATAAGTATTTATTTTTACATATAAAAGAAGTAGATTTTTTTAAATAGAATCAAATGACTCCATTCCACCTTATGGTAAGCAGAAGTGGAGTCCAAACAAAAGATTTAAAGTTATTCAATATTTAAATAAAAAATTTTCCAGTCCTTGAAGATATTGATGGAGGGATTATTATTATTGCAATAAAATCATTAATTTATAATATTTATTTCAACAATTAACTGATTATAGCTTGTCGTATCATAAATACATTTGGTACGCATGTCCATACGTCTGTGGGTCTTCTCATCTCTCTTGTTTGTCACGATCCCTGCCTCTAGAGGATATTAAAAAAATACATAAAACTGTAACTGATACATTATTGATACGTTTGGCGGACAACCGAAGGAATTTTATCCCTATTGATGCGTGAGATGAATTTTGATTTTTTCGCTCTGAGAATTCTCTATGACTATGTGAGATATGTGAAGAAATTTTGATTGGAGGGAAATTCGATTTAGCAATAAAAATAATGTTACGAAAAACGAAAACTATTATTTCGCATTCGTATTTGAATTAAGAAGCCATTGACAAATGAAATACGGTTATTAATTGCTAAAGGTGCCATCCATCCATTTTGAAGGAGTTATTTTCGTACATAGCGGGGAACAAACGTTTGCTGAACTTTTTATATAAGAAAACATATATGTGCTATAATTTAAGTTATGTTGTAATGAGCCAATGAATTGAACGTGAAATGTTGTTCTGTAAATGAGTAAGGTATCTTTATAAATTTTATGTGTTTTGTCAAAACAGACAACGACCCTGGACTTTTTAGTTATAACATTTTTGTAAAAAATTTATGCGCAACAAAATTTTGTTATACATATTTATGCGCAACAATAAAAAGTACTACTAGTACTAGTGTTAACAATTTTGTTTATATGACACATGAAATAGGATATATTTTGTAAAAATCTGTCAATTTCCTCTAAAAAACCTTTTGAGTCACTACTTTTAACTTTAAACCACAATTTCAGAAGTAAACTTAGTTCAAAAAGGAACTCGAAAATCTTTTCTCCTGCTGTTATGCTAAGTCCTCTGCAATTGTGTAGAAGCAAGGCAAAAAGAGAGAAATCTTTTCTTTTCGAACACTCTATTTGACGGAACCAATCCATTAGTATCCTATTTGCTACTTTTCGAAATGAATTCTAGTAGAAATAAACAAAAGAAATAAAACACACAATAACAATAGACTGTGAAAATAAAAAAGTTTTCTAACCACAAAAGTACTCGTGGAGTGCAGTTAACTATGGTTACAGCTCGAGATATGTTGAAATCGGTAGAATATTTGACCACTTAAATATAAGATAACGTAACCGTACTATAATTTCTATTATTAACGTTTTAACATGACCTTGAGAGCCGATTTGCGGGTTGAGTATTGCAAGCTATATTCTACACATTGTTTATATATTTATGAATATAAATTCCATATCATATTTTTATATTAAACGAATTGGTAGATCATACCACTACCCATTTACAGGATTGTGTAGATAGGTACCACTAAGTTTCCTGGTATAGGTTATTACAGGGCATGAGAGATATTCAAATTTCTTGTCGCCATCATTTTATTAATTTTATTGCATCATCAATATGGAAGTACTTAATATTTCAGGTCTTTATTGACAATTTTTTCTTCTTTTATCGTGGCTGAACGCTGCACTGAACGCAAAACAGACGCAATATTCAACGATTTACCGACATTGTTGAATGTCTGTTTTGCGTTAGTGGTAGAATGATAATGGGTTATTAGCAGAAGCACATTAATGCTGATGAACACCTCCCAGAGGCTACCTGGTTTTTGGTTAGCCACTCCTCTACGTTCTAGTAGAACGTGAGTGGCTTCTTCTGTCTCTATGCATGCTCTGCATAAGTGGCTATCCGTGATACCTATATTAAAAAGATGCCTATAAAAATTGCTACGACCAGTTAGCGCCTCTGTAAGAGGCCCAGGCGTGGTCTGTTGAGCCGTATGATTGTAGAGAAGCGAAAGTTGACTTAGAGCAGAGCAAGCTTTGCCTGTCTGCAGTGTTCCAGAAAAACAGTGTTGTAGGCCCGCAATGACAGGTTCAGTTTGATGTTAAGATCTTCCGAAAAAACTGATTGTGTTTTACAGCCATCTGTGAAGATGACGAATGACTCATGAGCAACATCACCTCCACCAGCTATATCTTGTATTTATTACCAAAAACAAAGACTGGATTTTTTTTTCGCAAACGGTCCCCCATCATAGTGTTGTTAACCTGGTTTTAGTAACATTATTCGTGTATTTTACCTCAGGGAAATAAAACAGTCAATGGTGTCTCAATCGGAAGGCTGTGTACATCTTCCATTGCATATGTAGATGGAGTGGTGTGATATTCAGCATCACTTTTTTGAATTATAAATCCTGTACTAGTTATTCTCGATATTCTTACCGCTTGCCCTTCTCATCATCATGTAGTTTTGAGTCCTTTTAAGACGTGAGTATTTATGATGTTGAAGTAGATACATTGAGTATTCTGACTGTTACAGGAGGTGCTAAACTGTATATCTTTTTATAATAGTTAGTGTTCCTTTTATCGTACAAGGAATGTTACTATAACCTAATGACAAATATGTGACGGTGAATCTACCGACCCGATGTCTACCGATTGCAACATCAGACTTTACCAGGCAAGTGCTGTGTAACTTGTTTATTTTTGATTCAATGTTGAGCGAACCACTTATAGTTGCTTTAACTTTGATAGGAAAATTAACCGGAGATTTAGTAGCGGCTCGCTATTATGAGGTTAATCCTCTGACCAATCACAGGGTTGTATTCATTCGTGACACTGGGATTTTGATAGGTAAAAGCTTAAATAGAATTTAATGTCTTACCTTTTTTATCAGTTAGAATCAGTTGATTAAATAAAATAGTTTTATATTATGAAGAGAGATTATAAGTCAAATAATAATAATATAAAACAATTATCATATTTATTACTCACACATATTATGTAGCCCGAATTAAACATCATTAAGAGTTTATTTATTTATTTATTTTAAGGGCAGTCAACAAAAACACATACTAACAAAAATATTAAACTGTAGCGTAGACATTAAATTAAGTATAGTTTTTAATTACAGACAGCCACGGCATGCGATGTGGACTAACAGTTATAGTTATGATATCTTAGGTTTATATATGTTTTTTAACGTTAATATAGAAACTGATTGCAGGGGGTTTACGTTCCTGCTAATGATTTTGAAGTTAGCCTTGTATTTTCGTGCACTAAGGTGAAATATGAGAGTTGGTATTATGGATACTATATAACGGAGGAATAGTTAATAATATACATATAAATATCAGAAATATACTAAATAAAAATAGAATCATCCATAACCCGTGGATTAATATTCGTAGTCGTCATATAAATATCTGCCCTCAAAAGCCCAGATTCTTTTTTTTTTTGCTTTTCTTAGCAAAAAATCTGTATTTTTTTTATCAGATCAAGTTATCAGTATTCTATTCTACTTAGCCAGAGGTCCTGGGTTCAAATTCCGGGCTTTTTTTGAGGACAGATATTTTTATGATGAATACGAAGATTTGTTTACGAGTTATAGATGGTTCTATTTTTTTTTTCTATAAAAATAGAATCATCTATAACTCGTGAACAAATTTTGGTATTCATCATACAAATATCTGTCCTCAAAAGCCCGGAATTTGAACCTAGGACCTCTGACTAAGTAGAATAGAATACTGATAACTCGATCAGATAAAATACAGATTTTTGTTTAACTCGAACACTTTTTATTTAAATCATTGAACAGCTCAAAGGGTTAATAATATTTAACTGTTGCTCGGCAGTTATTTTACGAAGTTATTAAATATTAGTTTTGTATTCGCAATAATTACCATGATTTCCCAAATAAGCGTAAATGTGACATTACTAGGTTTTATTACAAAACCCCAAAAGAGCACACGTGCTGTTACCGCATTACAATACTTAGGGCTGTCACTTCCTATGTTTGCTATGCTAACATAGCATAAGTTTATATAATAAAATATTTATTGATGTGACAATGTGAAAGTACTAGTATAAATCTACTTAATCTGTAACGTGTGTATCATACTTTTAAGCTGTGTGAGCTTAATGCGGGCTGGAAAAGGACGAAAAGAAAAATTGTTTTTGTATTATGAAATCTACTCTGTCTACTAATAAATAATGTCTATTTTAGCTTATCTACAATAGTAACTGAAATCCTTATATTACAACTAAAATTATGTTGAGATTTTTTTACTAAAATTTTGTAAAGATTTTTTTACTCAATTACACAAACACAAAAATAGAAGAAGAGATTTTACTTACACTTTTTTGAGTAATTATAAGAGGTAGGTAGGGAATACATGTACAAGACGAGAATTCCACTCTTTTTACTTGAACGTGGAGATAGTTCATTCGTTTTTAAGTTGATCAGCGCAACTTCCTGAATAAGAACAGAGGGAAAGGTTGTATCATAATGAGTGATCTCGAGATTCTTCTTTAAATTAAAATCTTTATAGTCAACAATTTCCCACTTAGCTTGTTGTGCTAGCTGTATTTGCATCTAGACTCTTCATACAAGCCCTCGTCATTTCCCGTGCACTGTGCAAAAAATTTAATAACAAGAAAATTTAATTTTTAGCAGCCCTACATAAAATGTCTCGTTTCCTGTAATAATGGGAGTTTACCCATAAACGAGGTTATATTATAAATATATTCTATCATTATGGTGTCTATTAGTAGTTAACAATGAAATTTAATATTGCTACTGCCGGAATATGAAGGTTTACCACATTATACACTTGGATTAAGCATGTCTTAGTAATTGTGACGGCCATTTTGTTAAGAGACGCGTTATGAGGACATACGGACACAATTGTTTGCTTAATAAATGTAAACGACTCACTCACTGTATACTAGAATATATACTGTTACGAGAACTTCTACCGACAAACTGTGATGCAGTTTCACAGATATATTTACTAAAATATTGTATCCTTAATGTAAATAAATAATAAAATAAATTAAAAACATCACAATAATAGTTTTTATATTTTATCAGTTGTGATACAGCGGTAAAATATTTTTCTCACATTTTTAATTAAATATTAATACTTTTAATAATTGCAAGCATGCTAAAGTAATTCAAATGAGGCCTAAGATTTAAAAATGTAAATATAACGTTGCAGATATTTGGTATTATTTTTAATAAATTGTGAATAATATAGTTAGTCTTCCACTGGCGTTCCAAATAGCATTAAGAACCATATTTTGAAAATAAAGCAATTTATAATGACAAATATAACGCATTTACTCTGTCTACCTACTAGTCAATTTTTGATCGAATTTCTAATTTTTTTTAAATGATCTCCAACAAATATTGTAATTTCAGTATTATTTTCGAACTCTAAACCGCTAAAGTAATTTGCACTGACGGCAGCCTTTGGAATATAAGTCCAAATGAAACAATATATGAAATTACCATTTATGTGATACTCATAATGTTACAAGGATATGGATAACATAATCTCATATACTAATCGTCTCTATAGAATTCAAATAATCTTTCAATAGATAATATAGAGTAACCTATTAAGAAAATAACTGCAATAAAAGTGAAACTGTATAAGAAAGCTTTATATCATCAACCGTCTACACTACTATATACATACCACTGCTGGTCACTGATGTTCTTTAATAGGAGAAACCCATGATTACTTTTGTCCATAAAGCTACCATATTGGCGCCTTTAACAACGAGTACGAGTTCTAGAAAGCCAAATTGAAAGGGTATTTACCCTTTCAAGAATCTATCATGGTGGAAATTGCTCCGTTTTAGTCTTCTTGGATACGAAGTCACTCTTTCACTGTCTCCACGTCTACTTTACATACGAGATTTCGTGGCTCCTTTCTTTGTGGAACAAACCGTTGTATTCGTTACCCTTAGTCACACTTTAATACAACATGACTTCCTTCAATAGCGTGAAACAGAACTTTTTAGGCCGGCGAGATGGATTTGTCGCGGGCAGTATCTCTCATGCTACACTAGCTGTCTTAACTAAGGGACTCCTTTACTGCTTACTATCAGGTGTGTCAAGTCATTTGCTGAGCTTATTACACAAAAAATTGAAACTAGAGCTCTCAAAAACACTACTCCAGACAAGTCCTCAACTCCTAAGGAAGCTTACTTATCTAAAGCGTGCCTTAATTTCTCAATGACTTTATTAATTATTTGAATTATAATAATATGGAAAAGTTATAGCATAATTAATTTGTTATTATCATTACAATTATTTTAAAAGCTGATTAGTTTCAATATCGCTTCTTCTCCATGAGAAAAATGTTTGTCAATGTGGTGATAGAGACGATTGAAGAGAACTTTAAAATATAGGCGAAAGCTGTGAAAATTACAGTTATAAAATTTACTGCTTAATATAACCACTGGTTGGTATTTCATTCATAATTCTGTGAATCGTTTCCCACGAGCCAATTTAACAAAATGGCCGACGCGACAACGTGCGATGTATCATGTGTAATATTTGTGACCACAATCAAAAAACGGTACAAAATATACTATTTTTATGGCAACATTGCAACGTTATGGAAACAAAGTGCAATTGCGTGAATCGTATAAATTGGAGGTGTATCTGTTAGCGTTTCATTTATTATTATTAATCTTGTCCACGCACGAACAAAGAGACAAGGAGGTCTCATTATGCGAGGCAGCATGCACCTCCTTGATTGCCGGGCAGAGCTGTGAATTGTTTTATTGTTATATATTTTAAGATTCCATACCTCAAAAAAGAAAAACTGAACGCATCGAGAACAACTTTGAAATTCATTTGTCTGTCTGTCTTTAAACGGCAGAAAGCGTAGGAGTACCGAGTTAAAATAAATATAAGAATTGCAATACCCTGGAAGAAAATCAAATCTTTTTAAAAAAAGAACGAAGAAAAAAGAAAACAATCTGCCTATTAAGGCTTTTTAAGCTGTTTATGTCGCATAATTTGACACCTGTAAGGAAATCAAAATGTAAATACTTATTGCTTGTTATATTCGTCAAGAAGCAGTCTTCTTGTAAAAGTATAATTTTCATCACAAAAAATTACACCTGAACTATTATTTATGTATTAAAATATCTACTAAAAACTTTAAACGGAACTCAACCGTTATTTTCTCTCCTAATTCCTTTTAATTTTCACATAACGTAAATGTAATGCTGTAAAATAATATAAATTTGTGCTGTTTTTGCCAGAGACAAGTCAACGTAGCTAGCGTACAAGTGATCTCGACAAATACCAGCTGTTTCGTAAATATCCGAAGGTAGACTGTGTCAGGGTGACCACAGCTTAAGACATAAAAATGTAATAGTAGTACTTATATGGAATGCTATTGCAGTATACTCAATTAATAAAAAATCATCGAAATTTAAAATGTAAATTTATCTGTATTGTGTTTTTAAAAATAGCCATTTTCCGAAGAAATATAATATTAAACTTTATTGAACAAAAAATACATACACAGTATTTGACATTTAATACTCCATAGATAAAACAGAAGGAAATACTAATAATAATATAAGGGAATACTCGAGACTTAAAATATTTTAAGGTTGATTGATTTTGGTAAATAGTAAATTCTACTTTTTGCTTTATGAGTTCAAAATCGTTCATACCGCTGCTTAGAAAAAAGTATGCGACACCTTCACTGAGTAGAGCCAGCAATAAACTCAGCCAAAAAATAATAAGTTTCTATTTTGTTCAACTTAAACCTTTTTCGTGTTACATATTTACCTCTATACAACTAAAACCTAGACAAAAAGTCAAAGCTCATAACTCCATAAGTTAGCGTCGGCAAAAAATAATTAATTAAAACGCTAATTACGCAGTCCGCTATATAAAACTGGGCCGTGAGCTAACCGCACTTATTTACAGGGACATTGGTATATTACGTCACTAATTAAAACTAAGTCTGGAATAATTATAGCAATTTAGCGGTTAAAAGAAAAAGAGATTTAATTTAGTTCAGCTTGTTTATTTCTCACTTGCTCGTAAGGGATTGCCATATGTTATTACAGCTATTGCATTATTTTTTAACATATTAATTAATTTTTTAACGTATAATTTTCTTATTATACTGCTCCAAATTCTTAATATCCTTCATAATTTTCCTTAATAACTCTATTAGAAAAATATCTCAAATTGAATGTACTGCTACTTAATAATAACATTTTTCATACTGTTTGTATGAGAAATAAAATAGCTCTAAGGAATAACACCTAATTTGTCGATGTGCTAAAAATAATTCTTGCCAATATTCGAAGTTATTAAAAAAACCTTATTGGTAAAGTGAATATACTTTTGTGGTGAATGGACCATATTTTTGTGGTGAATGAACCATATTTTTGTGGTGAATGAGGTCCAGAGAGAAGTCTAAGAGAAAAGTTGTGTTCGGAGATGTTTTATCAATTACGTCTATCACGTGGATACATCAGATTAATTCTAGCCATTGATTGATTGATAGTTTACTTTTACGTAAAAATATTAGCATTAATATTCAAGCATCTTCAATACCTAAATTGTTAATTCCAGTGTTTTGTGTTTTTTTCGTATTTTATCTTTAGTATAAAAAAATTTCAACTGTATAATTTTAACACTCATCAACAAGAAAGTAGTGAAAATATGCGTTTGTCAATTTAAAAAATGTATTTTTATGTTATTACAGCGATTTTAGTATTTATGCGTGTGGGTGTCTATGTGCATGTGTGCACATGTCTCCTGTGTAATCTAATAGTGATGATAGGAAACAATCATGATTAATTAATAATTTAAAACATACTTTAAAGTCAATTATCATTTAAAATTCACCTAAGTACATGTAAGTTGTATAAAACCTAACTTTCAATTAAACTAGTTTAAACAACTACAAACGAGTCTGTTCTTTAAACTAAGTTACACAGATGAGAATTCCAATTTCAAGCTGAAATTGACATCAGCAATATGTTGTTAAAACATCATGCAAATGATATTAAATTCCCAGCAACTTTATCCGCAGATGTAGCGTACGGACATGTTACAAGGATAAGTAACGTAAATTAAATCTTTTTACAAAGCAATAACACTCATAACTGTGAGTCTTTTTTATTTAAAATAAAAGTATTAGAAGTGACACTATGTCACTTAAGTTACAAGTAGGTAATAGAATCTAAAGATGTAAAACTAAATCATTTGAAAGCAAATAGACATCGCTGACAACAATAATAAAAGTCTAAGGCTAAAAAAATGTAATTGATTTGCTGAAATTCAAAGCATTTTATTTACGAAGAAATAGAACAAAAATGTGACACCACAATAAATATTACGTCTGGAAACTCCAATTATTTCATATAAAATGGGCACTTTTATCCCCTTTTAGAGGACAAAGCAAAATAGAATTTGTTTTAGGACTTTTAGTGATACAGTTAATTTTGAGGATTTGATTTGGTTTTGTTCGATATGATAGTATTTTCTTTGACTGTATTGTGTTTGTTGTCAGAAACGTAAAAAAAAGTAAATCAAGAAATGTAATGCATGCAAAATCTACAAGACGATGTTAGACCTCCTAAATACTAGTCGTGTTCAAAGAAGTGTACTTTATTAAAGTGAAATTTAAGTATACTTTTCTTTGTTTATACTTTATATATTTATATTCATAAAGTATAAAAAAGTATCTGAATGTTTGAATACAAAAAATAGCCACAGAAGGTATAAAGAACTACCGGCAAAGTTCTCAGAGTTTAGGTAGTTCATGAATCACTTTACACAGGTTTATCGCTGAACAGAAATATTAGGCGCCCTAAATATGAATTGATTTAAATGAAGCGTACTATACAAAAGTGATATATATATATATAATATTTTAATTTGCCTGAAATTTTCTACAGTCTGCTAAAATTTATTGAATTATCATATATATACCTGAACCTTTATTTCCTTTTTATTTATTATTATGTAAATATTTTTTTGTTCTCACTTTATGGAGTTATGTGTATCAAAATACTTGTAATAAATTATAAAGATAAGTAATTAGTATATAAATAACTAGGTACGAAGAGTTTAAATAATATTTTATTATAATGAAAATTTGTTTTGAACTAAGCGCGGTTCGGGACATTGAACCTTAATGCTGCGCAATAGAATTATATCGATAGCCGGAGTTTTTTTAAAGGGAGTAAGCATAGTTTGTCTCTTAATGCTTCCCATATTATGTTATACCTTTTGTTTTACGCTTTTTGAAATATAAATAACTGATTTTAACATTTTAGTAATTTTTTAAATTATTCATATATATATATATATATATATATATATATGCTTGACAAATAGTGTGAACACTGTGAATGTCATAATGTGACATGTTACTTAGGGTTAATGGACATCTGTCGGTGACCACACGTTGATGTAGATTTAAGATAAATGCGAAAACCTGCTAAAGAGAGACTTTAAACTTAGTAGCAGGAACTATCCCTTTACCACCATCTACAACTAAGGAGTGTAATACGCTGCCTCCCGATGTTTTCCACGAGCACGAGCTCTTCCAGGCTAGAGTGATAAAGAACTATCTAGGTAAGCACGAACAGTCGATCACGTTGGCACTTACCATCACGTGAGGTCGTGATCAAGAGCTTCCAAATACAATTAATAAGTGCCTCATTGCTGACACTTAAAACATGAATGGTTTCACATGAGATAGAGTCGTAATTTAATCAGGGATTTGATTTTAATTTTTTAACAAAAGGGATATGTCTGGCTGGCGAAAAGTAAATATAAAAGTGTGAATTTTTACACTCGCGGCAAAATTTATTAAATCAATAATAGAATGCTAAAAGATGTGTATAAGCTGAATATTTTAAGTATTCCGACTCGAATATTTAACTCGTGTTCAAAAAATAAAACACTCATTGAGTTATTTTTTGCCGTTATGTAACAAATACTATTAAATATAAAAAATATATTATAAGTGATAACCTATAAACAAAAGTAGAACTATACTTCACTTACAGAATCAAAATTGTAGCTTAGATGGATTATACAATAACATTGAGCTAGGTACTCCTGTTCATGCAAAGATAACCTGACAGAAATCGCCTTAAGCCATAACATTTTTGTATAATAACTCGATTTATTAATTGTCTCTTATATTGCTTGTAATTTTGACTAATGTTCATAAAGGTCAAAACTGATTATAATTTCTAAAAAAAATATAAATAAATAATTTTACCGTATACAAAAACCACTCAATCGATATTAATCCGCCAAGCAACAGTTCTTTATATGCTGTCACATTTATAAAAACTAGGATTTTTGCAAATACCCAGTTATATAACTACTTAACTACTTAAAGTTATCACTAATACCAATCAGTACTTTAATTATATTAATTTATATTTTGCTAACATATTCCCGGTTGTAATATTTTAAAAGAATTTAGGATCAAACTACTATTTAAATAAATTAATACTATTTAAATATAGATATTTTTACTTTTACTTTGATTCAGTGTTTTATCACTGAAGCATCCGCTTTTTAACAAAATATATCAGTCTAAAGAAATCCATATCCACGATTGCGAAGACATTAATTAATAAATAAGCTTGTACTGGTAGATTTTTAAGATTATTTGAAATCCACACAATTATCTAACATCTAAGAAATGTAGGTCAGTCTTTAATCCTTACATAGTTTTTTAAATCCCTTTCCCGATAGTAAATACTCAAAATATCCATCGGAAACATGCTCCGCTTAACACAGACGCATAAGCTTAAAGGCTTAAGTGCTTTGAAAGCTAAGATAAAAATGACAGTAAAAAACCCTGAGTTTTTTTTATTAATCAAATTTATTAAATTATATACAACGATGGAGAATATTCTAAGCTAAACAAATATACTCGTCGTCATCAAAAAGTTATAAAATAATCCCATCAAAAAGTTTTCGGCCATTATTTATTTATCTATCAAATAATCCTTAAAAAATTTAAGTTATTCCATGTACAAAAAAATTATTTAGATGAATATCTGAGATCATAAAAATTGCCTCTACATCATATTTAACCTATGCCTGTATTATAATTTGATTTGATATAAAATTAAACTTTGAATGTCTAATAGTAAAAAGATTATTAAAAAGATATAAGTGTTTTATTTAATGTCTGTTCAAAGGATTTTAATTTATAAAGAATGCAATGGTTATGTCAGTGGAGGCTCACCCCTATACAAGTGAACGAAGCGCGAGTAGTCGCCGACAAGTCTGCCTCAGTCGGGTCAACATTCGAATAAAAGAGCTTGTTTTTCACCCTCAGAATTAAAGTGCAATTCAATAAATTATCTGTTATGTAGCATAATAACATATTTTAATTCTTTCACAATACGTACAGTTTTTAGAAGTAGCTTAACACTTTAGTACCGTTTCACACCAACAATTAAGTACCAGTAATAGTCGTCCTACAATAAACGCATTTCTTGTTTTGACAAGGAACTGCAGAGTTAAGATGTTTCTGAGGCCGACCGTACATACATGTAATACGGAATGGGGTAAGAACGATGAATGACTGAGATATTTCGACCGAAGTCGGAATTCTCTGCCACCGTGCATATGGTATGCCTTTAATAAATTGGATTTTAAGCATTCGTTGCCTGAACATTATCTCGAGATGTCGTAAATAATTCGTTTCGCATAAGAAATTGTGTATTTTCTTTATTATTTAGTATTGTATGTTTGTAAATGACATTCTTGTAAAAACTATACATTTTTCTATAAATATGTATTATATATACTAAATCCAGAAATTGGTAAGATAGGTATGGCTTCCTAGTAAAGAAAAAAAATAAGGAATAAGAAGACGGTTGACAGTTGAGCATCGTCAACTATTTCTTAATCTTAACAAGATTGTTAAAGTAAGAAATAGTCCCGGAACAAATAAACGCAGAATTTAGGTCGAGAACACACCGAATTAAATGTTTTCAATATTCCGGTTTAAGTACTTTAGTTGAAAGCTGCATAAAACCAATTGCAATTCCATTGAAAACTATACGATGCAAGAAAACTAATGTGTGGTAAGTCGGTCGAGAATTATTGCTACTTACGGCGAACTCTTCGGTCTTGGCAGTATTATAGATGTCTGGGGACCGCGAGTGAAAGGGACACACTGGCTTAAAAGTTAGATAAATTAAAATTCTGATAAAAAGATGTAAAAAAATATTTAGTCTTAAAAGATCTCGAACAAGAGCATTTAGTTCTAGTAGAGGATATCTATGCAACAATGAAGATAGCGACAAAAGATTGATTGAGGACTGAGGGTTCATTACTCAAATAATACATTTAATATGAAATGGTTCTAAATTAGATTATACTGTAATTAATGATATTATAATTCCATAGTTAATATTAAATGCAGATCACTTAAGTAAGATAACACGTAGAAATTAATTTTACAGAGTGGAGATTACAAAACTATATTAAAGTAAAATATAATTAGAAATCCTATTTATTCCTATACATCTCCACTCCTTATATAATAACACTTACCCTGTAAAATAAGAGGAACCATTATTTTGACAGCACAAGAGATGAGTGTCTTCTCTTCAGCTTTTCCTATGACCCCTGGCTACCTTAATCACCAAAGGAATACAATACTTCAGCGTATCTTTATCTGAATAAGTAATTTATTGAACCATGGAACAACATGGAATTTTGCCTTGAAAAAGCTTTATTTTGGGGAAATCAATGTAAAAATGCGATTAATATAAAACAACCAGTCTGGGTCTGCGATTTATAAATGAAGAATGATTGTTTGCAATATAAGTAGACTTCCTGATCTGGGTAGCTGTATGTGCTAGTGATGTTTACCCTGGGAATTTGTCCATGACAGCTTGTCCCAGCTGCCGTAAGTTGTAGTGAAAACCCTTTAGAATCTGCCCGGATAAAAATAAAATTAATTTATGGCGGGGAAAATTTGCAATGTCTGTTTGCTTTACAATGTCGAGGTAAAAACGGAGCTTATTGTTTAGGAAGACTTATGAAACGGCGTCAGGCTTGTTTGGACATGACAGCATTTTTTTGGATGAGGTTGAGTGTCATACTTTTTCCTTAGACCCTAAATTTTAAAGAAAGGACACTTCAAAACTGTGGCTGTTTGAATGAAAATAACGTAAACGAATGAAATAAACGGAGTAAGTAAAGGTAAAGCAAGGTAGACAAATAAATTTTTTGGCCGGCTAAGTAGAGGTGACTAAGGCAGTTTATCGCATGCTGCACTAGCTATCTTGACGTATTGACTCCTCTACTACTTATCAGGTAGTATTGAGTCATGTGCTGAGCTTTTTATAAAAATAAAAAAGGTAACTTACCAAGATTAGCCCCTTATTATCTAATTCTGAATCTATCGCTACCGCTTTCATTTTAACGTACGTCATGTTTCCATTACTGGTTAGCTGTTTATAATTGTGACGTTTCACTTTAGTACGCAGAAATGATTTTGAAGAAGATAGCTATCGCCATAGATATAATGTTACATATTAAGATCTTCAGTTCTCTGAGGCTTAGTGTGAAAGGAAAAATATCCATTGTAATTACACAGCATGAGAGACATTATCAAGCTTTATTTCTAGAATTGACATTCATATAGATATGTAAATGTAAGTGATGAACTTACTTTAAATAATTTAAAATATTTTTGTTAATTTTTTAGTTATATTATTGAAATTTAAATAATTTATTTATATTTTATTTTTAAAATTATTATATGAAGCATTAGACACCATTTTCAGTGCATATCTTTTATTAAACAAATGTATTGTCGGAAATAGTGCAAATTCGCGTAACTAGCATTGGAGAATTCCGCTTATCTGACAAGATCAATTGTAAAAAATAGGCGAAAGGCACTGAAATAAGAAATTCATTAAGAAGCAATCCTCCACTTGAGACTAAATTGTATTTTACCTTTAGTAGATTCGCGGACTATCTCCGACGGTATGCCTTACTATAAATTTAAGACTTTGGTTCAGTTCTTTAGAACTTAGATTTTTATATATGTTTATGGCCAATACATTAATATGAATGCTATCAATCTATCTTTTCAAGTGTTATCAATAAAACTAATTTATATATTAAAAACAAAACTTACGGTTCAGACGAATAAAAAAACTGATTAAAAAACTTTTTTTTTGATAAAACGAATCAAAATTTATTTCTTTACCATATATCGCAGATAACAATCTTTAATGACTGTGATAGTTGAAATTTTACTAAAAAATCACCTTTTATATAATACAATTTCTTCATTTCTGATTCACTTGGAGTACTTTCGCTTAACTGACTCTTGACCTTAATAGCCGGTTTGAGCCCAATCTAAATCTGTGGACAAAGGCACTCTACACCTGAAGACATCAAAAAGTTAACGATAACGAAATGAAAGGACGAAAAAGGTTCGGCCTATCATAAAAGATCACGAGGGTATTCTTGCACTCCTTAAATATCTGGGAACTCGTTTTTGATCTATCTAAAACATAATTATGGAATTCAATATTTTTTTGAATTATATGGGCTTTAATAATTAAAGCTCATATTTTAAAAGACTTATAATTTAAAGTCATACAGTATGCGCTAAATTTGTAAAGGCGTGATATACTCACGGAAACTAAAAATTTTATTTTGTCTGTTTTGATAGATTAAAGGATATAAAACTGTCAAAAGAAATACAATAAAAAAAATTAGATTAAAAATCCGTTTAATAACATGATTTAAAAAATTTTGGTATTTTACGACGACGTAACGTGCCTTTCCAATCACGGAGGAACTTAATAAAATATTTTTATTTGACCTATCCAGGGACAAACCACGGGAAAAGTTACTTTATTTTTGTAATCGATTACCAGAGCGACTGAACAAATACGTCAACAAGCTCCTGGATAATTGGAGTAGAGAAAATTAGCCAAAACAAATGAAGATCTTCAATTTACTTTATAATATCAACAGTAACTATAACACCGTAATTTTGTATATAGTCAAATCATAAATTGTTTTACACCTCACACTACAAAGTCAGTACGAAAAGGGAATTAAGAATAATCGGCTTACTGCGGCTTTTGAAGGCAAAACAACCGACCCACGCTAGTGAGCTTTAAATTTGGGTTGTTTTAGCTGTTTACTTTGGGAATAAGGGCATTTTATGGAGTAATTACGTTGTCAAAGGCCTAGAAATATAGTGTAAAACATATAAAATTGCAAAAACAGAACTCCCAAAAATTCATCATAAATTTTAGACAATATATATGCTACAGTCTCCCACGCCCTACAATCCACTAAAGATAAAAATGGCGGTGATATAATTCTTTTCTACCTGGATTTAAAACAGAACTCATCCAGATTCATTTTTACTTAGTGATAGACCATCAGTCATTATCATAACAGCTATTTTGATTAAATATGATATGATCCAATTGATTCAATCTTGTCATAGATTGTAAACAATTTAAAGACATCTTCGAAATCAAACAGATAAGCCTAAGTTTCATCAACTGACGTCTGCAAATAAAACTCTAAGATAATATTCACCATATTTATTGTAATAAGACAATCTCCAATTTAAAAGAACACTCAAACATTAGAAGAGGCTTATTATAAAGCAAAAAATAACAAAGACGACGTTCCTATTTAGCTTTTTTATTTTCTTATTTTGTGGGTACAATACTTAAATGCCATTCATAAAATGTCACCCGAAAGACATTCTAATGTGATGTAAAAAGGGTAGTCGTGAATGATAAATGAAAGTCAACAAATTTGAAGCGTGGGAAGATAAAGGATCTAAAAATAAAACCAACTTTGAAGAAGCTAACACTTCTAGCAATTATCTTGCCTGGTGAGCTGGTATATTAGAAAGATGTTTATCGGTACAGAAGGAAGAATATATCTGCATTACATTTGGCAGACAAACAGATGTCCAACCTTGTTGGACAGGTCAAACGTATTAACACATCATCCCTACAGTACGGCGGCAACTGTATGTGGCACCCGGAGTAAAGGCGTTCCACTACCCACAAAACATCTGTTGACCATCATGGTGCATGCCGGCGATGACTCATACTCGCTCAACAATATTCCATCCGTCGCCATCAGTGCCTGTCCTCGCAAGCTCTACCGTGTACCGTTTAAAACCAGTCCGTCATTGGATTCAACCATGCACCAACTTTCAGCCTACTCAGCAGAATGGAAAAGTGCTTGGAGACCCACCAGAGGGCCCTGATAGGAACCTTTGATTACTGGAAATTAGCCAACTATGATCGCAATACCAGTTCAAGGTATGCTGTCTGTTAAATTGCCCCTTACATCAAATGGAAGGGCATCAAATGCATTGAGTAATCCTCCGACCGTTTCACCATGGAGGATCCCCAACCCGTACCCTGTAGTAACTGTTGACTATAACAACCCCCAATATCAAAGAAATCATGAAAGTATTGTGCCATAGATTAGAGATTTAAGTTTAATGTTTTTGGCGTCAGTTCCCCTGCCACTGCTGTAAATTTGTGCAGCTCAGCGCACACTGAAAAGCGCTGTTATTTTTAGAAGATCCAGCAGTTGCATACTAGCGTGCTCTGCAGTCATCACTATAATAAGTAGTTACGGTAGCTAATTGCAGAGCAAGCAAAATGAACTAACCCCTATGACTATCCGTCCTTGTTGTAATAACAGTGTACCGTAATTTTTGCAGTTAGAATATTAATAAGTGTAAGCAGGAAAAAAAATATAACAAAATATTTTTACATTGACTCCTATCATCAAGACCGAAATAAGCATCATTAGGATGTAAGAAATATACATATATTAATAAGAACATCCATGACCCAAGAACTCATATTTGTGTTTAAAACATCTGCCCAAGCCAGGGCTAAAACACTAAAGCCCTATGCGAGAAGTGAGAGTGAGCTAAGTGTAGTACTGAAAAAAATCTGCTACTGAGTATTTGTTGAAAATTATAATTAATATAGTTGAAGATGAAAAGAAAAATTTACAATTGAAATAAAAAAATGTCTTATATCGCCTCCGGCTATAAGTTTTATCCATTTCAGATTGTATAGTAATTAAAGAAAGGTATGAACTCTGATTTTAAATCACGCACAAGTTCTTTTCTTTTTCAAAATACGCATATTTTTTTCTGTATTTGGGGTTCTTACTCGAATCGAAGACGTACAAATACCCCTGATTGATAGCATGTTTCAAAATTCCCTAACAGAATCAGAGCCAACGTGCAGTATATTAGAGTTCATCACTCTTAATTAAATAAAAAAGTCTTTAAAAAAATCTGCAAAACGATGCTTATTTTTTCGTTAGCAAAATAAATACCACAATTTCCACTCTCGTCTGATTTGAATCAAAGACAATAGAATTTTCATAAACAAAACTTCTACCATTCATTATGCGTCACTTTATTTCCATGACAGGAAATTAGATTTGTCTTTTGTTAACCCAGAGATGAACACGGACGATTTCTCTTATGGCACAGTATAAATAACGCTCTAAAAATATTTCTAGTAACTGTAAAAAAGTAGAATAATCTTTATCATATAATTACGATCCTGTGTATTTATATATGATAATTTTTATAAGGGTTATTGAAATTTTATTTATAAACTATTGGGGTAATATACAATAAATATGACGTTGTCTATTTTAAAGTTTCCATTATAAGACTAACTTCAATATTTTATCAGTATTTTAAAGGTAACTTAATACTTTTATTTTGGTTCCATTATTATCAATGTCCTGTTCTGATGATGGAAAGCATGACAAATGGATGGAACTCCACGATGTTTAAGGGCATGCATATAGAGATTTTAGTATTTTAATGAACAAGAAAAGGATTTTCATTCAATAGAGTCAGGGTCCGATGATAGTATCCAAGGGATATAGAGGGCGATCTTTAAATTTTGTAATAGCACTTACTGCCTGTTATATATTTTTCTAAGCTATTCGAATATTTGTATTCAGAAATTCCGATCTTGCACTCTGACTCAATAAAGATTGGCGAATAATGAAAACGTATTTTTAACCGTTAATCCCGGTTGTCTTATCAACTTAAAAATACGTTCCAAAACATCGTGGTATAAGAAAAAGAAATTTTTGTTCATTAAAATTTAAATTTAATGACTTTTGTGCCAACTTAAATAACATAAAATTCAAAAATTTGATAAAACACAAACATTGTGTTACTATAAGGACCTATCTTAGTCTATTCTATAACAGACTAAGGTCCTTATAGTAACATAATTCTTTCAAAAGGAAGAAAACCATTGTGTAACTATTTACACAACGGTTTTATCTCTTTTGAAAGAATTTAAAATGACATTCAAATTATGACAATACACTGTGTTAAAGTTTTAGTAAAGTAGCCATTATTGAAAATTTAAAGTTTATTGAATTTCATAATATTAAAAGCGTTCGTAATTACGTAGAAATCTGAACACAATTTTTATAAATATTCACAGCTTTATATCAAATTTTGGAAAAATTAACATTTCGTACGGAATTTTGGTTAAATGTCGAGCTAGATGGATTACATTTGAAACATTTCCTATCCTAAAAAAACCTAATTAAATTTTACTTCATCTCATCTCATCTGATGGTAAGTGGTGATAAGGCTGGTGATGGAAGATGGAAGCGAGCAACCCTCAGATTCCTCAAACACAAAGAAACTTAAATATTATCATTAATTGTTGCCACGCCTCCTTTACGCAGAAAAAGATTTCGTAACAGAGAAAGGAATCACGGATTCAGACGGATAACTGGTTAGCGTTAACTATGCTTACCAGCCAATCTGAGTTGAAAATTACTACCCATATGGAGAATTGAATTCCTGTCAGTGATCTGACGTGATCAAGGTGACAAGAGGCAGCTCCAAGGCACGTTAAACTGTCTTGGTATTCCATGAGTTTTACCCACTTTTTTAAATTTAATAATGTTGAATAAATGAATAGACTATTCAAAATGTTGATTATTTTATAGCTATCCTTATTGCTTTCATAGCGAGGAAACGAGATGCATTGCACTTAAATTTTAAATTTACACTACGGATTTTAATCGCAAGGTTTATGAATATTAAAATTTTTAATTAAGCTCAAAGTACCAGGAGCTCATAAGTACTAAGAGGGATTTACGGCTAAAACGAAGACCAGAACCCATGTTAAGCATATTCAAATTCTCTCATCCCTTTATGTATATCGACGCATAACAAAAACAAAGTGATTTCAGACAAACCGTATGGAAAGGGAGAGCTTTACGTAAAATAGAATATACAAAATCCTCGATCAATACTCCCGTGTCTAAGTTACGGCACTATTGGGTACGGAATTTGCACTGGAAGGATATAAGTTTCACTTAGTTTAAATTTATAAAGCCAAGTTATAGCGCACGAAAATTTTACTATTTCGGGGAAAAACCTAGGTCTTAATTTTTGTATTTAAGTTAATGGTTTTTCGTAAACGAAAAAGAAATCTAGTTAATAATTGGTATACGCGTACCCAATATATTATTCATAAGTTCTATTTTTTTAAAAGCCAAAATACGTTAATGATGCCTTGAAGTATTTCTTAAATGATTATCATACTTACAAGGCCAGGGCGGTGACTGAATACTCCTAATCTGTTTTTTTACGTCTGAAGTCTTGACCCAGCAGTGGCACGTGAATAGTGTTTATTATGAGAGGATTTAATACTCTGAACTATAGGTCTATTTAACTATAAGTCTTGCAAAAATATATTGAATTTTGTCGCGGAAGATCGGCTATGGAAAATACATGTAATTATGTGGCCTTTAAATAAGTTGATTAATTAACATTTGCTATGAACGCTATTCAATATTTTGAAATATAAGTTATTGTTTTCAAATAAAAGGTCATAGTCCAGTTCATGCTTCCTTACTTAGATGTCTCAGATGAACTAATGTCTGTTTTGACAGTTACACTAGAAGCTCTTTTTAATAGGAAAGTTTTTATTCTAAAATAAGAAGGCAAAGGAGTTTATGGTTAGCTCGGATTATTCTAAATGCCTCCAGCTTATCACTGACTTTCACACCTCTCTTGAAGTAACACATGTCATAAGGACACAGAATTTCATGCTTAGAATGTTTAGTAAAGAAACGTGTAACTAAATTCTTTTTATATAACATTATGGTGGATTAAATTGATTGATGATTTTAAGACACACATGCTTCGGAGTAGAAATGGTTTGTGAGTAGAAAACTCTATAGTACATTCGGTAAAATATAAATTTGCACCGAATCGAACCGAGTCTATTGAGTTTGTCATCAGCAGTCCTAATCGTATGCAATTTTTTATTCAAACATAGTTTTGGAAACTACTTTTGAAAACTGCATTACATTTGTCAACTAAAGGCAAATTACAGTAGATATGACTTTATAAAATTAAATGACAGTAGAAGAGTTTAAAATATGTCACCTGGATACATTGTTTCCAGGCGGCGTATTATAAACTGTTACGTCTACCATTAATTTCGAAATACATTAAACTTTTTTGGCAAGGCTTTAGAGTTCATTACGAAGCTTAAGATAACGAGACATTAAAGTGAATAGAAATATGAGGTCTGATCGGCAACGATACTGCAATTTCTAGCGAAGTTTTCTATGTTTTGCTTAGGTCATAGTTAATATATACCGAGTATTGTATAATACAATATAAATATAAGACAAATATTATTTAATAAAATCGACATATGTATTATATAATACAATCAAACTTGCATATTCGGCTCAAATTCAAATAAGCGTTCAAATACGAATATACATGAATCTGAAAAAGAAAATTAAAAACTATTAATAAAATCAATCATTTAGTTAAATCGCTAAACATGAAAATTACACGCACAATCTTGAAATCTAATTAAAATTTATAACGCCGCTGTTTAATTAGTGATGATTATGAAAGTTTGTAGAATTTCGACTTATTTTAAGGTAAATGCTTAATGAAATGTGAAGGCTTGATGGTGAGCTGTTACTTAAAACAGTTGTGCTTATAAAAGGCGTCGAATTAAATACTTATTTGAATAGAATCACCCTATTGCATAAAAGGCTACTTAATCTTTTACTAAATGATAAATTAAAAGATTCATTCCAAAAGAAACCTTTTCAAAATTAATATTTAATACTAATAGAATTTAAAACAAAATGATCATTATAATAATGGAGCTAAAAAATAACAAACATAAAAGGGAAAGAGAGCGTACGTACCCAACAGGAGCAGCTAAGACATCTAAATTAGTTGTTTCAAAGGTTTAAATTTATTTCAGTTGTCAAGAGAGACAATAGTCAACACTTATGTATACTAACGGGGTTTCCTTGGGCTTATCATCAAAGTTACTAATAAAAATTATTCAAAAACTACTCCAAGACTAATATGTTACAGTGTCCTTAGAATCCTTCTGGTCATTTATAGTCGAGTTATTGTGCTCAAGCAATTGTTAGGTACGAATAAAATAATATACCTTTCAATCCTCGGAAGCCGCTGCCGACAAACTGTTATACAATTTGGCAGAGTGGTGATTTGTGTATTAATGCTTATTAAAATAGAAGTTTCAACACCGCAAAAATCCGTATTAAAAACATAGTTGTATAATAAATCGATATTTTGCATTGAGTATAAAAAATAATACTAGAAATTTTATCTTTTCCCATTAGTTCCGATGTAAGGGTCGTTCACACGACCGGTCCGTTATGTCTTGTCCTGTCGCTCATACGGCTAACAAGAAGACCCGGATTATCCATCCGTGTTCGTATAGCAGTCGTTATATTTATGATTTATTACTTCTTTACTCTTTCTAGTGATATTTCTAAGCAAGGGTTTCCCATAATATTTAGTACACAGCAGCCACTTTAATTTTCAGCGAGAAAACATAGCTGTATTAAATTAATAAAAAAACAGATTTGTCATTCAATAATTTCTATTAAATTTAAAGATACTAGTAAAGTCATTACTCATTTATGAAATGATAATTTCAAAGACTCCTTTCTTACCCCTAATTTGAAATACTAAAGGTAAAAGTAATGATTATGTAAGTGTTTCGTTCGTTCAGTTCAACTATTGTTATATTTACTTTTATTAGTAAATTTAATGAAAACCACGAAAAAAACTTAATTTTATATAAACTAAAATATCTAAATGCTAACAAAATGCTCACGCTTGTCTAATCATGAGCATTTTGTTTTAGGCAAGTGTTTAATTATGGATTTTATAAAGCCTTTTTGGTAACACTAACAGATTCGACATCATTAACAAATTAACATTAATTTCATATGAGTAACTGTTAATGGACCGAGCAAAAAAGCGAAAAGCGTGTAAATATTTTTCATTTTTAATGAGCTAGAAAAAAATACGACAAAAAAATATACGAAACCTCTCTTTCATACGACATTTCCAAATTTGCATAACGGAAAATATTTAAGCACACGAAAACTGTTTGGAACGCAAAGCGACAACAAACGACAAAATAAATAAAAAACCTATCGAAGAAACAGTCAACTGGCTGACACGGTTGAACCGCTCGTGTGTTACGCTCTTTAATTGTTAAGTTTTATAATACTTAAGATGGAGTTCGTTAACTAAGTCGTATATATTATATAGCTATTTATTGCTTTAATTGCACTTAGTTTTGTGTTTTACATCTGAGAATTTATCGAATCGGAAAAAAGCATATTTAAATTTCGAATGTCAATCTAATGAACATGATCAAACTCTATAGAAATTGTATGCATCGGTGAGCATCGGACAAGCTCTATGGCGCTCTGGTTTCGATTACAAAACAAATTTTGACACGGTTATATGATTTTATGGATATGTAAATATAAATTTGGTATCTCGAGCACGTCCATGCTTCGGAAGGTACTTTAATCCGTTAGTATTTTTGAGTGTGATCAAAAAATTACAATCAGGTTTTCAAAAACAAACTTAACTGACCAGAATTTGGAAGTGAACTCAATATTTTAAGATTTGTTGAATGAAAATGTTTTATTGTACATATTATGTCAACAAGACACATTAAGTGGTTGGCTTCGGTTGCTATGGCAACCTTTCACCGATCAAGCCTCAATGGGCCAGTGTTGCAATGTTACGACCCGAATTCCTAATGTATTTTTTCTATGTAGGAAGATCTGTAATCAGCAGTCATACATATAGACTGATGATAACACGATATTTTGTAATAGGGGACTGTTTATAAAAAATCTTTTTTACATTTTGAACGTTAAGGGCGGCAAAGGAGCTTATTGAAAAAAGTATTTTTAAGATATTTTCCAATAGGAAACTTTTATGAAACCTCTATTTATCATCTAACTACTTATAAATAAACTGTGGCACTCAAATACTGAACAGAGTAAACTTGTTTGAACTAACTATCAATATTGAACTACAATTTGAAACTGTTGAAGGCTGTTATAAAACTAATTGCTGTTGACGGAGTTGCCATTTTAAGGGTCAATTGACCCTTAATAAGTGTTATTGTTATATTTTGAAACTGTTTTTTAATTGTTCCTTAACTTTATTTGATGGATTACATACATACCAGTGAATATTCTTAAATCACAATCGAATGTTTTGTTAATCAAAATTTTGAGGACTATTTTCTGTGAATTTTAAAATTTTTAAACAATAATGAACTCTATCGGTGTCAGTGACCGCTATGTATTTTTAAATAAAAAATTTTCGATGTACGTGTGTTGTCCAACAGAGCGTGTCTATGTAGCGTTTATACACAACAAGCAGTATCGTACATGTGCTCACCAAATGTATATGTGCACGGGTCTGACTTATGTAAGTCCAAGTTCAATGACAGCGGTGTGACCGCGCTTATTTTACAAATTTTTAATGAAAAACTATATATTTTGTTATATTTTATTATTTGAGTTTATAAATAAAAATTTAAAGTATAAAGAACTATTTCATTTCATCGGCTTTTTCTTAGTTATAATAGTTTATAATTGAAAGTAATAATATATTGCGGTCCCACGGACCGCACATAAATAGTTAAGGTGCAAATGGAATACATCCTGTGTATTCCATTGCATCTTAACTATTAGCATCACAGACGCTCTACCAACGAAAAAAATAGTTTCTTTGGTCTGGACTACCCTACTCCTAAAGACATAAGGCTGTTGACTCCAAGCATACTTACTAAGCTCGTCTGGGAAATATTCCTGGTATTGTAGTTAAGTTTGAGTTGGGTCTGGTAGACTTTCGAAGATAGGTTAGATTGACGTTCAATATATGTAAAAATTGTATAAAAGTTGATAAAACTACCTTCAAATTCGTTGTGTTAAAAAATCATAGCATACAGAGTACAGACGACGGGAAATGACATTATTTCATACTATGTTGTGATAAGTTTTTTATTTAAAATAAATATAAACCTAATATTTTTCGTTTCTGTATACTTTTTTAGCAGTCACTCTGGGAACAAAATAATCAAAATCAGTCAAGCCGTTTAGGCTACACGAGGCCACGAGATATATACGCGTTACAACCATTTTCTCCTTTGGAGTTGGTTGGTAAAAGTGGCATCCAATTAAATGTCTCCACTTATATAAATTTCACAGGCAGCAGTTTTGAATGGGAACTAAATGTTAAGGTGAGAATGCATGTTACCTTATTCATAATTAAATTGATAATTAAATTTAAACCTTATTTCTACATAGTTAAGGAAGATTGGAATAATAAAATTACCTTTGCAAACAAGTGACATGGTAACTTGTAGTACTTTCACGAAAAACTTCAATCAATCATTAAACGAGAAAATATTTTGTAATCATGCTGTACCTTTAAGAATTGTTATATAGAAATTCGTTTTGGGAGTTGTTTATGATTCAACATAATTTATCATGATTCTCAATTTTGGAACTTGACACGGTGAAGACAAATCTTTTATGGATCATTTAATTTAATTAAATTGTAGAATTTGCTGGACTGATTTTGAAGTGCTGGAAAAGGTGCCAATTACAGATTATAAGCCCAAAGATCTACTTGTGAGAAATTGCATGCAATTTCAATTTCATCGATCAGCCAGTATGAAATTATCATAAATGGATGTCGAAACCCGGTCTTCAATAATTTTTGAGAAGCATTCACATGCAGACAGCACAGACGATCTCAAATTCAGTTAGTTTTGTGAATTTTAAATCACTGTCTGAAATGAAAATCAAGAGATTTTTTAATACCCTAAGCAGTCTGTTAGAAAACTAATCAAGTTAAAGTTAAAATAAATTAAACATCCATTCTTGAGCGCAACAGAAATCAGACAATCAATATACCTCATTATGAGAAGTGCACAATATTTGTCTCTGACTATTACTGACTATATATTCAACACTGTTCAGCCACCATCAGATACCATTAAATTTTAATTATCGGCCGGGAATATAAAAATAAATTGTAATAACCACTGACTATTGAGATGACTGGACTACTGTACCTAATGTATGGCCGTACAAATTATACACTTTTGTAGACATAAAAATATTTCACATGGCCTAGAAATTAAGTTGTTAAGGAAAATATAATTACGTATAGAATATCACAGATAATTTCTGCTAGAAGAATTGACAACAAACCTACGAAAATAGCCATTGTTAATATTTGTTTACTTTTTAATTGTCGTCCGAAGGAATAATGTTTTCAGTTTGGATTGATGATTATGATATGGTGTGGAGAATATGAAGAATATGATATAAAAATGGAACATTTGCGTTGAAAGCCCATAAAAAATTATGTAATTATCCAGAATCTACAATTAATTTAATTATATAACCTGATATTTAAATTAAAAGTCGTACTTCCATTTCATTATTTACTTGTCTTACGTTAATATTGTAATAATGTTATACGGCATTCTATACCAACTTATCTATGTTTATTTCAAAGTTAGGAAACGCATAAAAAGTGACCAATAATGCACGTTTATATCATTATAATCACGGTGATACTCGTTCTAATCGCCAATAGCCATTAACTCTCTTCTTAATCGTTGCAAAAAGTCCTCCGAAAATACTTATTCCATCGCGTATTTAGTCACTGTGACAAGTATCACTATCAATCGAGAATCTCTCGTCAGCTACAGATTTATTCGCTGGTCGCTTAGTGACGTCACGTAATACCGTTTGAGTTATTTTTCTGAATCGCCACCGTTCGAGACTTTCCAGTACCGTCCGTTCGATCCGGTCATTACTCAATTTGTCCTAGGTTAACAAATTACCAGCAGTGGCTAAGCTTCTACACTATTGGCGTACGAATACGAACACTTGCTTAGAATTTGAGTTATTGTAAAAACACTGAACATCACTACGTCACTACCACTCACCAAAGATTGATTTTATTGTGCCAAACGTGTTGATCTAATTCTTGCTATATAAATATAAATTGTAATTTAGTTTTTTGCGAATAGTTGGTACCTTTAATTATGTTCAAATAGGTATATTCTCAGCCCATCTAAGGCAGAGTCTCAAGACAATAGTCTTCCATAAGCCTGTGTTGCCAGTGATGACGTACGAATATAATGAACGCGATAATATGCTACATTAAAATGCTCAAAGTCACCCAAAAGGCAATGGCAAGGCAGAAATAATAAGTTTCATAAGAAATCTAAGGTCGCCGATATATCGGCGACTTAGATTTCTTATGAAACTATAGTGCAAAGAATTTTGTGACTCACGGAGCAGTGAGCAGCTGCATTGCAAGGAGGTTTAATGGCCTTTGAGGCGGATAGATCTGGGCCTTGCCGTCCCAAACTTTGCGTGAGGATCTTTTGTCAGATAGTTGTAAAAAATGCTTTATAGTGTAAAAGAACATACGCTTGATTTCAATGGAATTTATATTTCATATTGTTCGTTTTATAACTGTTATCACCTGAGTTTTTATTGCGGCTTATATCAGTCATTATGAGCATGATCAACGCTACCATCTATCTCCATTTTCTGAAGCTTATATAAATTAATGGGTTTGTATCATTTAACATGTGAACATTTCAATTTGGGCGGAATACCTACAAAGGTATTTTAGTATCAGAATTTTAAAGGAATGAAATAACTCTGATGCTAATAATGGAACTCATTTAAATTTGTAATTATATTTATATTAAAAACGAATGATTAAATCAGCCTGTACATTATCAAATTAAACTTTTACTAATATTGATCTTGCCTGAACCCTAACAACTACCTTTCCGAGCAATCTTAAACTAACTGTACTTGATAATTTGGATAATAGAAAAAGCTACGAAAAAGTTATGTCGATAAGGACAAGTTTTCATGCATATTATCGCGTTTATATTTTTAAGACTCATGGCTTGAGGAATCGTTTTAACATTATCGTGTAACAAATACTTGAGGTTTGCAGTGTCAGCAATTTCAAGTTATTCTCGTAACTGCAAGGTAAACACGGAGAAAACGGCAGAAGATTTCATTTGTATGTAGAAATAAATATATCAGGAATACTGTTTATTTTTACTTGCCCAATGTAAATCTAAACTGTACGACAATGGGACACAAATGGGTAAACAATTCTATTGTATTTTTTCGGTTCCTGTGAATGTTGTTCCTAACATCAGATATAGTAATGGACTGGAAGTGTATAAAGAAATTTATCCTATTGTGAGAGTAAAAATGAGTATTATTACAATATTTTCAGGAAAAATATATCCAAGTATATATATATTTGACTATTAGAACTGCTTTTAGATTGTTTTCAACCAGTCAATCAGTATTGGCCCATCTGACAGCCAAAAGCCTCACAAGTCTAAAATTAAAACTATTTTAACTATAATCATAAGAAGTAATTTTTACTGTAATTATCCCATAACTGATTAGACATTAGCAAGATCCGTAAAAACAAGTAGTCAGAAAAAGAACTACGATAGTATAAAGAACTCACTAAATATTTCGGCTGAATATTTTTAATACTGTTTCATAAATCTATTAATACTTGATCATCATCAAATTCAGCAGACAATGTCGACGGCTGAATTAATACCTCCACATCGTATTATAAACAGCGCGATCAGCGGACAGCGGAATACATCTATCTGCTTCCATGAACATTACGAGCCAATCTGTCCATCTTTTGCGCTATCCGATGCATGGTAAATATATTAAAAGTTAGTGATTATTGATTACTCAAATATTGAAATATTTTGTGTGAACCCTATTTGACAATACGATCTTCTGTAGAATGAAGGCAACTTTAGAATAGAGTAGAATAGAATAGAATATATCTTTATTGTAAATCAGATAATTCAAAAATGATAATAAATAAGCCTTTAATATTTTACATCATTAATTAAATGGTGATCAGTCATTTCTATTTGATTCAACCATTTCTGCCAATGTCAAGTGACAAACTACAACTGTACAGATAATAATTGATTAAATCACAGCACATTTAAATAAATACATTATTTTATTTTATATTTAATAATAAAATGAATTTGGTTATTAGTTTTGTCAGGAAAACTTGTTCTAAGATAATCAGGAAAAGAAAATTTCTTTGATCAATCACAACCTGATCATCCTGTGAGCTTATGATCGATCTCCAAATTGAACTGACGTTTTATTATTAATAGTCATTTAAATATATATTTATTATTTGCTCTATGTACTGGATGATAGAGTTTAGTAATATAAGAACAAAGTCTTTAACTTTATGGAAATAAAAACTATAACACAACCCCCGAACAATATATCTAATCCATTAAGCTTATAATCTTCGCCTACAGATACTAATATCTCCTATAGATTAATGCAGGCAGCCTATAATTGTCCTCAGTAAGAAACGAGCTCCTTTATTAATGGGCCTAATGATCTCTTAGAGCGTCGTCATACACGCCTCTTATCGTTGAAGTACGGCGAAGATTAATTAAAAGACTTAAGCATGCTCCAGGTTTTATCTTCAAGTTAGTTATTGCCTAAATCGCTTATTTTATATTACTTATCTTGTCATTGGGCTTATGACATTGCTAGTTCTGAAGTCCTATAATTTATTTATTTATGGAAATCACCTGAATGGATTCTTCTGTGAATGAGGAATCCAGGTGTAGCCCGGTTCCAATTTCGACTTTATGATCAGAAGGCTAACTCGTGAAAAATGAAAATTAGAAATTTAATCAACCATTGTACTAAACGCTTATTTGGGCTGATAATATTCTTATATATTAAATATAACAACGTTTTTCATTAACGGACTAGTTCAGCGGATGTAAAAGTAAGAAATGGTTTTATTTACGGAATACCACGATAATTGAAAGTCAAAAAATATTGTTCTAATCTTTGAATGTTTTCACAGTTACCCTCAAATTCCATAAAATATCATCAAAAGCCTGAATTCGGTTTGTTTAACCTGCATTGGGGTAGTACACCTACAAGTAGGTCAAATCGTTTACAAATGTAACGTAATGTAAAATAGCCTTTTCATGAAGGTTATTTTTGGCATATTTTACAAAAACAATAAAGTTAAAAATAAGTTATTTATTAAATGGCCTTGATTTATGGGATAAATTATTATTTTTTTGGATATCGCACCATTCCTTCGATCAAGTTTAAAACATATTGTACTAATACTTGTCACTGAATCTACCTTTCTGGAACTGTTTTATTTTCTTATTTTTAATTTTCTCCCTCTTTTACTAGCTATCAATAACATAAAAAAGTATTTCATCTAAATGGACCTACATGGTGAATCCAGTAAAAATACGATTGCTTAAAAACTATATTTTTACTTCAAACTTTAATCTTTGCCAGTTAAATACTAAGTCTAAAAGTATCGTTAGACGTTTTTAAACTTTTCCAGACAAATTTTATTCAATGTACACTATGAGTGCATGTTTCGCGTAAAATTGAGTTCCGTACCCAAGAAACGCGGTCGACATTCTGTACTAAATACCATGCCACATTTACCGCTAGAAGGAACCCTAATGCATTCTCAATAAAGTTTGTTTTCGAGCAACATTCATCATAAGAAGCATGGTTCAACGCAAGAGATGGTTGCATTGACCAGTATTGGATGAACTCTCTGGAGTATCCAATTTTCCTGCGGTTTACCAAACCGAATACTTTTGCGGGAAGCGTGAGAGATCAAGTTGTAGTAGTCTGATGCGCCCGTGTTGTGCAGTACAAAACGTTTTATAGCAAAAGAGTTTGATATTCGATGGTGTGAATGACTACCGGATATTACTTGTAGGTTATATTGACAGTGAATATTTCTGCTTTCTAACCTAAAAGTGAATACATTGTATCAAAATTTGAACAGTTAATTATTTAAAAGGCGGCTTAAAATAAATTTCGAATAATTATTGTTTGATATTTAGCTTTAAAAATGTAAGGATGGGCTAAATCGTAATAAAACGCGAAAAATATTAAGCGCTTAAATATAGTTTAATTAAACTAAACAACATTAATAGATTTTGAGAAAATTTATATAATAATTATAATTATATTCATTATTATAATACATGTATATATAAAATAGACGGCTGGCTGTCTACAGGTCCAGTGATCAGTAAACCTTTTTACTTGATCAGCGGTCCCGGGTTTGAATACAGGTAGCTGGTACCTGTAAATTTGTTTACGAGTCAAAGATGATTGTGTGTGTATCTAGAATATTTCTAATATATATATTACTATCTATGTACCGTCGTTACCTAGTATTAATAACACAAGCTCTTAAAAATACTTACCCTAGGCTAGATGATAAGTGTGTATGTGAAAAATATATTACTATTATTAATTAGATCCAATTAGATCCACAGAATAAAGATTCTATATAACAGCGTTTATTGTCTGTCCACTCACTGTATTTTACTTACACATTACATGTGATGATTGAGATAAAAAAATCTAATTTTGAATAGCTTTTTTTTCAATTGGTTAGCAAACTTTTTTTTGTAATAAGTATTGATTTTAAACAATTAAAATCTTTTTAGCGTTTGCTAAAAAAATTAAATCAGATTTTAATTTTTGTAAAATATGAGGCGTTCGCTTCTCTGTGAAAGACAAATATACAACTGTCATCATCAATCCACAGCATGGATCTGACAGAAAATAAAATCTTGTAGTGAACCTTGAATCTTGTATATTTTGAATCTTTCATCTCAATAAACATTTTAGCTTTCGACTCAATAAAGGATCAGTTTTTATATATTTCAAACAGAGCAAGCGATGTAACGCAATATTTTATGAGCAGAATACGCGTGTTTTCAAGTGAATTACGTAATAAATGTCCTGACATTACCTGGCTGACTTAACCGAACGACTGCATGCATTACTTATTTTACGTTGCTACACTTGTGGACAAGAAAAATGGCCAGTACGTTTTTTTTATATAATTTAAGTAAATACAAATTTTACCATGAATACGTTTCAATATTTATATTCGACTTCGATTCTAATATTAACTTTTCCTTCTTTAAAACCAAATGTTGAACGCAATGGCGTTAGAAAAGGCGTAGAGAAGCCTACATTGTTCATTTCTCCACAACTATTTCCAATTTATTTCTGTACTCCATTTTCATATACACTTGAAAGAAATTCTTCTTATATTATAAATGGATTATTTATTATTTACTCACTGCGAGAAACAAGCACCTAAATGTTTTTTTTCTTGTTGAACACTAATAGTGTAAGTTCTCGAGTGTACTTTTTGCCTTAAAAACAGTGGTTATTCTGCTTTTCATTTCATTGTTTGCTGGATATAATATTTCCTAGAATTTAAAGTGTCTATCGAAAATGTTTTCAAAATATTTCCTACTTTTCTTGGCCATTATTGCACAGTAAAGTTACAAGTATGAACTTCTTGACAAATACTCTCACGAGAATATAAATAGGGTGTACATGATATAAGGTAAATCTCAAGGATATAAAAGTGATTGAGTACTGGGATATTAAGAAGAAAAATTGGGAGATCGGGTTGAAATCTTGTAAGTTTTATGGACAAATTTTACCAGTTGTCAGATGAATATACATGCATTACACATTTTTTGATTTAATAACGAACGAAAGATAGAAGCTCTTTTTGATTTTCTTTTTAATTTGTGATCTTTTTTGACAAGAATATATTCTTGTCCAAAAAGATCACAGGACGACGATAGCTAACGTTCTCTACCAGTCTATCCAATCATAGTGTTATTGTAAGGTTTCTGATAAGTGTCTAGAATATTAGCTCCACTTTTTTAGCATATTTCAGCCTATGAAAGGGAAGGCCAAGAAACCTAACCTATACAGCTCTGTCTTATGTTTTCATGATGCAACAATTTTCAATTAATCTTGGGGGATAGTAAGTAGTCAGCACAGTCGCTTGGTTTGCAAAATGACATTTATTTTACAACCCAATTGCTACTGCGATACAATTATTTTTTGATGAATATTACAAAATTGCTACATACATTTTCTATTGGCAGGCTCTTTTCTGGTCAGAGGATTTAGATGGGAGCATGGATGGTGGTTAGTAGCCGCTATTGGTGGATCCTTCTGGGCTAGTGAAGTCTTTTATGGCCATGGATTGTGTGCCTCTTTGGTTCACAGATTGTGACCTCTAGTTGTGTCCAAAGGGGAAGCAAAGCCGTGACTATGCCATTTTCTGGTGCCCCAACCATCACGACCCCACCTATAGCTTCGTATGGAGAGCTACATTTGTAGCCATGTAGGCTTAAATTTTGCGCTGATTTTCATTCTGGCTGCTCTTGATATTGCCCTTGATTACCGATGAGAAAAGGTCAATTTTAGTGTTAGATAGCGGAGCATTGCGCTTGGTGTGGTGGCCGGTCTTCAAGATCGATGGTCTTTCATCAACTCCGATAAACCATGGTGCATGCTAGGTCTCACAAGGACAGGTGAAGATGGCGACCAGGTGAAATGTTTTCGGGCGAACCTGACTTGCGGAATGGCGATCAGTCCGGAGAGGATGTTTAGTGGGTCGTATGTGAACGCGTTCACTATTAGTCCCACATATGTAAATGTATTAGACCTTCCCGACAAAAATACAACTATATAGGATTTAGAGGTTATTTGCTATGGAACTTTTAAACTTCTGTCATTTAAAACAATTTCGTTGACTTTTTAACGTGTATGAGTACATAAATGAAAACCAATATTGTTAAAACAAAATCTATATATCATGGGAACATAATGCAAATACTCGGACCGAAACGATTTCTACTACGCTTCATTCACCAGTAAACACGATCGGTGCTCATAAATTTGAACTGTATTCCCGGGGCTGTAGGTATATTTCAGAGCTGCACTACTCAAGGACGCAAGGGTAGGCAAGGTGATTAATTGTTACTAATGAAGTGAGACGGGTCTGGAGTTAGAAAATGGCCAAACCTAAATACCAGTAATAACAGAAGACGTTGACGGAATAGCTTGAATATTCTAAGTAGTTATAAACAAAAACAAACCTTGTAATTACGTAAGGGGGAATGTATTCGTTGGCAGCCATGTTTTCGTTCGGAATACACGGAGAATATTCATTCGTTTTTATTCAAAGTGTATAAAACGTCACATCGTGAAGCGTCTGTGATTGGATGACGAACGTTATTAAACTTTATTAAAACCAGTCGTATTGCTAAGAATTTGAGTTTACTTTGGCACAAGCCTTTTGTGACTGATTTCAAAACCAAGGAGTTTCTATGTTCCACTATATGTATTTTATTGTATGAATTTTCTGAGGTATGGTCTGTGTATTACACAGTCAGAATCTAGTTTAGGACAACCCAAAAATTTGGAAGCGGAAGTGGTTTTGTGTAAAGCAATATAAATTTTTTCAATCATCTAGTACGCATCAGATAGGCAATTTGAAATCAAAATTTTAAAAACAGAATGTGTCAAACACCACTGAAACAGACTCCAAAACACAAAAAGGTTATAAAAGTTCTTGAATAACTAATTTTAAATTCTTTTTTTGAACATTATTTCCAGCAACAATACAAGTGAAGCAAAGACTATACAAACTACTCTATATCGGGAAAGAACTCTCTTTTTGAAATAACAAACTCTCTTTAACAATCCGGTAACGAAGCATATCGTTACCAAAAACTTTAAAATACATAAATTTAGGAATGTGACGTAAAACCAATTATCGATAAATAAAAAATATATAAAATTAGGTTTCTTTTCACTATCATTTTCTACGAAAGGATTAGAGGTACCAATTGCAATATTTTTGTTGAGATGAATAGTTCCTGTTGCAGTTTTAAGTTTTTGAAAATTAAAATACCTGTAATTTTCTATTTTAAACAGCTACTATACCACCTATCAACTATAACTTAAAGGGATTGATAAAATTGTGAATTAATATTTTATTTTCTCCAGGAAATCAAAACATTTCTTTGAGTTTATGTTTCAGATAAACTTTATTTATCATTAAATTTAATAACGAAAACTTTATTTGAGCGCTGCGCCGCTTCTTGAGTATCATTCGTTGCTTGCAATTCAATCTTTCAGTGTATTCCAAAAATAAATTTTGCAAAAAACACTACTTAGTCATGAAAACAATAACGACTAAAATTGTTTCTGCTTAACACACGAATATCTATCTGTCAATGGCAAGTAGAAATAGTAATATTTGATACACCATATCGAAACATGTACCAAAATGTTTAAATCCAACTAAAATTACAATTTAAATACAAGGTTGGACATAAAAGTGTATCAATGTTAAAAGCGAGTATACAAATGGATTCTTCCCTAAAACTAAAGCAGCAACGGGAACCTGTTCCCTCGTTTATCATTCACGTCTGTTCCTCTCACGAATGTGAAAATATATTTCGTGATACATTATATTCTGTAAACGATGCAATTTGAAATTCACCAGCTTTATTAAATAATTGCAATTTTAAATTTTAGGCTGTTAGCTAGAGAACTGTTGTCCTCTAGGCAATAGATCTCTAGGCAACAGCCTAAAAACTTACAGATTCTAGTCTAAATAGTGCATAGAAAAGAAAATTAGTAAGCCAACTCAGAGCTCGTGCAGTAGGGTCGTCGCTTTTAGTCAATGTCCTAGCAGAATAATGAATGATGCACGTGGCTTTTATTATTACCATTTAAACAATATTGGTGTCTTTTGTAATTGATTTGATGATTTACATAATTCAGGGCTACATCTTTAACCAATAATATAAACTCAGGTTTGAGTAAAATCAGAGTTAATTTGTTTGTCGAATATATAGCTAAGTATTGTTCAACTTGTCAATACATATATATAACTTAAACAATATTTTCTTTGTCGATTTAAAAAGCTTTACTTGAGCTTTGGACAATCGAACATAGCGCACTTTTATCACTGATAAACTTTGTCATTAAGTGCGTATTGTCAATGCGTAGATACACCACTACCACACCACCAAACAAAGTTAGCTTGGTGCGTTTAAACGAATTACTTGTTTCTTTGACTATGCCGTTAGAAGACTATTGATAATGTCAATATTATCGATTACTATGATCATGACATTTCTACTGACTTCTTTCATTAGCATCTATTTAAAGAAAAGTTTTAAAGGATGATTAAATATTGAACACCAAAATACTTCAACGGCCTTCCGTATACAAGTCAGCAGACCCACATTAAATGCGATTCAAATATCTGTCGGAAAATATTATACAAATAATATCTACATTCGTAAACATGAACATTCTTCCGCACATAAACCCTAAAGGGTCAAGTTTCTTTATAAAAAAGCTCTCGTGTATTTTTTGGATCCAAATATTTTATTGGATTACAATGTTAGCTTAGTTTTATTTGAACAGAGCCGATTAGGTATCGAACTGAAGTCTGATCAATTTTGGGTATCAATTCGAAATGTTTATTTATTTTATCGATATTGTTATGACGATAAAATAAATAACATTAAATTTAAGAAACATCGATGTTGTTTTTTTCGGCAAATACAAAAAGTAAAAATCAAATTTGCAAATAAATATATAAAAAATAAATATATTACACATGTGTGTGTTTATATGTATGTTATGTTATGTTATGTTGTTATATGTTGTGCACTACTTAATATGTTAGCTGTTATATTTAAAATAAGCCACACCTTTTGTGATCTTTTTCTTGTTTTGATTTCTTGCATTAATGCTTATGTGTATACAGTAAAAAAATGAATTTATATATATAAATTTACATATATATACTAATACACAAAAACGCTTTTCTGAATATAATAATATTTATTGAGTGTTGTTTGAGATCTAGAAAAGCTTTCTAAGATACTTCTTAATAACAAACCAACCAAATTCGTATTTGTTGTTATGTTGTTCATACCAGTAATTTAGATGTATGCAAACTCTGGTATTTAGTCTTTAAAATGTAAATTTCTCGTACGTACTACGTTGGCGTTGAGTTTTGACATTCAATATTCATCGGCATTTTAACAAAATGATACTCAGATTTTTTAAAATCTAGCATTACTGGAATAATTTATTTTTAGTCGTATATCGCCAACTTTTCTTCTCATGTTGTATATCCTGCCTGTCGTAAGGTTGTCTGGAAAAGATTTCTCTCAACGATAAGACCGGAAATTATGCTTACATCTTTTTTGTGTTATATTTCTGTGATGTGTGTGAACAATTAATATATGATATATGGAAAAATACTTAAGTGGCAATACCAATCCTACTAGGAGGGGCAATGACAATACAAGATACTGTTTATTGTTATTCTGTGTACAATTGATGTTACAAAGTAATAATTTGTGTCAACAGATTGTCATTTTCGGCCGTACAATATAATGTATGCAATACAAGAGTGATATCACACAATATATATTCTATTAGTGAGGTGTCTCTGGCTATCTGTTAATGAACAAATTATTGATACCTTTTTAATGTCTTATTACTTATTAATACAACTTATTGTATTTGGCTAAAAGTATTTTATATATTAGCTTAGTTAATAATAATTTATGACATGTTAATTTAAGTATTTTAAAATAAATTTTTTTCTAAAATAGCGCAGACGCTTATGCTTATCCTGTTATTGTCATGATATGACTTAAGAACGACTCAAGAAAACTACAAAATGTACTTCAAAGCTGTCAACAACAACAACTACAACTTTATGTCGGAATTTACCAGAAAAATATTCCACGAATCATGTACAGTCATATTTAATGTAGTGAATTTCAATAAACTTGTAGTCGTTGGTTCCGATGAATCGTCAACGCGATCCTGATAGCAATTCCGATCGACTTCCGATAGCTGAGTCAACCGGAACGTGACTTAGAAGCGGAAAAAATCTCCCTCAAGACTTTTGAGGACATCGTTTCTGTCAGTAAGTATTTGATTGGATTGGAAAGACAAATTTTAAGTGAAAAATATTGTAATTTTTTTGGCATTTTACATTTTTCTTAATCGTTATTGTTGTAAACTATTTTTGTAGGATCAAGGATTAATGGCTGGAACAAAACGATTAGAGTGCTCTGATTGAGACTCTGACAAACAAAGCTAATGACGCAAGAGAGTTGTTTAAGAATACTTAATACTCATAAAAGAGATATTTACTTAATTAATCTTTATTACACAAAAAATAGAATGATCGGACTTAATAACTGCCGATTATGGCACAAACATACACACGCACCCAAACACTCACACAGACACACACGTTTTAATATTGGTATTATTAAGCTTCATTGTATACATAAGTTATTATGAGGAAAGCTAGACTTTTATATAAACTATTCTGTAACATGCGCTTACTTAATTACGCGTGCACTTATATAGAATCGATTGGAATCTTCATTTTCTTTTTAGATATTAATCTCTTGTTTTTTTAGTTATTATAATATCACTTTGTACAAAATACTATTGTTTAACTTCAACAATTATTATTGCGTGGTGGAGGCCCGGTTTGGTGTAACACGGGGTATTCTGGTATGGATATAAGCTGTTTGACCTGATGAATTGCAAAACCCAGGTTACCCCCGTGAAGGGCAATGGAGTTACCGGGGAGTTTTAGTGGGTATTCTCAGTGCCGCTCTATTGAGGTACTGAGTGAGCTCCACACCCATCGCTTAGCCAGTGGCGGGTAGGTCCGTAAATGGATTCCTCCTCGTAAAAAAAATAAACTGTTCAAAAATATTTTGTACAGAGAAATAAATGAACTAAAATTACTCCAGTCAACCATTCAGTCCAGTAAACATTGCGTTATCAGATAATAATATTTCTCGTTGTAAAGGTGCAAATATAATATATGAAAGTTATAACTTACACTCATACATTACATTTAGAGTGCATGTCAGATTTACATTTCATTTAAATTTCATACAATTCTCTAAAACCAACCAGGAAAGTTTCAAATTACACTTATGAATGGTTATAATATAGAGAACAAACTACGTATTTAATGAATAAATTTACTTTGTTAAAATCAAGTGAAATGTTTGAAGGTTAAAATTACTCAAAAGGAGTTTTTAGTCTAATGGAGCTAAATAATCTAATTTTATGGTATTTTCAACTTGCACTTCACATACTTCTAATTATTCTTGTCATAGATTGGCAGAAACTCATAAAATACTTCAAAAATAATTCATAACGTATTATTTTTATGCTATTTGTGTTGTTCTCTGTTTAACTTTTTCCAATATTCAACAAAAGAGTTTCTTGGTCTATTTTGAATTTTAGCTATCTCTTATTCGGGTTTAATTTTATGTGTCAGTGTAAGAAATATTATCACAAAGTTACGGAAGGATATTAAAATCTCTTTTAACACTGCTCAAAGATGATTAAAAACATTGGTATGTTTATCTCGTTTATCATCAAATTTATATTTACTGCACACATTGAGGAAGTATTTAAACTGGGGTCGTTAAAATATCTTATATTCGTTCGCCTTGACCTCAATCGGAACCAAACACGGTTTAGGTTAGTATAATAAGCGATGGGAAGGTGAATATCGAAGTATATTGCTCCACTTGAATACCTTAAAGGATAATGGGTTGTATTCGTTTAAAAACGGGTATTCCATCCGCACATTCCATTACACTTATTCCATAAAAATTCCATTATTCGAAGAGAGGGTGTGGAAAGATGCGTCAAATCGCTTCCGTGCAAAGTTTTTATTGAATGAACTAAATTTGTTATGTTACCGTATGTGTAGGAATACGACAGTAAAAAGAAACAATGAAGTCAAATTAAATATAAGAAAACAGCAGTGTCAATATATTGTAATTATTTCATCGTCTTTCATATAATCAAATTTAGCAATGGAATTAACTTTGCTGTGTTAGCCCGTTTTCTTAGATCTAAAACATTTTCGGGTGAAAAGATTTCAAATGTTCAATGTCTCTGTACGAAATTTCTCCAAACACCCCTAAGAGATGAATAATAAGTAAAATCCGCTACCACTGGTGTGGGGTGCGTGGATGACAAGTGTACTCAAGGCGGAATAACAAGGCAGAGAAGGAAAAAATACCCGTTTATTATCAGGGTAGACCATGACCTCCGCTCTCAACTAGTTAAAAATTTAACTTTTCTCTAGTGTTATGATGAAGAATTTATATGAGTGCTTGTTTTATTGGAGTTGTATTATTTTATAAAAAAATTTTTAATCATTCGAAAACTTACTGATTAACCTTTAGATTTATAAAGCCCTACGAAATTATAAACCCTCAGAAGTCGATCCACAAAACACATCCACATACATCCTTATCTTTATCTTCAGTCTTTATACGTCAGACTACTGGGCATAGGATTTCCTACATTGGCAAAATACACCAGGAGTTTGTGTGATAAACCCACCATGCTGTTCCAAAGCGGCTTGGTGACTGAAAGCAGTTGCAGTAATTTGTCCGTATAAATATGGGCATATTTATTAAGTACTAAGAAATAGAAAAAGTTAACTAATCCAACGCTTTCACTATTTCTTAGTATCAAAGACTTATTTCGTGTAATTTCGATACAATTTTTCTTAAAGTTGGTACTTTTATATTTTTGTTACTTTAGTGTAACTAGTAAGTAGTCGATTCAAACTTTATTTATAGCAAATTTAGCAAAAATGCTCTAAAATCTAGCACAAGTTCGAAGTTATTGTTAGTTGTCGCGTGAACTTGCAATTTAATATGATACTCCTAACTCTTTATCCGACAATAACCGTTGTAGCAGGCCCCTTGGGTGAAAAGCCTGGTTACAAAAGTCAAGCATGTTGTCATAGAAAATTGACGTTAATTAATGAAGTTTCGACATATTAAACTCAATTGGATTTTAAATGAGTGTATGTAAATGAGAGTATGATACGCATGCTGGTGTTGCTATTGTCCAGACACGATTGAATTTGGCTTTTTTATTATTGGAATACGCTGTTGGATTTGTCTAGATAAAAGTTTAAACATTCGGTATATCTAAAATAATTTTAATCTCCAAGCAAACGGTGATCTTCTGTAATCTATCTGTGATGCTAAAAATAAGTTAAATTTTTACGTACACACTAGTATTACACTATTAAATACACAAAATTAAATGCGGTGAAAGTAAAACTACTTGGAGATAGGTAATTGAAACCAAGCATTAGTCTTATGGAGGAGAAAGTGATCGTATTATTTTCCCCCATAAAGGAATACTAATTGATTTGCTGCTACTGTATTCAGGTTCGATTTAGCTCATAATTAGGATATGGTAAAATGAGCACATTCTCGTTATATTTCATGGAATTGCAAATATTATGGACAATAAACAAAACAATTTGTTTTCATTCTTTTTTCATCAACATTGTGAAATCAATAATTACCTTCTGATTATCACTTAAAACTTACTAGTAAATAGTATTACAGACAAACTAATAAAAACACGCTAAAACAGTTCAGTAAACTTATTGATACTTATCGTGACATACAAAGTTTCCTAAGTTTTGAATATAAATAATGTTCTAACACACATGATTGAAAAGCTCAGAAACTCTGTAATTTGCGGTATATATATATTTTTATATGAATGAAATGAAATGAAATTTTTTTTAAACAGCTTTCTTAGGACCAAGACCAACCGTCGCTGAACTAGGCCGAAGCCTGTATTTCAGCATACAGTGCCTCCATCCTCGGAAGTGCAAGAAACAATTATTAAGCTCAGCAAATGACTCGACCACCACCTGATGATAAGCAGTAGAAGAGTCCGTATGTGAAGATAGTTAGTAAAGCATGCGACATACTGCTCTAACCACCCTCACTTTGCCGGCCCAAAAAGTGCTTTCACGCTTCTTTTAAAGGAACCTATTTTGTGAATGAAGGAGAGAATATGCGTGCTGGTAAGAAATTCACGCTCTAGCTGTGCGACAGAGAAAATAGTCACAAAATCTCTTAGTACGCAAAGTAGACGTGTCGACAGTTAAGGAGTGACTCCGTAGACCAGCACGTGTACTCCTGAGTAGGAAAGGAGAGAAAGGGTTTTTTTATTCTACATACTATCGTAAGTAACAAACATAATTTTCCAAATTTATTTGTACAACTAGAATTTAAGATGTTGAAGAGTTGGATAGTTCGCTAGGAATTCCCACCTGGGATCTTATTACATAAACATAAATCCGGGATCTAGAGGGATCCTTGCTTACAGTAAAAAATTTAAGATATATGACTTTGAAGGAAGAAAATAAAGCACACACTAAATATTAATTCTATAAAAAATCCTTATCAACAAAAAAAAAATTAAAAGCAAAATTAAAAAAAAATATAATCAAAATCAATGGATTTTTAATATACTTGAATGTCAAGGACATAGCAGTCATGGAATATCTATCAAAATTGCAAGAAGAACTTTAAGTTCCTATTCAAGTGGTTTAATTAATTTTAAAAATAAGTGACATCATTGAAATAGTGCTCTCAGTTTATATTTTGCAATATATTGCCATCATGATAGTCACAGGGTCTCAATGGATAAGTATTTTAATATTTTTAATTTCGAATTCGATTGAAAATGTTATTTCACTTTATAGAAATGTATCTAATTTTCTTTTAACAATTATATAACTTTACCTGCATCCTGTGGAGGTACAACATATCACTGCCCAAATAATCTGGAAATTTCTGGAATCAGTGTGGCTAGGCAGTGAAATCTAAATTGCTGCCATAATAGATCAACACTTGTCGATTTGGTTAAAGGGGCCCAAAAAAAACTGAATAATAATATATAACTTTATCGACTTTAAAAAACGGGGAAGATTTTTAATCTTCACTAATTTTTTGTGTATGTTATGCGATATCTTAATATTTTAATTTGGAAGTTGTCTTATGAACACTTTAGAATTACAAATCTAATATTTAAGGAAATATTTTTTTAGGGACTGGCAAGGAGATAAGTCTTTAATGCAGATCATATCATCCATCTAGTTTTGATATCTTAAAGCCGATTACAAAACAATGTAATCTGAAAACGGAAATTTTATTAGTAACTTCTAAGTTAAATTACTTTAATTATTTTGAAACCAGGTTTTCTTCCAATAATAATGAATTTAATAATATCAATCCTTAGTAATATCTATAATAATTAAGTTATTTACTTTATTAAATATTGTGAAGCTCTGTATTAACCGCATCACATATTCTTTGTAACGTTACATGTGGTGACAGAATGTAATATTCATTTCCTTAACAATAAACGACTTGTATTTGTATTTATCATTAATTTATTATTACTTGCCTTCGCATTCTTTTCTACCTACAAAACCCGTTTGCAACACATATATACGATAGAATATTATACACCGCCATAATAGAGGTCCGGGATTCACATACCCTCGTTGGGTTGGCTTAGTGGAATGCATTTTTTTTCACACTAACCCGCTATAATATCAGCAAGCATTATACCTCTTACGGATTGTGTGTAAGAAAATGTGAATTTCGTGTGCGGATTATGTCAAGGTAAAAAAACCGAAGGATTTACGTACATTGTGGACCTGTATCTACCTGAATCTATACCCGTATTGAAGATTTTTCCATTCGCCACTGTATTACGGAATATACACTAATGAGTTGTCGATGCAACATGTCATATTTTAGACGATGACTCACTGACTCAATAAATAAAAGATGTAACATCGTATTAGATGATACATCAGAAAGTGATTTTTTTATCGATTATGAAACGCTTGTCAGTTGGTAGACTAGCATGCGTTGCTAGACTCATAAACTTTATTACATACGTCTACCTTTAGGTCAAGCTCATTCTTATATCAAAGTGTTTCAGGTCCATTTTGGCATCGAAGCTCTTTTCCCAATCTATCGTTTGCGGGAAAAATTCTTCTGAAACCGCAAAGTGCGAGATCATTTTATAACAAGAACTAAGGTAAGTTCCAATGGCAAGTGAAACATAATAAGAGTGACAGTTAGTATCATGTTGAATATTTATTGAGGGCATTGTCCTATGGGTAGAATATATTAAGATGAGACACGAATAATATTTTACAATAGACTTTAGCATATCGACGTTTTCTTAATGAACAATTTTGAAGTGTTTCTTTTTATGACAAGAACAGCAGCTTTGTGATAATGGCTACAAAGTAAAAATCCTTTAAAATATCTAAAAAGGCTTGTCTCATCCCAGAATTACAATTTAGTTAAGTATAAAAAACTTTCTGTCAGAGCAAGAGATTTTAGTTTCACCAAGCTATTTGCTTGATTAATTGTCCACCTTTGCATTAGTATGCTTTGATTCTAATTAGAAGCCAACGAGTCTCCATATACAGTAGACCACAAGCTCGTGTTGCAATCCTTTGAACAAGGATAGAGGTATTTTGGCTAAGCAATGCTTGGTGTGGTTAGACTGAGGTGCGTGTGATTCTTTTTGATCTTTCATTTGACTGCGTTGGATCGTTTGTTTTTATATGAGTTTGAATGTTTAAGTCACAATCTTATTTGTTCAAAATTTGATCCAACGAGTTGCCGAATTTATAAAGGATATTTTTTAAGTAGTTTGCATTTACTTAATAGTCTATTCCATCGGTTTACAATATTTGAAAATTTTGATGTCGAAGAAATGGGGCCTTAGTTTGACTACAAATATACTCTTTGTTATAATTATTTAGTTTAAAATATTTATTGATACTAAGCTTAACATTCTGAAATCAAGTATACTTATAAAGTTCAGTTTTATTACATTGTAATGAGAGTCATATTACAGTAACTGCTTTATTTGAAGTACCGTTCAAAGCACGTAGCCTTTCTAACTTTTATGGGTGTGAAAATTGTTGGATCTTTTATTTCACTCTCCATTAGAAATTGGATACAAAGTAACTAATCTGTGATAGGGGTTAAAATCTGTGTCACGTAATTCTTTATTCTTCTTGCAGTAAAAAGCCCAATACTACGGCTACAAAACTGCTCGGTAGCTCTAATTTTAAAATATTCTATTATTTTATTTTTTAAGCAACAAGGTTGTCAAACGTACACAGCCCGCCTTGAATGACACATAAAAACAGTAGTGTCAGACAAATTGCCACGGTGTTTTTACCGAACTAAAAAGGTTAATTCTCTACTTCTATGTTACGTATGTTAATTCTCTTCTTATAAAAATATTTTTATAAAATAAAAAAATCTTTAAAATTTATTGATAAGAAAATGCAAGTCAATTTTGAGCTTTAAAAATACGAATTATCTCATTATAAGGAGCACTATTTATTACACTGTGACTGTGCGCGAAAATGGATTTTAGTATTTACGTTTTGTTGCCTGAAGACGAATGATTGTTTATTTTGTAAGTAACTATATAATGGTATGTATAAGGGCAATATTTTTATTAAATAAATAATGCAGTCCCTTATTTTGGTGGACAAAAAATAAATTAAAAAACTACGGTGGATTCATACTCTACTACGTGTTTCATTAAAGTTATATTTTTATTGCAATAATATATTTAATCTGAGCAGAGATAAAGTACTACGAAAACGCTACGATGCGACACAGCGTCTACGTCGAAGCTACAGATGTTTTATGCTATGAGCTACGAAGCTTTCAATATTAATGCTACGGTTGCTACACCGTAGTAAACTATACTATGAATTCTTATATCTATAGAGCTAGAGCTTAATTTAATATCTACCAGGGGAACAGAAATAAGTAGGAATTAATTTCAAACATAAGTTACATTTGAAAGTCAAACCTAAGAAATAAAATCTATTATCTTAAAACTAGTGCTCCCTTGAAACTGGAACCGTATTATGTACGATGAAAATATCAAATAAATATAGTTTGATTTAGATTTAGATTATACATATCATAGGGTCGGTTAGATTACACAAAATAAATTGGAATGATTCGTAGCCTTGAACTTTGATTTTTAAGACTACAAAAATATTATTTTTAGATAAAAAACTAAATTTCGTAAAGTTATTTGTTTAAGTAAAACATACAGAAATTCGTCGAAAGAAATCAATGAAGACGCTAATTTCCCTAGAGACAATCCCAGATTCTACAATATATTTATACATTTGTATTGTGCTTTGTATTTGTACGTCCGATGTGAATGTAGCCGATAGGTGATAAATATTTTATTATAATGGTCAGGGGTTTGGCTTCGATCGATCGCCTTTTTTGACCTGCTGTTAAGTAAAAGCAGGAGAAGAAGGAGACGGGAAACCCACCTCCACTGTAGCCGACGTATCGCGTCGCTTACATCCACCTTATCGGCTCCAAGGAACCTTTCACGCCTTTAATAAAGGAGTCCTTTATTAAAGGCATGCACGAATAAAATAGAAATACCATGCAATGCTATCTAATTTGACAAGAGTCAAATGTCAAGTTCAATTGATACAGCAGAGTTGAGAAATAAAACTCGCCACAAAGCTACTTTTATAAAGTAGGTTTTGTATGGTAGGTTTTATATGGTAGGTATTTTATGGTAGGTTTTATATGGTAGGTATTGTATGGTAGGTTTTCTAAGGCATACACATTTTTTGTCTCAAGAATGTCAACGCAGTGACATATATTAATTGTATTCCGCGATATTGCAGATGTCTATAGATGTTCACACACAATATGTTATTCTGTTACTAAACTACCAATGTTTGAAAAACATACTTATAATATGCATTTCTTTAGGACTACATAAATAAAGACGAAGCAGTGATTATCTTTATTATCTTTAAATATTAACACCATCTATTATTAAGTAATAAAAATAAGCAAACAAAGTTTTAAAATTAAAAATGAATTTAACACAAGAAAATCGTAATTTTTTCATAGGTACACCATTTGCTTGATAGACAACATTTTTTTACATTATATTATTACTTTATATTATTTTATATAATAAATTGTAAGAAACAATTATCATAAAATGATGACATTATAGAAAAACACAAGTATAAATGTTTGTGTGAATAAAACCTGAAATAAAGTATCGTTTCAAAGCTCCCTTCCGATTTATATTATCTCAAATTATCTCTTATCATTTTTCAAATAGATTATTTTCAATCATAACATCTTAAATTTTACTTTAGCATTTTTTAGCTAATGTAATGTAGATGAAGCGCGTTTTCTAACTTTTTTCCACCGCAAAATATTGAGAGTGCTTAACGGGATCTATTGTAACCGGTGTTTAATGCAAATTTTATGAAAATGAAGATTTAACATTAAGTTTGTAGGAAGTTTTAACAGTCCCTGAGAATAGGTAATGATAATTTTTCTTGTTCTTCGGCACTCACAAGACAGAATCAATAAAAGAGTTTTATATAGCGAATTAATTAATATGTTTTAAGACTCAAGAAATAAAAAAATAAAATTTTCAAAGAAGAATATTATCCCTAGTGGAAATTAATTAATTAAATAAAAACCTCTTTTTTCATTGGGATCAATAACCTGTATTTACGCAATTAAGCATAGTCATAATTGATTCGGTTGGTATTACATTTTGTGGAATTAAAAATATTAAATAGAAAATTTAGTGCTGTATGTCCATTAATGTGACCAGAATCTTTTGAATCCTAAGCCTTTCTTCCTTTATACTCCGAAGCCTGCCGATCAACAGAACCATCAATTCACTGTCGGTACCTCAATAACATATTCAAAAAGACTAAAGGCTTCGTCCCATTACCTCATCCAGAGCGTTGATTTATTCCTAACTTGCAAACAATTTTTGAATATTTAAGGAACTCTTACAGAAGAGACTTAAAAGGGAAAACCATTCCTAATTGAAGCTATATAATAAAATTATTCAATGATAATACGATAACATTAAGGAATCGTAAAACCTCCTACAGCACGTAATTACACTGACTAAATTTGCTTTTATTCCAAAACTCAGCAACCTGCCCCTTATTGTCTAACTCTCACTCTAAATCTATTACTATCGCTTTCATTTTGACGTATGTAATATTTCCATTAACTGTTTATCATACGTTTAACTGTTTATCATTAAGACGCTTCGTTTTAGCAAGCAGTAATGATATTAAAGACAAAAGCTATCGTGATAGATATGAATTTACATAATGAGGTCTCTGCTTCACAATCGAATCAAGAAAGACAGTGATTGCACAAAGACGACCATGCAGACAGTTCTAATACAAACTTAAAGTTGGAGTGTGAGGTTGGAGTGTGAGAATATTATTGATTGAATACCGCTGATACTCCACACTAAAACTTTCGTAATCTCCTTTGTGCTATGCGTATCATAGTTTTTTTTTATAACAAACATAAAACTTCTATAAATAACATAATTTTTTTATATATTTGATAAACATGCAAGTAGTAAACAAAACTCAAGGATATAAATAAAATTACAACATCATGGCCTGTTTAAAATACTTTAAATATTTAAATAACAATATCAATATATCCGTTACTGTCATTTCCTTCCATATCCTCAAATTCAATATGTATACTTTCGAGAATTTGTAATTTTAATTCCGAGAAGAACGCAGTAAAAATATATTATGAGCATTATTAGTTGGGCATCAGTGGCTTGTCAGAAATATATTGAATAAGGCGTTAAATGAGTTTCAATAGAGAACACTCTCGCTTTGTGGTCAGCATCGTTTGATACTCTCATCTTTTTACTTATGCGAATTAAAATTTTTATGAGAATATTAGTTATATACTTTTGGTAGCGGCAACCTGGTACGATAAAACCCACCTTTTCAGACTAAAAATTTTTGAAATTATGTCTGAGTATTTTATATTCTTTGAATTTGGCATTCGTTTTTATTCTTTAAAATCAGTTTGTTTTTTTTCGTTTATTGCGCTTAATAATATTATTTTGGAGTTACTTATCGTTCACGTTTCCTTCATACAGTCCACTTATTAACAAAAACATGTATAACACATTGTTTTATTTATAGTCCACAACATTTTTTTATGAGAGTAGTAATAATAATATTATCTTGATGTGGGGCCAGGATTACTCCCGGAGCACGTCAACCCAATGGGATATTTTGTATTTTTCTTACAATATCAATGTTGATTTAATTAAAAGAAATATTATTATCCCAATTTAAAGAAAGTCTAGGGAACTTCAATAAGTTTTAACTGTCAAAAATTTTGATATTAAGGTTACCACTTTCTGTATTAATCCACGAAACAATTTATTTTGAACTACTAAAATATAAACCTAATCCTTGAGAAATGTAAGTCCACAGTTCGCTAAGATTTGGCTCGAAATAATCATATTTTCACATAGCATTTCACAAGCAAAACTTTTCATAAGCATTTGATATGTCTTGCTCCCTTTGAAAGCATTAAGTAGGTTCTATTACACAGATGAGTTCATCTAACTAGCTGCGAAGGAAGATCAAAGTAAACTTCAACCAATTATTACTCATTCAATACATTTTAGTATTGAATGTTAATAAACATAATGAAGAGAAAATATGTCGTTATTACTGTCTCTTTCACTATTAACATAATTTAAATCTTCTTATTTCAATTATTATTTTTTATCAACTCATTTTACTGTCGTGCGATGCAGATATAAATAACAAACTCAATCTTAACATTGCCAAACCAGATTTTATACAAACCCATACAAAATGTTTTACAAAACTTCGTTCTTATTTACGACGTAAACTAAAAAGCCACAAAAATTTTAAATCTTTGTAGTTTTACAACTTTCAAGATGTTACCCGGTATCTCTAAACTTCTGGAAACTAACATGAATCTTCTTTTAATGCCAGAGACTACGTAGTTACGTATGTAAGCTTATGTTACAATTACATTAGGTGAGTTTTCAATATATATCAGTTCATCACATAAATTATGTGTAGAAACTCCTTGGCGAAGTGTTTCGAAAACTCTGTTTTGACTAATAGTAACAAAGCAATTTTCGCTAAAGTTGATCCTTGTAAGGGTGATTCAATTTTTTTTATCTTGAAGTGTTTGCTTCTGAAAAGACGTTAAGCCATTGGTTCCAGTTGTTACGTCAACCTTATTAAACATCAACCTCTATGGGTTAGCGTTGTGTTGATGTGGCTTGAACTCTTCATATCTTTCCCATACGTAGGAATGCCTAGCAGAGGACGTATATAAGCTATTGATGATACAGTTGATGATGACTAGTTAATATATAGCTCACATTACTAAAATGGCTCCACTCAGCATCTTTTTGATCATCTGTTACTGATCTGATTGCAGCTTCGTATTGTGCAGACTTCGATGCAGATTTGATACTTAGCAAAGCCTATTTGATTTATAATACACATATTATCGAAATAAATATGAATCACCCATTTTAAAACATGTAGACAACAACAGGGATGTTGACTACAAGTTTTTAATTAGGTATTTCATCACGACATAGCATTTAGTTTCACTTTTTACCGGCTGTGGCATGGAGAGTGCTTTGAAGGGATTTTTGAAGGGTTTTTTGATCTTATCTCTCCCTCTACCTTTCTTCTCAGAAGCACGTGGTCTGGTCTTTGAGTCAACAGTTAACTATGTAGAAAATAGTTGTGAGTGTCAAAAAGTTCTTGTTTTTATTTCCTTATCATCCAAATGTACAATAAGAGTTATTTAATTTTTAAGACAATGCAGTTGCAGATTAAATCTAGTTATCTGATCGAATATGATTCTGTAGTAGATGAACGATTCTTTAATTTTACATGTAAACTTGATTCAAGATTCAATCACAGAAAGAGCACCAAGTTTTCAACCTAGATATCGCATAACACGGCCACTTATTAATGTGAAAGCAGACGAAAGACATAGAAGACATCAGAAATTCCGCGTAAAGTCCCCGAGAGCAACGTGTCACAGAATATTAATTTATTGTCTACTTATGAAGGCTTTGAAATATTTTCACATACGTCACAGGAACTTTATTTGTCGATGCCAAGAGATGTTTTTTATGTGAAACGCTAATCAGAGTAAATATTTTTTTTAAATACGTTATAGGATAATACTTATTATAAAAATATTATTATTTGTTGGTAAATAAGACAAAATTGATTATATTATACTATTATCGCTAGCATAGGTCTGAGTCAACTTACTGTTTCCTTTTACAGGATGAAACAGTTTTTTTTTATTAAACAATAAATGGCAACCATCAATCGGTTATGGAAACCTCAGTATAGAAAGAGTCGCTACTGCTGGTGGTACATTCTGTTAATTGAAGATTTTAATTTAATATTACTCTGAAAATAGGGTATATTACCTACCAAATAACTATTGCATCAAATTCAGATTGCATTAACCAAATGTAAGGTTTTATGCTCGCTTAGTTAATCGCTTTACAGTTACACATCTCATTCCTCATATGAAAAGCGTTTACGCATATACTTTTATGATATTTATATACCAACTTCTTTTATAGCCCATATATTATTCTTCGTACATTTAAATTATTCATGTGTTGAAATAAAACATCGGTTGTTCTGTTTTGATACTTTTTCTGACAGGTGAATAAATTTACGGAATGTTTGAGACATTATTTAGTCATGATGGTAAGTGAAGGAGGATGTTTGTTTTAATTTATTTTCAGATATTTTTAGGAATATTACGATATTGGATTTAAATAGCAAATTTTAATTGATACTTGATAGTTAGAACTTTTTAAATGTTTAAAGGTTCTCATTTTTAGTTTCACATTTGAGCTATTTAACAATAAGTATATATGACTTCCACTCAAAATTCAACACAAAATCTATGCAATTCCGTTAAAAATGATGAAAAATATTTAAGATAACATACAGCATGTGTGACTTTCCAAATTTAGTATTGTTCTGTAATTTATATTTAGAATTTGATACCAACTTTAAGTATCGCATCTGTTAGTGTGCTTTTGGTATAGAAGGTAATTCTTAATGTGATATACATAACATTTTTATTAAAATATGGGTTACAATAAAAAACGTGCACTACAGCTAGTCCTGGCTTATAACTGATGCTATCTCTATCAGTTTCTTTAAACAAAAATGAGACAGTCATTGTTTAAATACAGGACAAAATTAAGTCTTCGTTTTGTAGTACGTTCAATCAAATGTATTTTTTTTAAATCGTTGATTTACTTAAATTCTATTATCAACTGGACTCTTTAATTATGATTGAAGGCTTCAATTATTTGAATAGCATTTTGTAATATAAACGAATATTACGAAGTCAACAGCAAGTTAACAGCAATGTTGTGGTCCAGCTGTTTGAGGTAAGGTAGCCACTTACTTGTTTTTTTGAGACATTTACTATCAGTTGTCTTAAAGTTTAAGATCTGCTCCGAAAAATGTTACTTTTTTTAATGCTTAGCGCTAACATTATTTCATTGAAAATTCAAGTAGAAATTCTTTTTACTTCTAAGGGCTTACAGAGATTTTTTAATAACCCTTCGAGCCCTTTTGTGACAGTGAAAGCGTACTCTATAAAGAGTTCATTAAGTTTGAGACGAATTCAGAAGTTTTGTGAGATTTTAGTCTGCGTTGTATTGTTATGTACTATTTTGGGATAAATTGTTTGACCCCTCTTTGTTAATACAATCATATGCTTTTGAAAATAGATTTAATTATATCTTTGACTGGTATACTCATAATAAGTGATGATAAAACCGAAGATGGAATTGAGCTACATTCAGATTCCATATCCTCAAAGGATCTATCTTAACAGCCAACTACCGCAACAATGGTTTATATCTGAGAATGACATTTGGTAATCGTCGCAGTCGATAGACATTACCAATATCAAGCAGTCGTATGGCTATTGCGTTGAAATTTGCAGGCAAGAGATGTTAATGCCTTATACACAAACCACCTTTTCTTTCATATTATATATCAAAGCACACTACTATTTCAAAATAATAATTTAATATAATTAAATTATGAAAGGTGAATTAAAGAGAAGAAAAAGATAATGAAAAGTATTCTAAAATAAAAATAAACAAAAGAAATACGGAATCGTAGAATTCTTTTCAGTGTTACTGTGTGAGAGTTAATGATAAATAAATGCAACTAAATCCTCATTTCGAATTTTATATAAGAGCTGCCACAGGTTGTTGAAAACATTTAATTATGACAAGTTAATTAATATAACATTTTGATCATAATATTTGCTAGAGCAAATCATATTCATGATATAATAAACTTTCGAGCGAAATTCAATTGTGGTTACACCATTCGGAACAGAAAAGGCTCGCTTGATATAGCTGCCGCCTACTTTGTTTATTTTATTTACAATGATGATTCAGTTTATATATAAATGTTCTTATTTTGAATAAAATGTGTTACTCGAAAATAGAACTAATATATTCTGTTTTCCTTCCGAATTTAATATTATTTTGCGAATAACTAAAATTCAATTTGGCTTCTACCCATATTTTTGGCATATATACGTTTTGAGGGAACGCTTTCAAAGAGTCTCTATTGAATACCATCGTTATCAATGTGTTATTATTTATCAACGCAAATTAAATTGAATTATTTTTGCCTTCATAGTTTTGATGTCAGTTTTAGTTAATTTTAATTTATATTTAAAAATATTAAATTCACGCTCCGAGTTTTGTCTATGTTTACAAATTTGGTTGCTGGATAACTGAACTCACCAGAAGATTTGGCAAATTATAAATTTTAATAACGTGGAAAAAATATTAGTACCAAAGAGGCCATGAATTTTTGAAATAAAAATATATTGCTCTAGTGACATCATCCAAAGAGGACTTTATCAGTATGGAAAAAATGTCCTAGTATTTTCTTTAAATATCTTATAATAGTGGCTAAAAACTGACTGTACCATAGCTTCTGCATTTTACTTTTTATAATTTTCTCGCGGTCAGCTCATTTTATAGCTTGCCGTCATAAACAAGACGTCGTATTACTTACACTTTATACAGCTTCTCGACACTGAGCTTGAGCGTTTTATAACAACCAATTTAAACTAATAGTAGCTATCTCTCCCACAGAGTGCAAGTTAATCGATTCACGTTTCAGACATTAAAATTTTTACAAGTTTGAAATTAAAAACAGTTCCAATCCTTGGACTTTTATAACTATATCTCTCCGACTCTACATAGAGAAAAACTTCTCAAAAAAATACTTTATTTATTATATACTATAACTTTAACACATTCATATTTCACACGAGTAAATAGTTCGATATAAATTAGGTTTTCGAGAGGCCCTAAATGAGAAAGAACGAGCAATATATCACGGCCGGGCTGAAATATGGTGAGCGTTCAGATATAAAACGTTTAATTCACTATGATTTAGGGCAAAAAGGTCGAACTACTGATAAGGAGCAGAGGTCAGCCTTCGTTCTGATTTCATTACGGTTAGTGAGACTTTATTAATTAATTCTGTAATTAGGTACCAAATACGATTGAATCCTAATATGGTGAAATATTTTACGATGAAAAAAATTATAACAGACATATTGAGATTACGTTTATTGTCATATAAGCCGAACAAAGCCCACTTCTAGGTATAGGCCTTCTGCAATGATCTACAAAACTTCAACCTTTACTAGAACATCGATCCATCTTGTGGAAGACAACCGCTATGTCTCCCAGTACGTAGCCACCTCAAGTAGACCGTTCCACTCCACTGGTCGTAAGACATCCTGGCAATATGTTACTCACTGCCCACTCTCACTTTAGTCTTGCAATTATTCCAGCTTTGTCGATGTCCCTGAGAACTCAATGAGACCCTGAGAATTAAAAAAAAATCTTATTCGATATTCGATTGTTTAATCAACATCATCTACAGCTTATGGGCTCTGATGGGCACAAGCCTTCCTACATGGAAGAAACACATGAGTAGTTTGTGCCACCATCACCATTACACCATAACACCACCATGCTGGCCCATTGTGGGTTGGTAGGTAAAAGCGGTTGCTGTAATAACCATAACCAACTACTTAACGCACCTTCCGAAAGACGGAGGTGCTCAAGGTTACAAATTTGACTGACCCATCCAAGGACCAACCATGGCAAAACTTAATTTGTTTTCGTTATCGAAACCAGAGCGTTTGAACTACTAAGCCAACGAGCTCATCATTTGATTATTTATTATGTTAGAAAAGGAAATAAAACAGTTATTCCACCAGTTCTACTTTCGGAAACCTTTGAACACCAGCAATATCAAAAAATCCCACGAAGTTAGTACTTTCTGGAATCAAGTATCTTTAGTAGGCTGCGTCTGAAATGATACCTGTGTAAATCATAAAACATTTACAGAGTTTAATTTTACAAAATACAGTCGACCTGAACCGATCTAAGAATCTAAAGCCTGAGCCTATAAGAACTGAACCTGTTCTTTAACGGCTGTATATTGGAGTTATCTGTCTTTCCAATAGGACAGGATATAATTTTGATCTTATAGGACATACTAGTTAATATAATAAATTATGAGTAATGCCTTACATAATTAATGATTTATGAAACAGAGTGAAAATAAATGAGCAGAATACTAAAAGGAATGAATTAGAACATAAATCAGAATAACTTTCTATATGGGATCAACATGGTAATCGCGTAAAAAAGCAACTGTCCGAAACATTTCGATCGAGTTCATTAATGTTTTGTATGGAACAGGTGATTTTTTTAATAGTTTGATGACTGTTTTCTATAAATGCATTTTTTTATATTCCGTATCGCTCGTAATAAAAATAAAATTTTAAACTTTTTTGTTAAATTCTGCCTATTAAATACAGGGAACGCAAAGGGACATGTAGACATTTCATATATACAGCCGCCGAGGTACTGATGTAACGTATCCCTTTACCCCATAGAGATTTTGAATACTAATAACTGGAACCGCAATTTCTTTAAGGACTTAAGAGAATACAAATAATGAAACGTTGACGAAATAATAAGAAAATCGAAACTAATGTTGATAATTATAATGAAATGATACGAAAATGAGAATGAAATTATACGATAAAAGAACTTAAGATCATACCGTGTCTTAAGTAGTTATTTATATTTATTTATAGCTTCGAGCTGTATTTACTGCTAATAATATTACATGTTCATTTACTATTGATGCCTTCAAAATTATCTACTGCGTGTCAGTTGTGAAAAAGCATTGAATTATTCTTACTTTTGATGTTATTACGTCTGAATGAGGTTCGTCGAGGTAAATAATAAATAAAATTAAATGCGTTCTCAACTTTACATAAGATTGACGAGAGGATTAGAAATTCTTAGCAAACCTCGAAGCGATATTAGATAAAGTAGTTTGATTTAAGTCGATGTCCGACATATTACGTGAGAGAGAAAACTTTAAATAAGAAGCGAATCCATTTCGTAATGGTTTGTTTGTCACATAATATTCCCACATGTCCACACTGGCGAAAATTAGAATTTTTGTGCATCTTCTCTCGAAATCCACTTTTCATTATACGTGTTTATAATCTCCGCTATATTAAGACAACCCGTTTATATAAGTTTTTGTTTGTGAAAGGGAATAAATCTCCAATGCCACTGAACCTATTTGAAAATTCTTTCAATTTTCAAATGTGACCTTAACCAGATGAACTTAGAATTGTTTCACTCAGACAGATTTGTGGAAAGTTAGTCATATAAGACATTATGACATTTAATTGGCAGCAATAGTAGGGTTCATGTAGATCCTCAGATCAATTGTCTTAGATCTTCAGTCGCTCTTAATTTGAGATGATATTGTTATGCATGTCTAAGATTTTGTTATGGCAAATGTTTATTCTGCTCTATCTACTTACCAAATATCTATTTAGTAAATCGTGTCAGACTTCCATATCGCTATTTGACCCAGGGCGCAGAGGTTATACAATTATTAAAACAGTTTTCTGTTAATGTTAAAATTTACTTGGAGTTTTTCAGTTATTGTCGAAATAGGTTAGCTACTATGTAATATCCTAATAAATGACAGAATTACCGTTTAACTAGCTAAGCGATAAAATTTTATAATTTTTAAAACATACTTTAAAATACAGAACAATAGATAGAATTATTAAATTCCACCTTGTCGGCATTATTTGTTATTTGTAACAAAAGCGAAAGATTTTGATATGTTAACCATTTTACACTATTTATTTAAGTTATAACTTTATAGATAATCGGTAACATAATCAGTTTATAGAAAACCATACCTTACAGTTATCTCCTTAAGGCTTTGTATTACATTGTACTTACATTACCGACAAAACCATATGACCTATTTTATTTACTATGTTACATAACACTATAAAATGCCGCGGAAACTATACAACAAACTCCTTTTATCTGTAAGTTTACGACAATTTTTATTGCACAGTGTTTATCTTACGGAATATAAATGAGCAGACTGGCTTTTCTACTTACAAACTGCATTCATATTTCAACTTCTAAATATCCACCAATCATATTAAATATAACAAGTTCGAGACTATATTATATATACGTTTAGGTTTTGCTCTTAAATATCAAAACCAATTTAGATAGAATAGAATTGAAATGGAAAGGAATGGAATGGAGTAGAAAGTAATGATATTTATTTGTGAAGCATAGACTTTACAAAATGATATTATAAAAAAATGGTTTCACTATGTTCTGCTGTTAAGGATACAAATATTTTTAATAATTTAGTTGTTAATTAATCTTCACATCGATATATATACAATAAAGTCATCAGTAAACTAGACAAAAATAATGTAAGCAATCAAATAGAGTTTTTATTTATAAAATCTATGACTATGTGCAGAAACATTTTAATAATAAGTGCTTAGTCGATTGTTTCTTGCATTGCGCCAAGTTGATAATTTTATTTCTTCGTCTTATTTTACTTTCCCAAGGCCTCACAATTTATAATATATCAACTAAACAACACTGTCTTTCAAGAACTTATACATTATATGTTGACATGATGACTAAGGTTTCGGCGATTATCACCGCCTCTGTGGTCTGGCTGAGACCAGATCTGGAAGTGCGGGTTTAAATTATAGTGGAGCCTGAAATTTTCTCCCCGGTTTGGTTGGTGGCAGGGATTTTTTTGACAAATGAAATGATAGCTCTAAGATATACAAACGAGGAACTGTTAATATTTTTAATGCTTTAAATGCGGAGAAATGATAAAAATTGACATGAAGGTATATTGTATCCTGTGAAAAGCATAAGCTACCTTTAGTTCTTGAGAACAATTTTTTAATAAAATAAAATTATTGTTGACAAAAGCTTTTCGTCTTGTATAAGTAGAGTTTGTATGTGTTTGTAAGTCGTGAATGTGGGAAGGGTTTATTAAGTGTTTTTCAAAATGTATTACTAATGTTGCCGTTTTGACGTTTTCGTTTATGTAAATAATAGTGCTATCTATATATACGGGGTAGTTACGCACAGATTTTCACCTAGCGTTTATCCTTCTTGTCAGTACAATGTGTAATCAAGTCAGTGTCGAATGTGTTAGTGTTATAATTATTATAATTCTAATATTGTGTTCATTAATTATCTTGTCATCGTTAATCCTTACCCTTATAGAAAATCAGTCTTAAATAAAGACGGACAATACATAATCAAAGAACATCATGTTACATACAAATCTGTAGAAGGTAAATACTACCTACGGTGATCTTGTATGTAAAAGCTGAACTTCATCACTAATTGAGAGTTAAGGTTAAGTTAAGTTTAAGAGAGAGTAGTTTTTTATGTCAATGATACAATGACAATGACTTGTCTCACCCGATGTCTAGTAGTTATCTTCGCTTATAGACACTTAATTAATTAGATAGACCAAAAATTAATTAATGTTGCAGTTGCATCAGCATTCTAAAGGCAAGAGATATGGAGAGATATTTTGTTGTACAACAAAATATAATATCTCTCCATAACTCATTGCCAACGCAATGAGTTCATTTTTATGCAATAAGTCTCTAAAAATTTGTAATTAAAGAACAATAAGTCAATTTTTTAAAGAAATAACCGATGATTTAGCAATAAAACACTTGAGTGGTGTAACTATCTTTATTTGTCCAAGATAATCTTAACTCTATAATTACATAGCTTCTCTGGCAATGTGTATCTACTAAGTTATCTCATAAAATTATTTTCACATAATAACTCTTACTTTATAATAACGTATAAACTCTACTATACATTCCGAATCTTTAAAGGAAATGACTCATAAATTTTTTGTTACCTTTCATAGGGTTTAAATTAAAATTATTTACAATTTATTTACAATTTTAATTTACACTTCATTAATATTTAATTAACATACCGACGTTTAATGTATTTAGTTTGAAAATAATTACGGATTAAACAAATGTAATGAAAGTTAATTAACGAAATCATTTACCAGATAAAAATTTAATTTAAAATTGAATCACTGTTTGAGTACAAAAAATATAGCGTATTTGTATAATATGTAACACATTTCTTTTACTTAGATATAGTAAATAAAAATTAAAATATAATTTCTAATTAAAAATATATTCAACAACGTGCACTATTGAAATTTTTTTACTAATTTATTTTGAAAGAAATAGAAGTGGTAAGTAAAAAAAAATAATTAATTTGTTTCATTTGTTCATTAATTTAAATTGTTGTTTACTAAATTATCTTATCAAATACTATCTCTTTTCTATTCATAATAACAATTTGGTGCAATCAATGTGAAGTTGGAATCATATTCTTAGAAATAATTAATAAAATAATTTAAATTTAAATATAAGATTCACAACGAACAATATTTCAAGAGAATAAGTGTAAGTGTTAAACGGTAGTGTTAAGCTGCGTTCACGCAGGCGTTACAATTCGCGCCTCGCTGTGATCAATTATAAAGAAACCACCGCTATCTTGAATAAAGTGTTCTTTTTAAAAAACATTTTGCTAGCTTTGTAATTCTACAACGCCTTAGGTTTTAGGACTTTTTTATCAACATACAAATGTTGTTATTTCAGAACATTCAGGACAACATAATTAACTACTTTTTCTACAGAGACAACGCTGATAAATCCGTTACATGTTAATACATCTTTAAGGTATTAGGGTCTTATCATGAGCAACTTTTTTATTTTTATGAATATCCTTCAATATGATTAACCCCATATTAAAGGATATTTCCTCAATTTTTGACAGTTCCAAACAAGTCCAAAACTTTATGTACTGAAGAATCAACGCGTTTATATATTTGCCAGAATTTACAACTGCGTATCTACTCGCAAAGATTTTCAATACTAGTGGTTGACTGATTATCTCAACTTTAGCTATTATGATTAATCAACGAAGCGCCATTCTCCACGAATCAGCTAATCCACTCCCAGAACCGTAATTCAAAATTGCAGAATTGTGTTTCGACAATTTTGTAGGAAATTGCATACATCCCAATCTGTCAGGAATAGATATTACGATGATGTTTTAAGTTTTCTGGACATAATTAGCGGTTAGACGGTGACCTTACTGCGTCTAATGTTTACATTGCAATACTTACTCTATTTTTCACTCTTTTTGAAGATAAATTTCATTTCGAGTACCCAAAGTAAATTTTTATACAAATTTGAAGCTCCTAGCTTTCTTTAGAAAAACAATTTGTTAACAGTACATTGTCCTTTCTCCCTAAGGTTTACTAACTTTGTATCAACTAAGAGAAAACAAACACGGCAACGAGATAGCTAAGTATAATTAATCAAACTTAATATTTTATTCAGAAAGAACAAAGCTTTGAAATTATGCAATATTATCCAAATTAAATAAAATAATAACAATTTTTTTCGTAATCCTTATTAAGTAAAAAAACAGAGGCAAAATGTAAAATATTGTCGACTTTCGAAACAGTGAGTAATCAGTGTTAAAATTATATACATTTTATTAACTGCATAATTAAAGAAACAAAACAACTCTAAAATTATATTATTTGTTTGTGTTTATCATTTTTTAATGCCTAAAATCAACTAATTATGCGTAAATCAACAAAACCGCTTGTTTTCTTTAAACTACCGTTCTTGTTTTGGTGCCGACCAAAATTTTAATTAAGAAATATTTACATTCCAATGTGAACGTGGGAAGAAATTTGACGTAGACTTGGGCCCTTTGTTTTTTTTAATAGGGTTCCATCAATTAAGTTTTATTGAACATCAAATTTATATCAATGGTGTGCAATAAGGTATATGTGACTTTATATTTAACTATACAATAATCATAATGACTTTAAATTATAGTTACAAAAGTTTGTTTTTGAAGGATATTAATGTCAATGCTCAAGTCTAAAATATGTTATTTTGTTTCTTAGCTTTGTAAGGATTTAATCACAATATTGAAAGTAAATTTACATTCGTCAACCATATTTCATATTTCACCTTTCACCTAAGCAAATTTTATGTGTCAAAACATGTAATTAATTTTGTGAGGAGTACTTAAATGATATAAAACGTGACTTGTTGTGAAGTATTTTGTTCTAGAAACTTGTAATTCGTTGTATTAAATTATGCATAAATATGTTGTGACATTCCTTAACATTGTGAAATTACTGTGCAAGAATCTGTGTGAGCTTTGATAAGTAGATAAGAATATTTTGTTACGACAACGTTTCCTCAAAATACAGCATATTTATTGTAATTTTTTTGGTAGATTGGTTTTGTATTTGTAGTATTTGTGTGTAATAAAGAATATTTAACATGTTTATTGTTAATGTTGTTCTTAATATTAAAACTTAACTTAGAACTATAGCAGAAATCTGTTATACATACTACGAAATATATAAAGAAAACAACAGCAAATCCACTATACAACTAAAAATATCTTAAAGTATATTTAATAAGACCTTGCAGTTCAATATGAACTCTTATTTCCATTCATCTCAACCTTTCGTTGCTTACCAACCCACCCACATTCTCAATTACTGTGCATGTATTCTGCACACAAAACTGATGTTATTATCTATTTTCAGACAGCATCAGTTATAAACCAGATTTAACTTTAAGTTTCTTTACATAATAAGGTGCATTTGGTTTGCGTGTACTTCTAAAGATAAGAACTGTTTATTGTTATCAAGAGAATGGACTATATGTCCTCAGTAAACATACAGTTTACTGTTTAAAAATATATAAAAAAATTTGTTCATAATAATTTATGTATATATATTGTAGAAAAAATTCAACTCTGTATCAATCACTTTATTTGAAGGTACTACTTTATTTCAGTTCAGTTAGTTACAACGGAATGAGGACCTCACAAAACAAAAGAAAATTATCTTTCACGATGTCTCGTGATGAATAGCCATTTTGTGTATTATTAAAATTTCATTTTCCTTTTAATAAAATACTGTCTCTGTTACCTTTGGTTATTGTTTTACTTTCGTTTTATTAGATGTTCATGTTAAATTAAGATTTGAATTTTTTATAAATACTTTTCTTTGCTTCGTAGTCGGTGGAATAACTTCGCACAATTTAAATTGAAGATTAAATGTTTTTGGGAAACGAAGAAAATACACTTTGAAGTATTATAATTAAATTAATATGATTAAATATAATAATAAAGAAGAAACTCTAATAATGCAAATTTTAGTAAAGACGGTGAAATAGATAATTTTTACAACAGAGTAAAACTTCATAATTAATAATGATAATTCATTAAATCTTATTAAACTTAAAAACTAAGTAATGCTTTTATTCACACTGTAAGTGAATGGCGTTAGTTATATCGAATAACTGTTCTGACTTTTACTTCTCCCTATTCATGATATTTCTACATATATATAATTCAGGTTAGTAACCTATGAAATACTAAGAACTTACTCCATTATCTATATTTTTAGAAGATGACGTCACGTTACGAACTGGCTGTATTTTTTTAAGAGCGACCTTTTACTTTTTTTTTTCTAAAGATTTTTAATGGCAAGCCTTCACTGTGAGTTATGTTCTCAAACTTATTCTTATTGCTTTACATTCATATTTACCCACTAACTCATTTTCTTGTTACCAGCCCTTTTTTATTTAGAGGATCAGAGATAACTACTTGGCAACTCGGTAAATAACTAAATTAACGAGTCTCGTGTGGTGTAAGCCTAGGCATTTACTTATTGCTTTAGTAAGACTTATAGATAAATAAAAAAGAAATTTGTAATTTTAAGATTTTGTGTTTTAAGTAAGGGTTACGTCAAATTGATATTACATTTCAGAAAATAATGTTATTCCATATATTTAATATGAAAAACTTTTAAAGAGTTCTTTACTAGGAGCTTCCACTCGCCTGTTAAATGATGCGCTTCTGATAGAGTTCATAAAGATCTTATAGTTTGTTATGACCAATTCTCATACACTTCTTTCCGGCAGTTAGAGGTAACATAGCGAGAGTTCCTCTGTGGATGAGTAATCTGGATGTAGCTCGCTCTCATTACCGACTGATACTTAACGGTACCCCGTTACTCTTGGCTTTACCTGACGATAACATGAAATCCAAGAGCTACTCCGTTTAGTATCAGTTAAATAGACATACAAAAATATTCTGACGCTTTTAACAATTAGTGTATTCATCCACGGATTCAATTACAGGTTTATAGTGCACGTTAGCAGATATTTTTATACTGTATATACATACTGTACCTTGGCAGTTCACTTGTTTGACCCTTGTCGTTACTCGCCCACAAGATACGACCCTAAAGTATAATTATGTAGAAGTTTAGAATGTTTAAGCGTTGCCTGTGAATTACGTTGCCTGTTTGCGTGCCTCTTTGGTCGATTTCACAATTATATCTTTTCTTCGCGACCAACGGCTAATAGCGTTATCGTGGTTTAAGCCAAGATAAAATTGAAATTGGATCTCTTGTCAAATGATGAGCTAATATATATATAAGTTCTAATTGTCAGGCCCCATGTGAAATCTCACACGAGCTTACAGTGAGTGGAAAGTCTGAGAATGAATAAAGACCCTAATCTGGATATTCATAGATGGCAAGGTGACCATACTTAGCACAAGCACTTTTTAGAAGCAGTTGAATTAAAGTAATGAATGTTAATAATAAAAGCATACGATCAAGAATAAAAACAGAAATTAGAGCATTAGGTATTAGTGCTTTATTTCTTATGGGTGTCCAAATGGCATTAGGTGTAAATAATCTTAGAGAATTTGATGACATACAAGTAAATGAGCTTATTTACATGCCTGTACATCAAGTTAATTATAAAACATGAGTAGGTACTTGACCCCAATGTAATAAGAGTCATATTTCAGCTGAGGTGTTAGTAACGTCGTCACCCTCTGCACTAGAAATGGGCTTGGATATCAAGTTACACGAAGTGAATATAATAATAGGTATACAAGTGTTGAAGATTAATACACAATTAAAATAGTCATAAAATGATTGACAATTAATACGTCTTAACGATTACCAATTTGAATTTAGATATTCTGAAATAAGTGCTTTTATTTGAAATAGTAAATTAAAATTAAGAAATGAACTAGAAAATAACGTAGCTACACTCTAATGACTCAAACTTAATTACAAGATCTATATACAAACTTCTTCATTTTTATTTAGCTAGCTAGTAATTCTCATCGTTCATAAAGATACAAGTAAAAATATTACTGCCTGGAAAGTTCTCATATCCCATTTCTATAAAAAAAATTCAGATGAATTAATACAATTATTGGTATAACACGAACAAAATTAAAAGGTTCCTACTATTGTCTAAGTTCTTATTGCAAGTATCAAATCACGACCATCAGCAAATTTCTTTACAGTTGATATAATAAAAGACTGAACTTTTATATTCAAATGACTAACGCCATTCATTCCCTCTTATTGCACCATAAAAATTTCACCTACGAATTTACATAATTAGTTCTAACGTTCCCAACTCCTAAAGCTTACTATGTAATTTTCATCTGAATCCATCCACGGTGCTAGTGTATAGAGTCGCAAGTGTACAATATAGAGATATTAGAAGGTTTACAGACAGCGCACAAGGCGATGCTGTATTTGCGTTGCCGTGCTGCATAGCTGCTGGGTGTTCTCCTGGAAAGGGAAATACACATGAGTATTTACACTATCATTTTCAAATTCAATATTAATATTCTAAATAAGAGTAAGCCCATTCATTTTATCAAAAAAACCATCATAGACTTCATTGTAAAGATCTTTTGAAAAATTTTAAACTGTTACATATCTTAAAATACAATTTCAACTTTTTGGACTCTAGATATCAGTTAACGATTAATTCGTAATTTAAATGTTTCGCAAGGGGTATTTTAATTACAAAAAAGCTGATCTAATCCACCGCATTATACTGTAAATTTACCTATACAAAAATTATTATGAAAACAAATTTGATAGATATTAAGTTTTGGTTTTTGAATGGTCCATCAATTTTTTTAGACACTGCTGAATCAATATTAGAACTTCGATATAGAAGATAACTATTTTTTATCTTCTGTATGATGAAGTACGTAATAAATTTATTTACCTGTTAATAGGAACTCTATTACTTAAAGAACAAGATAAGATCTATTTATTGTACACAGAATCACAATAAAATTTATCTTATCTTATCTCATAAAATCTGTTTACCATTTATAACATGTACGTTAACTGATGCTGCTTCGGCCATAGTGGGCACGCAGCTGTAGTTACCGCTGTCACTCGGTAACAGTTTCTCAATCGTCAGCTTCGACGTAAGCTGCTCTGTCCACTCCGTCCTCAGCCTCACCCTTGGCTCTTCTGCTATCTCGTTCTCTTCTATTTCCTTATACTCTATTAGTTTTGATCCTGGGAAACAATCACCTAAGTTAATTTTCATTCAAGTACTCCTTTCAAATCTATTTTGGCACAATAGAAATTTATCAGCTATTTAATTTTGATAAACGAATACAAATTACTTTCTTGATTATGAAATAAACTTATCTCTGGTTAGTATTTCCAATAAAAATTCAGTATTTAATAATATTAGACTAATTACAAATTTTTATTAGTTGTTATTGTAATTTTAAGTTCATCGTGAATGAAATTGATTAAATTTTTTCCAGTCTCAATTTGTAACTTTGTTTGTTTTTTAGTGATTCTTAAAAAAACACTATTCAAATTAGATTAATACAATCATTCAAAATATTGTTCCTCAAAAACTATGTTGCAGAAACATTTTTATTATTTCAATGATAATTTCGAAACATGTTTGAATAGGAAAATGAAACAGCAACTACGATTGGAATTAAAACTAGCCGTACACGCGAAACTGTATTTAACTTAATAACTTTATGGATTCAGATAGTATAAGCTTTTTTATTTCGTGAAAAACGCTAACTTGTACTACTGAGAATCGGATTTACTTCGAAACATAAATTAATATTCTCAGGGTCTGCGTTTTTGCTGACTATACAGAATCCTTGGGGAACAGTACAGTTTTGAAATGCTAATAGCAGTTATGAGAAAGGTCTGATGAAACTAATTTGCTGGTAGCGTTGGTAAAACACTGTTAAATCAAGTTATTTGGTACATCTTTAGTAGTGCCTGCTAATATGACTCATGATTGAAATTTGGGTAATTTGAAACGATATTGCTAAAAGTGGTTCGGTTGCTAAATTTGGATACCAAGCAAATATGTAATTTTCTTTTTATACTTTTATCCTATTATACGAAGATAATAAAGTTCAACTTCATATGCAACAACGATCTGCGTTATTCAATACATCTATTACCGAAATTAGTTCTTAATAAACGAGAACGGAAGCTTGGAGTGTTAGTCGATTTAAAGCTTTAATAGTAACTTTATCTCGTCCGCATTAGTTTTGATTGATGGTCCGTGGGAACAGGAAACTTTCTGTTGATAATTCTATAGATATTAAACGAATTAAGTTTTATTATTGAACCATTTTTGGATATTGTTGATTTTATTAGTGATGTCAAAGAATATTTATTACGAAAAACCCAGTGAAGAATGATTTCACGTGCGCTACATATCTAAATAATAATTACGGAAAGCGTTAACCCATGGTTTTGTTATCTTGAGAAGGGCTATTATTATATTAAAATGTTTTTTTTTGGGCTCTTCTTTTACTTTGTCTAAGATCATTATATTGTATTAGAAGGTGATTTTTAGTATATTCTTTTTTATAATACTCAGAACTAGTTTATATTGTCTTGCTATGATAGCGACAGCAATTACTCCCAATTTGACTTTATTTGTGGCCATAATAAGTGTCCCTATGTCAACAGTCGTTACTAAGCGAAAATTAGATTAACTTTCAATGTCTGTTACCGAATGTCGGTGTTACTGTTACAAAATAATCCCAGGATTCACTCTATTTTATTTTGGTCAAAGTCAAAATAGAAAATTCAACTTTGCTACATACCTCTACGCTAATAGAACTTGTTGTTCATCTGACTAATATCAATTATGGATCACTTTTGATTATAAGTTATTATTTCACCTCAATATTCATATTTACTGTATGTTTTAGTAACCAATTAAAAGCATGCTCCTAGTTTCTTTAGCCTCTAGAAAGGTCTTTTCTAAATACTTACCCTTATACCAAAATATAGTGCCGAGGTCATGTGGGCCTTGGCTTAGTATGCACGTGAGCGAGAGAGAGCTCCCAGTCTTCACGTACAAGTCGACAGGACCCAAGATATGCGCCTTTGCCTCTGTTTGGACAAAAAGTATTTATCATCTATCAACATAAATAAAAATTAATCTTCGAAATGTATGCACTCGCACAATCGATACATGTTACGATTGTACATGATACGATTGTTATATGAGTCAAAAAAAGGAAAACATTATTACAACTTTATTACTTTGAGATAAGAATTTTATCCTGTTAGCATCTCGTTTAACTTGAAGGAGAAGTGTTAGCGGTTTCAACATTGACACATCGTTACCATTATCGTGTACAGCTAAAACATTTTTAAACGAGAAAAAGAGACCGTATTTATTGTACTCTAGACACCCATTTTAATTGTACTAAATTCTTTACTATCAGTATGAAATCCTTTCCAGATTATGAAATGTGTTCAATTTATGGAGTTCATAATCGACTAACCCTAACACAACATTTCTCTAACGCGTAATCTTAAAATCCACACGGGATCCTAAGTTCCGAAAGCCGTATATTTTCCTGAAAAGTAAAGTTAAATTCAGAGTCCTAAAACTGGCATTTGCAAGCGGTTCTAAACACTTTGATTGTTTTTATTTAGCAACGACTCCGTAAAATGTACGAGCCTTTTTGCCTGAATGCGTAACCTATATAAAAGCTAACATACCGACATTCGGAGCTAACAGAATGGAACTGAAGAAAAACGTGAGGGGAAATCGAGTTTTTATAGGTCTAATTCCGAAAGAGATGACTCTTGATAAAATATTTGTGCGAAGAACATACCACATGATTTGTTTGTTGCGATAATATGTTTTTTTATCGCTGTGGAAATCTCTGCCAGATGTTCGCTATTATAAGGTAAAGGTTACATAGGATGTGTGGCGCTCTCGTCCTGTAAAACCCACAATGACGCACTATCAGACTACTATCTACCCACGCACGGGAAGACGCACGAAGCTATTTCACCGCTATGTCTGCAGAACAGTTTGACCGTAAGGTCGGTACCAGCGGGAATAAAGATGGGGGGGGGGGAGGTAGTTATTTAAAGTTACGTAAAGAGGAATCAATCTGACTCGGTTTTGGCAATCCAGACGTCCAGTGACGTAATCAAAAATAAAGAGTTCGTTGGCGTTAAAGCTCGAACACTGTTAGTTTCGATAACGAAAACAAAACAACTTTCGCCATGATTGGTCCCTGGATGGGTTACTGTTCACGCGCAAAACTTGCAAGGATGCTTCGTAGCGGGAGACATGCCGCCTCCTTGAAGTATTGAAGAGCTGCGTGTGACATTTTAGAGAAAAGCCGAGATCGGCGATAGGTTTTTGTTTTTCTTTCTTCTTGATTACCACTATTTATTTTATTTTATAATAGATTGTGAATACTATGTTTTAAATATTATATTTGATACCTTTTTAATCTCTTATATTATTGTTCGCATAAACAATTATTTATGTTTGTTATATCGAGTACCTTAGTGTTTTGGTAGACACCTCATGTTTCTCCCATATAGGAAGACCTGAGTCCAAGAGTAGGATTAATATAAGCTGTTTATGATGATTCAGAATAAAATCAGAGTAAATGCTCTCGAGTTTAAATTTCTGAAAGCTATAAAGTCTATAGACTTATTTAAGTGCAAGTAAATCTATTCTTCCATTACTAAGCGATGATGGAGTACAAAAAATATAATTCAGAATCTACTTTGGCAACGAGAAGGAGAGAAACGGTAAACGATCATTCAAAGGTACTCGAGAAAAAAACTCCGTTCAGACTAAATCTTCGACCGTTCGTCTTAGCTATCAGGTAACTTAAGATTTACTCTCAATTTTCTTGACATTTCGCAAGATCCTATTTTTACGTTAAGGGCTGCACGTAGAGGAACAGGTTTATAGCCTACGCTTTAACCATGCTGATTCAGATTCTTAGTTACAAACCGAATCTATAATATATAGGTAATGGCTCATCTCGCTTATGGTCTATGGTTTATATAATATAATTTGACCTCCTTAGTTGAGTGAAGCTCTTCAATTCGACTGTGTTTTGCGTCATATTGACAAATCAGTAAATGACAATGAATCGCTTTTTAGTTGATCACTTGATGTTATGTAGATAATGCAACACACTATAATAAGTCTCATGTCGAAAGAAATTTCGAAGACAAGATGTACACTGAAATTCTAATTAAATAAATGGTATTCAATAAGAATTTTAGTTGTTCTACGACATTTATTTCTACATTTACGATTCTGACTACGAATAACACTTTTAGAATAAACTTTCTATTTGATTCGAGTGGAGAATTCTCTGTTAAAAACAAATTTAAAACTGCGATAAGCGATCCTGTTCTAAAAAGCTAACTATAAAATAAATGTAAACGATATTAAACCGCGAGATTAAATATCTCACTGACGATTCATCATAAGTAAAAAATGTATTAGTATTAACAATTTGGACTTGTTATGTCATAAATCATTTGTAAATATCATTAGAGAATCTAAAGTATTCTAGATGCGGTGGTAGAATTAAAAGAACTTAGTTATTGTTCATTTAAACAAAAACCAAAAAATATTTAATTTTGATATTATAAAAATCAAAGAATTCTTTATAACAATTATGTAATTATTATATTTTTATGAAATGATTAATATTCTTATAACGAAACTTAATCGTAGTGAACTAACAATATTGTTTGATTAATCTACTTTATGATAACTATAACATAGAAACAAAAGTACAAACATTTTAACAGAACAATGAAACTTCAGTCAAGTGGAAAGAAAAACCAATCGTCAAGCAATATTCAGGGATTTAACAAAATCCTTAGTGATTCATGGGTAGCTTTTATCATCTTATGGCAACCTGATCAAGGAAAATCCAGAAAAACTGGTAAAATGACAAATGCTAGTAGTTTTACGAAACACTAAATATTCTGTTTTATCTCATGTCTTAGAGATTGTACGTACGTAGAGATAAGTGGTTGTTGTAAGTGGGAACAGGGTTAAATTGTGATGGTACAAATGACTAAGTAAGTGGGTCCATTCTAATAAAGAGATTTTTGATTTTCTTTTTGATTCTAAATACATGAATCTGTTTAGACAGCTACAATCACTTTTTCTATTTCAACCATAGAGGTGTTCGCTTACATAAAATATTCGTGTTTACCACATATACCTCTTTTCCAGTCGAACACGAAATGTTTTCGCCTGGCCGTGTAGCCTATAGCTAGGGGTACTAACAGCTCTACCAGACGGTCGTCCAATGAATATTTTCAATGGACGTTGCACATCTTTAAATAGTCACTAATCATTTTGATAATCAATGGCATTACAATATTACATATTACAAGTTACAGTAGCGGAAGTATTTTCATTACTAAACCTTTACGTTTCGTAAATACTAAACTAGTTCTCGCATTCAAGCCCATAATTTTCATTTTTAGTGTACAAATCACTATTATATTCAATTTTTTGTTCCGTTATCTAGTATCCATAATACAAGCTCTAAATGATGTTTATTTTGAGTTAGATAATAGATGTGAGGGTGTCTGATGTCATAGTAATTTTTATTTGCAGTAACTGATTGGGAGGTGTAGTTAGATCGCAATTAGCCAAAATTACATTTCAGTTCTCATTAGCCGAGCAGTAGTGCAGACATCTGCGTACGATTCCGTCTGATTGATTGATTAGTATTCGTCTGAAGCTAATTTAAATTGTTTGTATATGTGTAGCTAACATGGTAATGCAATTAAATCATACATAGGAATGACTATGATTACGAATGTTCAATACGTAATTGGGTTTTAGAAACGTTATTGTTTTTATGTCAGAATGATAATCTAGCAGATGGTTTCCGTTATTATAAGTGGTAAGGTTATCAGTGCCTAAGATACCAGCAATTTTAAGAAAACACTTGATACTAGATAATTTAGGTTGATATTGATAATTAATACTAGAGGGTGATTTAATTGAAATCACTCGATACTAGATATTCTAGAGTCAAGAGATATAATTCCCTTCTATGCCCTGTAATAACCCCGGCTATTTTGCCTTCGCATAGAAATACAGAGAACTGTCTTATACGCTGTTATTAATTGAAAACTTCCCCGTTTTGCAATTAATGTATGTTTGATTTTTCGTATAAAGTGTAAAGCAACAACTTGTCATTGAACATTAATGTTGAGAAGAACTTAAAAATTATAAGTATTTTTATACGGGAGCTGGAGAAGTACATTTAGATACTTACTACTTATTTCTAAATGAGAAAAAATACCTTTCACATATTCTATATAAACGAATACATGTTGAAACTACAAAATCTCACAAAACAAAGGAGTCAATGTAAATAAATTTCATCTAAAGATTTAATCAGGTAAATCCCGTTCTCGGACCGTATCGTGTCGCCGTTTAGTTTGACTCTTTGCATTGTGTACAGAGAAATACAGCCCTCGCTCCCGCACACTATACATCGCCTCGCAGCCTCGCGCTCAGTATGCCCGTTAATTTGTCATACCGGTGCTCCAGTAGGTTTTTATGTGCCATTCTCCATAGAAATTCTAACATTTCGACAATTCCTCAATTCATATGTATTCAGTACTACCTCGATAAGAAACTAACAATGCAAAATAATTCTATTCAAGAAATTAGTATCCAATTATCCAATTTATAATAAATTTGTCGGAGTCGGAGCTTTATTTTCGATTGTTTCTGAAAATAGCTTAGCAAAAACACCAGAAAAAAAAGTATTGGATAATCTAAATAAAATTGATTTTGCCTTTAGTGTTTTAAGGTTAGTATCGTTGTCGTTGATCAAAATACTTGTATGACTTTAGACATAAATTTGAACGTAATACGTTTCTATAAAATTTGAATGTGGCACTTTATTACTCTGGGGTTCCATCATCAGATCCTGACTTGCTGTAAATGGGACCACCCCATGAGTATATTCTACTGAGTAAAAAGTTGGCTCACAATTGATAAAGAAATTGATAAAGAAAACAGTAATTCCTCCTTTTTGAAGTCGGTTAAAAACTGAAGTAAACATTTCAATGGTATGAATTACTGTAAAAGTAATAAAAAAGTCGAATCATAAAAACTTACTATTAACGATACCACAATATACTTTTAAGAAGTAAATTAAGTATAACCTACAAGTATTAAAATATTTCTGATTACTTTGCGTCGCGGAGTTGTATAGCATTTGTTATGGTAAAGAATATTCTGTTTCTCTTAGTTTTCATTGATTCTTCCCGTTTATTTTGTTTAAACTCTTCGAAGCTATCTCAGAAGAAAGCTTTCGCTCTTTCTCAATTACTATGTCTTATTCGTATATAATTAAAATAATGTGAAAAGCAATTTCTAAGTTCTTACATATAAAGATATATAGCTGGTCATTAGTCTTGCTAAAACTCAAGAATGGCTTGACCTAATTGAATATTTTTATTGTCTTATTGCTATAATTAATGTGTGGTTTGAAAATAAAAATGTACATGAAAAATAAGAAATGTTACAGAATTTTATTACATTATTATTATGATACAACGTAGCAGGCTACGTGGCTTAAGTGGTGCCATTACTGGCCACTATAGCACTAATAGCATGATGTTTAAGATGAAAATTGTTGAATCGCCTCTATGTAGAGCCAGTGGGGAGCACACCGAACAAATGGAACACTTCTTGTGTAACTGTGATGCTCTTACCAGGAAGCCTCGCCTTACCTCTTTGAACAGGGCTATCCCAGTCCTGAAGATGTAAGGCTGCTGACTCCATGTGTACTTAGTAAGTACATCTTGGAGACATTCCGGGACAGTGGACATTAGGGTTTGGGAAGTACAATAGATCCCATTGGGTCGACGTGCTCCGGGAATAACTCTGGCCCTACATCAAGATAAGATATGATATGATATATAAATAATTATTATGCATAGAAAACCGATTAACTGTCGAGCTATTCAAAACTGTTACTACTCCTACCGCTAATTTGGATTACTTCTATAAGATGGCGTGCTACAAACTTCAACGGGTCGACTAGTATCAATATAATATTTCATAAAAGGCTACAATAATTTATGAAAAAAAACTCACAATTTTTTATTATTATAGAACTTACACAGAACAAAAACTTCCATAACTTATTAATTTAAGAAATCTTGCATACGATTTTCCTTGAATTATGAGCGCCCTAGAAAATTAAATTAATTTTCCTGCTTTTGAAAAAACACACGAAATATTTTACCCGAGCTCAGTGAATTCCCCTAATAAGTCCAGAGAGGTCGTTTGCAAAAAAAGAAAATATTACCAAAGAAAGGCTACTGGATAAGATACTCCATTGTACTCTTACTTTATTAATTACTTAAAATATTAACAGATCTATTTTGTTTAAGTCTCTTTTAAATTTTGAATTTCCATCTTTTAATTTAATTAAAAAGAAGAACGTTCTTTTAATGCCAATTAAATGAATGATGAAAAAATATGTAAAGTAACACTGTTTAATAAATTTTTTGATGATAGATGGCGGCACCTACTTCTAATAGTGACCAACGAAGACATGAGTAAATTATCAATGAGGATTTTTGTATTATATCGCACTAACTTAGGTTACTTTATTTTGTATTTGTTACAATAATATTTTTTTTGATAAATTAGACTATATGTCAATAACCTATATACAAACTACAGCTGGACTCGGGCCTATCTACGCGGTAATTTAAAAAAAAATACAGCCAACGCAAATATATGTAAGTAAGCTTACTATAAAATGAATGATTCTCTTAATGATATTAAAGAATGATAGTAATTTCTCAATAACGATTCATCAACAAAAATGTATTAATATTAGGAGTGAATGAAATGGAATCAATATTTGTAAATGTCTTAACAAATATTTAAGCGCTCTGCTTGCGCTGCTTCTTCTCAAGGCGCAAGTTATCGGCGAAATGGTGGTAGGATTTTATTTTGACGATTTAAAAGAACTTAGTAAAACAGTCTATTTAAATAAAGAGCTTTTTGATTTTGAAAATTACATGACGAATTCTAAGCCTTAACTCTATCATACGAACCCAATACGGCTTGGTGCGAAAAATTTATAAATATTTATCTTATAAAATTAACTAAACATACAATTTAGTATAAAAAGTACAGTAAATAAATGTTTAAAAAAGATCAGGATTTTAGGAAGTAACCATTTTAGGCGTAATTAATAATTGACTATTAACAGTGAAACAATTTACACAACTGACTATTAATTAAAATACAAGCTCTAAAATAAAAAATACAAACTTTCACTGGTCTCTTTTATTTAAGTGATATGAAGTATAATTGAAAATTTAATATGGTAACCTAAATCAGTCTTTCGATAAGAATACTTCAAGTAAACACTATATGCGACTTTGTGTCGATAACACATGTTGGGAATTTTGGGAACTTGTTGGCATTCGCCTAAATTATGAGTTTGACATCATTACTTTGGAATACTGTATTTGCGTTATAACGATTGCACAGCCTAAAAATACCTACCTTACTTATCTTTAGTAGTTTTTTTGTAGGGTACTAATTATTGACATGAATAATTTTGAAAGAATAAAGTTTGAATTCGTAAATGAAATACAATTTTAACACACTTTCGTGCAGAAAGTGTATAATCATATTTTACTCCTTGCTCTAATGGGTCAAATGCTGTGTTACGCAAATACACTACCCTTAAGCATGACCCTAAATTGCTACAGAATAGCAGAAGTAAAGATTAAGTATGATGCATTTCGAAATCTTGTACAGAATTTTAGTCACCCTTAGTTTACAGCAAAGTATATAAAGCCATTTATAAGTGTAGATATATCGTAAGTAACAGGCTTGTAGATCTCGATTATGTTGCTTTTGAAATTCTGATGAAGTAAATACACATACATACACGCAACACTCATACATACGCATGCGTGTGTACGCACGAACAAACTAAAAAGAGATAAATAATCTTTTTTAATTTGGAGTATTGACTCGTAGGATGGACTAATTTATTATGGACAGGGACTAATTATACCATTTTGATCACTATCCAATTAGGATGCCTTATGGAAACTTGGGGTGATTTCAAGTGCGCACAGCTGCAGATGCTAAGTACCCTCTTCATACGTAATTTCCATCAAATTGATTAGGTCCGAATTTAATTATATATTGGGTTTCAATATGAATCATAATTATTATTGTTTTTTTTTATAAAGGCTGAACGTTTGACCACAATCACGCTTGACGCTATGACGAGACCTATGATGGTACATGCTCGTCTAGAAGGCTTAAAGACTGGTTTTAAAGATGTCCAGATTGCACTGACCCGGGAGCTCTCAGCAAAGAGGTCCACTTCTTCTTCCATCTATTCGCAAGAAGCAAATCACTTCTTGCGAATAGATGGAATGTCAACGTCATTATGGTGAAAAGCCGCAACACGCTTCATCAGCTGGTGCAAAAGGTCAGGGGGTAGACCAAGTTATGTAAGATCTCGACACACTCTCCAAAATGAAGCTAATAAAATATCGAGAGAAAAGCTTCGTGGCTTCGGTGGTCAAGGGTTTGGATATCAAATTATATTTTAAGATCACATAACTGTAAAAGAAAGTAACATCTGTAACTAACTCGAATGAGGTCATAGGCGCCAGCCGATTATAAAACCATTATATTACGGTCTATTATTATTTAAAAATTATTGAACAACTCTTCCCAGTCCCTCGATGACTCAAAAGACAGGAGAATACTCCTCGGCATAGGAGGCCAGATGCCTGAGGGTCAGGATGACAGCGAGAGGAATCGGCGGACAATCCTGGCGTTATCGAGCAAGACCGCCTGCCGGAGCCTGGCAATTAACGGTCCATCACCTAGACTCAATCTCTTCAGATGGTCTCGATGAGAAGTTGGGACGAGGACATTGGCTGAGACTACGACTGGTATGATCTCATTAGATGTCACCCTCCTCATATCGGTAACCTCGTGTGCCAGGTTAAGATAATTAACCTTTTTGTCTTCTGATTCTGCTTTCACGAGCTTTTCATCAAACGGTCATTCTAAGTGAACGACAATATTGTGTCGTCAACTTAGAATACATGTGAATCTACTCGGTCCATCAGTTTTGTTTTCACGATATCAGGTTTGTTTCGTATTCGTATAGAGCACACTGACCGCCTTACCGTTTCAGTTAAGGCTACATTTACGGAAATACGCCCACACCATTGGGCAGATTTATGTCCCTGACAGATGTCACTGAATGCTCTTAGAATAAATCTCTAAAGCCGAAGCTTCAACAAGACTAAAGTCACGTACTCTGAGCAGGAAAATCAATTTGATTGAAACAGTCAAAATTAGATGACTTTTTAAATCGATTGAAGTCAAATGAAAAGCTTTACTGTTTTATGGATATAAAGAGGCAGATTCAGGAAATGTAAATTGGGAAAGGTAGATGAGATTTTCTCAGTTGGCTCTAATTTATATTTAAGCTTTTTATTTGACAAGTCAAACGTACATTAAATATTAGAAATACCGCCTTGAATTGTATATTGTAAAATTATCATATACTAAATGAAAATTTAAAACCAGTTTGATATGAAAACACTAAAAAGCCCTAAAATAGACACCAAACAAAAAACACAAACACGGTTACTACACTAAAAATTTGGGTATATAAGTTTCGTTCGTCATAGTAAGTTTGTTTTAATAATATTTTCATTTTCATATTTACTGCCTAAGGTGCTTTAAAATATCTTTGGATGTGTTATTTTATAGATTATTGCTAATTTAACATTGCATTCAGTAAATAATTAGTTTTTAACTCTTGAAGTCGACGCCATTTCCTTCAATTTAGTTTAAAAGCCCACTTACTCTCTCTTTAATGTTTTGCCGTGTCATTAGGTACGAACAGAGTATTCGGAAATCGGTGTTCCTAGTTGCTTTGTGTTGCAGCTAATAATTTGGACTCAAATTTCAAATTGTAACTTTAAAATAATGCAAATAAGGTCAATATTTGAAATCCACTTCAAAGGAATTTTACTATTTAATGAAAAACAGATCCAGGTTGGATTAACACCGTCGCTGTCCTTATACAAGTGATTTAGTAACTTTAACTAATTATACATAATGGATAATAAATGCTTCAAAAGGGAAAATCAAATTTCACTTAATTTATTGAGCCGCGGAATACTCTCGAGAATTAAAACCTAATTGTATCTAGATTCTCCCATATTAAATCATTATTTAACGCATAGTTTGTTCAAAAGTAACTTACCTCATAGTGTAGGTATGACCTGCCTGTAAGACTTAACGACATAAAAAAGGTCCTTTTATATCTAATAAGGCCTTTATTAAATAATGACAATATTTTTATTTTATATAAATTGAACCCATACTAGTAATGCTTTGTTTAATTCTCAATAAATGGGGTATTTCCATTTCTTAAACCAAAGGCACTTTAATCTTAATTTATTTCGCTGAATGATATAATATCCCATTATATCATTATGTATAGGAAAAGGATAATTTTCAAAACTTAATTTTAGATGTCCTTTAAAAAATCATAGATAATTTTGGTGACATGTAAGAGAGGTACCAAAACCTGCATTCTAATATAAAATTATTACGATATAATTTTATATTTAAATTATGATTATAATGGTATGTAATCTTCTAAACATCTTCTAAAATGTTAGTAGATTTGATATCTGTCCCTTTTGCAATCATGTCTAAAATCTACTTAAAATTTAAAGATAAAAATCAGGCCCAATAAAAATTCTATAAACCTCTTTAAGGGCATTGTTAATATTGTGAACGGAATATTATAAAACGCTCTAGAAACATTATTAATTGAAAAATATGTCATGTTTTCTGTTTTAATTAACAGGCTTTTTCAATTATGTCTTTTGATCTATCTAATTCTAAGCGAATCAAGTACAATTCTCTAAGCTAATAGAGATACCAATGTGAAAAGCTGATATAAAGATATCAAATATTAATTAATAAAATTAAAACTAACAAACACTATCTCACCGACAATGATTATATTATTATTTAATAATTAATTTATTAGGTTTATAAACTTATATGAATGGAAAAGTGCTATTTGTAATTAATATTCACCGAGATTTGATGCAAGCAAGTTATTAGAACTGAATCTCGACAAAATACCATAATATCGACTGGAATGATAATTCTATATCAACTGAAGTATCAGACGTTTTTATTTAAGCAGAAATTCACTCATACTAAGATAAAATCAATGTAGTTATTCGAATGATATTTATGAATAAAATAATCTTAGATATTTATACAAAGTAGTTAATACTACTGATCCAATGAACATGAGTTCTAGTAAAATGGGTAAAGTCAAAAAAGAGAAGCGAATAACCTCTTTTGCAACAAATTAGTAACGTGTACTCTCCTTCTAGACTTTGTGATACGAAGCCTTGAATAGAATAACTGACAAGAATGTATTATGATTGCAAGAATGAACTAGTCCAGTGACACAAAATTGCAATGTCGAGCCCCGTCGCAAGACACGAAGTCACAGGCGAACTTGTGTGGTTAATGAGGGGTTGAATTTGGAAACTCTGTGTTAAAGTCTGGTATAATAAATTGTTTGCTTCAACCGTATTCGGTTCTTAGTTACTTCCAAGTTTTTCTTCGTAATACGTTAATCATAAAATTAACCAGAAAGAATTGATGGGCAATATAGGACGTGTGGTACTCTTGAAAGCCCAAGATAATTTGGCATATTACTTATTTCTATATACAAGGGAATAAAACGATAAAGGTAAACACGAGGAGTTCATTAGGGAACAAAGCTTGGAATGGAAAATTTGACATAGCCCCTTCAATTTATTGACACAAATGATGCCAAAGGTCACACGTGTGCCGATATAGAGTTCCATTCTTTAGATGTGTAACAAAGAAAAGAGTTAATTAATATCTTTAGTCTTAGAGTCTAAAATTCAAAATTATTTTCTCTTAACAAAAGTTTTCAATCAGTCTTAACAAATTTATTTCAAAATCTATCGACTACTGACTCACCAACTATATTGAGCTGGAAGGCAAGGGACATCTTCGGCTCTGTATTGACCTGGCATTCGTAGATACCAGCGTCTCTCTCCTGTGGGAACTTTATTTGTAGAGTCCAGTTCTCTGATTTATCTGGTCTTATTACCTGGGTTGGACGAAAAGGAAGAATTATAATCATTTACCAAAATAGCTTAAATATAAATAAAAACAGAAATGATTATAATTTAATCAAACTTGCAAAGGAAATCGAGTAATTTCTTTTAAGCGAAAAAGTATTTATTGCAAAAGATTTGATATTAAAATCAATCACAATATTTTACAGCTTGTTTTAGAATTATTTATCGTTAAATAATTTATTGGTCAGGGGTCACGAAAAAATCAAAATGAAAGATCAGACTATTCATAGAGTGAAGTAAATAGAACGTATTATGTAACTATCACATGATAAGTAAATTGTCTCAATAGGGATAAGACCATTCCATTTTCTCCCAGGAACAATGTACACAAAAGTAGATGTGTGAATAGCACATTCTAAAGAGTCTGAGAGCGTATATCCGTTAGAAAATGTAATTCTTCTTCATAGTCATTATATCCAACCATCCAAGGATATAATATTATGAGATAGGATGAGTAGAGTTTAGTACTACACTTGAATTTTGTAAAATATTTTCTGTCTAAATATTAATTCTCACCTGAAATCTTTGGTCTGATGTGTATGTCAAAATTCCAGCGGTAAGAATGTGGAGATCTCTTTTTCTGATCCACGATACCTGAAACAAAATGATACAAATAGTAGTACTTTGGTTATCGTAAAAAGAATGAAGCATTTAGGATTATTTAAGTTTAATGGTCGTTACATTAACATGAAAGGTCTTTATACGGTTCACGATTGGAAACATGTTATTCTACAAGGTAAATTTTAGCTTAGTTGTGAATAGATGTTAATATTTGTTAACCGACGTTAACATCACCTCGTTGGTTAATTAAAGTATAGAGGGCGAATGCTTTTGCAATAAAAATGGAGATTAATATAACCTCTGAAGCATGGATGAACTTATATAGCAAATTTTGATTGACTCCTCCAATATCAACAAAGGTTTATGTAAAGGTTGTTTATTAATGTTGTATTTATGACACTCAGAGCAGAGTCAGATTGCTCAAACAACAAGTGAGTAGTTCCGTTTACTGCTTTGGGTAATGTTGTCGAAGGATTAAATAACATTACTCTTGTGCTGACATTCGTTTTAGTGATTGCAAATATCCTAGGCTTGATTATTTTCCAGGTTATGGTCTATAACTTCTGATTTTAGAGGCAATCACAAAATTTACTTTCAAGGACAGACAGTTGACAGTCCAAAGTTCTTAAAGTCGACCACAAGAGTTGTTGTTTTAATAGTACTGAAATAGTTTCTCGTTGGCTAAAATACCTAATTTTGTTTTGTTCGCTACTTCCAGTCAATAAATAGGTTAACATTGTCACCTTTACTCCGTTATCGACCGATCTGTTTGAGAGCAAACAGTGCTGTTTAGAAATAGATCAGGCTGTTAGCTAAAATGTTCCATGTTATGCAAATAGCAGAACTACTAGCTGATGGTTTATCTAATTTTGGCCTTTAGTAGCTTTGAATATTTTATTGTTAGCTTTGAACAACTGGAAGTTTTTATATAAACTAGATCTTTGAGACAGATAGGCGGCTGTAAGACACATATTAATACTTAACTTTATTTATACATTTAGGTTTGAAGTGATCAACAATAAGTTTACATCAACATCAATAATAACAAATAATATCAAATTCTATATCTATTGTATATGTATTTTTACTGATTTCTCCGTCAATTGTATGTTGATTTTCAAAACTCTGTTTTTATTCGATGTAGCTTAATCGAGAGGATAATGGGACCCATTGTTACGTCATCAACATTTTCTGATGATGTAATTCCAGAGAAATTGAAAGGCCAAAATTTTATAAAAAAACTAGACAAATTCAATGTATTTATTCCAAACAGCGACTTACAGATTGGTAAGTCTACAATGACCGTCACCGATCAATTTTAATTTCAAATCGCGAAAACCAAACACATTATTAAATTTAATTGATTATCTAATTTTGAAGTATTTTTGGGTAATCATCCTTAGTTTCCAGAAACAATAGAAAGTGTATCAACAGCTCCAAATTTAACTTTAATACTTTAGTGTCTTCAAGTTGATTTCGGTTTTAATAAGTACAACTTTAGTGAGTGTAATCAAAGCATCTAATTTATCCAGACCACTCATACCACGTAGAAATTCGCTTTTCATTTTCTCAATCTTACCATGCGTGCAATGCTTTAAGCAAATTCTTTTATACATCGAACGCCTATGATTTGAAAACGTTCAGCCTGTTAATATAGGCCTTGAGCATTACAACAACGTACTATTCAGGGCTAGAATGAATAAGCACTCTAGGTAGGCGTGAGAGATGATAAATTGCATTACGAGTAAACATAAACTGACATTAAAATATTTGGTCTCGGAAATGACAAAATAATTATCGTTATATTTATTTGAGTTACTTGGACACTGAGTCTCAAATATTTGAAATCTATTAAACTGCAATGTCAGCAGATAGTATTCGCAATAAAGATTGGGGTAGCATCACAACAGCAGATTGATAACGTTCCCAAGATTTTCTCACGGAAACCACTTTCAAAAAACAAGCGACGTTTGGAAGATATTTTAAGTTCTTAATCAAAATAGTACCTCATAAAGAAAGAACTACGATAGGAACGAAAATAATGTAAATCTTTTGATTCTTCTCAATCAAGTACTTAGGTATATACACAAAAACATAACAAACGTATATTCCCTACTGCAGAAGGTCTTTCCAAACAATTATTTTTATAGAAATTACGAAATTTCTATATACTATAACTATTATATCCATAGCATAGTTGCTTTGTTTCTTACTTTTGTATTCTTTTCTATTACTACGCCTACTATGCCAATAACTCCTCAAATAAATGTTTAACATACAATAAATATGGCACGAAGTTCAATAGTAACTTCCAAGAAAGACTTATAATAATCACGCGCGGTTTCAGTACACCAAACCGATTTCAAACCTAATAAGAATGACGGTAAAACTTCTAACTCCTCATCATGAATTGCAAATAACTCAATAGTTGACGTAACTAACGACTCGAAGAACACTAACAGTCCTCAAAAATACCTATAAATGACGTACATTGGCAGATAGCCAACGAGTATCAGAGAAATTACGTTTTGTGCTAGACTGGGGCAATATTTCTCCTGGAGAGTCGCATTCATTGGCTTGGAAGATTAATAATTGCTATGCTTTTTATGACGTTAAGTGATTCAAGTTGATATTAAAACAATTAATATATTACAGTACTAGTTGTTATGTTGTAATGTTTATTGAACAGTCTGGTACAAGGAAAATTGTGGTAATTAGTACGTGGCAACATCTCTAATTAAATCATCTTGATAATTGTCATATTCATTAATTTTTGACTTAGCGTTCAGAAAGACGTGTTTAACTCGTCAATTTCAGATAAACATTATTATAAGCAATAAAAAATATTCATTTGAAATTCCGTTGCATATTCGAACACTAATAAATATTTGAAAGTACCACAGAAATGAAGAATCTTTTTTTTTCTATGTATCCATGATAAACATACTTACTGAACTCAAGATCATAATATAAGCTTCAAATTAGGATTTTATTCACAATAAGTAGATTTAATGTTCTTGTGACGTGATAAATGCTAATTTTTTGAAAGCAGGAACATACTATCTCTCTTGCTGTCAAGATAACACTCCACTACAGGATTGAAAAAGCGCCGGTATTCATGATTTATTTAATATACTTTGTCATATTTATTCACACAAAACAATGTTATTTTTCTTTTCTTTACACATCTTTAAATGTGTCAAAGAGTTTTCATTTCCAACAATAAAAAAAAAATTAAGTAAATTTTATACAATTATATTTTCGGGCATTCCCACAAAGTAATCTGAAGATACTTGTGAAAGCCTCGCTCTTTATGTGTAGTCTTGAAAAAGGTTCTTAAAGGAGTTTCAGTGCCTTTTTAGGTACATTTAATTGTCTGAAGGTTTCTAAATATAACCACATTAGGGTTCTGTACTCCTGACTGATAAAAACAGTGGTACTGAACAATTTTAAACTCACCGCTTTATCCCCCAGTTGCTCCACCCTGCAATGTAAGAACGCCGTCTGTCCTACCACAGTGGTCACGTTCCGAGGCACGTTGTACTCGAAGTAAGGGAAGGAGCCGACGCTGTCTTCTCCGTAATGGGCAGTCCCTGTGAACAACAAACGCGACATACAAATTGCAGCTTGTTATGGTTTGAGTAGTAACAAAATGTTGAACAAGAGTGATTCCAGAAAACAATATGTTTTCCGAGAAGTCTTAAACTAAAATTGGCCAAGTAAAAGCCCGTTGAAACAGTATTTCGAGATACTACCACTGATTTTCTTGAGACAGATATTAATACCTCGCACGCATGCGTCCTGTAGCCTACAACCTAGCATAATCACTGCAAATGGCCTCAAAATTGAAATCGAAGAAAGTTGATGGTATATATATAGCCGACCTTTTACAGAATCACCGAATAGTTCAAAAATTAACAAGTTTTTTGGTTTAGCGGTTACTATTTGAAATTGTTTTTCATATCTTGTTTAGCCACTGACTATGTTCTACGAAGAAGCAAAATTAATTCATAACTTCCCCAAACTAATTATGTATTAACTTTGCTCTGATGAAAGTTACTGGAGGGGATAACCCTTAAGCAGTTTAATTTTAATAATTAATATTGAATTATCTTTTACGTCGTTTTTTGGAACGGTAACTTCATCTAAGTAGTTTTATTTATTTAACATATAATGTTTAATTCCTGAAATGTTTCTAAATCATACAGGATTATTAATAAAAGCATCGATTGATATTTAATTTGGCCTATTAAATTGGAAGCCATGTTATATACAAATAAATAAAACATCTTTCATTGCTTATACTGTTTATTAACTAATACATCACGAATACATTTCAGAAAGTAGGAATCAACAGTTTACCCGGACCGGGCATGAAACATCAAAAATTAAAAACCAAAAAAGATATATACAGATAACAGTAACTTGTTATTCATATAGTAAATAGTTCAGTAAACTTTATTAATATAGTTACTTTTACTTCTAAGCGATATAATTTTAAAATTTAATTCGCACTAGCACAGGTACAGGTGTCACCCTGGTACTTTATAAAATGCATTGCGCAGGCGCAGTAACAAAATGGCGCATCACTAATGGGTATGGATTTATCTATTCTCCATATATTCCAGAGTCCTTAGGCAATCCTTGTGTCCATTGTAAGGACTATTCGGTCTGTAGAAGCAAATATATAATATATTTAATAATATGATTGAAATAATAAGGTTATTTTTTGAATGTTTGATCTAGTGAGTTATCTTATCTTGATGTAGGGCCAGGATTATAATCCCGGAGCACGTCGACCCAATGGGATCTTTTGTGCTTCCTTAATCCTACTGACTGCCGTCCTGGAATACCTCCAAGATGTACTTACTAAGTACACTCGGAGACAGCAGCCTTATATCTTCAGGACTGGGATAGCCCAGTCCAAAGAGACCCATTCTTTTCTTAGCAAGAGCATCACAATTACATAGGATCTAGTGAGTTACTAAATTGTTTAAAGTAAAACATTATGCTACATGGACACTACACACATACATACATACTACATATTACTGAATATTACATGGGGTCCTTTAAAAGAGGCGTGAAAAAGTCCTTTTGCGTCTGTAAGTATGTCGCATGCTGCACTAGCTATCTTCACATATGGTCTCCTCTAATGCTGATCATCAGTTTTTGTAGAGTCATTTTCTAAGCTTTTTACAAAAAAACAACTTTTGCACATCACAGAATATCAAGGAACGATTTTGCACGGGCTTCTTATCCATTTTTACCATAAAATTCATGAAGTGATACTAAGCCGTAATAACCGAAGTAATGGTACCAATTCGGAAGACCCGACAGGTAAGATACGTACGTATTTTTATAAATAAATCATCACACGCCTTGCTCTAATGAATAAACTCCTTGAAAAGATAAGGGTTGAACTAAGAATCATTCCTATTTTCACACACAATACACGTAATAACGAAGAAACGTTTCCATGCAATGAATAGACGAACAAACCAATCTACTAAAATAGTACAAGAAATGGCCGCAATTTACTCTACTGATATAGACGTAAATCTCGGGAGAGCTAAAATATTAGGTTTTACGTACTCGTTATTAATTACAATAAGAAACACGTATTTCGAATCGGTAAAAGGAAAATAATACGAGTATTGATAGCGCCAAAAATTAATAAGAATAATTTTCTAGTAATGTTTATAGATTTTTTCTTAGGTCTTTTTGCTCATGTTTATAGATGAGACCAGTACCATCGGAATGAACAAACACACGTCATATCAAGAAATTTGTCAATTCAGTGAAAGTGAAATTTGAACATGCTTGGTAAACCAAGCTCCAATATAAGATTCCGAACTAAGATCAAGAGTATAAAATAAGTAGCAACTCAAAGAGATATGAAAAGAAAATAGAAAAATCTAGATATAATCAATGAATAAATGAAAAATGTTTATTTCTCACTAAAATACGATCATGTAATGAACAGTGTCTCTGAATAGCGTCTAAGCTTATGAGCCACTGGGCTGCCGAGGCACACTGCTATGACGCTGGTATTTTGCAGATACCAAAATATTTTTGTCTACGTGCTTTTAATATTTTCAATGTATTCCTTGCTTATAAGTTGGCAATGCTATCCATAGATAATACAGATACACTATCTAAGACGAACTCGCTGAACGATAAGTTTATTTGTTTGGAATGATTATTGACCAAGTTTTAATTTGTTAAAAACTTATTAATAAATAAAATATTGTTAATAAAATATCAACGTAACAACAAAAAAGAGGCTTTAATCCAATAAAATTGCCATCATACTAAATTCGCCAACGCTCCTTCAAAAGTCCGTTATTACGCTTAGCTGAAGTGCACTTTTACGTGAAGTTTGAAGTGAGCCCAATTTTAACAACATTTTCATTATGAAGGCCCGTTTATTCAAAAAGTCACATTTTAGGCATGATTTACGTTTTAATTATTTCATCGTATTCAATTCTGCGGGGCTTAGAAACATTTTGTTTATTCATTTTGTTAAAGTTTGTTTTCTTTGCTGTCGTCTGTAGGAAAATAATTATTATTTGAATGTACGCAATATTTCACGGTATAATGAATTATTCGAATTCATTAGAGTAAAATTTTTGAAAGCCCTGTATCTTACTATTTTTCAATACAGTTATTTGATTGGATTTTTTTACACAATTAGACTAAAATGGTGGAAATCTGGAATAGTAGCTGCTTTATCAGTGGGATATCAATAACTGACGTTCACCAGGATGAAGTCGAAGGCATATAAAGTAGCTATAATAATATTATAGGGAACAATATTGATTCTTAGGAAGAATAAGACTTTTCCTTGAAATACAAATGGAGCATTTGGGTCATTAAACTTACGCTTAGAAAATTAAGGCCAGAAATTATTGTAACAAGCACTGAGAAGCTCGATATAACCCATTGCAAAATTTGTTTTATTTGATCATTGAAATGCGTTGAAATACCACTCAAGTTTAAATGATTGTTCCTTCAAACATAGGATTTAAAATAAGAGTTATCACTCGGTATCGGAATTGTGCAGTTATAATTCTTTATATGAACTTCAAATGGACTTGTATGAACACGTGGTCAGTACTCTACAACTGCCCGCTTGTGAGTGGATCAACTGCTGTCTACAATTAATTTAAGCAAGAACAATACGGAATACACAGGTAGACCTGTTGTCAATCACTTAGATTCATCGCATGATATTCACTCATTGGCCGCGTGTGGTCCACTGGTTGATTCTGTTACTTATGATAACACGGCGTCCACTCAAGGACTAAACGTCTATGCAGAATATGGTGAGATGTCTAATGGAATGCAACATCTCATAAGACAAATTATTTCTGAAGTAACAAAATAGGGGCTCTAAGTAATCTTTATGGGAGTTTAATAATTAAAATTATAAATATACGAAAGCCTAGTAACGTAATTATCTTATTTGCAAATTACCTAGCTCGTCACCTCAGAGATTTTATCCTGTCGCTAAGAAGCTTAGCATAACACTATTAGGTCAAGTGGTAGAGAGGCTTCATGCGTCGTTTTAAGCTGTGGCAACAAGTTCACGTCGGATTAAGTCGGTTGAATCTGGATATGGCGGTAAAGAATAACTCGGAATTTTAACATATAATATTTCTATTTTTACTTAATAAACAAACGTGATATTTTCAATGCAATTTTTTGTCAATTTATATTACATTACTTATATTTATACTTTTTCCGTTCAAATAATTATTAAGATACATAAGCACTTCATTTTGGGGCTCTAGACAAAAACAATGCAATGTCAATGTCAGATTAAAACTTGAATGAAAAAGTACATGTTTAATTTAGCCGGTTCATCCATACTTAGTTTTAGAATGAATAAGAAATCACCTCGAATAGCAACAAAAATATTAAAATAGACAGAAAATAACACAAAGTAGCAAAACACCAATTAAGAAAAGGTTTTTGTAGGTTACCTCAAACAATTTTGATTAATCCCTCAATGTTTAGGCTCGGTACGTTAGAGGACTGTTCATTTGGGCGAAACCTTTTTTAATTTTGAAAAAAGAGGCCTACATGTCTTTTTGTGTTCCAAAAAAGGTTTGAAACTACCTACTGAAGCGGTTCGTGACTAACCATAGAGTTTTGTAGCTGAGTACTTATACAAAGCGCCAAATATCAAGAAGGAATCAAAGGCTCGCTTTTTTACGGCAGAAAATGTCAACCCGGCAGATTGTCCATTTGATATTAAATTAAAACCATTTCTGGTAGACACCAGCGGTCTCAAGAATACATCATACAGTTGACACTACCCCTGAGTTGCCTGCAGTTACTGCAGTGACTGCAGTTTAAACTAACGCCGCAGATGCAGTTTAAGATAAGCATACACGAAGAGATTTTCAATTTATTCTTTCTATTGTAATTTCGAATAGTTTTGTTGATACTAGGCGTTACATATATCAACTTTTAATATCATATGGCTTTTAATAAGCCTATTTTTGACCGTCAACACACAAGTAGCGATCTCCGCTCCAAACATAATGTTTTGTCGTAAACGTTACTGAATCTGTTAATTGACATTAAACATTGATTTAAAAAAACATTAAAATTTAAAATCACTGTTTCTTAGTATATTGATTGATTAAGATTTAAAATATTGTACACAGGTCAAAACCCTTTTCCTTTATGAAATTTCAAAATTAATTAACAAGCCTTTTTCTCCATCCAAGAGATAACTTTTTTATTGAGATTAATGAAATCTTTCAGATTGATTTAACTTAAACGTAACGTAACTTTAAGAAATTGTGGTGAAAATATGCGGCTTAGTGATATTGTAGACTGTGGAACAAGCATTAAAATTCAATCAGTTTAAATATCACAGAATCATAAAATTTTAAAATTAAGGTTACCTTTTTGTAAACAAAAAGAAATATAATCAAAAACACTATTTACATAATAATTATTAACTTTTTGAGATTTCCGATATTTCTAAAGATGTTTAAGTCTATCTAACAGCTTGTATTCTTACTTAAATAATGTCTGCTCTAGATAATATCGCTGTAACCAGCGACACTGAGGAAATAAATGTTTTTGTAATATTTCAACAGCGTATATTGTCGATGGGGCGAAAAAATACCGCTTCATTACTGCATCCACTAGAAATCCTACACAGGCGAATTGCTCCTATAGCTTCCAAACTCTCCTTTTTATTACTTTTAAAAACACAGGCTATGCAATCTTATAAAATTTTATTTACTGCCTTCAACGTCACGTAAAAAAGATCTTCTTTCGTCATAAATCCGGAGCCTGGGATTATATACAGATTTATTATTTTACTAGATTAAAAAGATTTATTTTTTATTTTATTTATAATAAGGTTCTCAATTTGGGCCGGTAAAGACCAATAAAACCCTAATTGGGGTTTTTTGATGCCTACTTACTACTGTTTATTATCAGACTGAGAGTGAGAAATCATGGGACAGGTCTTGTATTTTAAATAAACATTACTAATAAAATTGCAGTCGTGATCTGTTTATACACACATATATGCGTATAATACACGTTTACCTACAATTTTCCTCGCATCACTCTTAATAGCTTTTTAAATGTTAATTACATTAACACACTACGAAACTATGCAAATTTAACAAAGGAATTAAGTATCTTTCGAAACTGCTATCCGGAATGGCGAAAATCTAGTCATAATCATACACCTGATGATTATCTGGTCGTACAAGCAAAAAGCGACCGTTTGCATATTTGGATAGGGTTAAATTTGATAATGCATGTGGATCTCTTTTAAAAACATCGTTCAATGTCGTAAAAACGGGGTAAATGAGATGTGAACCACACGATTTAAGTCCAGAAATTTGTTTAAACGACGGTTAGGTTATTGTGGAAGGGTATGGTTAGGATGTCTTAAAGTTAAAGTAGTATTTCAAGATTACAAGATGTGAACTAAATACAAATCACCTATTAAATCAGACATTTTTTTTTGTATACGAAATGGATCTGTTTTTGCTAAATGCTTTTTTTCTTATTTCGTTATGAATATTGTAGCTTTATATTATTAACAATTATTTGATGTTATTATTAATTATTAAAATTATATTTGTACACCAAACAAGAATTGGTACAATATGTGTCTATTTAAAAATTTCAATATCTTTGTTTACACAAATTAATTATCTTATCTTATCTGTATTTCATTCCAATTTGGCTCTGGCATCTAATAGTATAAGGTTTATACTATTAGAATTCCATTACTGAGTGCACTCACAAAAGATCACTGTAAATATTCTCAAAAATCATGTAGTCTAAAACGCTTATCACGTTGCTGTATCACGGTTCAAGTTTTCATTGAATAGTTAGCGTAATATTTAACTTATACAAAGATAATGAACAAAAAAGATCATAGACATTGTCGTGACGAGGTTTATTTTAAATAAATATAAGTGTGTAGCAAAATTAAAAATGTAATGATACTCTGTATTACGTATAATGATATTATACTTACGCAACGTCCTTTGGTTAATTAAGTCTATAGCAATTGAATGAAACCAAATGAAGAAGAAATTTTCACTAGATAGTAATCTTGAGATTCTTACAATTACAAATTACCAAAATTAAATAGCGACTCACAATTCCAATGGGAAATATAAAAACTGCCGCAGTTAGTCTCTAACATTAACCTTCTACTAAATACAGCTTAATGTTCTTAGTTACAACGTTACAATTTAAATAATTAATGACAAGATCTATAAACTTTAAAAGAGAGAAAACAAACTTCGATTTTGCCATTGTAAAAACAATTTTATTATAATAAGTCTATGGTCTCAACTAAAGTCATTTGGGTCTAATATCCCTTTGTTAAAATCACGACCGCATTCAGGGAATATAATGTTCTAATTGTCTTTTTAGTAAGCTGCAACCTATCGCAACTACATCATTATTGTCATAAATAGAATAGAATAGAATATATCTTTATTGTACATCAGTCAATTAAAGAAGAGAAATACACAAAGAAACATTTAACTAATTTTGTACAAAGGGCGTTTATTATTATATATATAACTACCATTGCTATGCACTATCCGTTTCACAAATCCATAAAGAGTTATGGCTATGAACCACAAAGCGTTGCCAATTGCAATATATTGGCACAGAACTAGTGCAGTTAAAACTAATAGCTTAAATCGCTTTACAACGACCTTAAGTTTACAAATTTTGATCACTTTTGGAACAATTATTTAAAAAAAAATTGATTTGCTTTCGCAATCAGAACCTAGACACTCAATTTACTGCGCCAGCTAGTTTGTTAACAATCCAATAAAACTTTACAAAAATTAAATCAAATTTATTTGGATTGTTATTTTCCAGGTCATTAACCTCTTTCTCCAGTGGATCTTACGTTTGATGAAGGACTTATACTGGTCGGCTCGTTAACTGCTTAACACGTTACAAGCACAAACAAAGAAAACTTGTTCAGTGGGTTTATATTCAAGAAGTATTATTAAAACTACGCCTTTTCGATTTTTGTACTATTAAAAGACATTTTTTTAAAACCAGCATATTAATTATCCATAAATTAGAACTTGTAGCTGTAAAAACTTATACTTAAGGCTTTGGTTCAGGTTCAAATTCGTATTAAAATTATTGCGCTTTTTTTATATCGAGCTCAGCAAATGACTCGACACCGCCAGATAATAAGCAGTAGAGGAGTCTATATGTGAAGATAGTTAGTGGAGCACGCGGCATATTGCCCTACCCACTCTCACCTTTTCGCCCCAAAAAGTGCTTTTTCACGCCTCTTTTAAAGAATCCATGTAATCCATACTTTTAATCCAATCAAAGAGTTTTCATTTCAATTACATCCTACAATTGTATAGACAACAACTTTAAACTAGGCGAAAATTCAATTTGCTTTACTAACATCGCACGCCTATCAGGTATAAAAACCTTCTAAATTATTCAATCAAAACATTCAGAATACAAACATTTGAACAAACTCACAACGCTACGTTCAAATGCCACGTCTAAACTTTATAACGATTACCGAGAAAGGGGTCTCCGTGAGTAATCCAGTCACCTGACAGAACATTAGAATGTAACCTTAAATAATATCTTAATCAACACACCTTCGTTAGGGCTAATTCTATTATTTGGTATTCCATTTGGACCTCATTTTAACTCCAGAGAATTCCTTCTGCATTTATTGCAGATTAATTTTATATTAATCGTTTGTATTCTTAAGTACTCACATTAAAATTGTAAGGAATTTACTTAGATTCAAATTGCCGTCGGCAAAATTAACATCCAGATCTGCTTTTTAAAATGTAACTCTTATTCAGATTAAATTAAGACATAAATCGGAGCAAACGGCAAGGGTCTATTTAATGAGGGAAAATTTGAAATTATATTTTAGTTTCTGAAATATCTTAAGAAGTTGTGGCGTTTATAGTAAGTAATGAAATATTGAAAATGTAGTCTGTAGTTAAGTATTGGTGTATTATTTATTTTAAATAACCAACCTATTTTAAATTACCAACTTTCATGTATTATTAATTTTTACTTTTTTGAAGGTTTTCTTTTTTATCACCCCAATCAACAAGCCCATAGAAGAAATATATAGAAATCAAGCCTTTCTTGAGTTTTAGTGAGTAAATACTTTTTTAGACATTTATTTATTTATTTAATTCAACATTGTTTCAACAGCATTTTTATATATACAGAATATAATGGAATTACCCAGACATAAGCTAATTAAAGAAACACATTATAGTTTTTAAAAAGGTATCAAGAAGTCAAGAAGGTAGCTGCTCAAAATATATCAATACATAATTAACAATGAAATAATTGCCAATCATCAACATAACTAAAAAGAGAAAGAAAAACACAAAAAAAAATAAAAATAAAAAAACAATAAAACAAAACAAAAGTCAGTCATCGCAAGTGAATGGTGTCTTTAATGTGTGGGTGTATGTGTGTTTATGTGTACGTTTGTTTTACGTGACATAATAATAATAAGAAGAAGAATAACAATTTTTTATGATTTAAATCATAATGTCTGTAGTATATGTGCTTGTAGATGAAAATAAATTAATATTATTAATATTTTACAACATTTTCGCAACCACGATAAAGAAAACCTTTAATCCTTTCAAAATTGCTCAACATGATCCTTTTCCAGATTTCTACATTTGTCTAACGGTATTACAACTGTGGAATCTCTAGTGTACTTTAGCCTGGCACGTAGGTAGCGAAATAAAATTTTCTCAATAATATGGATTCCAAAAGTCTTCGATGAAACACTGTTAAGTGAGTAAAAGCCCTCTCCTCAATGTTGTCAGCTCAAAATATAATTCATCTCTCAGATGTGACATTGGAAGAGAACAATCACTTATGATTACGACTGAAACCTTGTTTTTACCTACATAACAGCAAAAATTTGGAGACTACGCTTGTTTGAAACTAAATTTCACTTTTTTGACAAAGAAGCGCGTAATAAACTTGAAGCCTCTTTGAATACAGATTACTTATTTTCCGTAGCACAAAACTTTTTAGCAATGAAAACGTGACGCAATGTTACATCAACCCTGAATATTTAAATATAATACAGGTCCTATACTTATGATAAACCCATTTGGAAAAGGAGAACTCGACAAAATTCAACCTTTTCTATATATATAATAAAAATTATAATTAAAACATATGTAAAAAAGACGATTTACTTCAAAATCCCTTAAATTTTAAAAATTGCCCGAAGTAAGATATTTGTATTAAATTCAAAATACAAAACGAACTCGAAATCTTTTAAAAATAAAAATCACGCAGCCACTTTTGATAAGAGACTCAAGATTAGAATATTAAGATTTTTGTCAAAAAATTGGAACATGTTCAGAACTACCATCACAAAAAAAAAAACAAAATACATATGTTCAGTAAGACAAATGCCAGTGGAGATTGAATTATTTATTCATGTGATTTAAGCTCATCATAAGAATAAATAATCTGTTTACATAATGATTACACAGACTTGTGATGATGTGATGGTAATGTAACTCAAGTTATGGACCAACTTTTCATTTTTGACGTTTATCCACGTCTCAGGTCATATATCCTCGTGCTACTCTCTTCTACTCTGAAGGTTACCATATTAAAACATTGGCAGCTAAAGGTGTGTTGTCCCTGACCCAGATCCAATGGTTAATCATCAGGCTTAAGGTCCAAGCGATACTATGATCTCATAAGACCAGGACCTCATTAAAATAATTTATTCCATTTAAGTCAGTGATCATTTCTGTAGGAGCTTCAATAATATTTAGCTTGTTCACTCCATGCGCTACATACTTTATGAATAATTAAATACTTAGGTACAAATAAATACTAAGATACTTAAATGATTTGATATATTTTACTTGCGATTTCTTTATTTAATAACAAAATTCAGTTAATTTTATCACAAGTCAAAAGAAAGTTATTGAGTTTTTTTTACTTGGATATAGTTCATTGAACTCTGACCTTTTATTATTTCTCTTTGATTGTTCCGATTGTAACACAAATAACGTAGCTCCCAGACTATGTTTATGTATTAATCTGTGTTTTTATTTTGTGTCATTGAACCTCTTCTGGATGGTTGCCAATGTAAGTGAAATGGTTCATAAGTTTTTGCGTAAAGCATTGAGTCACTATTAAATTATGGATTAGAACCCTTTTTTTTGTCATCAGCTAATTAAGTAACATAACCAGAATTTCGTAGATAATCTTGTTATAACTATACTACACCAAAGATAGTTGAGTGTCTACAGAAATAAAGTAATATACTTTAGGAATATTGTTAATTTTCACTTTACAATATGTATAATTTACAGGATTGTAAAAGTTCTCGTGAATAAGTGCATTAGATAATTTGGTGTGAAGAAAATAAAGCATAAAAATATTAGGAATATTTCTTGTAAATATATCACTTGCATAATGCTTTTAAGTTTGATAAACAGTGACTATAATCTGCAATTTTTTAAGTTCAGTGTCACCCTTTGAAGTAACTTAAAAGGGTAAGAAATATTTATAAAAAATTATGTTACGTTAATAATTATGTTATATATTTGAAAAATAGAATATAACAATTGAGTCATAGTGCTTAAAATTTAAGCAACTCCACATGATGGTATCTTTTTAATCAACTTTCACTTGTGAAAATGGATTGAAGATGACGAAGAAGATATCTTGAATTAAATTTTAGTCAATTTGCTTAAGAAGCAGTGACATTAAGAGTCAACGGACTTGAAAGAGTTTTACTGAAGCGAAAGATGGGATTCCGCATAACGCTTAGATATTACATGGTTATTTATAATTGCAGATCTTTTTTAACTTATGCGGATGCTCTGAGCGTAAGTATAGGCTTCGGCTGATATTCTACAAAAACGAGCACGGAATGAGAATCAGAATAAGAGCTCAAATCCCTGTTACTTGAAGCCAAAGACCTTATATGCCTGGATAAGCATTTTTCAAAACAGCCTTACCGCCTTCTATCCGCTGTGACATGAAGAATGATGCGCTGTTCGACTTTATCCCTCCCTTTTATTTCCTACTCAGAAGCATGCATATTGGACTATCGACTCCTCAATGCAGTTCTTCCATCTCAACTTCACGCAATTTTATTCTGTGACTCGGTTCTTAGTAGAACAGCCAGAGCTAGTAATTTGATTTCTTGTCATGTCATGTCATGATTAATAATTAAATTTTAAACAATTGACAGCCAAATTGTTTCCCATTACACTAGAAGTTTCTTATCAAAGCGATAATTCATATTCGAGACGTCCGAATTATTTAGTAATAATAAAATGAACTTCGCTTTCGTAGGCACAATTACCTTTTAAGTAACTTTGACTTTACGGAATGGGCAATTAAAATTCAATTTACTTCAGCTAGAATATGCGTTCACTGCCACCATCCATTATCTTAATGGTCTAACATGCTCGAAAGTAGATTCTATAGGCTTCTAGACCTTCTTCGATAGTCTTAGCAAACATTTGTAGTCAGTACATGACCAACAACCATAATTATTTTACTGTTCTGTTACCCATTGCGATTGATGCGTTTCAATGGAGTTGGTAAATGTCAAAGTGGCGCTGCGTACGTACGTATATTCCAAAATAATTAAGGAGTTTATTTCATAAAATTAATTTTCAAGCTAACATAACCCAATGTTAAGTAATTTGTACTTAATATTTTGTATTTACAAATTTGCTTAAATTGTTTATTTTACTATTGTATTCCATAGCTTCTTGATGGTCAGATACCATCAAAAATACATTGAAGTTGTTCGAAACTAATACAGATATATCCTACTAAATCTTCTAGGTTACATCGGGCTCAGTTTGATGATAATGATCATCAACCTATTATTTTTTCAACTTTTATGTTCATAAATAATAAAGCAATGTAAGCACACTGATTTATTGAAATTTATAACACCTCTCTCTATTTGCAATTGCGAGTGTTTAGAAGTGTTTTTTGTATAGTTGAGATCTGCTAAATAGAGGCAAAATAATACTGTTGTACAAATCAGTTAAGCACAAAAGATATTTGTAGAAGTAAATTACAAAAAAAAGAGAATTGTGTTTCATTTCAAACTCTTAAAATTTTAAACATTCGCTTTTTAAATGTTTAATCCATGTTGAAGATGAACTTTTTGATATAATAAAAAAATACTCTATTTTACAAACGTTCACCATTTAGGAAGAAATGGACTAGAAGCGGGATGTGTATTCGCTTTGCGTTGGAATTTCCATTATCATTCTGAACCTCGATGGCGTAGTCTATGGTTTAAGCGCTGTGATTTTGATAACGAAAAGAAAAGCATCTTTTGCAATGGTTATAATGTCATTCTTTACGAGATAAGTTTAGCATGCATGTAACGAACAGAAAAACAGTGCTCTACGTTCAGCGATCACGAAAGAGGCTACGATGGCATGCCCGTCCGTTTAAAGGCGTAATTGTGGGCAAGCAGGTTAAAACATCCTCTCATCGAATGATCTCGTCTATAAGTGAAGTCGATCATTATCGAATAATAATTTACCACGAACAAACACAAATTTATTTCCAACGAATCGTGGGTGCGGTGCCAAAACTTTTCTAATTTCCTTTGTTTGGCGAAAGTCAATTATCTCAACGATTTATTTGAGGTTATTATATTACGATTCCTCTAGTTATAAGTGTAATACCTGGTAATGTTTCTGGAGGAATCAGGGTGGTGGGTATACACTAACGCAAAATAGGCGCAACAGTCGTCGGCTTGCGGACACCGCCCGTGCTAAAGAAAAAATAATACAATAAATTCTTAAAGTGCCCTTTTCCGATGTCATGTTTATTCAAACCTTTTTTTTCGAGGAGGAATCCCTTTACGGATCTACCCGCCACTATTCCCAGTGCCTCAAGGCCGGCACTGAGAATACCCACTTAAACTCCCCGGTAACTCTATTGCCCATCGTGGGGGTGACCCGGGTTCTGCCGACGCCGTTCACCAGGTCGATGTTTATTCAAACCTAACGAAAAATATTTTGTTAATTAGAATTTCTATAAATTGTGATCGTTTCTAATTTTACAATAACTTTAAAGTACTTTTAAGATTGGACCTCTTTTCTATATCTTTTGAAGATTGGATAGCGCTGAGTAACACTGATGTGTTTGGTATGGTGTTTGTGGGCATTTAATTTTAACGATACTGGCGACTTTATCAAGCCAAAGTTTTTAAAACATCTTAGACGTCACCTGGCAAACGGTTGGCAACGTTATTATTCAAGTTTATTTTGATGTATTCTGTATTATAAAATATTATTAGTTTTTCTATTTCTTGATACTTAATTGTTGTGTTCTGCTTTTAGAGATCTCTGTTTAGCTTCTGGCAGACTGGTACAAAATACCATTAGATGTTATAAAATTAGTTATAATATAATATCTTATCTAGAGCAACATAAAACGTACACTTTCTATTGCTTTTACAGATAGTTTGTTTCCCAACCACTCTTACTTACATACTTGACCCGCCGCTTAACAGTTTCCAGGTGCTTAGACAAAATTAATAATGATAGTATGGCACGCTAACTAGGGGTTTTTTTCTCTATATTTTACCGTTGCTAACTCTAAGACCATTTGTAGACAACCATTTGTAATTATTTTTTTTATTATTACCCACAAAATTTTTATCTATATTTTAAAAGACTGCAATTTTTTTAACCACAATGTTGGCAATAGTCTGTAGACCCTTGCAACACCAAAGGTATTTTTGGAAGAAGCATAAAACATAAGGTACTTACTTTATGTTAATGTTAAGGCGATAGAGACTTTAATTACTCTCGTCGCTGTATTCATTTTCAAGTGTGGTCAGCTGGTACAATTATTTCTTTATTGCGTCTTTACAAGAAAAGTAGAATTAAACAGAAATCTATTTTAAAAATTCAATTAGTTCTCTAGTTTTTAATTTGCAATAAGTTTTCTGTAACAATAATAATTACCTTTAGTCTGTACACGGTAATTGAGTTTCTATCAAAAATTCGTAGGCAAATTATTCGCAAATTATAATTAATGTTCAACGGATGGAAATCCTGAAATACTGTAATTAGTATGGTTGCTTTCATCAGCACAATGAGGTTTTGATTACCCTGATTATTATGGTTTTAACAATGAACTATAATGTATTGAAATACCCAACCTTTATTCGTGTTAAAAGTTATGAAGTTGTTAATTATTCTTGTAATATTGTTACGACAATTAACCTTGCTACAAATGATCAAGGAGTTAATCTTACACAGGCATAGGTAAGAGTCAAAACATTTAACTTTTTTTTTAAATATATAAAAATGATCAATCGAGGAACTTTTTTAATTAAACAAGGAGGTCAGATAACTATAAATAAATATTTGCTTTAAATCTATGACTTGATATTAATAGGTATATGATACGATCTTTTTTGATAACAGAAAAACTATAATCGTGCATACTTTTTGGTACGATACGTTTTTGTTCAGATATATTAATCATATTTCTTTACTAAGTCAAATTGACAAGCTCGAAACTACTAAATACCACTTTGGATTAACTAAACCTTAATTTTAAACATGTATCTTGAAATTTTCTAGAGCTCTATTGGTTATATTAGATATTTATAAAATTATCGCAAATTGTTTTTACATGCAACATGTATGCGATCTTTATATTATTAAAACAGTTCTAACCTTCTTTCTCTTTATCCCTATTTAAAGTTCATTGAACCTTGCCCATGAGTCCTTAAATATGGTCATGTCTAAAATTTTTAAAGGCTATTTGAAGGTATTGTGTGTATTTCGTTTCCATATTCGGCGTTATCTTCACTTACCATCAGATGTAATGAAGGCCTTGAACTACCTGCTAAGAATAAAAAAAAAACAAAAACTTTTTTGGTAAATCAACTTTTGAAAAAGGCCTACTTTGACAAAGTTTTTGTGACGAGGCTACATATTATATATAACAAAGTAAAACACCACCGTATCATACTTTCAATTTTCTCACAAACTTATAGTCCTTCCAGTAAGTGGTAAGTGCCGGCGTCCACGTTTTAATGAAACACATTAATAACATCTGTGCACACTAAAATGTCTTTTGTTTCTTGCTACTGCTAAACTGTAGTCTTTTGTTGTATACACGATAAAACATCGCCACATTCAAATCAAGGCTCGTGTAAAGCAGGTTTTGGGGAATCTATTATTGCTGGGAAATTTGATTTCAAATGCTACGTGTAAGAGTATTGAATATAATTTTCAAAATTGACTGTGCTGTTTTCCACTTTAATTTTACGACATGACTAGTGTACAAACAATACTTTTTAGTGATGCTTTTCTGCGGCATCGAAGATTTCCACAGCTTAATTAAAATGTTAAGGATCAAGAACACTTGTCTCTTACAAAATACAACGTTAAGCCTATATTTAACAGGTTAGGTAAAGAACGTATACACTTAACAACGTCTTTGGGCTATGGTAACCTCATCATCTGAGGTTACCATAGCCTAAAGACGTTTGCTGGATGGAATGCTTATTTGTCACGCTCATCGGTGGACTTAGTTGTTGATTTCAGTATACACGATAGTTTTTATATCCATAAAGCAGTAGATCTTGGTCTTCATCTTATCTACTAGTAAATGATGATAAGCTGAGGAACTAGCGAGCTGCATCCGGTTCCCACAACCACAGAAGTAGCCTGTTCCTCCCATCTTATCTTCAACTACCGAAATACAGCAATGCTGTTAATTGTCGACTTAATTGGCATGCTGACATATTTTTTGTAAGAAAGTGCTAGATAGCCAGGTGGACTTAGAAAAAATTCTACCACCAACCAAACGGTATAGAAAATTTCTACCCGCACTGGAAATTTTACCTGAAGTTGGTGGTCACAAGTGGTTGTTACTTGAACTTTTAACCGCCTCTGTGGTCAAGAGTACAGAGATGGGTAAAAGTTTAACTTGTTGGTAAAGAATGAATGAATATCCTTACGAAATACCAACTGGTATTTACAATGGATTGCCAATAAACATTTCCATCCTTGCATTTGCATACTTTTACACTGTAAGCCTTTGTGCAGCAATCGAGATATTGGATATTTCTGGAGATTAAGCGTTCTACTTTGCATTTTGTTTCTGCATCGGTTAATAAATTTTTCACTGACCACACACTGGTCGATCAACATGTCACGTTGTTTTTTATGCAAATCTCTTAATAATTATGCAGAACGCGAATCATTAAATTGCCGTTCGAAGCCGTGTTTAATTTGTGCGACAAATACTAGTGCTGTCGAAATTACATTTGCAAACAATAAAATATAACACCTATATTGAAACTAAAATAATACAAGCTTTACAACTTACATGCTAAATCTATTTGGTTCGAAATAATCACATTAGTTAAATAAACATTAGGCGTGTTGGTCGAACAAACAACGAGCTCTGGTGGTATTTGCTTATGGTACGATTTTGTTTTCAATTTATATTATCTATGGATAGACTTAGCTGATTTATAAAGCTTTTATTTATTTATGGTATTTTGTCATATCTAATATTTTAATTGAATTTCTTACCCTTGAAGGTAAAACGAGCTTTTATTAGTGTATTATTAAATCTTCCTAAACAATAACGTAATGCATTTAACATTCTCGGTCGGTCAGATTAGTCAGGCTTCACAGGTAGTGGCAAAACCTGGAATAACTGGCAATAAGGTGATATTTTGCCATGTCTGATTGAAACAAAATTAAATATATATATATATATATTAAAATATTGTGATTACCATAGATTTTTAATGGTTTTAATGCGTTGCTATTTCATTTTATGAAATTGTTTCCACTAGCAATCGTAGCAAAGTCAAAGCAAACAACTCGACGGAAATAACAAACTGATGGAATGAGATCTGTATACGAATAATTAATGCAACGAAAGTACGCAAATAGCAATTAAAAGTCTTGAGAGATCCGGAATCCAGCCTTTTTAATTCAAAACTACGTTGAGAGTTTCCATAATAGAATCAGAACTGTTAATTTTGTTCCAAATTAAAAATAGATAAAACAAAAGAACTGATAATTTTATTTTTAGTTATGGAAGTGAAATGAGTTTGTATATATTTTACATTAGACTCTGAGTCGTGAAGATGTGTTCAGATATAATTTATTATCTAATTAAGAATCAACAGTCTTTACGTCCTACTGCTGAGCTAAGACGTTTTCTCATAATTATTAGTGGCATGTAAGGGAGGAACAATTTGGCAAGTTTTTCTCGTTTCACTAATAAGTTTAATAAATATACTAATTCGTTTATTCAGTAACAGCCTATATACTTGCAACTATAGATTTTAGGCCATCCCAAATAGGAGAAACACAGGAGAAATTTAGGCTATCAAACCACCAAGATGACATGTGATGTTGAGTGGAAGTGGTTGCCATAACAACCGGGACGAATAGCTTACCGTGTCTTCCGAATAACAGAGGAAGTCATAATGCTTAACAAATAGTAATTACGTTGAATTTAAAAAAAAAACACCACCTCGGGCACCGGACCGACTTTTTTTGAACTCATAATTTATTTTGATTTTTATAAGAGTGTCGATTTTGGCCAATCTACTCTACTACTGCTCTAAAAGTGGGAAAAATATTTAAATCTAAAATTTCCAAAATGTCGGAAACCAAAACACTAGTTTCCAATTCATTATCGACTAGCTGTTTCTACCATCGTAGTATAGAAGCCAGAACTCGTGGCCAACAGTTAATTGTATTGAACAACCGAGATGGAAACTTTGACGGACCAAGTCAGCTTAATTTCTGTTTTTAGCTGGTATACTTGTGAAGACAGCATAATAATTTAAAGTTACAGGCGAAATTGGGGCATGAATATTTTCATTTCGTATTGCGTTTGAGTGTGGAATGATTTCTGTGGTTTATCTTTTAAAAGATAAACAGGAAGAATGGAAGCAAGTTGGCGTAGCAATAGCAAAAACTAACAACGTTTGTCACGCTCCGTATTGGGATCTTAATAGATTTTACATAATTGCTTAAAAATTACATCTATTTAAATTCAAGAAATATTAAGAAGATTGTAGTATTCTTCACAATATCAAGCTCTTGTATTGGTTTCCAAGCGACGTGTGTAGTTTGTTTATGAAATTATATTTTCTTTTGTAATTAAAACAATTTACTGATTAGATTGTGAGCTGATTTGCAAGAACTTTCTTAAGTATCTGGTACCATATTAAAATATATATATATATATATATATATATAATGTAGAGATTGATTTAAAAACTATCTAACTTATAAGCCGGATCTGAATCTTAGTGAGAAATACAGAAATAAATCCAGATTATAAGTCACGTAGATTGATAAATGTGGCCCCAATACGAAACTCACGTAATCTCCAAGCGAAGATCGAAACTTGGACTGCCCGGGTGGTTTAATTGAGAGTCCTATGTATAACTTAGTTAGTGAGGCGACCGAGTCAATTTGTTGTGAACGTCCGGTTGATATTTGACATGTTTTGCGGCAAGAAGCAAGCTGGAGATACCTTCAGTGCAATAAACGAAGTAGTTGAGTAAAAAGGATTAATAATTTGAGTCCGGAAATATGATGTCCGATGTCTTTCATTCTAATACCAGTTAGGATACAAAGAATTTGTTCCTTAATAATATGAGTTACAATCATATTTATGTGACAAAGGATGGAAGTAAGTGTGTGATCGGAATAGAAAACGGTTACCATAGCCTTTAGACCCTCGTAACTCCTCAAGTACCACTTTTGCGTTGCTATCATTCTATTATTCAAGTTTTATCTTAGTAGCAAAGAAGTCAGGAAACCCTGCTATCTAAATATGATTGTATCAATGAGATCTTACTTAAAGGATAATTTACCCTTAACGCAGTAGCACTGGGCCAACATCTATCTGATGATGATATTTGGTTTTAGCATTGTGGTACTATAAAATGGACCAAAGCTAAACATTTTGGAATGAGTGCACTATTAAGTGTGAGAAATATCAATATTATAACGGACGGCCACGAGGAAAAGTACATTATTTCTTTTATATTTTATTACTGATGGTAGAGATTTCTTATAGAAATAAGCAGTACCTTTGTACAATTATCTGCTATTCTAATGTGTCCTTTTAATTGCCGTTGTGTGTACATAAATTGTTAAATAATAATAATTATTATAATTATTTATTGTTGCTCGATTCTATCGCATCTTCAGTGATATTCTACTGATCGACCAGACATCACCTATGAAATGTAACAAGCCAATGTGGCAATTAATAAAGACGTCATTAAAAAAGGTCTACATGAAGACACTGTTTTTCAATAAGCCTCTTAAATTTAATAAGAATTTTAGAAGAAATAAAATTCTTGGTTTTGAAATAAATAAATGTTTACGAATACAGTGTTAACAAAAGATTTAACAAAAATGAGAATTCTGATTGCTAATCTCAAGTAAGTAAAGTGTCGCTCAAGGAAAAATAAAACTGACTTTGTCATTTATCAGGCTACTTTCATTAAGCTATTTGATAAAAATCTCTTACCTTGGCTTTCGTTAAAGAATCCAAGCACCATTATTACGATGACTACCAGTCCAACCTTAAGCCGGTAGCCGAGGATATTCATTGTCTGCATTTCTGCCACCCACCACATCAGCCTCATGGTTTAGCCTTGTCTCATCCATTCGTTGTATGGTAAAGTCGCAATGGATCGTGATGTTGCGTTTGGTCGCATCATCTGTAAAGAGGTAGTTTCAATCAGTCCTGATATCTTGGACTTTATCATTTGTTATGGTTTTATAATTATTTATCATTACTAACATTATTTTCCGTTTTAGATTATTTAGTTTCGATTAAGTACGATTTCCATAGCAAAATATCTATTCCGACTCGTACTTACAAAATACTTTTCCTGTGCCCTGTTGTGCTAATGATAATTTTAATGACATTTCGATTAGGATTTAGTGTGCTGAATTTTAGTCACAGTATCAAAATATTTAAAATGTCACGAAATTTGTATCCACTAGAAAAAATATACGCGCTCGAGGTATTTGCCTTTCAAAGCCAAATCTTCGGATTGTAAAAAAATATTATTTTGAATTCGTAACATAATAATTTTAAAATAATGAGGAAGACGTTACCTGTGAACGCAAAAGCAGATAAGACTTTAAGATATTTATAGGGAACTCCCTTGTAATGAGTTGCTCAGTGGTTACGAGGAAACCTTAAGCTCGTTAAAGGTAAGTAGTGACAGCGAGTTGGCATCACCCCAGTACAAAATATATTTCTAGTCTTGAAAGACATCAAAATAAAATTTAATAATATTTGTATGTCTTAAATACACTGAACTTAATTTGTAAATGATATTTGGGTTGAAAACCAAATGAACACTAAAACAAACAAGTAATTAAGCTCTTCCATAACCCTGTTTAATATAAGCGATGAGCAAACAACGAACCCGTTAGGGACAGTGCTCGAAGCCGAAAACACTTGGTTACTTTATCTAAAACAAAACTAAAAAAATTAGTTTTATTAATTTGTACAAATACTTAGGTTTCAAACTTCTTATGAAATATATTATATAAAAATATATTATGCTTATGGATATTTGAAATATAATAAAATTATAAATAAAATGTTCTAAATTTAAAATATTTGTGTACTAATTACGTAAACGGATATGGAAAGTAGTTTGCACAATTGTGTTTCAATTTGATAGTTATTCAAACGTTGACGCAGACTGTGTAACAATAATAATCACAAGATTCTCGGCTTCAGAAAGCGAAAGGTTTGTTCGGTACAAATGTTTACTTTGAAAAAGCTAAGGAATGCTGGGCATTTACAATTGTGAGACTTCTACCAATGCTATTTTAAATGGAATACAATCTTTATTATGTTATATTAGTTTTTTTTATAAACGATTTTAAAAATCTATCAGCTCTAAAAATATAAGATCCAAACTTTACTGTTTCTTGTATGGAAGAATTATTCAAGTTTCGCTTCTATTTTAATAAAATTTGCACGAGGACTACAAAATTCGACAATAAAACTGCTTTTATAGATTACATACCGCATGCATTGAAAGTTTAGTATGTATGGCTATTCATGTTGTTGTATTAAGATAAATGTTGACTTTCAAATTATTTTGAATTATTTTTTACCAAAAATTATCATCATATTCTCTTTCTCGTACTGAAGTAGATATAGATAGTAGTATAGATCAGGTACCAAGAATCGAAACACAAAATCTGTTGTAGCAATAAAACTAATAATCGTATTGATTATGTTATCGATTGACAATTTTAAAATCAAAATACTACATAACCCGTAATATTAAATAATAATGCATAGAAAATTGACAGTATTAGAATATAAAATCAACGAAAACATATCATTGAATTAGTTTTCGTATCGGAATATCTTGAACGGTATCATGTTATCTTGTTGTCTTATCATGAATAGTCCAAGAAGATACCTAAGCTTATTTTATATTGCAGTGATTATCATTATCTTCACAAACTTTTAGGAAACCAAACAGAAGGAGACAAGCCTTTACCACCAATACACGAAAAATTCATTTCATTCCAATTTTTCGGGCGTTTATCCGTAAAACTTCTCAATTAAAGAGTTTACCGCTTACAAAGAAAGTTGGCCAACTTCCTCTGGCCATTAAAAGCATCTTTTAGAATCACCCCAGTTTGAGCTTGCAAGTTTTAATGTCTTTAGACGGAATTTTCTTTGTACAAAACACGCTTAGACGCGCAAATAAAAAATAAGCGTGAATATACTTGCTCGTTATTGTTCGTAATTCTTGGTAGCCTCTTCGGCGTATTCTGAACAAGTATTAGCTTAATATACAGATGCAAATACATCATTTGTCTGTGTTCCATTTCTGCCTGTTCAATTTCTATCCATTCTTATGTCCTGTTTTTACCATTTTTCATTATTTTACTTTATTTTGTTGTCATAGGAGTTACATTTAAACTAGACCTCAAGTTTCAGGTAATTTAAGATTTAAATTAATACGCATGTTGCTGAATGATTTAGATAAGATCTCTTTGATATTTTTGTCTTTACTTTTTAATACATTTTGATGTGTATTGTCTTTTTACATCGCTGTCAATGTAAGGAGATTTGGATAAAAGATCAAAAAGTGATGCTGGAGTTATATTTTGCTATTTAGGCCATTAATCTCAGTCGTTCGTCTTCAACGCATATCTATTCTTTCATGTCAGAATGACAAGGTAACATAATTATAGTGCGCCTGATGGTAAATGTACACAATCACAATTAAACGAGAGCAATATCAAAGTATTACTTGACACTTATTATTCATCTAGAACTACAAAAGATTACGTGCTACGTAAATCATTTTATCAAATTATACTTAGTCAACATTTTCTCTTTACTATAATACAGCGAAACGCTTATAAGCCAAAATAAGAAAGTAAATCTAGAAGTTTTTTTTAAATTTAAATGCAAAAAATGGAAACAAATATAATATTCAAAAATATTTCCTAATTACATTGTTAACTTGAAGATAACTTTGATTTGTTGACTTAGTATTATCCGTGAACACTCAAGTGATATAAATATCTGATACATGACTAATTTTCCTGTTAATAATGGTTAATATCTCGTTGTATCTTTATTTTTTGTTTTGGAAACATTGTACCGTAGGGTGTTTGAGACCGACCAACTGTAGTAATGTTTTTATTATCAATTCTGGGGCAGCACTCTAAAGTGGTGTGAGAGTTGCTCTCATGGGTGTAACGTTTTTCACGCAATTTTTATCCCTTTGACGTAAGAATAAAAGAGGTTACAGAGAGTGTATCGTACGAGAATATCAATTTCCTCGTCAAAACACAAAGGAATTGGTTTAGTTGACGATTTTGTGTTTATTTTCCTTATGTATTATAAATGCTACAATCATAATCTGATAATGTATAATCTGATTGCAGCATTTAAATATAGATGTCAAAAGGATCTTTATTTATCCATATAATTAAAGATCCTTTTGACATCTAAATAGACATGTTCTTTCTAACCATTTACATTGAATGTTAAAACAAATATGTAAATCAGATTCACTACCAAAGACTTTTATTATTAGATGTGATTCACCTTTTGATATCAAATATCGTCATTGATTATTATTATACAATTTTGATGCCTTCATGCGTGGGGAATTACCGACAGGAATTTTTAAAAATTGCATTATGATGAATTACTTTTAGTTAATAAAAAAAACTTATAGATTCTGTGACGAGTATATCTAGTCAATTTTAACATCTTGTTTTTCGAGTAAAATAACAAATAATAATTATTAAACTGTTATAGATGAGTTTTACCATGACCTCGAAAATAAGATAGCTATTTTTTAATATTCCTAAGACAACATGAATGATTTGAATGATTTTCATTCTAAGAAAGGTTTTGCATAAAATATAATATTCGAGTACAAACTCGAATATTTGGAATTTTATAGAAACTTTCGATCCTATTATTGTCTCTTCAGGATGAACAGGCTTCTGTTATATGGAAATGGATAAAATTAAAATTAAAAAGCTATTTTCAACTCCTTTAACGTTTACGTCCTACGAAATAAGTTCTTTGGATTCGTCTGAATTGATTCGATAGGTCGCTACTAAGTTACATATTTTTAAACGGTGGAGTAGAAATGGTGCAAGAAAATTCTCCATATTTCCCATCTTTGTAATAAAAAGTTGTTGATTAAATTACGCCATTACATATTCAATTATATTATTTATGCTCTTGTAACATTGTAGAGTCTATTCGGGTAAGTAGGCAAAATTTAAAGGTGCAAATTAGTAGTTGACCTAAATTATTTTGATACATATGTAAACTGTTTAATTAATATTACTGTGATTAAATTATAAATATAAATACACAATAATAATTATAATTCGAAGATGAAACCAAAAGACTCGCACTATGAAAAAGTTATCAGATGCCATGTACATTACAAAACTCTACATGCTCTAACTCGTCAAGCTCTAACTTCAACTCTACATCTTAGTCAAAATATGTTGCTTGTTCATTACCCTATATTGTAATTTCGTAGCGTTTCGTAGCACATGGGCGTAGGGTGAAAAAATTATTCTCTGTTAATATATAGACTTATCCTAAGGTAAAATTGAATTAATTTTGAATATTGAAATTGAAAATTTAAACTGTTTTAGTCTATTAGCATTGATTTCTATAAATAGATATGTAAATAATGGTTCCGGACCAACGTTGATGACCCTTATTGAACTTTGGTCGTGTTATTTTCATGAGGCGTGTTCGGTGTTTTGAACCTAAATGAAGAACACTTCTTAGTAATTTATAATCAACAATCAATCAGTAATATATCTACAGCCTACTGTTAAGAATAGAGACTTCGACTCGGAATATAATGTTTTTTTTTAACTTTAAGGTATAAATATAGATAAACGTTAGTACTAATGTTTTATTTCCTCGTAACTGTTAAATTTTACTTTTAAAATTATAATGTAAAAGTCTGTGATTGTATATTTTAATACAACGCATGACATCGCTTCAAACCTGAAAAATTCTGGCACAAAATTGTAGATGTTGATCACGTTTGACTGTAATAATAATTCAAATACCATTTTTGTGTTTCAGTGGGTGAATAAAGTGAGCGAATTATTCATTGTTGTTAGACTGAATTATGAAGTCAATAAAGACGATAGTCAATAATAATTACAGAACATAGAAGACTGAATATTTCAGAACGATACGAAATAACTATATGAAACTAGTTCAATGCTCACAAATCGTAACCTTCAGAAAAATATAACGTATCAGTTTTCATGTCATCGCCAAACGAAGTTTATAAGGAAGTGACCTTGCTTTGACATATGATAAGGATAAAATATGATATATGTTTCGACTGAAATGTAGCAGATTACGATGGGGTAGGAAAAAGGACGTCGAGTCATCATGATGTGAGATCCCAATGAAATGGACACTTGGTTTATCTTGGAATACCACCCGTATGGAAATATATGTATTGTGTCTTTTGAATTGAATATTGTTACGTAGGTAATGGGAATGTTTCTGTTGCTTAATAGGGATTTATTTTATGAATGCTAGGTATCTTAAGACCTTCGTTCAGTATCTCTACTTTTTTATATTTCTATAACAATAATAAACTTCAGGCAATTGGTAAATCAAGGGAATATTGTTTAAAATCTTCTTGTGTGAATTATCTGAAGTGCTCAAGTTGGGGATAAAACAATTGCAGGCGCTATCAAAGCTCATAGGAAGATCAATAAAAGCAAGAAAGCACGACAACGTATTCAAACGCTTAAAATGACCCTACGTTGTATTTATTAATAGATGAACAGGTGACTGCAGAACCCTTTCGTTTGAAAATTAAAGAACAAGGCTTGATCAGCAATGGATATCATACAAAGGTATGATAATGATACTGTAGTAGACAGCCAATTATTTTACATTCTTGATGGACATTAAAAACACAATTCTTGGCAAAACAGGTTTATTACGAATTAATGGAGATCTTTGATTAAATTTTGTAGAAAGTGAACTATTATAAAACTTTTTAAATATTTTTTTCATGTTATAATGAATACAAAAAGATGCTTCCGATATCCTGTCTCTATCGAATGTATCCAATTTAAGGAAGAATCAAAATTTAATCAACTTCGAAGATTGAATCTACAAACATATAATTTTATTGAAACGCTCGAGGTAGCACACAGCATATTCCCGTTAGAAATTCGATGGTCAAGGCTCAAACTATTTTGCTTAAAGAATTTTCGTCAATACAAACTCTTAATGATACATCTTTAAGTTTGATAATAGGCCATAATTATTTATAGCAGATTTACGAATTTCAATCAACAATAACCAAAATTAATGTATAGTAAACAAAACCGCAGGAAAATCCATCTTCTTTATTTCTGAAGTTATTTTCGAATTCTGAAGTTAACGTATGGGTGTATATAGAAATTACTTGACTAAAATAATAAATGGAGTTGCCGTAGACATCAGCTACATATGAAATTATGATCCGATATTTTGATAAACTATTTAGTGTAGACCGGCATATACCACTGATATTACTTTGTACATTATATACCTTCCTAAGAAATATTAAAATCCTCGTGTGAAACTAACCAGGAAGCAGCAACATCTTTTCGATGGAAATGTTTATGGTGATTCAATGCTTTACATAATTCAACGAGGTATATATCCTCTTTGAATATTACAATTGGAGAATATTCGAGTTCAGTGTAATGAGTTTTGCAGTCATGTGTTTCGGATGTTTTTGTTCAAATATTCGCTATGATATCTGAAAGAGCAGTAATATAAATACTTATATTAATAGTTATTAACACGATATATACCAAGTACGTTTTTATTTTTAATTCCCAAGGGTAAAGACAAATGGTATAATTCTGTTAATAACTATCTATATACTAAAATAAAAACGTTTATAAAAACCTAAGCAAGTTGCCAACAATAGTATTTATTAGCTTATTCCAAATTAAACATTGAAATAATTTTTTATTCATAAAAATAACGAAAAAATATTCAATTACAAATTTATTCCCATAACATTGTAGATATAAATGCGTATGTATATATAAATACGTCCATAATATATAAATGGATTTTTTAAATTTATATTAAGCTCAACAAATGACTCGTCACCACCTGATGATAAGCATGCGACATACTGCCCTAGCCACCCTCACCTTGCCGTCCCAAAAAGTGCTTTTTCACTGCTCTTTTAAAGGAACCCATGTTGTATGAAGGAGGGAATACGTGTCGTGTACGTAGTTTCATTATAATGCCACCATTTATCGCCAAAAAGCTAAAGTGTGGGTCTTAAATTATTATACTCCTGTCACTTGTGGTATTTCCTTGGGGATCTGATTTAATTTTAAGACAACAAAGCACTTGTATTCTGTGAAGATTAAGTTAATTCTAAGCATACTGCTAATCCCATGAGAATTCTGGGAATTTATGTGTGTTGGAAGCTCATCGTTCAAGATTATAATAGAATCGAGTCTCTTTTATAAGTAACTTCCAGTATTCTGCGAGTTTTATGTAAATGACAATTAAGATGACAATTGAATATCTAAGAATTAAACTTATTTTGTGCTACTTACTCGAGACTCAGCTGATTTTTGTTTTAATTTGAATGAATATTCCTTTTACATGATGATAACGAAGGTGTAAGAATATTTATTATTAATTTATTTATTTAGCACATTATTGTACATATTGTATATAAAGCGACACCATAAAAAAAGATAAAAAAATTGAACTAATGAAAAATACAGTGACCACTAAATCGGATAACGGTGTAGCTCGTTACGGAAGTGGCTCGAGTGCTCTGATTTCAATTACGAAAATAAAACAACCTTCATAATTAAGATGAGTCAATAAAACTTTCTAATCTTTGCTTCCTCCGTGCATTTAAGCACTTTGAGTTATAAATCCCGGTTGTTGGACATCTATTTTCATCCACTAAGTCGCTTTGGGCTGCGTAGTAGTGTTATGCTGAAAGAAGGCCTGTCCCATAATTGGTTCGTGTATAGGCTGTCTCTATCAAAATATTCGTTTTTGTTAAAGTAAACAAACAGTCTTACAACGCAATTTATAATACAACAAGCGCCGCTCCCTTAGTCATATTTGGAGAGATTCCAAATAGGTTCCGCTTTATTTACGACAGCGAATATTTTAGATCCTCGTGAATTTTAACAGTGTATTGGGAAAAATATTGAAATCTGTTACGTTTGCTGTGATGATGTGTTCAAGGTTTATGGGTTTATTATACCATAGTTACTCCGAATCTTTTATTGTGGTTACACATGCAAATAAAAACATCTATTCCCTTTTTATGAAACAAAGTATCGAAGAGAAATCGCCATTGTTCTGTATCTTCTTTCTATTTTAAATATGGAACAGCTAAAAAGATCTCCATGAAATTTTGCTCAGGTATAGAATAAACTGGAATAGAATAAAGACTCCTTTTTAGAAAAATGCACAGTGCTCAACATTTACACAAATGTAATAGCAGGCAAAAATTAGTAAATAAATATATATGTAAAATAGTTAGGAAATATATAAAAAATATGACGAAAGATTCAAGCTTAGTTTTTAGAAATATTCGTATTAATCTTTTAAGAAACCATATATATACTTTTAGTTTATCATTATTAATAGATTAGTTTGTGACTGATAAATTCGACTTAAAACAATAAAAATAAAATGTTATCAACGTGAAAATGTTAATTATACGTAGTGAAATAATGTAGAAGATAAGTAAATTTTTTATGTATAAGATTGATCTTGGCCCCAGTTCCATTTTGCAAGGACTAAATTAAATAAATTTCGAATTCTAAATAAATTTAAAATTCGAATCTCTTTCAATCCAATTCAAATAAAGTATTGAATGACTTTAAGAACATTAAGTTAGTTGATACTTAAATTATATCCATACACTTTTAACTTATTTTAAACGTTTTGTTTTATTGTGTGTCAAAATAAGACAAATATGGTTAAGAGTCGCCATTTTGTTCTTTTTTTAAATTGCTCAGCTTCTAGATGTTTGTGTTGACGTTAACAAATGAGTAACTCCACTGATTATTAATATTCTCAGTATTAATACAATAATAATAATTATTATTAATCGATAATACTAAACTAAAATTTAATTTAATTCGAATATAATAGAATATATAATCGGAGTCATTGATTTAAATTTGATAACTATTTATTTTGATTCTTGATAATTTTATTTGATTTCCACATTCCAGTAAGCTTTCACTGTATGACATAAACTTTATTACTCACACGTTCTAATAGAAATATAGTTTCTAAAGGTGTGTTATATATCTTAAGCCTGAGGTAAAACAAACTCGTAATAAAGTTAGAACTCTAAGATTGTGCCTTCCCTAAGTTACTTTTACCGGGACTCCCTAGAAGCTTAATATTATACCTAAACTACAGACCAAGTCACTTCACAGTGTTTAAGAGTTCCTCAGGTATAAAGAGGGATTGCGCTTTGAGTCAAGTTGGCATTAATTAACGTAAGGCATTATCATGCTATTCAATTTGTCAAATTGGCTATAGAAAAAATAAAAAAAGTAGAAACACCGAAACAATTTAAACAAAAAAAATTTTCAAACCGACTTCAGATCACTAAGAAGGAAACAAAAATAATTTCATATAAGACTCATTTTAAATTATCTTAGTGCTTTGATGTCGAGTTTAGTTTAGTTTAAAAGGTTTTATCACAATTTTTGTGGTCAGTTCCTGAGGTTAAAGTTAGATGGGTAACGGTCATTATGGTCGTTTGTCGTTGATTGTTTTTAAATACTCGAATAGCTTTTGAAATAAACTATAGTAAAATTATATCGTCCAGGTTGACAAAAATACTTATAAAATTAAAATCCAAGTTGAATTGAATTTTAATGCAACCAAATAGCAACTATTCCTCATAAAACAAAAAAATAATCATGTAAATCGTACAAATGGTGTAAATAGAATCAAGTGAAAATCCCGAACCCGAAAAAGAAACCGAAACCTTTGGCTTAGTAGACAGGGGCTTCTAAGCCAGTGGTCTCGGGATTGAATACCGGCAGAGGCATACATTTTATGATTTGATCACTATCCATATGTATGTATATTTAATATATACCTGATACCTATATACATATTTGTCCGTTGTCTAGTATCTACAAAACAAACTCTTAAAGAGGTTTAATTTGGGCTAAATAATAGGTATGTTTCTAAGATAATTGATTCCAATGTACTTATCAAACCTTTTCTCGTAATTATTAATTAAAGGTTTTAGCTTTGTTGTATTATGAAATTGATAAAAACTCAATATTTTGGAATGAGTGACCTATTTTATCGTGCACGAACCAATCAGTCAAGACTGTTTACTAAAGTAATTGGATGACACCACAATATACACCATAAATATGCGTCGTAAGTCTGCTCTGAAACAAGAGTACCCATAGTTTATGTATAAGTAAGATTAGTATTATTGCAAGGTTTGTATATTAAGGTATATGGGTTTATTATACCAGAGTATAGTCAATTCTTGTAAAAAACTAAAAACCGACTCAAAGCACTAAAAGAACAAAAATAATTTAATTTAAAAGTCATCCAATTTAATATGACTTTTTGTAGTTAGAAAATTCGATTGAAAATAGTTGGGGCCCTGATTTGTGTAAATGATTTTATTTTCACTCGTTGAACCGGTGAACTTTGAAATACCTGTAACCCGCCACTGTCGCCATCTATTAAAAATAATCCAAAACTGAAAAATGACAATTTGGGAATAACACTAACGTTTTATTTCAAATCTAACATTTAAGTTTATCTTTTGTTTCTTTGTCGTTTTTAGCACTTCTTTAGGATTTTCCCTATAATTATTATATTTTAACCATCCCTGAATTACATAAAATAAAAACATGAAGGAAATTCATTTCTTTCTAGCTGTTTCTAAGTTTTAGTCAGACAAATGAACACCTATTCATTTTTATATAAAAGGATAAACTTTTTGAAATATCAATTAAAAACGTAAATGGCTTTAGTATATTAAGCATCATAAAATCGAGAAAATTTTTGTTTGTGGGTTTCGTACAAAATGTAATATAATAAAAAACGAACTTATATGGTTATGTTTTTAAAATTTTATAGATATATATTATTAAAATAAAGACATACAATATCTAGTATGTAAAGTACAATTTCTTGATATACTTATGAACTATACATTTCATCCCAATGAAGCTTTAATCATTATTAAAAACATTGAAATTAGGGCTCATTTTCGTCTTTCAGTTTAGTTTAATTTTCATATCCCGTAATGTAACTGTAATGTAATGTAAATTTGGTAGTTCCTCCTTTATTTCTAATTCTAGTATTTCATTTTGGTTCAAAAATCCATTTTATTCCCAAAAGGCTTGAAATATGAATATCTGATAAAATCTCTAACGGATTCACGATATAGCTTCATACGGGGCCCTTCATTTGATCCCGTTCACTCATTTATTTGTAAAATCACAGTTCAAATTGAGTAAAATTTCGTTTCGAAATCCATTTGTACTGGTATTGATATTGTTTGTTCGGCTTTTGCTTTTTAATGTTATTATAACGATTTTTTAAATCTAGTCGCGAATTTAGAATCAATTGTTTTTCTCAATTTTGTCATGCTATGAAATAGAATTACATTTTGGATGGAATTAGTAAGATGATCGGGGGTACCTTGGTTTGTATTGTAGAAAATTAACTTAATAACCGAAATTAACTTTATCTTTTTATTTAACCTGTGAAGCTGTACAATCCAGACACAATTTGGCAGACTCAAATTAAAGATAATAAGAAAGTTATTTTTACAAATCTTTTAATTGATCCATTCAATATACGTATGCATTCTGACTTCCCATTATGTTAAGGAAAACACCAGTTTTCCTTAAATACCAAATTACAATTGAAATGTAAATAATTTCCATCAGTTTATAAGTCATAGTCAAAATAGTTTATAATCATATGCACATTTAATTTCAATCGTTTTTGGATTTTCCGAAATAAATATATAAAATTATACAGATAAATATTTCTCATACTCACACCTATTATCTCGTCCAAATTACGTCACTAAGGGCTTGTATTAAGGAAACTAACTACTGGATAGATAGTAATCATCATAGTTATAGTTAAATAGATAGTAATATGTATAAAATATTAGAAATATACTAAATAAACATTCAAATATTTGTTTGGTAGGGTTTATACCGTACCGGGATTGGAACCCGGGACCTCTGGATAAGGAGAAGGGGGTACTGAATACTTGACCAGATGGCCGTGAAATGAGAATATGAAATAGTAACAGTTATGACCGTAGCTCGAAGAGATTTGACTTACAGTAATCTTGGTTGAGGTCGATCCTTATTACTCAAAAATTCCTCTACAATTTTTTTTCTAAATATTCACATTAAAGAATTCCAATTACGCGAAATGCAATATGAACATGCGGTACATCTTGTTAGAAGTTCATTTTTGAATAGACAGTGAAAAATTACTGAGGTTCGAATGATTGATGGCGGAGTGCGTTGCGTTTAAAAAACGATTCCAAAGCTTAATTTTTCTGTCGTCAGATGTCGGTAGCGTCGACGGGTGATGGATCGGGCTTGCCACGCTGGCTCAAACAAAATCCGATTTCAACTAGAACATTTCTCGCTGAAAACCTTTGAAAATCTAGTGCAAAGCGTGCAAAAGGTTTAATCTTCTTTTTTTCTATAATTGACTTTTCGACAACTTTAATGGAAATTTAGAAAAGGTTTTTATAAATACAAAAATCTGATATATTGTACTCTACGAATACAAGTAAATGAGACAGATGTAGCCTTTCCCAGTTTCTTACTTAGAAACTCGGGAACAAGTGTCACCAAAATACTAGCAAATCTTTACCCACTGGCTAATAGAGAAGAAGTAGCGTCGTGAGTCTATCATTCTTATTTACACCTCAAGATAAAAATTCATTCTCAGTAGTTGGTTAAGCTATTTTTCCGTTAAAAGAACCAAAATGTAAATAAATTCTGCATCCAATGGATTCCCGCAACCTTTACCATATCGTTCCCACTTTGTGGAAGGCTTACCAACCGTCCGTCCTCTACCACCTGCCCTGCCTACTACCACTTCAGGCTTGCAATTCTTTAGGATACATTAACAACCATAGTTTTCATGCGGATCACATCATTTCTGATTCAATAACGCAGAGAAACTCCTAGCATAGCCGTCTTCATTGCCTTGTGGGTGACTTTGACCCTTCTTATCAGGCCCATTGTAAGCGGCCACATCTCGAAATCAACCAATAGCTTCAGTAGATATATATTTGTGTTTACTTGATACATAGTCCATAATAAAGTGATAATGTATACAAGACAATGAATATAAAAACCGAATGAACATATTCACACACTTGTGTTAGTCTTTGCATTAAAATTGCCTTAACATCTTGCGGTACTATAATGTTATATAATCAAATGAATCACTTATTTATTTAGATTAATTTGATTATTTGATCTCTTTTAATAGTGCAATTTAAGTTCATAGTTATAAAACACATCAGAAAATTCTTGATACCAAAATATACTGACATTACTTGCTTAAGTTTGATAATAACATGGGTTGATGAGAGCTTTCATTTCAAATGTGGTTAAAATTATTCTTCTTTTTCTTCTCCTCTTTATTACTTAAGTATTATTTAGTTGATCTTGTTTGCAGTAAACCAAGTGATCATTAAATGAAAATTGTAAAATAAGTTACCTAATGAGACTCGGGGGTAACTGCTCTCAAGAACTTCCGTTCTTCGAATTGCATGTTAAACTATTGGCCTAGTTACTATTCCGAGATGGTAGGTATTTAAACAGGCTAAGGTAAAGTACCGAATAATAATAGCTTTCAAATTCACTTGTTTTAGTAAATGAATATTCTGTGAGGTTTACTGTTTGTTGAAAACTAGTTGGCCTTATCTTAGAAATACAAAATAATAAAAGCCAAAAAAATATTCATTAAGTTACAGCCAAAATTACATCATCAAAAGCCTATGTATGTTCTCCTCCTGGGCAAAGGCTTTCCCGCATTGGAGAAACAAATGAAACGTTAAAGAATAAAATGAAATATTAATCCAATAATTGAAGTTGCTTTAATATTTTAAATAAAACCAATAATGATTAAAGTTGTATTTTTAAGATATAGTATTATAAAGAGTAAAAAATGCGCGCTTAAAATATTGGAAGATATATAAAAGATTGTTTATGTATCGTTAATAGATAATAAAATAGAAAATTCTCGTGATCATTTTCGGTCTGCTGAGAACTTTAAATTGGAGAAATTTTCTTTTAACACTCATGTAAAAGAAATATGCTAATAAGTGGAGAAGAGTGGAGTAGGAGTGACGGGAGAGATCTTCTTGGAAGAATTGACCGAATGTGATGTTGTTGAAACAAAACCAAAACAACTTTAGCCGGGAACAGATCAATCAGTCAAATTTGTTATCTTGAGCTCGTAATTCGGAAGGCACGTCAAGCCGTTGGTCCGGTTGTTATGGTAATTCCCCCACAACCGCAGATTGGGCCCACTAACAGTTTAATGGTGTTATGACTCCCGAGAAATAAGGTCCGAACAATTACTTATGGCAAAATTCATTCCATTCTCTTTTTTGTTCCAGAAATTTAACTTTGCTTACAAAGAAGCTGAAATAATATCATATTACATACTGTCGTCTATTCAATTATCTTATTCTTCTTCTTTCGTACGGGTTTCAGAAAATCAACGTCTCCTGCGCCTGTTTTACGATGGAGGGTTTGAGCCTAGTTAACTCCAGCATTCAATTATCAATCGAAGTATTATGTGTTGATAATAAGGTTTAATTAACAAAACGAACTTTCGTTAAAACGACAAGTTCTCTTGTCTGCCCTAGCTAGAGTATAATATAAAGCCACGTAGGATAATCGTGATGAATCGGAACTCACTGCAGACGTGACAGTATCACGATGATTGATATAACAAATTTTTTCGTTAATCTGATATTTAGTTTGAAAATTAATCTATTGTCATTTAAATGTTGTCTCTTGTAACCTACATAATATTACAAACTACATAATACACACTCCCCATTCATACAAAACCACTCAAGTAGTGCAGTAAATATTTTTTTATCCTTTATACTGGAAGTAAAAATAATGATATTTGAAAATATGTCAAAAAATTCACAAGCTAAGTGCGTTTTTATTAATGATTCTAATAAGGAAACTTATACACATTCAATCTTGAAGATAGTAGAGCTAGTAGAAAGAAAAACAAAACTTATATTGCTCTCAGAACTACTAACCAAAAAATTGTATAGAACTTGAGCTATTTGGAGTAAACATCGACGAATACTAAATGCCCTATATTCAGAATAGATCGTTATTAAATAGAATCGTACGACAAATGACTTAAGTTTGAAACTATTGAGCCATGCACGGGGCTATAACGACTGTATTGCAAATACAGCTACAGCTTGGGTGTATTCAGAATTGGATTTGTTCGAATCTACAGATAACAATAAATTTGGAAGTGATGAATTTTAAGAACTTACACTTACTGCAGCTTAAAATAAACATTACGAAAATAATATATAAATAATTATATCATATTAATTATTCTCTTGTTTTACAAAACAATTGCATTGGATTGCGTTTTTTGTATTTTTATCATTTTTTCTTTTCCTGTTTTGCTTTCTCTATTTTTTTACTGCTTATATTATCTTATATTACTTTAGTACCTTATAAGTTTTTTGTCCCTTTAGTAGTTGTGATTAAAATAAATTTGTTTTCGTTTTTATTTCAAAACACTTTTGTTTGATACATATATTACAATCATGTGCATTAAATAGCCAATAAATAAGTTACAAGTTTGTTCTGGTAACAAAGATAAATTTAAATTGACACAAGATAAACTTAGTCAACCACGAAGAGTGAGGGTTCGGTGACTTCACACACAACCTAAGAATTCTTCACAGGTGTGAGCAGGTCTCTTCACGATGTTTTTCTTTCACCGTAAAAGCGTCGAATAAACGTACATATGTATTCAAAATTTGAAAACGCATTGGTACGTAGAGGGGTGCGAACCACTGCCTCCCGAATAACCTTACGCAATAAGCCACTGACGCTTATATAAAACTAGAAATTACTAATAAAAAACTAATACATATACTTAATGATTAGGTATGAAATATTATATCTATATACAATAAAAAATATATTCAATTAAAATTATATATATGGATCCGAATTGCAGAAATAAGAAACTACAATGTGAGTAAGTTACATGATGTTTATTATTATTTATTTAATTCACAATTTATGTACACACAAAGACAATTAAAATGACACAACAGAATATTAGAGAATGAATGTACATTTATAAATCTATTTCACGGAAAACTTCGTTCAAATATTTTTCGAAAGGGTTCCTAATTTACCTAGTTCCTAAGACGTTCTAGCAACTTCAACGTTAAGTTGTTTTTATCCCAATCTATCCTAAATGTATATAAGACTAGACTTTTTCTAACTGTGCTCGATTACCATTCCAAAGCGACTAATTTCCGAAAAGAAATGTAATAGACATACCAAAGGCAAACTAACCGTTCCTCGTTTCCATAGTGACCTTTGAAGCCTTGATCAGGCACAGGCACGTACGATGAAAGACAAAGGTTCTTTCCAAGGTAATCAGTAAGCCTGTGTAGGAGCGATGTTGCGAATTTTGGCTTTATAGTATTAATGCCATTAATACCTCTTTGCGAACATGGGTCTATTGATTGACAAAATTTCACATTCAAAGTCGTCATGCCTGTTTACATTATGCAAAATATAATAGTAACATTTTAATTCGTTATTCAACAAAACCTTTTTTTTGTTGAGTTATAACATCTAAATTCGTTTATCAAGAAATTCACGGTTTCGAAACTTCTTTGGAGTCTCACAACTCCATACGAGATCTCCCACGAAAAAAAACCACGTTTTTTAAAAGTAGGTTTAATATCTATGAAATAAATAAAAAAGCGCTAGAAACAGTATTTTTTGCTGCAAAATAGTATTGCCTTAGGATTTTTACGACAAAATTCATTTAATAATAATCTTTGGCTTGTTTGAAATTAAAGATTTTAATGTTTCTTTGGACTTGACAATAGTTTTAACGGTAGATGGTTAGATCTGGTCTGTGTGTGACACACAGACCAAATTTAACCATGGCGAAAGTTCCTGTTAGTGATTGAAACTTAAGGGGCTCCAACTGGTCAGCTTGCGAGTGGAGGTATAATAAATTGAAATAAACTGCTTATTACATTATTAGAAATGTCACTTCGAAGAATAGGCGTTAAAAAATTAAGACTCTCAAATAATGACGGTAATGTACTTTATCTGAAGCTCATTAAGTTTATATTTCAATTATATACAGGAAAATATTCCAAAAGATATGTGGTAATGCTGGAGCAGTTCCTAAAACTCTCGCAGAACTCTTCAAATTTCTTTCCTTAGTTTCACTTCACTTCACTTGATTTTGTCACTATGACTAATCCCAGAGAAATTATTTTAAATTCATAGTGTTGTAGTGCTCTATCGTCTTTCGGAAGACGTGTTAAGCTGTCGGTCTGTTACTACAACAACGAATACCCTACAAACATGAAGCCAAAATAGAGGTACTCAGCTTCTTTGTTATTTTTACACAAAGCTTGCACCAATTGCTTCTACAACAAGCTAAACGTATACATAGAAGCCAGCGTTGTAATGAATCTTATTAAAACAGATGTTCGTGTTTCGTTTAGCAAATTCACTAATATAAGCTTAAACTGACTTGTAACGTATCGTCGTATATATTAGCAAGTCTATAAAGTAACTAAGAATAATAATAGGAATACTGATACTAGGAATGTGAGTTAAAATGTCTTTAGTGATTGGGGACAAACGACCATTTTTGGACAGTAATTTGAAATGGATATTCAGATATCGAACAATAAAATAAACTTAACCTTAAATGACCTTTAGAACTTCTTACATGTTTTGTTGTAGGTGGGACAATTTCATGGAATCGAATATTGAAAGGTTTTCACAGTATCTAGGCAAATTCAATTTACAAAAGATAGCTACAAAAGATACCTACTGACATAAAATTAATTAACAATAGTCACAACCCTGAAAACATGAAAAAAAAAAGTATGACTAATACTTTAACATTATTTCTGACTCTCAAAATGTATGAACTAACACAACAGTAATTAGAACTCTCAAATATCGAGAACTAGCTCGCGCCCGCGGCTGTACCTGCGTGGAGTTGGATCTCACACTCACATTATATAACCTACAACCTTTTCTGATAAATTGACTCTTCAATACATAAGGATTTTCTCAATTCCAACCAAAAGTTCCAGAGTTTACCGCCTACAACCTCAAAAAAATTTTCAATTCCTGATACGAGTAGAGTAGTGAGAGTAGACTTAAAAAATGTTGCTTCCTAAAACCTATTTCAAGGTCATTCAAGGTTTATTTTTACAACAGCTTTCCTTTTTCCAGTCACGTAACGGTATCAAGATGTACTGAACAAACCCTACTAGAATTCAAGGTACAATGCTGCTGGTCAAACGCGAATAGATCGAAGACATAATCAAAGTTAGTGACAAAATTGAAAAAATCGATATGTATCTAGGGACGTTTACACGCTGATGAATTTTAAATGCACGGAATAAGTATATCGTTATCGATCTTATGTATTCAGAAGGTGACATACTTTTTGAGAGAGAGTTCTCTGGTAGGATAAATTCTCTGTATCTTTTATTCGATTGAACCTGTGTACTCACCCATTATAATTTGAAACGCCAAATATTTGCACAAATGTTTCATCTCACTACTACTACTCAAATAACAATATATTTCTAGTGTTGTGTTTTTGAATTGAATAAATGTTTCAATATCTACTTCGTGTTAAAGGTTGGTGAATTTCACCCTTTTTTCTGTTTTGAAATATTTACCCTCAGGCAAAACAACAATCTGTCGTTATTATCTTGCCTTATCGAATGAAAAAGCTATTCGCCTTTTCCAATAAAAGGTTTTATTAATTTATACATAAATTTTTCTAAATAATTCGCCAATAATCGGTCCCATAAATAGAAATATAAATGTATATAACTTTTTACTTTTATACATATCATTTATTTGTTTTTAATTAGTATGAGTGTACATTTAATTGTTACACTGAAAGGTTTTTAGTTAATATTTATTTTTAAAATCTTACAGCATAATTTACAATATACATATTCACAATGGTTTATTATAAGCTACAGGCTTCCAAATGTCGTAGTAGATCTGAAATAATCTGGTAATAGGCTAGATGCATCACTTTTCAGTTATGTAATGACCTTACAGCGCAGTGAAATAAATCTAGGCGATCGTCGTCTCTGACCTTATTGTTAAATGATTTACCCGACCGTAGAACAAAGCTATTACTTCTGTAATTATTACGAGCGAGAGGAATGCAAGGAACAGATTTTCTTTTACGCAATTATTAGTTTTTGTTATGGACTGTATATTACTGAGGAGCGGACAATATGTGTTGGGTTAAATATTTTTGTATGTTGTATTTATCTATAAATATTAATTACATTAAGCTGTAAGTATAATATTCTAATGTATTATACGTTGGTAAATCAGTAAATAAAATAACAAAGATCTTTTACAGAATATTAAAAAGAATTATTTAATTAGTCTGAATTTTTAATGGCAAGACTCGTCATGTTTCTTTTGTCGATGTTTCTTTTCAGATATAAAAGAAATGTAACTGTGCTTATAAAAAGTCATATGCTAGCATAACTATTTGTGTTTGTATCACTACCCGCTAGCTCATATATGGCTTTAGCCCGCTAAGCCTTAAGGCATCATTACTATGAACTAGAATTTTAAAATTATCATAAAGGCCTTCTAAAAGTCAAATAAAGCATTACATTTATTCCTTTAAGAAGGAATATTTGATGGTACACATTTTCATACGAAGCCATATTACTGGGAACCCCTTAGTAATTTAATAAATAAATATTTCTACATGTGTAAGGAGAATTTTGATGAAACTAAGGTATAAAGATAAGTATATGGTACAAACTATGCAGACTAAACTTCTTAGTATTCCTTAGTTTTCAATTGTAAAGTTAAGTAGAAGTCATATTATTTTGACGCCATCGACTTCTTCAAACAAGCTTGCATACCTAATAAAAAAATATATTCCTCCGATCATCTGTACTAAAGTGGAAGATGTGCAGCACTTGTTAACTTCATTTGTCATAAATTAACAAAAATGACAATCATGGTCAGTCAGCTAAATCTCCACGCCTCTAATGTAGGACCGTTTCAAAGTATTTTCGCCAACCCCTTATCGGATCGATTTAATTTAAATAAGTTACATAACAATCAGTATAAGTTCCTAATTAATAAAATAATCGAAAAATCTATCCCTTAACTACGAATGAAAGTAAACATTTTTATATTCTACAAACATAAACATAAAACTTGTAGCTATTTAAACGAATATAGTTCAAATTGTTATTTAGTTGGAGTACAGATAGAATGATAGTCTGGCCTGTCAGTGCTAATAGAGATAACAGAGACACTAGGAGTATAGTCACTATACCTAATAGTGTCTTTGTTTCATTAAAATCAAAGGACCAGACTCAACGTGAGCTCAGTGTTAGGGATCCCATACAAATCAGGGATTATGATTGTCTAGTCTTGGATAAATTCAAAGTAAACTTCATAGGGATTAATTCAAGGAAAATAAAATATTCAATTATCAAGCCCCCCGTGTCAACTTAACGCTGACATACCCCAAGCCCATCCATTTTCGGGGAGCATGAAGTATTTTTAACCCATTCACGTCGTTCATCCCTTTTTATCGTCGAAAAACATGAAATATCGTGATTAAAATTGACGGCACATGTTTACAAGCGAGATCAAACAAAACGGGCTCCCTAATAAATTTCCATAAATTCTGTAAGTAAAGATTTGCTTTAATCGTTGGATGTATATGCATATGTATAGGCAAGTATATCGATCAAGCATCGTATGAGGAAAAAGATAATTGTTTTGTCTACAATAACTGACTGATTAGAGAATATTATAAATTAGAAATGTAATATTAATAACATTTTTACACTCGTACATATTATCTGGATTAAAGTATGCATCGTTACACTTTCTTGCTAAAATATATTTTATACAAGTACGCAAATTATTTTTATTACATATTTTATATTATATAAACTACGATGAGCCGAGAACAAGTATTTGTATTTATCACACACATAACGACACAGGCCGAGACTCTAGCTACGGGAAAACAACGAAATAAAATGAAATCGATTTCTCCGATCTTAATATAAAACTCGAAGTTAACAATTCATCCTAATTTATTTACATTGCGCCTTAAGAAACGTTACACTACTATAAAGAGTGTTGTGTTAACGTCAAATGAATATTCAACTTTAGTTAATTTATTATATAAAACCACCTTGCTTGATGGTTTCCTATCATGATTTAGCCAGTGTCAAGGTTCGTGGAGAGACGCGTGTTCTTAGAGGTTTGTTAACAACTCTACTTAGTATGAAGTTGTCTGTTAGTTGTTAACCAATGCCTTATGCAAATACTAAGTAAGTAGGGAGTAACTTTAATAAGAGTTGGTATATAAATAAGTATAAAGTAAGGAGAAAAAAGCCTGACAAAGAAAACCTTTTGCTTAACTACTTTTTCTATATTGACCAGGCCTGATAGCGCATACTCATTAACTAACTAAGAGCACTAAATCTGAAGAATATACTGCCAAACAGCAGTTTATAAAATTGTTTAGTGCAGTGTAAAAGTAAAAAAAAGATTAGAACTTTGTTGTATGTTGATTTATAATTATTTTAACATCTTCTGTGTATTGTCAAATAAGAATTATAACCTGGATGACAAATTTGGATACTAAATTTTATTATTTAAGTCATCATGAAATGTTTTAACAGCCAACATAACAGAATAAAAATTATCATTCATTCAAAACTTTCTAATTTAAATATGTTAATAATAATTTTTGAGAAATATCTCGATAAATTCTTAAAGTTCTTGTTAGCTTGCGAAATGTGTCAGATATATTTTTAATATAAAAAACGGGCTTATACTAAAAATGTGTTCCTTAATCTAGTATTTGTAACAAAAGTTCTTAATGATACACTGGAATAATTAATAGATGTGAAAAACTATTTTATTATTTGAAAAATGTATTCAAAATTTCTTCGCCTTCCTTACGAGTAATTTTAGCAAATTTATTTGTATCCCAGTCCTTTGACGACTGGAGGGGCGGGAGAATGCCCTTTGGCAGAGGAGTCCAGACAGCCAAGGTCAAGAAGATAGAGAGAGAAATCGGCGGACAATAAAGAGAATTTGCGACGAAGCCATTGGTTAAGACTACGATTGGTATGATCTCAGTGGACGTCACCATCCACATATAATGGGTCAAGGTCAAATATCTTATACTTGACGTGTGTTTTTCATATGATTTGGCTTTCATGATGTTTTTATCGAACGTAATGATGAAATCCACTAAGTTTACACAGGATTCTGTTCCGTAAATCAGTACGATATCAGGTTTGTTAACTTAATAAGTCCTGTTCGTAATGATAGACTGGTCCCAGTACAATTGAATTTAGTCGAGTTTGAGCATCAGCTCCGGCAAGTACTTATAATAAGGTAACTTTTTTGCAGAACCTTAGTAATGCAGAACTAATAGAAGATTCGAGATGGAGAATTTTTGTTGTTTGGTTATCAAACACTCGGTATTAGCCAGTACAGGCCACCCTGAAATAATACGCCTGAGCAACTCTCCGGGCTGGAGACAAGCTCTTTATGTTCTTTGTCCTACCGATAGTTACGAGTAATTAATACCTGGCCCTTTATTGCATAAACTAACCCTTCGGTTCCTCAAAGAGGTCAAAAAAGCGCAGCCAGTGCACGGAACTCTTTTGATCTACGACTACTACTCCTACTATCATCACGTGAAATTTTTAGTTTTCAAAACGCAAACGCCATAAATAAAACAAAGGCTTAAAAATTCTAAATGAAATATGAAGCGTCCATTTACTAATTTCATTAGTGAGAAGGTCCAAAACAAATTTAAAACTGTTCGTGGGAAGTTCTAATTATGTTTGGCACAATGCTCTTTAATTAAAATTTATTTCAATACCCAAAGCATAAGGCTCAAATTGGCTTAATTAAAAAGCGTTGAACTCAATACTGATTTATATAGCTTCAGGCAGATCATGGACCTTTAATGTATTATCTTTAATTACATTACTATATGAACTTTGGGAGTGTTTAAGTGAATTTTAGTTGCTTAAAGTGTATTTGAAATTATTATAGATGTGAATAACTTAATTGTGGTCGCTACTGGATTGATTAAGTAACTGCACGGTTTTTAATGAGAAATATATATTCTTTAAACCTAAGTAATGTAAGAGAAAAATATTTTCTCAAAAAACCTCATGTATACCTTGGAATTCCTTTTGTATACCAACACTTGTATCAAGAACTTTCAGTATTTGCACCATAACAATTTTGCGCAAATTCTCTAAAAGACACTAACTGAAACAGTCCAAAACTAGCACGGATTATCAGGATTACATTGTAGCTTATCTTATCTAATTTTATGTCCATTTATAGACGCTTTTACTTAACAATTTTCAAGATGGCGGTTCGATGGTGCTTATTAACAGTTCATCGGTATAAGCGTAAAATATCGAAGAAGAAGAATTACCATTTTGTTCCTGTTTATTCCTAGACGAGAGCCACATCAAGGTATGTTCTAGACATAACTTCTACAAATTCAAATGTTTGCTGCTGTTTCCACGTGGCCGTTTGCAACATAGTGATCAAATTAAATGCAGGAGTCCGATATAACGAAGATTTCACCCCTTTCACAGCTGAATAGCTCTTATAGAGCTAGAGCTGTCTAAATTAGAACTCAAAGTTACATTAATTATCTACCACGTACATGTTCCAACTACTACTTCCCACCATTTTCAGGTCGTTGGTCCACCTAAGATGCCTTACATAAGGTTATCTTTCCAAAATCATCTTACTCGACTGCTTATTAGTTTTGTGACAATATAGCCAAACTATAATATTTCTAATTCAGCGTATTATAACTTGCTTTTTTACTGAATTATTTTGTTTTAGATTTGTCGTTGAACAAGATCATTGACCTCTATAACTCGCTTATTGACTTAAAGTCGTTTGGCTAAATTCACACATAATATCATAATTATCTCTTGAATAATTCTCGAAAGACCAATACCTTCACCAGAACTTACCTCAGAATCTCTAAGTCAGAAAGATGAGGTAGCAGAACAGAATAAACAAAGTTACCAACTAGCGAGGGTACTTTGCTTACTTAGCAGTAATTTCTAAGAGTTAGGAGTCGACTGAAGGCTTATGAACTAAGCCTCTAGCAGCAACTTTATTTCAACATTTGGGTGTCCATAATATAAAGTAGCATAAGGCAAGAAGTTTCGATTACAGACTTTATTCAGTCGTAATAGGAACGTTAATTGCGACTGTTAATCTTATGTGATGTTGAGTTTTAAATTAAAATATTGTATATAAAAAATACTTTACCCAAGAACTGTATAAAAGTACATTTTAAATGTTGAATGGTTATCATATCATTGATACAAAAGTTTTATTTTTGATATTAATTTTGTTCAAGACATTTTTATTGTTAGTTCACTGTAGCATCTTGAGGCTCAAAAATGACTTAACTATAAATTCCAATGGCAAAAAAAATACATAAATAACAAGATTCATTTTAATTCGTTTCTTGGAATTGTAACAATGAATCATGTAAAAGGTTTTAATAAAATAATGTGCACTAATCGCATTATTGCATCATTATTTTTGATTGTTGGAAGATACTCCTGATGCTAAATGTTAACGATCACATATTGTAGTGTGTGGATTATATAAGTACGTTCACATTCGAGACACAAAAGCTGTTAATACCTTTCAGGCCCGGTAATTTAAATGGTTACCTATTTATTCACACCGAACACAGCGAACTAATCTGAACTGATATAAACGTCAGAAAAACACTGATACGGGTCTACCAACTACCAAAAGTAAATTTAAAATTTATCAGTGAAATGATCGTATTGACATTGATTCAACTACTTTCTATCAACTAGAAACCGTTAGAATAACATGCCTGAAAAAGAAAATACAGTAACAGAATATAAATAACGAGAAAAGGTTTCGATCTTCATAAAGGATAGGGAAATAAGTATACAAAATTTGGTGTGTGACCTAACATACGTATTATACGCCCCTTCAAAAGAAGTGTGAGTAAGTAGGGATTACCGCACACGAGCCGTTTAGAGAAATCTCACAAAAGTTTCACCTGGTTTTGATTGACATAATATCTTTTTTAATACTTTCCGTACGCACCCGAAACATTGTATAAACTCGGTTGTTATTTACAATTCGAGAATGTCTCTTCATGGAATTAGGTTCAATTATCAGTGGTTATTTAAAGTTCATAATAGGTCCCTTACCATCATCGTTAGCCATCATAGATGCTATACAGATTTTTACTGCATCAGTTAGCGTCATGCCAGAGTTAAATTGTGCAGTTGGTAACATTGTAATTCTTGTAGTTCCTCGGGGATTATGCTCTGAGCGATCGAAGCTCCAATTTGCAGAGTAATGGATTCATAGAGTGATTCATGACCGACCGAATCTAACTACAGAAACTTTTATCTATAGGTGCAAGTTATGATCATGATTCTAAGACTAAATTCTTTGAAATATTGTAAAAAATAGTTCCAATAACCCACAGATAGAGATAGGAGATACGTGATATTTTCAGTTAATTAATAAAGAATGCAAGGCAATAAGTATTCAATAAAACTTTGAAAACTTACTTTAAAATCTACAAAAAGAATGCAATCTATAAATACTCTAATATAATAGTTCGAATTTGAATTCACAATAAGTATTATTGTCAATTGAACGCAATTAAGATTTTAAACATTGCCGGTTTTTAATTTCAATTAGATCTTTGTCTGTTTTTTATTCAATTCTTTAATTTTGGCTACATGGCCTTTGATTCGTGATCTGTCTAATCTTAAATGACAATCATTTGCATACAATCACATTCTTCCTTATACTCACACGTTTTATTCATAATATTCCATTGAGTTCTATTTCTTGAATCATTGCGACGTGAGAAATTCTCTTGTGAAGTTCACATTTTCAAATAAATCACTTTACTCGAAGATTTAACGTTGCAAAGTTTACAAATATCTTCGTTGAAATATTTCAATTCATTGTTCCACAAATAGTTTTTATTTTCAAATCTGAACTTCTCATAACGCTCGAATACGCTGTTCTAGGTTTGTACTTCATGAATTCGAATTAGGTAAGTCAGAATAATCAATGTTCATGTTTATTGCATTAGCTACGAAATACGCGATGCACATGATAAATGTGTCATCGATTTGTCGCAAAAATAGCCATGGTAATATCTGGGACGATTGTTTTCAACAAGTCGTAATAGCCATTTTATAGTTTTGAATTTTATTTTAGTAATAAACTTTGAATGAAATTTATGATTACTTCTAATACGTCACTGCAATCAATTTTTGCTCAGTTTAATTTTGTTTATGTTAGAAATCGTCTAGGCCTAATAAAGACAAAGAACCGCTTGAAATATTCAGAACAATAAAAATTGTAATCAAACAGCGCTTTAAGCTTTCCGACAATAGTTTGATGAACGTACTAGCTATTAGATAAGTTAAACAACGAGAATAATGAAAAACGGTCACAAAGAAAACAATAAACAAAAGACGTAAAGGTAGAGGAAAACGTTATTATGAGTTTCAAACGAAAAAGCTAAATAGTTTTTCGTATTCATAAGCAAAGACAGAAAGTAAATAAAAGAAGTTGAAAGAAAGTATTTAACAAAATATCTTCAATATAGACGTTATATTAAATTGGTAGTCACAGGCAGTGGGAATAAAGGATTCCCTTTTACGGACCTACCTGCCACTGGCCAAGCTGGTGTGTATTGGGCTCAGTGCCTGAACAAACCTTATTAAATCTATTAACCTTCGCAAGACTGACCCAGCCTACGCAAATTACCAGACCATCTCCAGGCGCCAAAGATTAATGGTAAGCTTATCATCGTTACCAATTTAAATTGGTGTAATGTGATTAATGAGTATGGGACTGCTACATAACATCAAAACCATCTTAGTAGAACACAATAGCTTCCACTTCTCTCGTAAAGTAAGGTGTGTGTTCATTTTCTATAAAATAAACCAGTGTAAATCAAACATTTTAACTTTTAGGCCAGCCATGCCACTTTCAGCGATAATTCGCTTAAATTCTAGGCCATTAAGATAGAAAACGTGATATATTTTGAAAAGCACTTCTTCTAATTTTTCGATCAAGTCTGTTCGGGATGGCTGAGCAATTCCAAATTTTATTTCAGTAAAATCAACCTTATACAGTGGTTATAGTGCAAAACTTACTTGTGTATTTCTTATACCTACTGCTGTATATAATTCTTAGTTATGACATCTTGATATTCCGTTAGCGAACGTTTCTTTACGGTCAAAGTTAGTTTCGAAGTCTTCAGAGTAAGATTAATTTTACATGAATTTTAAGCTAAATAGAGATGAAGGAACGTTGCGTGACTTGCACATAAATATTACGTCTGTTGATCTAAAAAGTACGTTACCTTTTTAGTATTAAAATAAGGTTCATAATCACCTCGTTCTTTCTTGAGTTAAGCATAGTTCTACTATTTTTCGGTTAAGTTAACACCTTAAAGAAATCAAAGAATCAGAAGGAACTAAATTTGAATAATTACTCACTGATCATTATTCTACATGACTGAGGACTGTGGTCTTTAAAGAAAATTCTTAGCTGCCTTTTATAGTTTTAATAATATTCTTAATTCCATTAATTTTCCATAGCAATTAAATCAGCATTAAAGCTTACCTGAATTAAATAATTCAGACATAATTATCCTTTTAATATTCTTAATATGATAGTTCTTATTTGGATGCTCTTATATTGATCCCTATTTTGATTTTTAAATGCTGAAATGAACATACATATACGTATATAGTTATATTGATCTAATTACATGAACTGTTTTTATCAAGCTCAATATTCCTAGATATTCAGATCAATATCCACAGTTTCAGGAGACAGTTAAAAACAAATATTATATACTGACTCTTGCACCAGTCTGTTGTTTTTAATTTAATGTATCGAAATAAATATTTGAGTAATGAAAATGGCTTCACTTTTAATTAAGAAAAAATAGACTTATATATATATTTTGTATTTATTAATATAATAGTACATTTTTCTATTTGTAACTTATCATTTCATTTGTCAGAATTTTCAAGGTCATATTAATGAATTTTTCTCATCATTTTGTAACTAAACAAAGCATAGTCAATTATATTATATATAATATTTAACTCATATTGTAAAGAAATTTAATTTTATTTGAGGACTACCCTCTTTGTAATGATGCAAGAATGTTGTACGTTTTAAGAAGTGTGTAATAACAAGATTGATTGAATTGTTTTAGTTATTAACGTTTACAAAACTTTTAGTTTAGGAGACTTGTGTATACAGCGACTTAAATTCAATAAGCTTCAGTAACAGCTAGCAGTACAAAACGCACAATATCCAAAAATACGTCAGTACTATAAAAACATAGATTTTGATAAATGCAGCGAGCAATCCCGTACGGGAATGTATCTGAAGTACTTTTTGAGTGTTAGGCGTTTTTCTATTTGGGTTTATATTGACATCTCTGTGTAGATGAATCTAGTATTCGGTTTAGAGTTAAGAAAAAGTTATTTTACCACTTCAATGACATTTATTACTATGACAGGTGATCTATAGAATATCTCTTATAGTGAATAATATTATTCACAGGATGATAATTTTATGACATAAATATTTTTATAATTACAGCTCGAAAGCCTATTTCTAAAGTATTCGGTACTTTAGAAATAGGCTTTTATCACTGGAAGTATATGATTTAATGATTAAAAAAATTAAATACTCCCTCAGAAAGTGCTTCGGAGTGCTATTCTACTTAACCTTGAAAAGTTCAACGTCAGAACGTTCATTAAAATTTTTGTGAATTCTCAATTTCCGGGATACCAGGATTTTACGAAGTTAATTTTTATAATTTTATTGCAGAGATGAAACTTCTCGAAACAATCAATATAAGTCTCGTTCCAGTCAGTTATTTAAAAAAAGGTAAACTGAAAATAAGAAATAAAACTTTTTTAAATCTGCGCTTGACGGAGAAAACTCTTTTAATTAAAATATCTTAAGGAAGTTCACTAACTTTGGTTACCGTTAATAAAACTCATTTTAAAATTTGTCTATATTTGGCATAAGACTTAATTTCATTCGATAAAAGTTGCGGCGGTATTTAAAGTAATTTTCATAAGTACCGGAACAAACAGATGGTTAGTAGAGAGGTTGGCTTTATAGACACCAGGCGTATCAGGGAATCGCTTAATTCTAATGGAACAAAGTCAAAATATTTTAATCATCATTATATTCACCTATTGAGCGTCAATCTCAGCCATCTGTTCGTAAATCTACAGAGGGCCATGTCCTGAGAAGAATAGACAAGACACTCAGCAACATTTTCGTTTACATTCTGAAGATAATGAGTTTAAATACCTCCCATATCCAGTAATCACAGTGGCAACCATTACCTTCACACCAAAACACTGCGAGTATTGAGACGACTCTAAAGTCGTGTCTACAAGTAATAAAGTTTTTTTAAAACTGACATCTAATTTATGTACATATTGTTATAGCAACTTGTCGCAGATTCCGCCAATTTCTGCCAGTGTCATGCAACGTCTACTTGTTAGTATTATTCAAGGTTTACAGTTTATACGGTAATAACACATATATATATATATATATATATATATAACGTAATTGGACATACAAATGACGTATAATGTAACAAATTACTTGACATTGTCGTTGTTAGATTTATTTCAAGTATATTCAGCTATCAAACTAATTTCAATTAAGTTATCGAATTCTATAATCTTATTTATGTTGATTAATTTCAGTATGGGCAAGAAATCGTCTAATATCAGCTGATATAAAAATTAACATCACACATTTATAAATGTATAAAGAATTATGATATTATGATAAATTTGATAGAATACAATTCCAAACATAGCCTGTGTTTAATAAAACAAAAGATAATATTTGATATAGGTAAAATATTAGGATGTTATATTTCATGACAGCCTCGATCAACATTACCATAGCTTGAGATATTGAAACCTTACAAACGTAACATTGGAAATCTTATATCTAAAGTATCGTATCCCTTTGATAATTGTTCAACATTTCACAGAAAGCAATAAATATAAACACGATTGACGTGTAATTATTACTTTTTTGAAATATCACTGAAATATCGTTTTCTGTCTTACGCAATAAACATGAATATGCTTTGACGAATATTTCTTGACCTTTATTTCGTTTTGGCATGAAGGTAATTTGAATCATAAAAGTTATTAAATTTGCGAAACTCATACTTTGAAAATAAGATCCAATATACTCTCGGGAAGCTCGAAAGTAGAAGAGTCCTCCTATATATCCTATATAATCCTCTTTAATCGAATCATCTTCATCAATATGGTGTTTTACTAGTGGTAGAGGAAAGAAAATAGTTTTAATTTTTTACTCGACACTGGCGCTGCTCTGATTTTATTCGAAACAATCTACCTGCGGATAATTTCACGAATGGTGGATAAGATTTTTGAAAACTCACACCCAGTATCATATATAAAGTGAGAGATATATAGATTTGACGCTCGATGGTGTTCGGACAGTTGTGACTTAATAAAGGGGCTGGTCTACTTCGAAATTGAAGAAGGTATATAAATCATCTCCAATTCTGGCGTCTATTTTAATAGTCTGTCTTTTGCAAATGGTAAACTTTTCACCGAGTTTCACTTTTAAATTTTCAGAAACGTTCTTACCGTGTGAAGCTGTGAGAGCCCGAACAGTACAAATATGCGTTTGAACCATTTTTTATGTAAACAAAAAAATATAAAATAGATTTATCATTTCAGTCTCTCACAACGTTTTCTTGAAACACACTTGGTTGAGCTTTATTGACATCGGTGCGAAGTCTGGCCGTAAGCCTGGGCTGCCTAGGGGCCTTTTCAATCCATGTTGCCCTCGTGAAGGGTAAGGAGTTACCGAGGAGTTTTAAGGGGTATCCCACCTCGATAAAAAGGTGAGCTTTATTAATAGGATGCTTTGACTCAAACTTAGATCTTTCGTAACAGTTTGAAGGCCATCTGGTAAGGTTTAATCTATTCAACCAGAGAGTCCGAGTTCGAATCGATAGGGTAATCACTAAAATTTTAATGGAAACTTCATGATATGACCAACCAATTTAATAAATTCAACTTCCACTATGTACATCGAGTGGAACGAAGGCGCGAAATAGTTATAATATAAATATTCAAAAACCTGATAAAAGTTGCTATGTGAATACTAACTAACAATCCCCGATGACTGCATTTCCTCCTGTGGGGGTAATCTGAGTTCTACCGAATTATTTCACATCTCATTCAACTCTTGACTATGAAGCGATGGTGCATGCACACACACACAGAAAAGTATGTACGAGGATCTCAGGTACAGTTTGTACGTCTACGTCGGCTTCAAATATTGTGTAAAGGTGCTAATTCCATAACAATATTATTCTTACACTTTCACTTATATTAAAATTATATATTATAGATACTTGATTAGTTTTAAACGCATTTTAAAATTATAATTTAAGAAAACCATATATAAAAATAAACAACCATGACTAAAGAACATATATTTGTGTTTATCACTCAAACATCGGCTCAAGCCGAAATTTAAACCCGGTAATCCTGATTACTGTTTTTAGATTTTAACTCTTATTCTAAATGTAATAAGGACGTTATTTTTTAATGACTGTACTATTGTTTGTCATCACTAATCTATACATATACAACTGAATAACGAACTTACATTGTAGACATAAAGTGCATTCTGCTTTACGAGCACACTTTATTTGTGATTCAAACAATTTCGTTGAATTTATGAATATTATATTATAACTTCATAAACGTTATGACCATGCAGTGCTATTATCGTTGAAACAATCCATTGCATTATATCTAAAATGTAGTCAGCCTGCATATTGCCTTGAAAAATATATGTTACTGCGACATGCAGTCATTTTAATATACAGAATGTTTTTTTGTATTAAATTTACACATTTTTAAGAATTGGTCCATAACGGTCATATTTTTAATGAAACAATAACTTTAATAGACTGTTTTTATAGATTTCATGCCAATATAACATCGCAGCTAGGCTCCCATTTCGAATTCTCTTAATTGTTCCACTTGAAAAATAACTATAATACGTTTTAAATATATACGAATGACTAAGTAAATATCAAAGAAAGCGAGTATGATGTGAGTTGTTAATTGCGCGAAAACAAGCTTAGAGCTTTATATTAGTTAAATAGTTATTTAATAAAAATAAAAATATTGTTATTATTTAAATAGTCATCCAAAAAAAAATAGGATCATTAACGAGATATTTTCTATTTAATTGGTTTCATTGAGTTCGCGATATTTCAGTGGCATGCGTCATGTTTTCAAGTTTACTGGAGAAAGTAACTAAAACTAAACGGACATGAAGGAATTCCTCCGGTGTGTTGCTCGACAGAGCTCGAGAAAGCATTGTGTTAGTAACAGTGAGACTAATTTATCTCAAGTTCAGTTATTACATTCTCTTGCTTGTCCTTACAAAGTTGCTTAAATGTAACGTACAGAATATTTTTCCTATTTTGAGTACCATATAAGCAAAGAAATAATTAGCTCAACAAATATTTTTATTTTAATTTTAATTATGTTTCTGAAAATTAACTATGGAGTTCTTTTAATAATGTTGTTATGTGTTAATGGGTTATGTGTTATGTGTTATATTATGTGTTAATGTTGTATATACCTGCAAATACTTCTATTATACTTGCATATAAATATATATCTTATATGTACATTGATATTATCAATGGTGCTACAGCAGATAGATAAGATTTATTTTATTGTACACCTTATATTTCAGTAAATATATATAGAAATATCGTGGTACGAAACCATTGGTCGAGAACCCTCTCACTCACTCAATATAAAGAATTATTAGAGTTTCTTATGATTTAAAAAGCACTCAGATGTGACTCCAGCCAATTTATTAATTATAATAATAATAATCTTTTGGCCTCGTCTACCGAGGGGTATTCTCCCATCCCTCGAGTCATTGAGGTACAGGGAAGATAAAAATAGATTTGAAAATAAAAATAATATTTCTCACACTTACACCTATTATCTAGCCTAAAGTAAGCATAATTAAGAGGATGGATTAGATATTAGATTAGCATAATTAAGAGGATGGACGGTTTAATGGATAATTGATTACGGAAAAGTAGAGATTGTAATGAGTATATAAATGTCAGAAATATACTAAATAAATATACAAACATCAACGATTCGTTAACAAAATATATTCGTCCTCATCATACAAATATCTGCCACTTATAGCTATATAGGAGTACTATGGTATGGAGTATATATATATATAGGAGTACTGGCCACTCGATCAGATGGACAAGTCATCTTCACTTTTCATTACTCATAAATTAGGCATCTATCTATGTGTAAATATCAGTGAAACAAAAATTTATTTTTGCAGTTCACAAATATTTTCACATGAAGGCAGTACAGAAAGCAAATAGATTGATGACTTAAGACAGAACTCAAGCAAATAAACCCGCCCACCTTGTAATTAATGTTCGATCTTCTTCGATTGCCAGTTTGACAAGTAAATACACAAACGCCCACGTTACTTAAATAAATAAGGCCGCCTGAACTAATTGCCTTAATCGCTCACAATGTGACCCGGCCTTTATCCTATGATTTATGTTAACTACACGATAAATCTGGCCACGGCTGACCCTTGAGTGTAAAAGCTAATTGTCAGACATATCTCTGCCTTATAACAAAAGCCATAAAGCTTGAAATCAAAGTGTGAAAATGAGCTTTTAGGGTCATACCTGTCTAGATTACGTGGTTTTTTCACGTACAAAATTCATTATGTAAAAGAAAATTTTAATATGAAAAAGGGGTCTAATTTTAATCTACGTGCTTCTTGTTTTAACACGTCTACTTTAAAAATAATCCTATTGAAACGTTGAATTGTTACAAAAGTGACCTTTATTTGATGAAAATAAAGAATGTTTTTCATGGAAAAAACACATAACGTCTAGTACACTTTGCACAATCACCTTTGTTACGGCAATCTGTACGTCTTTGAAGATTCAACTCAAATTTTATTCAAAAATTGAATGTGTTTCGATTGATGTGTAACAATCAAAACAGGATTAAATTTACAAATCATGTTGAGGAGTTTGAATTTATGGTTACCTTATTCCTTTTATGATAAGAGACATTATCAACTGGCTTGTTACTTTGGTGTATGACCTTCAGTTATCACTAAAGTGGTAATTTAGTATACGGGCAACGTGACTGAAAGCAGTTACCGTTAGGTATCACTCGCACAGTGGATAATCTGAAAAAATATTTTCTATTGAATATCATATATGTATCCATAGTTGGCATCAACTTGTATTGTACAAGTTGATGCCAACTAGATTGTCATAATGTAGTCGAAGCACTTAACGTCCCTACTTAAGCATGAATAGCTAACCATTAACCACACTTTTGGAAAATATGATTCGTCTAAATATTACATTGAACAGTCTTCTTTTTAAGGATATTATAATAATCACTAAAAATCAGTAGTGAATTTCCAAAATTCGAAAATAACTATCTTTCACTTTATTTTCCCTAATAATTAAGAATCCTTTTTGTGTCAGAGAATGAATTATGGTTATCCACCTGTGTTCAATGTCCCATAAATAACCTAAGATGGTAGATATTTATAAATAAAACCAAATATCTTGTGCTATGAGAGTGTAATTAAAATCATAACAACTTGAACTATATACATACTTTAGATAAAACTCGTTAGCGCGATTCAAAACCGTGCAGAGCCATCTAGGGACCAAAACTGGTATTAATACTAACCATGCGTAAATATACACTGACTTTGTACAACCTGTTCCTCTTCAAGTATCAATATTATTAAATCCACTTCTAACTAGCTTATAGTATATTAATATTTGTACCTCGGTTCTAGATTTACTGATGACTGCATCATAGCCGATTAAGCTGGTTTAGAACTTACTATAATTATAATCATCTCATTGCCACTGACTCTGTGTTATAACAATGGTCTTAATTAGAATTTAGATCAGTAGAATTAACTTTGAGCGAATTACGAAGCAAGTGGCTAGACAAATTAATATTCTGATAACTTAACTTTAATACTTTGATAAAAACAATATAAATATTTTGATTTTGAAAATACATTAATGGATCTGAATTTATCGACGATTGTCTTAATATGTACATCAAAAGGATATCATATATTTAGAATGCACACTCACACGCAAAGACACGCACACGCGCACACACATACACAGAAAAATAAATACCTATGTTCCCGTTTACAATGTTAGAAATATCTAAAATATACAGATAGTGGTAAGGCAGTTAATTCTAGATAGTATGTAGACGGTTTATTAAGGTTGAAAATTTAACGCACCTTACACTGGAAATCTAAATTAAAGCTTCAAGGGCTTCTCAATGATCACAGCTATCATATCATGTGAAAGGTTACATGATATGATAGCTCATGGTCCCATGATGTATGTGTGATATATATATATATATATATATATATATATATATATATATATATATATATATATATATATATCACACATACATATTTACTTATCCCAAATAATTAATTACCAGTTGTACTCACGACTTCCTCGCGTAGATGACGAAGTTCTAAAAGGAATATTTTTCTTGTTTTATCAACATTCTTGATAGATTCTCAGCTCCTAATGGTCGCAGAGTGATGTTATACAGCCTAAAGCTTTCCTCCATATTTTTTTTTTTTAATTCCAACCAGTTGTTCCAGAGATTAGTGCGTTCAACCAACCCAATAACTTATAACTTTATAATAGTATAGATTACGAGTTTATTTTATTGATACTACATGCCATAGTAAATCTGTTTATTTGAATAAATAGACATATACTAAATACTCATATAAATATCCATTACAGTTCGTAGTCATCATAAAGTCGTCTGTCCCTACCACGATCCAACCACTCAATGAGGCGGCAAAAAACCGCTCTTCACATCTCGATTCCAAATTCAAAATATAATAATATTTATTTATGCCAATCCGAGAGGGATTGCCAAAGTCACGTCCCTTCCTAATTGCGACCGCGTCATACATGTCATATAACTGCGTTTACGGTTACCATAGCAATTGACCTTCTCCGAATATACCGTGCGGACCGTTCTGGAAAAAATCAAGCAAATGAATGATTGCCGTAAAAATCTGTTTAAATTTATTTTGTTTTTCTTTTTTTGTGTAAGCTAAAAGCTATTCAATTGTTTCTCGGTAAATCTTAATTTGCTTGTACCAGTGTTTATCTTGTTAGTTTTTAAGTAAATTAAGATTAAAAAATCTGAATTCAAACTCAATATTAAAGGAAGCACAATCTGAAATTAAAAGCCAATATATTTTTTTTTCATATTTCAGAAGCTTCCGAGTTTTTGGCAGTTAATATGTAAGAAAATCTATAAGTAAGAAGATTAATATACAATCTTCGTAAAAATTCAGTTGAAGTAACAAGCGATACATTCAAGTTTCGTTTTACGAAATAACCCAAGAAATGAGTTTTAATACAAGCCTAAGAAAAAGCACACTAATGATCTTCTCAACCTTCTGATAAAGACTAAAAGTTTTGGCGAAATTTTTTTGTTAGGCCTTAGATTTTTTTGTACAAATGACTATTTCAGAACATTAACCCTCACTTATTTATAGGCTGATAACATTTATTACCACGACGAATGTAATTTCTAGCAATCACAGCCCTGAGTATGAGTGTCAGGTAGATTTAGTTGAAACTGTTAGTAGAAGTGGTAAACTAACTTATTTGTTTCGCAATAATTTGCTTATGGTTTTGCATTTGTCGTTGGTATTTAGAATATTGGTCGCAGTATTTTCGCACCACAATTGAGGGTGTTCCCATTTCGTGCTAGATTTTTTTATGTTATTTTTTGGTTTAAAAGATATCTCTTATTTTTATGCCTTTGCCTTTGCCGGTAGAGAACGGATTATTTCAACAAACCAGAATCTGGGTAAGGAACAAAAATTCCATACATTTTATTTTACTGATAAAATATTTGTATATATATATATTATATAATTATACAAAATTGAATTTCTAATAACACTAAAGTATTTATACGACTATAGCATGGGTAGATTTTGACTGATTGGGAATGTACCAAACATCTTGTATACAACTTTGATGTTGAAAGGATGTTACTTGTATTTTAAAAAAACCGTTTGCCAACAAACCCAAGCGTCATTTTTATATATCTTCTTTAAGAACGGAAATGTCATTCTGACAAGAAGATTCTGAAAAGAATTGATAGAAGAACATTTTTTCTTTATATCAGAAAATAGAAATAAAGAAACGATAAAAGTGAAGTAAGAGGGAAGTTGGCCCTTTCGTGTACCTGACAAACAAATAATATTAAATATTTACAAATACTGTCAAATATTATACTAAAATCAAGAGCGAAACTTTATGTTGTAGCAAAGTAATCTTTATTACAATCTCGTAAAGTATCATAGTGTAAAACTTTGTTTGTCACTCCGAGTTCATTTCTCCCCCCTCATGTTCGAAGTAATCTCCACTTTACGCTACATTAAACAATTGACAACAATATAAAAGTCGTCTTAGTAATAATTGACACTTAGTTTTGATACTAATAAAATATAATTTTGTCTGTCAGATTTTTTCGTCGTCCCATTTAAACTTTAGAACTAATCATACGATTTCCTCTAAGGTCAAGGTGATGGAAAGCGGTCACCGTAGTCTATGAACGCTTACAACATCAGAGGTATTACTCGCGCGTTGCTAACTCTGTATAAAATTAAAATAGGTGAATATTATTCGCTACACTAGCATCGTCCGGATACATTGTTCGATTATTTGTTCAATTTTCGATTAATAAACCATTGTTTCTATAGTCTGCTTTGTTTTGGATATCGAATGAGGAACGCTCAAACGTAGTTTTTTAATTTACCAAGTGCTTTATGAGAGGAATCACCTGAAAAATGTATTTAATTAAAAAAATACGATGGCGTTTTCCTGCCCGCTTTCCTATATAAAAACTATACTTATCTATTAGGTGGCGTTCTAAACTAAACTACTTTTTACCAGCTATAATACAGGTGTCATTAACGTATATCATGGATCAAAAGATCACTGGTTTACAAAACATATTGAATTGATATAAACAAGAACCGTAAACAAAAACCATTTCCATGAAGCATTACAGCAACAAACATAAGTTATTCATTACAGTGGCATATGGTCAGCGATTGGGCGTTTCATTAATTTTATTACTTGTTAACCAAACATAAAATAGGTTTACCCGATTTCAACAAACAAAACAAAGCCAACATGTGTTTTGTTTTAGAACTAATTTATTTTGTAGTTAAAGGAAAACAAGTTTAATTACTTGAAAGCTTCGAATTAAGTTTACACCATTGTAATAAGATTGGTTTTCACAAAGTATCTGTTCAAGTTGCTATACAGTTGTAACTAGAATCTATTAACACTTAATTAAGTCAGATTATCAGTTTGATGCAAAAGTAAAGTAATCTTACGTGTGATTAGGTGATTTCTACTGCAGATCTGAAACAACAACGTTCGTAAATATAATAATGTAATCATGTGTTATTTGCAAATTTCTTCGTACAATGAACCAAATATCGGGAATAATATTTATTTTCGTAAAAAACAATTGTTAATGAAAATATTATGAATATTTGATTGATAAATCAAAAAAATGAGCTATAGAAGCAAGTAGGTAAAATATGAATCTTATTTCTTTGTGCTTGGGTACAATTTTTAAAAACAAAGAAATACTTATAATAAACAAAGACAAATATTGAACTGTTGAGAAAATAAAAGAAGAATAAAAATACTAAAATTATTCAACATTGAAAGTCCGCTGTGATCCATTCCTAGTTCCCTCCTCTAATACTCACGACCGACATATGATGAACTTTATTAACTACGCCATAGAGTTCATGGTTTAGGCAAAAGCCATCGAACTGAATTGAAATCGGTTTGATGACTTTTTACCTAGAATATGGCCTCGGACTTGCTTGATATTATTAACCTATCACCTCAGCATCTGATATCTTTGTCGAATGTTAAATTAGTCGAAATTTAAGAGCTCTCCCCATCCGTCCAGGTGTTCCTACCTGACCGCCCCCACTTTTTCCTGGGTCTAGAAGTTATAAAACCAACTATTTTAGTACTGCCTCTGATCCTTTGTTCCTTGACACAATCGATTGAATACTCTATATGAATAATCTGTATAATTATACCCAGATACTTAAGCTTGTAAGCCAATTAGTAATAATTCTATTAAAGATCTCATCACGATGAATCTCAAACGCATCTCGTACAGAAAACCTTTTTCCTGTAAGCTGAAGCGTTTTATTCATATGCTCAACTAAGAAAAAAGACGTCTAGCTATCAATTTTGTTCTAGAAACAAAACTGAATTTCGATCAGGCACTGTTCAACGCTTCGATATTTTCGCGGGTGGGCACATTCATATAAATAACAAGTGACAGTTAAACAAACACGGCGAGGCGAAATGACGATTTTTGTGACAAACAAGTGCTCTCGAGAATAACACTTTGTTTTGACAAGCGTTATAGCTTGGAAATGTTGTTTGGATTGAAAATTATTGGTCGATGTGAGGGTTTTATAGTGTTATTTGCAAAAGATGTATGATTGACCGATGCAAACATGAACAACCTTCAGATACATTATTACCAACATCATGAATTCTATTTGAAACTCTTTCGATGTTAGATAAAAAACTAAAGGATTAAAGTTATAATATTCTCACACACACCATAATCTACTTCATACCAGACATTAGAGGCTGAGAAGGCTGTAGGATCACTAATGTCAATCATTTGTCAAAATCTAGACTAAAATATGTGATGGTGTAAGATGCAAACCACATAATTTCAAGGGAGTAGCTTGTTCGAGTCGTTAGATCGTTTGTTTTTTTTTACTATCAAAATAATGCTTTCTCGTAATTATTAAATCTAAGTAAACAAGATAATACAAAAGTTGCTACTAATGCGTTGGTACTACTAACTACTTACAAAAAGCGTCATTTAAGACAATGATATTTCAAATTTAATATTTCAAAATGTATCGAACGAAACAAAATATATTCTCTTAATATATCATATGACAAATTGGATAAATTTTGTACGAGCGTAACTCAAAGAAACTGTTAAAGTATAACCTTTTTCACATCCTATTTCTGTATTCCAAAGCCTTACGATTACAGAGATCTTGTATTGCAATTTTTATTTGCTAACTTTTCGTTAACTTATTCAGTTACTTTTTAACAGATGATGCCTTAACAATGACCAGCCCATAACATCTTACAGTTGACCATAAGAAATAGTAAAGTACCCCTTTAGACTGAAGACAGTTACAATGGAACAGTACTTTAATTCTCATAGAAATATACGCGAGAAAAAAATTAGGAAGCATATTAAATCTAGTGTCGTGTATTCTATCCATAACACTAAATTTAATATGCTTACTTTGGGGTAGATAAGGTGTGAGTGTAAGAAGTAATATATTATTATATTTAAAATTTGTTTGGTATTGCTTGAACAATTGATTTAAAATATTAATAAGACGAAGCTTTTAAATATATGTATCTGACATAAATACACATACACACTCGTATCGTGGTAGATCTTAGATTTCCTTTTTCTTTAAGTATTTCATGGAATATTTCCGAAACAAACCTATATTGTTTTGCTTAAAATCATTAAAAGGGGTTATTAATAGTTGACATATTCTCGTTTAAACATAAAAAAAATAAACTTGTTAAAAACTTGTGTCTAAGAAAGCATCATCTGACATGCTTACTTAAATTGTCTGTATTACAATTATAACACAGACAATTTAAGAAGACATTTAAGGATATGCTAGGCTAAGGATATTTAAGGATAGGCCTAAAAGTCACAAATTTACCAATTTTTATTTTAAATTTAAGGTTCAAAGAGAAGCAGTCTTAATAAAAATTTATTACTTCAATATCTCAAATATCTAAAACTACCAACTTTAATTATTCCAAACATTATTATACCTTTACTTAGAATTCACTTGTAAGATGGATGGTGCCTATATGATTTGTCTCGGTTCTAAATGCAAATCATATTGTAGGCCGCGAACCGCCTTCCAAACCGCGAAGGCGAAGACAGCTTTCCGTAAACTCTGGATCAAAAATGGTGTTTTTATTTCTATCTTTTTCAATTGGTATACTTAAAAAGTATCATACTTCATTTCTGAATGAAACTAAGTCACAAAAAGATTTAAAATACAAGGGTATCAATACCAATATATCTTCTTCATTTATACATTACACCCTTTTGGCTACGGAACCAGAAACGGAAGCCATAATGTATGAAGAAAATAAGAAGGAATTTTATAATTCAATTTAAGAAGAAAATATACCGTCACCATTGCTAAATCTATTCAAATTAATATATGTAACTAAAAGAACTAATTGTAACTTCAAAAGCCAAAATCTCAAAAGTGACTAAGCTTTATTCAAATCGAGAATAACAAAATTCAAACAATTTTGTTATTCTCGATTTGAATAAAAAAAACTATCAGTTTTGATCGATTAATTTAAATTGGTCGATTAATAATAAAAATAATTAATTATTCTATTTACAATTGTAATTCTATTTCAACTCTGAACTTAATTTTAAATTTATTTTTTACTTTTATTTTTGGGTAGGAAAAGATTATAATATAACTTCTTTATATCTAATTAACGGTTAGAAACACCTGGGATCTCGAAATATTTTTTTTTAATTTGTAACATTAGGTACGTAACCCTTAGAGTAGAGTTGATAATTATCAATGGCCATAAGAAGTTTTGAATATTTTTTCTATAATATCATCTTCTAGAAAATCGGCGTATATAGCTTTGGAAAATTGAAAATAGTGACATTTTTGGTAGTATCTCTTTATAAGCTTCATTATTTTGGTACAATATTTGTACCGATTTTTTGACCGTCCATTTAAATAAAAATTACAAAAGAAATAAACAAAACAATCTAAAATCAAAGTAAAGGTGGAAATTTGGCATAATTTCGTCTTTGATTGAATTATACGCATACATTCATATATGAGCTGATTCGTTGTAGTTTAATTACCAGCTAACAATAACAATCAAATCTCAAGACAGAGGAACTAAGCCTACACTGTCGAACAAACATGAAACTCGAGGCGATACCAAAACTCGAATAATTATTCAACTTGTTCAAGATATGTTGTTTGCAAGGAATCTGTGTTCATTTTGAGATATGACGCATAATATAACTTGGGGAGGATTAATGTAAAGCATCAAGTAATAGAAATGAGACCGGTAGCTTATCTTCGTACAAACAGACTGAAGGAGTGTATGGAAGCGACGGATTGTCTAAGTCAAACAAACGCTTATTGAAGCATATTATTACATCAAAGTTTCAAATTCTAATACGTGTCAGTTTGTTCACGTTTCCCATGTTAAATCTAAATAGGACATATTTGAATTTAAAAAAAAGTATTGTCAAACGGAGTTAGACTTATCTAGATAGAGTCCTTTGACTGCAGTTGACTGAATATCACTAGAAATTTAACTAAAGTATAAAGATAAATCAATATCGTTTGAGGGTGTTTAGCTTTACAATAAATTACCCATGAACATTAAAGCATGCGACCACTTTGAATCATCTAAGCTAAAAGAATACGTGTACTCAATTTAAACGCTATATTAAATCTAACATAAAACCTAAAATTCTAAAATTGAAATACCTATGTCTGATTATAAAAGAACTTTATATATGTTTTTAATACACAACAAGGTATCTGTTAGCCTACCTCTCAACTTATAGTAAGTGAAAATAAGGTCAAGGATTCTGATGCCTCAACAACAGAGGAACTGGCTATCTTACTTCCAAATGCCGGAACACAATAATGCTGTTAACATTACTCTCAGGGTAACTTAGGTAAGGTGTCCTAACAGTAATGTTAATGCTAGGTATCCAGATCAAAGGGCAGTCGAGAAAATCAAACAAACGGGGATTTAAGAATCTTCTAGTTTAATGCTAAGAAAAAAAGGGAAGCACGTGTATTGCCGTTTCTTTAGTCTTTATTCTCTTCAGCACATAACTCTGTCTCTATAGAGCATCGCTTTGTTCAGCATGGAGCAACGCTGTGATCTAAATCCCAGGGACGATATCGAGACCATTATCAAGACTGCCTTTAGGAAACATGCAGTCCTTAACAAGGTAAGTAGGTGTACAAAACTCAGGTCTGGTCTTGCGTAGAATCCCTTGCCAGCATAGTGCATTATACAACATGGGTCCCTTCACAGAAGGCGTGAAAAGGTACTTTTTGGGCAAGCAAGGTGGAGATAGCGAGGGCAGTATGTCACATGCTTCACGAGCTGCAGAGCTTCATATGAACTCCTTCTACTGCCTAACATCAGGCGGTGTCAATTTATTTACTAAGTATTTACTTTAAGTAAAAGGTGGACTTGGAAAACGCCCTACCACCGACCAAATCAGGCAGAAAATTTCTGCCGCCGCCAGATCTGAATTAAGTGGTCTCAGCTACTAGACCACAGGGGCGTTTAAATGTCTTGAAAAGTTGTGTGGGAATGAATGCCTTGTAAATAACAAAGCAAAAAAATTTGATGACTATAATAGCACTTATTTGTATCAAGTGTGTGGAGATTTAAATAAGTATCCATTATGATAAACTTTAAAGCTCTATAAAGAAACTGAATCACATTTTATGGCCATGTGCGGTAGACGTGTAGATATGAAATATATTCTGAATGGAGAATAAAAGCTTTTGTATTACGAATGATGTAGGAATGTTGAAAGAGGATATGCACTCGAATATTCCTTCGATTTTCAAAATTTATGATTTTTTTGACGCTGTAAATAGATGGGAGGATATAACATTAGATATTTTTCTATTTTCGTTATTCTTGCACAGTTGGCAACCAAAGTGTGTTTGTAATTGATTTGGAGCTGTGACGTGGGGTTGTGAGGCTGTGTGGGTTTACCCGTTTCCCGCGCAGATGAAACTCGTTCTAGTCACTTCGCGGCTACTGAGCTGCAATTTTAGTTACGCTGATGCCAATGAGTGGAATGGCCTGTGAATAAAAATTTTAACAAGTGTATATACTAACATTAGTTTACCTACATATCCCTTGCCTCGTCAGAAGAAGTAAAGGCACAGCTTTTTAGGCTCATTAAATTTAATGTCTACTGCAATACTGCAAAAATGTTTTGCTCAGATATTAATTTCGTCCTAGTATGAACGTTTCTTTTAGATTAAGATATTTCTATAAGAACATTCTAATAATAACTGTTTAGTCTTATTGAAAATATGTTAAAAAAACTAAAAACCAATAAAAGCTATTCAATTTAAGTAGTTATCCAATTAAAATATATTTATTGAAATCTGATTTTCACTTTCTACTGTTTGAGTTCTGTTTATTTTGCAAACAACTTAGCACCACCATTTAAAAAATCAAAAAAATAGATAAAACGGATCATAGAACCTTCTACTTTTTTGGAGTCGGTAAGAAATACTAAATATTTAATTCTAAGATATTCGTACAAAAATACATAGCTAGATAAATTATGATGTCACAAACACATACTCAAGTTACTTGTACTGTGTACAAACAGCCAAGTTGACGCTTGTAAACAATGGATGTCGAAATGTTAAATTCAACGGGCAAAGTGTGTGAGAAATTTGTCTTTGGGGTATCACAGTAGAAAAGATATGGACACTAATATTAGATTTTGAACTGAGAATGTGCTAACGTAACACTGAAATCAATACTTGTGCTACAGAGTTGCCATATGCAAGTTTACTGCTAGTAAAAGAACTGAAATAAGCTTACTTGGTTTGAAAAGGATATTTCTTTAAGATTACGAAATATTGTGGTGGAGATATTTTCCAAAAGTACCCGTGTAAATATTGATCGATTTGTCAATAACGCCAATCGTACCATTAGTTTACCCACATAAAATGGTAAAGGTTATTTTTCTTTTACCATAAATAAAACAAAAATTACAAAAAAAACAAAAATCTGTTGAAAGTGCTATACATATTTTTATTACTGTAAAAGAAAAAAAATATGGTGTCAAATAAAACGCTCTCTTTTAGACAAATATCAATCAATCTTAATCATTCTATTTGGGTTATACAGAAAAAGGTTAATTAATATAAATTCGAAGAAATAAACATAAAATATCAATAATATAATATTTTAATTTGGTTTTGAAAATAAATATTGTAAAAAAATCTGACTCAACTTGCGCCGATTTTGCTCTGCGTCGCACTTTTCGATACAAATCGTCGCAGCGCAAAGTAGCTGCTTAGCACTCTAATGGTTACTTTCACTTTCCTGTACCTATTAGATGGCAGGGATGACAAAAATGAGAAAAACTTACCTTTAGTATTTTATATGGAGCTTTTTATTTAAATGGACTCAATTACAATTTCCTTTTAAATCGTCTGAAAATTCGTTGAAATTTCGAGATCGATTCCGACGTTTGCTGAAAGAAAACTTAACTTAAACTAGAAAATCTTCAAAATAAAATAGAGATATACTTTAGGTACAGAGTCAGTCAAGCATTTATACTACGACGATTAATAATGAGATCGAAATATTCAAAGTCTTCCTACAAATATAATATGAGCATTTTAGTGGGCTTAAGTTGAGCTGTGCACAATTATATTTAGTTAGGTTCCTGTAGTGAGGGCCTACCTAAACAAACTTACGGGTGGTGTGTGGTTTAAGTGAAGACATTATATCGTTTACATTAGGCAAGATGCTACGGCCTAAACCAATTTAGGGCTGGAGCAAGTTCAATCCAATGAGGATTTAGTTGAATAATTCACTTAACTTTTTCTTTTGTTTTTTTTTTATATTTATATATAAAGCACAACAAATGACTCGACACCACCTGATGATAAGAAGTAGAGGAGTCCATATGTGAAGATAGCTAGTGAAGCATGCGATATACTGCCTTAGCCACCCTCACCTTGCCGGCCCAAAAAGTGCTACCTGTATCAAGTGTACCTACTATCGTAAAATAATTTAAATATCCAAAAAAGTTAATATTAAATTGATTTTGGTAAGTTTAACAAAAACAGAAAAAGTAAGTCAAACAAAAAAAAAATGAAATAATAAAATTATTAAAAATTCTCTAAATATATATTTTCTGTGAAAAAAATATTATTATTTTTATTTAAAAACAGCACATTTTGCATTGATTTGATTTGGTATTTGGTATCTTTTTATTGCTTTAGATTTCTTATTTTTTGGAACTGTGTCGAAAAGAAAACTAAGCGATATTTGCTAAAAAGCTAAAAGTTTTTTTTTCCAATTTATCTTACTTTCACTACATTCTGTCACTAAAAATGTTAATTGAAATATTTTGAAAAATTTACAGGAGTTTATCGTTCAAGTACTGTTGTAATCAGATAATTAACCGTATTCTGGATATATTTTAATTACTGAGAAAATAAACACTTAAGTTGTCCATACAAATAGGGGCGATTTTGAAAAGTCGATTTTAAAATATGCCGTATAAGCATGGATAGCTTTAGAAGAAATTGAAAAATGAAAATAATAATATAATGATATAATTGAATTTAATTTACTGCTGTATTAAATAGTAATGGTCGCTCGACAATTACAAGTACCCGGAGACGGATGCCGCTGTGGAAGCTGGCTCAGTAGAAGATGGCAAGACTTCTTAAGGAACTGTAATCAGCGTCTGACTTAGACCAATCAAGACGCACGGTTACCCGACTTTATTAAATTACCTTCACTTGGAGGTGTATAAATTGTCAAATTTATCGCTAAGGCCTTTGGTGTGAGCTTTACGAGATCTGGAGTGGTCATCATTTGAAGTGTATTTTGTAGGCCATGTCCAAACAAACTCTATCCTTTGTCTGTGGAAACCCAATAGTTGTATTTCGTATAAAATTTAGAGCACTTGTCAAAATATTTCATTAGCTTCCACGTTATGTTAACTACTTTGCTGTCTTTGGTTTTGGGAGATAATGCTTATTAACATTGTGGCAGCCATAATTTCTTGAATTTCTTTGAATTATGAAATATAAATATTCCGCCAGCAAGCCAAGGTTATGTTTTATAGTATTCTCTCAACTTAAGATCACTCGTAACTAAAATATAAAATCAAAAGACTTCACTTGCTATTGGAAATTATTTATTGATTTAAATTGAATTATTTTTGACTTTTTATTTTATAATTTCCATAAAAATACTTTTAAATGATGATATCGAGACGTTGAAACAACAATATTAACACGTTCTATTTAAAACTTTATTCGAACCTATAAAAATAATTAAAAAACTAAATGCTATTTTAAGACTAAATATCTAACTAATAATATTACTTGGTTAAGCGGCTTACTTTTTAGTGTAAAAGATTATTCTATAAAAAGTTTGAGTCTATTCTATAGATTCAAGATGGCGTTACAGTGAATGAAGGGCAGTGAACTGTTTTAATTTTAACTCAGTAATATTAACTTGGGAAATTGTAAAATTGTTATTATCTCTTGGTAAGCTATTATGTGAATTATGTTTTAAAACAAGTGTAATAAAACAATTTTCACATTCAAATATTTTAATTTACTTTATTATTACATAAAACTGAGTTACAACGTAGAGTAAGTGTATGTGTATTGTGTAATGAGAAATTAATGAATCATATTATCTTTATTACTATTTAAGAATATAAAAAAATGTGGCTTGATAGTGAAAAGCTTGCAATAAGCAAGGAGAATTAAAACCAGACTAATAGACATACAAAATATAGGCGTACATATTTTATTGAAATTCTACATACATTAATATTATAATTTTGGGAAGAGCAGGAACTTATACTACAATACACTTTCACGTACTAACTGAGTTGGTTCTTGCCTTTGCTAAATGCTAGGAAATCAAACTATTTAATTTTCTATTTTTTAATTATTCGTTTACGAGATTTGACGTTTGTATAGTTATTAACATGGGAAAGGACAAAGCAATCGAATTATGGAAATCGATAAAAGGACAAAAACAAAAAGCCCTAATAATAATAGGATTCAACAGGAAGCTGTCTAGAGAGTTACTACAACTCGAAAGACGCGAAACATGCGTAGTGAAACGAATCCTTACATGGCACTGCAAATTTAACAAATACTTGTTTCAAATGGGTATGAAGCAAGACGCGATCTCTCGAGGTTCTCGGTTCAAGAGTCAGACGAAACCGCAGTGCACGTTCTCTGACCCTGCGGTCTTTTAATGCATGTTCTCTGACCCTGCGGTCTTTAAATACATAAACAAAGCATTTACCTATGGAAGCACATATTGCATCTTGAAGAGGTGCAACATATCTTTTCCCAAAGAACCTGGAAATTTCTGGAATCAACAGGGCTAGGCAGTGAACTGCTAGGCAAAGTGTGCCACAAAAGATCAATACTGGTCGAACAGGCCAAAACTCAAAAGTAACTGAATAATAATAATAATGGTTTTTAATTTTATATCTGACATTTACATACATATTTGTTATATTTTTACGTTATTTAGTATCCACAATACAAGACCTTAATGATTCTTAATTTGGGCTTCATAATAGATATGAGTGTGAGAAATAAATTCTTATCTATTTCTTCCTCATAACTGTCCGCTCTAATCACCACTTTGCTAGAATTAGATGAACACGGTGCTTCCAAATGTGTACCCAATCTGTCTTTCCGTCTCTCAAGCCTGTTACCAACTTCACTACCGTGACATTTATTACTTATTATCTTTACTCACTCAGTCCCGTACAAAGCTTTCTCAAGATACACTCTAGCTATTATGAGAGAGCATTAATTTAATGAATGTGGATGCTTTAAGTTAATGTTTACACCCTACGGTAGATGTTGACAATATTATGATAAGACAGCATTTACCAACGAACCCCTAATATTAGCTGCAAGGTGGAAATATTTTCTTCCTTGCATAATGAGATATAATACCACTTTTAAATATCGAATTTTAAGCTTAACCAAAAACTTATGTTTAAAATAATTATATATACTCAAAATATCTCTCTCCAATTATTAAATAATGTTAATCACCAATTTAGAATAAATCAAATAGACGTTGAAATGCTATCATCTTCTATCATTATTAATTATAAACGATGGCATTACGACACAATTTTGTAACGTTATTTTAATCCAAAACAGCGAAATTTTTTTCCCGAACTAATATGAATTATTACAAAACAATATATCTATAAAATAGTTAGATATATTAGTCGTATAGTGATTTGAATAAAATTAACAAAGTTAATATTCGAGTGCGAAAATTCACAAGACAAAAGATGATCTGACCTCGACCTTGAGACTTTAATCCTTTAACAACATTGTATTGAAGGAGATTGGGATTAGAATACTGATAAACTTTCTTCCCAAGTATCAATCCAATTTAGAATCCCCTTATTTGTATGCAGATTCATGAAGGTATAGCTAACTATTTCGCGATTTTGATGTTGCCTTACAGTAGGATCATAATGGTATGTCACGTAGAAGAACCCTTAACGTTTTGATAATGGAACCAATGGAATTTAAGACGTATCGTGCCTTTATTTCTCGGACCGAAAGCTTAGTCCGGAAAACGTAAGAATTGTATTTTGACAATTTATATAACTATTTTTGTCAAAAGCTGTCGAATATAATTATTTTAGTTAAGTATTTTGTATTTCTTCAAAATTTCTCACATCTAATTTGTAGCATTTCCAGTATAACGAGTCATAATTTCACAGGGGAAATCCCTAAAAATAAAAGCGAAAAAACTGTTTTTACATTGTACTTACTGTTATATATACATTGTGATAGAAAGTAGGTATTTCAAGGAAAACATGAGCTCGTGTTAGCTGCCAAGTGGAGCAAGAATATAACCAAGTTTTGGCAGCAATCCGCATTAAAACCTTGTTTTTACCCTTCTCCAGACGTAATACTTTTAAGTGAACGATATAACGGCTTAAATGAAGGATGATTAAGGACTTACATAAAAGCTAACGCTGTAGAGCAAGTTATGCATAGTTAGAGCATAGTTTGCAGTCTCCAAACTCAATCTCTTGTGGAAGCATTAAATCACACTTCATTGTCTTTACGTTAAGGCTTACTTAACAATTTTGACAATTAACCTGGAAGAACGTAATTAAATATTAGGTGCCATGTATTTGTAATCGTATTAAATTTTTTAATTAAAAGATAAAAAAAGATAAATAGTTACAGAATTGCTTATGCTTTTACGTATTGCTATGAGCGTCATTTAAAAAATATGGAACTTGTTTAAGTACAATAAATCAAATAAAAATATTGACGCTATTTAGTACAGACCGGCTAACGAGAAAATGTCTAGATTGCGCTTAGAAATTGATAGTATTCCGTGACTTTAACATAAATTTCAATTAATGTTGCATGTATATAATATGTTGCAATTAACATTGCATAGCATCACAAAGCAGTCATAACTGTCCAGTATGCAGTACCAATAAGCGATCGAAACCATGTCCTAAAGGTACACATAAATACGTTGCTCTAATACTCTTCAAAGAACACATTTTTTCAAAACTGATTGTGTCTTGGCCAGTGCATAATTCCTCGTATTTATTAAAAATACTGACCTACACTCAAAACGCCGGCTTGTGATTATGTTAAAGAGGTGGAAGATGAGCGAACGCAGCAGATCATTCTAACGTTTTTGCCTGCTAGGTTGTGAAGCATCATACTTACTGTCTAATCGAAACTACCTGGTCTATATTAGAAAATGTGTAAATATAATAAAAACAATCAGAATTGAGAACACCGATATATTTCTTTATTTTGTAATAACAAAGAGTGGTTGCATATCAACGGTCCAAAACAGTAGAGTTTACATATATCTAATAGTCTCCTCTATGTAGCATATGGTCACTGGAATTTCAGTTATAGTGGCTACAAAGGATAATACTTAACTTTATTCGGCCGTGTGTAAAAACAACTATCTATATATGACTATCTATTTCTCCATTATCTAGTATTTATTACACAAGCACTTCATAATACTTAGTTTGGCGCAGATAAAAGGTGTGAGTGTGAGAAATATTTATATGTAAATACGGTTATTAATAGAAAAAAGTGATAGTGAGAGTTAGCAATAGAGAACTTTACAATACTTTCTGAACGACGTAAATAAATACTCTTTGGTGTTCACACAAAATCTTCCCGCACAAATAGAACCTGAGTATTCTAATTTGTTAGTAATTTAGATGCAGTTCTTATAATATCAAAGCAACAAGTCCAACTATCACCCAATTATGTTGAAAAACCATAATAAATATATATAACACGTTTCAAAGACATTTGTATATGTTAATTTGCAAATATCAGTCACTTAACATTTACAAATAACTTTTCACTGCGAAAAGGTTAACGATAGTATTTAAATGACTTCGAATTAGATTTTCCACTTGAAATAAATGAAAACGGAATCGTAATAGGAAATCGAAAGGATTTGTAATGAACAGGACTTGAGAATACTGGTAAGTCATTAATTTCTAATGTCATTCGGCAATATTTTCAAAATTAACTTGTCACATCATATAATTCAGACAGAATTCCTTTTCATTTATTTTGAGATTCGCAGGAGTATATAGCAGTTTGATAAATTTAATAATTTGCGTTGAGATCAAATGAGAAAGCTTGTCCATTGTTGTCCTAAAATTTATTGCTTGAAATAACAATATACTACTATCTATCTTTCTAATTATAAACGAAGCTTAATAATAAGTATTTCATTTGCCATACCGGTTTTTAATTATTTTTACGAAATTTTGGTCCAAATACTCTACCGTTTAATGAAATATACTTAAGCTCTTGTGTATTCATTTTAATATTGATGGCCGTTTTCGAATCCCGATATTGGCCGATATTTATATGGTAAGTACGAGTTCACGATTCATGGATGTATCATTATATTTGTGATAATTATATTCATATTACTATCTTTATTACTCCATTATCCATAAATTATTATATCCTCTTAATTATGCTTAATTTGGGGAAGATAAAAGTTAACTATAGTAAATATTGGATTTAACGTAATTTTAAAATGATTATAGTAAGACTCATTTCCGTTAGTAACATTTCGTTACGTAACAAAACGAATACAAAAGGTAGATTGTATTGCCCTAGTTTCGAATTTTTGCTTTCGTAGCTGAAAAATGACTCATGTTGCTGACTCTAAATCCTATGCGTATTGTTGGCTTCCAATACATATATTTATGTGTACCAATACGTTATACATGAGACCTTTATATCTGTATAGTTTACAACACCAACGATAATTTATTCACGATCATGGGGAAATCCAACATCAGTACGATACCGAACATTTTATTTTCAAACTAAGTCTGATATATATTTGGTTTGATTATTTTTACTAAAAATAATTATTTCCAGCAATGCTTGTGTTTAGACTTGTATAATGGAATGACACGAAATATGATATAAATCATAGGCGCAACACATTAAAACGCAGCTAAAAAATCATATAGAGTTGAGTTTAATTGTGTAATGTTCTTTTAAAATGGAACTTCAACTTTTGATCTAATATTATTATCATCACCGAGATGACTTTCGTCATTTAGTACAACTCTATCAGAGAGCTGAAGGAGCTCTTTGGCGTACTGATACGTGTGCTATATACAAATATTTTCACCATGGTTGCTCCTTGTATAAGTTAATTATCAGGAAATATCAGAAGTCTTTATATTTATCGTTTTCATAATTTCTAATAATCATTATTTTTAATGAGTAGGTAAAAACTCCATATATTGACCTGAAACTCTAATCTAAAAGCTACTTAAGATAATTTCAGTTCCTAGTTGAATTGATATTGTTTTGAAAACTAGAATGGTCTGATTTAATTTCCATTAAAAACAAGTGGCGGAATACTACTCAGCACAGAGTGCATTAGATAATTAAATGTAGGTCAAAGAAATCCAAGCTTTAGTACTCAATATCTTGTTATATATACACATAAAATGCAACGTCTCTGAATACATATAAATACTGCGCATGCACAATATTTGTTTGTGTGAAGCATGTGGTCTGATTGTCAAAGCAACAGCTTTCATTCAACCTACGGTTCGACAGAATGGTGGTGCTATAGACGAAATTCCTCGAGTATTTCTACTGTGTAGGAAGAACTGTAGACCAGGATGATCTGTGACCTTTAGAAACCCAGCAATGGGATATCTTTTTATATAGGTTGTTGTTGATGATATGATGGTTTTAAGTTTACTTTATTGTTATGGCTGTGTTTAATGTAAGAAGGTGGTAGCTATCCACGTGGACTTAAAAAACAGAACACTGCTGTCCCCGGTGAAATTACCCTGGACCCTTAAATCTTAGGAAGGTGGCTGTAAGAACAAAGGTTACAAGTTATTTTTTAATTACATTCATATATATACTCGGTTGAGAAGCTTGTTAGTGTAGTGGTTCAAGCGCTCTGATTTCGATAACGAAATCAAAGCAAATTGCGCCACGGTTGGTCTATGAATGAATCAATCACAATTTTTCAACCTCGAGCTCCTTCATGCTTCACGTTAAGTCGTTGGTGGTCCTAGTTGTTAAATTAAGCCCTTTCACCTACCAACCTTAAGTAGAACGATTAAAGGTTGTTGATGATAATTATCTACGGTTATCTCACAATAAGAATACTTCCAAAAACTAAATTTGATTTTTGATGCTATTTTGAAACTTATTGGTCCCAATGCAGTTGAGTCTTTGGAATTACTTTGATAACGACCATAACAATAATATATTATTTTACGATTATTACATTAAAATATTGTTTTAACATTTTTATATTTAAAAATTATTATTTATTTTATCAAGTCACATTATAGAATAGTGAGATATCAATAGAATAAATAAAAAATGTGCTTATATTGTTTATAGCCTAACTTCCACTAAATACTTCATCATGAAGGTACAACGAAACTAGAAGAAGTAGAAAAATTACAAAGGCTGAAAATTAAAAAACTATTCTCACTGTCAATAGATTCAAAAAACAAAATGAATGGAGAACGATTCTGTGAATCGTAAACGGGCAAATTAAGAAAAATATGTTTCTATCCATTTTGATAATATTACATTACCATTTGTAATACAGAAAATATGGTTCACGTTAAAATAAAAACAAATTTGGAGACTTTTTAAAATTCTATCCATTACAAAATTTCTTATAAAATATTCCTACTGAATTGTATTTATTTATTGGAGTACATCTTGTCTTATTGTATCTGTACATCTTATTAATAAATAAATAACTAAATATTAGTTTTCTTTGGCGGCTCCTATTTCATGTTTCTTAGAAGTATGATATTATTAACTTACTGTCTTCAATATACATGATATAAATGTAAGATCTAACATTCTATGAATTTATCAATAAGTGAAACTATCCTTAAACTTATTACTGCCTCATCTACGAACTCAGCAACAAAAACCAATTTATTGTTGGCTATAAGCCCAAAATTGATGTGGGTACCCGATACTGGTACCGAGTCCTCTCTAGTATTAATTACTGTAATTTATATGTATATTCACGAATTCCGGGACGTTTTGTTAATGATTTGGGTGATTTGTGTTGGGATTTTAAAGGGACATCACGTGATACAGAAGTAAAGGTTTCTCTTCGTGATTAATGTGAGGTTTCTATCTTATTGGAATCTATTTGAAATTTTGTCGAGTCAGACCTTACATGTGGCTGTGTTAATCATTCAATTGTGCTGAACTGTTGACAAGAGTAAGTGTTATTTATACCTCATTCAAACGAGCATCATTAATAACTTTGAAGATATTTATCACAACTATTTATGTTGTGATAAATATCAACATTTCTGAATGATACAATATTGAGTTCATAGTTGATAATTTCACGAAAGATAATTTTCTAGTAGAACTTATTGGATAAGCATTTCTAGAGAAGCTAATGTATCTGAAGACAGTATTTTGAAACCTTGTGACTCTAAGCGGTAGAAAAAGCACTAACACTAATCTGAATAGATAGAGTAATACCAGTGAAATCATACCAATTTCAGCAAAACTCTGAACTACTGGTCAGGTAGAGTTGATCGATAACTATTATTTAGCCAGTAAACTTCCCCTTAAAGCCCTTTTGAAGCCCTGAAGCCCTTTTTCTATTACTAAGATTATTTTCTTATCACGCGCGGTAACATAATATAGCCCAGGCCATATTACTTATTAAAAACAGTGGCGCAGGAGTCGCGTCGCTGACGTAAATGTCAACCCATCGAGGCATGAAATTAAACGAGTGGATGGGAAACGATTCGGAGAAGGAAAATGGGATGGATTGGTTTGATATTTCTACAATTCTAAAGTTAACCATATTTCAAACTGTAAGTAATTTGATTGCCAGTAAGACTGATAATATTCATGCGATAGTTATTTGTAACGTTCCAAAAACATACCAACCGAATTGATTGAATAAGTACTGATATGGTACAGTTTTATTCTGATACAAAATGTACACGAACGTCATACGAACATTATGTTTAAGACAAATATATAAGAACAGGAAATGTAGGTCATAGTTCAGTTACAAGAAGTAACTTTAGTGTGTAATATGATACTATTCAAACTATAAAAAAACAATAGTCTCAATTCGGGAATTCGGAAGCGAAAAGCGAAGCGAGGTACGAAGCAAAAGCGAAGCGGTTAAATCTATTTTACAAACTGACTGTTGATTGCAAATTTTCTAAAACAGGACGGTTCAGACGAATTTCAGGAAACAAATATTAGAAACTGGATATTCCTACTAACCATTACCAAAGCTGCTAAGAGAGCGCGAAGCAAACAAAACCGACAAACTAGTTCTGATTGACTGAAAATCAGTGTCTCTGGAAAAAGTGAGAAAATAGTAAGACTTATTTAAGCGTGTTCTCAGCGATGAGTCGATGACACGATAAATCCAACAATGGCGCCGTGGCCGGAGCTTGGGCCGGCGCCAAGTCATTTGAAAACATTTTCGAAGTGTTTCTTCTATGGATTAAGTGATGAGAACTTTTCTATTTTTACTCAATAAAAAAATTGAAGATATTAACACAAACTATGACTTTAATTAGCATATTTTAGGTTTCTTACATTTGTGTTACTAACCTATTCCAGTGTTATCACTGGAAAAGTTGCAAAGTGCTGTTAAACATACAATTGATAGAAAAAGTGAGTTATATTTTTTAATAGAACCTTTTTTTTAAATTCCTATATGTGGCCACAAACCTCGGTCTAAAAATGAAAAAGTTTACTATTCCAAATAATTTTCTATAGATAAATATTGCGCTCAATCTAATGACATTGCTGTCGTTAGATTGATCGATGATTATAAGTAGAGAGAATATGCCAAAACAAAACAAAATACATTTATAACACAAGAAAGAGCTCTTGAACGTGTAGAGGAAAGAAGTTTTAGATTTAAGAAAGGGCGATATTAACGTACTGCTCTGTTTGTTACCTCAGATGATTGGTTACGCATTTCTGAATGTAAGGTTTTCCTGAAGGAAAGGTTTTATGCCGATAAAGAATTTGTATCTATTAATGTACATACCACATAGCCATAGATTTTTATGTGTGAATTTATGTCAGCAGTAGTGTTTTTGTATGCAGTTAAATTAAGTTATAATAGATAGATAGGTTTTTGAGTGAAAGCTAAAAACTAGACGAAGACATGTATTTCATTAAATGAAGCTGCCAGAAATCAGGAGTGTAACGTCTTTGCTATTTCTCATGCTAGTTTTTAATTACTTTGTTTTATTATTTTTCCTAGTTGTTGATAAGCTTTTGAATAATAATTGGCCTTCTCATTTCATTACAAAATAGCTACTAGCTGACATATTCTAAGATCTTTTAATTTTCCTCTTTATCATTTTTTAAGTTTACAAAACATAGGTGTTGTCAAAATATAGGTTCAAGACAATGTCTCATCAATAACTACTTAATGTTGACCAACAGCATACAAACCTGAAACAAACAAATGATATGTTAATAATATGTTTGTTATGATATGTTAATGATATGTTGTTTTATGTTGTATGTTGTTGATATTCTTTACTGATTACAATACTCACGTTTAACAAACTCTGTGAATATGATTGAATATCCTGTCTGCAGACTGTATACACATCAGCGATATAAAGTAATTTCTAGATATTTTGAGTATATATAAGCGATGGTGTCCCATCATCGTCAGCTTTAACTATGTAAATGTATAATTTCGTTATAAAATTTTCCATTTCGAGTTTTGGCATTCAATGATATGAATACTTTCATAATGTTTTGGCTAGTTGTAATTGTGAAAACTAAAAAGGTGCTGTATTTTCGAGTGAGTCAGACAACTTAAATTTTCTTAATTTGTTTGTAGATAATAAAAGCCTTCCTCCGCTAGAGCCAGCCGTTTCGAAACACCTCGCAATCTTACCAAATTTTATCGCTTAGTCGTAAGGGATTTTGTGTTCCAACTTTGGGAGACTTGACACCAAATTTCTCGCAAAGCTAAAAGTTTTCATCGTTATCACTCTGAAACAACTTAACGTAGAGAGATCTGAAAATCGTTAGTGCAAGATTGAAATGCATTCACGTTTTCTCTATTTGTAAATGCTTCTACAATTATGTGCACTTAAATTGAAAATGAAAAACAAACTACAATACGGCATGATAGTCATTCTCTTAGCATACACAATTTTTTATATTAATTTGATATAAATATTTTTATATTTATTTTTTTTCTTTTGATGGATTTAATAATAGATTTTTATTTTCTTATATAAAGCTCAGCAAATAACTCGACACCACCTGATGATAAGCAGTAGAGGAGTCCATATGTGAAGATAGCTAGTGAAGCATGCGACATAGTGCTCTAGCCACCCTCAACTTGCCGGCCCAAAAAGTGCCTTGAAAAGGCGTGAACGCCTCTTTTAAAGGATGTTGTAAGAAGGAGAGAATACGTTATACGTTTATTTATACAGACGTGATAGTAGATTTCTTTTAGATCTATACAGTGACATGTTGGGTGATTTTTAAAGAGTATCAAAATTTCGTTTATGTAGTTAGAGCACTTCGGTTTTGGTAACAAAAACAAAATAACTCTCATGTTGGTTTCTGTATAGCTCAAAAAAAAATTGTTATCTCAAATTCCTTCTGAAGGCACGTTACACCAGTGGTTGTAGAGTCCACCCATTTCATCCATCAACCCGTATTGGGCCAGTGTAGTAGTCCCGTACCCAGACACGGATCATATAAGATGTTGATAATAATCCAAATTACAAGGAAAGTTTTCATTTTATGGTCTCATAAAATTAAGTAATGTTTTCTACAGACAGTTCTTTACAACTATGAAACTAAAAATGACATTCGAGCTTACTTCCTTAGTTCGGCATTTATACGGAATATCTAAATGAAATAAGGCGACTTTTTCACAAATAAACCTTTGGTGAAATTTATTGACGTTATTAATTTCTTCATTGATTTTCTTTAAACAGACAATATATTAATTTCAAATAGAAGGAATTCGAATTTCCCCAAAATCTATGAGTAGATATAAATATCCACCAACTTAAAATTCATAGTACAAAAATGATGACCAACTGAGAAATGATATTCTATTTGAATGCAAACCATACTTTTTTCTCAAAACCTCGCCTTAAGTATTAATTTGTCCGTTCAATACATTTATTTATCCCTCTTCCTCTCCTTAAATAGACTAAGTTAAATATCACAAGGAGATAATTGAGAACGAACACCGAAAGCTTAGGAATGTCTACAAAACTTATTACATTGTTATCATTTTGATCTGTAATAACTAATTTAGCTGAACAGTTCGGTAATATCGTAATCGTAATCTATGTCGAGTCACGAGTATATATTGTTTGGATTATTAGAAATTCAACTACGATTACTCAACATGGCTTAGGCAGTGTTAACGCTTATCATTCTTGCAATCGCAAGAGGATTTGAAGGCTGAGCTAGCTTTTCAATGGCTGAGAAATGTGGTCTCATAACTGTATAAACTTACCACCTCTAAAGATATTCGAGACAATCTTCTTGTTGCTAAAACATAAAAATTTAAAATTAACAAGACGAAAATATTGATTAAATGCAACTTCCTTTTAAGGGTGAAAGAACAAACCATAGTAATGTGTTAGTGGTGTCTTGTTTCTGATCGCAAAAGGCAGATAAATCATTATTGTGGATTCTGAATCAAAAATGACTAATTTTTAAAATCAAGAATTTTATTTTTTATTTCTTAATTGCACATATAACGTTCCACACAAAAACTGGCCAACTGTGTAGACAGAAACTTTAATAATCTACGGAACAAGCCTATTTTCTCTCGCATTTGCAGTTGATATACTTATGCTACGTTTCGATTATCTAATCATAAAATTAGTAAACTCAAAATACATGCGTATAATTTCCATAAAAAAATTATAGTTTATTATGATGACACAAACAGAATTTGAAATTTTTATTTAATTATGATTAATAAATGGACCGTCCAAGTTTCATAATAAGATTAATAAATGACATCAACTTGATAGAGAAATGAGAAAAAACATAATCAAAGGAAAATAATAATATATCCACAGTTAGGCCTACCTCGCGCAAATTAAGCATCATTATGAGCTTGAGATATAGATGACGGTCTTGATAACGGAGATATATAAATACTTATATGTGTACAAATACCATAAATATTCTTAATTACATCCATGATTGGTGAATAAATATTTGTACTCATTATACATATATCTGTTTCTACCAAGATTCAAACCCGGAATCTCTGGCTAAGTAAATCAGTTGACCAGACAGCTGATAAGTAATGAATACAATGAAATACTTTTTAATAGTTATGTATTTTATACTAGTTACTACACTTATAAATATAGGTTAAGAAAATCTAAGTTACGAGTAAAAAATCTTTTTTTCTTAAGCATCATATATCATTTACTCGATCGCCTTGTTCTGACAAGCATAACAAGCTTAGAATAATTATTTAAAAAGTGCCTAATTCTAAAACCGTTTAAATAATCTATAAATATAATAAAAATACGTGGAGTACAAACATTTTAATTTAGAAGGATCAAATTATAATAACTTCACTAAATACTGACGTAAAGTCGTTCAAGATTGCCTTGAAGACAGGTTGACAGGTTAATACTTTGTATACCTCAGCCTTATGTAAATGAACATTTTTGGAAAGGATATTAATTCATTTCCACGAATATGGATCCGTATTCAGTGAAATTAGGAAGAAATTTAGCCCAATTTGATTGGCGAAATAAAGTTTACCAGGCAACCTAAATTGTTCCCCCATGAACCTAAAAAGAGTAACGAGCAAAGATCATAGCATGTTCAATTTGTAATTAAGAGCTTTAAAGATATGAATTCAATGTGTTTCTAATCTTGTTGTCTCTTTAGCTAGAATATTATTTAAAATTAGCTTAAATAATTTTTTTACATGTTAAAGTTAAATATAAAGATTCATATTGTTAATGCTTCACTAGCTATCTTCAAATATGGACTCCTCTACTGCTTATTATCAGGTGGTGTTGAGTTATTTGCTTCGTACTGTTCTGTAGGAATGAAATTAAAAATATTTATTTCATTCCTACAGAACAGTACGGACGATTTTTTTTTAAAAAAAGACTTAAAGTTGTGCCAGTGTGAAGAAGCAAAAGGTTTTTGTTATTTTTTAAAGGAAAATAAGTAACAAATCTCCAATAAAAAAATAATTTCCAAAATCTATAATATATATAAGCCTTTCATAATTGATAATAAAATGAATAATAAGTTCTTTTTTGTAATACATTTAATACACTTTCCATGTTAAATCTTATTGATTTACATATAATTTGGTTTGCATTCTATTTCATATTTTTTTTTGACAAAATCTTAACAAAATTTATTCTCTTTCTATCCAAATCAGCTAGAATTGGATGATAAAAGCGATTTGGATGTGGAACTGTTAAATTAGCCCCCACTTTGTGACTTTAATTGGCAGCCATTTACATCACGTTTAAATTTGTAGAGAAGCACTAACTAGTTAAATTGGAAAGAATTAGACTTAACGGCAGTAAAGATAAGGTCTTAATTATACACTTTCGATAGAAGTGGTGCCATTATATTTTTTATTTCCTTGTTTAAAGTTATTATACGTGTTAGAATAATCTTTAAAGACTATCTTAACACCACAACTTTATTTTTGAGTCGCTATTAGAAATAAATCCTGAGGTTTATAAATAATATATATTTTTAAGCTTCATCGACATAATTTCAAAACTCAAATTCATAATATTTGCAACATATTAATTCTTTGAAATTCTTAAGGATATCCTACGCTAACTCGAAATGAGTAGATTGAGTTTTACCTTGCACTATGACGTAAAATGTTGGTTCTGATAATATTCTTACAGTTTAAATTTCTTTAAACAGTGACTTACCGAGAATGCAGGCTCCATTTCTGTTTGCTCGATGTTTCAACTAGATTGCATCAACTTGGCTACGAGTGGATTGGCAGTAACACGACTCCTGTGTAAACCCGCCAATGGTTTGTGAAATAACTCAATCGTAAAGCTGTAAGAAATCTACGAGCATGCGAGCTGCACATTGAGGAAGAATAGTACAAGAAGCAATTAAGAAGTTTTTGTAGTAAGACTAGTAGTACCCACCTACTTGTCTTGTAAAATATTGACATCTCTGAAGTAAAAGAAAAAACATTACATTTTGAATTGTGAAGTTTCGTATTGATATCGTCGGAACACATTCAAAAGACACTCTAATTTTCGATGAGTCTATCTTTACGTACTTGTTTTACATGTTTGTTTCTAATTTAGAATATTGTTTTTTCTTGTGAAAAAAGTTTTATTTTTAAATGTCACACCATGCAGGTATAATTTAAATAGAAGTGGCCAGTACGTTCATCGTTTGAAGTCCTATCATATACCACTGTCATTACTGTATCTTGATATATGAAGCGTTAAGTGGATAAGAAAGAGCGTATAGATGTAACTCCACTCCAACTGATATCGATGCTTGTGAAGATTTTAGAAATCAGTGGAAGAGGTCACTGGTGAAAATAAGCTCTGGTAAGGTTAAAGTGATAAAGTGACTGAGTGAAAATATAAGTAGTGATTAGAGCTCTCGGATTTAAACTACAAAAACCAAGAACAATTTTCAATTATGGGTCCATTTTTTTTATCTCAATCAGCTCCATATTTTGGAAGATACATCTAGACGTTGATTACGTTGTTTCGGTAATCATATTCACCCACTAACCTCTATTAAGTAAACGTGATGATGATATAGCCATAACTCCTCAATTGTATTTTCATTGAAGGTTGACATTTGCCTAGCATTGGTTGATGATGATGAGAATGTTGATTCATATTAGATGCAATTCCTCTAAGTACCACTCATGCCGAGAAAGATGTCAAATGTCTAAAACTTGCAATGCAACGTATTGTCCAAATGATACGGGTCGCTAACCAATAATTATAACCACACCACATCCATCTAATGGTAACATAACAATACACACAATATATCGGGGGCTTTGTGACCGAAATAGATGAGTTTGTGGGGGAAGCTAACGAGCATTCCGGGACATTGTCACTAAAGATATGATGTTTAAAAAATGGTCTTTGATGTATCTACTAACGCATAAAATATTTGAGCTACGTTAATTTTACTTTATGTGTCGTGACAAATATATCTTCGCTCCAAAAACTGTCACGCAAAATAAGACGGCTTTTAGAAGAAAACCCTATGCTTCCGTATAACTTGAATAACTTACCTTGACATTTGAATGAATGTGTTTGTAAAAATCATAAAGTACAAATATACATATATTTTGATCATTTAATATGAAAAAATAACAGACGAAGTAGATGAAATAGTTCAGTACAATAACTAAGTACTTATAACTTGTTATATTGATGTTGACAACATCTTCGGAATTATGAAAGCTTGGGATCTAATCCCAAAGTATTTTTGAAAAGTAAAAAAACATACATTTATAAAAAATAGGAGCCCCAAGCTGAAAAAGCTTGCAGGTATTTGAATGTCAATAAGCTTGTCCCTTCAAAACAAAAGGAAAGGCTTTTGGCAATCTATGGACTAAACCCTCATTATAAATTCAGTTCCATTTAGAAATAAGAATCTAAAAATATAAGAATTGGCAGACGATAAAATATATCCGAATATTAATATACATCCGAAGTGATATCATCTAAAACTAGTCCTACTGAATGGATATTTCCATTAGTTTAAAATATCTCTTTTATTAAAGCAACTAAATGTTAGTGTGATGAAATGACAACAGGATCGCCCTATATTGGTCAATATTCGGCTTCTATTGGGAATATACGCTATGAGTCTGGATTTTCGATACCAATATTCGGGTGATTGCCTAATTCATTACTAGTTTTGTAATGATTTGGCTTCTGTGGTTTTTGAATATATGTTTAGAGCGTAAAAAATCTTTAATGCAAAAAGCGTGTAACAAAATGTTCACGCAAAATTCTGTGGTAATGATGCAGGTCGTATTAACAAGGTAATATGGAATGTATCCAAGCTGTCCATTATTTAAACCATTACAAGTTTAACTGAAAAGGGTTTTATTTATGTTTGAAATTGAATAGTAGCAAAATACTTTAACGATATTAACAACAAAATTGAAACTATAATTTTAGTTGATTAAATTTCGGTTCCCATTTTGAATTTAACGCTTTCAAATGTTATAGAACATATTGCCAAAACTCACTATTTTATTGATAGCTATTATTTTCATATCCTTACTTTGGAATGGTAATGATAGTCTGTTAAGGGAGTTATGGGCTATTTACGTTTCGATAATTAAAGTGATAATGTTAGGGTAACAATAAATATTGTTTGCATAATAATATATGTGCTGTAACTTCCTATCTAGATATCAATGTTATTTATAAAGTAATTAGAAAGGTTATGTCGTAAAATAACCGAAATTTATTATGATATTGCTTAAACAAACTAGAACTGGATAGCTGATATCACAATAAATAATGATTGACAGTTGATAGGACAGGTTTTTAGGATAGGTTTTTTTTATTTTCTTGCTAAATTCTTTTTTATTTTGCGAAGCGCTTGACTATTTTGTTGTAAAGAAAACAGCCAGTGTAATTTCAGATAAATGAAGGAATAAACATATTACCTGAAAAATAATACAACACAACATTAATATCAAGCATTCTCTTCATATTTCTGTTCTCTGTAGTGCAATAATTACCAAAGAATCTGTATTATGTGACATATTAGCAAAAAACAAAATAAGTTCGAGTGCATCTGAAGTCAGTCTATGTGATTATAATATGTGACATACAATAAAAAATATTTACATGGACATATGGACTCCTCTACTGTTTATCATCAGGTGGCGTCGAGTCACTTGCTGAGCTTAATATATATAAAAAAACAACCCAAACAAAAAAAAAATTCAGCACCGTAATATTCCCATTAATTATCATTGCTTTAATTGTATTATTTGGATGTTCTTTTAATGTTCCACCACCTTCAGTTTCTACCTTTTTTGTTACATATTAAGAATTTATGTGTCATTCAGCTTTAGTCAATTTTATTCTGTAGTTTACTAATTCATCTATCTCTGTTATATCTGAACGAGTAAAAGGCTTGACTGCAATATCATTAAACGGAATTTTCATAAGATTTGTCTTAATTCTTATTATTGTTAAAAATCTATTAAAAGTAGGCAAAAACTTATAATGTGATTTCGATGTATGATATCCGGGTTTGAGTAATTAATATTTGGATTCCGATCATGTATCAAAATATATCCTGTCTGATCATGTATCCGATCAAGTATCTACAACACCTGCTCTTAATATGTGAGAGTGCTTTAATCAATCTCTCAAGTTGATTAACAGTTAAGTACAATGTAAAATCAATTATTGTTTTCATAATAAGGTTTAAACTTGGTGGCTTTCATAGTCAGTGTGACATGGTACTATTATTTTACTTCTGGAGCGGTGTTAGAGAAATTGTTGCATTTAGTTATAATCGGATATTTTATTAAATACGTTTACATACGTATTCCTCCCTTTATAAAATGTGGGTTCATTCATAAGAAGATTCGATTTAATTTCAAATGGATATATTAGTACTTAATCAAACAGTTATGATTCATTGTATACCTAATATTAGATAAATTATTGTTCTGAAACGAAAGGCCCACGTTTGCATGCCGTGGCAACCTTTAATTAAGACTGCACTTATATCATACATAATATGATATATATTTCTCAGTTAAATTTACTAGTGTAAACATTGTCGGTTGTTTTAATAAATACATAAAATAAAATACAATAAATATATCGAGTTATTGTTGAAATAAACTAGAGTAATAATATCTACTGACTGGTTCGTACGATTTAAATGGTACTTTTTGAAACAATTACAAAATCTCCCACGCCTTGTGTTTCATAAATATCACATCTAACTTTGGAATTGCGTTTATAAAGTATATTAAATAATAAATGCCGAGACCGAACAGTTTACAATTCGTTAATAGAGAATTTATATTAATTAATACGCTGAAAAATATCTCAAAATCAAACCAATATTCTGAACGTAATAAAAATAATTACTTTTTCCTGCACACTTGAAACAGCAAATTATATTACAGTCTAAATGGAGTCGAAAGGGAAATTCTAAGTGCCACTGAAAATATCTACGAGCTAGCACCTTCCAATAAGGCATAAGGCATAGGTTAAGTAGGACATAAACTTTGAGTTAAAAAACCATAAAATGGAACCTAGTATATTAGATCAGCCAACCGACACTTCTTAATAGAACCTTAAAAGGCGTCTTCCATATATCTTAAGGTAGCTTATAAGCTCTTTTGTCTTTTTAGTAAAAGTAGTCATGATTTAGACATTTGAGAAATTGTTACTTGAACCGTTAAGCGGTTTCGGTACCACGCCTCTGGGTGTCTACCACACAAGACTTAATAAAGACCAAACAGCTACGTTTGAAGTAGTGTTCCACAAACGCCCCGTAAAGACAAATATTGACGCTACGTACATTTCTATCCTAGGAAGCTGATAAAATAAATACCTATCTGACAATTTTCTCAAGGCAAGAATATCGCGTGGGAATCCTATCAATATTTGTCTTGATTGAACTTAGAACATAGTAAAATTAAAAAAGTAAGCTGTCTCACTACGTCTACTCACGTAGAAATATCGCTTTTAGTCGTCGTGGTGTTAACGCAACGACGTTCACGGTGCATACTAAATATTTAATATACATCAGAATGAATACTGATTTTCAAAGCATACTTGACTATAATTACTGCTTAATTCTGATGTAATTTTAATACTGGTTACGTTTTATTCGTACAAGTAAAACCATGCCAGTCAAGTAACTTAAGTTATTTTATTACTACGCTATTTAAACTTCCAGTCGCGTTACTAGGATATTACCACTTAACAAACATGCGAGTTAACTTGAAAACAAGTTCTGATTGCGGATTTCTACTCAGTAACAAGTCACAGATTTAATGTGGTTCGGGGAAATTTATGGCGCTGATTTTATGTAGCAATCATTATAATTAACGTAATTTGCTATTTAATTTCCGACCACACATTTTCGTTATTATTATATATTATTTTCCAAATTTGAATTCCTTATTATTTAGCTAAATTAAAGTTGAGAGAGATTGAGATGAGATTATTATTTTTTGTCAGTATTTAAACCGTTCTCAGAAATTACAAAAGAATATGGAGACATAAATATTTGTTATTATAATGTTGTCATTTACCTATGATTAAAGATTATTAATTTTATGGATAAACTGATATATATATATGCCACCGTGTGTTCCAAATTTGGAAAAATAGGGTTCGTGGGTAGCAAATTTTCTTTAACAACAACCGCTTCCAAAGCCTTTTTACGCCCTCATAATTTTCACCCCCGTTAAGTAGGGTATCTGAAATTATTAAGGTCTCAGGTATTTGGTAACACTGGCTTGTTGGTGGCTGACTGAATAACAATATGAATCTAATTCTTGTGCGTTCTTGTTAGGTATAACAGGGATTAGCGATGTTAAATTAGTTCATTCTATTTTATTCTAAACGTCTCAGTTATTTATAGTAGGAATATTTTTATTCATACTCATCATACAAATATTTCCCTAGTTATGGATGTTTCTAGGTTAATTTATCCGTTATCTAGTATCCATATCACAAACACGTAATGATTCTTAATTTGTCCTAGATAATAGGTGTGAGGATGTATTAAATGTTATTATTATAAAATTATAAGTGAACCTAATTTAATTTTTTTAGGACTGACTCATACTGTTAAACGCAGGTGGCCTTTACAGCGTCACCAGGGTTTTAAAGAGGTTAAAACCTTAATCTAAAACTAAACCTCATCAACAGCCATTACCTCCAGGGGAGGTATGCTGTCTCTTAGAGTCTCCAGGGCATTCGAGCCATGAGGGAGCGATAAACCTGAGGGTGCCTGTAAAGGCTCGTATCTCGGCTCAGTTGAGTCGTGTCGTGGAGGAGAGGAGTGCCCAGGTCCTTACCTGAAATAGCATGACTAGTGTAGACCAGATCTTCGCACTCTTTTCTGACGAGTGCGGTGTGTAACACAAATTTGTCTGTAGTGTAAGTGCGCTTTTGATTATATCGTAATTTCTGTTACATAATAATAGCCAATGATTTAAAGACTGAAAAACAACATTTTAACATACACAAATCGACGTAAATTTAATTTTATATTAATATATTCTGGTCATTAAAATAATACTGTAGATTCGTAGAACTAAATGAACCAAGTGCTAATAATTTGTCATTTTATTTTTTTGTTAAATACGAAATCAAAGTCAAATTATTATTTATTATCAACGAGTATTATTTAGCAATACTTTGGAAGTTCCCTTCAAAGTATAAAATACGTTTGTTAGGGAAGTCTTGCTTTTACAATAGCTTATTACAACAAAATTCATATTCATGCCGTCTCACGGATATGTCACATGGAAAGAAAGTATCTTAAACATTGTGGATAGACAATTTTACTTATAAGAAAATTGTAACTGCATTGAAATATTATCTCCTCTTTAAACCAGGAATCGAACCCGAATAATTTTTAAATTAAAAGAAGACCACGAAAATTTTACATTTATTTATTAACATATCTTTGTCTTTGACTTTGTTTGATTTTAAAAAGATCGAGGGTCACATAATTTAGGTCACTGAAAAATGGTTCACACGGTGCGTATTATAATATTTCTGGAAATACTAAACCTTCCATTTCAAGATTAGTTAAAAGTGATTATGTAATGAGGAGCAATTCCGAGCATTTAACTTGCATGTGTTGCTTATCTCGGTGGGCAAATAACGTTAATATTAGCTTTAATGAGGTAACGTTATGTAACGTTATAATGTGATAATAATTTGAATCGTATCTCTGAACAAATGCGAAGAAGGCTTGGGTTTAACTTTAGATGTATATATAATAAAAATAAACGTCGGGTTTGCGTTCTTAATGGCAGTTATTAAAGAATATTTACCATTATTACTTATCTCTCTTTATGTACAGAAGATAAAAAAATATATTTCGATAAGATGCACATTTTTCAAAATGAAAGCTGTCTATAGGATAACGCAACGCATCATACGTGTCATCAAACATCAGTGAGTTTAAAATAGTTTGAGACAATATAAAAAAGCGTGAAGCAACACTTTTGAGGTTCATGTTTCATCAAATACACTTTTATATTAAACACTTAACACTTAAGTTTTAATATAAAAGTGTTAGGTCAATTTTCACTTTTATACAAATACAAGGAACATCGTCAACCACTTTCTGTGTTTGAAACACTTTCCTACACGTCCGTGTCTTGCACGCTCCTTCTACTACCTTGCTTGGCACAATGGATTTCAAATCACTTCGCAACACTTTCAGGCTACACACTTTTACACGAACAAAAATTTTTATATAAAATTTTAAATAGAAGCAACATCATCAACTTTTGTATTTGCAACGTTTTAAATTGCCGCGTCAAGAACGCTTCTTCGCCTCCTTCCATTGCCGCCGTCTGGTAATAGTTTGAGGTAAGTAACAATCGATATTGATAAATATGAAATATAAATATAATATATAAATTGGATGGACCAATTAGATAAAGAACTTAATTATATTTTCGAAGACTTGTTTAGATAAATATAAAAAAAATATTGGAGGGAGAAACTAGAAAAAATATATAGAATAATATTCATACCCCTATAAGCCTAATGTTATCATAAAGAACTTGTGTTGAAAATACTGGACAAGGGAAAACCATTTTTAATATCTGATTAATTTAAGTAGATTATGAGTATAAATAACAAATATGAATCACTATATCACATTCTACAAACTAACATCCTCCTCGGCTGACACTTGAATGCGTCACAAACAGCGCATAGCTAGAAAAATCTAACTACTTAGCCATAAGTCATATAATAGCAGGCTAGGGTTACCCCAAAGCATCTTAACACATGTCCTTGTCATAGTTCCGCATGTTACGAATGTGTACACTGTTATAATCAACAGATAAGTAACAAATTGTTAAAATAAGATAATACGATAAAATGCTATAGTACTGTTTTTAGAAAAGTGCATTAAAAACTCTAAGAACAGAAATAAAACCGATGTCGTATAATATCAATTGAAAATGCAATCTTTATTTGCGTTGTTGAATTAAATTTATTCCGATGGTAAAATATTGCATAAAATTGACGTGCGGCTGTAAGAAAGTTGGAGCTAAAATACGGTTTGACATAACTCGACATCTCTCGGTATGTCCTGTGCCGCGGTTTGCTTCGGTAGTATAATAGTGACACATTTTGAGAGGATATTTAAAAAAAAATATATTTGGATAAATTTTTAATAAATAAGATTGACAAAAGTCAGTCTTAGTTATTCTAACATGAAGAAAAGTAAACAAAAACCACATACCATCAATTGAGAGGCCATTAATCATACCATCCCACTTAGAAACACAATTGACACGATTTCATTTCCGCCAATCACCGATCTAGTGAACTAACCATAACTAGTGGTTCGTAACGCTCATATATCATGAAACAAAGGCGAAGAATGATGGCAGAAAGAAATAGGTCGCGTCTTTACAAAAACAAGGGAAGATGCGAAGAAATATTTATATCCGAGCCACAGATAGGTAATAAGGGTTTGTAACGGGTAGAGAACAAATACATTAGTGTTACTGGTAAATTTGATTAATTAAATCATAATACTAAATTAGCTTTGATAAATTTTGTAAACTGAATCATGTGAAGCGCCCAGGGATTTATTTAAAGAAATTTAAATACTGACTAACTTCTCAATACATATATGATAATATCTTGTATGTCCATTAATATTTACAAACCTTTTCAAAACATAGTGATCCTCATTGCTTAAATACTAGATATAGAAATAAAGTAGCTGTTTCAATCTTTAGGCTTCATAAAACAAGTCACTAATTTATGGGGCAATAACAAAATCCCGCCAAATATAATTGAACTGCCTAAACATCAATTTAAAGACTATATCAAACAAAATTTAATGAAAAAAGGTTAATATTTAGGTGATAAGAATGCATTGACTGTTTAAAAATGCAATTTAAATAAATTTAAGCTGTAATCATACTGAATTGTAACTTAATCAAACCAGAAATGACAATACGTACCGAAGTATAAAATATCGCATTGACAAAACAAAAAACATGTTAGGTTATAGGGTAATTTGCAAATTAAAAATACTAAAAGCTGAGATTTTCTTGCGCCGCTACTTCTTTGGAGCTACTGATTCGTCGAAGCCGTGATAGGGTTAATTGGTAATATGCATAATAGTGTTGGTTTAAATTTTAATACATACATTTAATACATAATTAAATTATATAACTGAGACAATTTGCAAATACCCGGTTAATAACCACTTAAAGTTGTCACTATTACCTTTAATTACATTCATTTATTTCTGATACATATTCCCTGTTATGATGGTTTAAAAGAACATACTGAAAAGCTTTTAAATCGGCTCTTTCTAAGCCTGCCTATTTAAATGCCACTGTCTTACAATTGCCACTGTTGGATATAATAAAGTCAATAGTTTTGTTCTAGACGTTGGAAGTTCTCAGAGACTCAGTTCCTTCTATGGTTAAGGAAGTTGCATGTAACTCAGCATTACCATTGCCATAGCTATTTCAGCTTTACCATCACCATCAGGTGAGATGAAGCGCAAGAGCTACCTACTACAAGTCCAAATTTAAAAATGGGCCAGTATTTATATGTAATGACTACTTGAATGTTCTTGAAATAGTATATATGATACCGAACTTAATAAACTCAAAACAGACTGCCATCGATGTTTCAAGACGAATATTAGATAAATAGTTAAAGATATAGATGCATTGGACATCAGCTCACAATAACCTTTGAGTGATGAAATAACAATGACAGATGTGTGGAAATTTTTTGTTTTGCGCATTTACGTAGACAGCAAAGAGATAGATCTAACACCAAATGATAAATCCTTTTTATCAATAAAAAAGCCTGCTTAGACTGTGAATAAGTTTTTGTTGTTAAGAATAAATCTACCAGACAGTCTTAGGGTAACATGTTTAATTATCAAAAGTAATAATGTAAAATTAATGAACGACGTCATACCTATCTTGTCTGCTGCAGCGTTCTTAAACTCAATCGTCACTTAACTTTTATAAACTGCTCAAATGTTAAGTATTGCTCAAATTGAGGATTTCCAATTGTAAATGTTGAGTTTTACTATACTTTAAACATTTAAGTGAACAATGAATCATTTTATTCTTAGTTTAGTAATTAGAGGGCGCTTTAAGCTGTGCTTGCCTTCGTAGTGATTAGAAGCCATATAAACAGCATATCACAGAGGCTTAACCATATAATAGCCACATTGTATTAACATGGAAATAGGATGTTAGAGATTCAATTGTATTGAAACAATCGGGCTATTGCCATACAATAGACTGATTGTTGCGTTTCAGGAGTAGAGATATTCAAGTTACAAGATATGGCAAAGTGTGCAATTCATTTACTTTAACTAATGCGTGCCTTAGTTTAGGACACAAAGATTATTGCATAGTAATGAAACAAACTGATACAATTAGTTACATCGCTCCTGATAAAATAGACTATGTGAAACATTGGCTTATGGACTGTATCAAGAACGAAGCAGAAAGAGGACTACTATTTAAACAATTTCAATTAAATTGGGACGTAGGAGTTTGATTTGTTTTTGTGCAGCATTATCAGGCAACTTTCGTTATGGTTATTCAAAATTTGTTAACTGAAGCACCTCCGTTACTTCACCTACTTTAACCCACTAAGCCGCCCTGCCCTTATGCACTGAACTACATATATATTTCTCCCATGCCATGCCCATGTTGATGATGACAATGATGATTAATTCATAACATACTGGCATGGTTATGCAAACAGAGGTAGCAAAAAATTATTCAGTCTAATAAAACTGGTAGAGCAGTGCTGCCTTGCCTTATGTACCTCTCTATTAAATACTTAGTAATTTGGTTTTTAATAATACTTATTTGTTTGAATTTTCACTTTATAATTGAGTAAAAACAATATAGCTAGAGTATCCTATCTATAAAGTAAATAATATAAAAAATGCAAAAAAAATTAACGTCACGAAGGTGAAAGGAATTCCTATATTCGTATACGTTTACGTTCTATTCCTAAAATAAAATATTCCTTATATAAAAGTTATCAGTATGTTATTAAAATTACTATTGCATGGACAAGTTCTGTTAGATCCACAAATCGAAGTCTTCGTCATATAGAAGGATCGAACTATTCTATTTTCAATTTTATTTTTAGATCTAACGAACTAAAATTTCCAATATTTTCCTAATGACTCTAGTATCAAATTACTTATACAAAAATGTCGTGACCTACTAAACGTGACTCCGGCCCACGCTAGAAACAAGTAAACATGCCGGTATGGGGAGGTGAGTTCGCTCGACCATGTTTCTTGTTGTAAACATATCCATTAATCTTGTTTAATAATAAAAATTTATCGAGGAAATATTTGCTGTATGCTAATAAAATCCTTTTTTTACTGTCATAAATATTTTTATTTAATGATATATTAATTTTGTTATGAAATGCTTTTGTGAAGGTCCCTACAAAACTATCCTCCTAACTAACAATCCTAATGATTTCATATTCTATTTTTAAATATTTATTTTATACCTACAAAACTAAGTACTAAAGATTAAGAGTAGAAATGACAGCGGAGAAGATACAATTTTTTTCATTTTATATTCTATACCAATATTGACTAAAGCCAATTAATATATAAATAAGCGTTCATAATATGTTCTCAAACTAATAAAAAGTCATAGTTGTTACGTATACCTATTGTATACGTAACAATATTCAGACGCAATTATCACATTCATCACTGCCACAGATCATCACCTTGAAATTCAAGCCCCGTTTCTGTATTTGAGATAGTCGAGATATAATCTCTTGCCAATCATACTGAAGACCCCAGGGGTGTAGATTTGAAAATGCATTAAGAAAACTGCTTGTGGATAAGGCGTATTACAGTTTTAATGAATATTTCGGCGGAAAAATTGCATTCATAACTGAAATAGAGTAAATTAACGTTAAGGATATTGACATACATTGATTTTCATTTTTACTTAAATTGTTTCTATATTTTTATGTTTTATTTGTATGGGAATTTAAATTTATTATTGCATACCTCTTATAATATAAACGAAAGCCTTTTTAATGTGTAAATAATAATCTACCACCTACCTGTTTGTAATTACCATTATAACTTAAATAACAAGTATACTAGTACATAAATAATCAAGGTTTTGAATGAAATGCATGACGTAATGTCTTCGGTGACGCCTCACTCTATTTACCCAATTACCAATTCGGAATGTATTGAAGTTTTTAAAATTATACTAATGTATTTGTAGAAGATCTGATAGCAGCGATAGTAAAAATGACAATACATTGAAAATAGCTTTTACGGTTCATACAATTTCATTTATATAACTTTACTCCGCTTACCAGCCCGCCGACGTTCACTTTGAAAAGAAAATCTGCATCATAAAATATGTGCTTCAGAAAAAAAAATGGCAAAGTAATTTTAGTGGAAAATATTGCTTTTATTCTGGGCCTGTGAAAATATCGTTTATTACTCAATTTCTTAGATAATATTCGGTCGTTTATAGAGGTTACTTGGAATTCCAGATAAATCGTTTCCTAGCATAGGCTTGAAACATTATGCAGCGCCATTTTGGAAGCCCAGACGGCCAATTTACTTTACTACTACCATAAAAAAGGAACTGAAGGTATCACAAAGCAATTTATATTTACGTGAAACTAGCTTATCTCCGTGCGATGCTTTTTATTTACCTACCTTCTTAATAAAATATCTCTTCAGGATAGAGTTTATGGGTCAATAAAATTCTTACTCTTCTTATAACCAATTTAATCTGCAGAAATTTGATGGCTACACGACTCGTAATAAAATAAGATTAGGTAAGATATCGGAAAGTGGTGAGAAGTGACGAGTTGAATAACAAAATAGACATTGACAGTATTTGATTTCTTAACTTTTCTCAAATATTAGCGTGTTTTCAAATGGTTTGGTATGTGGTTGGATTTGCCATATGAAGATTTTCGGCCGCGGACAACACTCTGTATCACAACAGACCTTGTATACACCTCTACTATATTATTACTAGGTTAGTGTTTTATTTGACATTCCAATTCCATTCCTTATACGTTGTAAATGTCGAATATTTCTTAATATTTGATTGTATTAAAAACTATATAATCATACATACTTTGTGAGTGTAATTATGGCTTCTAAATACGTATTGTGATATTTCTATGTGATCCGGCTCCGACTTTCCATTGAAGTACAAAGAAATAGTTGTTAAGTATCAACCAATGCTTGGTACTCAATCTTAGTACCGCTATGACGTAACTGCTGCAATTGAAAACTAGGTGAAGCACCAATAAACCGTATGGACTGATATTACGTAACAATGGCAAAATTTATTTGAAAGAAACTAATGTTTATTTGCGTATAAGCCCTGGACAAAGAAAAAATCGTTAAGACAAAACATTAGCCGATCCAAATCAGACACTTTATCATTACCAGCCAACAACCGTCCACTGCTGGACATAATCCTTTCCTACTGCTTTCCACGACCTTTACCAGACCTTTCTATCTTGTGTGAGCACGTTTCTCCGACCCGCGGCCGTCACTCGAGGACTCATTGGCCGCCAGTTCTTGCAATCAAACACTTCAGCCTTTCATCTCATTTAATTGATAGTTACAAAAAACTTTATAGATAAGTGATAACTATAACTACAAAAATAGACACTAATTGAATATCTCGACATGTTATTGATGGTGCGTTTATATTCTGAAAACAAGAGTTAAAGTTTCTTTCCCTACACTAGCTTTAAGAGGTTATATTTTGGCCGTTGACAAAAAGCAAGTAATGCGTACAGCAAGTAATGAAATGATATACAAAACAAACACTTGTCAGTGGCACGAAAGCAGAAATATCAGGAATTAAGGAATGCGGCGTGCGACGTGTGATATGACTGAAGTAATGATTCGGACTATGCGGGAATACCCATCACGACCTGCGTGATACACTGACTAAATTCATTCATACAGCTACAGATCAACCTGTATAAAATTTTAAATAAAGAAGGCAATGGTGACTATAAACTGGTAACTAAAAACACAAAATCAAAACCCAGCTGCTTAAAAGAAGGAACAAGAACAGAAGAACAATAAAAAGATTTATAAACTAACAAAATAAGATAAGATAAGATAAGTTAAATTTGAACTAATACCAAAATACAAAGCTTATTCGACATTCTTGAAACCACAAACTAAGTAATATGCGGGAAAATCCCTGATAACAGGAAAATATTTTCTCGGTTCCATTCATCAAATATTATTCCATCCCTCCCACAACAATAAGTGGAATCAGAGGTAGCCGCAAACCTTCAGTAGGGCACTTGAATCGTGTCACCGGTATGGATAGACCACCTTTACTTGAACCCATCTTACCCTTTGTAGTTCGAAAACCCTCTGAAATTCCGTTGCTATTACGATTTCTGGGGGTCTTGTTACGTTGAACGTGTAATATGAGTCTTAGATATATCTCATTTTGTTTGACAGTTTTGAAAGTAACAGGCACAAATGAAAGTAATGAAAATTTAGTCATTTCTTGAAAATGAATAAGCACAAGTAGTGCCAGCTTCTTCTCTAGTTCTAAAATTGATTTTGGAAGAATACGTAAATAATAACTTTAACATTGGCTACGTTTACGCTACACCAAATCAGTGAACGGCTTTAGCAAAAATAGAATAAGCAGTGGTGAATCTGGGTCGGTACCATCGACCCAACTTAAGCTCAGCAGGAATCACATAAATTATTATGTTGTATCCCCGATAATCTTGTATAGATTGGGCGAAGGCGTTGTGCTGGTAGGAAGGGGAGAAATCCTTAAGACGCTGCTTTGAGAATTTGATACCGCTACCAAAAACCAATGCACAATCACGTAATACGCTTGCTTAGCGAATTAATATACCTAAATTTATCTCATATACCCACTAATAGTATTATTTGTAATAACATCATTACATGGATGAATATTTATTAACTGGAATTAAGTCAATCAAAATGTCGTTTGTTGGATTTTTTTTATTGAAAAATATTTTTAACATTGAAAATATGTTCAAACATAGTACTTCATAAAATTAAGTCAATGCCTTAACATCAATCCTGACAAGCAAACAGTGAGAGATTATTAAGCCCAACAACCCGCAAATTCACGGGGGCGTTTTTGTAAAAGTGTCCAAGGATTGATAACAAAGAAAAAATGGTAGGAAGCCACACCCGGGTGCGTATCAATAAACACGGGGTTTCGATAGCCTAATATGTATAAAACACTAAATTTTGTAGCTTCTTCAGGGAGGATGATTATCCATGCATGGTTGAACCCAGATAGGTTCACCATACTGGGCAGTTCGTGAGTTTCGAACACCTTTATGTTCCAAAAAAAATTATTATTAATTGTAGGCCGGTTACGAAGAGTCGCGTAAAATTTTTTAATAGTAACATCAACAAAAAAATTATAAATTTGCCGTTTCATGAGGATAATAATGCCAATCACCTGTACGAAAATCTTTTTAAATTAATAAGAACTGAATTTGATTCAGTTTTCACTGAAAAGACTGTAACAATAAATCCATTTAAAAGTAAATTCAGTGATTGGGCCACTCCCGGCATCTATAAAAGTAGAAATAAACTGTATGACTTATATGATCTTAAATCAAACGCTAGTGATAATAAATTCCATGAATACGTTAAAAAATATTCCAAAATATTTAAGAAGGTTTGTAACAATGCAAAAGCTATATTCTTGCGTAATAAAATTATTAATTCTAAAAGTAAAATTAAAGCCACTTGGAATATTATTAATAAAGAGACTTGCAAACTTAAATCAGAAGATAAAGAGTTCTGTTTAAAATTTAATAATATTATTGCTACAACAGATAAGGATGTGGCTGACGGTTTTGAATCTTTCTTTTCTAATATAGCTGCCACAACCACAAAACATTTAAATTCTAGTACTGATCATGCCATATCATTACTTGAGTCAAGTATTGAGATATGTAAAAGTACATTTAACTTTACTTACATAACTCCAATAGACATTTTTAAAAACTTTAAACAAATTAACATTAAAAGAACAAAAGATCTATGGGGCATATCAACAGACCTTCTTAAAATAATAATAAACAAAATATCACCTTACTTAGCATTTATATTCAATAAATGTATTGATGAAGGGCAGTTCCCTGATCTAATGAAATATAGTAAAATCATCCCACTATTTAAAGCAGGTAATAAGAGTGATCCATCAAACTTCCGGCCAATTTCTATCCTACCTGCTCTAAGTAAAATTTTTGAAAAAATTATATTTCATCAGTTGCTGTTACACTTTAACTTTAACAAATTATTCCATGAAAAGCAATTTGGTTTTACTAAAAATAGAAATACTACGGATGCAGGGGTCGCACTCATCAAACATATATTTGATGCATGGGAAAATAAGCAAGATGCTATAGGTATATTCTGTGATCTATCAAAAGCGTTTGATTGTGTGGATCATCAGATTCTATTAGTAAAATTGAAACATTATGGTGCTTCAGATAATTCGCTACGCCTTATAGAATCGTATCTTACTGGTCGAATACAAAAAGTTAACATAAATGGCACTAATTCATCCGGCGCGCCTCTGTATATGGGAGTGCCCCAGGGCTCCATATTGGGCCCCTTATTATTTCTAATTTACATTAATGACCTGCCTTATTTTGCTAAAGACCTCTGTGAAATAGTTTTGTTTGCTGATGACACTTCTTTGATTTTCAAAACCGACAGACGCAAGGACGTATCTGACGAGGTAAATAGTACTCTTTCTCAAGTCCTACACTGGTTCACGGCTAATAATCTTGTTTTAAACTCTAAGAAAACCAAGTGTATTAAATTTAGTATGCCTAATGTAAGGCGGGTCAATATTTGTATTAAGATAAATGAGGAACCAATAGAAATAATTAATTCTACAACATTTCTTGGAATTACTATAGATTCCAAACTACAATGGGGCCCACATATTACGGCTCTGGCAGGAAGATTAAGTTCAGCTGCGCATGCAGTTCGAAAAATAAGACGGCTTACTGATGTGGAAACGGCGAGATTAGTTTATTTCAGCTATTTTCACAGCTTAATGTCGTATGGTCTACTGTTGTGGGGCTCCGCTGCTGACATACAGACGATCTTTGTACTTCAAAAGAGAGCCATTCGTGCAATATACAACCTTAGACCACGTGACTCGCTAAAAGAATTATTTAAGGAAATTAACATACTAACCGTGGCGTCTCAATACATTTTTGATTGTATTATGTATGTACGTAAATACAGTGGTTCTTTTCTTAGAAATTCAGACTGCCATAGCTTCAACACCAGAAATAAGCATAAGCTCGCCTTTCCAAGCCACAGACTGCATAAGACCGGTAATTGTTTTATAGAAATAAGTATAAAAATGTACAATATGATACCACAAAGTTTTATTGAATTGCCTCTGCATAAATTTAAGTCAACTATTAAAAGTTGTTTGATGAAAAAGGGGTATTACAAGGTAGAAGATTATTTTAAAGATAAAAATTTGTGGCCACTATAATTTGCTTCTCTGCACTTATTTATTATATTTTGCAATATTTAAAAATATATTTTTTAATGCACTGTAAAACAAAACATGTATATGTTTATAATACTAATACATAATGACATAATTGATTTGTAAATGTCATTATAAATACTAAAGGCTGAGAGTTTCTTGCGCCGCTTCTTCTCTGCAGCTACTAATTCGTCGAAGCGGTAGTAGGGTTGATTGGGAATATGCATACTAGTGTTATTTTTAATTTTAAAATAAGTATTATTTTAAAATTAAAACTAACAATTTATTTAGTACATATTGAAATACTATAACTGGGACAATTAGTAAATGCCCGGTTGATACCCAGTAAAATTATGAGTATTGCCTTTATAATTATATTTATTTATTTTCTTATACATATTCCCTGTTGTGACGATTTAAAAGAGCTTAGTAAATAAGTCTATTTAAATAAAGTTATTTTGACTTTGACTTTGAAGCATGTTTAATATGTAGCCTATGTTAAGAAATTAGTCCCGACTTTTCTGAAAACTCTCTCCCACAAACCGGCATCGGACCAGCTGGTTGTGCCATTTAAAACACAATGTGATGGTGAATGTTCGTGCGAAAAATAATACAAGAGATTAAAGAAGTATCAAATAGAATATTTAAAACATAGTATTTACAATCTATTATAAAATAAAATAAATAGTGGTAATCAAGAAGAAAAAACAAAAAGCGATCGCCGATCTTGGCTTTTTTCTAAAAAGTCACACGCCGCTCTTTAATATTTCAAGGAGGTGGTATTTCTCTTGCTACGAAGCCTCCTTGCAATTTTGCGCGTGAACAGTGAAATATATGTAAAGGTCTCTTTATCCCTCAGTTAATGCTCTCTAGCAATAACTTATATGTAGGTTATAGGACATTATAGATTCATCAATAATTAATCAAAGCATGGTCTATCAATACTTACCTATTGCACCAAGTTAAATTAAGGAAAGTTGGAAATCAATCATTTATTTTTCCCCTAAACCATATATGTATGTAACTAATTTAATTTCGCAAGGCACGCGATCATGAAACTTACGAATATCGAGTAAAGTTCCTACAACATTATGTTTATAGAGTTCATTATTTCTTGATTATTGGTCAACTTTTTTCTAGCTAGATCACATATTAATCTTCAATTTTACCACAAATATATTTCATTATGTAACGAATGTGTTCTCGTTCAAACAATAAAATTAGTTTCTTTGTTTATACATTGTTATTTGGTTTGTACATTGTTTGTTTAACAATAATATTTTCGTGGTGTTTGAAATTATATTTGAGTTTATTTTCAATGCCATATTTTTTTATTTCTGCTTAAATAAACTCTTTTGTCTGTGACGTATATTAGTATTGTAGTCGTAAAACATTTTAAGTCAAAACATTTTTAGGATTAATTTAATAATTGAAATAAATATACAAAATGGTGTTAAAACTCTTTGTTAAGGGTAAGTAACGCGTTATTTGATTAAAAATTCATACCTGAAAACCAAAACCAATGCTGATTTCTTAAGCTGTTGAGCAGTTTTTTCGCCGCAAAGAATAAAATGACATATTACCACTTACCGAGAATTTCAATCATCATAAAACTTAGAAACATGACTGTCTGGACTTATTGTTGTCAGTCATATAAGATTTTCTTCGACTTTAATTTAAATACAATGTTGTCTCCCTTGTATTATGTTTGCAAGAAAGAGATAATAGAATTTAAGATTTAGTTTTCAAACGTAATCTATAGTATTAACAATTCTCACCTCTATTCCCGTTTAATGTACTGTGGAAGAATAAGCAACGGCTTTTTTAAAATCTTTCCTCTTCCTCGCTTCCTTCAATTAGATGAGATTACGTACTCTACAAAATTATACAGTAAAATTATGTATTTATGTAAAAATATGCGTTTCTTTCCTTTCCTGAGCCTTTTGACTAACTGAATGGGCACATGTATGTTATTCAAATTACTTAGTTATAGTATTAAGCATTTTGGCACAATCTTTTCTTTTAAATATTCGAGGTTTATGTTTTTCTTACAGCCAATTGGAAAAAAAACTTCTTGTTAGTGTTAAAGGAATAATTAAAATTTTAAACTTGTCAGTCAAGAAATTGTGGAATCCTAATTTTACTTATCGCCATTAAAAACTTTATATTCGCAATTAATTTTTGCTTTTGAAATATTCTCACTATTAAGATTTACAAAATACTAATCGAAGCAAAGTAGTGCCATTTAGAATCATGTCTAGTTCAAACGCTTTGTAAATGCCAGAACAATATTCGAATAAGTTAGGTACTAAAAATATCTTTAGAAAGATCTGGAATCATCCTTATTCGTAAATGTTACTGTGAATACGAAACATGGCTTAAATATTTAAAACATTTTAACGGTTTTGATACTCAAGAACATTTTTAACTTATTAATGAATTCTTAATACTAAATCTTTCTGGCGCATTAAAATACAACTTATTTTAAAAGGTACCTATGTATTCCGTTTTGAGGATAGAATACTTAAGTAGAGTTCCATCAATTCGCATGGTGAGAATAATAGTATATATACATTTTTATAGGTCGTTGTCAGAGTGATCCGAACGTTCTGATTTCGATAATAACAACATAATATCTTTCGCTATAGTTAGTCTCGAATGGGTCAATCAAAGATTGCCATCTAGCTAGACAATCCGAAAGTACGGTTGTTACGACAAATTCTTTCTCGCTTTATCTGTATTTGTAATATCATGGTGGAGTTGTAACCCAAACTCCACGTGTGTTTCTCATAACTAATTGACAGAAGTAGGACGTATTAAACTGAATTTCTCGAAGTAAAATAATAAGGACTATAATTAACAGATACTGATTGCTCGAATAATTCTATAAATTACTGATTGAAATATATCTAATTGTAATTGCTTATATTTTCTTTTCTTTTGTATTCATTATAAAGTAAATTAAAGAAAAAATGCTAAACTTTTGTTGGCATTAAATTTTTATGACAGAAGTCTGTGGGGCTTCGCCGGGGATTATATCGACTTGACTGGCTTAGGCAGAATTAATTTTAGTCGCCCCAAATAAAGAGGCCATTTTGAATAGTGTATTTTTTAATTTTATTTAAAACAGTGTTACCATCGTCGGAAGTTGTTTTTATAAATATGTCATTTTTAGATGGCAGCATTCTAAGCAGTTTATACGGCTAATCTAAAGCGATGTCGATAATTTCATTTTTATTTAAAAGTCTTTGATAAATAATAAGAAAGTGATAAAGATCTTCATAGGTAGAAGTATTCTGTATTCGGTATTCTGGATATCCCCAGGGATAAGAGGGTGGACTTCTATATCTCCCTCTCAACAACCAAGAAAATGCTATGCGTGTAACGTAACTATTGCCAATTTTACATTTATTCAAAATAGTAAGAGACAGTTCCCAAAATCTATCCCCATGATCTAATAACAAGGTAAATTAATTTCTGAAATCTAATTAGTTACTATGTTACCTTCTTATGTGCATGAGGTATTTACCTATTATTAATGATTGTTGTTATCTACTAAACTAACCAGTTGTGTTTTTTTTTCGTTTGAGTGTGTACTTTGTAGGTGAAAGGAATAACTCAATATCAAATGAGTTCAATCACCAAATCAAAAATAAAATTATCGAGAATCATTTGAAATGTGTCTAACTTTTAAAATCGTTTACAGTTAGAGCCATAGTGTATCAAGAACTCATAAGTTTATTTACATGTCATTAAGGCGTATGTCAAAATAATGTTATTTAGGATTTAGTCACGAGTGGTATCAAAGTAGATTAATACTTAGTATATTTAGTATAGTCATTACTTTGTCACATTAACTTTTTCGTTTAAGTATTGTAGTTACATAATTATATACCTATATATATATAGCCTTGAATTAATCCTTAACTTTTGATAACTTTGTCATAATTTCCATTGGAGGTAAATCGAATTATGTATGCTTTAACTAATATACTAGTAAAAAAATGTGTTTTAACATATTTTTTCTTAAACACACGTGTCTTATATCACTTATGAAAGGAGATGGGTCATCATCATCATTATTTATATCTGATTCATCCATACCATTTCTGAGCATAAGACCTTCCCACACGACAGACACAAAAGAGTATATATATCCATAACACCACTATGGTGGGCAAATGTGTGTAGGCGAGGAAAAGCGGTTGCCGTAATGTCCAGGCGTAATGGTAACTACGGAAGAGCTCGAGTGAACAAATTTTGATTGACCCATTCAGTGTACAACTATGATGGAATTTAATTGGATTTCATAATCAAAACCAGAGCACTCCGATCACAACGCGAACGAACAAGCCCTTGGTGAGTTGCCAATTCTAAATTTTCTTTCCGTACGATTAATTCAATATCACACAACGGTAAAAATACCAAGTGAACGTTTCATTCACAGATTAGGTTCCCTGATTTCAATCGACATTGATAATTTAATTCACCCTCTCAATTCGAGTTATTCAGTTCTCGCACCGCTTAAGCTGTATCAGAAATAAAAGTCGACTCCAAATTTATTTTATCGGCTACTTGTATATAACCTGGTTACTTGATATCTTTTCCTGTGTACACAAAATATCGAGATCGAAGTACTAGCGGAATTGTATATTAGAATCATATTTATATATCAAGCAGCTGGAGCGTAGTTTGTGGCAAAGTTAATACGAAGAGGAAGATAGTGAAGTTACTTTACGTTACGTTTGTGTTAGTTACTTTTTACGTAATTATTGTGTTAGGACTTGTGTCTATGCGCGATATTTCAAAATTTACTTCAAAATTAATTTGGTTTATCAATATTTTGGTGTTGATAATTTAATTTATTAGTCGCAGTTTGGTCATATGTTACTTTTATAGCATCATTAAAATATCCATTCCAAATTGAAATCTAGTTAAAATAACAAACCAATCTTAAGATTATTAATCGTTTACGTTATATGTTATATCACGTTATCGATAAAGGCACAACACCACACTTTTATAGCTTTAGCGAATGTAAATAATTTGCACTCTAACAATCATATTTCTATGTTAATTAAAAACATATAAATTTAAAAACTTTTTAAAGGAGTTTTTTATAATAATAACCATGATAAGCCATAGTTTGCCTCTATTTAATATTTTATTAGAACGAATGTAACAAAACAAATTTAATCTGCGAATTAACATAAAAAAAACATAAACAAGGATCAATTAGCTATGGTTTATTTTTAAGGTAACATATATAAAATAACCACCACGTGTTTAAAGAGCTAATGGTCCTTTTTATACTATATTTTTAGGTAATATACTACACTTACAGTGTACTCAATCCTTCACATATCAATAAAAATTATTAATTTATTCAATATATAATTAAAGGGTGATTCGTTAGCACAAAAGGTTTGCTTAGCTGCCATTTATTAAAGAAAGGCAAACGGTAGTCCTATACACATACGAATAAATAAAAATAATATACAGCTTATTGTACAAGAAAAACCTTAAATAAAAATTAATTACAGGAATCAATCACTCTTCCATTGAAGTTAATAGGAGAGACAAAGTTACGCTGGCCGAGAGATTTTAACATCCATCAGGTCAAGAAACTATAAACCGACCAGCTATTCGACCAACCGACGACCATAACCGACCTACTAACTATTCCGATTATAAACCGAGAAGAAATAGACTGTGGAGAACTTGCGGAGATTAAACGAGAACTACAAAAAACAACAGACGAGCTGGGGAAAAGCGGTCACGGAGATAGAATGAGAAGGAGAGATTATAAAGAACGATATAGAGGACGAATAGTTAGTTGGTTTTTTGAGTATGGACTAATAATTACCATTTTCCAGAATCCACCATTCTGGACCCTGTTTCCCCTTATTTTTTCGAGTTATATGATTAAAAATACATTTAATAGATTACTTAAATAATTATTAAAAGGCTAAGCAATTATAAACGTTTTGTGACTAGACATTTTATTCTGTGCTTCATTGTGTTAAACCAGCGGAAAAAATATAACGATATAGTTCTCTCCTGAATATATAGTATAAGCCACCTCTTAGTTATGACCACGTTTTAAAAGAAACCATTATTTTTTGATTTCCACTACTAAAGAAAGGCATATAACCAATTGGTTCGGTTCTGCACTGGTTTTCGTTAGCTCTATGCTGAATATATAGAACGAGTATAAGCCACCTCTTAGTTATGACCACGTATTAAAAGAAACCATTATTTTTTTGATTTCCACTACTAAAGTAAGGCCTATAACCAATTGGTTAGGTTCTGCACTATCTGTATCCATTGGTTTCTCGCTATCCTGACCAGATCTTCGGTCAATCATGTGATAGCCTTCCCGGTGCTTTCCGATAAGTGATTGCCTTAACACTCCATACTAGAAGCGTACTTATCGGACTACAGTGAATTTGTATTGCTTCAGGCACTGCCAGATAATAACTATGTAGAAGGGATATAAAGTAAGAAAGAAATAAATTTAATGGACGAATACCAAGACTATAAAATGATAAAAAAACACTTTGACATTGCAAGAGTTATCAACTGGTTGGTGACTCTCAACCTCTTTTCTGCCAATCTTATTTTTGATATTTATGGTTTTTTACATAGTTGTTGTTTTTTTAGGCATTTTGTGTCTTCACAATTGCTTGCGAATTGTTCAGTTGCTATTTTTCTTGTTTAATAATAAATTCAGTTTATATTGGTATCTTGGCGTTTCAATCATAACTATTAGCTTATTTATTACAGTTCACTCTTCAGTAGCTATCAGCAAGTGAACTTAAAAAAACACGAATTTATATTTATTGTTATTTTTTATTTTCATTAAAACTTTATAAGAGAGCGATGGGAGTCAAGGCTGCTTAAACAGACAACGCTATGAACCACTAGTGACCACGCTTGTGACCACAACTATTGCCATATAGCTGAAACTTTAAGCATCTAACCTATGCACTACATAATAAAATTTTCTCTTTTGAGTCCCGTTATAGTTATTAATCTTTCATTGTGCAATGAAGCAGTTACAAGGACCCTGCCTAAGTAAAAAGCTAACTACTCAATTTAATAGACAACAAAATTATCAAGACTTTACTACTCATTACATGATCGCTCTGGAGATTCTAAAAGATAGCGAGACACATACCGTGGAGTTGCTGCTTGTCAATAAGAAATCCTCCAGAGACGAACCACCTTTACGGCTTGAAGACGCACCAAAATTCACGTCTCCTCGAAACCCGGGAAAACTATAAAGACTATCTGCGACTATCAGCATGAGAAAGTTTTTTTTTGCTTTTAATAGTGATTGATTTCTTTTATTGCTATTTTTATATTCTGACACCCGTACTATTTTCTTTTGAGACAGATATCTCATTTATTTTTTTACGAGCGTTTCGTAGAATAATAATGGTATTGTTGTCACTGGGTGGGACACATGGAATTATGTTCCTTTGATACGAAATAATTTTTTACGCTCGTACCGCCTTGGCATGTTGCGGGAAGTTGGTGTGTTTGTGACAAGAGGATTACGTAATGATGTTCTTTATGCGTCATTAATTTACGACTGTTTCATTTATTAAGCACTTTTATTTACCATTATTTTGTGGAGACTATCGGATATTTACAGGTCTATTATTAGACCACCGTAATTTCATTTCATAGTAACGCACCAATGTTGCAAATTGCTTGGTAATATTAACTGTCAAAAAAAGTAAGTTTTGATAGTTCTGCTGACAAAAACTATGGCAATAATAACCACGCCACAGACTCCCATAATTAACAAAATTTGCAAATATAAAAATATTACTATCCTATCTAAAGTAACATCAATAACAATATATTACACTAGATAAAGCACTTTATAGATTCATGGTAAAAAAGCTAGAACGTAAAATTGGCATAAAAGCTAGAATAATTAACGGAATTTAATTTGTTTTAATGAGTTACCGATATTTTGGTGCAGTTGCATGCGCCGTGATTACGTGTAGAAATCGGTTTTACGGTTACTGCGCTGAAATATTGTGAACTCCGCGAACTCAAATAAACATATCATAATTAAGTCGCCTTTTTTTATTTTAATATTTACATTCCAGTTTATATTTCACTTAGTAATATGCAGGAAAATTCCTTTTATATTTGAACATGGCTGTAGCTGGCTTCCACCTTAACTTTCCTTCAGATGATATGAAGGCTGACAGTTATACATAGAGAACGGTATAAAAACTATTTTATTTTAAAAGTTGTTAGTTCTTACCTATCTACATATTTTTAAAATTTCTAAATTACTCACAAAAAAACTTTTCTCGTGTAAATAAAGGGTAAAATCCTTTGAATAAGTTAGTAAAAAATTTGGAAATTTGCATGTCGAGATGAAAAGCTACTACAAATTATTACGTATTTGTTTTGATGATAATTTTCATGGACGAATTTAAATACCGACTAATTTATTTAAGTGCATACTAATTTCTCATAAAGTGAACTGAGCTCCGTCTTACTTATGGCCTAATTGAATTTGACTGAATAAATTTCATTAATAACCTCTGACGATTTAAAGTGAAGATTTTGTATTTGTTGAATAAATTAATCTCAAATTAAAATTTGCAATTCGTGGTTTTGCTTATCAAGACTCTACTATCTTGTATGGCTTTAAATATGTCTGTTTTACAATTGAAGTTTTCATAATCTTATCTTTACTAATAATATTAAGCTAAAGAATTCGTTAGTTTGAACTCGCTAATCTCTCGAGCTACTAGTTCGAATTTAAAAATCTCTTTGTGTTGGATGGTATATTGGGAAAGGTTAATGAGATAGTAAGTTAAATTTCTTTTGAAAAACGGTGGTTACCACATTATTAATATTTATAAAAATATATTGTGTTGAAGATCTAAACGCCATGATTTAGAAAAAAAATCACAAGACTTGTGTTAGTAAAATTCTTTCAACCACTGAATTACAATTGTAAAATTTTAGAAAACTGCTTTGATAGTAGCCATTACTAAAAGATTTTATTGCTTATAAGTTGAGACCGCTTGTGGATGACAAAATGTGCCATTTTTAGCTGTAACAGAAAATCCAGCTTAATTCTTTATCAAGTGGCGTGGTGAGCTACGACACGGCTTAACGAGAAACTCGTTTATTCTGGTTTCACATTTCGCTACATAAAGTACGTTTTGTAAATGACATTTAATATTATTATACTTTTTAAAAAACACTCCCTTGTGGACTATAGGTTAGAGCTTAATTTTTAAATTTAATGAACTGATTGAGATAAAAATAAATATGACAGTCGCTTCATACTCTGTCTTAACTAAAGTTTTGTATTCAAAAATGTAATTATGTTATGTCTATGTAATTTTAAAATTAATTTAATTCTAGCTTGAATAAACACTTTACGAAGTCATTTCCAGATTAAACGATATTTCGACTACCGCCCAGAGTCGATATCTTAATATTGAAAACTTATTAAAATATTTTTCGCTGGATTTTCGATTTAAATTTCCAGAATTATTCACGATATGATGTTGGTACATTAGTTTTCTGAGTAAAATACATATTCGAATAAAATGAAAACATTTAAGTTATGAAGTTATGACGGGATTGGCACGCCATTACAAAAGCTCTTAGTCAAAAATAGACAAAGAAGTCAACCTATCACGGGTTAAAAATCACATTTTTTTAAACTTTTTAGTGTGAATTTTTGAGAGTTTTTTGAGAATTGCAAGCTTACAATTACTAAAATCTGTCTACAAGACAGCAATTACAATGTATAGTATGGTAGGTATTCTAAAATAAGACATTTGATGTAGATTACATTGCAACTGCCTTTATTAAAACATTTTTTTTTTCAAACTACCCTCAACCGCTTCTTGTTAGCTTTTATGGCACCTCGTTTGAAGGTAACAATCTTATGGGAAGTTGGAAACGTATTGTTAGCATATTCCAAGATTCAATGTACGGAAAAGAGAGCAGCTACTAAATTTCTCTGTGCGTCCTAAGTGGGAAAGAGATGGTGGTATAACCTTGAAGAGCTGTTCAGAGAACATGAACAAACAAGCCAACTAAAACAAGTTGGTCAAATTTCATGGCTTTTGCAAACATTCAATTGTAAGTAAAGCTTATTAGTATATGATTGGATTAAGTTTTTCGAGTAAATTAAGATTTCGTAATAATATTTTTCTTCATACTCACACATATTATCTAGCTCAAATAAAGCATCATTAAAAGTTTTTGTTATAAATACTAGATAATGGAGAACTACAGGTAGATGTCAGAAAATAAAACACACAAAATAATATGCACTGTGAACAAATATTCGTTCAAATCATACAAATATCTACCCTTACTGGGATTCGAATCAGAGACCCCTGGCTAAGTAGAGAGAACTGAACACTCGACCAGACAGCCCTCAAAATTATATGTAAAATCTTTCAAAAAAATATAAGTTATTCACTATATTATTCATCGGAATCATCTTAATAATATTGTAGAATAATTTCAATATAATTCTTAATATTGACAACATTGTCGTTTTAGAATATAAAAGAACACTGACTACTTGGCTAAAACAAATGAATTACCTAGAAAATGAAAATTTATTATAAATAAAAAATGTAAATTGCAGGCACTATTTTTTAATGCATTTTAGATGTCTAGGACCTGAGGAATTTAATTAATCTTTTAACATACTATAGTTAAGACTAAGTAGAGAGGATTTACCCTAATACAAGTTTATATAAACTTAAATTGATGAGCACCACACATATAAAAAAACACACATACAAATAAATATATATATATATATATATGAAATAATAATATATATATATATATTTATTATTATATTATTCTTATTATATATTATTTATTATGATATTTATTCATTTATTTAATTGAATATAATATTTGTAATAAAAGTAAATGTAAATTACCTCAGCATAAAACAATCTTTTTTAAAGTCACACAGTTTTAGTCATAACCAATTTAAAATTCACATTTTTCCCATTTCAACCATTACGCAGCTGAAGGTTTTTGGGTTGGGTATTGGGTACTCGTTTAATTTTTAATATAAGATCAGTAGACAGCATATATAAGAGAGTATTTGAAAGATACTTCCTCATTTATGATGTATTTAGGAAGTTTTCGTCTAAATCCTTTTTATGTGTCTAGCAGGACGTCAAACATGGCAATGTTTTAGTGATTTAGTCAAATTCAAGGTAAAAATTGATTTATTTAGGCTAGGCAGGTTGCATACTCATTTTAAAGTCAAGAATGAGGCTTATAATTATTATTTTAAATTCTGAATAAAATTATTTTATTAATTCCCTAATTTCCCTTTTGCAGCAATCAAAAAAGAAATGTTTTAGTAAATATATATCTTACAAATAATATAAAAAGGTCGATTTTACAGTCAATTATAAAATAATTTTGTTTGATACTGTGTCATAAAGCAGGCATATAGATATGGAATTCACAATTTTAATGAATCAGTCATCTATTTGAACACAATTACACCAGTTTCCTAACTACCTTTATCTTTGCACTGACACTGCGGTATGAATTGAAAAAACCCTAGACTATGGGAAATTCTTAAAATTTAATAAAATTATGAAACTCAAGGACCTACTTTAACATAATATTGGACAACCACAATCTTTCAGGTCGCAGCAATATAACAGTCTTACAGATAAAGATAAAGATACTTTATTTGTTATAATTTTATGAACGCTCAAAAATTTTGGAATATAATGATATACGATGATAATTACTCAGACGATACAGTATGTAAGTGGGGCTACTACCAGTTATTTAATATAGTTGTTTTTTTTTGTAATTATATGCATATTTTTATAAATAATTGTAAGGATGCTTGTACATGTTATACGTATATAAAAGTATATACTTATATATTATATATATTTAAAAACGTTGAAGTTGATAAAGCTTTTTGTTTTATCAACGTTAATGGGCTTTTTGCTACAAATACCAGGTCAAATAAGATCATTACCGATAGAACAATTAAGAAGACACATTCATTAATTAGTATTGGGCTATCAGTATACCAGATTGACCTTTAAGTCACTGTTTTAGCGGATATTTTATTTGAAAAAGATAATATGTCAGATTCTAAGGCTGGTGATCATCAACGCTTAATAGAGCGCTTTTTATTTTTTCTTCCATTTGGTAAATGTCAAAAATCTAAGGTTAATAACCACCGGTTAAAGTGTTGGTTGATCTTAAGGAAAACAAGAACGGTGCATATATTTCTGTTAAAATGATATCCAATAAGAACAACTGATATTACTACTATTTATATAAGAATCGACCGTCGGATGACAAAAGGCTTCATCTGAAATTTAAACATTACTGTATGGGACTTTTGAGATTTATTTTTTTAATTTTTAAGATAGAATGTTATGAAAGATACGAGTATGTTATGCCATAAAACCTTTCCACAAGGCAATGTCTTTTGAGTGCACTATATTATCCTTCTCTATTTTTTTCAAAGACCTGAGCCTTTTTCAAGCAGGTGAAATCAATTTCAAGTGGATTTTTAGTATTGTACTAAAATAAAATAAAAATTACATAAAAAATTTAATATGATTTTATTAGCACGAGGAGATAAATTTTAATTTGACTATTAAGTATTTTTGCCACGATTTAAATGAACGTACTCAACCATAATGAACGTATAAAATTTAACACTTCATAGTAATTACAATTCAGATTTCGACGGATATTTTCGAAAAATGTATAATTTTATCATGAAAATTCAAAAATATTATCAGAAATTCTCTGAAATTGAGTATCATCAGCTACTTTGAATGAATTTGGTTTTTAAGGACAAAATATAATTGGTTGAGTAATTGACTAAAGATGGATATTTATTTATTAAAATACAATGCTTTGATAACGAAAGCAACTTTCTCTATGGTACTAACTATAGTTGCTTTGATTCCTCGATAGGTAAATCAAAATTTGTTACTTTACGTTCCTTCGTCCTTTGAAAGCAAAAACTCTATATAAAACACGAAGGAACGCAAGCTTTACCCCTTCAAACTGTATAGATCCTTCGTCGTGGTATTATGGCCCAAACTCCTAACTTGTTTCTGCCATAAAGGAAGCGCAGTACTCAGTGAGACGTATATGGGCTGTTGATGAAGACGATACAGGTTGTTTCAAAAATCTTGGTTATGGCGAAACAACATTTTATAAATCTGAAACACTTTATTTTGTTTATATTACTTATACTCGGTTAGATGGTTGGTGATTGGTGTAATAAATGGAAATATATGAGCATATCCAGCCAATATTCAAAAACGTCCCACAGGAGCAGCACGTGATTACAAATTTTGATTGACTCGTCTGGAATCAAGTATGACGCAAGAAGGTTTGTTTTCAAACCATTTCTCCCAACCTATTAGACACAATACCTTTATATAATCGCTGTTGTTAAAGTAATATTGCTCAAACTACTTCTTTCAGTCCCTCACTAAATATATCTAATACGGCTGGTTTCAGAGATATTGTTTATAAAGAGTTTTCCAATTATGACTTTAAGTAATGGAGTATAGAGGATGGTGAAGTGTAAGGAGGATTGTTGAGAATGTCTCAATCTATACTCAATGAATTTATTTCATACAAAATATCATATAAAGTACTATAGTTTATATGATATTTTGTATGAAATAAATTTAGGTGTGTTTACCTTCAAATCTCAACTAAGAAACCGGCAGAAAATAGCTTTTTGGTAAGTTTTAATGTAAAACGGTATGGGCATTAAAATTTGTGCTCTAAACCTGTGTAACCGCTTATTTTCTGACGAGTAATTATGATAGCTAAAGTAAAAGGTTTTCTTTATTTGTAGACTATCTTGATAATAATGTAAAAGTGACTGCTTTTGGTTATCAAGTAGGCACTGAAGAGGTCTTTAAATTTAAATTCTACACTAAATAAATGTTTGTTCTGCATTTGTGTTCCGATCGATGATTTAGGACAATGATTAATTTTCAAAATTTATAGAATTTCATAAAAACCATAGTTAAAAATGCTGATGCAACAAGTTTTAACTTCCTTTTTACCTGGGATGATGTACCAATAATGATAGATATCTGGATGATTATCTGGATTAATCGTGTCTTATAAATTAATCGCCTGACATATAAAGGATTCTAGATAAAGAAGAGATATTGGTTATATAATATTAAAAAATATATACCAATAATCTAACAAATATCCCACCAGGACTAAAGGACTATTACTTATGGGTACTGCATGACCACCAAACAAGTCATTGACATGAACTCCGTTCATTTTTCTGAGAATAAAATATTGTTTATGCATGAGATCCAAATTTCCATAACTTTTACAACCACAACTGCAGAGACAGAATTATTCAGATATTGAATTACGTCTACTATTCCCTGGGTACTTGTCGTAAAAATCAAGTCTATACGTTTTTGTAACGTAAATTCGCTTTACTGGAAGATAAGCCACGAAGATAGTACACGTTGAAAAGGTTTTCAAGGTTATACTGTTAAAAAGTCAAAAGTCAAAAGTCAAAAATAACTTTATTTAAATAGACTTATTTACTAAGCTCTTTTAAATCGTCACAACAGGGAATATGTATAAGAAAATAAATAAATATAATTATAAAGGCAATACTCATAATTTTACTGGGTATCAACCGGGCATTTACTAATTGTCCCAGTTATAGTATTTCAATATGTACTAAATAAATTGTTAGTTTTAATTTTAAAATAATACTTATTTTAAAATTAAAAATAACACTAGTATGCATATTCCCAATCAACCCTACTACCGCTTCGACGAATTAGTAGCTGCAGAGAAGAAGCGGCGCAAGAAACTCTCAGCCTTTAGTATTTATAATGACATTTACAAATCAATTATGTCATTATGTATTAGTATTATAAACATATACATGTTTTGTTTTACAGTGCATTAAAAAATATATTTTTAAATATTGCAAAATATAATAAATAAGTGCAGAGAAGCAAATTATAGTGGCCACAAATTTTTATCTTTAAAATAATCTTCTACCTTGTAATACCCCTTTTTCATCAAACAACTTTTAATAGTTGACTTAAATTTATGCAGAGGCAATTCAATAAAACTTTGTGGTATCATATTGTACATTTTTATACTTATTTCTATAAAAGTTAGTGCTTTTAGATGGCTGAAAATAATATAAGAGGCTCCTTTAAAATCTTAAGTAAATTAGAAGTCATAATCACAAAATTAATGGATGATCTGTTCCATAAAACAATATAAAATGCTAATTTTCTGTAAAAAAATGTTAAAAGCAAATAGTAAACTTGTTGCTTTAAAATTTAACAGATATTGAATCTAAAAGAACTCAGTATTTGGAGTTACAACTTCAAAAAGGGAGGTTTACTGTATGTATATTTTTTATATATATCTTCGCAGATTTCTCAATGTATGTAAAATGAGAATAGTTATTTATAAGCTCTTATAAGCTCGCGAACAATATAAATCAATGAAAAAGGACAATATTAAATAAACTAATTTAATTAAAAACAACTTTAAAGTCTGAAGGATAAAGAATGGCGAAAATAAACAAACACATTCTTATTCATAAACACGTGTACCATCACAATACCTATAATATTTATATATTTATTTAATAATTTATTGTCTTCATACAAAATTTCACAAAAGAATTAACAGATAAAAATATCAGCTAATAAATAATAAAAGCGGGCCCATTTCTAAATGTTATATCTTCAAAATACCTGCGATAGGATAAGTGATATGTTTATTGATTGATTAACAATAGAAATTTAATATTTCAATGACATTTTAATTTCATAAATTGTAAGACATTATAAATAGTAGTTATGCGCGCCTGCAAATAGGCTGAAAACATTTATACCTTTTTTGTATTACATGAACTTTTTGTGAAATGTTTTGGAAAATATATTTTTTTTGATTTGATATGAAACCTTTTGACATTTGGTATTAATCCGACCACGGAACTTATCATTTACTTTGGGCAAAAGAACGCTTAATCTAAGATCAGCAAATAAATCGTTAAATAGATTTACATATCGATTAACTAAATATAAAGTCAGTAACAATTTGTTATGAGCATTTAAACACATTAAGACACTGGTGAACCCGAATCAATGGAGCAGTAAGCTCTCAAACCACTTCACAAGCCAATGTGGGTTTGTAGGTGCTTACGACTGTCATCTTACAATAGACCCACTATTATAACTTTGTTTTCGAGAAGCTTTAGAGTTGAACAAGAGTGTTTTTCAACAATAATTTTATGTAAATTGTGCCAAATATTGATAATCAAAAGTAAATAAATAGTTAATGTTTAAATATATGTTGCATTTATGTTATAACATAGTTTTAATAGAAGACTGTAAGTAGAGTGGTCCGTACCCTAGTTTACTTAGCCATAAGTCCCAGTTTTTAAATCCAGAAAGTGTAGATATTTGTATCATAAATACGAATATTTGCTCACAAGTGATGGGTGTTCGTATGTTTCTTAATATTTCTCCATCATCTATTATTCATAAGCAAGCCCTAATTAATGCTTAATTTGGTCTAGATAGGTCTTATGAGGAGTATTATATTATCGACGGTTCAATATTTGCTGGAGTGCTGCATAATGGGACGTCAAAGCGACAGTCCGATACAACACAATTTCAAGATAGAATTTATTGTTCCATACAAATTAGTTAAATCAAAATGTATAAAAGACAGATAAATTATTCATTTTTCCATAATACAAAGAAATAGATATTAATAATCAAATAGCAAAAAAAAGTGAAAATAAATCGCATTTGTACTACAGAAAATATTTACCTAAGCTTAGTGTGAATATTGCCAGAAAAATAAACTGATTTTTCATCATCCGTAGCAATTGCACGCACCACAACACCGGTAGAACGAAATGTCAGTCACTATTTAAAATGGATAATGTAGGTACCTACGTGATAAGTAAAGGGTAATAAATATATAAATTAATACATGTTTAAATTAAAAAAAAAACAATAAAAAGAATAATTATAATACAGCTAAGCAGATATCTAGGTTAAAGCTAATTTTAACTCCTGCAGATCATCTGTAATTCTTGATCTAGCTACAACTGAAAGCTAAGAAGCTAAACTTAAATTGTTTGATACATTTTAGAGTAGGCTTGGGGAGGTAGTATTACGTGACCTGTAGTTTCAAAATTGTGAGAATTCCCATCTTTTAATAACGCAAACTGAAGCCATTTTCCGAGAGAAATCGTAATGAAGTGAATTTCATCACTAACTGTGCTTGCGACTTAATTCGCGTGAATGTCGAAAAAAAACAACATTTCGTACGTCGTTTTTGGTTAATAATTAATATCATGTTTACAAAAACTTCTAAGCAGATAATGCATTACTTGAAAACAAAGTTAATTTCCACAAAAAATACTTAAGGAGAACGTTTCTGGCATACATGATTTATGCGTTGTTAAACCATTAACGTAACATATGCAATGGAAACTCTGAAAAATAATATTTGAAACATTTTTCATTGATGCTCAACTCCTTTTGGTCGAAGCATAATCTGGTATAGCCTAGAACTTTTTGCAATAAATGGACTATCCTACAAAAAACAATTTTTCAATTTGAACCAATAGTTAAGATTAATGCGTTAAACCAAACAAAAAAATAAACTCTTCAGCTTTGTAATAGTACTAAAGATTTTTAAAATACAACATTTAATTTTATATATAAACTATTATATATTATTGCCAACATAATCGTAGTGATTAGAAAACAATTCAAGAAATTTTTCTATAGAACGGTTGAAAAGTTTAATACGTCACAACTTTAAATTAATTACCTATTTATCTCAATCAAAAAATTATTTTGTCAACATTATAATCATTAATGTGATGTGCGAAGAAATAGACTTGTATTGTTCTTTCGTTCTCTCATTTTGTAACCTACAAATTTACGTTCTATTAAAATGTAAATACATGCAAAATTCCCGAACAACCTGCTACATAGTCGAATACTCAAAAAGTCTATCTTCAATAAAAACACAACCGAAAACATTCAACGATCAATAGAGATATGTACAAAACAAAGAAATAGACGAAGAATATGAAGATGATGAATAATAAATAAACAATTAAGAGACTCCCTATCCCATTCATTTCGGGAACGTTGGAAAGAGATCGCTCTGAGGTAAATGAAAGTCTAATTCTATAAGCTTTGATAATCGCCAATTAGTCATGTTCTGGAGGTAGTGTTTAAGTTATAAGTACTCTATAATAATTTGTCTTAGAAACATATGTCAATTAATGTTTATATTTTGATAGATAGTTAGAATGTTTGTTATTGTACACGATTAATTTCAAATTCAGACAATTTTACAGATATTAAATTGTATAAAGTGACTTAGTTTTATTCCCCTACTAATAAAAAATAACGCTAACCTATTCTAATAGATAGCTTCAATCCAAAACAATTCATTATTAAATAGACAATAAAAAGGCTAAAGTTTAAAATAATTATATATTTTAAAGTAACCACTATTATAGGGGCAACCCGGTGATTCGCTAGAACCCAACCCAGCCCCGTGAATGGCAATGGAGTTACCGGAGATTTGTTATGGGTACTATCCATGCTACTTTGCTGAGTTTGTGGAGCTCACCCAGTGTTGAGCCTCACACACCCCCGCCAATGCCAGGCTGGTCCATTAATGGATTCCTCCAAAAAAAGTATGCATAAGAAAAAAATAACAACTAACTAATTCAAATCCTAAAGTTTAATCGATATATGATTCTAAGACAGATGATTATGCAGAACTCTAGACTACAACACTAACTCCAGTACTTGACAAAAAGAATACATCATCATGGTAAAATTTTGCATTTCCCAATTTCTATGTTTTATACTAACGACATAAGAAAACCTCAAAAATGGGAAATCAAAGATGAACCCAACCAAGAACTGTTGCAGAGTGAAACTAACATTTCCAACTAGACTATTCAATATCGTCGAACATTTTAAAGTTATAATAATCTTGGCTGAAAATTTTATTGGAGAGAGCTCATTGAATGGTTGGCAAAAAACGACAAGATATTTTCCTAGAAAAGTTTTTGGTTAAAAGAAAGGTCTATGAAAGATTTTTTATCTCCTTAAGAGTTTAAAAGTTCGATGACAAAGATGAGTTGTACCTTTCTACTCGATGTTTAACGATAAAAAAATATGTTTTCTAGTAAAAGTTTTATTATAAGTATATTTATTTCAGTGTAGTTTGAAATATATGTTATGGTAGCTTTTTTGTTAAGTTGTTAACTGTGCAACAATCAATATTATAACCTAAGAAAAAAAGTTATCTTTGAAATAAAAATATTTGTACTAAATGAAAGAAATATTAAAAAATGAAATGAAATGAAAAGTAATTGTTTTGATTCCAAAACTAAAGAATTAATGCGCGGAGTATTAACTTGTCCAAAGTTTATTTAAAAAATTTAAATAACAGCAAATTCTGTGTTGTAAAATATATATTGACACTTCAATACGCCTAAAATGATTTACTAAATATAGTTATTAAACGCAATTTAAGTTTACATAGAATCCGGTTCCATTAAAAAAGTATTAAATGAAAGACTTAATTTTTTTGGAAACAGTAAGATAAGTAGACAATTATCACAACATCATTAAATTTTAAAAAATTCTCAATTGCACTCGCGTCGTGATTACTTATTCAGCAATATATTTTTAAAAAAGTTCCGTGAATATAAAGCAATTTTCCTCGGGCTGTAAATTAGAAACCTTACCTGTTAATTATCCGATAAGATCATTTCTTAGCGGCAAAGACACAAAACTTTTTTTTCAACACTACAGTAAAACACATTTACACTTCACTCCAGAGACACAATCAGTGATTCACGATTCAATAAACTCTTTATTGGATGTTACGTCCGGTTGTTAACACTGTTCCTCACTAGTCGCGAATGCGAGTTCACATCATCAAGTAACGTACTCAATACGTCTATGTCAAACGCTTCCTTACGGGCAACTAACGCACGCAGCGTCGCCAGGGTTGGACTTTCATTGTGTGCGTTCGAACCCTTGTCTGCAAACTGTGTGTTTACTTCAAAATATGAGAGTGTGAGTGATTTCAGACGATTTTGCGCTGTAGTTATACAAAATTCATGCGCATGTGAGCGCCGATCACCTACAAAACGTCGTTGTGCAAGTAACCGGTGCTGGCCTAAAACAGGACGCATGCGTCAAAAATGCCGAAAAATAAAATCTTTGGATTTTAAAATGTTATTTTTTTCCCAAATTTATTACTATTTGTTAAACAAAACTCATTATTTTCTTAGCTTTTGATAACTTTGATGAACTTGCCCATTTTACTTTTGAAATATTATGTTTATTACGTAATTATTGTCAGGCGTCTTAAATTATTCCAAGATTAAGTCGTATAAAATTTTTATTGGGGCTTTTATTTTGTTAAACCTTTTAACTTAAGGAAATCTTCGTTCCAGTTTCTCTCACAGTGGTCGTATTTTTTAGTTAGCCCTTTTAAATTTTCTGGGCACGTACATTTCAGACTTTGTTGTGTACAAATTATAAGTAGACATTTTACAATGTCGGCTATCCATTTGCCGAGTTGAAAATAAAGACCAAAAACATTTAAAGATAAGTACTAGGACTAATTGTATAAATAATTTATATTATATCGTTACACTCACCAAAAAATAATTTACCTGTTAATATTGACAAATAGAAAAATAAACATAAAAATTAATAGCATTAAATTAAACTCTGAATTGCAACAAAAAAGGAATACAGTAGTATGTAAGGGAGGACTTATCTCTAATAGAGACTTCTCTTTCTTCCAGTCAACCTATCATGTGTGTGTTTTTGTCCATTTTTGCCATTTTAAATGCCAGTGCATCCAATCACATAATATGATATTTAATATGTTGTTATTATTTAAATCCATCACCTTTATGTTCAGGGATGGCCAAGTAATCAAATGTAACCTATATAAACAAAACAGAAGGAATTAATAAAATTGAGGGCATTAATAGTAAAAATACATTTTATCCTATTAATTTAGAAAGTAACCACGATAGGGACATTTCACAAAGATTATATCGCTATATAGTATATAATAGCTATAATATTATCATAATAACAGCGCCATCTAGATTGTTACAATGGAACAATTTCATAATAATTTGTTACTAGTTGATCGTTACAGATTGATCTTTGTCCATTTTTATAGATTTGATAAAATTACTACTAAAGTAAGAGTTCGTAGTTTGTTCGTCGGCAAAATTTTATGTGTTCTCAACTAGAAGTCCCTTATCACGAATATAACATTTTATGGATTTGTAAGGAAATTGTTTACTCCACACCAACTTGGCTTCATATTTTCAAAGTTTCCAGAGAATGAAAAACTTTTCTTAACGTTTCAGACAATGAGATATCTGCGTTCGATAAATGTTTTTGAAACTTTTCTGATACGATTGTTTTAGAAAATTTGCGTCTTCAGTGTCGGATTTTCATTTATCTTAATAAACTTAAAAATGTGATTACCGCAAAAGCTTATGATATTTTTTTTTAATTCTTACTAATTACAAATATCTTAATCAGATAACTAAAAACGCTAACGCTATTAACGCACACTGATCAAGACTAGTTTTAAAACAAATACAGAGATGTGTTTATTTCAGAAGCAATGCATTTTGTTCGATTAAGCATACCTTATTATCCACTAGTAGTGGAGAACTAATTATTTTTCATAAAAGTTTAGAGCGCCCGATTTTCGAAATCCTTTCAATTTTATACTCTAGCCAAATAAAATTAAAATGTAGTTTTCTGTTTTTATAGTATTTAAGGACACCACATTTCATTTAAGAATCTTTGAAGAGCTAGGGAACTTATTGCCTTAACGGAGATAGTTTGGTGGCTTGCATCTATGCAGAAGCCATGTAACTCCCACGAAGGGCAGTGATGTTAACGGTGAGTTTAAATGGGTATTCTCAGTGCTGGTTTTTTCAAAGTGCTAGGTGATCCCCACTTTCACTGTAGCCAATGTGCAAAGACCCGCGTCTACCCAGATTAATGCCCGAGAAAAAAAAGATAATTTTAACTGTACAAAGACAAGCACGAAAAAGTGATAATATTCCAATTTGAGACCGCATTAATGCTTATAGCAAACATTTCGTATTTCATAACAGCTCTTCATTAATTTTTCTAGCTTAGAATAACACTGTGTTACTTATAACGTACCTTCTGATGTACTGATTGCGATATTACCAAGGAAGGATTGTTAGATTAGTATTGGAGCATAAATTAACATTAACTTTTATAACCGCAACTTTACCCATAAATAAATAAAGAGAGAATATCTACCCGAAAGTATTTTCAAAGGCTTTTGATTTCAAAATTCCTTGTATCTCCAGAATCACTCGGGGGACTTTCAACATTATCTGACGGTGGCAAGTTGCGACTTTTTTGTTTTGAAAATTTATTATTCTCCCGTCAATATAAACTTTTTCAATCAGAGCCAAGGCATTAACGGTGAAAATCAATACTTGAACCTTAAAAAGCCTATTTAAGTTTCGATAGCTATATAATACAGGTTGATCCGACCGTTGCCAAACCACAAGTGGTATTGAAGGCAAAAAGCTCTCGAAATTCGAGGACACAGTGTTTGGCGCAAGTGCGATTAAGATGAATGGTGAATTGATATCAACACTATACGAAATGTATAATAATTTTGCGCAAATATATGCTACAGTGAAAATACAAACTAATAGACATGAAAAATATTCTTCTCGCTTAAAACGGTTTTTACATTCCAAGATTTCAATATTCCTTACACTAATATATGGTTTTTCTATTACAAAACAACTAGCATCACTAGATTCAACTCCTCCGGCAAAAGGAAATGACGAAGTGAACGACTTTCAATAATATACTTAAGCTACGTTACAATAACGGTTATTTGGCATCCTTGTGCAAACAAGAGGTTCTTCTCAATCTCTGATAATTTTTGAGTTTCTTAAGTAAACTACATTATATAATATTTCATAATTTAAGCCTGAAAAATCTGAATTATCTTAAAAAATCATTTAAGGTAAAACTAGTCTACAAGTTACTATGTAGGTTTAGAAGAAGAATGCTTCTCTTCCCCCTTATTGCTTCATTATGGTATCTTATGCATTTTCTACCTCAATTTCGTTTAAGTTTAGAATAAAACCTTATAGCTGAATCGGATCATAAACTTATTTAAGTCTTTATTAAGTTTCATCTGGAATATAAACAGATCCCCCAGATCATAACCAGGTGCTTCACTTGCGTTTTCCAATACTTTAAACTGTAGAAAGTTTTGAAACATTAATACTGACTCTCGCTTGTAGGCTTACTTCTTAGGATTATTACTTACCGAGTAAATTAGTAGCTTATGTATTTCTAGCATCCTTACTTAAGCAGTAAGTGAGTATCTTTTGAGTTTTATATTTTCAAATACTACGTTTTCTAATATCTAAGAAAAAAGATTTGGCTTCTTAATTAAGAGAAATAGTAGGTTTTCGGAGTTACAACAATGTTGATGTTGCTTTTAAAATAATTGGGAAGGGCATTATATGCGGGAAGTAAGGGGAACGTTTTCTAATTCCATGTTCTGCGATATTATTAAAACCACCCAAATTTGCATAAATTTTCACTTCCACTAGAATTTTGAGCGCCTACGTCACTGCTTTTCGTCAATAAGGCTGAAGACCGTTTTGTTCTCCCTTGTCCCGAAAATAAGGTATTTTAATCTGAAACTTCAAAGATTAACTTTCTAATAAGAAAATAAATTTACAAGATGAACCTATTAAAATTATGGTATTTGTGAAAATAATACAAATACCCGAACAAATTCAATGGCATTTAGTATTTAAAGTTTTCGAGACTAAACGCGCATATGAATAGTTTTTAATTGCTCTATGTAGCACTTGTGGCTATCACGAACTGTTTGAAAAGTTAGAAATAATATTTTTTTGGCAAGCATTTTGCGTTTAAGAAATCCGAATCTATCCACTTTCTCAAATATCATTAGTGAGCATTTATGCTTCTAGGATGTATTCCAGTTGTCTCTTAAATATTATTACTATTACATCTATGTATTTTTGTGACACTACTATAACTTTAATTTGGTGATATGTGTTGTGAAAGTAACATTAAAACTCAAATAGGGAAATAAATGAAGTAGTATTGGAGAAAAATATGATATATTTTTTATAAAAAGCTCAGCAAATGACTCGGCACCTGATAATAAGCAGTAGAGGAGACTAAATGTAAAGATAGCAGGTCCAAAATGGATATGGCTTGGAATTGCCAAAGAAAGTTTTTTCACGTCTCTTTTGTAGGAAGCCATATTGTATGAAGGAGTAAAAAGAATTTCAAGCTCTAGCTGTGCGACAGAGAAAGAAGTCACGAAATCTCTTTGTGCGTAAAGTAGACGTGATGACAGTGAAAGAGTGAATGTGAATGTGAAGAGTGAATAGGAAGGGAGAGGGAGAGATAAGATTAAGGAGCTCTTCAGAGGGTAAAAACGATAATAGCCTCTAGGGGTCTGATCTTAGAAGACGTTACATCTGCATCGCCAATAATACGCATAGCGAAACGCTGCAATCTGTCCAGAGTATCGATGAGGTACTGAGCGGAGCCATCCCAAAGGTGCGAGCAATACTCCTTAGAAGAACGAACCTGGGTTTTATACAGCAGGCATGACTAGCCAGGCGCGAAATATCTAGGCATCTTGTTCAGGACTCCGAAGTTCCGTGAGGCGTTCCGTAATTCCTGGGTTGAGATCAAAGCGTAGATTCATTCCGAGTAAGGTGATTCTGCTCAGTAGCGATAGTTATCTCAGAATATAATTTTAGACAAATGACCAAAAAAGCGGAAAATGCATATGTTAGTATTTAAGTGCTAACAATGTAATAGAAGCGTGTGCAGTATAAGAAAATCTATTTATATACTATACATATAGTTATTAAATTTCTATTGATATGAACATAGAAGAATATGCAAGAAATTCTAAAAAATTATACATCGCCAGTATGCAAGATGATATGGATAAAAAAGAGTCAAATATGCCATTTCAAAGACAGAACGGATCAACATCAACAACTTACATACGTCGGACTGCTGGTCACGTGCTATCATAAATGAGAGAGATTCGCGAGGAGTTTGTCTCAAAGTGTTTCGAAACACATAGAGAGGATATTATAGAAGAACATTTTGTCTCGAACTCGATTAAGAATCATGGTTCTTGCGTCAACTCTGTTGACTATCTAATACAGAAACTAAACTCATTGCTTTTCATACAGATGGAAAGTCAAACTTTCCAATAGACAGAAGATCAGCTCTTAGATTGAGTCTTCTTCTAAGTTAAAACATTAACCTCTCTAGCATAATCCGCTTCACTTTTTGCCCTGATTCTATTTAATTCATCTTGATGTATCTTATTTAGCTTTTACACCTTATGAGACTTAAATGAGGCTAAATTTTAAAACACACGTAATAATCTAAAAAAACAAAAATCTATGCTCTACACAAATAAATATTTATTTCAATTAAGAATCCCAACCTTCAAGGCTAATTGTTAATAAACTCTTTCTTGATGTAATTGTAATCAAGGATAGTAATGGAAGTGAGGTAAAAAGAGCGCGTACTTAATATTCACCGGAGATCTTGTTAATTGAATACGAACAGTGAGCACAGATGGACCCGACACGGGATTAGGCTATCTACAAATAATGATCACATTCGTATTCAGTGTGCTCTTGTAGAGACGAATAATAGTGAACATCTATGGAATACGACACCTGTGTTTTGGGTGTTTGAATGCTCCGGTATCATTATTGAAGAAAAACAGGGCTATTGGCCATTATTCGGTTATATGTCTCACTGTCCATCTACTTCAATTAGAAAGGGATAGTATCACTTTAAGAAACATCATAATGACCGTTGTCTTTGTCTGGTCGGATTATAACGAAAGAGTGAACACTGAACTTAAATTTAATTTTAGTCTGTAAACAACCGATTCGGAGCATTATCTCTTTCACCACCATTAAGTTTCTTTTACCATTAGTTGGATAATTTGTTAAAAGCTTCTTTAATATGATATCGTCTGCAAATATTATCCTTACATTTTGGTTAAAAGTGATTTATATTTAAAAACCCCTTTAATGCAATGTTTTTTGTAGCACATTTGATAAAATCTAAAAAATAGTTGTTTAAATGTATTGGAGTTCGATTCTGCGAAGTGTTTATATTTAAGATCCTTGGACATCTCACGGCTGAGATGATGGTATGATGAAGTATTTAAAGATTTAGGTGTATTAGTAAATAATAACTCTAGACAAAATTTTTTCTTCATCGGATTTCAAATTATTAATATGGTATCGTTTTTGCACTGAAAATATCAATAGCCTCTTACATAAATAAGGATTTAACAAAGTATTAATTATAAATATATTGGATTGAGTCCTTCAAACGATTGGTTAACAAAAACCCTTGCTTACCTTTAAAATATTCTATACGTTTGCGTATATAGCGACTTATTAAAATAAAAAATCCTTGGATCATTTACGTAATTATTTTTGACGTTTGTCTTGTTCTTATTATGTTGAATATCGTATGTAAAAAATGACAAAACTTAGAATTCGAAGATTATCCAAGAAGTATCTTAGCAAATGAGGCTATACACATCTAACCTTATCCATAAATAATTTCAGTTTTTACTTTGTTGCTTACGCTCAAGTTGGATATTCGATTTGAGATTCCAAGGAAAGAATTATAAATTAACTTATTTTGTATAATTAGAAACTAATTATTTTACATCAAGGACGACTGTTGGGGAGCAGTATTATCACAACAATATATTTACATTTATCTATTTTATAAATAAATATTGAATAGATATAGAAGCTTGGAACGCCAATGCTACACTGACGCTTTATATAAAGCGCTTTACGCTGCCTAAACTCTTGATACCTAGACTACTATCAGTAGTGATATTTAGTTAGAATCTCTTATAAAGTGTTTCTTTTCGGAAAATACCAACTATCATCGCTCGATTATATTTTATTATTTTATTTTAAACATACTAAAAGCTATTAAAAATCTACCAAAACTACCAAGTAACATTTTCATTAACATATCATTCTTATGCTAGAAAATACATTCCAAATAAATACGAGTACATTTACAATATTTACTCATTAACATAAAGCCAGTAATCATGTACCCGGCTAGTTCGACAGTTAATTGTACACGGACAGACAGAATCTGTAGACGTATCATGAAATAAGGCTATTTATAAATAACCAGAACATTTGTATTCGATGTGCACTCGCCCTAGGGACAAAGTGTGAGGCGAACTATTGGACGGATACTGTATTTGTATGTAGAAAGGATTGTTTGAATAAAGACTTCTCCGTGGAAATATCCTATGCCCAAGGCAACTTAGCATACCATTTAGATAAACTTCAGCTTATAGGTTGGAAAATACAATGTTATTTCTGTAGGTATTGGTAAGCTTGCTGTATTGTATAGCAGACGAATTATGTTTGACACAAATATTAGAAAAAATATAATATTTTAAAAGAATTAAATGGTTTATAGTTACATAAAAATATTCCATGTTAATTTCAATATTTTTTTAGTGAAAACCTGTTAATTCTACTTAATAAATTTTACACCTTACATCGGAAATGATGGAATTGAAAATCAGTTACATAATTTTTTGTATTTTAAATCAAAAATCCAAATTTATCGAAGCATACTGATGGCATAGCGCTGTATCGATTGATTGCTTCTTATTGACCGTCTCTATTTCTAGTCTGTAGGGGACGAGTCGGCCGCATAACGGGTGACGTTTGCAATGAATCAATTGACAATATAATATATATGTGAATGTGGATTGGACGAAGGAACAACAGGTCATATTTTCTTTGAATGCTCTAGATACGCCATCTCTCTTTATGATCTGCTCCCTCCATACATCTCCAGACCAATTAACTTCAAATCCCTACTTGTACATGTCAATTCTCCATTTGTTACAGTTCTGTGTGACTATCTAACCACCAATAAAATTTGATTATAAGTCGTTTGTCCTCATTAACCTATTAACAAATTTACTATATATATTTGTGTGTGTCTTTTTTTTCAGATAATTCAACAGTTCTACATTTAACCTCTCATACACAATTAATATACCTTGTGCAATCATATCACTTTGCCCAGATAGTTTTTATAAAATATATACCTAAGCAGAAAACTCGATACTGGCGGAATCTATTAAGAAAGCGCCATAAAACCCCAAAGAAGAAGAAGAAGAAGAAGAAGAATATAATATATAATATCCGACGTGGACTGTAAGGTTTAATCGTGGGGTAAACACTTTAAAATATTAAGGTTTGAGCATAACTCGTTCTTTCAATAACAAAAATGTAAATTTTGAAAATCATTTTATTAATGCCTGCCAATTTGTTTTTTGAAGATTATTTTAATGTAAGTAAAAGCTCTGCTTCTGAATCACCTAATACGCAAATAAAATGTATAAAAGTAATATAACTTGATTTAGTGGCGTATCACTTTATTATCAACACAGTAGGTGAAGTACCATAGGTACATTCAAAATCTCGCTGAGTCGGTGTCTATTTTATGCCTAAATAAAAAGTGTAATACAGTTGAGTATTGCTTATTAATCAGTTAATTATATTATAAAATTTTTCCCAATAAAAGTTGTTTATTATTACGTCAAGCACGTTTACTTCTATTGATGTATGTTTGGTCTTTGTATTTCAGAGATTAAAACTCAAGGCTGTTTTAAATATAGTTAACAAGTAATAGAAATGAAATAAACCCACGTGAAAACGAGGCTTAATTCAAAACATGTTTCAACAGACTTACCTACCGCCATTTTATCGTAAATTGAAAAGTTCATGAGTTCCTAAATTAAATTAAATACACTAATCAGCTTAACGACGTACTAAGTTTCGTGCGATAAGACTATTCATTTAGTGGCGTGATTTGATCACTTGTAAAAGAGGGTGGGACTAAGGTGTGTCTAATATAAGACCTGTGGTGAAATCTAGTTGAATAGAATTTGGAAATACTTGCTGTCTATCTATATATAAAGCAATAGATCAATTAAGTCAATGCCCCTTTAGTCTTTAGTCAATGCTAGGAGATGAAATTCTATTTCTCTTTCTGTGGTTCTTCCAACTCCGGTTACAAGACTAATTTGAAATTCTAGTAGAAGGCAAGTGAAATGGTTTTTTAGTGTATCGTTAATTTCGTTCAAAAATGTTTGTTTTTTTCACAGCTTTTTTAACTTTTTAAAACAACAAAAATATTAATAAAATTAACCATTATATATGTGATTCTGTTTGTGTGAAAAAAACTTCTTCTTAATTACTTGTACCGTCCAAGAATGATATAAACAATCGAACAGTCACAGAAGTATTAAAGAGTTATCACGTCTTCCAACAATCCTTTTTGCTTTCTGGACGAAAATTAAGATGGTTATTATGGGTAGGTGAGTGGTGCCAGCGGGAAACGGTAAACCGCGCGTGCGTCTCATCTCTAATTCAGTACCTCAAGGTTAAACCATTCTTTACTTTCAAACTCCCTGGCATTACCTTGGCATATTTTCTTCTACCAACCTCACTCTTTAAATTCCTCGTCATAATTCCGTCTCTTTCAATTTTCTTCCGCGCTTCACGCTATATCATGTGTATTTTACTGTATATACTTTTATTTTTGGACACAGAGGAACTCAATATATTTTGTTGACCCATCCAAGGACCAACCACAGCAAAAGTTACTTTGATTTTGAAAACGAAACCAGATTACTCATACCACTACGTCAACAAGCTTCTCTGATTATTCTGTCGTAATGCTAGCAAAAGCGAATTATTTATGACAATAGACAGTAGGGCTTAGTAGTTAGCGTTTTTATGAGTGATTCACACGCATATTAAGGTATCTTTATAGCGATCCCCATTAAAGAAACTATGTTTTAATTTTTCATAGATGTATATACGCGAGGGAGCCCCATTCGAATTCATTTTTGAAAGTGTTTATAATTGTTAGTTGTTTATGATCTCCATGGCCTTTCTTTGGATTACGAAGGCATGTGCTCAACAACGAGACTGATATAGGTGATTGAAAATGTAGATTTGCATAGAATGCGTGGTATTTTGGACTCGAGTTCCTTATTGCTTTAGCCATGAAGGCTTGTATTCACTCATGTGACATGTATTGCCAGTAGACGGTTATAACAGAACCAATCAATCAAAGCATTGCAATTACAGCCAACTAGAAAAACAAAAGCAATTTATTTCATTATTTAACACTACAAGCCTAGACCCTTCATTTGAATATAATTGTTAAATTTATCTCAAAAACACTGCCCGTCACTCACACCTTTTGTTTAGAATATTTCGTGTGTGTCCTATCGTGTTACGGGAGACAATGGCATGCGAGCTCATCAACGCTAGAGGTAGTTGACACAGAACAATAGAACCGTACACAAAATGATCTAGTTGGAAAAACAGTAACTCCAAGTTTAAATTTCACTAAGAATACTTAAAAGTATTTTAATTCCATGACTTTTAAGTTCTCAATAAAGTTGAACATAAAAACAGTTTTTCCAAAGTTCAAATATTTTTTAAAGGAGTTCCAATAGCAGTAGGTTTTAATGGAAAGTTTGCAAATCCTCTATTTATATTATTAACGTTATTTCCATATAGAGCCTTACTAGTTGTAGCATACGCAATGAAAAACTGATGAAGCCAAACGACACGAGCTATGGTCACGTTTCAAATTGCCTAGTGTTTACGTCTTGCATAATAATATGATTCATTGTATAAGTACTAATGTTGGACGACTTTTTCAACTCAAAAAGTGGCTCCAGTTCAAATGTGATTGAGAAATAGTTGAATGTTGACGCATTAACATTTAAACTTTCCCGTTCCATCACAACTTTATATGAGATCAAAGGCACTGAAGCGCGATATTTTATTAGAATAGAATAGAATTTAATAGTTTTATTATACAAACACAAACCAGTGATCATCACTTATCATATCGTCTGATAAGTGATTTGAGAGTAGCATAAGATTCAAGGCTGTCTGATCAAACGATGCTGTTGGAATACAGCCGAAACATCAAGCAAACATCAAGCTAAACATCTAGCCTATGAAGTACATAATGAGAATATCGCGTTTAAATCCCGTCACTCTCAAATAAAGAGATTATATTATTGACACTAGATGTCTAGAAAAATATATATAGTAATATCTATATAAATATCAGAAATATACTAAATAAAAATATGAACATCTATTATTCTTGAACAGATATTCGTACTCAGCATATAAACAACTGTCTCTTCCGGAAGTCAAACCTGAACCTCTCGCTAAGTAGACAGTCAGCGTTTCTGAATTGTACTGATATCGACCAAAAGCTTTCAATTGGAGACCACTTGAATACTTTGTACTGGACAAGATTATTACTAGTCACAATATCTTTTGGCATCATCGCTTTGTCGGCTTAAGCAGCAATGAGAGTGCTTCTCTGAGTAAATTAGTGGGTGGGATTGACCTCACTCTAATCCCTGAATTTTAGCGGATACACGGCTAGAAAACTTCTTAAATTTGAGACCTCAAGTATAGGTTCTGTTTGGAAATTATTTACTGTTGTATCATAGACAGTGAACAAAGCTGGACATACATTAATCATACAGCGATAATCAGGATTGTCATACAATGACACTTCTAATCAAAATTTTATAAAGAGCAGGATCTTCCAGTTTTTGTCAATAGATGGCGCTCATCAAAAGCTAAATAAGCTGTACCATCTTTTTTAAACTAGTCTAGCGCTAATATGCGTTGACCTCTTAATGTAATTAGTAACACATGGCGATACAAGCCTTGGCAGATAGGTACGACGCATAATTAATTATAATATTACGTTATGTAACAAATTTGATAATAACGCTAGACATTAGGGATCTCCTAATGAATAAGTAAAGACAAGTTGAAGGTAATATTAAAATTATAGTTCATGATATAACGATAAAAGAAAATACAATTATTTATAATTGTAAATGATTTTTTTTTTATGGTTGTTGTTAGCTATAGCAATCCACATGCATTGAGATCACTAAAATTCAAATTATCAAATTTAAAATTGTACAGCGCATCAAACAAAAGTTGACCAGTGATGAAACCTGAACATTACAGTTTCGTTTTAATTTTAAACGTGATTATAAGATTGTTTTTCATGCTTATTTAAAGAAAAACCTACTGAAATTAAATCCATTTTCCTGGAGGATTCAAGGGAAAATAAGACGTGGAAGATTGTGTTAATTGTGTTCATGAGACGATTATTTTTTGTCTTTGAAATAAAGTATTGCTTTCAAAAGGAACCTCCGATAAATTTCCGTCAAAAAGTTTCCGGTATTTACTTTTGAAAAGTATTTTTGACCTTCGTAAATATAAAAGGTTTTTATCAGTAAGTATCATATTTTTTAAAGATTGTGGTGTTGATATGCTAATTACTTGGATGATCTAGAAAAGGGATTCCTAAACTATTGAGTAACTCAGACCCCGGACCCAGCCATATTTCTTTAAAAATCATATTTATTGTTTTTTCTTTTTGATACAAAATACTTTCTTATTTAATAACTTAATTAGTATTCATTTATGTCGACCCCTAAGAGTTCATTTGACCCCAAGGGGTCGATATAGACCACTTTGGGAATCCCTGGGAATCGACTTGAATGTTAATGATTTTTTTACTTTTATGTACTCAGCTTCAGAGTAAGCTGTATAGCACTATGTCACAAAAAGAAGTTATTTATTGTTGGGTGACAACATTAAAAGATACTTAATAGTTGATATGACATGGTACTTAAGTGTTAAGCTACTTTGAAGGTCGACAATGCATTCACACAATTTAATACTTCATAAATGGAATGTAATAGTAATGGAGAGAATTTACTTGGGTACTATATATTATATAAAGAAATTTAAGTAAATGTGTATGTAATTTACTTATACAAATATAATACATTAAAACATATACAATATCATGGCGAATATTCTCGACCAACACAAGACAAGAAATAATACTCTTTATTTATATGGCAATAAATTATTCTAGAATATTTCAAAGAAACTTAGTTCAAATGAATGAGTCTATAAAAAGTTAACACTTGGCACAACTCAAACAAACTTCTGAAAGGTTGAAGTGATCGATGATCATTTTAAAAATTGTAAGTATGTAGTAATATAGTTTTTATCATAATAGTATATTTTTGGTTAAGTTATATTTAAACATTTAAAGCTCTCACAAGTACTATAGACTTATTTATTCCCATCGGGAATTTTCCTTCAGCGAAGGGAACACAATGACATTACATCATTCTAATTAAGAAAGCTAATGAATAATATCTCTCATATAGTATAGGTAATCAATTTAATTTCAGACGAATCCTAATTAACCTATTTATTTATCTAATTTACCTATTACTTAAGATTTAAAATTGGATTAAGGATTGGTTTTGGTATTGTGATTTCAACTTACTATTTAGAGAGAATATCGCAGAAATTTTGTTTATACGTAAGTAACAAATTGGCGTCCAAACCATTGAATTCTTATTCATTTAACGTCGCACATGACCTTGATAAGTAATGGAAGCCTAGCTAAGTAACTGCGCACAGATTAATTTAGTTAAACACGGACTCATGTCTTCACTTAATTTAATAGTTCCGTATATTTCATTAATTTTAGTTGACACGTCACTTTTAAGTAATAAATGACGCAAGCTTCCTTCATTAAGATGTAGGCTTATGACGCAAGCCTACATCTTAAATGAAGAAAGCTAATTAACATTACATCATATTGTTTTTCTTAATTAAGCACGGTAATTGCAAATTTGCTGTAGCAAGATAATTAATCGTTTCACTATTAAATCAACTTACAAAGAAAATTAGTAACTCGTTTCTTGGATTTACACCTAAACCTAAAAATACTGTTATAATACACGAGAAGTTCTAGTCCATTTCTCTTATACGCAAATCATACTAATTATCTCGATATCAAGTAGAGTCTGTTAGTACAAATATTCATTACGTTATTCGGTCGCTTCCCAAGGCAGAAAAAACGATTCCATTTAATAAATAATAATAATCAAGAACAATATTTCTCTCACTCTCGCCAATTATCTAGCTCAAATTAAGCATCACTAAGATCTGGTATAATGGATACTGGACTTTGATCGCTTATTCGAAGGTACAAGACTGCGTGGCAGATCACCTATCCAATAAACCGACCAGATGAAATTGGATATAAACGCAATTACAATACTGTTCACGAAGTGCCACGAATATATTTGAAAGCAAGCGAACACAGCCTCCAATCCTAGTAGTAAGTAATAAGCACCGTTCATATAGCAGACATATTAAAGCTAAAGAAATCTATGTATACATAACAGATAAAATACATTTAAAACTTTAAATTATATAAACAACGATAATTTTAAACTATCGCACAGATGATTAAACTTGCTTGTACAAGACAAAACATAAACTTTGCTAATTGAGAGCTGAAATATAACTCGTTCAAAAGTTTAACGAAGTGTTTTAATAAAATAACTGTAACAGATACAATTGTAATAATAAAATGAAGGCTTTGAATTACCTGATAAAATAAAATGACTTCAAAAAAGTTTTGGAGGAAGAAGTTTCGACTGTTTTTTTTATGTTTGTTACGCGATTATTTATTTCTTTTTTTAGTCTGAGCCGTTTCCGTTGTGACTAACTCAGCTAAAGCTGACTTGATTAAAGTAAATAATAAATTTTGACTGACCCATCCAGTGATCAACAATGCTTTGTATTCGCTATCGAAAATAGAGAATTGGAACGACAACGAGCTCTACCATTAAACTCGAATCAGTGGATAGTAACTCCAAAAGATAATAATTGCACATTTATCATCAGAGTCCTATCGTTGACGCTGATGCATAGGAACTGCTTCACCACCGAAATGAACGGAAGATAAGAGCTCTCGTTGTTTTAGAAAACTGTGTTCAATCAAACGTTATAAATCAATTTAAAACGTTTGATAGTTTGGAATAATACAACATTTTCCATTTGTATCTATAGACTGAAATTTAATTACGTGAATCTGAACTGACGCCATGGCCCCGGCGGAAGCGGAAGCCTTTGTTGCTGACTTCCGGTATAAACAAAGCCGACGCTTTTGAAAATAAACTTTATTAAGTGCGTTTTGCACGAATTTCCAAAGAGCTTCGCTTTTATTGGGGACAGTGTTAATGATGTCATATTTCAAACTGTCTACGCACTTTATGAATAAGTTGTAATACATGAGAACAAACCAAGTTTTTGTGCACTAAATCTATAAAATAGAAAAATACCTATAAAATTTTAATAGTCTGATGTCTGTAGATTATAACAACAGTAGTCAAAAAAAACCGTCATCAAAATTTTTGTCTGTCTGTCTGAATGTTTTTACTAGCATCAAGCAAAAACTACTTGGAGTTAAATGTAATTTGATCAATATAATGTAACGTAATTTTATATTATTTAAAATATAGGCGGCTCATTTGTCTGGGTAAAGTTAATAGGATGGTTGTCTGCCTGTCTGTTTGTATGTTTATAGTGGCTTCACGCACAGAACTGCTTCATGTAATTGATTGCAGTTGTCAACGATGTGTTTCTACTCTTAAAAATTGGCTCCATTTTCTATCGAAAATTATCTTTCAGATACTTGACTTAATTTCAATGTAAAAGATGTCGCGAGTAAAGTTAGTTAAAATATAATATAACTCTAGCTCATATCATTTCTTTTTTCACTTGCAATTTGTAAGCCAATATTACTGTCTTCTGAAACAAATTTTATATCGACATTTTCAACAAATTTGAAACAGTACGAGATATTTAATTTTGAATCTTAAGTTGCACAAGATAAAACCTTTCTTAAACGCATTTCGAAAAGTAAAATAAATACGTCAAGTGACTCCAAAGAGGGGTGCGAATTGCGAAACTTTTAATAGCCTTATTTGATGTGAGTTCGATAATTCGATTATTCGGATCCAAAGCGAAAACTGGTCATTATCTGGAAAGTCGAGCTTATTAGAGCCTTTTTGCCAAGTACTGGAAATGAAACTGGGATTGCAAAATCGATTTTTTATTTAGCACCATTATTGGGAGACGAGAATAACAACAAACAAAAGATTAACCGCGGAGCTAAGTTAATTTAGTAACGTTACACATTTATTTGAAAACTGCCTCAGTGGTCTAGTGGCTGAGACCATCTACTTCAGATTTGGCAGTCTAAGGTTCAATTCCCAGTGGAGGCAGATATTTTCTGCCGCTAATACTATTTACTACGACTATCAGCTAATCGTGCGTTCCGATGAACACAAAAGTTAGATATTAAATTTTGATTGACCCATCCAGGGATCAACCATTGCAAAAGTTGCTTTGTTTTCTCAATCGAAACCAGAGGGCTAGGACCTAAATGCCAACGAAGTTTAATAACGTTACGAGTGTGAATAATGTTAAGCTATTATATAATACAACTATTTTTTTATGTATTTTTTAATAAGAAGTGGTTGAGTAGAGGAGTCCATATGTGAAAATAGCTTGTGAAGCATGCAACATACTGCCCTAGCCACCCCCACCTTGCTGGTCCAAAAACTGATTTTTCACGCCACTTTTAAAGGAACCCATGATATGTATGTATGTAGAGCAAGGTCACCTCATTATGTGAGCGGGGAATTTCAAAGTGATTGAGAAAGTTTTCTCTGTTTGTTTTTGTGTTCAGATATTTTTCCTCTTTATTACGAATGACTTGAACAAAGATATTGTTATTAATTTATATGATCCAATTTCGTCAGTAACTCTGCTACTAACAAACAAGTAAATTTGCAAGGATTTGATTAAAATCGGTATTTGTTCAAAATAAAAATAAAACTGGTCTATACTGACTGATTCATAGACGATAAAACAATAACTGTAGACGTGAAAAAGTTTTAAACTCTTATCATGATATAACCAAACGTAACTCACAGAATCTCCTAGAAAATTGCGACTCGAACCACAGGAACTAGTTCAACAATGTTCGCTGCCGTTCCAGCGTCACCTCATAACTTTAAAACGCTCGTGCTTAAAAGCTTACTTAAACTAAAATCAAATCAAAACACAATTACAGTTCATATTTGCGAACACATATAGGGGTATCCTAAAATAACAGAAACCTCGGAATTCGTAACTAACGAAAACATGTTAGGAAACTTTGAAGACTCGAAAGTAAATAAAACTTATCCATACCCCTTATCGTGGGTCGTACAACGTCAACAATTATGAAAGGAATAACATTACAAGGATTACTATTAAAATTTGAAGCATTCTGTTACACTGGACACAAAATTTAAAAAAAAAAAGTATTTTATCAAACTGTGCCAGTGTAACAGTATTTCAAAATTTACTTTTTAAATTCTAACAAAGTTCACATAAGTTCACATCAAATCGGGTACAATAGCGCGGCGAATAGGACTGATATCAGACTTTTCTTGCAGACAGAAAAATGGTTCGTTTTACTAAAATAATCAAAATGAAATTTTTAATACAGTAATATTGTTGATCACATAAACAATATACTATCTGGGGTATATAACAATGTGCTTTAAACTCTATTTATTTATTTATTTTAAGGGCAGTCAACAAAAACACATACCAACAAAAGATATTTAACTATAGCTTAGACATTAAATTAAGTACAGTTTTAAAGACAGCCACGGCATGCGATGTGGACTAACAGTTATAATTATAATATCTACTATCAATATTAAATAATAATAATATATAGTAATATCAATATATTATATTATCTACACCGAATGACGGCTTCATAGATTTTTATAAAAAACTGACATTATCTGATTGTTCCACGCCGCTATACTAAACGGTAAGCTTTAATGCAGATACACCTCCAATTTGCCAGTTCAAAGGATGCCTTATGTCGCCTCGTTTGAAGAACTTCGTAATTTATACTAGATATGAATGTTTGCAGTCCCTGACCGTGTCCAGTACTTGTGCGACGGCAAATCATTATTTTTATAATATGTGTATTTCAAAACTTAAAAAAATATAAATGTCCTAATCTGTGGTTTGAGCACAGTAACATTGTATCTAGAGTGCTAATAAAAGTTTGCGAAATTGGTAAATAGAGTAAAAATACCTTTTTTGGCATAAAATTAGCTACGTATACTTTCCTCCTAGTATTGGAACAGTGCTAAATGAATTATTTAGACAATAAATTGCCTTGTATTAATAATGAAAATGTTAGTTTAAATAACATAAGCCCAAAAAATATATTGCAAGATAACGTAAAAAGTAATATAGTCAGGCCATGGTTTGTCAATGCTTAAGACTTAAATTAGGACCGTTTTCTATTTCCAAAAATCTTAGTAATAAAATTACAGCAATGAATGATTCATTGCCGTAATTTTATTTTCAAACAAAATTTATTTTCTACAGTGCTATTATCACTAAAGTTCTCTAAGAAATGAACACAAAAAACTGAGTCGAGTGAAATAAGTATTTATCATTTAAGTCCTTGTGTTTCGGGGCCCTGTTTTTAGATGGTACGCCTGTTCGTTGTCTGCGGCTTTACGTTTATTTATTACTCCGTTTTACTTCTAAAGTGTGTCGATGGCGAAAAACTTTTCTGTATAAAATAAAGCTTTAAATTAAATGGATGAATTAAATAATTTATACAAACACCTAACATAAATGGAGATATTTGGCTAGGGTTCGTTAGGTGGTCTTGGGATTTTTTAGACCCCTGAGATATGTGAAACATAATACGAGCCTTGCGTAGACCTTTGAACCTTATTGGTGCTCTGAACAGCAGCGACATTAGTAACGAATACCTTTGATTTCAGCAATTGCATCGTGACTTAACGACACAGTGCTTATTATCGCTTGTAACTTGGAGTGTACCTAAATTCCTTAAGACTTCCTTGCACGAGCACGCGTGCTGGTCTATGGAGGTTCACATTCACTGTCTCCAAGTCTACTTTACTCACGAAGAGATTTCTTGACCCGCTTTTTTATTGCACAGCCAGAGTGTGTAATTTCTTAACCTCGGTATTTCCTCCAATATAAAGAGTTCCTTCAAAAGACAAGTGAAAGGGTTTTTAGACTTATTACGTAGAGGTGGCTTGGTCATTGTACCGCATGCTGTTCTAACTATCTCATTAGATTACTTCCACTGCTTACCATCAGGCGGTGTCGAGTTATTTACTGTGTTTTTTATATTAAAAAAATATTTAAGCAGAAGTTTTAGTTCAGATCTTAGATAATATGTGTTACTGATAGTTTGTATAAAGCCTGTTTTGTTTATATGTCAGTTTACTTTTTAATATATTTTGATACTAGATTGTTTTATATGTTTTGTGGTTGTTGTCAATATACCGGTGACGAGTAAAGACGTGGTTTCCTTGTTTTTCCCACTTCACTCCAAATACAGTCCACAGGCTCCCCGAGCTAACTACCGTAACAATATGATAAAATAATGCAATATCGATTGTGTTGCTGAAAACAGATTAGTATTTATTAAAGATACGTATCGTGTAGTAATTTTAGAACATTTGGATAGAGTTCTTTACTACCATAACTCTATCAGCAATACAATACTGATAATATACCTATAATAGTTTGATGAATAAGTTTCTGATTATCACCTTTTTTATTAATTCATTGGAGTACCTTCCTTCAAGTAGTATCTAGTAGTATATCCTTCTATTCCTTCACTATGTTTATTGAGACTATATTGCGATCACAACGTTTTATCATTGAACTTCCCAAGTCAAACATTTTACTACATAGCAGTACAAAGCAATAGAAACTATCTTGGTATCGAGTTACTTCTGTGATCATGTAGTTACGACAGCGACATAAATACTCTTTGGTTTTGATAGGTCAACACTAATGTTGAATGCATGATTTCTTATGCTATATTAGAATGGTCTTATATCTTTAAAAAAATATATGATCATTATTTTAATGGTGGTTTTATAAAATGCTAAGTTATCTTCCAATTATTTTTAATGGTTAATTTCAAATGCATAATTAATTCATTTTCTTGTTTAAAATGCTTTCTCTGTCTTGTATTAATTGGAAAGGGACCATACAACAGCCATTATTGGTCAGTTGAAAGTTTAATATCATCTTTATAACTGGGTTGGGTTAGGAAGTAATTTTAGTTATTCGATTTGCTACTTGCTTTAGTAGTAGATTAGTTTAGTGATTAGTGGGAACAATTCTTTAGGAAGCGTCATGTATAAAGCAAACATTGTATCGTATTGAACTTACTAAAGATATCTTGATGTAGGGCCAGGATTAATTGCTCCCGGAGCACGTCGACCCAATGGGATCTTTTGTACTAAAAATAACATTTCTAGTCTGTCAACTATGATATCGACTAAAGATGTTTTTGTCGACCATTTTTCCCACCAAGTCGAATTGCAACAGTACGGTTATGTTATGCTCCAAACTCTTCATATGTACGTAAAAGAAAGAAGAAGACTTAGAATCGGGCAACACCTTTCATAGTGAAAACTTGCCCATTTAAAGAGATCACAAAACCACAATTTAGTCCAAGTAAAATCGGCACTTGGCGTAGTGCCACTTGTTCGAAACTTGAAGACAATGTGTTCGCTTGCGAAACAAACTTCCTTTCGAGACCACAAGGCTACAGGAAACTGGGATGGGGAGTAAACATGGATGATAGTATCGTTTCCGTCAGTTTGACAGGCGCGAGTTGATGGATTGGTTTATTGTTATTAAGTCATATTTATCGTTTTTATTTATTTCTTGGCAAGCAGTATCCAATTGGTCATAATAATAACAAAATTACACAAATTTTCAAAGTTTATAAATGTCAAAGTATATATAAACAATTTGTAACACATAGAATGTCACGTTACTCATGTTTGACTTGGGGATCTAGAGCAGTGACGAGTATCCACAATTAAAGGTCTCGTATTTTGTTGGAACCAAACTTATTAAAACGCCTGGGGTAGCACCTGACATCGCGCAATCAAAGTAGTATAAAATATTTAGAATCAATATAGTTTCTAATTTTTTATTTACATACGAGACATATTTTTGCGGTATAGTAGATCTTTGACTCATGGTATATATTTTCAACCTTATATATGTTTTTATGTAAATAAAACGAAATAAAATCGATATATTTATAAATATATCACTTAAACTAAACTTAAAATTGAATATTCAGGAATATACTGTAAAAACTATCTTTAATATAAACGAAACCACAACGTATTAAGAATTGGTGTTCAATCACAATAAAAGTATAGATTAATAGAAATTCTAAGGAATATTCAACATGATGATAAAGCTTTTAAACCCGAAACTACTTCAAGAATGTTACAACTGTACCAAGGAAGTAGAAGGTTAATCTGTTTTATTGTAATAAAATAACGTACTATTATTATTCACTTGCACTTTTCTCAAATTTGTAAGATATACTTTATAATGAAATATCCGAAGAAATCATAAAACCTGAAGATAAGGAAATAGAGGTTAAACTATAGATGTTATTCAAATACTTTGATGTGGTAAATAATACTCTAAGTGCCTAAATTTAAGTATACATGCATAAATTCAGAATTTTCATTGACAGTCTAAAATCATCTTACTGCGAGACGTTCCTTATGATTTAATATGTGTTCTAGCTATAACATTACCGCTGGTAAAATTCGGGCTTGCAGATAAAAGTAAAAGTATAAAAGATAAAGGTCGGAGAAACCAATCGGAGATCACACAAAGTCTAAGATTTTCGTTTGTTTACAGGTTTAGTGACTGGCGAAGCAACTTACAATATCTTTTTTATTATTTCTAACGGGGTAGCTCTTGGTAACTTACCTTTGGATTTCTCAACCACCTTACCTCCATCCACATTTGTGACATTTGCGTATATATTACTTTAAATATGCTCTTGTGTTTTGGTACCCATAAATTTATTGTCAAATCAATAGTGAATAAAACGCCAACAGAGACTGGAGATGGATTTTTGCACCGAACGAATACGTAATATTACGTATTCGTTAAGCTCACTTTCGCTCGCTTTCGTTATTTTTAATTAAATAGTTACAGACCATTGTTACGGCAAAATCACAAGTGATTCAAAGTGAGCGCTCTCTTAACGAAATTTAATTGAACTGGTATCATGAGGACTCATATTCGATGCTATTGACATAATTCCCACTCTTTGTTTTATAGGGTGGGCGATGAGTAGCCCCTTTATATCAAAATGAATAAAATATGCTACTTTTCTATCTTGCATTATAAAAAATTTCAACAAATTAAATCACAATTGTTATATTTCTGATATACCTAACTACCATTCACGCATAGAAGCTTATGCCAAATCCGTCCTAGCTCCGTCGCTTCGATTAATGAAAAGACCCGAATTCCGCTCGAGCTGTAATCCATTTAGCACCTCAACTTTAGACGAATTTATCGTAAAGTTCAGACTCTGTCCCGAACAAATTTCGAACTGATTATGCCTATTTATTAAATACGAAAAGCAGGCCCTTCTTTTCTGCTTTTTGAACAAGCATTATGTTAAATTTACTATCTCAGGTTACTTGGAGTAGACGAATAGAATTAAACATCAAAATTCTAAATCTGGACACATTCTACTGATTCTTTTCTCGTTTTAGTCGCTTGATACAATTCATTCTACTGTAAGTCATCGTTAAAACCTTTCTTTTAATTACCAGAGTCCCAACGCCATTATACCGATTTATTTATACAGCTATTTATTATTGTATATATAAACATAAAAAATCTAAATTAATTTTTAAATAATTCAATCGATCTTAAATTTGTAATCGTAACCAAGGCACTACATGTATACGTATTAAATTGACCACTGGGTCTTAAATTTAATATTAATATATTTATATATAGTTCAAACACTATTTCCTTATCTTCTTATTTTATGAGTTCTCCCAAAGTTGAACACTGACACAAACACAAACTAACACTTTTTTCTGATGTTGGTAGTGATAATGTTAATATTGCGTGTATATAGAAGAAGGTCACAACTAATTGATTGGGACATCTGCTTGATTAGTAAACTTTGTCATAAGCTTCCAATTTTTGTTTGATTTGGACTTAGGGTTAAAAAGATACAAGGACTGACCTTGACAAATTCTATTTTTCTTTTTGTCAAACACTTTTAAATATTTAATGTTTTCGTTCACAATCACTAATAATTCATTAACCAAAGCAAAACAACTAAATTACGAACGAAATTAACGAAACCCTACAAAAAATAAGCAAAAATAATACAATAAGTTATACAATTTAAATTTACTTTTTTGGAATCGGTGCTTCACCTTCTATTGTTTCTGGAAACAATTAAGCACCAACTCCAAAAAAATTTTTAAATTGAATTATTTTGCATATTATGTATTTTAACTCTGTTTTTATTTTTGCTTAAAAGATTTTTTCACAATTTGTTGGTAAGTTTCTAAGATCAAAATATGTGTGTCTTTGATTAATAATACTGAAATAGCTTTAGATAAAAAGTAACATGTCATTAAAATTTAAGTTGCCCTCGATTTACCTTGCATCGTCAGATCTTGACTTGGTAACTATGTGACCTTTCTATCGAATTAAATAATGAAAAAATTAAAATTTCAATTGTCAATCAATTTTTAAGAATCGGTTCACAATTAACAATGAAATCAGTGAACATACATACAAAAAAAAATATAGTAAAATGTAGAACTTCCTCCTTTTTTGGAAAATAGTTAAAAAAAAATTAAACTTCCCACTTGAACCTTTGTGATATTGAAATGCTTTTTAAATTGAGTGTAAAAATCTCAATAAACAAAATCCCTGTAATATGTATTTTTAATAGCCATTTTCATAAAATATTCAAGAGCAATAATCCTTGAACGAAACTATTATATAGCAAAAGTGTTTATTGAGTAGGACTTTTATAACCGTAGCATTACCGTTATATTTGCGAAGGTACGATAAAATAACTTGAATATTTCGAATAACAAAATAGTTTTTATGACTTTCTTATAATTATATCACTTTTATTGTCTTCAAAGCGGTGACGTTATGATAAGGTAGCTGCCTTATTATATAATTATTTAATTTATTAATTAATCCGGAGATATTACCAAATAAAAAATGTTCTGAATGATAATTATTTTTCACGTTTTATCTTTAAAAAAATAAAAATTGTCTCTTCGAAAATGTTACGGTAGTTAGCTTGGGGAGCCTGTGGACTGTATTTGGAGAGAAGTGGGAAAACAAGGAAACCACGTCTTGACTCGTCACCGGTATATTGACAACAACCACAAAACATATAAAACAATCTAGTAGCAAAATATATTAAAAAGTAAACTGACATATAAACAAAACAGGCTTTATACAAACTATCAGTAACAGCCAATATAATATTTCAATTTCATAAAGATGTGGGGTGCCTGTTAAGAATATATATATTTATTTTTTAAATGTTGACAAAAAATAATTCTAGTTACCATAAATATCCTAAGACTTTCAATCTCAAGTTTTAAGCTTGAAAATTCGGAAATAAATTGTATTTTTGTGGCGGTACTAAGTCACGCACCTTATATTTTATGGATGAAGGAATTGATGGGTGATTCTGGTTTGTCACGCTTGTTAACATGAGAAATGGTTTATGGAAAAATAAATCTTTACTGTAGTATTTTACGCCATATTTTTGAATATTCTTATGTTTGAACGTTACATTGTTTTTAAATCAAATTATCATTAAAGTCTGTAATATGAATAAGATTTGACCATCAATTCTCTCCTGATCTTGTAAGGTACCTGCACTCAAATAAATTAATTATTAGCAACTAACTTAATTAATATAACCCTTAATTAAGAGTCAAAAAGTATTCACCTGATACTCCAAAGAAAATTAATGTTGGATCCAGACATAGAGAAAATATCGTTTATTGAACTCGGAACTCGTCTAGCAAGCAGACGATTTCAATTTGCGTCAATGATTCTATTACGGCATACGATGGGTGAGTACTTAGAGCTCTAGCACAGTCGCAGAGAAGCGAAGGCTATGATTTGTAGTCTATTTATATTTTATAGAATAGAATATATCTTTATTGTATATCAAGCAATCCAAATGGAAATACATAAGGAGTAATTTACTAAGTACAAAGAGTACCTTATAAGTAATTTCATTCATGGCGATGGCGATCCTTTTTCTTTAAACTAGTTCAGTTTCAGTAGTGAATAAATAGTTATGAGTACTTGTATCTTTTTCATAAAAATATTCAATGTAGGAAAAATCTTCTATAAAATCTTTAATGCAAAATCGAAATGAATAACATTTAAATAATCGTACGAAAGATATACATATAATAGTCAGAATATCCCAAAAACACTGATTGTTTGATAATTTTATTATTAAAATTGTAAAATAATAAAACATGGGAAAATTCTATATAATTCGTTGCTAGGTTACTACACAAGATCGTGATGCCCGTTTCAGCGCAAGCGTGCAAAATTAAGGATGGCGACCATAAGAGTTGCAATAAGGGCTGTCGAATCAGCTGTGTTACACACATGAATATATTTCACACGATTCAATATATGTCATATCTGCTAAATAAATCATCTTTAATATTGTTAACGGAGTATTTTTTAGCCTTCGTCTCACCCGATGGTAAGTGAAGATAAGCCCAAAGTTGGATACGAACAACACCCGGATTTCGAAACTAGGCTTTAACTGCTGGAACACAAAAGTGCTGTTAACATTTTGGCATGGCGGCCAATTTTGGTAACATAGGTGGCTTTAAGCGCGGCCACGTGTGTGGGGTTTTCACGCATGCATTGTATAGGCCGCCAAGTCAGGGATTGCCCAAGTAACTCTGGGCAATCTCCATTAGCGCGAATCACGGCCCTAAGTTTGGGCTGCCTGGGGGTGACTAGGTGAATTGCTTCTAGTATTTGTTAGTATCGCTTCCAGTGTACACACGCATGACATTTGCGCAGACAATTTACTTATCGCAGTACAAAATGTTTGAATTAGATATTGTGGCAGACGTGGGATGCGATCGTTAGTCTCCTATACAAACGCTATTAAAATGTTTTTATTTAGAATCACAGACGAATATTTGATTTGTGGGGTTTTCATTAAAGTAATAAGTCGAAACAATAGTCTTAAATTTTTTATCTGTCTGTATGCTTGTACACATGTAACGAAAACTTAGTGAATGGAATGGAATACAGTTTTTCTCATTTAAATATTGTCCTTATTTTACCTCAGACTATGTAGATACTTAATTTCTTAAGTAAGAAGTAGCCTGTCAAAGCCCGTTATTAATAAATTAAATACTAACTTCACTATAGTAATAAAATATGAAACCAATTTTCACAGAATAATTTATTTTTTAAGTAGAAGTTATAAAATCTAAGTATATACGTATTTAATATTTATAAAAACACATTGAACTCAAATCAACAACTCAATGCTTAATAAATATCGCTAAAAAAGAAAAGGTCTCGTCAAAAAACTATATCTCAAACTGGGTACTGAAAAGGTCCTTACTCAGCACTGCTCACAGCTGTTACCATATGCGACGCTAATTCACAGTGAAGCCATTTAAGATTATATATAATGTGAGGTGCAAGAGGTTCGCTTTTTAAATATGTTGACTAGAATTATTTTATTTTTATCTGACTTCGTATGCTTGGTCTAGTGGCCAGTAACTTTGTCTACTTAATCAGAGGTCTCGGGTTAGAACCACGTATGTTGAGTACGAATATTTTTTACAGATTCATGAATGCTTGTATGTTTATTTAGTATATATTGGATTTTATATACATATAACCGATAAAATATTTTATTCTTCTAGTATCCACAAGACAAGCTCTTAATTATGCTTAATTTGAGTTAGATAATAGGTGTGAGTGTGAGAAATATTATTACTATATCTATAGTGAACGAAGTTTTAATATCGATTTTACTAAATAAAATTCTATAAATCCCCGAAACAATTTCATAAAAATCTTTTTTTATTGACATACTCATGAAATTTGAAATTCTTCTTTATTTACTAGTTGCCTAAAATAAATAAAACGTCGTAAAATCGTGTTATATATGTGTACTGTGTAGCTGGTTGCTACACAGTACACACCCTAAATAACGGTTATTTACAAAAATATGTTTTCTATTATATCGACATTTAGTATGAAATTAATTTATTCATGAAAATAAGACCAAACACCTTATGTTTGGTTTTATTTTAAATAATATTTTCATTTATAAAATGATTCATAAATAGTAAGGACACAAACTTTTTTCACTTTTTAACTTTAATACACATTGTAGGCAAACTACCTTTTCTATACACCAACTGAGCATGTTCCCCTATATCTTTCATATTTGGGCCGTGACGCAGATTGCAGCATTTTAGTGTGAAGTAAAAGTTAGTAAGTATATTAACAAAGTATGAGCGTCATCTGGGCATATCTTGTCTCCGAAATGTAAACTCAACAGTAATTTCTTAGTTGGTTTTGTATTGGTGTCTAATCTAATCTACCTTAAGCTCCCCAATTAAAATTCTCTTGCTTATTATATAATACAATTGCTATATTACTAAATGCAATTTACGAAATAAAGGAACTGTAAAGTAATGAATTATTTGTACATACACAAAGTCAATCGATGAACAATATATTCGCTAGTAAAAGTTTTCGAAGTAAGTTTTATGGAATTAATATTTAAATAGCGAAATTGACATTATAGTTCATCAAATTGCTATTTTAAACGTTTGCCAGCGAAGTTCGCCAGACGATTTAGAATGGAATATATCCAAAAGTTAAAATTATGTTACTTATTTGATATAATATTAAGAATTTTTTTATTGAATTTCAATTTGAGGAATAGAGCCTATTTCATTTATGTCGCTCAGCTGAATATAGAAAGATCAATTCTGGAAGTTTCGTTAAATAATAAAATATGGAACGAAAGTATTCAGCAGGAGACCAAAGTGTGATATAGTCTAGAAGTGAAGTAAGCTTAAGTCGCTGTAGATTGGGCATATTAAACATATCTGACGCAGAATCTATGAAAAGATGAAAATATGGTGTTGGACTGCTGTGTCGCATGCTGCATCTTGCATCTTGCATCTTCACATTTGGACTCTTTTTGCTTTCTCGAGTCATTTGCTGAACTTATTATAATTTAAATGCAAGTTATAAATGTTATATTCAAAAACTGATCTTGCGGTGTACATTTTTATTAAATTTAAGTTCGTATGCCTTTATTTACAAAGGAAGTCAGCGCAATCTGTCCAATAATAGCAATAATAGTAGGGTTACATCATAACCCAGAATAAAACATGGTGAACCCTCGTGACCCTTTAGATTTACGACTACCCATAAGTCTGAAACAAGGGTTGCTTGCAATATACCTTATGTTGCAGTTTAAAATAACTTTTGTACAAGTACAAAAATAAAACTGCAATTTCTTAACAGCATGTAACCTTTATTGCTTGCGTATTAAGAGATATGAAATGACAAAATTGGTCGCCCGTTATATTTGTAGCTTATTTTGCAAATGCGCCTGTCTATAGAGTTCGGTGTAAATGAAATATTTTAAGGTGTATTCATTTTTTTTTAATTTGAGTTTTCTTTTCTTCTACTTCTTATATGTTAAATAGAATAGCTTTTAAAATAAAAAACGGCTTCACCATTTTGTATCATTTTTGTTTTGTTTCGTTTGCTTTACTACAGAAAAGTTCAAGTCAATTTTGTTTCCAAGTATTTTGAACGATAAGCCTTTAACTTATATTCTTTCATTTTAGACTCGTTGCCATACTAATGATTACTTGTTATTGTATTTCATTTATTATACGACACTAATTAATTATTTAAATTATGATTCGAAATTTGTACCTTATTTAATATAGTAAAACGTCTTTATGTCAATTCGGATTATCTTTAATGGATTGCGTTCATAGCAAGTTATAGATTACCATTAATGTTCACCAACTTAGCTGAAAATATTCTGATTAAACTTAATTATGTTTTTATAAAGATTTCAAATAAACAAATGAAATATTTAAGATGTCGGAACCTTAGAGCTTGCAATTCACCCCACAAAACACATTGGACATAGTTTCTTCTTTAGAAGAAGTCACTATTTAATTTTTAGTATTACAACTTATTTTATTCCAATCTATTCGTGTTGTTATGTTTGTTACGGAATGTCTCATAGCTCGGCGTGGCTCTTCCTATTGGCTTTCTCTAACTGTCACTAATTCACTAAATCCTATTCACGCAACCCAGCAAAAATTACTTTGACTGATTGAATTTTTATAGACTTATAATTTTCAATTTTGCTGTTTTATCGTGGTCTGCTGTCTAATAATTAGAACCAGCTTCAGATCTAAAGTCCAGTGTTCGTGGGGGTCAATTCGGTTCAATCTTAAGTTTGTCACTATAACAATACGATAATAGTCCGTTCTTTTGTGGTTCTTAATAGAGCCAACAAACAAACAAAATCAAAACAAAAAACCATCAAAATTGTTATGGTGTGGTATTTTTTTCACCCGCCGTTTTGGACAAGGCGCTTCGTATAATTAAGATAGAATTTCACTGAAGGCAAGTTCGTTTAATCTTATAATTACACTTAATTATAATCTTGCAATTAACGAGTAGATGTTTGAAGCTGGAAAGAAAATATTTAACCACCAAATACTTTAGTAAAGGATTTTGTTTAATATTAAAATACATTATATTTTTATAAGTACAACTAATTACTATATTTATAAATATTGTATTAAAAATATAATTACATTATAAGATAATATTTAAGTTTTTAAGACTTGATGTTAAAGGAATAAAATGCTGAATATTATGTTATTTATTGGAAAAAATACACAATATTCTACTTACTTCAGTCTCTCTAGACCTCAAGTCTTAGTTCTAAGCCAAATGTTGCCGTATTAAATTAAAATTAAAAATTCCCAAACTTTACAAAAGAGCGCCAAACCCCAAACAGAAATCCACGATGATAGATTCCAAAAATGGAGAAAATTTAGTTAAATATACTATTTCAACAGCGTCATGGCATGCCGTAACATTATCTAAGATGGCATCATTTTAAATGTACTTGCTTAATTAGGTATCGTAAATAAAATCTTATATATTGATTAGTTGGTATTGTTTAGTTTCAACGGTGTTATTCTTAAGTTATACGAAATATATCTAAGTCTTACAATATGAAAGAGATTCCACTACATTTAAAGCAATAACATTAAACTTGTATGAGGTGTGTATCGCTTTATGCCTTTATCGAGAGGATGATTTATTACTGATCTCTACACTAGAAAATAATAAACGATGGCCACACATACCTGTCGTAGGGTGACCATGCTAATAGAAACTGTCTGGAAACTTCACAATCTTATTATCTTAGATAAAAAAAATTATGAGTCTGAAGTGGCATAGTGCAGGACACATTACAAGAAGGACTCAAATAGCTGCCGTGTACCGAGAGATACAGCGTTGGAGGACCTCCCTTAAAGTGAATCGGCGATCTGGGAAAAATCGCGGGAAGCCGCTTAACCTAGGCACATGTAATACTATAATGTTAAATTTATTTTTGGTATAGAAAGCTTACTATAAATTTTTAACAGACAAATACTTTTATATATATTATATGAGGAACTCGTTCCAGTGGATATCGGAAAATAACGACTAGTCGTACGTACTTAGGTAGGTTACAAGAATCATTTTAGGAAAAATATGATTAAAATATAGACATATATTGTCGCAGCCTTTTTTATAACATTTAAAGGAAAATAATTCCGAAATACATGATTTTATCGTAACTCAAGTCCTGTTATACTTTGATGAAGCCTAAAGTCTTCCTCGATAGATAAAATATTTAACACAAAAGGAACTTTTCAATTCAAACTAGTAGTTTTAGAGATAAGTATGTTCAACCAAATAACTCAAAACCAAACTCTTTGGCTTCATAATTTTAGTATTATATTAGAATACATTTGGGCCGTGAAAAAACTGCTGTTTCATTACGTAGGATACGCAGAGTGTAATTACAGAGCATGACAGGTATTAATAACCTGTACCTAGAAATTCAAAGCCTCAGCAAAATAAAATAGTTCATTTTGTTGTTAGCTATAAACTGTGGTTACCACCAATTAATTTTCTTAACCTGTACCTAGAAATTCAAAGCCTCAGAAAAATAAAATAGTTCATTTTGTTGTTAACTATAAACTGTGGTTACCACCAATTAATTTTCTGCCTCTGTGGTCTAGTGGCTGAGGTCTGAAGATCCGGGGTTGGCAAGAAAATCTTTGTTTTCACTGAACCATAGCCACAGCAAGCGACTGTTTTCATAAAATAAGAACTACTCTATCACGATGATTGGCACCAATCTCGACGCTTAATCGATTGTATTTTCACTTTTAGTCCATTGTGTTCGGCTCTATTTATAGTAATTTGTTTTTTTAGCGTAATTCGTTATATTAAAACCGATATAAAAACACTAAAAGGCAGAAATTAATCAATTTCAGAAGTTATCCAACAGTAATTATACTGTATCACAATATAGTTAAAGTTACAGCGTCAGTATGGTCGACTTGCCTGTCCGTTAATCGTTAGTTATAAATACTTGAATAGTTTTTTAAAAAAATTTGAAGAAGAACGCTCAATGGCGTACATCAACAGACCCAGACTTTCGAATAGAAAACAATTTTAAAAATCAGTTCACAGTTGACTGAGAAATTAATGGTCCTAAAATATACCAGTCCATAGTATCTTCTCCATTTTGATATCGGTTAAAATAGCTCTGAACAGTGATTCATATAATGTTTCCTTTTACAATTTTGGGATGACCAGAACGTTACAGCTGTCATACCCTTCCTATCTATTATACGTATGACTATTAGCGTTTTCCCTTTAAACTTACTTTATAAATTTTTCTACACTTCACTTTTGTTTGATATTTTCTTCAAATATGTTTGATAGGTTAGAAAATGATTCTACTGAAAAAAAGAAGAAACATGTTTTTCTAGAAAAAAAAGTGTAATTTTGGAAAAAACATATTTACCATCAATCATTATCACCGCCACCGACATCATTATCATATCAGTCCCATGATTTTCAAACCGATAGATCCTACGCTGTCCGCACCCAGCGGCTTCCTTAATAAATATCATTTACTAATCTATAAGTAAATTATTATGGCTTTTAGTAGCTGAAATTATCTAAAGTAACTGTATAAATCGATTATTTACTTGGACTAATAACTTAATATTATTTGCATTTGCATAATATATTAAATAACTATTTACAATCTTATTTCAGGAACAGTATTATTTGCAAACACGAAAAAAATTTGGAAGCATTAAGGGGTATATTTCTTGGCAAAAGGCTTTGGCTACAATCCACGCTATCAGATCGGGTTACACTCATTACGTAGATACGACAAAAGGGAAATTACAAACGAACCATGAAAGACAATTTTATATCAAAGTAAATTATAAATTTATCTCCTATATAAACTATTTTCTAATTCATCGCTATCGGTACCAACTTTCTATCGTTCCCAAAGGTGAGTCTGTGATCAAATACTTCATATAAGATTCTACTAGTGCTGTCTTTATTCAAGAATTATTTATTGAAAGATTACAATATTAAAGGATTATTTTAAAAAAAGTGAGACTGAAAATCTGAATTAATTGAGCATTTTTGTCATTAAAATTGTCCATCTACACATGAAAAACAAACATTTTATGTCAGTAAGACCGCTTCAAGAATACCATATACGTCAAGTGATATGTCAATACACTTGCTTGCTTGGTGCAATAAAACAGGATAAGGTAGACTAAATTGACTCTTATGTATATAGAAAGTTGAGTGATTAGCGCTTTGATGATGAGAAATATGGTACTCTATACTAAGCACGATACAAAAGAAAACAACACCTTGTTTCTTTTACTTCAAAATAAGTCTTTTGACTTTTTTTATACCCCGAATTCATTCTTTTATTCACGATCCTCCAAAAAATAAACCAATTACTAATCCAATAATTATTATTTAACGTAAGTACGTTTACCGCAACAGTTTTCAAAACGAGAACGAATGGTCAGGAAAGTTCTACTCTATATTTGGGACTGGAACGGAATCATTTGTTATGAGTTGCTTCCGTATGGCCAAACACTAAATTCATATCTCTACTGTCAACAACTGGACCGTTTTAAGCTAGCGATTGACCAGAAACGACTAGAATTGTCATACAGAAGCGGTGTTGTTCCATCAGGACAACGTCAAGCCACACACGTGTGTAGCAACATTGTTGGGAAATTATTATGCATCCACCATATTGTCCGGACCTGGCACCAAGTAATTACCATCTCTTTCTCACATTGCAAAACTTCCCGTGTGATAAGAATTTGGAATCAAGAGACGGTTGTGAGAAACAATTTTCGCCAATAAAGACCAAAACTCCTATCAGAGAGGCATTATGAAGTGAACTTTAAAATGGCAACATATCCAACGAAACAGTGCATATTTGACGCAAATTTGACAATCCAAAGCATGTTAGAAAGAATTTGGTGCGAAAATAAAGGATTTCTTTTTCCCTAACCTTTTACTTTCTTTTTTCACCATATTTTTAATAATTACTAGTTATAACAATATATTCAGTGAGTTACATAGTTATTATTCATTGCTTATAACAAATACATTATCAACTGTAATGAAAAAGGTAGCGGTAGTACTAACGTTTTCTATATTAACTTTCCAATAATCATCAAAGTACAATAAACCCGAAGCGCATTAAGAACTTTCAAGTGTAAATCATGGCTTGCTAATGAGTTCCGTCGTAATAAATCTTTTGAGTACTCATTAACTTGCCCCTGAAATATCAGCCCGAAATACTCTAATGACACCCATTAGAAAAGGACTCGATGACGCTTCGATACATTTTAAATGTCTCGTAAAACGTATAGATAAGACTAAAGTATTGCTTTTAAGAAAAAGTGTGATTGAATTTTTTCAGATGCTTTTTTCTGTTGAGTTTTAAAATATTTTGTTACAAACAAATATAATTTTAATTTATAAGATATATGGTTTTTAAATACAAATAAAATGTTTATTATTCGAACAATAGTAATTCAAAAGTATTAGAGATATTTAAAACTTAAAAAATAAGATAGTCCACAATAAATAAAATGGATTGGGTAAGCCTGCATAAATGCTCGTCCCTGCTGTCGGCAACGACCCTCACAATAATGTTATAGCGGCATGCTCGCTGCTAAAGCAGGCCGGCCTTTTTGCGCAATATGTCCGTGAAAATGTCGAACCGTAAGTATGCGAATATACTAGGGGAATTGCAATGTCGCGACAGCCTCAACAAAGCCTATAATGCATTAGTAACGTTCATGTCTAGTCAAGTAGAATGGGTGCAGTAATTTTTATTTGAGTATTAAACCCAGCGAATCTCGAGTCGAGTGGCTAATGCGTAAACAGCCATGAGCATGTGTATCACATGCTCATGGTTGGAGGAGAGGAGGAGTGCTGCTTACTCGCTGAATGTCTTACGGTGAATGATATGTAAAAATCGAGATCTTCACTGAAATCGAGCAACAAGCAAATTTCAACGTTATCCTCTAGGTCTTCTCCAACAATGCGATCTAGGTACTAATAACCAATAACTAATTACACTAATTATACATTTTTATTTCACATCACACGTAATTATAGTCAGTCAACAATGAGATGAAACAAATTGAAAATCTAAGCTATCTATCTGTAGTTAATGTTAAAATAATGTAGTTAATCTAATATATAGAAACAAAAGATGATCAACACCCAACGTCATAAATCCAATTTTTATTTTAATCCATTCACTATCCAAGGTGCCTAACTGTTGAACGTTCTTCTGGCTAGCATAAGAGATTCTTGAACTATCTCTAAAAATTTTACCACACTATGTTCGCTATTTGAAACACATATAGCTATCGCAGGACTGCTAGTAGAAATTTTGTTAGCATTACCTTTGTACTCAATTGTTTTATGTTATATTCATTATAACCTTTTATACCAAAATATATGAAACTTATTATTATTTACAAAATTAAAAGTGTAGTAAGTAAGTAACACTTATAAAAATGAAAACACAGCAATTTAGGAAAGAAACCATTCAGTTCCTAAAAAAACTTCAAAATTAGCCCTGATAAGTTTATTTACCTCAAATATATTATACATTCAGTGTTTCTGACGATTTCCGCGGGAGAAAGATATAAGAACTTTTCCTTGGTATTTGTTTGAAGAGAAAAAAAATTATATTCAATAAACACAAAGCGAACAACGAACGAGCAGGTACAATTCTTAGCCAATTTAATATTATAGAACTAAACAAAAAAGCAATAGGCGAAAGATACATTTACAAAGAATAAAGTATAATCATAAAGGACTGTTATCGTGTCGTTATGGGATTCATTCTGTTATAATAGCAATATTTCAATATAATGCATCGTTAGATATTATGTTGAGAATACGTGTACAGATATGTTGTATTGTTGGCTTAGAAAAGGAAAATATATTATACTTTTTACAATACTCAAAATGTTTTCAAAGATGTCTTTTATATCTTCAGCTGTTGCGTGGACAATAATCAATTTCTGTTTACTTTGAGAGTATCTACAAATGATATTTTTAAATTATTATTTGATAATGTCACACTTATTTTTAAACTATATTTACTTGATGTCTTATACTATTTTTTGTGATAAAATTCAGTAAGTACTGAATTATATAGTGAAAATTCACTTCAATTTTAATATATGTGAGCAGTAAGATTAACAATTAGCAAAAACAATCTACAAAGGCACAAACTTTGAATAAGAATGGAAACGAACCTTACTGAGATTTCCAGTTCCTTATAGATCGATGTCATAAGTAATTTTGAAAATATGTCGATCATCATCGATTAAATTAAAATTGCTCAATAGACATATACAATACCAGTCTAATGAAATTGATCCTTGTACTATTTCTACTATCAACTATATCTTGTACTATACATTAATATGCAACAGTGAAAAAAGTCCACATGTCTAGTCATAAGACTTTAGTTATGAATAACATACGCCTATAATTACGCCTAATTGTTGTTGTAAAGATCAGGGATAATTACGTATTGAATTAAATAAATGTTGGTGCGAGGTCAACATTTTCATAAAAGCTATGAAGTGCCGTTTTTACTCAAAATTAAACACATCTATATCTATATCTTTATCTAACATCTATATCTTTAATATTAAATCATTTTTGTGTCAACTTTTGGGTAGAGATGAAGCTGTAATTTAAATAATCAATTTTTTTTTGGACTGACTAATACTGTTGGCCGCAGATGGCCTTTACAGCGTTACCGGGGTTTTAAGGAGGCGAGAACCTTGGAGAGTCCTCAAGCCTTAAGGGGCGATTCGCCTCTGGAGGAGTTCTAATAGACAGGCATCACCACCGGGGGAGGTGTCCCACTGTCTCTTAGATTCTCCAGGGCGCTCGAGCCATGAGGGAAAACAATCAATTATTAGTTAAATTTTGTTGCAATAAAATAATAAAATGCAACAAAATTTAACATTTTATAATATTAGTATGTATTATATTATCAGAAGAATATTGAAGTAATTTAAGGAACAAACCTAAAATAACTATAAGTGGAAAACTGATCGAGTTATTTATATGTCATATAAAAATGGCGTTTATTTCCCAATATATAAATAAAATATTTATAAAGTTAAACATTAGCCTACAACAGTTAAATAGCTAAAAAAAAATTGTATTTTAATTAACAAATGAACGATAAAAATTAAGGAAAAAGCTTATTATACAGATGTGTGATGAGTTTAGTTCTCTATGCTATGTTATCTGCAGATATAATATTGAGACCGGCACGCTACTAATAATTATTTCAGATTATACTGTGCTCCGAATGACAAAAAACTTACCCAAATTACGATCTTGTCATGGATTTATTTCTTATCCTACGGTAATTCTTTCTTTACGGCTGTTTTCAATATTGTATCTTGAGTTAGGGGTAGGCCGAACTCGGGTTTGTTGCTATTCTTTGTTAATTTACAAAATAGCTTAGTTACCAAGCAACCTCTGCTAGATGTTGCTTGGTAACTAAACTGAGGTATGTCTGTCTCTAACTATAGATGGAATATTGAATCCAGCTGTTAATCTACAATTATTATATTCTTATAGACTTTGACAAGCCCTTGTATATGCCCTCATCATTTAGCTGGGAATCCAATATGAATATTATATTCATGCGTCCGTTACCACAATATTTTCGTGGCAAAAGAGAAAGGTTGTACTTTAGCTGTCATACCCTCGTTCTGATTGTTTCCGGGTAAGTAAATCTTTTATAAGTAGGTAAAGAAAGAAATAACTAATGAAGTAGAAAGAGGTTGGCAACTGAAAGCAGGTTTCTATACATATTTTTATATAATTAGTTTTCTTTTAATTCTATCTTTAGTATCATTAGGCGATGATAAGCAATTATACTTATTACGTCTGTGATCTAGTATTTAAACCATCTATTTAGAGGTCCTGGGTTCGAATCTCTAAAATATTTAACTTATGAAATACTTTCGTGATTTTTCAAAATCTAGACTTTTCTAGGAGTGATTATTTCAATATTAATGAAAATTTGTGTTTGATATATCTTTTAATTATATAATATTTTGTTTAACCATTACCACCATCAGGATAAGGTTTCTAGATTAAAAAAGAGCTAAAATAATTATTATACTAGAGATTAAAGTAACAAAGTCCTCTGTCACACACTAGAGCGTGGAACTCCTAACCAGCACACGTATTACCGCCTTCATACAACATGGGTTCCTTTAAAAGAGGCGTGAAAAAGCACTTTTTGGGCCGGCAAGTTGAGGGTGGCTAGGGCAGTATGTCGCTTGCTTCACTATGGACTCCTTTGTGTACTGAACACAGCGTTGTTATTGCAAGCTGTTTCTGATACACTAGTTTCACGTCACATCTCGTATTTACTAATGACTCTAATTTTCGAAGTATCTATGAATCGACCAGTATATTTTAATTTATATTATTGTTTTTATCGGTTGAAAAAAGTTTTATTTTGTAATAACCACACCATGTACATTAAATTTAAATACGAGTTTGTTAAAACAAAAAACAAATCATATTATCAAAAAGAAACCGGATGCCAAACAAGTGTATTTTAAAAATCGAAAACATTACGAAATATTAGGATATTCCCCTTTTAACAATGTGTAACAAATTATTATTAGAATCCCACCAACACTGCTCCACTTACCATTACGAAGTATTATTAAAGAAGTCTTCGAATAAATTAATTAAATAATTACGAAAGTTATTAAGTCATTTAAATAATTTCTGTAAAAAATTTGCGTTCATCACTTTATTTCTCACGATATTAAAATGCAAAATAAAGTCATAAACTAGCAACACTGTTGCGTCGGTAGGTTATTGTGGTGAGGTGGAATAGATATAAATGGCGGCACCTCATTTTTCAAAGAGTATTCTTCTGAGCACTAGCATAAGCTGAATTTATGCCCAAATTCTATGAGAATATAATTTAAAACTAACAATCAATGATTTCCTTTATATATTGTGAAGTGTTATTCCATTAAGTGAATCTAAATTCAACGATTGTGAAAAAAATAACCAGTTACATATGTAAAAGTATGTAATACTAAAAAAACCAAAAACTGGTACGCTATGTGTCGTGTAACTAAGTATACGTTTAATGTTTTGCTATAAAAATTTGAGGATTTTCATTTTGAAGTTGAAGCATTGATCAAAATGAACGGAGTTTCAATAGGAATGTTGATAAGAATTTTTGCAAAATCAATAAAAATTCTAAAAACCTTTGCATTATCAGTTTACTTACATTAAACGTAAAACTTTTGATTACCCACACAATGCATGTAAACAAAATCCATATAATTAATTTTATCCATGCGTGACGTCACGTGCAAAAAGTTTTTAGAGACAGAATGTTACAGCTCCTGATATAATGAAATATGTATACTCATAATTGGAATACAAAGAATTTAGCATAATCTTGTTGGACCTTGTATTTGTCTCCACAGAATACACAATTCTCGTATTCGGCAGTGTAGTAGATGTTCTAACAACTTCTAATCGATATTAGAGTGAATAAACTAATTTACAAAAACAATTATACTGTGTCGGAGTAAGACAATCTTTGATGATTCAACAAAATAATTATTAATAAGAATATTAACATGCAATGGCGTAAATAATTTGTGATTGTCTTTATCAACATATAAGGAGAAATTCTTGGGCCGCTTTTTCTCCAAAGCTAAAATATTCTTTGAACTGGTTTTTGGGTTTCATTGTGACAATTTAAAAGAACTAAGTAATTAAGTCCACTTATATAAAGAGGTATAGTATCTAAGAAATTAAATATTTAATAAATATTAAATAGTTCAAAATTGGTTAATGCAAATATATTTAGTGAGGCAATTACTATTTATCCAACAATAAACATTAAATTATTAGCTTTGACTATTTATCCGTAATAATATTTATTCAGTGTCAATAGCATCTCAAACTATGCATTTATTTAAATAAACTTAAGATAAACATGATGTGGATATGAAAATTTTGCACCGAAAACTTTTAGTAGCTATAAAGGGTAGAAAGTTAACACAAGCAAATTACGTGCTTTTGGCATGTTGTAGTAGGTTGAAATTTACGTAAACACCGAGAACATTTAAGCTTGGAGATTTTAGGATGACATTACATAGTGGATTTCAAAGTACCTTGTGCGAAAAATGTCTTTTAAAATTTACAAGACCGGTCGGAGGATTTAGGTAGTTATTTTGGTATTTATAGTACTAATTGCAGTAAAAAATACGTTTTTAATTAGGATTTTACTAATATCTACCATACAAACCTTTGTGTAGGGTTTTGATTAACGTTCGTGAAATGTTTGTTAACTTTCACAGAAAAATAAAATACAAGCATGAATCTGCCACAGAACTCTTAAATGGGACCGTCCGAGCTTATTTCGTAGGTTCTTCAGATTTAGGGGTCCTTTCTTCTATACAGGTATATACAACAACTAACAATTACATAAAAAAACATATGCACAATATCACATACACAACAACAATAAACAATTATATACAAAAACCATTTACATTATTTATTATATACAAAATAACAAACAAAATGTCTACCACTAATAAGTGAGTAATCAAATGTAATCCCAAAAAAAATTTTGCTGCGCGAAATTTTTGAAATACGAACAATAATTAGGAAATCGCGGAAGCCGGTTTGAAATCCGATGCGTACCGTTCCACTGCTAATTACCCATTAATAAGATAAGCTGATTGAAATTGATTTCGTTGATTGACTGTTTTAATTTAATCAACAGAGAAGCTTTAAGATGTACACACAAAGTTATTGTAATGTAATATTTTTGCTTGCGTCTTATAAATTTACTTGTGACATGTCATCAAAACCAATCAAGACAAATCATCGAAATTAAGCGACTCTTTATTTCAACATAGCAAGGGCCATCTTGTTTCTTGATTTATTGGCGCTGTATATCTGTTTCCTGAGTTCCGCCAGCGTCGAGTATTCTAATAAGAAGTTGCATTTAATTACTCTGCTGACACAAAAATAACATCAATGCACAATGCTAAATTCATATTTAATTGGTGCTTCTGAATATTTTTGATTGTATATACACTGTAAAATAACATATTTTTTTTGCATTTTTTTAAAGAAATTAGTTTGTGAATTAAGTCAATAACCTGTAGTTTAATTTTATTGTAGTTTAGAAAATCATGAACATATACAAACGGAACATTCAGAAATGGTAAAAGGGATTTAAAGTTACTTTTAAATTTAAATATTATATTGAAAATTACGGTTTCATTAAAAACAGTTAGTTTACAGTTAGTTTTTAGTTTTAATGAAACATCGTTTCTGGCAATTTGTGAAGTGCTCAAAATTTCGAAGTAGCTCTTCTATCTGTAGTAAGGACTACAGATAGAAGAGCTACTTCGAAGTTTTGATCACTTCACGTCATTATGAATGCCAAGAACAAACAGCCTATGTAGTCATCTCACAAACCCATCATTGATTCAACCACAACTCTACGTGTAATACCCGTATCCGTTAATTGACTAATTAAGCCGCTAAAGGGCTTAAGTCCTGAACTGAATCGATTCTGAAATTGAAAGCGAATGTCTCAAAATAGGTCTGCGAAGCTGCTGGGAATTGCAGGGTAATTTACATTTCTCTTGGACTTCAATGGTGGCAGATTAATCTGTGGTTACGATCACAAATTGCCAGAAACGATGCATACCTGTTCACTTTTAATGCTGAAATCCTATAATTAACAAACGAAGTCATTGTTTATGAATGTGCTCTCAAAGTGACGGTATTATAATCTGGATATGTCTTCTGGTACAGCTCCGTCCAATATCCTTAGTCCACATCGAAGAACAAAAGTAGCAAGAACGAACAAAGTACTGTTGACTTTATCTCTTTCACTCTCTCTATCTTTTTATTAATGTGTTACTTTAAAGTCAAGATGTATTGGAAATCAACTGAAACTTTTAGATTGTTATAGACATAAAATTGTATCTCAACAATGGCATTCCTCACGAGAATTGAAATTTTGATATATTGCAAAAATATGTTGAAAAGTAAAATCAGACGTTGGTAGTTTATAGAAACAATGCATAAGTTGATTGAAAGTAATTACTTTTTAAATTTTAATTTTAATAATGTATTGAAATTATTAGGTTGGTCAAAAATATATGTCTCTATAACCCCAAAGTATTTAATAGTGGTCTATACATTAAGGCTGGGCGGGCTTTAGATCTCTATTATTTGATATTAGTCATGAATGAAATGAAGATCGCCATTATTCGAGCAAGATACTCGAAAAACGACGCGCTGAGTAAAAAATGTCTCTCATTTAAATATTTGTTGGTCTTGCCAACTATAGCCAATATTAGTGCTTGCCACAAACTTCAATACTATAGAGTTCACGCTAACCATAATTCGTAAAATCTTTTCTAGAGCCGCATTTGCAATAATTAAAGACTCGTGGTAGGAGTTCTCTTTTTTTTGTTTATTCTAAGTACAACGATATGTTATTATATGTCTATGTTAAACAAAATTTTATGAAAAAAAGCTACTATAAGATCTAAGAATATTAATATGGATATCTTGATTAAGTGATTCTTTTTATAATAGCAATTTTAATTACTTATTGAGTATTATAAGCACTAGAATGTTTCTTATACTTCTATAGTTTCTCTAATTGCATATTAAGTATTGGACTGTGGATTTTAATTATTCTTAATGATGTGTCGAGGGACAAATCTTGCAGAGTGTCTGGCCTGTTCTTATCAGGGCAACATCCCCAGGTATCTTTACAAACAGATTGCTTAATTGGACGATTAATCAATATATAGATACGTACTAAAGTTGAATAAAATATGTCGACCTTGACTTTGAACTTAAAGACCTTGAAGTTTAAGTACTATTTATGTGACAAAGACCATGATGACAAGAATTATGAAATTTTGGACAATTTTGTAACGGGTTATTTTAACAAAAAAAATTCCTGATATTTTTGATATGATCGCTGCACTTAATGCTGAAACATGGGTTTATTTGACTAACAGTAGTAAATACTTAACTACGTAAGCTCATTAAGTTATAATTAATATTAAAACATAATGAGCTTGCGTAGTTAGTATGGCGCATATATGTTAATTATACCGCTGTACAGCTAGCAGCTGCAGTGTTTAATTTGATATTAAATAAACAATTTTGTATCGTTTCCCTTAATAACTCTGTAATGATATGAAGAATATCATGAATAAATGGGTTAAAATCCTAGTTTTTGTACAGACGTCCACATGACAAGTGTCAGCGCCTAAGTTGAGATATGACTCTTTTTACAACGGAATTAAATACCTTATAAATTACAATACGTTAAACTGGAACCGACCCGAACTATGAACTTATCTGGGATCCAATTTGTGGATGCGGTGTGCACGCATTACAATTATTTAGCATCTGGAACATCTATTATACGACAAGTGTACTCAATTTGAAGTAAGCTATTAAAACCCAAGTAGTATGACAACAGCCATATGGTCGAATGCCATATACCCCTGTTTACTTAGTCAGAGGTCCCGGGTTTAAATCCCGATAGGGACAGATGTTATATGATGAGTACGAAGATTACTTCACGTCATGGATATTTGTATGTTTATTTAGTATATTTCTGATATTTATATATATTTCTCTGTTATCTAGTATTCATAACACAATTTCCTTATGATGCTAATTTTGGCTCACACCTATTGAGGTGTGAGAGTTGGAAATTGATTTAATAACACCAACCACATTTACATTTATACATGCACAAAAGAAACACAAAGAATAAGATTTAATCTGAATTCAATTTTAATTATAGGGTTAAGTACCCAATGGCTATACAATTTGCTTAAAAAAATTATCCTTACTTTAATACTCATCATCACATTGCAATCATTCAATCAATTAAAAATTAACATTATAAACGAGACAAAAAAACACAAAAAAGTCTCCAACCAATCATTACATTTAAGTTCGATAAATATCAATACAATCATTCACCCCGCATTGTATAAAAATTCGTAAAAGAAATAAAGACATTTAAATTTGGAATGCCCAAAAAAAGTAGTTTTGTAAACAAAACAAGGCTGATCAAGTCAAAACTTTCTCAGTCCAAGGAGTTTTAAACTATAAAATTCTAAATAAGAGAATTTACACAAAAAATTTAGCCGCGTGTCTTAGATTATTGACTATCCTTGTAACAAACCAAATAAAAACATATTAAGTTGCCTTAACTAGTCAAATGTTTCCAATATCACATTAAATTTTTATTTGAAAATATTTTTTTTCATTCATCTTCACAGTAGGTGTATAAAGTAGAGTATGCTACTCAGGGGCAAAAGTGTTTTGGCTTTGGACAGATTTGAATCCTGTAGGAGCCTTATCTTAATTCCCGCACGAATCTTTCATTTCCTTTAGTATTCAATATGCAACATAAAATACTGCTACTCGGAACAAACTGTATGTGTATTGATACTGACTCACAGACTCCATATCATTTAGTAAGCTATAGAGATTTGAATCATAGCATTGATTTTGTTAAGAGATTATCTGGAACATAGTTGTTAGGTCTTCTATCTTTTGCCTCCTACCAATTGAGCTCCTTACACTCTCCGAGGTCTACCTAAGTTGGAAGACAACTTGAAAGACTAATTGGCAACGTCCTTATTACCTGACAACTGAAGAGTACGGTGGAGTATGAAAGGCACGTTGTGACTTAATGAGGAAAGACTGTAAGTTGTGTCAAAACCTTAAAGATGCTTACGTCTGCAATAAATGGAATATTCAACATTATGTGTGTATACTATTTATATGTTACACATACAGAAGTAACACACAAATAGGTAAATATTATCACCTCTCTCCCAAATTGGTCCTTCAAGCCGATTCGAAAGGGATTTTTATGTTATATTTTTTTATCATTTATAAAACGGGTAAACTGGAACCCAAGTGATGCACTGACTAGCTTTCAAGATATCAATAACAGTATAAAAGCGTTCGAGTTTCAATCCAGTTAAAAATATTCAAACCTTTATTTAGAAAGAATTTGTGTTGTATTTCCGTTGGCATTACTTCTACGTGAAGATTTATATGTTACGTTGAAATAAACAATGCGGCTCCCCTTACTTTATTAATTACTGATATTTTCAGCCGCCATAACCATTTTGTTAAGAAGGGTTAACAAACAAACAGAACGAGGACTTTATTTGCAATCGCATTACACTTTATTATGCTAACAGTACATTTATTATTTATTTTGTTTGTAGTTTTTGGGGATTCCCAAATTTAAAATATCGCTGCAAATAATAGAATTTTTTCACGATATTTTACGAGGTATGTAGTTGCAAGATGAAAAAAAATATAACAAATACTTATAATTGTATTGTCAGAAGTATACAAAGTAAATATATCATCAAAATTAATGAATTTAAACTAAACAAAAGTCGTTTAGTACTACAAAAAATTATATAAAAACTACTTAGCCTAATATTAGGGGAACAATACAAATCTATTGATTCTAGTTTTTCAAAATCGGTCCATTTCGTCCATCGGTCTTTAATATTTACAAGATCATTTGAAACAGATAACAAATCTTCATAGGTAACCTGGTCAGTTGGGTCAATCATCATTATCATGATTAACAAAAATAATCTATGTACGGCCTTGCTAGTCTAAAAGCTTCTTATATTGGAGAAAAATGTGAAGCCATTTGTAACAACTTATTATTAAATAGTGATAATAAGATGTAATTCTATTGTAATCGATAACCAAGTAATCGATAGTTAATCGATGTTTTAAAGATTATATCGTTAAAACATCGATTAATTGTAGATACTCGTCTGTAGACAAGTGTCATAATAGCACAGAGTTAGTTCAGGCAGTTGCGGTCGGACAGCCGTCTTGGTTGGTGGTGCTTGTACAAATAGTAATGTAAGTAACATACCTCTTGTTGCTATGATTATATTGTGATGTTATTGGAAATATATGGACTACTATTGTTCTTAATGTTTGATTTCCCCTTTTCACTTTTGAGTCTTATTACACATTATACCACCACGCTGCAATGCGAGTTGGAGGATGAAAATGTTTGCCGCAGCCAACTACCAAGAGTTTTCATGTTTACCAAAACACGAAGATATTTAATAATGCTTTAACACCCACAATGACGGGGATTCCCTTAGAAATAGGCTACCTATAGTTCAGAGTTTTTACAGAGTTTATCAAAAACTCCTCCACTAGTATGAACTGTTTTCAAAGAACGTCTTATTAAGTGTATTTTTAAAGATAACTAAAAAAATACATTTTTTTCAAGTTGTAGTTTTATTTAATATATTTGTTTACTTATATAGAGTGCTCATAATATAGACAAGACAAGACATGTTTTGATGAAATAAGTCTACAAATTATTATTTTTAGGCAATATTCACCACACTTTGTACAATGTAGAATTTTTTATTAAATTCTTTACTATTTGGCTTAATTACCCAATGAATGCACGCAAGTGATTTTATCAAATTACCTTCCCAAACACCACAAGTTCGTTTTGAAATTTCAATTACTTACCGCAATCAAGTGTATTATCTTAATTAATATGCGGTCTCTGGGTCGACACGTGAGTAATTCTGAGGCAAAGGTAAAGCAGTATAACATTTGGCACAGTCTCCATAGATATAGTTTCAAGAAGTTTATACTGAGATAAGAACCACGAGTAACGACGACCTTAGCTTTAGCATTAGTAGTGGGTAAGAATTAGTAGTGCACTGGTCAGTACGTGTAGACGTGGCTCACTAAATATGGTTGATTTTGAAGAAGTGAAATCGATAAGCCTTTTCTGATGATAGAGTATCAACTTCGTGGTGCGCATCCAACGCTATACACACTTCTCTCTGGTTAAGAATTAAGGGTTATTTTACTTTTATATATTTTTTTTCTTTTGAAAAATCAACTATCCCCCCTCGAAACTTGACTAACTGGAAAAAAATAACTTTTGTCATTCCAAACATTAAATAATTTTATCTTTAAAATATTCAGTCTCACCATAAATACGACACTACAGACAGTTACTACAGCACAATTCTTTCTTTTTCAAACTAGTGCTTTTTTAAGAGCGTATTTAGCGTATTTATCCTTAGTTTTTCGATCTACATGCATTACTTCTAACAGATTTTTAAAATAATTAATCTGTGACTAGCTAAGTACAATTTCAATACCATAATACAGGAAATAATAAAGGAAATCATAAACGAAAATAGTTTTATGACTTGTAGAATTTAGGAAAAATAGAAAAAGCTTTGTTGTACACCATAAATTGAATATACAGACAATATACAATTGCTACATGAACGGTCACAATGAAAGTAATAAGAGACACAAGAATACGACAGATGAATGTCGTACCATTTAATTTACTTCAGTGTTACACTGTATTCAGGCGTGATTGAACCTTGAAGCTGCGACGATAGAGTTCTTAATAAGCGAAATTTTTATCGGGCCTATATATGAAAGACAACCAGATTGTTCTTTGTTTTCTTTTTCACCTCTTAAATGAAGGCTAACGTAAGCATAAGATTATATCTATAATAATTCCTTAATAACGACACCTGGATACCTACGATTTATGGACTAGGGAAGTAAATTATACATATTTTTAAACAAATATGCCTAAATCAAAAGAAAATTAGATTCTCCAAGCTGTGAAACTGCTTCAAATTAAATTTGGAAATGGTAAGAATTATGATAACATAATCCGTGAAATTTTTAGATATTTTCTCTGCTATGCGGGCGAAAACAAATTTATCAAATAAAAGATCATTAAAATGAGTCCAGCTGTTCTTGAATTATTAATGGTGAAAGTAATCTAACTTTGCTTTATTTAGAGAGAGTACTAAATTAATCGATTCATATAGAAAGAGTAGGAAAACAGAACGAAACGAAAACATTCAAATTAATTCATGTCAACACGACTACATGAAATAGTTTCGGCTTCACTTTTAACAGACGATATTAAACAACAATTTTCGCAGAAAAAATTTCCTGTGTATAGTTGCGAGATTTGTTCGAACTTTACTATGCGGTTTAAACATCACATTTGCACTGTCAACAGTCTAAATGTCACAATTTTAATTTGAGATTTCCTTATTTCCACCTGTATAGAAGCGAATTTCGTTCTGTAACTTCATTATTTGCTTCTTACATTTCATACGCTGTACTAATATTACTATTAGCGTAATTAGAATATTTGTTATTTACAGCTATATTATTTTTGTTTAATTACTCATAAAACATTAAATATAGTTACGCACGTTTTAAAAGTGCTCCAGCGTAACTTGTGACTATTTTATGTATTTCGTTATAAAATTATTTTATCATGATACGCATGTTAAATATAAAAATACGACATAGATTTTTTTTAATTTAGATATGGAAAATCCAAATTTAAATAAGTCTTAATCCTGATATTGATATCATGAATTCGGGTTCCTTCAGGTTTATATTTAATACACTGAATTAAGAATTATTGCTTATCTTATACCGTATAAAATTTTACTATTTGTTTTATTTTGGTATATATGTTGATTTCTATTGATTTAAATGTATTTATGGTTAAAATATTGTATTTTCTTAGCCATATGGGAAGAATACCTTATTTTAGTAAATTTACTGCAACACAGGAAAAGAGTTTCGTGTGATCCACTTAGATTTGTTAACTAATAGCTGAGGTGAGGTAAGCTAAACAATTTTTGTAAAAATATATTTTAATTTCTATTAATGCTCTTCGTGTGTTAGAATTTCCTGTATTATTCATTTCATGATTGTCCATGGTGGGCGGAATGTTTAATTGTCAGTAATAATATAGTTTTGTTTGTTGCTGATTTTAATTATGTATGTCTCTAGTAATAGACTTGACTACTAGATGTCGCTTTCACATTCATCCAGTTTTCTAAATGATTGACTTCATCACGATTCTCTAACTAAAACTAATTAAATAAATACAGTTCTGTATTGAATGACCTGTACGTGGTCATTCAATACAGAGATTCCAATTTTAAATATACCCATACCGAGCTATGATTTTATCCAGTGTCACGGAGATATTGGACCTCTATGCATAATAACAATCGGTATGCGATTATATGAATTCTTCGCAATATACCTGGCTCTCTGACTGCTGGCGACCTTTTTTTCGCACGTGCTGTGAATATAGAATCTTGGGTTCGCATTATCGCTTCTATAGACGACATATGCCTTTGTGTGCTGTACTCTAAAGAAATTCTATTACATGTGTTTAGACAGAGTGCCCGATTCTGAAATACTGGACGTTATCCAAATCTTAATGTATAAGTAGTGTATTTCATAAAGGTGTATTAAAATTTTGACGTCTTTTTCAAAAAACTTAAATTAAGATGTAACGTGTGTACTTTAAAAGCAATGCAGTGTTGGTTTAAGAAATATATTTTTTTCTTCACGGTGTAGTCTTTGACCTTTGACCTTCACCTCGCAATATGTTAAGAGAAATGAACTCCCAGGTTCTGTAACAACAGAGGAACTGGCTATCTTACCTTAAACTGCCGGAACATAACACTGCTGTTAATATTATTACTATGACAGAATGAGAGAAGATGGTGTTTGCTTAGAAAAAGCCCTACCACCAAAAATTACTAACTACAAAAATTTCTGCCTTTCACTGGAAATCGACTTGATTCTGAAGTAGGTAGTATCAACCACTAGACCATTAAGAAAACTATCTGTGAAAAAAATTATAACATTTAAAATTTTACTAAATCTATTCAAAATATTGAGTTTTTAATGTCAATAGTTACACAGCTTATAAATTTAAATGTTTTCAAGATAACGATATAAATTATTCAATTTTCATATAGATTGGATCTATCTTATATGTAAACCTTTATTATTTATGGGACAAAAGAAAATATTTACAAGCTTTTCATAAGAAAGATAATCATATTATTTTACGTATTTTATTTACCAAGAAATTGTTACGCGTAGAAGTTCATCAAATAATCTGTCGCCTGTTGGCTTCTCTAAGCATAATGATACTAATACAATATCTAAAACGTCTGTTTTTTTGGAATGTATGAGTAGAAACCTCACTGGAAAATATATATTTTTTTATTAATAGTTAACACTTATAGGAGTCCATATGGTGAAGATAGCTACACTGCTTTAGCCACCTCCAACTTGCCGGCTCAAAAAGTACCTTTTCACGCCTCTATTGAAGGGACCCATGTAGTATGAAGGAATACATATGCCGGTAAGGAATTCCACACCTAATAGAAGATTCATACAACATAACCTAATCTACTCCTCTGCGTGATTTTTTGTTACAGTTTGTTCATTTTTTAATTTATTTATATAAAATATTTTTGATTTAATATAAATAAAACTAAAAATTCACTGAACAACAAAAACTATTTAATTTCAGAAGTTATTAAGGTGGATCAAGATAATTTTAATCGACCCATCCAGTGACCCACCATAAGGAGAGTTGTTTTATTTTCTTAATCGATAATTTCAACTACTCACTCACTCACTACGTTTACGCGTATTATGAACCGTTCGCTCGTTTGTGTCATGTGCGACATGAAAAATACATCTAATTTAAAATTTCAGCTCCTAAAGGGTTCATTCATTTATCCCAAAGTCAAATAAGGGTTACATGAGTTGTCAAGGGATAATTAAATTACCTTAATATTATAAAAAATCATACATTCCATCAAACGACAATTTTTTACTAAATCAATTTTAGATTCTTTAAGAAGTTTATTCAATTAATACTTGCACCTTGCCGGCCCCAAAAGTGCTTTTTCACGCCTCTTTTGAAGGAACTCATGTTGTACGCAGGTGTGAATACGATAAGAAGTAAGGAGTTCTTCGCTTAGGCTATAACAGAAATAAAGGAGACTAGAAAACTCTTTTTGCGTAAAGAAGTCGTGGACGCAGTGAATGAATAACTCCGAAGATCAAGGCGCCAAGTCCGCCTGCTCCTGAGTGCAATAGGAGAGGGGGGATAATGCGACATTTCATGCTTCTGGTGAATAAATATATGTTTGAAAAGGAAGTACAGATGCGCTGTAGTGAGTTCTAAGATTCGGATATTGATACAAAAATTTTTGTTTGGAGATAATTATCAAGAGGAGAACTGTTTCGTTCCTAAATGTCTTTACTACTGCACTAGCCTTTAACTTCGGCGTCATTTCTTCAGTCTTACGATTATACTTTTTTCTCTTAAAATCTTTCATCTCTTTCTCCGACATTCAATAACGTGTCATAGGCAATGAACCAAAGTTATTTACAAAACAAATTTACACCAAAAAACCACATTGGTACCAGTCACTCGGTAGAATCAATCGTTTCGTTTTCGAATGCGTCAATCGATACTCGGCTTCAATATAACTCGTGTCACAACCCTTCTGTAGGTGACATCAGGATCGCTATTGACTTTTTCGGATTATATGTTAGCTTTATCTTATTTTGTTTCAGAGAAAAGGGATTGGACGTGTATTGGATGACCTAGCTGAATTCATTTTTCTTTCAAACCATACAGTTCAATTTTACATAAACTATCCTATTTCCTAATTATAATAGCAATAGGAACCACTTTTTATTTGTTATTCATTATTGCTTATTAGTGGGATTTATAGAATTAGGAGAGGAGCATTTCATTAAAAATAAAAAAACATTTTCAGAGTTTAGAAATAATAATTATAAGTTCCTAGATTCTTGAATGTTAGGACTTAAGGGTTAGTTCAATGAAATTAATATAAAAAGAAAAAAACCCATAGAAAATAAAAACTCAAAATATGGAAAAAAGTAATTCAATTTAATTTGTATTGGTGCTAAGTTGTTTAGATTAAAACTGTCGTTTATTTTTGATTTTGGTCGTTAATAAAGAAAAAAATTAAAATCAGACCTCCTGGGGCGATGCATCAAGCAAATTGGATGGCTAGAGCTATTTACTCTTAAAAAACACATATGTTGCAAACCTAGTAAAAAATTAGTGCCCAGGATAAACGAGCACTTAAGACGTTTGTTTTTTCATTGCGGTTATATATGTGAAACCATGGCTTGGATGTAGACTGGCGGTGAAGGCACCAAATCAAGATTTGTGCTTTATAAAGAGGCTAAAGGAATATGAAACTGTTGACAAATTGATCTCCAAAGCAGCCCTGAGCAAGTTTAGTTTAGTTAAGTTTAATCTTTGGTACTTGTCAGAAGAAATTGCCGTTTTATCACTCTATGATGATGACGTTAATGCACAAACCAAGAGAAACATTGTATTGTTAACTTACAAAGAGAGTTTGTATGATTCTGGGAAGAGATACATTCCATCGAAAGGTATGTCTGATTTATTATATGGAGTTTTAATTTTTATACTGTTTTCACTAAACAGATAATAAAAAATACTTATTGATTATTGCAGGATAATTATTAAGTGATTTTGTGTCTGTTAAAAGCAGAAATTTATTATCTCGATCACAAATTGATGAGAACTTCCTCCAGAGATCCGTTTCTACGTGGGGCGAAGATATTGCCTATATAGAGGCAAACAAAATATATTTCTTTAAGGATAGTTATTATTACAGCTGAAAGAGGTGTAAAACTTATTCAAGATTTTCATGGTTTGAACACTGCAAAGGATATAAAAGGTGTGTTATAAAAGTTTAATATTATTTTCATTATTTCAATTGATTTAGCTACATAACGTAAAGGGCAAGTTTCTAAATCTTCAGAGCTCTGTCGGCACGGGTTAATGTAGACGTAGGAAGATAAAATTTTGTACTTAAGTAAGTCTGGGTAGTTCGATAAGTGGTGGATAAGTGGTTATGCATTTTGGTATCCTAAAAATTTTTAGATATATAATATAAGGGATACCCTAATATATATATATAGTTTGTTCATATGTCCAGTATCCTTTGTTTGCGAGTATCTCATATCCGGTTGGAGCTTTATCTTGTGCTTCCAATATTAGATTGACGTAATAAATCTCTCTGATAGAATAGTCAATACATATTGTCCTTTTCATATTTTGTATTAATATTGAAAGTGGGATTTCAAATTGTTTTTGACTTTTTGAATGATTCTCAATTTGAATATGAATGATTTCCACATATTTATAATAGTCCTATTAATCATGTTCCTAGTTACCGAATTATCAATATTAACTGTATAAAATATCATGCAGAAATAAATTTCGTAAGTCATTTCTTTGGTTCTCTTTATGTTCAAAGAATAATATGTGAACATTCCTTCATGGAATAAAGAGGCGTCAAAGGATACCATTAGGTTTAATTTTAATTTAATTAAATCTAAGGATTTTTTCGCATATCAACTCATTTTTCGCTTTTTATCAAGCGGTATAATAATTTACAGTATTACTTGTCTGTAAACAATTTTTTTTAAATGGATGAAGTAAAGATTTTTTTATTCTTAACGGGGTAGTTCTTAGCCTTCTCCTTGGCCTGGTAAGCAATAAGTTAAATTTTTTAAAGTGATCCAAAGTCAATACAAGATTGATGACCATAAACTTTAAGCGTATAACAATACATACGCTTTATCTGTTTTGGACATGGTTCGCTATCAATCAACAGCAAACGTCCCACAGATGGGTAAAAGCTTACCTTAGCAGTGGGCGAGGCTTTCCTTTCTAACGATGTGGCGTCCTTAGGTCCAATATTTCTCAAAGCAGGCTGATATGATTTCATAGTACCAGTTATTTTTACATTTACCTACTCATACTTAATAATATCTTAAGTAAAGTACTACAAGCCTCAACAAAGCAACCTCGTCATAGCCTCAACAAATATTGATACAATTTAATAACAGTGCTTATTTATTTCTCATCTATTCCTCCTTTATTCCTACTTTACGTCTATCTTTACAGTATCGAACCTACACTCATCCTAGCCAAAATGGCACAAAATGACAACTTTAGGAGACAACACCAAGCCAGCTTCTTTATAAAAATAGATTTCTATATCAAATGAAGGCCTGCTACCTTCAAGAAGTCGGCAAATAATCCAAGAATAGCATAAACGTAATAAAACCCATATTACAGTTAATATCAACCTAAATACGTCATAATATTTTCTATGCCAAGTAAAATCTTATTAAGAGAAAATTACAAGCTTTCTCTCAACAATAGCTGGATATAGCCTTTGTGTCATTTAAGAGACATAATCTTTTCAGACGAGAATTGATCCTGACGTATATCGTTTTTCAGCTTCGAACATATTTTGTATATTCTCAACTTTAGAATAAGTCTTTTACTGCAGTAGGGTTTAAGTAACTCACAGCATTACCTTCATTGTTTTGTTCGTCACATTTACATCTGTCAAATAAAATAATATAAATAATAAAAGAAATATTTGAATTTAGAATGAAAATCTTATTTAACTGACAAGTCATATAATCTAAGGTTCCTGGGAATATTACGGCTCAACATATTAAGATGCCGTTTTCGTGGTAACAATTCAGATAAATCCCAACACTATCCTGCTTAGAGTATCTTAAAAAGCCTGTTGAAGTTTATTTTCAAAGCACAATGTTGTGGCATTCGTCTAGATACAACAGTTCTTCCTACAAAGATGTGAATGTTATATCAGAGAAAGAAATATTCAATTCAAAATTTAGTACATGTATGAAGAGCAAGTCACAATTGAGCAGTATTGGACCATTAAATCATCGCGCTCTAGCTTATGCTTATTTTGGATTGTTGTGTGAAATTGGTTGGAGTTACCACGAGAATGTTAGTTCCGAAGCATTGAAGTGCCTGAGTACATAATTATTTGATTGATTCAACCCAGGACTATTTGTTTAATCAAAATTAGATAACTGAACTATATATAACTTTTAAGTGATAATTGCATAAGGACGAATATTCTGTATGAGAGCTTCAAATAGCAGCTTAAATATTTTCTGAGTTGAGTATTTTCTGAGTCTGACTAGCATTTATTGATAGTTTTATTGTGACAAAAGAGAAGCTCACGAAGATGATGTCTTTTAAAACCTAGATCTATTATCAATGGTTACCCGAAAAATGTCTATATACCTGCAAGTTATTCAACTTTATCGAGTGCTGAAAGTACGACGGTTCTAAACAAAACAAATAGACTAAATCATTCAGAAGAGAAACTCATCAAAGTGGAGCGAGCCACAGTAATTTGTACTCCATAAACATTGTCACAAAAAATTGGGTAAGGAAGAGCATGAAATTGTCAAAGACGGTTCTAGAGAAACACCGTTACTTATTCTAAAGTCTTTTGTTTTTAGTGTTGAAGATAACACTAAATGTTTTATAGACGGAGTATAATATAGAATGATTTTTTTTGCACTTTTGTTGGATAATAACGTAATAAAGATTTATGAAAAAATTTGTTAATTTACAACAATGTTCTACAAAATGTTTAGTTGTTTATTTACCTCGTTTCTTTGCAATAAGAATTAAAAAAAACTGTTGAAAATCGGTAGCTACTGATAGGCGGCACATACGTTATAATATTCTGATAAAAAATGACTATTTTTTAATTTATACCAAATATTAGAATAAATTTATATAAAAAACAAAAAACAATTGAAACACAATTCTATTAATTTTGAAATGACACTCCGGCCTTCATAAATTAATATTAAAGTATATTACGGACATGAGTTTCTTTTATTTCTAAACTTTAAAAAAAATTTTTTTTTTAATTTTTTTTATCTACGATAGTGATAACAGTAATTACTATCAATTTGACATTTACTGTAGTTTAAGTGCATGTGTGTCAGTCTTTACTACGTCAGCTAAAGTATTTATTTATTTTCACATTATACAGTTATGTAACTAATTACATTAAGAGCTAATTCATAGGGTGCTGACTTCACTATTTGTCACAATAACACAGAACTACGAATATAAAAGATATTTTAACTTCTATACAGTTGAAAAAAATCTTTTTGACTAAGTATAGCTTTTAAACAAATAAAATTTAATCATAACTAATGTAATAATGTTGTTGTAACACAAGAACATAACGTGTATTTTTATAATTGGTTTTCAATAAAGAATATATTGTGAATTTAGAATAATACTATCAATACATTTCAAAGATTGCCAATATTTATTAAATCGATTTACGATGACGTAAAACTATATCCATTTCCACAGGTAAATTGAAGCGGTAGTTGTCAAATATTATAATAAGCCTTCAAAAACTTTGTACACTGAACCCTGAGACCGACGTGATTTGCTCCGACGACATCAATCCAAGTTTTTAAATTAAAGCGAGCAAAGAAACTTGGAATAAATCTGAAATGAAAGAAACACGGCGAGTAGGACAATTCTCAATTTATGGATTTGAAATATTTTTTGACGCTATCAAGCTGAGAAGTTTTTAGAGGTTGCAAAAAAACTCTTGCTGAAACATTTTTTTCCATCAGTGGTAGCAAATAATCTAAAAGCTCCCCCTGTATTATTGACCTTGTGAACACTTTGATAATTTGTTGTACGCGCTTCTAGCATATGGAATAACTTTAGCATTTTAATTACTATACAAAGACAACATATATGTAAACCATTTTAAAAAGTAACTATGACACATTGCGATTCCAGAGGCTTATCAGTGCTAGTGACCTGTAGCACGAAAAATGATTAATTGTTATTATAATTAAACAAAATCCTTTACAGTTTGAATTTAATTAGCAGTGTGTACTAAATCTAGGAGAAATAAACGTGATATTTGTAAAATATATACAAAGAAAGTTCAAAAATGAATACTCAGAAAATCACAATGAACTTTTAAACAATGGTGACTCTATCACTAGAATCTAGACTCATATTACATTCAACTAATTTAGCCTAGAACTAACAATGAACACAATCCCACTGAGATGAGGAGACGTTCAAATAATTTTTCAAGCTAGTCCGAGATCTTTATAAAACTCCGTGATATCCTGCAAACCCTTGTGAATAACAAAGGAACCGATTGTCAGCTAGCAGAAATTTTAAAATGAATCTAGGAGTAGCCTTCAACGTGACAGCTGAAAAGATGCTTTCTGTCAGTGATGTGAAAAATTGGGTAAAGATGGTGGAATTTTAAAATAATTTTCATCTTCTCGATCGTTTACTTGATCCAGTTAATTTAGATATTATTAAATATTAAAAAAAAATACCTGTTAGAGGGGAGAATTTCATTGGCGTAGTGGTTCATATGCTCCGATTTTGATAGCAAAAACAAAACAATATATGCTATCGTCAGCCCCTAGATGGATCGAAATAAGTTCGACCTCAAGCGCTTCCATGATTCAAAAGACACGTTTATTTAAATAACACAAGTTAAGCCGTCGGTTCTAGTAGTTATGAAAACTTTCACTTACCTAACTAAGGCCCAAACTTTTTGTGTTTTTTTTTATGTAGAAATGCCTGTGCTTTGCTGTGGGATATGCGTGGGTGATTTATGTCAAAACTACATTTTCAGTCGGTAATCATATAAACGAGAATACATTTAAACCACTTAAACAAATGCTTTTATCTAATTACTTTTTGCATAAATAATACATGCGTATTATTGCTACTGGAACTATTTGCATTGAAGTTACACCTGATAATTATATTAAATGAGGCAGGTTCGCTGATTAAATTATTGCTGAAAATAGTGGTCGGCATAACACGATTTAATTAAAAGAAAAATCAACATTACGCGTCGCGTGAAACTCTCACACGGCATTAATTTTCGTGTCGAGTTGCGGGTAGACCGTTTATTTGTAGTTAGGTTAGGGTTACGATTCAGCTAGGTTGTGATTAAATTATTTGAAGTCAGTAATCGCAGCAAATTTAAGCTTTAAGCGAGTGATTTTAAAGCTTGATTCAGCATGAACAACCACTTTTAATTAGCCTTAAATCCAGTTGGTAAAGACAATTCACGTTACTTAGCTTCTGAATGTACTCATGCTGAATATATTTTGAAATAACTTAAAATATTATTATCTATATTCTTGTTTTAGCGATAAAACAATAATACTTCGTAGTGTCGAATAAACATCATAACCTGGAAAATATATGGTTTTGATATTCGATTTTGACAGAGGTTTTATCCTACGTTTTAATAAAAGCTGGTACCGATGTTTTGATTCTTTATATTTCTGAATTTTTTATAGCTAGCAAAAAAATAGAAGATCGTAATTTAATAATAATATGAGTGTGAGAAATATTACTATTATTATCATTATATATGATACACATATTATCTAGCCAAAAGTAAGCATAATTATGAACTCGTTATGGATGCGAGATAACGAAGAAAACTAGATAATCATATGTATATAAATATTTGAAATATACTAAATATACAGACACTTCCAAGACTCGTGAGCAAATATTATTTCTCATGATACTAATATCCTTACTAAGATTAAAACCCTGGACCTCTGGCTAAGAAGACAGGGGCACTGACCAGTCGACCAGACGGCCCTCGTAATGGAGCGTTAAACCTGAATCGGACAAGCCATTGATCCGAAAGGATAAATCTGTCATTCCTGAAAATTTGTAGAGTAAATTTAGACTTATTGTAACATTTTTGTGAAGACTTCCTATTATAATTAGAAAATTAAACGAAACCGAACACTTTGACAATCACAGTCACTTTAGAAAGGAGAGAAACAGTCTCCAATTTGAAATTTTAATAGCAATTCAATTTGTCGGAACCGCTAGATGTTTCTCAGTCTAGAGACCAACAATCGGAATATCTGTCAGTATCAATACCGGGCATCGATGTAAAACCCATTCTCGTGATTCAAATGGATATTTGAGTTTGATTTTTCTTAGTTATTTGTAAGAAAAAGTTCTCTTGGATTTTTAAACCTTCTATTTGAAAAAATTCTATTGAATTGTCCAATTTAGATTCTTATACATCGTTATCATCTTTAACATCCTATACGCGTGTCTCTGATGGGCACAACCCTTCGTATAGGGGAGAAGCACATAAGTAGCTTCAGCCATTACACCACCACGCTGATTCAATGCGTGTTGGTGAGTGAAAGAAGCCAACGGCTTAACGTAACTTCAGAAACATAAAATAGTTGGGGTGTTTGCTTGGTGATAGTTTGCTTAATTTCGTTATCGACAGCAGAGTGCTTGAACCACTGTGCTAATTTGCTTATCAAATACACTTCCACTATATTTTATATATACCACTATTATTTTTTAATTTATATAATGTATTTAATAATTATATGGTCATGGTTTAATTATTCGATTAATAATTCATGAACAAAGACCTTCGCAAACACATACATCAAGCTTATACCTGTTTCTATCAGGATACGAGTCTGGAATAACTAATTTAGTAGACAGGGTGACTGACCACTTCGCCAGACGCTGACCGGTATCATAAATTTAATTGTCTATGGTAAAAAAACAATTACGAAGATAATTCTTGATTCAAATTAAAATAAAAGAGGATCAATTATTCCCGCAACCCTTTTTTGTTACACTTATGATTAAAAGTATTAGTGTTTGTAAATTTTTAAAATAATTGGGTATTCTTTTAAAAATGTACAATACCTAATACTTTGAAGAATAGATTCTAGTTTTTCAAAACTAAATTTATTTCAATGCTTATTATGCTGAAGTGCTTAAAAATATTGGAGTTTTCAATGTATGAAATATGAGATCAAAAGAGTATGAAATAAATATATAGGAATGTACCTTGTCTTATATGATATACCTTATCCTTCCCTCTCTTTACATATTTAGGGCACGTGTGCTGTTCTATGCACTCAGTCGTTCATTGATTTCACCTCTATTATTGACTAAGAGATTTCGTAAGGTTCTTTGTCGTAAAGCAGAGCGTGAAATTCCTTACCGGCATACGTATCTCTTTCCTGCAACATGGGTTATTTCAAAAGAGGCGTGAAAGGCCAGTAAGTTAGAGACGACTAGGGTAGAATGTCGCATGCTGCATGAGCTATTTTATAGAATACTACATATGGAATACCACCATTGTTAAGCATCAGAATGACGTCATTTGCTGTGATATCTGTAACAAGTAACCTACGCCAGGCATACTTACACATAACGTGTGTTGTATATTCTTAGAAGAAATAATTAATTTTAAAAAAAGGATATAATGTAGCAATTCAAAAGAAAATAACCATCTTACCTAAGTCTATGTATCTCTTTTCAGCTTCTAGTTTTCTAGTAAAAAATGCAACTAATCCCCACGTTTAATCATTACCTTAGCTTTTCTAAAAATACTTAAATTCAAAAGGTTCCGGACATAATATATTGCCAACTACTGCTTTACAATGACCTCAATTCGCTTTTTAAGAATAACGAAAAATTATTTATTTAGCGTATTGAATATTTTGACATTTGTTTAGTTATAAAATGCAGATAACTACTGATCAAGCGTTTGAGTACCTTACTCCCTTGCAATTAGAGTCATCATCTACTGATTCAACGATTGCCCATCATCTTGTTTCTTGATTTTAATGTATAAATAATAAAAAAAATATTTTGCGAGCATTCTTTATTCCTTGTATCGTAAATGTAATTTAATTAATACTTACATTCTATGAGATATTAAAAAAAAATATTCAATCTATATTGAACCAACAAATTTATATTACGTGTTCAATAATCACAAAAGTGATATCAGAATTTACTTCAACCAATTTAATGCAATAAAATAAAATTAATAAAACAAAATCGCGAACAGTAATGGAAATTTAAAATATCTCTCCGATCCTTCGAAACCGGGCAGCGCTGAAACGTTAATTCTTTTAGCTGATGTTGCAGTCATGAAACTCATTGTGTCTGCGAACTGTTCTTTCATTACTTGAACCGTAGGATTTCCATTCGCCGTGATTGGAAACACATTCGTACTTTTTTACGTTGATTACTTCTTTCCCAGTTCTGTCTATCTGACACTAATCTCAGGGGTTCGATTGTTTCGTAATATCTTTGCTCTCATTGATATCGAATGTCTGGTAATGGGGGTAGTAATAATTTTTATTAATTAATAATCACTATCAGTGATTTTACTACATTTAAATAAATTATCGAATTTTACCTTGACAACAATATTCCCCGCAACCTCTACCAATTAAATTTCTGGTTTAATAACAAGACAGCGGAATTGACCACTCAACTGGCCAGTGATAATTACTCCATACATTTTTATCATAAGTTATTAAGTTCTAAATATACTGTGACGGAACGGAGGTCTACGCTCAGGAAAATAATTAAAAAAGAAAAAGGAAATTTATTTGATTCATAATCGAAACATTATTTTCAATATTTGTATTTAATTCCCTATATATATAGGAGTGGAAGCGCGTCGATGCCAACTAGTTTCGTCGTTGGGAGCTTCTTCAGAAATAAAGCATTGTCATATTGGGGAGATCTCCGATGCTATATACTTTAAGGAAAATAAATGAATCATAATATAATTATTATTATTATGTAAAAATAACAACAAAATTATGTCACATTTATTTAATTTATTTGTTCTTTTTTATTAAAATATATTCGATTATTTAGTATAATCGATTGCTCATACAGAGGGAGGAGACGGGAGTAGAGGGCGCCGTCTAGTGTCGAGGTTTGGAACCCTGGAGAGAAAAAATTAAGAAGATTTTCAAACATGAGTAAAATCAAATGACTTCATACTAAAAACGGTTTCGGTTCTAATTTCGTATTTGGTCGGTTAATATCAGGAAGTGAAACGTAATGAGCTCTGGCGGCGAGGATTCGAGACGTTTCGGGGGCGGCACTTTGGCTTGGGGCACGGACGGGGAGCGATGGCGTCGAGCGCGAGCATCGGATTCTCCGTCGCATTTGTTTCTCTAACCAGGTATTTGTTAGGAGAGGACACATCAGGTGGAGCCGTGTAGCAGGATAAGGCAGTTTAAGATGTATTGTGTGCTAACCTGGTTTCTCTTTCAGAAATTATAAGTAATGCGTCATTACCGGCAGTCGGACTACGGTCGGTTACGGACTGTCACTTTAAAATATAATTTGTCATGTGTCTTGTCTTCCAGGAATTGCAGATGGCAGTTGTATAAAATCTTAATATTATTAACTTAAATTTTATCTTTATTAATTTTTATTACTAATTGTATTTCTTTTTCAGCCAAGTAATAACTTCTAATTACGTAACTAATATTTACAAATATTTTACTTCTATAATTAACTTTTTTCCCGTTACCTACTTACTTATTTTAAAACATTTTGCGGTTACTCACTCATGGGTTATATTATTGAATGTATGACTACTGACCAGGATGATGTTAGTGAGCTTAGGTATACGATTATGAGGCTGTGATTAGTCTATATATTATTTTCTTACGAACGCACCGAAATAATGGTTGCACAATATTACAAAACCATTTGGTGAATTAAACACCCAGATATCAATAACTTACCATAATTAAGGTATATTCCCTTAGCAGATTATTTGCAAGGTGAAAACATTTTGCGTCCCTGTCCTATGGATGGCCTACAATAAGTACCAGATAATTCATACTTAAGTCAAATTGCTATATAACAGCATGATAAGGACTGCTGACTTACATTTGAAATCATGCACACTGATCTACTACAATCTACCAACCATCAAAACACTACGTTATTCTGTCTGCCGGTTAGTGATGCTAACCTTGCCGACATATTTATAAACGTGAATGCGCCGGTGTAAGGAACACCCTCACTTATACGTTCTACTGTTTATCAACGTTAATCTGACTGATGCGTCTGAATCACTTACTAAATGCGTGGAAACCCTGGATAAATATCTCACACGGAGGTTCAAAGTTGGACCACTCATTGGCTTATTAACAGGATCTGATAAATGTACGGAATGCGTGGAAATCCTGGATAAATATCTCACACGGAGGTTCAAAGTTGAACCACTCATTGGCTTATTGACATTGATCACTACCATAAGGATTTAGGTAGGGCTACAATTATCATCGGTTATACTAATTTGGCTATTGGGTCTGATTTACTCTGAATGCGTGGAAACCTCTGGATAAATATCCCACGTAGAGGTACAGAAGTTGATCCACCCTTAGCATATTAGTATTGATACTATTTTATTGGTGGCATGTTTGCTAATGTATTTCTAGCTATGCTTATCAGCAACATCATTAGGAAAACTTATTATAAACAAATCTGGATACTTAGAGTGCGGTTACATTCATGTACTAATTGACCTACTTTTGTGCTCAGAGATACTCTGTTGCATACAAGCCTTCGGGCGCTTCAAATTCCAATACAAAAATATTAATTCAGGGGAAGGCAGTCTTTGGTTGGCCTTCACTCGCCTTGGGGCGGCGGTTGGAGCTCGTAAGGCACCCGCAACTAAAGGATAGTTTTGTAGTATTGACCCATAATATCCAAGTATGGTTGCGGAGACAACAGTAGCTTTCAATTATATATCCTAATCTCCTCCCTTATAAACAATCATTATTACTAGATTCCCATACATGTCATTCTATAAGAAATATATAAATATCTAAATTTAAATTATCTTAACTTTAACTATTTATTATTGAACTTTTCTAAATACCTTATATCTTTTACTATTTAATTCTTTTAATTTATCCTTATCTTACATGCCCATTCAGTTACTAAAGTAAGCTTCACATACCTCATAAAAGAACTTTGGGTTATCTGCGTCACAACTAGAGTCCTACCATTACTAGATGATCACATGGTTGGCCAATTTTAGTATATAAATATAATATTAAATAAAAGTACACAGTCTGATATTCTGGTACGGCTTAACATAGGTATTATTTGTTATGGATATAAGTATATAAGATATTTAGGTAGACCAGGAAGAGATTATGATATTATTTGGGGTTGAGAGTAGAGCAGGCTTGTCTGAGAGTTACTATGAGAGTGTTGCTGAGGGGGGGAATGTTACAATTTGGTGCCGTGACCAGGATAGACAAATATTACATATTACATTTAGACTGTTGTACTTTGATAAGTGACTGAAAATCAGTCACAATTTGTTGCTTGTGCAAAGGGTGAGGTTTTAAAAAAATGTGAAGCTTACCAAGAGTACTGGGGGCATGCATATAATACATTTAATTTTAACTTAAGTTTTGTTATATATGTGAAAGGTCCTGGGGGCGTAGATTAAAATGTGTTACACTTTTAGTTGATTTAAATTTTAATAATTATTTTAAAGACTTACCATGTGTTAGTAAAATAAATGTTTAATTTATTAAAGTTTAGTATGCTACAAATCACTTGATATTGCTAAGTTTTCGCATTAAAACATAGGTGGTGGGTAACTTTAATCTTTATTTGTGCTTGGTTGCACCTTAGTTTGTTAGGTACTTCACTATTGTTAGATGCTTCTTGATTGTAAGGTACTTCACTATAACTTGATAAATCAAATTTTCAGTGTAAAATTCTATTTTGGTTTTTCACTATGTCCATAATAGGCAAGTAGGACATCATGTTATTTCAAATAACTCCATTTATTTTATAACTAGTAGGTACTTCACTTTTATTAAGTACTACACACAGTTACTAGATGATACATTAGCACTAGATATTTCAGGATTGTTAGGTATTTCACTATAACTTGATAAATCAAATTTTCAGTGTAAAATTCTATTTTGGTTTTTCACTTTGTTCATAATAGGCAAGTAGGACATTATGTTATTTCAAATAACTCCATTTATTTTATAACTAGTAGGTACTTCACTTTTATTAAGTACTACACACAGTTACTAGGTGATACATTAGCACTGGATATTTCAGGATTGTTAGGTACTTCACTATAACTTGATAAATCAAATTTTCAGTGTAAAATTCTATTTTGGTTTTTCACTTTGTTCATAATAGGCAAGTAGGACGTCATGTTATTTCAAATAACTCCATTTATTTTATAACTAGTAGGTACTTCACTTTTATTAAGTACTACACACAGTTACTAGATGATACATTAGCACTAGATATTTCAGGATTGTTAGGTACTTCACTTTTACTTGGTAATTCAAATTTTCGGTGTAGAATTCTGTTTTGGGATCCACTTTGGTTGTATAGCGGTGCAAGTAGTCATTTTATTTTAAATAATTCCAATTATCGCCTAAATTACTTGTTAGTCAAACTTGTTGATATGCCTTTTGAGGATGGTACAAAAGCAGACCACTGTAAACAAACAAAAGTAAGCGTGTTTACCTATATAATGATGCAAATTAAAGCAATAATATATAAAAACAAAAGGAAATAATAACCTGTAATTAATTAAGTACATGCGAATAGCAGTGTATTTGCCATATATTTGAGCAATGCATTTGTTTTGTTAGCCGTGTCATTAAATATTTATCCTTGCTAAGATAATGAAGTTTTAGTAAGATGTTATTGATAACATGCATAACAATAATTATTAACTGTCAAAGACGAAGTTCGTTTACAAAGCTACTTTGCTTTCATACAGCCAACACTTTGTTACGATTTCTTAGATTTAACTTTGTTTAGGATAGATGTTTATATATTATTTCTTAGGATTATTTTACAAATGAGACTACTAATTTGATTTTATTTTCTATTTAACAGATTTAGATTAAATTTAAATATTTTTGCATAATTTTAATCAAACGGTTATGATCCACGGCCCCAGCTTCAGGTATTTTGAGTCAGGTTACCGATTAAGGTGAAGTAAATGTATTTTTCCATCATACAGCCGAGAGTTTGTTATAATTTCTTAGATGTTGTTTATCATTCATTAGGGTTGCTATTCAAATAATATAACAAATTAAATTTATTTTCTACCTAATAAATCTTGATATCATTTTAATAATTATTTAAATTACAATAATCAAATTATAAAATTTTATTTTATTCATGTAAGTTTTTTTTCAGTATATAAGGAAGGCAGAGGAATTCGACTCAAACAGCCACATTTTGTGAAGTTATTTTTGTAAAAATTTGACAAAACTTCAATCTATTTAAATACTTCTGATACCTTGTATTGACTCTATCTAGGTGATGTGGGGGCGAGAGTAATTTTATTAATTTTAAATTGTTTTTTTTCCAGAATTAATTAGTTATCTGTCAAATAACAATGTGAATGCTATTATCCATCTTAGCGGTTGTTATAAAACGCATTATGTTCTACTGGGATTATTGTTTGATTATAATTTGTTGTACAGGTATGCTGGGAGTCCACATTTAAGAAACACAAGTGACGTCGCTTGAGTCTTTCTTTGGTTTGATTTTAATTTGTAATGGTAGAATGGTACTGACTCAAATATTATTAGTTCTTAATTTTGGAATGTAGCTAAATGATGTTTTTTTTTGACAAGCAGGTGATGATACGAAAAGTTCCATTTTAGAAACTATTATCTAAGCGTAGGTACTTCACGTTTTGGATTTTTATTATTCGAATAATCACTTCGGTGAACGTCGCAATAATCAGCGTTAATCTAGGGAATGGTGTGCCAGAATGACATGTATGTATATATATATATATATATTATTATTAGCGATTCTATTAATTTTGTTAATTTCATTTTATTCTGTAAATCAGATAACTTATTAATTTTACTACAACCAAATCCGATTAATTAAACCGTGATATAACATGTTATAGGATTCTTGTTAGGGTTGTGGTTCATTAGGAATGGCATTGTAGGATATAAAAGCTACCACACTACTTTAGATTCAGTATATTATTTTCATTTATATAAACTTAGTAGTCACTCAATATTTTGTTTATTTTAAATTACAATACATCTTGGATATGAGTGTTATTGTTGTTGACATTTCACCATGGATAAATACACCTGGGTTTATTTTGGGCATAGGTTAAATAAGTCTGATTTAATAGACTTTGCGTACTAGAATAAACTCAATACTCTACACGCAGGAAAGAATCAAATTAAATACACTTCACATGCTCCGAAATGTTTAGGCCATTATATTGTTTGAAGGTTCTGAACTATGCATTACGGTGATTTGGATGATTATCGTTTGAACTAAAAAGTGGATAATCTAGATTATGGAAAGGATATATTGGCACTTATTGGTTTTCGAACTAATTTGAACAATATATTGCGACTAGCGCTGACTTAATTCACAACTAAGTTCCCTTCCACATTTTGGATCTCCTTGTGAAAATTGTATTCATTCACACTTTCAGTGCAAGAAGTTTGGTGATTTCAATCTTTAGAATGACGTTCTAACATTTGGGTTTAAAAACACACATTCCATGGAAAGATGTTGGCAATTATATATTCATATTCCTGGTTGTATTTTAGGCGTCGGTTTGACACATCTGAAGGCGTTGGATTACAGTGAAAATAGGAAAGAAATTTAGTGGGTTTGAAGTTAAAAATGATGGGGTTGTAAAATATAGTGAGTTTTATTATAGAAATATAGTTTTGATTCGAATGATTTTAAGTGTTTCATAATTTTGATGATCTGGGATGTTGTTGGAGGTGCTGAAAAGGAGATCGGGGAAGGATGAACATATTGAATGATTGCTAGTCAAAGTATGTTTTGGGAAGTGATTCAATTTTAACAATTGAATAAATAAAGATGATGTATGTAATGATTTAGTTAATAAATGGGCTCTAATAATGTCACAGGACTGTAATTATGAAACAATTTCATTTGGGTAGTTTGTCAGATACATTTACACGACACAATTGAGTTACTGTGAATATATTGTTAGGTTAGTGCTCTGATAGATGTGTTGAACATATCTAGGGCAAGGCAGGTCTGCTATTTACAGACAACTCAATACTCTACATGCGGCTAAGACCGAATACCATTACGCACACTATAAATTGTTTTGCATTGCTGGGAAACAGTGATTTTTGGAAGATTGAAATTATATAAATGTAATATGGTCACTGTAGCCTGGTACATGTGAAGCGAATTATTAACATGCTCCAACCTTATATGATTTTAGCTCGGGGAGAGTGGTATGCGCAAATGGAATTTCTCAGTTGGATATTTATAGTCTCCTTGCCATGAGGGACAAGTGATTTTTGGGAGAGATAGGTAATCGTTCCATGCCTTGAATGGTCGTTTGATAGGCTTAACGACACAACATTCCGTATGGACGAGCTACTTATTATCACTAGGATAGTCCTGCCTCACAACCAGGATCTCGCCCATTAGTTAAGTGCCGTCGCAACAGGCGATATTTGTTCATGAGAGGTTTTATTAATTGTGCATATTGTTTAACTCTTGTTTAATCCTCTAATGGTTAATTTAAAAATACTTACAAAAAGCATATCTGACAAACTATTCAAAGAAGTTAGGGTGAATGTTTTATGATTTTACTTTCTTAAATTTAACTTTGGGCTGTAATGGAGCGCATTGAGATGTGAAATATTCTTTAATATTGAAAATAATCATTGTATTTCGTATAATAAATTATCGGAAATATCATTATGAAAGTTATGTATATAACATATAATAATATAATAATAATTTAACTAAACCAAATAAATTATGTAGTCGTAGAAGAATAGGGTACGGCTGGTTATACATTCGCTTTGATTTTTTAACCTGATTTCTTAGTGCTTATTTTATTTCCCTTCGCTATTCTTACCGTTCCTTTTAAGTTTGTAAATTATCACTTCGGTAAACTTCGTAATAATTTAGGGGGCGATTGTGACGGAACGGAGGTCTACGCTCAGGAAAATAATTAAAAAAGAAAAAGGAAATTTATTTGATTCATAATCGAAACATTATTTTCAATATTTGTATTTAATTCCCTATATATATATAGGAGTGGAAGCGCGTCGATGCCAACTAGTTTCGTCGTTGGGAGCTTCTTCAGAAATAAAGCATTGTCATATTGGGGAGATCTCCGATGCTATATACTTTAAGGAAAATAAATGAATCATAATATAATTATTATTATTATGTAAAAATAACAACAAAATTATGTCACATTTATTTAATTTATTTGTTCTTTTTTATTAAAATATATTCGATTATTTAGTATAATCGATTGCTCATACAGAGGGAGGAGACGGGAGTAGAGGGCGCCGTCTAGTGTCGAGGTTTGGAACCATGGAGAGAAAAAATTAAGAAGATTTTCAAACATGAGTAAAATCAAATGACTTCATACTAAAAACGGTTTCGGTTCTAATTTCGTATTTGGTCGGTTAATATCAGGAAGTGAAACGTAATGAGCTCTGGCGGCGAGGATTCGAGACGTTTCGGGGGCGGCACTTTGGCTTGGGGCACGGACGGGGAGCGATGGCGTCGAGCGCGAGCATCGGATTCTCCGTCGCATTTGTTTCTCTAACCAGGTATTTGTTAGGAGAGGACACATCAGGTGGAGCCGTGTAGCAGGATAAGGCAGTTTAAGATGTATTGTGTGCTAACCTGGTTTCTCTTTCAGAAATTATAAGTAATGCGTCATTACCGGCAGTCGGACTACGGTCGGTTACGGACTGTCACTTTAAAATATAATTTGTCATGTGTCTTGTCTTCCAGGAATTGCAGATGGCAGTTGTATAAAATCTTAATATTATTAACTTAAATTTAATCTTTATTAATTTTTATTACTAATTGTATTTCTTTTTCAGCCAAGTAATAACTTCTAATTACGTAACTAATATTTACAAATATTTTACTTCTATAATTAACTTTTTTCCCGTTACCTACTTACTTATTTTAAAACATTTTGCGGTTACTCACTCATGGGTTATATTATTGAATGTATGACTACTGACCAGGATGATGTTAGTGAGCTTAGGTATACGATTATGAGGCTGTGATTAGTCTATATATTATTTTCTTACGAACGCACCGAAATAATGGTTGCACAATATTACAAAACCATTTGGTGAATTAAACACCCAGATATCAATAACTTACCATAATTAAGGTATATTCCCTTAGCAGATTATTTGCAAGGTGAAAACATTTTGCGTCCCTGTCCTATGGATGGCCTACAATAAGTACCAGATAATTCATACTTAAGTCAAATTGCTATATAACAGCATGATAAGGACTGCTGACTTACATTTGAAATCATGCACACTGATCTACTACAATCTACCAACCATCAAAACACTACGTTATTCTGTCTGCCGGTTAGTGATGCTAACCTTGCCGACATATTTATAAACGTGAATGCGCCGGTGTAAGGAACACCCTCACTTATACGTTCTACTGTTTATCAACGTTAATCTGACTGATGCGTCTGAATCACTTACTAAATGCGTGGAAACCCTGGATAAATATCTCACACGGAGGTTCAAAGTTGGACCACTCATTGGCTTATTAACAGGATCTGATAAATGTACGGAATGCGTGGAAATCCTGGATAAATATCTCACACGGAGGTTCAAAGTTGAACCACTCATTGGCTTATTGACATTGATCACTACCATAAGGATTTAGGTAGGGCTACAATTATCATCGGTTATACTAATTTGGCTATTGGGTCTGATTTACTCTGAATGCGTGGAAACCTCTGGATAAATATCCCACGTAGAGGTACAGAAGTTGATCCACCCTTAGCATATTAGTATTGATACTATTTTATTGGTGGCATGTTTGCTAATGTATTTCTAGCTATGCTTATCAGCAACATCATTAGGAAAACTTATTATAAACAAATCTGGATACTTAGAGTGCGGTTACATTCATGTACTAATTGACCTACTTTTGTGCTCAGAGATACTCTGTTGCATACAAGCCTTCGGGCGCTTCAAATTCCAATACAAAAATATTAATTCAGGGGAAGGCAGTCTTTGGTTGGTGAACAAGCCACCCAAAAGTAGCCCTTGTAAACTGTTCTTAAAAAAGTGTTGAAAAGAAACAACTTGATTGTAAGTCGAGGACAGTTTATTGATGTTCTCCAGGAAGGTTATTTACACTGAAAAATTCTTAACACCGCCTTTCAGAAATCTGGGCGAATGTGAACACGACATCTAGTAGTCAAGTCTATGACTAGAGACAAACATATTAAAAATCAGCAACAAACAAAACTGACATATATTATTTCTGACAATTAAACATTCCGCCCACCATGGACAAGTGTCCATCCCGTATTATAGTAACACATATATATATATATAATATTGAGAAACAATTAATTGACAAAAAATAAACCTTGTTACCATTATGACAAACAATATAACTAAAAATTAACTGGGAAATTCAATAAAATAACAATAAAATTACTATCTTTAACTTCATTTGGTTATAGGTAAAATTATTAGTTTAGATACAGGTCTTTTGATTAATGAGCCCTTACACTTTAAAGAAACAACTCTTGTAAGATTGTCCGAACCCACATGCTTTTCTGTGATCAGACCATGCAACCAACGTGCTGGAGGAAGATCATCTTCTTTAACCAAGACCACATCTCCTACTTGAGGCTCAGGAGTTATTTGCGACCATTTGTATCTGTGTTGAAGTTGAGTGAGATACTCATTTGACCATCTTCGCCAAAACCCCTGAACTAGACGTTGACAAAAATGCCACCTTTTAAGAAGGCTAATGTTAGCCGTTTCGACATTGGTGTCAGGTACCACAACCAATGGCTCTCCGACTAAAAAATGACTTGGTGTCAGAGGATACGGATCTTCCGGATTGGAACATATCTGTGAAATAGGACGTGAGTTGAGGCACGCCTCTATTTGACACAATAGAGTTGACATTTCCTCAAATGTGAGAGTGCTATCACCTATTACACGTCTAAGGTGATGTTTCGTTGACTTCACCCCAGCTTCCCAAAGCCCTCCGAAATTTGGGGCGTGTGGTGGAATAAAGTGCCAGCTTGTACCATTTGTTGCTAGCCAATCTGCAATATCACTTGCTGCCTGTGATTTTTCCAAGTGGAACAACTGCTTCAACTCCCTATTTGCTCCCACAAAGGTTGTGCCATTATCGCTCCATAATTCACCACAATGACCTCGTCGTGCAACAAAACGCTTGAAAGCAGCCAAAAAAGCCTCAGAAGTCATATCACTGACTATCTCAAGGTGTATTGCACGAGTTGACATACAAACGAATAAAGAGATGTATCCTTTGGTGGATCGATAACCACGACCCTTTGTGGGTCTAATGGCAATAGGTCCAGCATAATCAACACCACTTTGGTAAAATGGACGACTAGCGGTGACACGTGCTGCTGGCAACTGACCCATCATTTGCTGATTGGTTCGTGCAGAATACCGAACACATACGATACACTTTCGGCAGTATTGACGAACAAGATTTTTGGCATTAACTATCCAATATTGAGTCCTTAAAAAGTTAAGCATCAACTGAGGTCCACCGTGCAAAGTACGAGTGTGAGCATCTGCTATAATCAAATTTGTGAAATGCGATTTTGACGGAATAATTATCGGATGCATCATGTCTACTACTACATCAGCTTTCTGCAAGCGCCCGCCTACCCTGAGCGTACCGTAAGTATCAAGGAAGGGACAAAGCGAAGTAAGTTTACTACTTTTATTTACAATTCGTGACTTTTCTAAAGACTCTATCTCTTCCAGGAAGTATGTTCTCTGACACAAACGAACACAAGTAAGTAACGAGCTTTTTATTTCTTCGTTAGTTAAGTATCGCGTAGCTTTACCTCTTTTAACCATTCTACGACAATATGAAACCACCCTTAATAATCTATTCAAAGATGAAAATCTAGCTAACATATCTTCATTTGTCGTAGTAGTCGAACTGGATTGAACTAAATTGCATGAAATCTTTTCTTTTTTCTTCTCTAAACAAGTCATGATAACATTTCCTTTAGTATAATTTATTTGATTTTCATGCAGCCACTTAGGTCCATTTTTCCAAATTTCTATTTCAGATAATTTACTCGGACTAACCCCTCTGGATGCACAGTCAGCAGGATTGGTTTCAGTTGTTACATATGACCATTGTTCAGAATTCATGACAGTCAATATTTCAGAGACTCTGTTCGCTATAAAAGTTTTCCATTTACTCGGGTGATCGCTGAGCCAAGCCAGTACTACACATGAATCTGTCCAAACATGAACATTTTCTTGAGATATCTTAAGTGCAATTGAAATTTCATTTAAAAGTTTCGCCAAAAACACAGCTCCACATAACTCCAACCGGGGAATAGAAATTTGTTTAACCGGAGCAACTTTTGTTTTCGCTGCAATTAAACTGACATGAACTCCTCCAGTGCTATCTATGATTCTGATGTAAACAACTGCAGCATAAGCTGCATTAGAAGCATCACTAAATCCTTGGAGTTCTGAAAATTTGTTGTTTTTGCGAGTTCCAAACCACCTTGGAATTGAAAATTGTGAAAGATGCGGGATCTCGCCTCTGAACTTAAGCCAATCATTTAAAATATGTGGAGGCAATTCGTCATCCCACTGAACTCCCGATAACCATGCTTTTTGAATAAACACCTTTGCCATAGTTATAACTGGAGCTAGCCAGCCGAGTGGATCGAATAATCTTGCTATATCAGATACCATTTTTCGTTTAGTAACAGGTGCATCCAGTGACGGAAGTTGGACTGTGTACTGGAATTCATCGTCGGCTCTGTTCCATGACAAGCCTAAAATTTTGATAACTGAGTCTAGTTTAAATTCCAAACTGTCTTTAGAATCTCTTTTATCATTATCCAATCTCGATAACAGCTCATTACTACTAGAGCTCCATTTCTGAAGCTGGAAACCCCCAAGACTAAGTAATGCGTTCATCTCGTTGTATAATTGAATTCCCTCGTCTATTGTTTCACAGCCACTCATAAAATCATCAACGTAGAATTCTTTGAGTACCTTGTTTGCAGCCATTGGAAACTTGGTTTGTTCATCATACGCTAGTTGCTGTAAAGATCTTACCGCCAAATAAGGAGCTGAAGATGTACCAAAAGTCACTCGTAGGTGACGAAGATGTTGAATTTCTGAGTTCAATTCACTACGCCATAAAATTCGTTGAAAATCAACATCGGTTTGAGCTACCTTAACTTGTCTATACATTTTTACAATGTCTGCTACTAAGCTTATGGGATAGCAACGCCATCGCAAGAGAATATGCCTTAGATCAGGCTGGAGTTTTGGACCTACCATGAGATCATTGTTCAAAGATGTTCCGTTACTTAATAGACATGAAGCATCGTACACGACTCTAACTTTAGTGGTACTCCTTTCATTCCGTACAACTGCGTGATGAGGAAGATAGACAGCAGTTGGCTTATTCAATTCTGAATGTGGCACATACTCCATATGCCCTAATTTTAAATACTCCTCAATAACTTCGAAGTATTGACTTTTTAGTACTGGGTTATTACCTAATCTTTTCTCTAACCATAAAAAACGTTTCCGTGCAACATCATATGAATTGCCATATTGACACTTGGGATTATCAGTCTTGAAAGGTAACTTGACAACATAGCGCCCCGAATCGTCACGCGTTGTAGTCCTCGAAAAAATGTCTTCACATTTTTGCTCCTCGTCCGTAAGGAGCTTGGTTTGGACTGAACAGGTTTCTTCTATTTCCCAGAATTTTTTTAACAGATCATTGGTAGATATTTCGGTATGCATGTTAACAATCTTATTCCGTTGCATCGGACTATGGTTGGGGAGTGAACGTATATGGCCTGAAAGGATCCAACCAAACTGAGTTTTTTGTGCAATAGGATAGCCTGGTGGACCTTTGAAAATACCATCCATCAAAATTTGACCATACACCTCCGCGCCAAGGAGCAGATCCACCGAATTTGGGGTGTGAAACATTGGATCTGCTAGTTCCATAGTAGAAATTGGAGATGGTAACATCTCAACGAATATTTTCTTCTCTGGAAGAAGAGAAGTGAGCTTTTTGAGAACATGAGCTTTAACTTCAACTGTAAAGTTGGGATTAAATCGTGATTGAAGTTTAACCATAACGGTCCATTTAGACTGCAAAGTCTGATCACTACCTAACCCTGAAACATAACTCATGTTTGAAATCTTTTTAAGACCTAACATCTGGACAGCAGACTCGGTGACAAAAGAAGCCTGTGACCCTTGGTCCAAAAGAGATCTTAAAATAAATGTGCCAGTTCTCGTTTCTGCTTTAACCAAAGCAGTGGCCAGTAATACTTGGCTGCACATATTTGAGAAACAGGACACGACATTTGGTACCTCGACTTGAGTAGATGACACCGCACCATCTACTGGCTGATCATTAATATGACCCTCTTCTTTAGGGACTGGTTTTGGGTGAAGCAGAGAATGATGTCTTTTTTTACAAATGCGGCATGTGGTTGATTGGCGACAGGAATAAACCGAATGGTTTGAGCTAAGACAATTAAAGCAAAGCCGATGGGTTCGAACAAACGTACGACGAGCATCAACATCTTCCTTTGCAAACCTTTTGCAGTTACATAATTTGTGGTCGTCAGAGCAAAAGACACAAGACATTATAGCAATAGCATGCATAGTTTTAGGAAAGTAAGGGCTTGTATTTTTCTGTTTAATAGTTTTACAATCTAAGAATTCTAATGACTTAAAACGTTGATCCAAAAAGGTTTTAAATTCTTTTAATTTAGGCAATTCATCACCAGACTTAGTAATTTCAACTTCCCATAACTTTCTAGATTCTGGATCAAGTTTCAAGCTGACAATATAAATAACAATAAGATCCCAAGAATCGATGCTAATACCTAGATTTGAAAGAGCATTTAAGCACTCATTCGTTGTGTCAAGTAATTCTTTAATAGCGCTAGAAGATTCTAACATTATATTCTTTTGGCTCATAAAGCGCTGTAAAACACAATTAGCTAGATATCTTTTGTTATTAAAGCGATGCTCTAACTGATCCCAACACAATTTATAATTACAAGCAGTAATAGGAATATGCCTGAGCAATTGTTCAGCTTCTCCAACTAAATGGCTTTTTAAATAATGCAGCCTTTGAACGTCGTCCAATCCTTTATTATTGTGAATTAATGATAGAAATAGGTCGCGAAAACTAGTCCATTCTGAGTATTTACCACTAAAATTAGGAATAGATATTTTCGGCAATTGAATATTAAAGGATTGTTCCGATTTAGTTACACATGCTGTTATTTCATTGGACTTAGAATCTCTATTAAATTTCAAGATAGCTTCCTTTAACTCCGATTTATAAAACACGTAAATCTCCTCAGTTTGATCATAAGTGTCACAAGTGTAGTACGTAGATTTTTCAAATTCTGTAGTACTGATTTCGGAAATAAGTTTTTGATGTATATCATAGAAAGTCAACCATTGCTTTTCCAACGATTCCAGACGAGTTTCCAAGTAAGAAATTGTTATACGATCTTTCGGTGTCTTTTTGAAATTAACTCTGGCCTTTTGAATCTTAATTTTGTTATCTTCTTGTATTTTAGTATAAACCTCCATGTCTAATTTCAATAATTTTCGAAGTAATTTTTAGTTGTAAATCTTTATAAGTCAATAGTTGAAATCGTAAAAATTGTTTTTAGTTAACACTTCACTTGGAAATCGGGCATAGGTTCCCCGTTTGAACATTTATTCCGAAATTATTCTAAGTCTCTGACACTTCTACTTCTTACTTGTGAAACTATTCTTGATTGAAATTTTCTAAGTCCATTTGACAGTTAACTACCATAATTCAAAGAGTACTCACAATTTCACTGCACAACTCACTTTTCCTGGCTTGATAATTAATTCCGCTTCCGCTTTCTAAATCGCTTACTCTGGAACCACGCCGCTCCGTAGACGTTACTCTGATGGATATTTGAGTTATCCGGCTCGAAGGACCATGAACAAGCCACCCAAAAGTAGCCCTTGTAAACTGTTCTTAAAAAAGTGTTGAAAAGAAACAACTTGATTGTAAGTCGAGGACAGTTTATTGATGTTCTCCAGGAAGGTTATTTACACTGAAAAATTCTTAACACCGCCTTTCAGAAATCTGGGCGAATGTGAACACGACATCTAGTAGTCAAGTCTATGACTAGAGACAAACATATTAAAAATCAGCAACAAACAAAACTGACATATATTATTTCTGACAATTAAACAGTTGGCCTTCACTCGCCTTGGGGCGGCGGTTGGAGCTCGTAAGGCACCCGCAACTAAAGGATAGTTTTGTAGTATTGACCCATAATATCCAAGTATGGTTGCGGAGACAACAGTAGCTTTCAATTATATATCCTAATCTCCTCCCTTATAAACAATCATTATTACTAGATTCCCATACATGTCATTCTATAAGAAATATATAAATATCTAAATTTAAATTATCTTAACTTTAACTATTTATTATTGAACTTTTCTAAATACCTTATATCTTTTACTATTTAATTCTTTTAATTTATCCTTATCTTACATGCCCATTCAGTTACTAAAGTAAGCTTCACATACCTCATAAAAGAACTTTGGGTTATCTGCGTCACAACTAGAGTCCTACCATTACTAGATGATCACATGCTTGGCCAATTTTAGTATATAAATATAATATTAAATAAAAGTACACAGTCTGATATTCTGGTACGGCTTAACATAGGTATTATTTGTTATGGATATAAGTATATAAGATATTTAGGTAGACCAGGAAGAGATTATGATATTATTTGAGGTTGAGAGTAGAGCAGGCTTGTCTGAGAGTTACTATGAGAGTGTTGCTGAGGGGGGGAATGTTACAATACGTAGATATATTATATTTACAGGATTAAGTACAATTGTTTCGTAATATCATTCATAATATTGTTATATTGTTCTCATTATTATTGTTACAGCAACAGTTTTCACCAACAACGCCATATGGGGCCAGTAATAAGACCTAAACTCCTTATGTTTCTTCCATATAGGAAGGCTTGTGCCCAGCAGTGGAACGTATATAGGCTGATGATGATGATTATGATGATAATTAGAGCCTTTAAAGGCACCCGCAGGTTTGTAGCTCCCTCATAGCTCGAGCGCCCTGGAGACTCTAAGAGACAGCGGGACACCTCCCCTGGAGGTGATGTCTGTCGATTAGAACTCCTCTAGAGGCGAATTGCCCCTTAAGGCTTGAGGACTCTCCAAGGTTCTCGCCTCCATAAAACCCCGGTAACACTGTAAAGGCCGTCTGCGGCCAACAGTATTAGTCAGTCTAAAAAAAAATGATGATAATATATTTAAAAATATTTGTAATTTTAGCATCATATTTATTATCTTTGGCCAGCGTTATTGATACATTTCATTATTGCAAGATTAAAGTGGTATTATCTACTTATTAGTATTGATCTAGTTTATTAGTGGATTATTATTGAATTTCTCCTTGTTTAGTTACAAATTTTAAAAATAGAACAGTTTTAGTCGTGTAAAATCAGGGTTGCGAAGTGCTTTCATCGTGCATATTGATGGAATTTTCCATCGAACACTATTTTCATAATTCACGCCTTTTGTCGACCAGTTCACCTGTCCGACCCATTATGTGATTATCAGAACGGAACAAAATTCTTCTAGTAGAAGCTTAATGTCATTTTGAATTTTTCAACGTTGGATGGATTTTAATCCATTGTAGCACGAGACTTGTACTGACGAGACTGTAGAGAACTTTTTTGTATTACATCGATATCAATTGCATTTCATGTTAAACATAAATATGAACTTCTTCTTGTATCTTCGTATTTCTTCTGATATTGATTGTGTTTAATCTATTAAGCTGTAAACTCCAAGCATATTCGTTTTTTAATTGTCGCCAGATTCCCGGGAGTGTACCGCGGCGCAATAAATTACATCATCTTCAACAACAGCTCATATAGGTCCCTACCGAGGGCTCGAGCCTACCTTAGGGCAATTAGGACTAAATCCGCCATATTGGCCTTTTTGATGGATGTTTGACTTCTCTCACAACCTACGAATTTCTTCACATGTGTGTGCAGGTTTGTGCTGAATATGTTTTACTTCACTGTAAAAGCGTCGAATAAACATATATATGAATTAAATTTTTTTAATCACATGGTACATGGCGGGGTTAGAACCGCTGCCTCGTATGGAAGACAATGACCTTACACACTAAGATACCGACGCTTCTTGATATGACATGGCATATTCTAGTCTAAACATTAGATGTTTTGTATTATATTTATTCAACACTGTTTTTTTATTTTAGTTTTTTTTATATGTAACATCGATACACATGTATCGATGTTACATATCGATACATGTGTATCGATGTTACAGATGTATAAAAGATTGTCTTCACATTCCAGAATTTTTTAATATTTCATCGTTTTTAAATTCATAAGTGTAGGTAAAGAAGGCGTACCATCGTCGGTTTATTGTATTTTATATAATTTTACGGTTTTTTCAGGACAAGACAAGCTTTCCAATGCACTTTCCCTTTGGTTTCTTGTGTGTCGTCTATTATTGAAAATGTAGGTCCAATTTCCATTGCAATTTTATAGGATTAAGGTAAAACATCTACCTGATATCATATTTCATTTAAATAAAACTTCCCAGTAATATATTCTCATAATAGAGAAGTACCCTTCTCCAATGCTGTCAACTCAAGGTTTATTTTTTTTTTGACAGGGTCCGCAATGTACTATCTAACATGCCTTTATAAATTCCAGAACCTCACAACAGTGCACCAATGGCGCGTGCGCATATTTCTTACTATCGTCTTATATAAAAATAATAATTAATAAAAATAAGAATTCATAGCAAACTCGTTAAAGAAAACAAAAAAACCTATTCTTAATCTAGAAAAGAAAAGTTTACTTAATTGTTTTAATAATTTAAGTTTTGTAAATAATAAATTTTCTATCAACTATTAGTGTGTACTTTGGATGTTTTTCTAACGGGGCTTAATTATGACTAGTTTTTGAAACTTATGTCAAAATTTAACGCGTGAGAAAAATCATCCGTAGATAAATAATTGGAGCCCAACGTTATAAAATATTAACAGCATTTATTTTTAACTTTATAAAAGTTATTAAAAAACGATAATAAATGGGGTAAATAATTGTTGAACATTTGCAACCCTTGAAACAAAAACAAAACGTGTTTTCAGGGAGTTCAAGACCTCTGTTTTTGCGTCGGTATTCATAAATTTATCGTCGGGAAAATATGGGTTGCGATGTGTTGAGCAGCTTTCGTAATCGTTAATTTTATACATCGCAAATTTAAGCTGAGTTCTTGGAAGAAGTAAATTTGGAGGCTTAAATAATAATTAATAATAATTTAATATTTCAATGCTGTCACTGAAGTTTTAAATGTGTTTGTTTGTAATATGGACTGAAAGACCTGAAGGCCTTGTTTTTGAAATATTTATAAAGTAATTCAAAAACTGTCAAAAAAGAGTTGATAGTTCAAAATGGCCCCGGTATTATATTTGTCAATTTTAGTAAACTAGTATCATTTCTGTTAACTACTAACTAGATACAAAGCAATATAAGCATTTTCATTTGATCCCTCACATATCTGAAAATAGATTTAGTTTACAAATAAGAACATTGTTACTAATATTTTCATATAATAATAATTTAATTTTAAATAGAGTAAGAAGTTCCATTAAAATATAATGATGTTATAAGTAAAAACATTTAGATACTGTCCCTAAATGAAAGTATCTATGATATAATTGTTCTGTTCTCTCTCTCTCTCTGTGCGCGTCTGTAGTGAAACGACAGATATTACCAATTATATTTATTTTGTAATTTCTCATCTTATAAACGCACAATAAAATTACGTAGTGTTCTGTTCATGGTGCCTAAACCCGGGAATGAACCAGGGGTGGGGACCCCTAAATATACACAGCAGAATACTGCTATTATTTTCGTAACACGGTAATAAGATTACAAAATAAATGGCTTAATGCGATTGATGCGAGTTCGGAACTCCTTCGAACACTACGCAAATGAATTTTTCTTCATTCTTTTCTGTTCGTGTATGTGACATTTTCCTCGTTATATTCAACTCTATTTAACTGTGGTTAACAGTATCTATACAGTCCAATTTGATTATTGAAAAAGCTAAAATAATTTGGAAACAGATCCTGACTACGAAAATTTCATGTTATTATTGAACCCACGACTTTTTATAATCCGCTTTGCAAAAGTATATTTCCATACTCATTACTAGTTCTATTACTATTAAACTGAATTTATATAGACTTAACAATACACCCCTAGGTATGTAATCAGAGCTGTTACACCACTATTTTGATATAAAACGAATGTCATCATTTATGTGTAAAGTTCCTAAGCCTTTGTACTGATTTCGCGTATAGTTATGTTACCTTTCTTCATCAAAGTTCTGCAGAGCTACGAAACTAACCAACATTAATCTTGTCACGAGTCGCGAAGTAGTTGAATCAATATTGATTGCAGGTACCTACACGGATTGACTTGTATTAGTGTTAATAGGCTGCCTTTCGGAGGTGAAATGTTAAGGGTAAGTTTGATAAATCTATAAATTACATAGCAGGAAATTGGGACAAAGTAATATTCTTATTCTTCACTAGCTGTTTCCTGTGACTTTATCCGCGTGGATTTCGGTATTTCTACCAAGAATTAAATTGACCTGAATCATATGAATTTCATCTGTCGTCCTATTTAATTTATTAGCTATGAAAACAGAAATTATATAAAATATGGATGGCTATGTTGAGTTCCATAAAGAATCTTATTCTTAGGTCATTCATCTGAAGTCAAGTTAAGGGTTCTGGTTGGTCATTAAGTTATTGGGACCAATACAAGCCAACTTTTGTCAATTCTTTCAAGTTTTCGTCAATAAACTTTTTCGACATCGAAAAACTGTAACAATGGAATGTTGTGACTTCTGTAGTCAAAATAATTTTCTTGACCAAGGTAATAATTTCAAGGGTGGGGGAGGGTTTTGGCGATGACACGTCGGAGCAGGGTTTTGGTTACCGATGGAACCCGGCATATGACTCAACGACTCAAAACAATATAAAACTGAATACTTAATACGAAATATTAAAAGTTTAGGAATTAATTACTTTTATACAATTTAATATGAACTTTGATGTTTTTGATTTATATGTTCAACAATATATAACTGAATAATACCTCATACACAGTCTATATACTCGTATGTTCCACTGCTAGTCACAGGTATAACATGGGGGAAACATGCACAGTGGACTTAGTCCTAAAATACAAAACTATATTGTATACAGTTTAAATATTGTTACACTTTACAAATTCAGATTTTCAACAAATCTTGAGTAAAACAAACAAATAAATTTTAATATTACTTTGTAAATTAGCATAAGCAAGTGATTAATTTTTATTTCTTAATCTGAATAAATTACTAAGCTTAAAAAGTTTTGTCAAGCTTAAAAACCAAATCACCTTGAAATTTGATTCGGTCTGTGACATGATAAAAATGCAAATTGTATATCTAAAAGTGGCTTAACACAAATTTGCTTGTACAGGTGTAGTTTTTAATAACACTGTCAAGGTTTATACGTTGAATTTACTATCAAATTTTTATGAGTACTTATTTCTTAAAAATGGAGAACATTATTTGACTTTAATCTATTTTACTGCGGGGTATCAAGCACATTATTTCTGCCCGATACCATGCCAAAGAAAAATATAAATTAATCAGACCATATTGTAGTTCGTAGTCAGAAAACTACGTAGTCCGTAGTTAGACTACTCCGTAGCCCGTAGTCATTGTAATTTACAGGGTACGGAAGGCATTCAAGGCTTTTAATTGTCTTTAGAATGTTTTCGTACTGACAACATCGTGTGATTCAATATAATGAATTTGTTTATAACAATGATACTAATAATGTTTCACATATTCACATGATCTAGCCTAGAGTAAGCATCATTAAGAGCTCGTTTTATGGTAACTAGCTACAGAAGGTAACATATCATCTCTGGTATTTAGATAAATCATGAATCTTAAACAAATATTTGTATTCTTCATACAGATATCTGGGATTCGAATCCCAGAACTCTGGTTTAGTAGACAGGGATTATGACAAATATTACTAAGGTATAAACGATGTGTAAGTGTTAATTATTCAATTGACGATACAGTGGATAGGCTATCTATTATAGTATAAAACTAGTCCACTACTAATTTTCAATATAACATTTTGGTTGTTGATTTGACTGAACTAGCACAGGCTCTCGTTGAGGACCTCGTTGACGAAGTAGCAGCTCCTAGTTTCAACTAAGAAAACAAAACAACTTTTCCGATATTGGCCACTGGATAGGTCAATTAAAATTTATTAACACTAGTTCCTCTGTGCTTCAAAAGGTAAGTCGTTGATTCCTGTTACCACAGAAACCACCTTCGACTGCACCTGCACCTTCGACATGCTGGAATGGTGTTGTTACAGTCGAAACTAAGTGGGATGTATATAGGTAGTTGATGATAATGAACTCAGATACCCTTTCTTATCTTCAAATAATGAAATGAAATACTACACCTGCAGACGTAAATAATTCTTAAAAATTGAAATATACACTTCGCCTTATTTCGTACATGTATTAAATGAGAAGGCTTCGACCTTTAAAAGCAGACAAACAGTTTAGTCGAGTTTATTTGACTCTTCAGAGCTTGATTCATAGCACTTTTAGTTGGTTTTCGCCACTGAAGCGGTTTTTATTACCGCTTTTACATTTACTTGCGTTTCTTAGCTTAATGACGAATTGGAAGGCTTAAGAGCTATGGTTTAAAAGAGAATTCGCTTGCGATTAGGCTCAGCTTACGACTTAGATCTTTATTATCATGGTTTTGAATTGAATATGTTCAATTCTTAATTATAAATCTGCTTTTTTAACATTACCTTTTTGTACAAATTATAATGTTCAGTATTATTCAAGAAACCTAAAATTATTTAAAATAAATACGTATTTATTTTATGAGTATTCGGAATTCTATGTATTCTATTGTTTCTTATTAAAAAAAGAAAAATATCTCATATATTTCGTCGTGTAATTGCTTCAGATGAAATTTCGGAGAAACATTTTGTACTTGACTGGGTAAATTAATGTGATTTAATTGTTATTATTTTGTATATGTGAGCAGTTATTTCATGCCATAATTATGATTTTTATTACGAAATATTCAAAATTTAACGCAGGATAACCTCAGGTAAGCTAAAAAACCTGAGAATCTTTACAATTTTAATTTGGAAACAAAGGATTTTATTTTGTTCTGTTTCTTTCTGTGTAATTTATAGTATAATGTAAGTGAATATAAATAAATATAGATTATTTATTAATGGTATATTAACCATGTAATTTGTTATTTATATTTTTCGATACTTCAACGGAGTCGCAGTTGATATTTTTTATGTCATTATTTAAAAACATATCAAAATGTAACTTTTGACAGTAGAATTTATTACCCAAGTTACTTGTCATTATTTACATTATATGTTTCTTATTGGACAGTTAAATACCTACTACGAATGAACAACTGTCACAATTATTTTGAGAAAAAATTTAATATCTAGACGATCTATTTCAATGATACAACAGGATTCTAAATTACGTCTTAAATGAAAAACCCTTTTGATTACTATTTATTAATATAGTTTTAGTCGGTGTTGAAAATTCGACAAAATTAATAAACTGGATACAATTATTTGCAAAAAATAAATTAAACTAATAATTTATTTACGTTTCATTTTTTTATTTCTAGTGACGAAGAGTCTCTCAAACAACTGTTGATACCAAAAAAATATCTTCCTTTACGACGCAAAAATATTTCAAAACTAATCACGAGTACATTCAGACGAAATATCTACCTATTCTTCTAAATAAGCGACACACGCAAAAATACAGTCAACGACGGAGTTTCATGGTAACCATCAATAGTCGCTAATTGAACGGCCAAGGCAGCTGTCACCGAAATCTGCTAAAGGAGTAATCGGTCCCCGGAGCAATGGACTAATTAATTAATAACATCTGACCCGCACGAGTTCGTACCTATGGGTATAGTGAGGAAGTTTGGTGACAATGTTATGTGGGGCGGTGGTATTCGTCGGCCTTCCACGAATATATTACTACCCACATTTACATTCAAACCGCAGCGCGAATATTTGAACGTATTTCAGCTTGAACATGTTTGAAGTCTCTTATAAGTGCCCTGTTAAAATCTCCTGTGTTTTTCATTCACTCACCCTTGGATCGGCTCTAAGTTATTAAATATAGATATTCCAAATGAAAACACACTATTTGCTTGATATACTAAGCAGCAATAAATACTCAATGCTTCAAATATGAAAGAAGTTATGGACAACACTAAAAAAAGGCTTCAAATATCAAATTCCAATTCAAAACACATTCACATAAAAATATATGTTTGGGTATTGTTTGGTCTAGGAAACTACGTATTTCCTTGTTTTTTTTTTCTTTAAAACACAAAAGTAAACATTTTAGTAAAATACTAACCTGTAATATGGCACAAAGCTAGCATTACTCTATGAATACACTCAAGAATTCGTTGAATCGTGTTTCTGACTTGTAAATAAGCTGGCAGAAGTACAATTTACTGTTAAATATTACATGAAATGTACCTAAACATATTTCCTTACAAATACGTAGACAAATATGTTAAACGATCTCGCAAACTTTTCACAGAAATCTTTTACTCTTTGAATATACAGATACATTGCTAATATCGGTTCTTGGATACTGGTGAAGTGTTTTCAAATGTCATTTTCTTTTTAACTTTTGAAAGCAGAACAACAGATATAGTTGAAGCTTAATTTCATAGTTTCTTTTTTCACTCTCATCTTTTATAGAAAATAAAGATATATAGAAATAAAAAAATAAGGAAAAAATATGCCAACAACTATGACTTGCTTGCTTTTGAAATGCTCGTAATAATCATACTTACATTTACCCCTACCGGGATTCATATTCAGTAGTACCTCTTAGCTCAGCAGACAAGTACTAACCACTTGCCTAATAGCTTATCATAGAATGTGGGATTATGTGACTTAACTCGTGGTATACAAAACGCTATTTTAAGTTTATTTTGTATTAGAATAGATTGAAAAAATACAGCGTAAAGTTGGTTGAAGTTGTGAAAAATAGTATGTCCGCAATCGACCAGTTTTCACCACTTCCAGAACTCCGAGATTCATAGATTTGGTGATAATGAATCACACACAGACAAAAGAACAAAGATTTCCCTATTCAAGAAGGGTATAGAAAATTAGAAAATAGAACACTAGTTTAAACGAGAGATTGTCATATTCAAAAAAAAATACCTGGTGGCGAAAGGAAAAATCTGCAGTGTACCCACACTATATACTACGTACCTACCTACCATTATACGAAAATGTGATTTTACTTGAATACTTTTATTATAATACAATATTTCTGTGAACGTGACATAATTGTACCGTAACTAAATAGAACGAAACAACAAAAGATAACCAGTAATTATGTTGCCACTCTCAAGTCGTCATGTCGCTTTCGAAATCGTAAGTCATATTTTACCGTTTCTGGTCACGTTTCCCCAGTCTTCCTGTATGCACATTTATCATGTGTACAATAAGATACGTGATGTTATGCTTTAACCAATTTAAACTGAACGTACCAATATATATTAGCTATGCTCGAGGTACACTGCAATGTCACTGAAACACATTATAATGTATGTGCTTATGGATTGATTGGATTAGGAACATTTGTGCTTCTTCGTTTTTAATATATTCCACTGATGGCTTCGCTTTTTCCTTGTACGTGTACGCTGTTCTTGAAATCTCTGCCTGAGAGTTTTAACCAAACTGGATTCCTTCAAGGACTAAAGCTAATATTCTGCATTTCGGTCATTTTCTGTCAGTTTCTGTCATTTCTGTCATTTCTGTCAGTTTCTGTCAGTTTCTGTCATTTCTGTCATTTCTGTCAGTTTCTATCATTTCTGTCAGTTTCTGTCATTTCTGTCAGTTTCTGTCAGTTTCTGTCATTTCTGTCATTTCTGTCAGTTTCTATCATTTCTGTCAGTTTCTGTCATTTCTGTCAGTTTCTGTCATTTCTGTAATTTTTGTGTTTTCTTCTGTCATCATTATTTGGAATAATCACAGCATATTAACAAATGGCCGAATTTGATCTAGACTATAGTAACATAAATAAGCATTTATAAGCCTCTGATACCAAACTAGGCAAAGTCTGTATTTCAGTGTTACAGACGTCTCCACCATATCTTTTTTTTATATTAAGGTCAGCAAAAGACTCGACGCCACCTGATGATAATTAGTAAAGGAGTCCATGTGTGATGTTAGCTTGTGAAGCATGCGACATACTGCCCTAGCCACCCTCGCCTTGCCGGTCCAAAACGTTATAGAAGCAATCTGGTTATAGAAACAATTTAATTTAGACAATATGAATAAAAAAAAGTAAAATCAAAGAAAAACAATAATAATTTACACAATTTGGTGAAGCATTTATTGTATACTTGATCAATTAAGAAATCCTTAGATTTAGAAATTAATATCCTAGATTCGTTTCTCCCTTTTGTTTCAATTCTTTCAATCGCTTTCTGGTATCCTTCTTATCTATTTCTTTTACATTCAGGTTGCCTGGAAGAGATTACTGTTGGGTAAAAAGCCGTCTTTCGTTTGTATACTGTTAATCGTCTTTAATGTGTTTCTGTGCAACAAAATATTCTAATTGATTGAATAACTACAGAGATAAGACACTAAGGAAACTTCTAGGTAGCAGCAAATCTCATGTCTCATGTCAAATCATCAATATAATTTCTTGTTTCTTATATTTTTACTCTGTAAACCGAAATACAACCAACTGCTTCACTGCAAATATGTTAGTACCTATTCAGATGCATAAGTGAATTATCTTAGCAAAACATTAAGCGTCTTCATGATTGCTTCTTCAAGGGAATTTAATATTAGTCGGTACAAGTTGCAAGCAATTCTCAACCATAAATTAAGCATGTTTTGTTTACTAACACATTATGAGTCATTGTTACTTGTGAATAAAGATTATTATTAATATTCGCCCGAGAGGTATCAAGTTGATATTATCCTCAAAAAGTGTATTGCGTTGGCTTAGAATTATGACTTTTTTGTAATTTGAATGAAATTTAAGATCTTGTTTTGTGAAGAAAACATTTTGACCAATATCAAATAGGTTATTGAAATGTGAATGTTAGTTTAATGTAAAATTTTATGCAAAATAGTTCATTTTATGTGTAAGAATATAATTATACTTAAAGCCATAAGTTTTCTTAGTTGTTTAGGCTTAGTGCATTTAAAACTATCCCGATATAGCTGCACATACTATGATAGCCGACAAAATTCATCCATCAACATCGATGAAGTTCCGCCAATTCGCTCACATCAGTTTGGAAATCTTTTTTCGACCGTAACGAATATAAAAGGTGTGCAAAAATGTGTGAAAAATCTCCTAAAACCTTTTTCGGGACCACCGTGTGAATAATTTGATCTTTTGTGACGTAAAATATATGTCGGAAATAGCAATTCCATTGATTTTCCACATTTGTCTAGCATCAACGCTGTGTTTGTGAACTATTTTTTTGCTGATTACATTGGCTATCTGTCTTGGAATCGAAACAGATAATATTCTACCGTTGATATACGGATGTTTAGCTTTGATATGATAATACTTCTTTAATCGAATATTTAAGACAATTGCTTGTATACCGGTTATATGTCATCATAAATAACTTTTGATTTCAGATTCTAAAGTTCTATGATTAATGGAATATATATTTTTTTTTATTAATAGTATTATATCGTTGTTTGGAAATCTTAATTATATTTAATTTACTTTATAGTACTGTTTACTAAGTTACACCCTATTAATCTAAATGTTAGGACATTTAGTTATAATGCAAACAATTACGAAACTCTCATATTAAGAGGTTTTAAATTGATACTTTAATTTTATGGTGAGATGTACTAAGCTTTCTCAGAACGTGAATCTCTTCATATACAGAATATTCTTAATTCACCTAACATCGTAAGCATACGTTAATCTCAAAATAATAATCGTACTTCAAAATTCTCGGAAGCGAAATTTTTAATTCAGCCCTACTTACAGCTGTGCAAGGCTTTAAGCTTTTCAGTTCTGTTAGAAAAGAAAGCGGCCCCACATGTTGCATAACCTGAGTTGCATCCATTTTCTTGAAAACTGCATAGCATTTGTTTATGAGAACCGAGAAATGCTTAGTTTTATTATTAGCGGGAGCTCGGACTGGCTGTTTGTTGAGTTTGGGATTGGGAATATATATTTTGAAATGGATTTACATTTCCTGGATTTTTATGTTTTCGACGTTTATTTTTCATTAATTATATGTAATAGAAAACTCTTTCAATTAGTATTTTCAAAATTTAAATGTGCATTAGCACAGATTAAGCTAAATGTAATTTACATTATTATGGTCTTGAGATAAGATAATTAAAATCACTGCGTTCACTGAAGTCCATGTGAGTCTTTCGTCGTAGAAAGAGCTCTGCAAAGAAAGACTCAAGGACTCCTAGAGTTCTTGTTAGCAAATATATGTATAATATATAATAAGTAGAAAGGTTTCGCCAAGAATTCAGCGAACGCAACACAATTTCACTGCTGATGCTATTTGAAGTTTCATTGACATATCCATAATTATTATTTATCAGATGATTTTTCAAAAGAGGTAGTTTAGATTTTATTTTTTCTAAACCTTCTTAATACATGTGGTATACCAAAAAATCGGCTTAAAAAGTACTTTGTATTTTTCATATTTTACAATAAACGTCAAGGTTTTTCTTATTGATACTGATTAAACACATTTAATGCACTTTACGTAATCAAATCAATGTCTCAATTGACACAAAATAAAAAGAGTAGATATAAGTAATTAATGCCTTATGACATTTGTTTCTTGCAGAGAATTTACAATTAACTTAAAGACGTTATTAGAAACGTTATAAATTTGGATGACATTTCACAGTTTTAAATATCATAATAAGCGACAGTTTCCCTAGGATTTTGTCACATTTTAAAAGATAGTGTAGATAGACAAATTACTGAAACCGAGCTTCAAGGCGTTATATAAATTAATTAGAAGAATACACCGTAAAAATTCACGTAAGATACTTGAATATACGAAAGATTCAACCGAAGGTGTGCTAGGACAGTCACTACATTTTAGTGAACCCTGAACAGGTTCTTTGAAAGATACGTGTCATTTTAATTCTTTTGTCATGTCATGTATTTGTCATTTTCAATGCCTATGGCTATCTTTTATCAACAATGTGCAATGACTCCAAAAATATGCATACTGGGACAAAAAATAATAGTAATATTTAAATCAGAAGAATATTTTAGGTAAGTAATTGAAACTTTAAGATTACACGTCGATTTAAAAGCATTTCCAGCAGTACGAGGGCTTATAAAGAAAATTAGCAAAAACCTCTTTTGAAAAGTGTATCCATTTATTTTATTATTTTTTAAAACGTCTCAAATGCGCAAATAAAAATAAGCCGTTCAGTTATAGCCCTAGAAAACGTTTTACTCGCAACACTGGTACAAAGGCTTTTGAAGCGTTTTTGCCTGCGGGCGCAATTATTACGGAACCCTTTGCCGGATTTGTTTGCTGACTCTCCGGGTTCGTCTCCTTTTGATTTGGAGGCAACGTTCCGTTTGTGGCGACAATGTGCATGGCTGTTATAGCTTTTTGTACTTTGTTTTGAAGATTAATGGTTTCTGTGCATTTGTTTATGAGAATACTGAATACTGTATTGAGACGTGATGTAAGAAGCAATGGAAGATGTTTTTCAATTTTGACACAATTTTTAAGTATTTCTGTGGTCTTCCAGCTCGGTCAATATAACCAATGACTTTAGTGACGTTCTGTGGACGCCACGTTGTCTGTGCGTAAAACTTTTATATAAATTACATTTTATTTGAATAAAAATGCTCAGGGTTAAGTTTACATGATTGCACGGCACTGCGCTTCACCATATCGCGGGAGTGTTCATATGAGATAACACATGCGTAGGCCAGACTGGCATCAACAATGATGGGATATGGAGGAGGTTCTTGGCTTTGTTGAGACAAGATAATATGGTAGCAAATATGATATATCTAGCAACATTACTCGGTATCCTACTAACATTGGCGAGCTATTTATGTAGCAGATAATGTTCTTTTTAGTGAGCGTAAATTAGCGTGCTGATATAAATGGCCTGTAACACGATTCTAATAGATACTAATATTTTAACAGAAAAATAGACCCAATTGTTTTAAAGCCTTATTTATTATTTTATATGAATAGTCCTATAGAGTTAAGATTCAAAATGGCATCTCTTTTTTAAGTTGCGTTGATAGTTAATTCGATAGTAAAGCTAGTAATTTTCTTCAATCTATGCGCCTATCTTTGACCATGCGGTTAACATCAATTAGATTTTGTAGGATTTCTGACAGGAATCACCTCTATGAGAGTGTTTAACTGTCTTAGAGTCTCCAAGGCGTTCGAGTAATGAGGCAGCGAAAAACCTGAGGGTACCTTTATAAACTCAGTCCTCCTATCAGGTGAGTCGTATTGTGGAGGAGAGAAGCGCCTTGGTACCTGTAACTGCGCGACAAGTGTAGGCCCGGTATTCTCACCCTGGTCCGTAGAGTGTAATGTACAGCAAATGTGTGTCTAGTCTAATCTAACTAAAATAAATCTAAACAAAATTATGGAGGTTTTGTTTAGTTGGAGATTATCTTGCGGCAGTCCTGTAATTTGTATCAATTCAGATAATATCGTTTTACCAATTATTTGGCGCGGCTCAATTTCGTCTACAACAAGGTTTTCTAGATGTTTTAATGAAATGTATATATTTGAATTGAAATCAGCACTGAATAATTTTGTTTATTACTTTATAAAAAGAACGTTGTAATAAACATTTTTGTTTTCTATGGAAACTAGTCTCAATTATGAAACTAAGGCTAAATTGCCTTTTATAGAAGCAGGATTTATTTGTAATAATGTATAAATGGATTACAATTATGAAGTAAAATTTTTAACTTTTACTGTTCAGTTAAATGAATTGTGAGACGACCATAAGGATTTCTTCTAAGCATTTGTCCAATATCTTAACTTCTTAAAAATTTACCAAATAATTAACGATGCAAAATTTCTTGGAGTTTTATTTTTATTATAAGTTAATTTTTTAAGTTTGGACTTCTCTTAGAGCAAGCATAGAGCATATAAGATGTAAAATTATAAGCGAGATGAAGTAATGTCGGTAGAGTTTACAATCTATTGGTATGTTCCAGTTTTAATCTTCTAAGTCTAAAACGAACTGCTAAATATAAGCTATCAATGCTAACATTTATCTTATTAAGTCCACGTTCATTAGAATTTTCAACAGCAAACTTGGTAGGTAACTCTTTTGGTTCAAAAGAGTTACCTACCAGTTCAAAAGAAAGTTATAGTTATAGTTATTTGGGATTTTCCGCTCCATCTCTCAACCAAGCGGTCGGTCACTATCTCTTTATAATTAAGCCACTTTAAAATTCTCAATAAACGTTACAGTCGTCAAGACCCTAGCCGCTGAACACTTTTTATTAGCTTCATCTGGCTCCAACTCAAGAGCTTAATTTCAAAAACGGGCGCAGGTGGAGATTTGATCAATTCTTAGACAAAATCTTTTGATCCAATTCGTTAGACAAATGCAACCATCTGTTCGGCTTTAATTTGATTAAATCTTTCAATTTCAATGAATTCACCGTAATGGTGCCCGGGTTTCTTTTGCTTTGTAGAATTAGTTTCCTGTAATTTGTTTTATTTTAACTCGCCTTCTTGGCGTTACAGAACAATCTATAGTTCTCTAGTTTTTTTTTCTATTTTTAATTAGGAACTTTTATCTTAAAGATATGTCAGTTCCATCATAACCTAATCCTTATAATTTAACACATATTTATATAGTAAATAATGTTAATCACACAGAGCGGCAGTCACTGACGATCTAATTTCTTTATCATTTCTCAAACTTTGAAAGAAGCTTGGTTCTGTCAAAATTTACTGAACAACACAGTTCTCAAGGTTGTAGGTAAAATTTGATATGAATGGTGATGGGAATGACCTAGTCTAGATGGCCCTGAGTGTTGAGTGTTTGATATATATTATAACTAAAAGAGCTATTTTTGTGATATCAAGTAATTTACCTCATAAATGACTGAAAAATATTATTTTTCACGTTAAGTACTTTATTTCAAAGGAAAATTAAAAAGTGGGTGCGTATGAAGCGAGTTAGATGACAATTATGAAATTATACTCGAGTTAACATTATTTTTCTATGGGTCCTTTACTTAAAAGTATTGCGATAATCACAATATTTATGTTAACTGAGTGGTACAACAGTATTATTTAGCCCCATTTATTTTCCAGGGTGCATCTTTACTAATGAAACCTTTAACACCTTCTTAATACAAGGATGTATGTTTGTACATATATAATTAAATCGAAAGTACATATGACATTAGTTTGACGAAGATTGATAATCATTTTCATCAAAGTGAGTCTGACTTAACCTAAAAGATTTTATTTGTAACTGCTGTTTTTCATACCTTTATGACGATCAGATCTTCAATAAAATTGTTAATTCGTAAAAAAAGCCAATTACATAGAACTTTCACAATTCATATGTAAGTTTAATCGACGCTATCCGAAACACAAAACTGGCAGTACTCTTATAATATATATGATGTTTTCTTAATCATGCATTAAGAAAATGTTTTGAGTACCATTTTTTTTAATTACAGGTACCAATTAGTTACAACCTGGTTGTAAACCTTTGATATCTGGATGCCAGTATTAACGCGATATAATATTACTCTTGTCGAGTTGCGTTATGACGAAGCCCGCTTAATTCTTTACCATCTTTCGCACGGATATCGATAGAATACAAATGAATCGAATATCAAATATCGACAATAAAAATTACGATTGTCAGTTCCATACAATTGAGTTTCGCTCGTGTCTTTCAGAATTCGGGTGAAAAAACAAAATAAATCTTATACTCCATATAAACATTTTTGATTCTTATAGTATATTCACTTATTAATGGTAACTTGTAAGAGATTTTTTTAAGCAATAAGGCCACCTTTTTGTAATGTATAATGTATATCTTTACGTATATTTAGTGTGTGGAATATAGTTTATAATTTTTATTTCTTGCACAGAATTAAACACGGTTACGGTTATTTACTTCTGTAATATATTGTGTTGAGACGGGGTAACCAATTTTGAACCTTAAAGCTATAGGTATAGTTCTATAATTTATAGTTCCTAAATAATAGCTAGATGGAAAAGGATTGTATTCAGGGAGCCGTCTTTTAAATTTGTAATTGTTTCTATCTCACCTAGCTAAAATATAAATAATAGAATAAAGGAAATTTAATCTTGACATACATTGTTACTATGTGAGAGACTGGTATCTGTACTAGGAGATCTCGATGACAGATTAAAGGTCTCTCCATGTGCATGCGTATGTGTCTGCGTGTATTAGTACAATGAAAAGTGAATTAAATATTTTCTGCTTCGTCATATTAAAGGGACTTATAAAGTAGTAGTAGTTTAATATATACTTTTGGAAAATCAACTATTTTTATCTTTATGCTTGCTTATGCTGTAACAAATACACCCCACTGTACACTGCAAACAATAAAAACTATTTCATTTTCCACTCTCACTTGTCCTATAACTCAATACAAATGAAGTACCTCGTAGAATAGAGCTACAGCCGTAATTGAAGGTTGAGAAGAAAAACGGCGTTGGACGAAGAGCTGGTGCTCTTGCAACGCAACATGCATAGTATGGAGAACCAGAAATAATTACATCAGATTTTTTCCACTAAATTTCACAAAACTACTTAATCTATTAAGATAAAATAAGGATACATATAAGGATATATATATATACAAGAGGTAGATACAATTTCAAGAAAGAACTTAGAAAATAACTTTGGCTATCTGCTCACATTTTCATTTCATTCATTAACATCTAGTGCTGCAGTTTTGATTATTACAAACTCTTTTTCACATTCAGCCCGCCTGTTGATAAACGGTTAAGCAACTTTCAACGCTGATGTTATTAATCATACGTTGTCGTCGTTCTAAGCCGCCTTTTCAGGCTTTCCTGGGATAACCTTTTCATAAGCTTTTGATGGAAAAATCTAGTAGTTTCTTAAATGTAAAAATACATCTATCATAAAGATTTCGTAAAACGTTAATTATCAAAATTGCAGGTAATGCTCCGCCTCTTGGCACTGTGGCAATCAAAGAGAATTGAATGTCTTATATTTAAGAAATGGGGTAATCAGAATATTTAACTTTCAGATTGAAATAGCCATCCCTACTTGCATAAGCAATAAACCTGTGGCAATGGGACTAATATTTGAGTGCTTTGAAGATTTAGGCCACAGTACCTACAAGTTTTATTATTAATATATTTATTAATTTATTTAATTTATATAATAAATACTACATTGTAAACTTAGCTAGTAACAATATACGATAACTAATACTTAAACAACATTATAAGAAGCCAGAATTCATAAGTAACTCCTCATTTCTAATTAATTTCGTTCAAGCTATCTATTTATATCTTCTTTAAGCACCATATCTCAAAAGCTAAAGAAGCTTTCTGTGTCAAAATCTCAAATTTACTTTTCCCATCCAATAATGGTGAAATATTAAGAAAATTCTCAAGTACATTTTTTTTCATTTAAATCTAATTCAATAATTTAGCTCTAATAATCAATTGTGAATGAATTTTTGTTTCCTTTATTCGTAGAAAACTGAAATACAAATAAGAAATATAATAGATCGTTCTTCGAGTAAAAGCTTTGATGTATTCGTTTTCCACTAAGTCCCTTTATAAAATTTTGATACTCATACATGTCAAAAGCGTAGTGGACGGTATAAAACGGACTCCATTTACTCAAAATGGTGCCTTTAAATCTGCAACTACGAAGATAATGTTATATTTTTCATAAAAGCTTTTACGATGTAACAAAAATTTTTTTTAATTAATAATTAAATTCAAATGTGTAATTCGGTGGAAGGTATAAACTAGGTTTACATGTGACGCACTGCAAGCGCATTTAAAACGATTGACTAGCTAACATTTGAATCATAAAAATACTGAAAAAAAAATTACAAAACATTTTTATGTTGAAGTAGTAATTTATTAATTTTATCATTCCATTTTCTTTGACACTAAAAAACTCTTGTATATCATATCTTAGTTAAAGGACAGAAATCACTTCCGGGGCACTCGACCCAATGGGATCCAAAGATCCTAAAACGGTTCCAAGTACCAAAGTACTTAATATCATTTGTTTATGAGGAATATTTTCAATGTGTGCAAATACAATTTTGGGCTTTCATGATTCTTTAAAAAGTTAGGTATGGTATTATACATTTTTATTATTATATCATGGAAACTAAACGTCACTTATTTTAATTTAAAGAAGAAAACCGTTAGTAGAATATAGATTTCTGTTATTTCTTTTTACATTGTTGTGTGTTTCTTTACAAATGTATATGTTTCCACTATGTAAGGGTGAGTATTTTATGCGTCACGAAATGGATTCCACACAATTCCATATCGTCTATATAACTCGAGCATTTTTCTCGAGATTTTTGAGTAAAATAAAAATTTGTTTACATCAAATTATAATTTCCATAAAAAGCATTAAATTTTAATGAGCGTGCCCATTTTGTTTTACTAAAAGCATATGACTACACCACCTGATGTAGTAGGTACCAACAGTAGGAGTCCATATATATTAATTAGAATACATTGCATAACAGCACAAAAGGCGCTTTATAACGCCTGTTTTAAAGTAGACCAGAATACATGTGCCGATAAGAAATTCCACGTTCCTACTATCCGACAAAAAGGCTCATGTAAAAATAACAAATTAACTTATACAAACAAAATATAAAAGAAACAATAAATTAACGTATCTATAAATTTATTTTTACTTATTTATCATTTTTGAAATAATAATAAAAAAAAATTCCACGAAACATTTTAACAAGATATTTTGGTATTCTGTAATTCCTCTCCATTTACTAAATTGTACGATTTTCCGCATAAGAAAAATGTAATATATATTTATATTATTGACTAAAAAATATAATATTATGTATATATTATTCGTTTAAAGTTAGACAGACGATCTAAAGCCCCTCTACGATCTAAAGCGACATATTATATAATTTCATTTTCTTTGTTAATGAAGTAAATAAGGAGGTAGTCAATATTTTTTTTTTAACTGTAAAATAAATTTATTAAGTTAGTCAAGAATATCACTTATAGTAGATATCAAAATACTCACTCACGAAACTACAGAATATCTTTGTAATATGGATAACGAAACGGTAATAAAATAAAAATCTGCAGAAAAGTTAAAAGACCTGTGTTCTGTCCGTACAGCTAGCTAAAGGAGACTGCACAATGCATCAAAGTTGAATAATCTCACACAGAACCGGTAAAGATCGAGTCAGGCTTACAGACGAAGATTCCCTATGGCTAGGCAATAATACTGTGGAACGGAATGTTAATAATGGAAAAAAGATTTATCTTCTCGTATTTCGTCCATGAAGTAAATCGCTGTGACTCGTTGTAAAGAAAACGATACCCAGTGCATGGATATCTGTAAAGAGTTTACTCAAGATAGAAGTTTAGTAAATATATTATGTGTTTACCTAATTTTGCAATGCGTTGACTACGTTGTCAATTTAAGAACCGCAAATTCAGAGTCTGACTAGAGATCAGTAATTATTGAATGCAAATATCCTTCAGAAGTTGAAATGGTACTTAAATTTTAAACGAGTATGTGTACTAATAGATTTAAATTCAAATTTTTTTCAGTGTTAGTGGTAATTTTTACTTGAATTTTGAGCTATACCTCCACCTCACAGAAGATTATAACATAATAGTATTAACAAGGGGCTCCAAACATCGGTGCATCTTGATGAGCAAACGGAAGTGATGTATCAAGATATCTCTTGGGCAATATTCACTTCCAAGACTCACAACAGCGTTGTCATGGGAGATGCCGATACAACGCTGGCAAGGAAAATGTGGCGATGATGAGTTGAAAGTGAGGAGATAATACCGAGGTCAAATGTTCTTCTTCAAGAAACAGTTGCATTCAGAATGGAACTGGAACAAATGATGTAACAAAAATGTGATCGACTTTATTATATTGACTCAGATTCTAAAATTAAATGTCTCAGTGATTTACACCGAGTGATCATCATAGAATAAGATGCACATTGAATCTCCATGCTGCAGCCATGGAAACTAAAATTACTTCAATCGACTGGAAGATTTCTCTGAAGCAGATACTCATAATGACAGGTTTGTGCAAATTGATCTTATGAGTCCAAATCTATTCAAACCGGAGACGTAGAATGGTTCTTAATCAGACATCGCACAGCACAAGACAATGTGGGCAGCTGAATGAACAAAATCGGAAGGTCACAGTTATTTAAAGAAAATCTTTAAAGCTGAGTAATTTAGTGATTAGAACAGTCACCTCTTCAAAAAAAATTGGATAGATTTTTCTACTCTTAAATATTGTATTCTTGTTTGACTCCGTTTTCCTTCATAAAGTACAAAATCCTCCTAAAAGAAGATATGGAGAAAGCTACATTTTATGGCCCCTATGAATATTTGATACGGACAAAGATAATGTGACGTTAATGTTGTATTCAATTTCCGCAAGTATAACGACATTTTGGGAACTTTTTGTGATAAATGCATCACATAATTTCAAGAATCGCTTATTTCTTCAGTTTCTTCAGTCTTCTCTCAATCTTAATTCTATGAAGTTCTCAAGGAATAGGTAATAAATATTTGCTAAAGGTATTTTTGAAAATCCTATTGATTTGCTAAACTAAATAAGAAGGAAAATAATATTATTTCAATTAAATATAAATCATTTGAAATTCACCATAGTCATAATTTAATGATATTTACTGCTGAAGATAAGCCCTCTTAATTATGTTTTTGTTAATAAAAAGAACGAGCATCATGAGATAGAAATTACTTTCTTTAAGTTTTCAGATATAAGGCTTAAAATATAATTGTAATATTACTACCATTAGAGCCGTATCACACGTGTTTTCATAGAACTGATAGAACATTCTAACTTAAAGTTTTTAGAACATATTCTAATTCAAAGATAAAGACCGGCGTCAAGATTCCATAAATTGAGGCAACATTCCATGCGACTGCACCCGAAATCTTGCACAGATTATACTCCATTTTATACCTTCAATTTTCATTCAAGAAATATATTTTCCGCTTGAAAAATCTTCTAACATTTAGTTCTAGCGGAACCCTAAATGAGACTCCAGGCACGCTAACTATAATTGCAGCTTCGGGTTAAAAGGAGTGGGATGAAAGGACACTTCCCATAAAGGCACTGAAACTGAATGCCCATTCACACAGTTGAGTTTGCTGTCTATTTGAAGCTTAAGTCATGTGCGTAAGATATGAAATCATGTGAGTTGTTGCTTTCGGCAAGTTTTTCTCCCACAACGTCTAGTTTTCTGTATGGATTGCCGTGCAAAAGGTAATGCTATTCAACGTTGTAACTAAAACTGACGAGAAGACGTTTAAGCTCTGATAGTGGGTGTGTTTACGTGGTTTTGAAAAATTCGAGAATTTCGTACTTTTTTCTTCAAAGAAACGTCACGAGTGGTCAACTGGTATTCAAATTAAAACGGCATATACAAAAGTGGTAGTTATCTCGAGAAAGAGAATACTCACACCGAAGAATTAAGAATATAAATTGACTATTGTTATACGTCTTCATCGCACACCTACTCACAAACTATAATACACTAATGATTCTATAGATAATAAATTATTAATAATAATGAAAGTTTAAAACGGTTATATTTCACTGAACAGCCTACTAACTTATCCTAAAAATAACAGTAATGATTGCACACTAAAATACAACGCATGCTCACAACTATACACAACAATATATAATATTTGCTATGTAATCACTCAATATATTTGCAAGTCAGTATTTTAAAGGTTCCTTTAAAATACATCATCAGGTGGTGTCGAGTCATTTGCTGTGCTTTATATTAAAAAAAAAATATATATATAAAAGTATTTTATCTCTAATAGAACGAATTTTAACTGTCAAAATTTCATCTGAAATAAAATTATCCTAATACCTAAATGAACATGTTTTCCACCAAAATATCATATCTGCCAAAAATATACAAGCTTTGGACAGTGTAAGCGGTGAGGTTTGTTCGAAAAGGGTATGAAAAGTTTGGGCGAGTTTGTCATTTTAAAAGTTACCAAATAAAAATTGCTGAAATTTTTGAGACGATATTAAGGAAAATTTAAAAATTGAGAGTTGAATATTTAGCTTTATCTATGCTTTAAATTCTAAATATTCTCAGCGCTGCGTATTTACTACGGTGTAAAATATTTAGCATGTTTTGAATTGATACATTTTTTTGATTACGTTTTATTTGAGACTTTGTAAACAAATACAACAAAAGATAATATTTTATGGACACTTTGTGAATAGTAAATGAATAATTATGTACTACGATGCTAACTCCAAGAAAGTTTTCTTTGTTAGTTCCTAAAGTTCTAGAAATTACCTTTTAAAGAACTGAAGTCACTGGTTAAGATTGGTTTGATCCGGTTTTTGAGATAGTAATTTTGATATTAATAACAATGTAAATCAGCAATTTGTTTGAGAAACACCTGTTTCAGTCACAACATATGGGAAGTTATTCAATATGTCTAACCAAACAGCCATAAATGAGGCATACAAAACATACATACATACATTATTAAATAAAAATTTCAGCATTTGAATAAAAATTAATGAAATGAAATGAAATGAAAAGCAGATATGAAACAAGAATAATTATATTATTACTATTACAAATATTATTAATACCTTTACTAAAAAAGGTGCACACTCCATTATTTACAATAACGAAAGAAAAATAGCTTTGCTAAAGTGACTGATGATATTGAGGGTACATGATTATTTGTCACCTTTTTAGTAAAAAAAATATTATTTTCCTACTCACAGCGATATCAGTCAGGAACGATATCACGTAAGTAATATTTTGCCAGTAATTGCTAGAAAGAACGATAAATTATCAAAATGTGAATTATATTGGTGATAAATATTAGCTGAAGAGAGAATTTCACATTTTCGCTTAATGGCAAAGGAGCAATGGGATTAATATTAAAATTTGCTTACCGAAATAAATCACTGGTTTGTTTCGAATCGATTTCAATAAACTATAAATATTTTGCAGAGCACGAAAATGTATTCATTGGTTTCGATAATTAACTAAGATAAAAAACTACTTATCCAGTATAAGGTCTTCGTCAAGGCATAAACTTATGTATTTTATTCAAATTTATCTTTTAGTAATTACTTGTTGGGCTGGATGCGATTTTTTTGTTCGATGCGTTATTAAATGACAACAGGTTTATAGAAAAAATAGGAAAATAAATGTTTCGATAAACTATTAACTCCCCGATATATCAATATGATTAGCACATTTTTCGACTCATATAAACGTTAATATAATAAACGTTTCTAAGACGTCAGTATGACGTCACGCCGTGGTTTGTTTGCATCGCGAAGCAGCTCTGATCGACAGCTATATTACATAATATTTTAATTTAAATGTTTTTGTATGTTAGTAGAAATTGTATAAGTTATCCAACCCTGAGATAAAACAAACAAAATGTGTGAATAAAGGTGGTATTTATGCTAGAAACGATTTCTACTAGACAAGTTCTTCTCAGGACAATGTCCTCTGGTAGATTTACAAACAGATGTAAAAAGATAAGAAGAAAAAGTAAGATAAAGTAAGATATAAAATAAAAATATATTTTGACTACTTTTGAGTTTAACCTTAGTCGGTCAGTAATTTAATAAAATGAAAAATATAGAATGAACTAAAAGTAAATAAATAGAATATAATAGTTACTGAGACTAAATGAATTGTATGTTGACAGCATTTTTATTGCAGAAATTGAGCTACAGTGTAATGATCGATCATACATTTAACACAAAAGGATAATAGGAGAATAGCCTATCATTTAAGAGTGTTCACGCGCAAATCTTGCAAGGAGGCTTCGTACCGAGAGATATGCCGCCTCCTTGAAGTATTAAAGAGCGGTGTGTAACTTTTTAACCGTTTGAGTGCTAAGCAATTTTTGTTCCAATGTATTGAAAAGTGCTATGCATATTTTGATTACTGTAAAGGAAAAAATTATGGTGTCAAATAAAACGCTCTTTATCATTCTTTTTGGGTTATTCAGAAAAAAGGTTAATTAATATGAATTCGAAGAAATAAACAAAAATATCAATATTATATCAATATTTCAAAACCAAATATTTTTATTTGGTTTTGAAAATAAAAATTGTAAAAAAATCTAGCTCAACTCGTGGCGATTTTGCGCTGCGTTGCACTTTTCGATACAAATCGTCGCAAAATCGCTGCTTAGCACTCTAACGGTTAAAAAAAAACCGAGATCGGCGATTTTTGTTTTTTCTTCTTGATTACTACATTTTTATTTTATTTTATAATAGTTTGTTAATACCATGCTATAAATATTGTTCGATATTTCTTTAATATCTGGTATTATTGTTCGCACAAACAATATGATAAATATATTTCGTTTAAAATATGCAAAAAGTATTATGGGAAGCTTTCGTGCAGTTTCACTTTTTGCGAAATCGAAATCAAATCAAAAGCGAAATCAAATGCACCCGAATATATTAACTAGGTAATTTAACTATTGAATAAGCGTAAATCTAGAATCTAGATTATTGTGCAGACTATTGAGAGGGAGTATTACCTATCTTAAATGGAGCTAGCTAACTGGGTTGTTACGTTAAGAAAATAATGTTAATAACCTTTTCATTTGATAAATGTGTCTATTTGAGAGATAAAATATGCTTCTTTTAAATTTTATTCTAAGATTTAACATAATGTTGCAAGATTTGATAAATTATAGATAAACATTTAGAAGAAAGTTGGGTTTTTGAATTTAGTAACCTACAAATGAAAACATGGGTGCATTGACCTGATTTATACTACCATTTTATTATATTTTCGAGAGTCGCCTTACTGCCAATTTAAGAAAATTGAAGAACGTCGAAGAAGAAGATTCTAGTTCAGGCTTGATAAGTTAAAAAATGAGAAAATATACTAACGTAGCCAGACGCAGCACTCGGCCAGAGGAAATGACCAAATATGTATCTTAAATACTGTTATAAAAAGCCCATTTCTCCATAAAACGTTTTTCTCCTAAAAATATAGTCAACTTAATATACCTATCAGATTAGACCAGCATTTCTTCAGAACATTATAGTTTTTTTTTCCGGCCACAACCCACCCGCCGCTTATCTGACGTTCTTATTGAAACTAAAGCACCCCTGTGGGCATTGCGGGAATGAAAAATGGGCCACTTTTACCCCAACGTCATGCGAGGGTTGGATTATCGAGGAGCAAAGATTAACATATTCCGGGCCCTATGTTAACATTAATACTCATTACCCACCGCTAGAATTTCTAATCATACGTAGATTATATCTGGTTAATAGTACCTAGGGTAAACTGGCTAATGATCGAATACTCCAATTTAACTGAAGAACTGCTCAAATGTTATTTGGTTATTGTTTCCTTATACGAATTTCTGACATTGTCAATGCCCAAAATCTTTAAGATTATCACAATTTAAAGAAGGCCACTGGATGACCGGTGTGGTCAGTTTTCCTAGCTAGCTTAGCGTTCTGAGTTCGAGTCTTGGCAGGGACAAATGTATGTCTTATAAGCACGACATTTTGCTGTCTGATCCATTGTTGTAAATATATTTAAGTATTCTTAATATTCGTATAAATTATTAGCAGTTGATATAATAATTTGACATTTAAATAGTGTGTTCAATTATCGATTTTAACCTTTCGTCTTTATTCAGCCCATCGGCGATTGATGTCTGGTACGTCAAATAAATTTCGCATATTTTATTTACGTAATAAAATAAAGGAAGCAAAGAGCAAATACAATCAGCAGATCCATTGTGCTTGAATTCAACCTTTTTGATTTAATATTTATTTTATCGTATTACACATATAAATAAATTAAATAAATGAATAATTTTATTAATTTATTTATATACACTAAAATAGTTAAATGAAACTACATAAAACGAGTACAAAGGTACTGCTTATTTTAAGGATTTATTTTCCAGCAGACCTGCGACAGGAATATGTGCATTAATTAGTGGACGCAGTGGGCATAATTGTAAGTGTACAACTTACATCAACATATACTATACTATACTAGCTAGCTCCAAACTACGGCCGGCCGGATTTGGCCCTCGGGCCAAAGTTTGTAATTTAGTTTTTTAAAAATTGAAATGCGTAAGTTTGCTTTGGTCGCGCAATTTGCTAGCACAGTCTAGAAATACAGTTAAGGGCAGAAAAATTAAAACTGGTTTGGCCCTTAGAACAAACTGAAAAATCATTATGGACGAAGGCTTCAAAGTTTGGAGACCTATGTACTATACTATAACACTTCAATAAAAGAAGTACTATAAATACTAAATTAACAGAAAATATATAATATGATATATTATTATATGTTATGTAGGTTTTAGGAAAAACCTATTAATTTCACATATAAATATAATGTAGACATATCTTTAAAATTGAGTTCTTTGTCCTAGCATTGCTTTATGTTTGAGAGGAACTCCTTTTAATATTAACTTTACTGAACAGGAGTTATTTGCCAAATTTTTATTTGAAATATCTTTAAAGAGAAATTGAAATAACATGAAACGCATAAGGTTTGATAAAATATATCAAACCTTAACCAAAAATATTAACATTCATATTTGAGTTTAATCCAAAAACAAAATATCATTCGATGCCACTTGTAACTCGCACTTTTCAATATCCATTTTTAATAACGATCTCAATTGAAAGGGTACAGCCAATTGGGTCTTCAATAGATTTGTATGTGAACAAATTTACCGTTTTTCATATAGGGCTATTAATAAAATTTATTAGAAGTATAACGGAACGAATTGTAACGTTACATTTTTGTTTTCCTCCTCAGAATATTTAGATTCAACAAATATTGCATTCATTATTTTTTTATTATTATTACAAAACATTAAACTGCTTTTGTATATTTAACACTTTATATATAGTTAGCATACACAACCTATGCTATAATGTGTAAATAACGTTATATAATCACGTAGGTTTACAACCATGTTTAAAAAAGAGGAACCTAGTTGCTTTGCCTAAACCCACAGGACGCTTTCGGTTTTAACTCCTCACTCTAGGCTCTATTAATAAAAGAAATTTCCTTCAGCAATGAATTCTTCTCTCATTTATTTCCATATACAATGTGAAATTTATTTTTAATTATAATTCTTACCTTTTAATTTGAAATTATTATGGTCTACTCTACTATGACTCTTCCCCTAATTATGTTACAACTTTTTTGAGCATGGCCATAGATGTCGTGATGCAGGAAAAACAGACCAAAGAGAACGGAAAAATAATTCTCACAATAAATCCCCTGACCACTCGTCTGGTCTGATAATCAAATCAATACAAGGGTCGTTTCTCTACAGAACGTACCAGGCGCTATTCTCTATGGGTTTTTGTAACTACTATAATATTTTATTATTACAAAAACTGTCAAAATAACCAGAAAAACAAGAGATTATTTTCCAGGTTCCAAGAGAATAGATTGATCGTGAAAATCAATGTAATGGTATTTTTACTGCGGCAATCGTAATTTACTGAGAGGCAATAACACCCAAGGTGCCTCAAGACTCACAAAAAATTTTTTGATTCCTTATTTGCCTTGCAAGGTTAAATAAAAAAGTACTTGCTATAACACTGTTCAGTACAAAGTCACGACACGAGTAAGCGACAATTTAAGCCATATAATTCCGATACATCTAGATCTAAACCTATATATGTACGTGTATATATGTGTAACTGGGCAAAGACTTGCTACATAGATGAACAAGGAGTTTATTACTACAAGAAAGCTCATTCCAATTCTTTGAAATCGCTACAGCTTTGGTTACAACTTGTGTGGATAATCTCTCTGCTAGTGGCGAGCAGAAAAGCCGTAGGCATCTTATCAAACAACTACTCAAGATACACCCCGATCTACAAGCAGTACAATACGCTTATGCTTTAGTGGTTCCAAACCTCTTGGATTTGGATCATAAAATTACCACGCTCACCAATCCATCCGCATTAGATTATGAAAATGCTTGCAGTAAGCAATACCGACGTTTCCCTCCAAACACGGAGAGCTCTAAATAATTTTGTGACTGACTTATCAAAGATCAGCCAAAGTCATAAATATGTTTGTTTTAAAAAAGATGCTGCGACTCATAAGCAACTAAACCAGGTACCATCGTACTACGAGCCACGAACTTTTAAGCTGCTTATAATGAAACAGTAACAGTAAAACTGTACAGAGAAAACCGACACTCAACCACGGATTTTTCCATAATACATTGTATGAGCACAAACCGAACACCCCCAAACGGGGCGTAATCAAAAAGAACTCGTTTTTAAAACAGACATCAGAATCCGTTCGGCCTCGTTTTGTTTGTGTAACCCAAGTGTTTTTGCATTCGCACGCTACATCTTCGTGTAAAAAACTGGATTGCGCCCGCAAATTCATCGGTGGAACGTAGTGTTGTTTTGTTTTTTCAATCTACGCGACGTCAATGTTTCGCCAAGTTTTATTGCACAGCTTCGACTATTAGCTCTTTTAGGAATACGGGAAATGTCAACAGCACGATTGGGGGATATAAACTCGAAATTTTAGGGGTTCATTTTGCCATTTCACTACTATCATATTTTGTGTAAATGATAATAGCACTTCTTGATGTATATACATTACGTTGGTCCTTGTTTAATTGATGATTGGAATTATAATAATACTTATCACCAATAGCAAATAATTCAAAGTCAAAGTCAAAATATGTTATTCAACTTTTGTACAAGTCAAAAGTCAAAATAACTTTATTTAAATAGACTCATTTACTAAGTTGTTTTAAATCGTCACCACAGGGAATATGTGTGAGAATAACAAATAAATGTAATTAAAGGCAATATTCATAACTTTAAGTGGGTATCAACCGGGCATTTACAAATGGTCCCAGTTATAGTATTTAAATATGTACTAAATAAATTGTTAGTTTTAATTTTAAAATAATATTTATTTTAAAATTAAAAATAACACTAGTATGCATATTCCCAATTAACCCTACTACCGCTTCGACGAATTAGTAGCTGCAGAGAAGAAGCGGCGCAAGAAACTCTCAGCCTTTAGTACTTATAATGACATTTACAAATCAATTATGTCATTATGTATTAGTATTACAAACATATACGTTTTGTTTTACAGTGCAATCAAAAATCTATTTTTAAATATTGCAACATATAATAAATAAGTGATTGATTCTGCTAACTCATTTCGACAATTAAAGTGAAAATCGCTGAGCGAATTGCTTATCCATTGCGGCGTTACAAAGCAACTATAACAATAATATTATTATAAAGTTTTATTGGACGAGTAAATTGCTGGAAGGCTTCAATTTTAGCTGACGATATAAGTTAGCGAATAATCCCTCTAATGGCTACATCCTTGATTTTTTAAAGGTATTTATTATGACAGGAGAGAAAGGATTATATTTACCGAGCTGTCAACCGTGTAGTGTAGATAATTGGACATAATAGTATTTGATTTTCAGTGCTAGTAAAGTCGGCAAAATCAAAAAACAAAAGTCAACAGTCCTTCAAAAGTTCCATCCATTCACATAACATTCGCTTATAAAAATCCTGAATCAATTATTAACACGTTAAACGCCACACGAAAAAATTAGTATTTCCAATTGGGCCACGGGACTCACAAATGAGCCTTCCCTTGCTAAGCCATTCAGGCCATGGGGGTCATCCGTGAGCCGTGTACTAGGTGCAACCAAAACGTTTCGCACAAGCCAAGTATAGCAGCTATTGAACAAATCGCATATTAAAGTGAGCCGCCTGGCCCTGTTGCCTAGCCGGATGGCGTGGTTTTTTATTCCTGTGGAAATTTCTATATCTCTAAAAGTAGACGGTAAAAATTGCTGATTTTAATTTTCTGCAAATTAACATTTTATAAACGTAGGGATGAAAATTTCAAGTTGTCAAAAATTACTGAATTCATGATTTTACCATGGCCCCAATGGAATATTCGACTAGGCTCACATATGAGCCGTATGGCGTGCAACGTTTTAATTATAAATTACATTTGAAAATAATCTGTAATAATATCTAAGATGGTCGAATTAAATGACGTCATTATTATTATTATGCTCTGGTTGTGATTTAACATTTAACTTGGTATAATAACATTTAAAATTAAATATAATCAAAACTCAAAAGGGATAATTAAGCGTTGACGTTCGGATTTCAAAAATTTTCGCACTACGACTCATGTTTCGAATAAGTACATTGTACATACAGTACGTCAATAATAGTACTCACCGTCAAGAGCCACTCACACGTCAACAGAAAAAAATAAGATGTTAAGTCAAAACGCAATTATAATCTTTTAGCAATTTTAATTCATTGCACTTTAAATAAAAATTAATATATAAAATCCTATAAACACTTTAAAATATTAACTTATCGTATTCCTTTAATAAAAAAATACAAATGTCGGTAAAAATACGTCAAAGACAGACCGACTCCTCCCGATGCACATTTCTTGTGCTACCCGTCTATTCAATAATGTAGCTTATATTGCCATCACGTTTTGTCAGTAAAATAATAACAAATTTCTGTGACGTCATCATTATTAACAGTCTTTATACATTGCACTGCTGGACCTTCCAACGTGCAAGTAACAGTGCAGGAGTTTGGACCATAACTGCATCACGCTGGCACAATACGGATTTGTGGGTGAAATTGGTTGCCGTAACAACCGGGACAAACAGCTTACCGTACCTTCTGAACTGCGAAGAGGCTCAGGAACAATTTTGATTCACCCATCCAGGGACCAACTATAGCAAAAGTTGCTTTATTTTAGTAATCGAAACCAAAGCGCTTAAACAACTACGCCAATAAGCTCCACTTTGGCATGAGTTTTGAAATCACCCCAAGTTTTGTAGTAAAGCACAATATGACCAGTATACAGCGGTCATTCCTTAGGTAAGCACGTATAATATTTTGTATCATCCATCATCAGAATCGTACAGTTTCTCAAGTTATTTCTATACAGAGGGCCCTTAAGAAAAATGGGGCGCACGTTGAGAGTTCACGACCCGTAAATAAAACGTAGTCTCACCACTTAGCTGTATGTTACGGGCTATTAGACAATGTCCGTTGGAGAATAGGTTAGGGGATTTAATAATGTATGGAGCATTTTCGGATTCGTTTTGTAAATTTATTGAGCATTAGTGAAATAATGACTTCTTTACTCACGCTGTTGGTTTCATATGACTCGCCAAGTCACATTGGGCCAATGTGGAAGTGTTATTTATCAAACTTCGTCATGTCTGACAGTGGAACCTATATAATGGAACATAGTGGAATGTAATTTTTATCATCATGATGATAATTTTAAATAAATTGCTACATAAGGGATATGAACCATTTTAATGATAACGAGCAAAAATTCCAGCTCCTCAAGTTGATTGAACCGCAGACCTTGAGGTTGAAACATGATCTCTCACTGAACACATCATTAATAAGTGGAGTCAATGTCATTAAAATTATGAATATATAGGTATACTATTTTCTGGTCGTATATAATAATATGTATATATATATATATAATGTTGAATGTATATATATAAATGACAAAGTTATAAGTTTATAGTTAACAATGTACCTTTCACATGGAGATGTATCAGTTCTGAAAAATAATATGAACAAGCTTAGAATTTCGGTCTTTATTTTCAAAGTAAATAATTAAAGAAAGTAAAAAGTACTTCTCAGACCAATTTCTTGCTCAAATTAAGCATCATTTAGAGTTTGTGTTATGAATACCAGACAACGATATAAAGAACAGTAAAAAATATAACAAATATACTAAATAAACATAAAATTATCCATGACTCGTAAACAAATGTTCGTGCTCATCATACAAATATCTACACCTACTGGAATTGGAACCCGGTACCTCCGGCTTAGTAACAGTGGTACTGACCGAGTGGTCAGTCTGGTCGAGTGACCAGATGGATGTTAATAAGACGGATGAAATTGATAAAACTTAAGCCTAAGATACACGTAATGACGTGTTTCTGATCAAACGAATAAGGCATTTTTATAAGCAAAAGTAAATGCAGCATAGGTCTGACATAGCCACCATCACGACCTTTGACCTTGAAACTGGACTTTGCCTTTTTTTATAAAACAAAACCATTTTTTTCTTAAATCAACATCAAAATATAAAGTGTTCAATAAATAAAATCTTACAATTAAACCTCATTCGCTCCATCAAACTCGATCAAATCTTTCAAACGCGATCAAGAAGATTCGTATTAATTCCATTCGGCGAGAAAGCAACTACGAAATAAACTTTTGCTTCACCTTCATTTTTCCAGTCGTTATATACTAACAATTTTATAGAATAAAAAATAAATAAACTTGTAACGAAAAGGCGTTCGCTTACTACATACAAAGTCCGCGATATTGTAAAAGTTTTCGTAATATCGTTACGAAAAGAATTCTAGTTCCACAAGAAACTGAGCCGTTGTCTTTTTATCTCATACTTAAGGTTAATTAATTGGATTTAATAGGCTTAATAAATCTACGAGCCTAATAAAAAGAGCTGTTATTTGTATATTGTTGATTAGTTAATTAATACAAATCAATATTCTATAATGGTTTTTCATAAAATTTGTGTTAGTAAAAGTGAACATTATTTAAGAAAATAGTGAAAAATGGATACATTTATAGTCTGTAGCACAAAACTAACGCGTTGTCTAGTTTTCCAAATTATCTAATCTTATCTTTGGGACCATGACAGACGTTACAGTACACTTTCACCCATAAAATCTTTTGTCCCTCCCTTGCTTTAACACTTCATGTATACAGAATATAGCTGCCATAAGATTCACTGTCTCTAGAAAAGCTTTGTCGATTATACTGTTCTGGTGTCATTCTGGTAAGTTGGACGTACTACTTAATTTAAATTATGATGGTATAAGATATTATATAATAGTTCATAACTATTGTTGGGGACCCATTGTGTGCTCTTTTCTTTTGCTCCTTAGTATAAGATGTAAAATTAATTAATTAGTAGATGTTATTTAGATATCAAAAATAAAATATTTTATTCAATATTATGTATACTTATTCAACGTAATATAAACCATTTTAGTATCGTATAGTTTGTAAATCTACCAGCAAGGCAAGAAACAAAAAACACGACATTTAGAATTGTTTGAAAAATATTAAAGTACACAATAAAAAATAAAAAATACTAATGTTATTCTTTTACATTTCCAACTTCAATATAGTACTTTGATTTAAAGAGGAGAACTTTTTTATAATTGCTCTTATGTTAATTTTATTAATTTTGCTAAGTTTACCTGTACATCATCGATGACGTAACAATACCTCCTGTAATTTTTTATGAATTCCTTTTGTAATGTAATAGACTTAAAATTCAATTTCGCTCGGACTAATTTTTCTTCGATATGAAATTAAATTTTTAAATAGCTAATAAAACTTTGTCTAAATAGATTCTATATGTACAAGTATATATTTACTTCTTTTTATGGTAATATCTACTGCTCCAAACAAATGTACTCAGGCGAGCCCCTTAGTGGTGTGGGTTCGCGTAATAACAAAGCGAGACAAAGATGTTTAAAAGGAGTTTATATTTGATGGATCTTTAATCTGTCAAAATGGTCTTTATTTATCAGTTAATACGCTCTATTTTAAAACTAATTTAATGTGCCATACAATACATAATTTGACCATCAGTTTCTTGGTTGTCAAAACTTGCTTACACCTTTTATAATTGACTTCGAAAGGTTTCGTAAATAATTATTTTAGACCGACAAACGCATCAGAATAGGAATAATAATTACATTTGACTTAACTGTTATACTAAACCATGATATATCTTGAATTGTTTCGAGAATAGACGTCAAACTTAAAGTAGTCGAATAAGATAGATTTTTGTATAACATAGGTAATTTATGTTTTAGTGTGCCCGAGGTTTTTGGTTATTACGTATTTTAGTCCCAACCACCATTTACCTAATACGTTCGTCGCATAAATATGTGGACGTTTTGAAATTACAGCTCGCAGACCTAAAAACTCAGTATGAGAGGTACTATTCTTAAAATACTCGAAACACTTTCTATTAAATTAAAACAAGATTAATTAGACAAAAATTTTATATCCAATACCAGCCTCGTTTTTAGTAACACTTATTACTAAATCATAACTTCGTAATACAATTTTGAGTAGATAACGAAACTTTTTAAATATACTAATTTAAAAAGTTTCCGGATTCTAGTATCCATAACACAAGACTAAATAAAGGCTTGATAAAAGGTGTAAAAAAAAGTAAATAATAATATTAAATTTTAAACTAATTAGCAATACTAACCTGACTAAACCGTCTGACAATACTGGTTGAGAAGCATGAAAATCAAATTTATCACCAAAGGGACAAATTATTTATTTATTGATCTAACAATTTATGTACACACAAACACAATTAAAAGGACTCAACAGAATATCAGAGAATTGTACAAAGGTACTGCTTATTTCTATAAGTAATCTCTTCCAGAAGCCCCATAAAAGTGACATCGAAAGCACAATTACAAACATTATTTACAAACTAATAACATTTATATTATATTTCTATTTTGCTAATCAATAAATTTGCTTTCTTTACATTTTCAGATGATTGAGTTTATCTAGACTAGATTTTTAATATTATCTAAACTAACAAAAAATGTTTGTTCAGTTTAGTCTAGATCTATTCGTAGAAATTATGAAATTGAATATGGTCACTAACAATGACAAGATGTTAGCAAAATTAGAAAGACTAGAATTTTTTTCATAAGGTACTTCAAAGCCCTTGGTATCTCAGCAGTCAGACGACATATCAAATAAATAATTAAATATTTTTCTCAACCTTTCAAATATATATTAAAATGTTTATTAAAAATTTAAATTATTTAAAATTTAATTAGAGGTTAGTATGATTGTATTTTGGATTTAATTTCCCAGTTTCCATATTTTTTATTGTAATATGAAATATGCAGCATCTCAAATATTATTAAGAGATGGATACTCTATAATCACAGAGTAATCAAGAATTTTTTAACCAACAAAAAAGTTTGAGTTCAAATATAACACCCGGTCTAAAAGACCGTTACCGTTGTAATATAAATCATTTCCCCGCATAATACGCGAACCCTGGAACGCAATTTCGCGGTTGGCATTCTAAAATACCAATATAGGTATTACCCAGGTCTTAACATCTAATAGAATACCAAAACTATTATACGCTCCCCTTAGAAGTTTCATTGCATTTTTCGTGAGTGCAATCTCTTATGGAATGCCGCCAAACGCAGTGGAATCCGTAAACATCCAAGGTATTCTTCGAAACCTTTTGTGAAGGATACAATATTTTAGGTAGAAGTGTTATAAATGGCGGGAATTTATGTTGTGTCGAAGAGATATTAATGTTGTAAATGTTTCTGGTATGTCTTTGGAAAAGTTTAATATTTTCATTAGATAGATGCGTCAATACTAATGAAATACCAACTGTCTCTACTTTTGTAACTATCAAAACTAAAAAAAATTTATAAATTTGAAGATTTTGTTTGTTCAATTGAACGCGGTAATCTCGAGAATCAAAAAATTCTTTCTCTCGTGACTCGTCGTTTACGGTTACAGTTACGCGAAATTCGTGTATGCCGGAATTATTCTAATTTTAGATGTCTTAGAAGACAATCAGTCAAAGTTGACTCACTACAACACTTTTTGGTAATCGCTTGCTCTAAAATATTTCATTATCTGTGGACACATCTTTTCCAACATCCACGCCAATTAAGTCACGGGCTGAGCTAGTAATAATTTACATCTCATTAAAAATACTAATTTATTTCTAAAAATTTCAATGTTGTATTGGAACTTATCTAGAAGAAATAACCGCTTCTTCTACCGCAAAAATAATATTTCTAGTAACTGCTTAGCAGAAGTACTCTTTTTCTTTTAAATGCATTACTTTGAGATTGTTTTCCGTTAGTACTTTTATCATATTTAAGAAGTTAAATGGAAACTGAAGATTCATAGCCATAGTCAAGCTTGATTTCATAATTGACACGAATAGATAAAGTACCTTCGATAATTACTTGTAAACATTTTCCTTACAGTATTCAAGAGTGTCCCAATTTGCAAATATAAACAAATGACTCAGTACCAAGGACATTATTACTTCCAAAGTCATCTCGGGAACACTTTACGCTTTGTAATGTCGGGTGCTGCCTTGAAAAATGGTTGACAGTGCCAGTACGAAACGCTAATTAACTTTACAACGCAAGCCTTCGCAATTATGTTCCAAATCGGTGGCTCGGGAGCAGCCTTGAGATAACATTTTTGTAAAAGTGGATGCGAAAAATTGTGAGGATTTGGCCCAAGTGTAGAAAAAGCAAACAGTTTTATTTCTAATAGTTAGCTATTCCACTAGCCATCTTTTCAATCAATTGGGAAAATTGTTACAGTTTAATTTTACGATAAACTTGTATAATTCTTATCACGGACTCAAATTAAACATGATCAATATCCCGAATTGATAAAAATATTCACACTAGAAAAATAGATATATCCGCGTGAATACCTTGACCATTTTACTAGGTGTGAATTCGGAGTTCCCTATTATTTTTTATGATGACGATCTAGCACAACTTTCTTAAGCATATTTAGTGAGAGCCAGGTATCTATCAGCAAAGAAACATATCGAATGTTAATTTTTCTATGAGACACAGGCAAAAAATTAGAAATATATAATTCTAGCTACTACAAACGATTTCGGAATAAAAATGAATAACATAACATACGTAAGTGGATTAATTAAGAAATCTTTGGATTACATGTTCGTTCCACCCAAAGACAGTGTGGATTATAAGGGCCATACTGAATACAGGAAGATTAAATCAGGAAAGCCTCAGTAGTATGGCCAAAGGGTTTGACCATATTTGACAATTTTGTCAAAAAAGTACGTTCTGTGATTTATGAAATTTCAAAGAAAGCATCAGTTGTTATTAATGATCCTGTTTTGCAAATAAAAATTGACCGTTCAACTTATTTTACACCAAACACGAGAGCATTTGTTGAAAGGAAACCCATTTTTGCTTCTCAGATTACTTGAGACGTCATTACAGAATGTTCGCTCGGTGCCAGAAACAACTGCGCGATTAACATTCCACGCTGAGAAAAATATTAAGTTCTTTTTAATTAGAACAAATCTTTTTCTTCCCGAATTCGTACATTATTTACGCAGTTTTATTACAAATCATACAAGACCGTAGCAAAATAGTGACCGATAACTAGTAAATTTTTAAGTTAGTACCACTAATAACCATATAAATGTATATGTATAACGTAACTTTTTTGATATTTTAGCGAAAGCACATTTTCTTTATTAGGAAAGCTGTTGTTCATATAATATACATAACCCTGTTGAGTACTTCAGCGTAATGATATATTAACGGTCGTCTGGGCAAGTGGTCAGTAATCCTGTCTCCTTAACTAGAGGTCCCATGTTTGGTTCCCGGTTTGTATGATGAGTACAAATATTTGTTCACGAGTCAAAGACGTTTGTAAGTTTATTTAGTATATTTCGGATCTTTATTCTTCCGTTATATAGTACCCATAACACAAGATCTTAATTTGGTCAAGATTCTCCTCTAATATAATAAATGTCGTCATTATTTGTTGCAACTCTTATTTATAAACTATTAAGCATTAAATTTGTCTGCGTTATTGAAACACAAAATAGTACAATATTTGGTAACAATGCTATCTTTGGAATATTGAAAACTGCAATCTTTTCAACATCTTTTTTTAAGAAGATCTTTGACTAGGAATAGAAGCATTATCAGAATACAGATTAATATGCGATCGCATACCATGCAGCCGTAGATTTTCTGGGACCAAAGTGCTATTACAACCGTTTACCGTGTAGATAGTTTTTACCATCGTCTTTTATACACGTTTACTTGCTATCATAAAAAATAACGATTTCTGTAAGTATATCCCCAGCGAACATTTACCGATCTCGTTTTCGGTATCGGAACTAAACCTAATAGATAATGTATACACAGCAAACCATTGGCTAAGGCGAGCCTCCCTTTTATTTCAAACAAATCTTCCCATTTGACGGGTGGCCAATTATTGAGATAAATCGCTCCCAAGAGATCTACTGAGCACTGACGTGGGTACCCATTTGCCTACACTAAGAAAATGTTCCTAAGCTCTGCAGTGAGAATTTGAATTATATAGTTTTCCAAATATACAATTCTTTTTAGGTCTAGTGTTACAATACCTTTGGGATATAGATGTAATTATTATTTTGTAAAGAATACACAATATAATTTTTAAGTCGCTTGTAACGAATAAGTTGCCTATTTCAGATACTGACAGCTTGTTGATGATGACCTTTAAAATGTTCCGGGTTATTATAATCAAATAAAAGAGTTTTATTGGGAATATCATAGGTAAGAAAATTTTGGTATGGTTTTGTGCTTGTAACATCTATCACATCATCGTTGTCTGAATGATGAGTGAATCCCGTTTCTGACAATTTATATACTTTTATGTAATATTTGCTTTTTTGTAACTGCTTTGAGAGTGAAGTCTAGTTAACTTCTGCAATCTTACTATACATCGGTATCGTAAAATTGCACTTCTAAAGGATTCTAATCACTGTACTTGTATCTCAAACAGCGGAGTGAAGAAACGTCTATTACACCAAGAATTAAAAAGCTTAATAGAGATTGTTGAAGCTGAGTTACTTCTGAGGTTGTAGATAAATTGCAATTTAGTTTCGTTGTTAGCACATTTTAGTGTAATTAAACTCGGACAAAAATGTACCTTAAGTTCCATATAAATAACATTAAATTTCCAGTTTGCCGAGTAATAATGATTCTTAAATTAAATATTAGAATGTAATATAAAGTTATCCCTTACTCAGTAATGACAAATACCTATTTGTCATTTTGTCTGTTTTTGTTTTATATATATATTACTTAATAATATTTCACTAAAAAATCTAATACAAAACACCGAATACCAACCTATGTTACACAAAGTTTTCCTTAAAAACAGAAGTACTTACTATAATTAGTGGCGTGCAAATGGATATATAATGGCCGTGAAAATGAGGTAAAATACAAAAGGATAATAAAACTTTGCTATATCCAATTCACTGGGACATTGTGTATATGCTTTTTATACTTCAGAATAATAGCTTCATTCTATAGTAGATAGAATGTTATTATAGACACGCAGTGTATTTTTATACTTATCTAGCTGTCTGCACCGGCTTTACACGATTGGCGTAATTTTTTCTCGAGAGATAATCTGTTTACGCACCGACTCTGGCTAAGCATCGAGCATGTGGGGCTCGCCCAGTACTTGATAAAAGTGGCAATGCGCGGTAACTCTGCTACCTTTCACGGGGGTGAGCTGGGTTCTGCCGAAGCATTTACCTTGTCACCCCCATATTGTTGGCGTGCCTACCTTAGAAAGATTAGATTAAAAATTCTTGTATTGATAAATTGTTATGTCGACAGTGAAGTTGAAAAAAAAATCGATTTAGTACAGTCGTTCGAAAGTTATGTGGCGTATATACATAAGGAATATTAATTTCTGTATTATTATAAAAAAAGATATTTACAAACCTTTTCGTGAAAACAACGAACGCTACAAAAAAAGAATTGTAAAATTTGGTGCAGCCATTCATAAGTAATTTGCGAACATACATAAAAGCGTTTTATTTTTATTAATATACATAATAGGTGGGGGGAAAAGTTTCTTCGCATTTTATGTGAAAATTCAAGACATTTCTTTTCAAAGTTAATTTACATTTGATTACAGTATATATGCCTCCTTTTATTTGTAGACTTTCTACCATTTTTGTGAAGAGTTTTGTATGATCCCGTTCCTGTAGAAATTTTGGAACTTCTGATCAATAAAACGCAACAATTTGTTTTGGAAGTCCTGTCTTGCTGTTACCTTGACACTGCCTAAAGAATTCTGAAGATACCGTAACAGCTGTAAATCTGAAAATGCAAGGTCAGGGCTATATGGTGAATGCACTTACACCTCCCCGCCCAACTCTTAATTTTTGCTGAATGGCTAAAGATTTATGTGGTCGGTTTCAATACGTCTCAATAAATAATCACAAACGAGTACACGGTTCATTATGTTTCTATCAGTGAGATCGTGTAGCACCCAAATATCGAACTTTTTTGAATGACCAATTTTGTTTCAAATACCTTCAAACTGTTTTGTGGTCAATTCTCAGTTCCTCTGCTATATCGTAACTGCAGATATGTCGATCATGCTCCACTTTTTAAAAAATAACGACCATTTTATCAGTAACAAGGCGACCAGAGCAAGGTGCATCTTCGACATAAATATTACCGGATTAAAAATGCTTAAATTAACTTTATACTACTTTCACTGATACTACATTAGGTCCATTAACGTCAAAACATTTTTCGTGGGATATTTTGCATTTTTTACGTTTTTGTAATAAAATTTTAAAATGTATCTATTTTTTTATTCGATTCGCTTAATTTGACAGAAAGAAAAACAAATGAAAAATAGTGGGAAACAAAATTTTCCTAATTTGATTTTTTTTTATGTCACGAAAACTAGCCAGATACAAATAGTACAACAAAAGATATTTTCTTACAAGTTTATACATATGCAACTTTTCGCATATGTAGAAACTTTATTTCTTCGCTGGTTTTCATGATTATTAAGTCTTTACATTTTTCTCGACCTAATAGATTTTTTTTAAATGCACCTATTATCTTGTCCAAATCATTATGAGCTTGTGTTATGGAGACTATATAACGGAGAAATGTATATAGCAGTATATGTGTATACTTGTATATATAATCTACTAAGAGTTCTTAGGTTAGCCAACAATGTTATCCTGTACGTATAATATAGACTCACCTGCAGAGTCGTGTCACTAAGAACCAATGCCTATCCTTTTTTCCCGCGAAGGAGTACGTTGTATTGCAGTGTAAAGTGTAACCAGGTAAGTTATATTTTAAAATAACTTACCCGGTTACAATTTCATTATTAATTTGTCGCTCTTTGGCACATATAATCGAGAAAACAAAACACACTGTTTGCGATAGTAACAAACGCATATCACGCAAACTTTTACATTTACGTACATGTCACTTGCGCGCCCCATATGCGTACAGCGCCATCTTGTGACACTATTCGAAACATTAGCCATATGCCATGAAATTTTAGCCATATGATAGTTCGGTTATCACGTAAATTGCTACCATTCGCTACACACAAAGTAAGCTAAGTCGTCTCCCTGATACAATGCATGCAAGATGCAAGTGCAAGTTGATAATGAACTCTGAATTGCTTTGAATGCATGCAGAACTTCTCTGCTATTCGAGCATATTCCATTGTCTAATTTTAATATTATAGTATAAATGTATGTAAATTAAGCACTGCGTCCAATATAACCCTTTCCCTTTTAACATAGATTAGTTTTCAACCCTGACATTTATTGGTACCTTAAACTGTTGTAATATGACTTATCTTCCAATAGACGTGCCACGTCTGTTTTACTCTTCTATCGTAATGAAACTAGCCAAGCTCTCAAAGAAATTTTCTCTTTCAACATTAATTTATCATTATAATTTTATTAAGATATAATTTAATGATGGGGTTGCTTACACGCAACGAGAAATTCGCCCCATTAAATGTATGATGTAACATTCTCTCCAAAACTAGTTATTCATTGCGGTCTTTTGTTCAAACTGAGTCAATAGACGCTCGTCTGTGAACGCCTTTATTGAACGTCAACATTTAAAACAATCCATTCTTAAGTCGAGTAGGGTGACTGCAAAGTTTGTACTTTAAAAATGACAATAATAATTGCAAGAAAATAGGGAAAATTCAAACAGCCTTTTACACCTACTGTAATTAAAATCTTGAAAAGTAAAATTTTAATTAAATTCCGTTCAAAAGGAGGGTGTTGTAAACTTCTTATTTAATGTCGTGTTCTATACATAAATAAATAAACAACAATGAATTTTAATTTATAAGTTCGTTTGAACTAAATTATATTAGTGAAAAGTCTTTGGTCTTCATAACAAGTGAATTTTAATGAGAATATCTGCTGTCAAACACTTCTCCCCTGCCAGTAATTTTGGCAGAGTTGTCGTATTGTCCCATAATTTCTTATGATTGACTTGGCTTGTAATAGTGGAAATAGCAACAGTAAAGTATGTTGATATCTTGCTGTAAATAAAACAAAAGCATAACCGCTGGATGCCGGTAGAATAAGGCAGATCGGTGTGGAGAGCCTCGGACAAAACCTATGTTCAGCAGGAGGCATTTTTTGTTTCATCTAATGAAGATGACATTTAAAAATTAAAATGCTAATATAAAGAAGAAAAAAAGAATAAAAAATATAACGTTGTAAAGTTAAAGAAGATGTCCAATTTAAAATATTTTTTTGAGCTGGTGCTAAATTGATCAACGCGGCCCCAACTTTTCACTTAACATATTTAAATAAAAATATTATTATTAAAATACTTTCACTATCGTCTAAAGACAATAATTAAGAATCACTTTATAACTGTCCAATGACAGTTGATAATTCATATCTTTGTCATTATCTTGGTTTGGAGACTTAGAAGATATATTACTACATCCCATGCACTGTTATTGGCTATATTTACTTTCATACTTAAACACAGCTGTTATATGAAACGCGGTGGTACCTTAGAAATACGGGTCTAGCTCCTAGTGATATTTACTTCTTTTAATATTCGTAGTATCTTATAATATGCATAGTCTTAATATTGGTATGGTAATAAAAGTTTTAAATGAAAGAAATAACCATACTGTTTACTTTTTCATTATAGTCATTTAAAGGTCTACTTCTAACTATTTAAAGTAAAAGAAACTTTATAACTCAATTTACAAAGATCAAATTCAATAAGCATTCAACTCAGAATTTAATTAACAAATTGTAGGTACAGTGTTTGTCTCGCCGCTGCTGTATTTTATAAGAAAATGTAATATTAGATTTTTCACGGGACATTTGGTATTGAGGGGAAGATGCTTAAGGGTGGAATTTGTGTCTTGAAATAACTTTTGCTATTATTAGACTTTTGACAATTTTTCCTTGGCTTATAGATAAATAAATTATCATGTTTGATGTGGAAAACGAGAATATTAAGGATGTACGTTACCTCTGAATCGTTTATTCAAAATGAATATGTTTTTGCAGTCACTCAAATATTTTCAGAAATATTATCATCCGTTGCTTTGTAACTTCTTTCCCAGTGATTGGGGAAATAATAACACAATCTCCGAAGAGTGTTTCTTAAACGTTTTATATCCAAATATACATAAGAACAGAGTACGTGCGACTAATCAAGCTATTTTGGCTTGGTTTCACAAAGAAAGATAATCACTTTGATTGACTTAAGCAACATTAAAAATTAAAAATCGTGTGGAACCAAGAAAACTCACCATTTCAACCTGGAATGGTGTAAATTGGGCAATTTAAACTTTGACAGTACGAAAACTGCATTCCCGGCAATTTATGTTCCACTGGGGCCGTACATCATGCTTAGGCCGGACCTAGTGTGGCGCTAAAGAGATTTTAGACTTGCCCAGTTTAGCTCTAAAATTTCAAAATTGAGAACCCGATTGATTTGGGTAAAAGTATTTCTAGACTCTCTTATTAAGAATAACTGGAACTCCGGAATGTAAAATTATGTTTCCATTAGGTATTTTAAATGGATATATTGGCTTTGAAAAGACGGTACATTTATTACTATTGTAAAATGGAGTAAGGTTACAGTTGAATATAAAAATATGTATAGTTATAATAAACTATATGGCCTTACTTTAGTGAGGATGTGACCCTAATCATAGTAATGAAGAAGAAAGTAATAAATTTAATGATAAAATTAGTAGCAACACTAAAGAAACATACGAACAACCAGGACTCTTGAATAAATGTTCTTACATATGTAGTTATAAAAATTATTAAACTTAACAATCATCTACTTATTTAAGTAAAGGTGTGGTTTGCTCGTCCAATTATATCAATTATATCTTACTTTAAATTATTGTATACAATACTTCAAAGACGCTCTGTTATGAAAAAACAGTAGAATTACCAGCTACATCACGGAAATATGTAAATACTGTTTTAAATCCACTGATGGGTAGAAAACTGCACTCTAGACAATTTATGTTTCAAAGGGGCTATACATTATGCTTAGGTTACACCAAGACCTTACGAGAGATATCCATCTAGTATACGTTTACTTAGTTAAACTTCCATTGCCTTTGAATTTCCGGACTAAGAACCAAAGATTCTTAAAACGGCTGGATCCAGAGATATAATCGTAAGGCCAAAGCTCGTTTCAATTTCAAGGACCTCCAAAAATTCACACCAACTCATTTATAATTTGTAACCCTTCTCGAGCTACAGAAGTGGACGAGAAATATTTTACCCCACCCGAGTGAACTTTGAGTGTGCAACTCAATTTTCTGTATCGGGCGAGTGTGTGAGGGGAATCCGTAATGCCAACGTATGCCCGCGACAAGCGATAGAGGGTTATCGCCTGATCTTCGTATCACTTAGCTTGTAAATATCGTCACATAATTTTGTACTATTCGTGTGAATGATGTAGATCGTTATCGCCTTTTGTGTTCACATTTTGAGTTTTCATTTGTTTGATGAGCTTACATTTAATATTGTCATTCTTAACGGGGTAAGCTCTTAGCCTTCAACTCACCTGATAGTATGTGAAGTTAAGGTTAAAGTTGAAAGCGATATACCTTGATGAATAAATCACAGAGGAACTGTTTATCTTATCTGCAACTACTGGACCACAACAGTGCTGTAATGGCGGCAGACTTAGGTAAGCTGGTGATAATTAGCCATGCGGACTTCGAAAAAGTCCTACCACTAACAACTGGTTTCACCTAAATGGTGTCCACTAGACCAATTTGTTTAGAACTAAGAAGTTTAGGTAAAAATAATGCTTGAGTCAAAGCTAAAACCGTGAACGTAGAGTTAATTAATAATATGAAAATACTAAATCATTGTAGCAAAGCTGAAACAACAAAATCTGATAATTTTATTAAAAATTACTTCGCAAATTCGAACGATAGCTGTGCGAAGTATTGGTATACGAAATACGAAAACTTTTGGACGAAAGCATTAAACTTTTATTCTCTGATAATATAGATATACTGATAATTTAAAATTATCTATGCCACTTCTGTGATCTCAAAAAGTCTGCTGCTGTGTTTGTTATATTTTTAACATGCTTTTATTGCTATTATAATTTCAGAAAGTTCTGAATTCCTCGTGGCATTGATGTTGCCATAAACAAATCTTATTTATTCAACTGAAACCATCTGGTTTTATTCGTGATTACTTTACTGAAGCCTTTATTTACAATATTCTCTTTGATACCATATATTTGATTGTAAAACCGGTTGAAGAGTGTACTTAGAATATGATCCAGTACTCATTTATTAACTGGTGATACTAAATTAATATTTGCTGCTACGTTGGCCTCGAGTGGTTTTATTTAAAACTTGTTTCGCTCCACAGGTACCAAATGCTGAAAGCCTCCTACCCTAAAAAGATTACACCGTTACTCAAAAACGATGTTTTACGCTGAAACTTACCCATTATTTACGGTGGAACTCATATTTTTTATATCAAGCCAGTTTGTGAGAGGAATTTGTAATGATTAGGGGTTCATATTACAAGTGATATGGCGGGTTTCCTATATTTCGTATATTAGTTTAATGCAGTTTTTAGTGCTTTTTTAAAGTTAAAAGGGGTGTCTTCTTAATGATTAATTAATAATTAAGGATATTTTATAATAACGATGGTGTCTAAGTTTGTATACACGTGCCCTGAAAATTTCAGAGACGGGCCTAAATATAAAGTATAAAAAAATTAAATATCCTAGTCTTTTATTAGATAAATAATGTATTCTGCTGTATCGCTAGATAAAGGTGGTGTTTTTATATGTACTTTTCTTTTAAGGAAAATTTCCATTTTTTTTTATTAATTTTCTTTTGTATCTTTGAAACGATTTTTATAGTTTAGTTAGTTTAGTTAAACGTCATTTATAGTAATGCTATTATTATCACCATATTGTACGCTCTATCATTGCAGAATAGTCTAAATCTTGCTTTAATTTCGATTAATAGTAATTTCCATATTTAAATGATTTTAAATCACGCATCTATTAAGCTTGAAACTTGACCTTATCTGGTAATAGAACACACTAACAAAACTTTTAAAGTAATCTTTTTGTTTTATCAGGAATGTATTCTCAATACTTACTAACTTTAAGTTTAGGCTATACGTAAATCAATGTTTAAAGATGCATGCAGTCTTTATCTTTAAGAGGTAGTGACAAATAAATAAGCAAGATTTGTTATGTATCATATTTCACATAATAATCATAGTACACATACGTTAATATGTAAACAAAATTATAAATAACCGAAATTCTGATATAAAGCCAATTTTTAAATCCAACGGCACTTGTACCAAACATGTATTGATGCAACGAGAAAGATCAGACCGACACAAAATATTTCTCGCCCTAATACCGCGCCATTATACGGCCAGCCTTGAATGGTCTCCGGAAGAATTTTCAAACTCCTAACTCGAATCGAAAACGTGGTTCAGCAAATTTTATCGCAAGCCAACAGTAATTGGCTGGTGATTAGATCAAATTGTGGGATATTGGCTATATGAAAGTAAATGAAAGAAGAAAATGGCAAATTTAAGCTTCAATTTATTTCTATATATAATACGAAAATACTACTCAAGTCATTACAACTAAATGGTAATGTTTTTGATGATAATGAAGAAAGTCTAACAAGCAGATTGCATATCTTAATTCGTAATGCTGACCTCTGCACAGTGGCTAAATTTACTTATCGGACCGGACCTGCTACCGCGACAACGGAACGCACTCCCTTCCAAACCCTATATGAGCCGGAGTTTCTCAGCGCTTTGTGCTCTCCCTACACCTCTTTTCACTATAATGAATGACATCCCTAAGACGCAGACTACGACACAACCCTATACTTGTCCCACCGAAACCGTTCCTTGCGAAAAATAACACCTTAGGCGGTTGGTTCCGCAAGTGGAAGATCGAGATCAAAACCCAGCCAAAACACTGCTATCGACTTCTACTGAGCTTGAACCTCACACCACCCTATTTGACCAGCCCAACCTTTGATAAGCTCAGTCATATATCCAAGGTCAGAGCTTTTAGAATCACCCTCAGGTTTGTCGCTCCCTCATGGCTCGAGCGCCCTGGAGACTCGAAAAAGAAAGCCCTGGAGAAAGACAGCGGGAAAATTTTCCCTGAAGGTGATGCCAGGCTTAAGGATTCTCCAAGGTTCTCGCCTCCTTAAGCCCCGATAAAACTGTATAAGCTATCTGCGGCTTACAGTATTAGTCGATCCCGAAAAAGCTATCTATTTAAAAATAAAGCTTCATCCGACGGTGGTCTTGTAAAGACCATTATCATAGTGAGTCTTATTGTAAAGATAATAAATGTCATTTTGAATAAGGGGACAGATCTTAAACATCGCCTATAGACAGGTGCAACATCAATAGAAGCTCTTGACTAGATGTTACCAAGTCCTATGCGTTAATAATTCACAGCTAAGAGTATTGTTAGGGCTATTCAAAGTCAAAGTCAAAAATAACTTTATTTAAATAGACTTATTTACTAAGCTCTTTTAAATCGTCACAACAACACAATATTACATTGAAATATCATCATAATCATCAAAAACCTATATACTATTGGGCACATTCTTCCTAAATATAAGCACAACATGCCATAGACAGACATAAGTACGTACTAATTCAAAGGAAGACAGAAATGTTTTTACTTTTTACTTTTAAAAAAATATTTCCGTTCCGTAATAGTGCCGTTGCGCCAACGTTACTATCACAAGAATTTCAGTAGTTTACGCGTTGTCCAAGAGGTATCCACTCTGCGCTCGTGTTTTCCAATTTTGTGGGGCTGCTTTGATTCGGACGCAGTCCATACATTTTAAAATTCCAATTCGCTCACATTTACCAGTAGTACACGGTTTGGGTATTCGTTTTTTTCTGTGTTTATTTCTATTGAAATAGCATCTTTATTATTTTTGGTTTAAGATAAACTATCCTAATATACACCGTTCTTTTAGAAACTTGCATTGAAGCTCGTTTCATTTGATTTTCATTTCTGATACAAAATATTTTTCCGCGACATAAAAGGACCCTCAAATTAACGCCCCTACTGATTAATAATGTCGATTTTTAAAGACATTTTCACACTAATATTTGAACACTTCATAAAGTGGCAAAACACATAATTGAGAAATTTAATTGAAGTGACTAATTTTACGTAGAATTCAAATCATCGTCAAAGTGTATTCAGTATCTTCTAAAAGAGACGACGCTGTCTTTGAAGGGATAAAATCATGTGAAATATAATGATAACAATTAACTATTACATAAAAATTCCATTTCTTTCAATAGAGTTACAATAAACACACAAAAGCTATTGTTAAACGAAATCCTTTGAAATAAAACAGTATAAAAAAATCAAGTAATAAAATCGTAGATATCACAGTTAACCGTACTCGTTCCACTTACAAACGGTATTTAGGTGAAATCGGATCCGATCTGGAAGCATTAGTCTTCGTAATGGTTGTTCTAACCTTCTGCCTTAGACGAATAACTTTTCTTCTGGCGAGATTGTGGCTAGATTTTCTTATAAAGAAACTTTTAGTTACAGAGGAATTTTAATGATTTATTTTGCAAATTTTTTTTTTTTTGTTTCGAACTGCTTACATTTAGAACCTTACTTATAACCACTGAATAAGCCCTGCATATTTACAAGAGTAACTTTTTACCAATGTTTAACATTTTACGAGAAAAGTTACACAGTGTTTTTCGTGTGTTTGAATGAAATTTGAAAAAAATATCAAAATAGATAAAATTAATAATACAAATGTTTATGGGTTTTACCAATAGTGTCTTAACCAATTCATTCAATTGACATTTAATGGCAATATTAATATATTATTTATGTTCACAACAATTGTTCAATCCGTATCAATTCAAGCGGTTTCTGTTATACGATTTCCAAAATTATGATATGCACATATGAAGCCCCAAACATATTAAGTGTTCACCGGTTTAACTACCAACTCAGCGGTGGAAATAACACAATATTTATAAAAGATCTTCTTGGTAAAAAAAGGCTAGCAATGAATAAATTACAAGACAGAAGAATCATTACTGTACGTATATCAAATATAATGTTTGTACTTTACATATATTAAGACTAAATTATATTTAAAATATTACTTAGTCTTGCAAACAAGCATTATTTTTAACTGCCTCTCTCGTCTAGTACTTGAGAAAGTCGACTTGGCTAGCTACCATTTTACCAGTCTGTCGCCATCAAAATAATGTTACTATAATTGTTGTGTACTGAAAGTTAGAGATAAGATAGCTAGTTCCTCTATGGTTGAGTAATTCTGGTGTACTTCCTTTTCGGCTTAAAGATACCATCAGGCCAAAGGCCAAGGGCTACCACGTTGAAGCACGACATACGACCTACCTCTATCAGCTATCACTGTTAATAATACAAGCACTTGTTTTGCACTGACATATATTTTCTTATTTTATTATTTTTCTATTTAAAATTGTGGTATAACTAAATATAAATAACAACATGGTATAAAATGTAATATAAAAGTAGTTGGTCTTGAACAATCACTATAGCTGATACCACTATACGATTCAAAAGTACAATAATACTTTCAAATTACATGTCCATTTAAAGCTTCTTTTGTAAAAGTACATTCGTATTTTCAATTTTAATTTAGGACGCGTGAAAATTAATTATAAGTGGCACATATGCTTTTCTATTTAGCAAACTAGTATAGATCTTAGGCTAAATAAGCGATTGTAATACCAATATCACAAATGGTTTCTATAATTATAAGTAAAAAATAAAGGAATTCTCAATTCCAATCAAAAACGAAATATAAATATGTATAGGAAGGTGTACACAATAAATGATGATTATATCATAATAAAAGAGAATCGTTTTTTCCCTCTCATACTAGGGAGTTATGTCTCATTAATTCGCCCCCCTGAGTCATTGGGAGCTGCCAGAAAAACGTACTAACATTTCACTGGCCTTTTAAAACGATTACCTTGATATATTCTTCAGTAGATTAATTCATTTAGGAGTACTAAGTTTCCTGATGTTTTGAAATACAAAGCCCCAAAGTTTATTCAGTTGTAAATTGAAATATCATCCCTTAAGAGCCCGCCGAAGTCTATCTAAATATAATAAATAAGAAAATTTTGTGTGTTGTTTCTGAATTAACTGTGAATTTAATTACAACGGAATTCTCAAATAAACGTGGATGAGAAATCATCTATTTTTAATAGATGACTTTAGGCCAGGTGGTATTATCGACCTTAATATATAGTAGTACATAATAAGTATGTTACTGCGATGAGTATTAAAATATTGCAGTACGATAATGTAAGGAAAACATATACGTAATAGAAATCACAACTAAATAAGAATGTATTTCAACGAATTAATTTTCATAGTACACTTTTCATTCATTGACGGTTTAGTCCTAATAATATTCCGTCCATACATTAACCGACAACAATAAACAGGCGACAGGACTCATACATAAACATGTATGTTAACACGGTATATTTGACCTCATCGAGTAAGTACTTAGCAAAATTAACTTCTTGTCGACCGCCTTTCTTCATTTTTCCACGGCATTGAAGTGTTAGGGTTGCCAATATCACTTTGATTTAATCTGAAAAACAGAAAATGTACACAAGTTTATTGAATAAATTCACATAATAACTTGTATTGGCAGCAATAAATATTCAAATTAAAATGACATATAAGTACTGGTATAAAATGTTGGTTCCTTTGATGAACTCACTATTAAAAAAAGTGTTTTTATTAATTCAGAGCTTTTATTAATTATTTGATAGTAATTATTTTCCATTTTTAATTAGTTTACGTTGAAAAGGTTTTTATTGAAATACGATATTGAAAGATATTGAATTCAAATTTTCAGCGAAACTTGAAGCCATAGTAGGTCAATTGAAACATTAAACTGTTCAATTTAATTATTTAACCATTTTCTCACGTATTACTTGTTCTGAGCTCTGAATCGTACAGCTACTAATACTTGCTATGAACATTCACAAATTTTTAGTGTTATAACTGTTAGACCAAACCTTTTTATAATATAACTTTATAATATACAACACCCTGGCTGCATTGTTTATGACATATATTTTTTTCTAATAATATTGTATTCTATTTTTATGTCACATTCTTTTTAGCTTGTCGAATTATACACTGCGATCTATACTATTGGAATTGCTTTCCTTATTTAAGAAGGTTATGGGCTTATTCTACCTTTAATATGGATAATTCGACATACCGTAGCCCTGCCGTGAGCGTAAGTCAACAGAATTCTATTTCCAAGTTAAATGGAAGAGCTAATTACAATTCGTGGAGCTTCGCCATGCAGATGACGCTCTTAGACGCTGAACTGTGGGATTTTGTCTCGCATCCATCTACATGTGCTGAAAAATTAACTCCGGAAGAATTCAAGCGGCGCGACCAACGTGCAAGATCTAAAATTTGCCTGAATGTAAGCGAAATGGTCTATCCTATTGTGGTCGCTTGTGATACTGCTGAACAGACTTGGCTTGCTCTTAAGAAAGCGTATGCAGATAGCAGCCTAAGTAGACGCCTTTCACTCCTGAAAAAAATTGTTCAATTGTAAGCTTGAGTCATATCCTGACATGGAAAGCTACATCAATGACATCCGCGAAACTCAACAGAAGCTTTCTGCCATCGGAAAAGCTGTCGAAGACGAATTTGTTGGTGTAGTGATGCTAGCAGGATTGACAGAAGAGTACTTGCCTATGGTAATGGCAATTGAGCACTCGGGCGCTACTATCACAGCTGATTATGTTGCTACTACACTTATGAAGGAAGAACAGCGTCGAGTGAATACAACGGTCAGCTTGGGAAATAATGCTTTTGCTACTACATCTTCGAAGGCGACTGTTGGGTGTTCCTACTGCAAGAAGTCGGGGCACCATGTGTCTAAGTGCAGGAAGCGTTATTATAATTCCAAAAAGAATAAAAAGGGCATCGGTGATACTACTGCTAATTATATTACAGATTTTACACTTTTATCATCTTTTCATTCAATTACAGGTCATAATTCCCCTTCTTTATCCGAGGATTGGTACATTGACTCTGGAGCCACGAGCCATATGAGTTGTTTTAAGGATTGGTTTATTGATTTTACTCCTCTCCGTAAACCAGTTACTGTTGCCAATAAAGAAGTTGTATATAGTGAAGGAAAAGGTACCGTGTCTGTAAATATATGTAATAGTGTAATAAAAATTTCTAATGTACTTTATGTACCACAACTTTCGACTAATTTATTGTCTGTTAGGGAATTAGTTAGTAAGGGTTTTATAGTTATTTTTTCTCCTAAAGGCGCCTCCATAATTAAAAGAGAAGGATGTAAAGTGTCTGGAACACTTTTAGCTTCTGCCTCCAACTTTTCAGGCATGTATAAGTTAGATTCTTCTTCTCTTAACAATCAAGCATATACAGCTCAAAATAAAGAGCCCATGCTACTGTGGCATAGACGCTTAGGTCATTTAAATAATAAAGCCCTAGATATTTTAAAGAGAAAACACATAGGAATAGATTACTCTGACAGATTATGTCAAACATGTGTCCCATGTTTACAAGGTAAGTTGACAAGGAAACCTTTTACAAAGTCAACAAGTAGGTGTAATAATAAACTAGAACTTATTCACACAGACCTTTGCGGACCAATGAGTACGCAGTCGTGGGGAGGTTCTCTATACCTACTTACCTTTACTGACGACTTCTCTAGGAAAACTTTTGGTTATTTATTAAAGAACAAAAGTGAAGTATTTCGAAAGTTTGTAGAATTTAAGCACCTCGTAGAAAACCAAACAGGTCTTAAAATAAAGGCACTTCGTTCCGACAATGGTCGTGAATTTGTCAATCATCAAATGAGTACGTTTCTCAAAGACAATGGTATTATTCAGCAACTGACGGTTCCATACCATCCTCAGCAAAATGGTGTTTCAGAAAGGGTTAATAGAACCGTCATAGAAAAAGCAAGGTCTATGCTTAAAGATGCTAACCTGCCTAAAGCCTATTGGGGAGAAGCTGTTAGTACAGCTATTTATCTTAAAAATTATTCTCCAACTCAGGCAATAAATTTTAAAATTCCCGAAGAAATTTGGACAGGAAAAGCAATAAACCTATCACATTTAAGAGTTTTTGGTTGCACAGCTCATGCTTTAGTTCCAAAAGAAAAGAGAACTAAGTTGGAATCCAAAACTCTTGACTGTTTGTTCGTAGGCTATCCTAGTGACTGCAAGGGTTACCGTCTGGTAAATCCTAAGAATCCTAGGAATGTTATTATTGCTAGAGACGTAGTTTTTATAGAAGATAAAACTGTAGAGTCTCCTCAGCCCACAGATTTTGTGGAATCTGAACTACCATCAATTAATATAGAAGTCTCTGTTCCTATAGATCCTGTTCCATCTACAAATACTGAGGAACTTCCGGCACCTCAACAATCAGTTGGATGTCCCAGTATAAATATAGATTCTCAGTCAACATGCTCAGAAACTCCGGACGCCATTGAGTGTACCCGCCGATATCCTTGTAGAGAGCGCAATCCTCCACAGAGGTATGAAGCAAGCACTTGCCTTATATCCCCTGATTTCGAACCTGAGTCATTCAAGCAGGTACAGGATGACGCATATAAGGAAGATTGGCTTAATGCTATGAAGGCGGAGTACGATTCCTTGATGAAACATGGCACTTGGATATTAGTTGACAGGCCTAAAGACCGGAAGCCTATCAAATGTAAATGGGTGTACAAAATTAAGAAAAACACAGACGGAGATATTGTAAAATATAAAGCTAGACTTGTAGCAAAGGGCTTTACGCAAGTCTATGGAGTAGATTATGGAGAGACTTTTTCACCTGTTGCGAGGTTATCTTCCATTAGACTTCTTCTAGCGTTCGCCGCTAAATTAAATCTTCAGATTGATCACCTGGATGTTGAAACAGCATTTCTGAACGGCGAGCTTGAAGAAGAAATTTACATGGAACAACCTGAAGGTTTTATTACAGAAACAAAAAAGGTTTGCTTACTCAAAAAATCTCTCTATGGTCTAAAGCAAGCTCCGAGACAGTGGAATAAAAGGGTCTGCGAAGCAATGCAAAAGTTGTCTTTGACTCGCGCAGAAACAGAGCACTGTATTTATTATCAAAGAGAATCTGAAAATCTTCTTGTTGTTGCGGTTTTTGTAGATGATTTTTTCATTTTTAGCAATAATATTCAAATGAGAGAAATGTTTAAAACGGGGTTGAAACAATCTTTTGCAATTAAAGATTTAGGTCCAGTCAAAGATTGTTTAGGCATGAGGGTTACACGACACGATGATGGTAGTATCAGTCTTGACCAAACCAACTATATTGACAAACTTGTTGATAAATTCAATTTGAGCAAAGCCATATCAGTGTCAACGCCTTTGGAAGCTGGTCTCAAATTAATTTTACCCAATAAAGACGATGAGAAATTGGATTTACCGTATCAGCAGCTCATTGGATCTCTAATGTACATTTCTATTGGCACTAGGCCGGACATATCTCACGCCGTATCTGTCCTTAGCCAATTTAATGCACATTATGGGGAGGTACACTGGAGAGCTGCTAAACGGGTACTCAGGTATCTTAAGGCAACTAAAACCAAAGAGCTCAAATACACAAAGTCGACAAGCGATATTATGGGATATGCTGATGCAGACTATGGGTCTAACCTCGTAGACCGCAGATCCTACACTGGCTTTGTGTTTATGCTCAGTGGCTCAGCCATATCCTGGGAATCACGTAAGCAACGCACTGTCGCACTATCTACCACCGAAGCAGAATATATGGCACTCAGCGAAGCTTGCAAAGAGGCCATATATCTGAAATATTTGGTAAAGGATATTTTTCAATACAGCAAACCAATTACGCTGTACTGCGACAATCAAAGCGCACTTCAACTCACTAAAAATAACACTCATCATTCGCGCACCAAACACATTGACGTTAGGCATCATTTCATTCGAAATTCTACCACCAGTAATGAAATAATTGCTGAGTACATTCCTACTGGTAATATGATCGCCGATGTCCTTACTAAGAGTTTACCAAATATTAAACATGTAAAATTTGTAAAATGTTTAGGTTTAGTTTAAACTTACTCTAGGACGCGGACGTTTTATTTTTTGAGTGATTTGAGTTGTGTATAAATAGTGTTAAAGTGTGTGTTTATATAGATGTAAGTTTTGTGGTTGTTAGTGTACTTTTGATAATGCATTTACTGTATATAGTGGTGTATATATACAGGCTGTTTATATTACGGGGAGGTGTTAGACCAAACCTTTTTATAATATAACTTTATAATATACAACACCCTGGCTGCATTGTTTATGACATATATTTTTTTCTAATAATATTGTATTCTATTTTTATGTCACATTCTTTTTAGCTTGTCGAATTATACACTGCGATCTATACTATTGGAATTGCTTTCCTTATTTTAGAAATAACTTATATTTACAACCTTCTATCTAAAGCATCTGTATCTCTTCATGACTGAACATTTTTAGTCCTGAATCAACAAATTATCTCTATGCGCCAAATTTACGATTTTTATATTAACTACTAAAATTTCGTGAGTAGGTCAGTTCATCCGGTAAGAGACAATTGACCCTTATAGCAATTTAAAAAAAAACTTAAAACAATAATACAGACTCAAGCGTATTGTTATTTTGATGACTATAGATTGAAAAAATATATATATATATATATATATATATATATATATATATATTTGAACCTATTAAGAGACGATACCTAGTTTGAAATGAGTTTGCAGTGCGATTTAATGGCTTGGTGGGTGCTGATCTATTTTTTTTTCTTCAATCACTATAGTTGTTACGTCATGTTTCTTCTAGCTTAATATAAAAATTAATCATTTATTTTTATTAGCCTAAACTCTTCCTGCATAAAAATGTATCGACAACCCTATTTATCCTAACGACTCGTTCAATACAACTGGGATAGAAGGGAGTGAAAAAAGTTACCCTATCGATAAAATATATACAATAGTATAAAACATCGCACAAGACATAATGTAATTACGGTAGTGTTTATGAGACCAAAATATTTTTTGGACAGAAATCGTTACCTTTATTATAAAGAACCTGACTGATAAAGCGTTAAAAATATTTAAAACAGTGATATTCTTCGTTTCTATTCAAAAATTCCTAATCGTTGAAGCATGTCTACTTTATATAAGATCTTTCTTAGCTTTCACAGGATCCTAGAAATCTTAAGGATCTATAAAAACACGACTACCATGAATTATCTCTCATCCTTGTTAATTTAGACTAGACTTAAGACTCGAGTTAAGTGTCAAGATAAGAGATATGTACGATATCGATAAATCGATGAAACGATCAGTGTACAAGTATACATTATAATTTCATAAAATTATTTAGTATAAATGGATTTATGCTGATATAATGAGCAGTTATTATGAATTTAATATTTTATAATTTTTATTGCAAGAAATATTATTGTGAAGAAAAAAAAATCATTCTAAACATTTATTTAAATATATATTACAAACTATTACGGGTCTACTTGAGCCTAGACAATTAGCATTATATAAGAAAATAATTCCCTATAGTTGTAACTTATTTGTGAACACAAGTTTGAAACGTTGGCATTTCAAAACTGAAAAATAAACTTGCCTTTTTTTCTTATTCCATTCCAATGACAGTGGAGACGTGGGTAGCTTAGTTTAGTTAAAAAATACTAATCTCAAATCAGAACCAATTTCTACGTCAGGAGGATTTCATTATTTAGATTACGTTTTTAGGTTCAAATTGTTTGTTATTTTCTCTCTCAATTCAAAGAAAATGTAATGAACGTTCGTATGTTATTAGGGTACGCTGGGACATCAACTTACGTTACATTATTTGGGTTTACGTTCTCGTTACCAAACACACTTCGCTTTAGCTATTTTTGCCCAACCAATACTAGACCAAAACGGTAAATGTAATGTAGCAACAAAATACTTTGTGGAAATTTCCCCAGAATATTGCAAGGTAATCCTTGGCTCGCGTGCCGGACTTCTAATGGAAAAACTGAGGCAACTCCGATTTCGTTTCGCGTCAAGTTCATTTTCTTCTTGTCGATACCACTCGGTCATTTGTATTGTTTGAGATTGTGCTTTCGCTGAGTGAGGTTAATCTGTTTAGTCAGTGATTTAGTGACGTAATAACCTTCAGTTGGCTGTGACTGGGCTTTTACTGACAATTGCAAATAATGATTTACTTTACGTGGTTATAATAAGTCTTATTTCACAACACTATAAAGATTTTCTGGCTGTTCGTTGCATGACTTACGAAAACTCGAATAACTTTTCAATCTGTGAATGACATTTGATCATTGAGTTACAATTAACTTTGGAATATCCTTTTGAAGTAAATAATAGTTATAATTAGTTAGTTATGTTTGTTTTTTTTAATTAATAATGTGTGAAAGTCCTTTCATATAAACTTCTTCTTGGAAGGTAGTAGTGGATTATAAGGGGTTATTTAAATTTCCTATGTATGTCCTATGTATATCTTATTCTACTTTTTAGTTATTAGCGGCCACGCGAGCCATCGCCAGAATCCATTTGGTTTCGATGGTGGTGAATCTGCTGGCATTATATTGAATTTTAATTAAGTTATTTGGCTGTCTTTCATTCTATTTAATATGAAAAGGACGGTATGATGTTAAGGAACGATAAGTTAGTTGAAGCTGAGACGAGCTATACGATTTTGACTTATTTAAATATGCGTAAAAGCCGACCGTAAAAGTTGATCACTGATAAGTGGGTATCGCAGCTTATAGATATGGTATTCGCAGTGTCTTGTTAATGAGAGCCCTTTTCCAAAAAAAACTTCTAATTCAAACCTATGGAGGTTTGCCTAACGAGTGAAATTACTTAAAACATCCTATATTTAATCTTTTCCTATTAATAAAAGAATACATACTAATTTGTAAACTCAATTACTTTTATGTCGACACTTGGGAACTCGATTTAGATGCCAAGCGGTCGATATCTATCGCTTTGGAAATCCCTCTTAAAGATGCTCGGAACACATTGGGATCTATCTATTCAAACTGTTACTTCACTGTGAAAATCTAGTGACAGCTTTATGATACTATTTGAGTAGATTTATAAGGTATTAAACATCTATAATTATGTGCATTTAATAATAATATTTCAACAATATACACAAAGAACCACATATGAACTGTAATATGAAACAATATTTAAATTTTTTGTGTCTTTAACCCGTAAGTAAGTTAATATTACTACGTAGTAAATTTACAATTGGTCTCATAAGGCGGTTCAAAGTCACCCGAAGGGCAATGAAGAGGGCTATAGAGGAGAAGACGCTGGATGCAGAAAGTGCAGAATCAAAGCTTGTAAATCCTTGAGGGAGGCCTATGAAAAAGAGTGGAAATCGCTATGATGATGTACCATTATATTTTATGTTTATGTTTGAACCTGGACCGAGAATATTGACTTTTTATAAAATCACCTGATGATTGGAAGGTAATAAGAAAAAAATCTCAAAAAAGAACAGACTTAACTAAATAAAGGTTAAATCAAGCAATCGGCATACATTCATTATATTTCTTTTAATATAAAAGTTAAACACGATAAAGTCGAACTGCCATAATATTACATTTTTATTAAACTGGAGACATTTGTACTTTTACGAGGAGGGAACGATGTTATTCTGTTTTTTATTTCGTTCAAATTTCCTAGAAACGAGCAACGAAATTTCAAATCAAAGTATATAACAGTAAAACAGTAACAAAGTATATAACCGTAAAACGGTAACAAAAATTTTGTAAGCAAGCTTCTTCTAGAGTCATATCTTTGAATTTATAGAGTCAATTATTAAGACCTTCCATTTCGATGTAACCATAGAAAGTTCGCGATTCAATTCTGAACTTGTACCCGTGAGGTTTTAGTATATACAGCTTTTAAAATAACCTCCATTATAGCTAAGTCGCCATATTTAATACTCGACTTAAGTTTACATGATTGGGATAAAATCGGGACATTAGTCTGAAACAAAGATTCTGATGATGACGGAATTGTTGAGCGTGGTGAGAATAAAATAAAGAAACGTTGCTTGTAACTGCTTCTGGGTATATCAATCATCAACAGCCTTGATGCGTACTCACAGAGCTCATGCCTTACATCACGGGAGATCACATAAGGAGTGGACCAAAACACTCCCACAGCTCGACGTTGGTTAGCAAGTGTACACATTTTACACATTATGATTGAAATCAATGAACCATAACCTTGGATTTGCACCTAAGCAATCTGCTAGATGAACACCTTACACTGCCAGCTCAGAGGTTAGAGTTTTGATGCTATAAAGGTAGATAACGTCTATAAGATCAATTCTTGTATATTTTTCAGTACCTTAATTAATTTTGAATAGCAATTATTTGGGTTAATAATGATAAGTACCTTTTTAAGCTTATTATTTGCTATACTTACTCTTTCTTCTTTTCTCTTTCTTAAAAAAGCGTTTACAATTTAAGTGAATACTATAATTGGAATTATCTTTAAAAATTGTAATAAAATTAAATTATAGTACTAATTATATTACAAAATGTTAATATTGTACACCCGAAAATGGTAATCTGTTGTAACTTATGCATGAAATTGCAAGATCTATTTATTGTACACAGAATCACAATAGAATTTATCTTATCTTTAATTCTCCGAATTTTCGCATTAGCAATAATTGCAAAAATTCTTACCTCTTTTACCTAATGAAATCTAAAATATTGTAATATATTTTCAAATTTTTCTTCAAGAATTGTAATGCAAGCCTCGTTTCAATAGAGATTCTCTATTCTCATACTCATAAATTCTCCCCGTAACATGCCAATGTGGAGACTCACATATGTATTTTACCTCTCCTCGAAGGCTCGCATGATTGACATTGATCGAATTAACCGCAGGAATGAGGCACGAGCCACAGCCCGGGAGTTCTTTATTTGATTCCGGAGTAGGGTTTGCTCCGGGTAATAATGATCAAACATAATAAATAAAATCAAGATTATAAATAGTCCTAATAAACAAGTAACTATGGTTAATAATATAGTACAATAAAAACTTACAGAGACGTTTAATAATTTAATACAATAATAATATTCTTAGAAAAACCAAACCTAACAACCATGCCACTTCTAGTAATTATGCAGACAGAAATATATTCCTACCAGGAATATATATATCAGCATCTCATCAATCATAAATATATCATATTTTTCAGAGTGAAATTTTGAAAACTAATAGCTTAGGTAAAAATAATATTGTCGTGCGAGTATTCTTAACAAAAAGACATCTTCGCTCAATAACTTCCAGGAGTGCATACCTTTCATCATGGTTGTAAGAAGATCATGGGGCAACCCTAATTGCTTATGGCATGAAGATAAATAAGCCGAAGGCGCTTTAATTATCACTAAACCACGACACACGACGTCACCCCACCGACAATACCCACGAACGACATTGATTGCAACCTAGCTATTCTCAATTAGGCCTTTTCAAACAGAAATGTTGCTTAACCTATACGTTAAATACGTACCACTGACAACCCGGGGATATTCTGCAGCATCTATATATCAATAGGTTTTACCATTACAAATTGTTTTACAACTTTGATAAACAGCTATGATTCATTTAGTTTGGTGATAATTACATTGTATAAAATTACTGTTTTAGTAAAAGCCTGGTCTGAAATAAACAGTGTCAATGCCGACAGTGTCTGCTATTCCAATCTAAATCGAAACAGCTTCATTTATGAAAAAAAATGTAGTAAACATTACGACGATGAAGTGTATTCATTTCCATTACAATAAAGATCTCGTAACACAAGCGGATCGTTAACTCTCCCTGAAGCTAGAATACAAAAAAAGAAGTCGACCGGCCATTTTCAATATTTCTTTTGAACATCCCTAGATGTTCCAGTAAAAAATTTGAATTCATTTGGAAACAGTGTACAAATTTTATTAAAACTAACACAAGTTTTTTTAATTGATTCCAATATATTTTTCACTATTCTAATTTTTTTTAATGTGCCCTTAAAGTTTATTTACTTAACTAGGGCAGCGTCATATTGCTGTCGTGTAATATGTTGTTTTGCATATTTTAGGAGCAGCGAATATTCACTAATCCTTTATGAGTAAGTCATATAATGTTTTCATTAGAATGGGGGCTTCTAGGTTAAATATTGCATGGCAATCCACGCTTCCTTATACAACCACCAATGACGAAGACTCATGTCAATCTTAATTATAAAGTTCTCAAGAGAGTTGGTATTGATTGTAAAATCGTTTTAACCGACTTGAAAATTTCATATTGTCATCTCTCACAAATCAATCTTATATCTCTCCAGGCATATCTCTCATAAGTCTTGCTTTAGTCGAAACATTATCAGAAATAACTCAATAGTTTAGGAACTGTTTTTTTTATTTATCCTTGTATGGGTTATGTTGTACCGCATACTTTTTGTCTCATTGTATGTGTCTTGTATTTAAATATCTTATTCTAAAAAGCTACACTGTAAGATTTTCTAAAATAATTCAAACTTGCGATTTCAAGGCCACCCCCAATGTATACGTGACTTCTCCCGAAACCGTAACCCGAAAATTTGTCAGTATACGTTTCTTTTATGGTTTTATAATCGTTTGTGTCTGAAACAAATCCTTAAAATTTTTCCAAATTCAGAATTAATTCCTTATTAGAACCATATTCCCCGATTCCATTGAGATTTAATTTAATTTTAAGTTGTTTGAATCTCTTTTATAACAATTAAATAAAAAGGGATAGAATGACTTTTAAGAACGTCAGGTTAGTTGACAATTAAACGATCCATACACTTTTGACTTATTTCATTCAACAATTTTTTATGTTGCGCATTAAAATAAGAGGAAGAGGCGCCATTTTAGGAAAGACAAACGATGTCACCAGTCAACTCCCTTTTTTTGTTGTATTGTACTGAAATAGTAGTACTGAACTTAAATTTATTTTAGTTCGTGCACTACTGAATCGGGGCCATTATCAGATGCTGCAGTAATATAACAGGTATATGTTATAGTTTTCGTATTAGCCTCTAGTGCTTTATATTTTCCAAGACATAGATGTTAACCTTTTATTAAGAGTTTCTCCATGCAAAATTTTTAATAAAACATTACAGTTTTTTTTTGACGGGTCGTGCATTTAAACTGCTGAAACGTCACCTGCATCAAAATCCTTCACTTTATTATTTTTATGCTGAAATATATCTGAACTACATTAATGTTGAAAAATCTTTGTGAACTAAAATACAAAGCACTTCCTTAAGTACCCATTGGGGTGCAGTCACATTTCTTCATTCGTTTAGCTTGTTCGTTTAGAGATAAATGAACAACCGGCTGTTCATTTATCTCTTAGACTTGTAAGATCTACTTGAAACTGGTCTTACTAATCGGATAACGTATTTGTAAGGCGATTATCTTAAAAGGGTCCTTGATTGAGATTTTGGGAATTGTAATTGTCTTGCCATTTAATTAATTTGCCAGAAGAAAAATCGGGCACTCTTTAGGCAGTCTTCTTACTTAGAAAAAGCGAGACACGCTGTTTTACTGCGCAATTATAAAAATGATTTCATTCTACTTACGTAAAATACTGGCTCAACCTGAACAAAAGGTCTCGTCTCAAAAACAAACTCGACAACTTAATCAACATTAGTCTCAAATAAAAAATAATGTTCGACCTCCATACAAAGCTAGCTATTTAATCTACGTCAAACAAACAGGGTCGCCCTTTATCAACAAAATGATCTTTATAAAAAATTCCTCAAACGTCAATAGCAACCGCTAAAAAAGCCCTTCTATCCATTGTGTCGCACTTTGGGGGTGCGATAATTCCCTGTCACCTAGTCATTGTGGCCTCTGAAAGGGTTCATTATATTCCACATGGGGCGTTGAAAAAGTTCGATGTTTCTAAAGGAAATCGAAATAGTATTGTGTGTCTAATAATGTGCAGCATTGTTGATGCGGTTTTACGATAAGAGATTTATATGTCACTACTTTCTACTATGGCTAATTTTAGATGAAATTTATTGGTAATCTTACATTATCAACAAATGGCTGCCGTGTCAATTAGTCACTCTGGGACTCTGATCACATCCATAATGTGGAATAAAGTTTTTGCACAAATAGATTCCAATTATTTTCTAAACATTTGCAGGGGTTATAAAATCCTTGTAATAACATTTATCCAGAAAATTACTTAACAATAACACAGATAATGTATGTATAATTTGTTGAATTGTCAAAATTATTTTATAATGATTATATTGTGACAGTAAAATAATCAACACTTAGTAAAAATTTTTTTGAAGAATACAATTTATGTTATATTATTCTTATATCTTTAATGACCGTCTGGTCGAGTGGCCACTACCCATGTCTTGGGTAAAAGGTGTCGGGTTTTAATAATGAGTTTAATTATGAGTACGAACATTCACCAGTTAAAATAATCAAAGAACTTAATTGTGGAATAAAGCAATTACATTTATATTTAATTGCCCTTTGGAAAAATGCGTTGCTAAATGTATGATATCGTTATTTAATCTATTACAATTTTTTATGGATATTGCATAACTATTTTTACTATAGGACGCTATTGTTAAAATGGGAAAGTATTAATCTATTGGAGTATCCAGTGGTTTTATTATACAAATTTGGATGAGTTCGTACAAACGTGCATGTGCGTACTGATACTGTGGATACTAAATTGATCTAATAAAGGCTTTGGTGATGTAAAACATTCACGTTTGTTGTCATAATAATATTGTTATCTTAAACTTTTAAATTTCCTTGTATCTTGCAAAATATGTTTTATTATAACATGCCGTACTCTTTAAATAATTCACATTAAAAACATAGCAGACCCTTTTCCTACTATCTACGGTTATTTAAAATCCAAACGGCTTAAAGAGTTAATCACGGTGAGGGAAATGCAATTTTGTGGCGAAGGTGCCATGAGATATTCTTGAATAATGTCTTAAGTAAGTTTTCGGTTGAAACAGAGTGGGTAAGGAAAGAAGGACCACATGCGGCGTGGCAAATTGCTTTCAGACGACGTATTGCATTAGACACAGTATCCGTGTGTCATACTGACGTAAATATGTTCATATAATGATGTTCCAACTTCGTTTAGTATGGATACATTTAATTTTTCGTGAGCAAGCGAAATATTTTCTTCAATTTTGTAACTTCAGAAGAACTTAAAGAATTTTATTACTCGAGGAAATGAGGTTGCTTCTAAATTGTGTCTTCATTAGAAATAAGTTTGATAATCTCTTTTAAATTTATAGAAAGCTATTACCGAAATTATAAATAATACAAGATTTATAATATATAATTTTGGTGTCTATATTCATTTATTTATATACAAAGAATTTGGATTGGCTATACCATTTATAAATTATAAACGGCTGTACTGGTTTTAATGATCTCCTATTTGGTTTCATTATTTCTGTCCAAGCAGAATAATCATTAAAATAGGTAAAAGTTATACTTCAAAGAAAGCTGTTTTAAATTAGACGTCTGACTCGGCCACCTTACGCAGTAGATAGCTCACGGTGATAAGAAATCATACCATTTTGATTTTAAAATTAATAAAGAAAGCGTCGGAATACTGCAAATCGACGAATCTAGTCTAGATTAAGTCCGCATTACTGCACCAAACCTTGTCCCACCAGTTTCATATTTAATGCGTTTAAATTAATTTGGCACACATTTCGAGTTGCTCAATCGGTAGTTACACAGATTTGCACTATCTTCGACGATATTCAATTACTGCTTAACTTGATTAGAGTAACATAGATAAGAGAGTAGGTCCGATCCTTGCGGGAGGTTTATGACAAGTCGGTATCTTTCTCTCTCTCTCTATGACGATGATGATAGTAAACTTAGTTAACACATTATAAGGGGGCTGGGTAAAATTACCCGTCGCGAGAATCGCTGGCCATTAGCGGGGCGGGTATTTTTACCTTTTGAATGTAGGTACTTTAAAAGCGGGACAGGGTATTTTTACCGGATTTATAATCCAGTTTACATATGAAACTAAAAGAGTTATCTCGTACAATTATTTTAGTTACATAAATTTTATTTTTTTAACGTTGTTTACATAATAAAGGATCTATAAATTGAATAAAGGATCAATATAGTTGACATTTTGGAAGGTATACAGATAGGTTAGGTTACGTTTTAGTACAAAACTTTTGATACAATATTAAAGTATAGTGGTAAGTACTATATTACCAAATTTTATTAAAATGTAACCATTACTTTTGCAAATATTTTTTTCGTGCATTTTTTGCTTATATGACATGAGATGTTATCACTTAACTCTCAAAATAATTTACAGTTAACTCAGAATTAGTTATAAATACAAATTAGTTCAAATAGTTTCAAAAAGGTGTGAGATGTGATTGATTGACTCCACGGTACCATCGTTTTTTCTCCGCCAAAATATTCATTGTAATTTTTTTGGATTATATTCGACAAGGTGAACAAAGCGCAATGGTGTCCCGGTATCTGGTGCCAAAATTTTCTTTCCACTTCAACAGATCCCACAAAAAGGTAAAAAAGTGTACTTTGATTCTAAACCGAACAAAATACTATGCTTTACCGTATTTCGTTAAGGTTGCATACAGAATATTGTTGATGTTGAACGGAATTTATCAAACTTTTGCAGTCTATATAAAATACAACTTGTCTCATCTATATATAGTTGTACTGAAATAGAATTATTTTTACACTTTTTAAAACTTTGGTTAGTATAGTCGACTTGCCTGAAAATAAACTCATTATTATTGCTGATTAAAATAAAACGTAAATTAATTTTTATTCAATTTTAAGGGTTGCCACTGATTTCTCTGATATCCAAAAATCAGATTCCGAAACAGGTTTAAAAATTGACTCACAATTGACGAGAAAGTCAGTGATCATGCAAACAACCAAAAAATACTCACATGGGAACATAAAACCTTCTTTATGAAGTCACTTAAAAACAACTAATAACTCCTTTTTGCTCATCATGTGTCATTCATATATGTCATTGATTCAGTGTAGGCTGATAGCATCGTTCTCCATCATCAGACATAAAGACACCTGTCTGTTAAATATACAAAAAATTAATAACCGCCCACAAAGCACGCCTTACCAAATGAAAACACTGGATACCCTTGATATTTTTTAACTCTTACCTGTATCCATATTTATGGAAATTGACTAATAAGTGTCTATACATTGCTTCCGATTCCGAAAGTCTAAAGTGTACAGATCGTCTAAGTTTTCAATTTGACTTGAAATGAAAGAGATGCATTAACTTAAATTAATATAGTCAGCACATAACGATATCTGGGCCGATGAATGTTAAATTAAAATCAATTGTTAAATCGTTTTCATAGATAAGGTCTTGGCTATTGTATTCATATTGTCGTTGAATTACTCGATTTCTCATAGTATCATTACGTTATTTAAATTGAGTTGAAAGTAATACTACGATTTTCAAAAGCTGTTATCTTTCAACTTTGAATTGAATAATGGTTTTTGACTGACTCCTGAATTTTGACACCCTTTTTCTCAAATTTATGTGACGATAACAAGCTAAACGGCCAAACTTTCAAAATATATAATAAACTTTGTATCCAGGAGATAACTAGGGTAAAGTTACTAGCTGATATGGAGCGTATATCATAAAATAATTTTAACTTACAAGCTCGTTAACATATCCCTCGGAGCTTTGTAATGCTCTTGAAGCTCTAAGTAATAAATGCAGAGACACACGAGTATTTTATTGCTTATATAGTCCAGGAGACAGGATCCCACTATTATTAAATTTGTGATATACTAATAGGCACATGTAATTTCAACATTAAGCGGTAAACTTTCTTGCAATGTCGACTATTTTGGCATCACAGTGTCATTGTTTCGGTGTAATAACGTCATCAACTTTTAGCTTCTTATTTTAACATACCACCATGTGGGCCATGTACATGCTTAGCATTCTCTCATATATAAAAAATGACAAATATTAATAATTCATATAACAATATTAACTAATAAAATGATTAGTTTCAAACTCAAGCGTATTGGGAGAACTAGTTGTTTAGCCAATTATGGTCCGCCTTTTTCCTAAATAAGTTTGAAATAGATATGCACTTTAAGGCAATAAGAATATGATTTACGCAATTCAGACATGATTTAAATAAATTTGTGTCGTATATGAAAGTAGCCACTGATATTTAAATTAATTAATTGTGACAAAAAGTCAGCGGTCAAGGTCAAGGTCAGTTTTGTGTATCGGACTATTATAATTTAGAACATAAACCAAATTAAAATTCAAATAAGAATTAAAACATTATTTTATTTATATGTTTAAACTGTGTAGATATTAATGTACCAAGTTACCCTGTAAATGTATCTATTTATGTACGAAGTTTTTATGTTACAATTTTGTTCTAGTGACACCGACGATTCTGAATCGGAAGCAAAATGAAACTCAAGCTCTAAGCCTAGAAAGGCAAGGTTAATGAATCTTTTACGGCCCTTACAATGTTGTTTGTGAACATTTACACGTCAAAACTAAGAAGGTTGACTTCCACATAATATAAAATATAATAATATCAAATTTTCTAATTTGATATTATTATTATTTATTTGATATTAGAATTTTTGGATGGCTGGAATATTTTTATCGTGAGCCATTGGTCACATAGAATAGAATAGAATAGTTAATTCAAGAAGAGGTAAAATTCACAAAAAATATTTAACTAATTTTGTACAAAAGGCGACCTTATGGCACAAAACAGTCACAAACAAAACATACGTACAAAACAGTCAGCCACATTATCAAATCGTATTGTAAGGTATAGACCGACACTTCTGTGGAAAAAAGTGACTCGTTTTGATTGAGACCGGGGAAGTCCCTTAGTAACTAGTTCTTTTAATGCAATAATTTTTTTAGAAACACTTGTTTGCAACACTTGTAGTACTGGCTCAAACGTAACATCTTTGATTATATTAACTCTGCATGTAAAAACATATCATGAAAATTTTATAAATTTGTTGCATTTGGCCATGCATATTGTAAAATGGTCGCGTTACGATTCCTTATCAACCAATGGTCGTAGACATAGTATTGCTTTGCAATATATACAAGCTAATCATATATGAAATCATTTTGAGTAATTTCATTTATACGTTAATGAATTTGATGATTCTCACTTAGCAACGTCTATTGCATCTAAAACAAAAGACGTATCTCTGAGTCTTTCAAAGAAACAGCAGAAGCAGCTTGAATCATTTCAATATGCATTAAAAGCCTGAAAGCACTCAAATGGGATAATTTAGATGCGTTGAAATGTAACAGATTCATAAAAGGGCAATTCATTGTTTAAATAGTTGAAGCTGTGAAAGGTTTTCGATGGGGCTTAAATGTCAGATTATCCCGCGTTTCCGATGACGGAAGAATGCATTTTGAATGTTATTTATTGGTTTGCAGATAATATTTCTTTTATAGCTTTTAGGGGTTTGGTAATGTTGTTTTTAAACTAACTACTTCTTTATTAAAGTGGTTACTTTTAATCTTGAAAATTAATTAATTGATTCTTATAATTAATAGATGTATTTAAATTAAAACTCAAATTAGATAACATGAAAAGCCACGTTTACTGTAATATTGATATTGACGTTCATTTTCTAATCTTTCGTTGCGTGCCCTGCGTTGAAGTTTAGCAAAAATTATGCCTAAAAATTCTACAAAAATCCGCAGCATTATGATGCTGAATTATGTCCATCTTTGAAGTTGTTAACCTTTTTTCGGTAATTAAATTATTATTAATATGAATACTCAAGTAAAATCATATAACCTACCAACCTACGTATGTATGTTGTTATTATGTATGTTGTTATTCCGAAATTCACGTGAATGAAACGCGGAGACAGCGAAATTTAACGCCTTTTTATAAATGATTATTACATATATATCCCGATCCTGTCTCAATAACATATACAGGAAAGATAGGAGATGAATTTGTTAACCTCGATGATTCAGCAAATCTGTGCATTCTTCGTAAATTGTTTAAAATAATAAATTATATTTAGACTGATTTAATAATAATAAATGTTTATTTAGACCGTTCACAAAAACTCCTAGCGTGGTATTTCCTTTTCAGCATTGTTATGTCTGTGCTTGATCATGAACAAATCAAATAAAATAAAAACAGGCCTAAAGTTTCACATCAGAAGTAATAACTTCTTATTCTCAAAAGGCTACAATCATTTAAATACACACACAAACACATACGAGTACTCTCATTAAGTAGTTGAGTATGTAGTCACGAGATTACATTGCTTTTCGCCATTCCGAAAATTTCAAAACATGCCCAAAGTAATTTTCACTTCAAAAATATATAATTCTATTCCTAAAAGCCATTGTTTAACTTATTTCATTTTCGTACCCTCATTTCCTTACCCTATACAGGAAGACTCAGAGCCTCTAGCACTTCCTGCTGGGGTATGTAAATAGGCTGCTGATGTGTGAATTGATTATAAAATAAAATTATTATCATTATTTTAAAATAAAAGTATGCATTGTATTTTTGATTTTGTCTTTATAACATCAAATTCATTTTTTATTATTTGCAATCTCTTCCAAAAAGAAATATGTACTCTGTTTAAAGTCTATACCGAGTGAATTCACAACCCAGCTAATTTCACTGTTATCTTTGATTTCTAGCTATCTAAATTACATGAATTATATATTCTATCATTTGCTATATTTTTCTTTTTATATTAATAAACAGAAATGTACTTTATTTGAAGTCTATAGCGAGTGTATCCCGAGCTGAGCCAACGTTGTTGTCCCGACTTTTAGCAACAAAATGTCTTGCAATTCTTTCCATGTTAATACCATTGAAATAAGGAAGCGAAACAGAATCTTTCCGTCTTTTAAAAATACAAACACTGGAACAAAAGTCACGAAGTAAAACACGAATTGGTCCTTTGAAATTTCCTTCGAACATAAACAGAGTGCAAAGTAGCTTTAGAATTTAGTTTTTATGTAAACTTGTTGTTTCTCTATTGTTAGGGTTTAACAGATACAGATTTGATTTGTTTCATTATTTATTTCTGTACATTTTTAAAAATATGTAGAAAATACCTCGTTATTGTTTACAAGAGCCTTGCCTTAATTCGTTAACAAACTCAATGAATTCATACTGTTTGATGTCATTTAAATTTTTTAAATATTTTTTTTGGAATCCACGTAGAATTTCAAAAGGATGTATTCTTTTTAGTAGCTTATGGCCACTTATCGCTTTTATTTCTACAATACTTAAACGTACCAATTATACCAATGATGGTACAAATACTTCGATCAGAGACTTATACCCATGAACAGAACAAAGTAGTGAGGCGTCATAGGAATCATCAGGCGGTTTAAAATTTGAGCATTACTGAAGTATTTTGGAAGATTGTTGAAGATTTGTTCAAATTCAAGTTATAATAGAAGCTGGTATTGAAATTGAAAAGATTAAAAACCAGATTAAAACTATATGTAGAAGTGTTGGTTGATGTTATTACATCGGAGCTGTTTTATTGTCTGACTATGCAAAATAATTAGGTATTCTATTTTTTTAACTGCTTTTGGATTATTGCAAATGTAATTATCACCTATCACCTACAGGTAAATTCAAAATTATATCATAAAAATCGGACAATAGAACTGCTTCGATGCAACAGCATCAACCAAAACTGTGACAATTTTTTGAATCAAAAAAACAAAATTTAAATCCAATCTAAAATATAGTTGCCACATCTATCTTCATCACAAAGATCAACGATTAACCCAATCAGACGATAAAAAATACCTAGATATCGTTAAGATTAGATTATTTATATGATGATTTTAATATTGATAAATTGTGATAATTGCTTATTATTGTTTAGCCCCTCTGACATTTCTATGACCTTACATGAACACTAAATTGTTAACCTCAACAAATTATGTATCTAATTAATTATAGTTTACAATGCACACCAAAGAAATTGAATTAAATTGACCATATTGTTTTGGATAAAAGGAATTCAAACGAGGTAGGTAATTCAATAAAATACATAACTTCACCTACTTTTGTATTACCCATAAGATTAAAAGTTAATTTTTTACAGTTAATAAGAGAAAATAATAATTCGGTCACGTTTGACAACAAAATTCTTTATATAAGAAGAAATCCAACATTTGTTGTTTCGAAGTAAAATTTGGAAGAACATGGAATACGAATTAAATGTATGCTCAATTTTCTATGCTCGAAATCGGTTTACTTACTAAGGGAGAGCTCATTTGGCGTATCGCGTCAATACCTCTGAATCACTTGTAATGTATTTCACATCAGACTTGATGTTAACGAGTTGTGCCAAGGATATTACTTTAATAATATTAGAGGCATTATAAGAACTGGTTGAGATCTTAATCAAGTGTTAGAAGTTTTTTTTAATTCTTAATGGAGAAGTTCTTGGCCTTCGTCTCGAAGATAGAAATAAACTACGCCCAGATTCCTAAACAACAAATGATTTGGCTATCTTACTTCCAACTGCCGGAACACAATACTATAATGGCACCAGATTTAGGTAATGTGGTGGTAGCTAGCTATCCGGACTTACTTTAAGAAAAAGCTTTACAACCAATCAAACTAAGCAGAAAATTCCCCCCCCCCCCCCTTCTGCGAATCGAACCTCGGTCCTGCATATCAGCAGTAAGTGGTATCAGCCACAAGATCATAGAGATGGCTTTTTACCTCTATATTGCTGCGTGATAAGGTTAATTATCACAATGACGTTTTTTAAGTATTTACAATAAACTCAGAATAAAGTCACTTGACCTTACCGTTGGAGTTATTGACTAAGGGGGTTTAGTCGATTTATAAGTCATCATGATCAATAGTCTACTTACGTCCTGAGAATAAGCCCCGAATACGAGGTATTAAGGCTATCACGCCATACGTTAAATAACGTGTCTTCTGAAGTACGAAGGAGCTGAAGATAAAAAATTTTGATTGACCCATTCAGGGACCAACCATAGCAATCGTTTACATTTGTTTGTACTTACGAGAAAATAATATTTGTATTTTAAAATAATACAAATCTTTGATCTCAATACGACACCATTCACATGCGATGACTGACTTTTGTTTTGTTTTATTGTTTTTTCTCTCTCTCTTTTTAGTTATGTTCTTGATTGCTAGAATTGTCATTTATTTAAATATGTATTGATATATTTAAAGCAGCTACTAACTGCTACCTTTTGGAAAATATATTTAGTTTCTCTAATTGGCTTATGTCTCTGTAATTCTATTATATTCTGTGTCTATAAAAAATGCTGTTGAAACAATTTATAATTAAATAAATAAATAAATAATTTGCCTGAAAGCCTAGAGTATTTGTACATCTTAAACGAAAATTTTACGAAGAATTACGAAATTGAACAGGAAATAGTTTTTATGTTTAACTTTCTAAGCTGATATTGTAGATTCATAATTAGAAATTAGTCGAGAATATTAAAACAAAAACATACTTGAAAAGCATTAACAAATCTTATGAATATTGAAACACATAACATTTTTAAAAATTCAATAAATTTTACCGCCTTTTGGGTTCATTAATAAATGGCTCTGTAGAATCCTAATGAAAAGATCAAACGAGTTAAATGTAAGCTTTACGTTGGCACTTGTTGAGTGGGAAATTTTACACAACATTTTAAATAAGCGAAAACTGTGTTGATTTTAGATTGAATGTATATTACTCGAACGTTTTAATATAACGTTTTAATCAGTATTTTGAAGAGTTTTTAATTTATGGACATGAAATCGGGTGCCAATCAAGATATTAAAACGTTTTCGACGATTTCGCTGATTATTATAATAATTTAGACCTCAAAAGATTACATTATCACGAGACAGAGTTACTTTTTTGATAAAGTTAAGCTTTAATAGTATACTCTATAAAATTGACTGTTTTATTTCCACCACATTTCTATTTTTAACATTTTTATGTAAAAAATAACTCGCTTTCCGAAAAAAATTCCATTGAAATTTTATTCTTCGAGGTAATTTGACAAAATTATAATTTTATTTACGAAATACCCAGAAGACAATACCTCTCATAAAATATCATCATGAAGTTTTAATGAAATTTTTGAAAGATAATATATATAATAATCGCCTTTTTAGTCGGTATTGTTTCGTGGAAGTTCAAAATTAAATCACTTTTAAATATCTGATTCACATATTTGGTCAAAGATTTGCATATATTGGTTTAAATTTTTAATTGTGGTTAAGATACTTTCCTTCTGTGAGATAAGTGTCAAAGTTACTTTCTGAATTATTGCATTTGAAGTTTCTATTAAATCTGAATACCGACATCAAACCAATAAACAGCAAAATTAATTTAATTTAAGAAGTAATCCAATTAAACTCATATTCTGAGTTGGTGCTAAGTTATTTCCAGTTACAATAGAAAATGAAAATCCGACTCCAAATAATTGTAATGAGGATATCTTAAATTATAATTATTTTTCTATTTTTATTGTTTTGAAGTCGGTTTTTAGTGATTTAACATTTTTTTGGTACATAAATTGGAAACACAACATATCTTTCTGATTCAAAACTTATCTAGAAGAGATCTAGAAGAGATGTTGTATCTGTAATTGTTGGATTTCAATAAATCATATGCTAAACATTTATCTATTAATACTAAGCCTTAAAATATCAACGATAGACTATCTACTGAGTGTAATCAGAGAGTAAGACAGAAAGGTGCAGCATAAGTCCCAAGATGAGTACCAACATGTGTTAGGTGGCCAGGTGTTTCATGGTTTAGCTACAGGATGAATTAAATGGCACTGCTAATAGATTCTATTCTATAGCTCAATTATTTAGACCGGTGGAGCTAATAGAGCTGTAAAAGATGAAGAAATCCAAGTAAAAGTAAAATATTTTTTGAGGTAGTAACTATGATAGAAAATAAAATTGGCAAACACGTAACCCATAAGAATATTTATAATGAGAGGAAATATCAAGCAAGAAAAAAATTCAACTGATGGGAATTGGTGATCATCTACTATAAATTAATTTAAAGTAAAAGTCAAGGTCAAAATATATATCAAATAATTATTTACTGGTACGTTGTACGTTGTACAGTCTGGATACGAGAGATGTTAATACCTCCCATGCTCTTAATGCAAAACTCAGTATGTAACAACACTGACTACCTTCACACTGAAACACACACATACAAAGAGGCACTTGTTGGCACCTTCAAGCTCTAATATAAATCACAAAGTTATAATAATATATAATAATAATTAATTTTGGATAAATATCTTTTACAACAGTAAAAATTTGTCATACAATTATGTTAGTCATTTTATTAATAAATTTATCAAATTAAAATAAATTGTATTAAGAATAGTAAATTATAATAAAACCAATGAAAACGTGTCTACTTATGAAATATTAATAGTTTTTAATTTATTTATTTTTCATATTAAATGAATCCAAAATAAGTTATGCTGGCATGGTGATTAATCCAGGTTTGGATAAAAGGGGAGTCCCAACGATCCACTAACAGAACTCTCAATGTGCTCATGGAAACTAAAATATAATATAGTTGGACATACCTGCATATGAGAATATTAAACAGTTCCATTGTGTAATAATATTATTCTAAGTTACTCCGTTGTTTGGCAACTGACAAAGTAAAATGTTGCACATTCAGCAAACCAAAGACTTTTAGCGGATGACCACTTCTCTCACCAGAATTACATCGAAAAACTTTAGCTATAGCTTATATAAATTATAACAAGACTTGTCTCTTGAACTTCAGTGTTTCTGATTCAATCTCGGATATTGAACCAGTAATACACAGATTTTATCCTTAGAAAACTCGCAGCGTCTCCAATCTGAACATGGAAAGATAAGATGTTATATTTTACACGTTTTATGACAATTGCTAAACAATAACAAAGTTACGCTGGATTTCCGTTAGTTATAGATAAGGTTCTTCTATTTAAATGTTTGTGTATACATTTCTTAATGTAAACATAGTTTTTTATGATTAACACGATTAATAGACTGAGACTGTATTGAGTGTTCAAATTACCCTTCAAAGATCTTTATCTTAATTGACAACTTTAAAGGTGTGACACAAGATAAAACGTCAGGACAATGAAAGGATCCTAATTAATGACACATTAAATATTTCAAATTAGTACTTATTTTATTCAGTTCTAATTCAACGTGCCAACCTTTACTTGCGTTACTGTAATATAAATACCTAACGAATACAAGAAAAACTTGAAGAAACTTCTGTTTTCTCTTTAGATATTCAAGTCAGATTCGAGCCTTCAATGCTGTACGAATTAAGTGAACTCCAGAGGCAATCGCGAGAAAACATCGAAGTTTCTAAAACATGGGTAAGGATACTAAGCTAGAAGCAGGGTTAATGACTATGGTCTTATAATAATTATTATTGCGAACACATTCAACTTTCTGATTTTTTGTATCCATTAAAACAATCCCACAAAATAAATGTAATTTCTAGCGCTATATCTACGTTTTTGCACAAACACCTTTTAAAACTAAGACCTGCTCATATAACACAGTAGCTATGTGGGTAGTTCATCGCAATGACGTAAGCATATCGGATCACAGTTATAGCATACCCTTGAAAGTTTTCGTCAGAAGGCACTACAAAATTTGAATTGTACGTTCTTATGTGGTAGTATTTGACAGGTTAGTGTGAAGTTGTTACTATGTTAGCTAATCCGCAACGTTTACCAGTAGATGATGTGATCGGGGCCTGGTTATCAAGCTAAAACTGAAGAGAAGACCGTTCGCTTCTTTACCACTTCACTTCCGATACTCCAATGTAGGATAACGCTCGGACTAGATGAGAACAGGTAAAGCGACAGTCTGGGGCACTACACTCAATCTTTATATTAATGATTAAAAGTACAGCAAATCACCTGATGGTAAAAGTTAGAAGTTTTCAAATGTTCAAATAACTAGTGCAGGATATTGTCCATTTGGACATTATGGCCACCTGGCCCACTCACAACGAGTTTTGATTTGAAGGTGCTTGGTTTGTAGAATCCCGATTCTATGGACTGCATAGTCTTCCACTAATATCTAACAAAAGGCCGTACTTACTACCCTCCAAATAGATTGTTACTATGAAGGTTGTTTCGTTCGTAATGCTGTCTACGTGTTTGGGTACATCAATCGAATACTTGAGTAATGAGTGGTTGCACTATGATCGATCATTTTAATGTCCTCTGGATAGATTTTTATACACGTCACTTTTGTCAATCAATACAAATAACTACTGTATGAAATAAAAAAAATCCAATTCATCATCATCATCATCTACAGCCTAAATACGTCCCACTGTTGGGCCTTCTTACATGAAAGAAAATATAAGGAGTTTGGGCCATGACACGACGACGTTGGCTTAATGGCTAAAAGCGACTGCCATAACAACCGATTAAAAGAAACGTTGTATACTAAAACCTAGATATCATTTAGGTGCATTCTTAAAATTTCGAAAAATTATACTTTAATTATCATTTATCTGAGTGTGACAACGAAGCTAGGGTTAGAATTAATCTACTGGAAGTTTTATATCCAACCCAAGTGACTATTGATCATTTTTTAGAATTAAGTGAAATCAATATGAGAGTTCACAGCAAAGATAATTCATTATCTACTTCCCGCGATAGCGTTGGACAAGGAGGATTGTTATTTTGCCCGTAAATCCCTTAATAATCTACTGAATGGAGAGGCTGATAGTTATTTCTCTCGAACAAAGAAGTGCACAAAAGAAGCAGGGACACTGATATAATCCGAGGCATGAGTACCTCAAATAGCAATGGGCACGGCACATTGCAAGGAAGACTGACAGGCGTTGGGTCAGGATGCACGCGCCAGAACTGCAGGTCCTATACTATAATGTCAAACGCACTTACTCACTAGTCTTATATAAAACTTTAATAAAAAAATATATTGAAAAAAGAAGATAATTTAATTTAAACTTTGCTTTTTCAAACGATATCGGCCATTGACCGTTTGTATCTTAGTTACGGTTCGCTTTACGATGACCATCAATACCAGCCGTTAAAGTATCAAACTTGGTACAATAAGTTAACCGATAAAACTGAGATGTTAAGAAAGTTTTTATTAAAAGCCACTTGCATTTCTAATCACTAGACTTCGATAAAGTTACCTCTTGGTTGTTCTGACATTTTACAACTTATTCACTTTGTTTCTCGTTCAAAACTGACGTTAAAATTTTGACAGCTACTTTAAAATTATATTGGCCAAGGTCTGCAGTATCAATTTGTTCACCTAAGCACTAAAGTAATATCACATGAGTAATTTTCGCAAAATTTGCCAGAATGCAGAATTTTTACGTGATACGAAATCGGAAACCAGAAGATCTTAAACATGTGTATTTTTTTATTCTTAATGGAGTAGTATATGGCCTGCATCTTATACGATGGTAAGTGAAGATAAGTCTGAAGAAGTAAGTGTACTACACCTGGATTTCTCAAATACAGAGAAACTGGCTATCTTACCTCCATTCGCTAAAACACAACAATGCTGTTAACTTTATTGTTATGGTGGTAGACTAAGGTTTTGCATTTGCATGGTTTTAAATAAAATACACGCATTTATACCAAATAATGATATTTTAAATATATTTTGAAGAAATAATTTTAAACAAAAATGTAACAATTTATTCTGTCGCATTTTTCTAAAGGACGTTTAACCTAGGTTTCAATTTATTGAATTTTGTAAATATTTACTCAAGATAACCTTGATTAATGTGGATAACATGTTCAATTCTCAGTCACAGAGCAACCTTCCACTATCAAATATATTGCACTCTATGGAGTTAAGTGTGAAGCTCGAAGCCATGTTAAATGGGCCTTAAAAGCGGGCTACATCGTAACATATATACCTGACTCTATTTTAACATATCAGTACAATATAAATTGAGGGTACGATACGATCTGCATGACCTGATTCCACCAGCAAAGAGTTGCTTGACCGAAGCATCAATTGGCATATCATCTTTTTGTTGTTGATATTCCACAGATCCAAACAAAACGCTTCACAAGTTCTTTTATAATACAACTAACAAATAATGTGCGAATGGACTGTTAAGAAAAAAAGCCTAAAAACCAGGATATGTTTAAATTATGAATAGGACGGAGAATGACAAATGAAGGTCATTTGTATTTAAAAAAAACATTTTTATTTGAACAGTTTTTAAAGCAAGTATTTTAAAGTTATTTTCAGTTTAATACTTAAATCGTTCGCTGTGTGTATATTTAGTATTTGTATGTAATATTAAGTGTATTCCCTCGATTGCTTTATTTTTTAATCCTGTCGTTTGTACAAAATTGGTAAATTATTTCCTTTGTATTTTAAAGTGGTTTATGTACAATAAAAATATATTCTAGTCTGATTTTGTTTTTGATAAACTATAAGCAACGGCATTGAGGTGAAGTTGGTTTATAAATCTACGACGTTACAATTTGCTGACAACTTCATCATATTACACTTATTTTGAGTTAATAGTATGCGAATATCGCTCCTTCACATAGCATAGTCAGAATGGTCAAGGTACTGAGCCAGAGGTCTCGACTATGAATTGCCGTTAGGACAGATGTTTGTTTAATAAACACGAATTTTCCCCGATCATAGTTGTACATGATGTATATTTGTATATTATCTAGTTCCTATCCTAGATAATAATTAACTATTAACATAATAATTTGTAGTGTATTACTCTGACTTAGATATAATAATTTTAAATTGTAGTCTTCACAATATTTTTTAGTAATAAGCAATGGTAAATAAAGTTTTTTTCTATATCTTACTCTAAATTTATATTCATAAATTTTATGTTATTTTTAGATATATAATATTCATTATGTACTCGTAAAAGCATCATAAAGATACTAATACTAGTACTTTGGTCATTCTTGGTCAATGTAAATATGGAATATAATGCATTTCTACCAATATAACTAGTAGATTTATTTTCTGGCAATATTCATTTCTTGTAGTCGATCCCCATATTCATCTCCGTTTCCGAATCCCGCTCACTTTCTGTCTGTTCATTATTGTTAATAACGTCTCCTGAAAGAAATTCAGTTATTTTTCTTGCATTAAGACCTTAACGTTAAGTTAAAATAATCGTTCGTAATCTTTTATACCAAATAATTAAGTGTGTTCCGAGACATTGTACTTTTTATAAGGAATCCATTATCTTTATTTTCCTTACGCATCTTCTATAGTTTGTATATATTACTATTTATATTACTCTCAATCTTCGAGGACAAAGAATTAAATGTAATTTGATAAAACTCGCAGTAAACTTCGTATATGTCATAGAATAACAACGCTTAGAAGGAATATACATGCACCTAATTAAAAAAAGAAAGCTTTTTGGATTATGTTTTGTATTTACGCTTTAATGAATTAGTTTTTACTACACGATTGATGTGAATCAATCCTTTCTTTATTTTTATTTGTACACATACAACATTTTACAAGTAAATATGTTCCATAGTAAATTCACATGCAAGTTTAATACACAAACTAGTTTTCTTGTTTTCTATGGTCTAAGAAGAATTATCTACATTATGTCATGTTGCTTCATTCAATAACTAAAGTTATCTCGTAGCACTTTGCTTTCCTTTGTGAGATTATGTACAAAGTTATGCAATTTTAACTTCCACTTTATTTTAATCAGAAGCAAACAAACTGACTGCATTGGTGAAAAATTAAATTGTGCTGCGTAAAATGACACAATTGGAATTACTAATGAAGTGCTCAACAATACGTGGATTTTGTGTTCAATTCGATATCTTCATTAATTAAACGAAGAGGAAAGTGAAATATTGTTATAAAAGCTATAAAAATTTTGTTGATATTTGCTTATTTTGGTTACTAACATTTGTAAGCATTACTGTTTGATTACCAAATATTTATTTAAAAGCCGATACACGCGTTAACATTTTAAAGAATTTATGTTGACGTAATTACTTAGTTATTTTCAAGAGTACGAAAAGTCAACGAAAAAAGTTTATTATAACTGTAAAATCTATGTTAAGTGATTGAAAATATTATGTCAAATGGACCTACTCAAGATAAAGCAATAAATTCTGAAATCAGTCTTTTCTGAACAAAAAAGATTCAGACACCGCAAAGTTTTAGTCGGAAGAACCCCAGTCATTACCGACAGTTCTGCACCAGAATTTGAACAAATTCATTTATCTTATTTGCTTCTATTTTTTTGCATAAAACGACAGTGATAGAAGATTAAGAAGATTAATAGAATCTTGTAAGAGCATAGGATTCTAAACCTTATCAGCTAATCTACATGGATGAATAAGAAAATTATTATAGTAATGGACCGCTTACAAAATGTTACCGCCTTTCTAGTGCAGTGCCAAGGCAATTTGATTTCTTATATATAATTTTATAACACCTAAAATATAGTGGTGTAGAGGTGATAGTTATCATAGGGTTTGGGCTTTTTATGCCTTTGATACTTTAATTATGTTCTTAATTTGTTGGAAGAAAGAACCAGAAGTGTTTTGGGCTTTGAATAAGCTTTTTTCAAAAGATAAAAACAAGTTTTTGCCAGGGCTTCAAGTCGTCAACTAATATGTTCCATTAAGCGATTTGGGAAATATCCTAATGATGTAAATATTATAGTTAGTCTCACTTATCTTATTGGAAGACTTTAGGCATAAGATATCTATTAAGCTTCCGTTATACACAAACTTTTTGGTCGCGTTGAAACGAGTACGTCGGCCTTGTCGAAAAGTAAGGAGTAGGGTTTTAAAGTGTTGGAAATGAATTGGACAAGTTTTGAATAAATTAAATTTAATAAGGCAATAATTTAAATTTCAACATTTATTGCAAACCAGAATGTAGGTATATAAATGACGGTTAACTAGATAAAGACTAAAAAGTTATAAAATAATATATAAATTATTTTAATTTTATCATATATATATATAATGTAATAATTTATATATAAATAAATATATAACATTTATATAAATATTATTTTTATAACATATCTATTAATTATTAACATAATAATATAGGCACATATGTCCATTGACATTATTTTATTCCATTAATTATAAGATTATATTATTATAGAAATAAATAATTTATTATTATTGTTAACGATATATTTTTTGTATTGTTATATTCGGCATATTTTAAAACTAAGTGGGTAATTTAATGAAGTAGCAAAGAAAAGCAACGTTCGAAAGGAAAATGCATTTGATGAAAAGGCTTTAACTCGGAAACAAACTTTTATATTAACTTTTCTTTCTTCATTCATTTGAACAACTCTAGATAACTTACAAAAAATCTCTTCAAGACATAAAAGAGCGCGTGTGTGTGTCACCTAGATTAAGAATGATGACAAATGTCAAAGTGGTTCTTATGAAAGCGATGTTGCCTTGTAGGATAGTATTATTACTTTGTTACTTTATCTATACCTGAAGAATGAAACAATAAAATATATAAGGAATAATATATAATTGTGATGCTCTTGCTAGGAAGAGAATGGGTCTCTTTGGACTGGGCTATCCCAGTCCTGAAGATATAAGGCTGCTGTCTCCGAGTGTACTTAGCAAGTACACCTTGGAGGTATTCCAGGACAGCAGTCAGTAGGATTAGGGAAGCACAAAAGATCCCATTGGGTCGACGTGCACCGGGAGTAATAATCCTGGCCCTACATCAAGATAAGATAAGATAAGGAATAATATAAATACAAGAGAAGGCATACCACCCCCTTTTAACATTTCGTAGTTTTTAAGATAAATTGACTCTTTCTATTATACTTTCTGTTCAATCTTCTCTAGAGTATACTAGAATAAATTGTAGCAAACCTAAGTATCTCAATTATTCTTCTAAGCATAAAGCAACAACGGAGAAAGTAAATAACCAATAAATTTCCAATTTCAAATACATATTTTTACAACCGTATTCAGATTTTGAGAGACCAACTGCGAGGCGTGCTTCGGAACGAGTCCATAGCAAAAATAATAACAGCATCAAATTTTATAACCAGCTACCTACATTGTTGCATTTTAATGCAAGTCCCTACTTCAGATCAAATGTATTATTGTATAAATACAAGAAAAAATAAATAATATTATATTATGGTCAATCTTTGGAAAAATATTGAAAAAATCCATCAAACGATAGCAAAATACTAGCGAATGTTTTTTCGCTTTCAGATATAAATATAAAAATCTAACCTTACTTTAATATTCTTAGTAATACGCAGCGAATTTGTGTCATAAGCAAATCACTGAGTTTGGAAACAAACTTAGTACGTTCCAATTAATTTAAATTAAGTATTCTCGTTAAATAGCATCTTATATACGAGTACGTAACTGATATTTGTTAAATTTGACATTTGTTTTGACATTTCCTCCTAGCGTCAAATTGAAGCATAAAATAGCAGAGGTAATTGTGTTCTCCGAGAAACATCTGTGTTTTCTGCAATTTAGAGTTTTAATTGCTTCAACCTTATATAACTTGCTTTATTAATAAAATAAAACATTGTCTCTTTTTAATTAAATTGCTTTCTGCAACAGAATGGGATAAAAATTCCATAGCCCCTATTCCTTTCTCACTCGCACATTAAGATGTATGCGAAGAACTTAATTCCCCAAGAATGTGACTTTATAACTTCATCAAATAGGTAATGAAATTTAAAACGACGCGAACGAACACGTAGCTTCTGTTCACTTCCTGAGTTTCTACCGTAAAGAAAGGGATTCCTCGAGTGTTTTATGCGAAACGAAACGTAACGACATTAATTTGATAGACTCATAAAATGATGCTTAATAAGATACTTCAAGTATATAGTCCTTGTGGGTACATTTTGTGTTATGGACCTCAATTTGGTTTGAAAAGAAACACTATCCAATTTTCTTAAGATTCTGATTTGATATAGACCTTCATATATAAAGATTAGTACTCCTAAAAATAAAGAAGCCATATTAATAATAATTTTGATCCACAAACCAACTTACAGACAGTTAAGTTTACCATGCTAGCGAAGGCCAACTGCATATAAAAATTAAACATTAAATTAAAAAAAAACATTTTTCCTTTACTGGTTTTAACTATTGCCAAGTTATTATTAGAAATACGAATTGAACGCAGGTACTGGTTTCATTTTTCTCTGTTGAAATCAGTACTGACTGTGAATGGCAACCGTCTTATTGTACAAATGAATTTATACAAAATATATATTTATACTAATGTTTAAGAGGTAACGTTTATGAGTTTGTGAGGTTGTAGCGGGTAATCACTGAATCTACGGATTGGAATTTAATTGTTTTTGTGTTGTCCATTTATCAGGGAAGATTAAAAGTTACACACATTTGTGGAAGACTCCACACGGATGCAGCTGCGGGTGAAAGCTAGTTTATATATATATATATTTTTGATTCCAAAACTATGGCAGCAAAATTATCAAAAAATAATGGTGAATGTGTGAAATTTGTAAGGAATATGTTTTATTACTTTGATATAAATTAAAATATTCTTCTATATCTTTATTGTCATTAACATACGCATATTAAACATCACGAGGCACATATTTCTTTCATTTTTAGAATTTTGTCTGTTTATCATATGTCTCTATGTTTGAGCATCAAAGCAAAACTACTGTATAAACTTTAAGGATATGAAATTCGATTTAGGGAAACATTTAGTCTTTATTTTGATCGATTGATTTAATTAATCAAAAGTTATTAAGATATGATGAAAGAAAAAAGTAACTTTTAAAAGATTTGGTGTTACGCGTGTAACACGTAATCTTTTAAAAGTTACTTTTTCTGCGATGGTGCAGTATTTTGATACTATATTAAATGTGTATATTTTATTAATATCGTATAAAATATAATTAAACGGAAAATACTATCGTTTTTTTCGGAGCGTACCGTTCGACTTTTCTCTGACAAAGGTTGGTTCTCTTATATTATTTCTATTGGCGTCTCGATCTGTACTCGTATACTACGTAATGGTTTTACTTCAAATTCGATTGGATTATGTAATGACGCCCCCACACATGCTTCAACTTCCACGCTGGGCATGTGTGGGAGTTAATGACGTTATCGTTCGATTCCAAGACCTTTTTTTTTAAGAAGAAGATTTTCAAAATTATTATAATATGCGTAAAATGTATGCTTTTTCTCGTAAACACAACATGGCAGACAATTATTTCTACTTGTTGCGGATTGGCTAGTTTTTGTATAATTCCATATTTGAATTTTTATATTTTTTCTTTGTTTTTGAAACATACATTTTGTTTTGCATTCAGTTCAAAAAATATACGCTTACGAAGCAACTGAGAGTTTCATTCTCAACACTTCTTGTAATATTGGATACTATTTCTTTGCCTGAAGTGTGAGAATCGAGTATATATCGTACAGGCTTACGTAATATGTTCACTTAAAGACAAAGTAGACAAAAATCACAAGAAATAAAACAGAAAATATAACAGCATTGATGGAATACCAGATAACTACTGAAAGTTTATCAAATTGAGCGAAACCTACATATGATATCATATTTTCTATAGACATTGTATATTATCTAACGACCCATAAAATATCAGACTCAAACGTAACAGTGTGATTCAGAATGATAACATCAAAGACAAAAAAATCGTTACATATCCTTTCGTGGAAAATAATGTATGTTTTTAAGAAAGTTACTCGAAATGTGTCTATGGTCAAAGGTGTGACAAAAATACGAATTTTGATCAACTAGCTATTAAGACAAAAACACAGGTTTTTGTCTTAATTAATAAAATTATAAAACTTGATAAATAAAAACACTGTTGATCAGTTGAAGGAAAATTTATAATCGAAAAAATAATAAAGACCGTAAAAAACAAAAGACAAAATATATATGAAAGCAAAAAGTATAGAAAATACCAAAAAGTTTTTATTTGCTTTCGTGGACGAATAAATATTATTTCAATTACAATTTATTAGCTGTCAATGAAATTCATGAACCTTCCGTCAAAATCAAGTTTTTGCCTCTCTTTCATTTGGAATGCAAAGTTGGTTGACACTGTCGATCCATTTCACTGTTTATCCATTGTTTTTTAAATAATATTATGGGTTAGAGGACCAAGATGGTACGACGATGTTGCGAACTTACCAAAAAGGTGCTGATTCGGTCCTGAATCCTGATTACATGTTGAATGGAAAACCGAAGCCTACGCAAGAGTACTAGTATTATAAAAGAACAAGCGAAGGGCTTTGTGCCGACTCCACCACGACACAACTGAACCTGAACCGAGGCCCAAACTTTATTATATCTCGAGCGCCCTGGAGACTAAGAGACAGCGGGACACCTCAACTGGAGGTAATGCCTGTTGATTAGAAATCTTCCAAAGGCAAATTGCCCCTTTAGACTTGAAGACTCCCGAATGTTCTCGCCGGTTTAAAACCCCGATAACACTGTTAAGGCTATAATGCTGTTAAAGCTTACAGCATTAGACAGCACCAAAAAAATTGTGCCAAATTTTGGCATAGTGAGCAATAGTATCCTGCCGAGCGTAAAGTTGAAATGAACTTAATACGTATTTAACGAATTTAAATGAATTAATTTATTTGGATTCAAACTAATTTCATTTCATAGAAAATCATCCATTCATTATTATACAACTGAAAATTATTTTACCTCCACCATTACTAACAAAGTTGTCGAAAAATCCAAAATAATTAATCCGTTCTTGATTACGATAAAACTGAATAGTAATTCATCAGACACCCAGTCAACGTATTGGACACGTCAATCACGATTCGTGGTGATGAATACAAATGTCCAATAAACGCTTATTGAGAAGTGCAGATGGCAACCGAAATGGTTTTTTATTAAATTTTTATTGAATATCAGCCTCCTTCAATGCGTTTTTATAATATTTGTTTTTCTTTGTTTTCAATTTATTCAACCCTTTCCTTCTTAAATATTAGTACATTTCTGTTTATTTATGCTAAAGTTATGGAATACTATTGTACTTTCTTTTTATACTAATTAACTATTAAAGTTCACTCTTATGACTATAAGTATTGCTTCTTTTTACATATGTTTACTTACATGTTTTATTTGACACTTAGCAAACATCTTTTTTCTAGCTTTGCAGAAGGCAGCTATAGTTGGTCTGCACTATGAATAAGAAGAGGGGTTTCCTACTACGAGCACTCGGTATGCTATCGAGCTTGGTATGGTAAAACTGGTGATAATATACGAAATAAGGTATCTGGTAATCTTGTAAAAATAATCAAATATACCCTAAAGTATTTGAGTTTTCGTTGACGAACGAATTGGTAGAATAGAAAACACAAAGAAATCATGAAATTTTGGGAACATAGAGGTAAATTTATTTATTATACACTGTCTCAAGATACAGTGTTTTATATGATATTGGTAACTTTAAAAACAAACTTACATTCAACTATCTTCCTGAACTAAAAACACTGATTTGGTGCAAAAGTCTCTTTTTGATATTATTAGTATTGCTGTGATCAGCTGCGAGGTTGGCGCATATCCAAATCACAAACTAAGATTTCCATTTTTGTCACTAGAATCATGCAAGTATTAGATTATACCAAGTGGATTCAATGTTTTTGTAATATGCTTATTATTGGTTCAATATGTATGTAAATATTGTTTTTTAAATCATTATTATTGAGACAATAGTAATAACTAATATACGGTACTAGGTACTAGCTACAATATTTTCACGATTTACTGGATTTTTATTACGGCCATCGCGAGGCATCAGGAATTTCACAAAAGTAGCCAAAGCAATTGCAGAGGATTGAAAACTAACGCCCCTTTTCTTTAGAGTGTTTTCGCATGATTTTGATTCAAGACCCATCATGGCTATACCGTCACACCGAGACCCGTTCTCTTTTGTTTTTAACCTAAATGCTAAACACGAAAACATTTTGCTAATATATGTAAAAATAAATTAACCTCAAAAACCTTATTTTTACAAGCCCAAATTACAATTCAAAAAGATATTCAATACTCAGGCTCGGCTAGATGCCACACCGCACCAATTTACCGGGTAACAACTGTACATGACACAATTTCACTCACCACTTGGGTGCTCACAATAAAATATCATTAGTCGTTTAATTTTACAACCGTTTCGTAAAATACTTCAATTTATGGAAAATCAATTTTGATGTTTGGACTATTTCCGTTTTTATTAATTTATTTTTATTAATATTCATTGAAATATTCATGTTCTATGTCATTTATTAATTGTGACTGCGTTAAACCTAGCCAATATATAGATTTTTATGTTTTTGATTTTCGATCGATACATCAGCCACTCTTGGGATTTCCTTAGTGAGGCTTATATCCATCATCAACTGTTGTAGTGTTGATAATTATGCCTCAGCACTTAATATATTTTCATACTCTTCCTCAGAGAAATTAAGAGTAGCTTGCTTACCCAGAAGGCAATCTCTCCAAAGTGTAGTCAGTAAAAGACTGGTAAATAAGCAAATTTACAGCGGTGTTCCATCGATGGAACTTACTGATATCAGTTTCTCGTCGCCAGTAAATTTTCTGGCTCTACGTTCCATCGAATCCTACAGATTGGAACTTAGCTGAATCGTCATACAATCAAGAGCAGTACTTTATGCCGGTAACTATTCAGTTGAGGTTGCTTTATCAACGTTAATAACTACAATAGCCAATATTGTGTAACAGTTATTAGCTCTCACCTCAAACTACAATCATCTTGTAACTATAAATAAAACTATTATATCATCATAATATCCTAAATTCCAAAGACAGGAGTAGTACATAAGAATAAGTCTATGTTTATGTGCCCGTTCATTTCATTGAAAGGAAACTCAACATCGTATCCGTACATAAATAAATAAACATTAATTTAAAAATTATAAAACGTACATAAGACATTTTAATAAGAATTGAGGTTACTTTGCCTTTAAGACATTTTCAAGCGAAATAACGAAATCTGCGTATCTTTGAAAAGAGCATGAAGCGCCTATTATCTTCTACTACCCACACTAACAACTGTGTATTACCATAACACGTCTACGTAACTTATCTCTCATACTACATCCGATAAATTTTATCGATATGGTAATTATTTTTCGACCGCTCTGTAATGCGGGTTTCACTTTGTTTCATTGGAGTGAAATTTTATGCTGCATTATTTGAATCACAGACGTTAATTGAATTAGTTATATGGTATTTAATAGTTGAAAAGAAATCATTCTTTGCTTTAATTAGATTCTCGTAGGATTCAGGCCTGTCCCTTTACAATTCTTGAAAACTTGTTTCTTTAACATTTATTTAATCTCAATACCGTCTTGACGAAATAAGTAGATTTTTATTAAACAAGTCTAGTCTAGTCTTATTCGTACAGTTTAAATAACTGTGATTCTTGTTAAAATCTTTTATACTAATTTTGTTTTTAAAATAATCCGGCCCGAAGGACCAAAATATAAGATGAATATCAAATCTAAGTAATAATTCATTGAATTCACTTTTAAAATGTATTATATTATTTTAGGTGTTTTATTTTCATGCGTTGCCAAATGATATTAATTTATTACTTGATTCTTCCTTCTTCGTATTTATCCGCTATTTTATATGCTTAACATGAAATTGAGTGGTTTCGCTAATATAACAATACCATCTATCCTCTCAACTGTCAGTCACATCAAACATTCATGTCGAACCGAACCGAAATAGCCGGATCCGTAAAAAGCAGACTTAATGCTGTACTTTGACGTGACATGTCTAAATCTCGTGGGTACATAAAATATTTAACAATCAACCCGCAAAGGCGTAAACGTTTTATTCCGATGTCACTGTGTCGCAATGCGGACCAAGTTTGGTCACAAGTTTCGACCTTAAGTTAGTGATGTACGACCGAGTATTATATTTTTGCATTGATGAATATAAGAACGAATTTCCGTTTTAATTCTGACTGCTGTTAGACAAAAGGTGGGTGAATAGTTTTCAAAAAAGGATGTATACAATTAGCAATTTATCGTATGTTAGCTCATTACAGAAATAGAAGTTCGCTGTTTTTACACATACTTCGTAAAAGATTTACTAAAAATGCAAAATTTATTACGATTCACCATATTGCAGCGCCATCTCTTTACAAAATTTTAAACTAAGCTAATTATATATCTATTTTATAGATAAAACATATTCAGTACATCATTAAAATATTTATTTTGAATAGATAAAGTAGTATGAAAAATAATAAATAAATAAATCTGCTTTTTGCGTAGAATAATAAATAATATTTCAAGTTAGTATTACTTCACAAACCGCCACCCGAAGAACTTGTTATTTTACGGAGGCATCCAATTAATAAAATTACAAGCTAAGCCTGCGGCCTGAGGCCACGTCTTTATAGTTTCAATGTCAATCTTTATTCATTTTCATTTTATTTAAGACTACTAGGATTTTCTTTATTCTGAATACAAATGATGCAAATAACCACTTTTCACAATGAGATAATAACTCCCATTATTTTTTCATTTCAAAAAGCTGCCTCCGTCGCTCGTCGGTTCATTCGCTGTAAAAGCAATGATTTATTTATTTTTATGCTTTAAATAAATAATTTATGTTTAAAATGTTGAATTTATACTATTTTTATATTTACTTATGGTGACCCTGACACTGGTTTCATTCGAATAACAGCCTTTCTCACGATGCTTATACTTAACTAAATCTACCAGTATCTAACCTCATACAGTATTGTGTGATGAGAAAATAAAATATTTTTACAATTGTTATTATACTGTACATGCTTCACAGATTGTAGCTTATATACCCAAGAATTGACTGCCAGCTGCTCACATACTCAGTTCCAGCAGTACTGAGTTTGAATCCCTGCCAGTACAAGTGTAAATTAATGAATTAATATCTCGTTTGTCTCACCAAAGCTATCTTGACGATATCTAATACTTACTTTTTGTTTCGTCCGCTTAAAAATACAGGTGTTATAAAAATTGTACTTATCATAAAATCCTACAGAACAGCAAAAAATATCATATTATTTCAAAATTGGTTATTTAAGAGTGGAAAATTTTCTAACTAAAGTGCTAATTAACTCTGTCAATTCGACATGGATACTTCGGAATATTTTTAAAAGATGGCATTCGTGGCGGACAAATTCACCTCGTGCTTTTATTAATTTATATTTTATTAAATATTACATTAATATTTTTAGGTGATATAATGTCACCGGTCCTCTTGTTTTCTTATGAAATGTTATTACCTATTTACAAATACTAAAATGCAAGTCTGCGTTAGACAGAATAGGTACTTATAATTTTTCCTTAAAATGAAATTAAATTATATTTCATCACTTTATTATATAAATTGAACACCGCCTCAGTATTATTATTTATTTATTATTTAACAATTTATGTACACACAAAGACAATTAAAAGGACACAATAGAATATTGGAGAACTGTACAAAAGGTACTGCTTATTTCCATAAGAAATCTTTTCCAGCAGCCCCATATATGGGAAAAGTGATTAGTAGTCAGTATTACGGAAATATTATATCGTTTTACGTGCGCACATCACTAGTCGATAAAGATCTTTGAGGATTGACAAAATCATTGTAATATTGTCCCAGTTACCTGCGTAGTTACTACTTGTCACATAATCTTGTAATATAAACTTAAAATGCAATTAAGAACATGATATAAATCTAAAAAAACCTTATTTAGATTTTAAACCTAATTCAATTAGTATCTTTTCAAATTTTAATATGGGTTAAGTATTTTTGATGGCCGGCGAGTCAAGTGGTAAGCTTTCTAATATGACGTGTGAAGTATACAACAGGTGTCTTACGTTGAGCGGACACAGACAGACTGGCTGCTCCGTTAACATGTGCGTCCGTTTATACACGCAAATACGGGTAGGCAGGTAAAACGTATTCCGACGCGTATGCATCTTGTAATCACGCCACCTGGTGACGTCACTGAGTCCATATTTTCTTCAATTATTTAGGAAAATAACAGTATAAATTGGAACTGTCTAATTACTTATACTATGATAGCTTGATAGAAACCATAGATGATTTTAGAAGACGAAATCCGACGTTTCTTATAATCTCAATTGTATGTTGTTCATAAAGGTGTAAGATGTTTGTGTTTTTTTGTGTTATAAAATATAAAGTAAGAAATATATGTGAGTAATGTTAAGGAATTCCACGCTATAGCTGTCGCAATTGCAGACACTCAAGAGTGTTACTCACTTATGCATCGCCAATATAGCACACCACGACGCTGTCTTCTATCTAGAGGATCGGACTCATCCCTAACGTGAAAGCAATATTCCACGCAAGACTGGACCTGGGTTTCGATTAACAGGCATAATAGGATCAACCTTGGGGTTTAGATCGCAGCGTAGCTCCATGCTGAGTAAGGCGATGCTGCTCTGTAATGAGAAAATTGTGCCCTCAACAGACGGAAGGCAAAGGAACGGTGACTTTTTGACTATAGACGAGCACATGTCTGTTTTCTTTGCAGTGAACAGGATACAATCTAATAAAGTAATTAAATGGAGACGACAATGCGACACGACAAGAACGACGACGAAAGCACGATTCAATGAAATGTGATGATATTAACAAATTGATGCGACTTATTTGGTAGTAACGACCATTTCAATAAATTAGTATAGGCAAAGTTTTTTATAAATGTCGTATTTTCGTTTGCACGCAGTAGTTACAAAAACGCCATTTTTATTTTTTCATGTAACAAATCAATTTTTACAGTTTAAATGGAACTTTTCGGAATTTTGTCAAATCAGTCTGATGGAAAAACATCTCAAAGTACCGAATTACGATTAGTACTAATTTAAAACCCAGATTTTGGCATAAATCAAGTAACTTCAGATGACATGCTTGAGCGTGTTAGTTGAAGATGATGTTTGAGCTTTAGTATAATCAATGCAAAGAGTTTGGGTCTAAAAGGAGGGTTCTGGTCTAGTTTGAGTCTGTTATATCATTTTATTTCTGACAATAGTATCATATCAATCATTGTTAATTATTTTTATGTTTCATCATCAAGATTGATTTTGCGACAACGAGATTTAAAAATTATAGTTAAATATAAACACACTTTTCTCATGTATTTATATTATTATTATATATAGTACAAAAAATTCATCTTCAGAGAATCTACCTATTATGGCAATTACTTATTATATACTTTTTATATTACACTACTATACTTATATACTTACTATTCTTATTACTTTACTTATTTATGGTTATTGACACACCTTTGATTGAGAGTTTATTTCTAAATAATGGACAAAGTTTATGAAAACTCTCAACTTGTATATATTAACGATATATTATGAATACCGTTAGATTACAACCCTAGTCGTGAGATTATCAAAATATTGTGACCAGCAACAAACTGTTTAGAATTTAAGGCATTATTTTCGCATAACTTATAATCGAAATCTTTCTATCCGTTAAAATGTGAACACAGAGTTCAATAACTCTTGATCAGTCGTTAACGGGACATAATATCATAAGTTCATCAATCAGCGCACAAATTCAGTCCTCAATTTTATGATCAACAATATGTTCGATTATTAACTATCGAAAGATAATTCGTAAAATTTGGAACAGTTTGAAGTTGTTCGAAATATTTCGATTAATATAATATCATGAGTTAAACTTAAAACTAACGGTATTCACAATAAAACGGTTACATTAATATGATATTGTTGTAAAAAATCGGAGTTTATTGGAATTGAATTAAACATGTCGGAAATCAAATAATTAATAAAACAGTTACATGCATCAAAAGGCTTGGTATGATTAAATGTGATTGTTTGATATTCCAATTTTCGCAATATGGTAACTTTTACTAGATTTTGTAACATTGTAACTGTCATCTTCTTTTATTAAATTCTGGACTTTCAATCTTTTAACAGTTATGATAGTTTGGTTTGATTTCGCCTAATAAAATCCTGAATAACAGCCACTAAATTATCTCACAAAATTATTTTAGAACAAATTGTACATTTTAATACATATTAGGTGCTGTTTAGTTAGTTTCAGAAATGATCGAATTTGTTATTATATCTTTTTCATTTCATTTCATTTTCAAAGCTCATTGCTTTTGCCAAAGTCACATCTCTAGAAAATCACTATATTTGCTGTAGCAGAAAATTGAAATTGTGATATTTTACGGTTCTTTATTCAATCGATCCTTGACTAAAAGACTGTTCGGCTGAATTAATATGATTTATCCATTTACTGGCAACCGTTCATATTTTTTTGTCAATTCAAGAAGACTATTAACTCCAATAAAGAGATATGGAATGTAGTGAAGAAACCTAACAACGCTTAAAGAATAGACTCGGTGGAAGAAGATGAAGATGAAAATAAAGTCGATGTTACAATGCTAAATTACAAAGAAGAATGTGAGATAAATAATTTTATGCAGTTTTTGACAAACCAATTGTACACCACCTTTAATAAACGTCGGTCAATAAAACAGTGGTAATAAAGTTATGGACACAACTAAAATTCACATTATTATTTTTACATTTCTTGAAAGGAGCTTAAATGCATTTGCACATTCTCAGTGTCTTTGGACATAATTTTTTCTACTATTTATTTAACCACTCCTCTTTACTTTCTGCCTACTTTCAGAGAAAGAATAGCTTCGGTAACCTTGACACATTTGCCCTTGGCAATCAAATTTCAGACTCATTTTCTTACTCAAAATCTAGTTCTAGAGTTCTTGTATATTTCCTGCTTTAAAGTGCTTTGAAAACTTCAGAAATCTTACTATTTTTCATTTTATATTTTAAGTATATTAGATGATCATCAGATTTTACGTAAGCATCATTTTTTTAAATTTTCTAAATTACAACGTTTCCGCGGTAATATTCTCTCTTTGAACTTAACCGAGCTTCGTATTCTCCAAACTTAAATTGCTTAAAAGATCACTTTAGCGCAGTTCATGTCGAGGGATTAGAAAGTATTAAAGGTAATTTATCAACTCACAACTTGGAAATTGATAGTTACGTACAGATATTCAGAGTACGAATATTTTCTTCTCAAAATGCTCGACACTTCAAACATAAAATAAAAATTAATAGTGTAAAAAGTCACACATTTTGAGTGACTACATTTTACTATATTAGTCTATATAACGATGTTTCAATTCATTACCATAAACCACAATATTTATGATTAAATGAGAACATCATCAACGTAGACGAAGTAAATGAAATACTTATTATTAGGGATAACTAAATACGACCATATGACAAGAAGCTTTTTATTTTAAAATTAACAATCAAAATCAGTACATCCTGTATAAAGTTATGAGGTCACACACATAAAACATACAGTTGGATCCTGCTTTTGTATAAAACGGCACTATACAATGGATTATAATTAATGGTCGAGAATTTTGATTAGTATAAATGGTCCAAATTATCTTTTCAATATTGTGCCACAAATCAGAATTTATGAAAAATTGTTTCCAAAGCTTAAGCGATAAAATTGGTTCTTATGGCATAAGTTTAAATAGATAAACATAAAAAGTTTAGCATGAGCTCTAAAACTAAGAACTGCTAAAACTAAGAATTGCTAAAACAAAATAGACTCTAAAACATAACTCACAAAGTTCCATCTCCACATACATGAACTCGTAAACTGTGAAGTCCTGTAAGAAACCCTTCTGTGCATTTTCATAACATAGCTTCTAAATATGTCGAAACTTCCAGTGCTCATTCACCAACCAATTTATAGCTTGGCTTGAACTTCGGTTCCAAGTTCGAACTCCATTTTAATATCATCGGTATTTCAATACGGCATTACGTAATTGCACGATCTCAATAACTTAGACTTAGTTCGCTGGGATGTGAATCAATACTACTTATATCTTTATAGCCTAATGAGTAATGTGTGAAATTAAATTTCCTTTGCAAAGTCAGATTTACACTTTACTGATATTGGAAATATTGTCTAGCACTTTGCACTAGAATGACAATAGCCTAATTTCAAACTTATTTTAACCAGTTTAAAAGTTAATATTGTATGTTGATCATGTGTTTATTACACTTTTTTATTTTCAAATATCAATTAATAAGTAAACTAGTTGTAATACGTTTACGTTACTAATTTATTTGCATCTCTGTTATAAAAAATTAAATCAAATTTTACCAATGTTGGGTATATATATGTTTTCTGGATAGCTTCTGAAGCAAATTTGAATGGAATATGTAGCGATCTGAGCCCTGATCTAACTTGTACAAGCTCAGATATATCATGGTTCGACTCGCCTATTTGCTCAAATTGTTCAATAGCCGTTCACTTTTTCTAGAAATTTTAAGAGGCTCCCAAAAGTATATATATGTCCAAAAATTTACTATCCGTATATATATGCAGCTAACAACTGTAACACTAGTTACACGGGATTCACTGAGTCATTTAAAGAAAGCCAAAAATGTTCTCTATTCTTTATTATATTTAATTTAGATTTCTGCCCCCACAGAGAATCGAACCCCAAACCTCCAGATCTGAAGTAGGTAGTCACGGTGTATTATTGTATTTCTTTAATAAAAAAATACAATAATGTAGTACAAATTATAGAAAAATCAACCGTAATGTCATCTACCTAACGTTGATCTTAGGAATCACTCAAAATTATAAAAAGAAGAGTTTTAAACAAATCTAAAAAAAACACTATAACACTAAAAAGGTAAATAAAATTCAATCTTCAAAGTTATCCGATTTAAATTAATTTTTTGGGGTTGGTGCTAAGTTGTTTCAAAGAAAAATGTTTGAATTGGATAACTGAAATTGAACAGTTTTTGTATTTAGTGTTTCATTTAGTCGTCTTCTTATCAACAAATTTCTTGTTTGCAATAAAAAGGCTTTACAAGCATTTCATTTCATAACTATCCGGTTTCGGTTCTTATCTGAATAAAATTCAATTAAAAGCAGCTTAACAAACAACAACATGGACTTTAGCTCAGCATTAACTATCTAAGCACATAAACAATACTCGAGCAACGAAGATTCCTTCAGCAAAACTGCAAGTTTTAATTAAACTTATATTTTGAAAAATTCCGATTGAGCAGCTCATTTACAACATGTTGGGAAGCCAACCGCAGTGTGAAATCCTCGTTGCTATTCACGTCAAGTACAATATCTGAATTAGAATGGAAATTAATGCGATTTTCATCCTTTTGAGAGAAAAAATGCAATTTTCTTTGAGTCTGTTAACTGGAATAAATTACATTGGAAACTAACATTGTGGTAACTAGCAGCCGATTGCATCAAAAATTGTATTTTGACCACCAAAAAATGGAGTTATCAACTTTGAACTTTAGAGTTATCAACGAAAGAGTTATTTATCAAACAGTGCCAAATTAATATCTTAAAAATATATTAATTTAAATTTTTATAGGCTTTTAGGGTCAGAAAATAATTGAGGAAGAGTATCATATTTTTGGTAAGTAGGGATTCAAAATCGGAACTTCTGGCTAAGTAAACAGGGGTAGTCAATACCCCACAATATAGCGGCCGTCATATTTTTGTAATTTTAATAACTTATCAGACTATTCATCTTAATTCATTTAAAAAGATTGTACCTGTTGAAGCTGTAGTTAGAAAAACTGTTAAAGATAATTTTTTACATTTTCCAAACTGTTCTGTACTTTTTTGTTATTGTTTTAAAATGATCTTTATAATGGTGTCATAGCAATGGCCTCTTCCTTTCTATCTTAAAGTGTTGTTAAATGTTTTAAAATGTAATTCAAATGCTTGATGCGCACGTTGAAAGAGCTTTCTTTGCAAAAGGATAATTTTATATAATGGGTTAAGGTTCAATATAGAAACATTCTTGCCTTAATCTGTTGGTTTTATTTTCCTTTTATTTAAAAGAATTTATTTAGAAGCCAAAATTTAAGAAGATAGAGTATTATAATATAGTATAGTTTAAATAAGATCAAAAGATCACTATGATTACTCATACGTTATTCAAATATAACAGATATAATCAATACTAACGAGACGCCTATAACTTTAATATTGCCACTAAATTAAGAAAGAATCCACATGAAGTCAGGTAGTATGCAGTCATTTGTTAAAATAATTTAACGCATAATTGTACGGAAGAATTGCAATACATTTTAACAAATAAAAATAAAATATACACAAAGCTAAGTCTCCTAGACGGATACTCATCAGTATCTTCAAAGGCGACTAAGCCAATAAGTTAAACGTTCAAAAATCTGTCTTAAAGCCATTCCAACAGAATTCAAATACAGAATGAAAGAAGACGACTTACAAAGTTTCTTAATTTCAGTGGTCTACCAACAACAACAGTGGCTTTTAAGACCAATTCTCTAACAATTCACAATTGCAGACAGGTCCCCATTATGCAGTTTCAAAGAGCGAACGAATTTCGCTCTTGTACGTTCTTAAATAAAGTCTGTTTTATATGATGCAGCGGTCACGAATTGAATAGTACTGCTGAAGGTAACTGCTTTTTACTTTCTCTAGTTCAATGGTACATTGGTTTCAAATTGCAAACCAATTTCGAATTATTGAGCACTGAATTGGACATTTTATATCAAGTCAGTAAATTATTATTAAAAGATCGAATATTTTTCTTAACACACGTCTCACAGATTACCTTAAATAGTTTTCATCTGATGATTACCTTTGAATAGACATGACTTGGTCCAGATGACACAACTCTTAGTCTATTCACGAATACTGAAAAACAGTTTGAATTTCCCTCGACCCAATTACGGACTCAGCGGTACCATAACGACTTAAGGCAACGACTAATATTTTATCTCTTTGGCTCTTATGTACGCAAATAAAAAACGCAGAAATTGTGCGAAAAATTACATTTAGTAGCAAAGATTAATTTTGTAAGACATCTCCAGCCAACCTTTAATTGTGTAAGTGTGAGTGTTCAGGTAAGTGTCGAAACAATCATCTCGTCACTCTCGCGCAAGTGGTGGGGGGCGGTTGCTAACTCGAGTGCTAGTCGAGTTCATCGAAAAACAAATAAAATATTAATATTTTAATAAAAATTCTCCTTTAAATACAAATATTACAACCAAAATTCTAAATATTCTACTAATGATAACAGTAAGAATGTATGGCATAACCAGTAATGATTCCGTTGTGATTTGACTAGTTGTGATACTATGTATACACGTTTTTTATAAGATCCTTAGTCTTAAATCAGCGCGTCAACTTAACAATGCTATAGAAGTTTAAGTTTATGATTACCCCGGAAATCATCAGCTCTCAAACTCGAATAACAATAAGTTTTGCCGTCAAACTTAATGAGGGGTACACTGGCAACGAAAGTGAATGAAATTAAAGGATTTACTGAGAGTTTCCTCCTAATTGAATGATGAAATGAAACAAGTTGAAATTGCTTTGATTAAATGGAATTTGTAAATTGAATAATTTTGTTGGGTTCTGTATTTTGGGGGTAAATGTTATAAGGCTGTGAATTGACGATTTAAATTAGATTAATAAGGAAGAAATGAAGATACAAATACCATTTGTTTCATAGAAACGCGTATACAACAATAAACGCGCCAGCAGTACGCTAAAGGCGGAGATTTATCGATTGCACATTGTTAAACGAATCTTACTTTAACGACATTTTACTAAATCTAAGACTACGACCACAATTGGCCAAGGAAGCTAATGAAAATGAAATAATCGGTTAATAAATCTATGCTTTGGTGCAAAAAAAATCTGCATATTTTTCTTTCTAAGAAACTTCTAAATGGTTTTAAATTCCCTTTTCAAAAATACCCCACTCGTTAGGGTGAGGAATGAATATAGAAATTTTTAAAGCGACTCTAGGTTTTGTTGTTCCTGATTTTACGGTGCAGTTTTAGTCGTATATTCTTAAAATCTTAATTCTAGTTAGTTTCAGTTTCCCTTTAATTTCAATAGAATAAAAAAGTGACAGTATTCTTTTGAGAATCGTCAAGTCTTATGTGACAGCTTTTCTCATCAGCTTTCAAATTGTGATAAAACATAATACGACCAAACGAGTCCAATAGTGGATGAAGTAATCCTTATCAATAACGTACTCAAAAATACAAATTGTCTAACTTTTTCTGATATCAACTATAATATAACGAAAGTGGTTGTTTTCGTGAACAAAAACAACATTTTGTCAGAGAGGTTTTAATAGTTTTATATATTAATATAATTAAAAGTATCCCAAATTGCTCTACTGCGTGTCACTTTCTTGCGGTCTCGGCTCACGGGTCACATTAATTAAGTTTAGGTCTCGAGACATTAGAAACTTTGTGATATAAATTGGACGCTGTTGCTATGACACTATAAGGCATTAATTTCCGTTGCCTTTTATCAGGAAAAAGCTTCGATCTTTGTATCAATTATGAAACATCGTTAACCTTTGGTTTTATTCAATTTAAATTTAGTTTCCTTGCAGATTCAAAAATTATTCATCTTTTTTTTTTTGGTAAAATGAAATAAAATTTTACTACGCCTTTGGGATCTATTGCGCCTTTTTTTAACAAGACAGGAAACGGAAGTAAAAAAGGTTAAGATTGGAATATATTTTTTTTGATTTTGATATAAAATACAAAATGATTCTTTTATATTTTTATCAATTTTCAGAATCGAACCCAAAATAGTAAAGCAGTGATCGACTCCCAGCTTATAGTAAATTGGAAAATACAATTATTGTTAATAAAACTGACGAAATGTTTTAACTGGGTAGAATTTGCGAATTTCTTTATTAATAGGTAACTTTCTCTCAGGGGCATTGGGTTGGTTCGCTCTTTATATCTGAGCAGGAATAGCCCACAGCTTTCTGTCTTTTATTCTTCTTCTAAAATACACATTGTGGCCCTACTCAGGACAAAACAGCGTCGTAAAAGATGTTGCATTGATTCCTTAGCCAAACACGTGCCCAGCATATTTGTTTTAGGGGAGAAGACGTGCTCAGTATTGTATTTTCCTGCCTTGGGAATCATTGTCATCTTACAAAAGAAGACCGTGGAAGCAGGAAGACTTGACTGATATGCTGTCATGTCGCTATTTCTTAATAAGGAACAGGACAGGCAAAGCTATCGATCGATCGATAACCAGCGATACGCATACATAAATCTAATGCGTGTATTTATTTTAAAAATTTTGTATATATGTAAATTTTGTATGTTGTATGTTAAATATGTATTGTTGAATAAATTGTAACATTTTTTAAGTATAACAGAATATTCAATATTATGTACGTAGACTATCTTCATAAAACCAGACTCTGTCTCAAAAGATTGCTGGTAGAAAACCCATTTGTGTGTTAAGCTCACTTGTGTGCATAACCTTTTCTATGTAAAATTTTATTGGTATAATAAATAATAAAAATAAACGATAAGCAAAAAACTCGAGTATTTTGTCTAAATATTGAGCCAATGCTATCTGTCTCACTCCCTCATTAACTTTAATACAAACACTGACTTTATCCATATAATTATTAAAATATAATTATTATCCAATTCAATTAAGTCTTACAAAAGTAATGCGCACATATTTACATACATTTTATTGATTTGTTGTTGTATTAGTATAATCTCACAAACGTCTGCTAATAACTAATAAGTCATCAAATACTTATGTAATAAAAAAAATACTAGTAAAGTATCTTGCTAATTGTGTAGCAATATTCATTTATTTTTTTGCAATTATGCTTTGCAAAAATATTTTTGAACTTAACATAAAAAGTACTTACACAAATAACAATAATGGTCATCTTAATCTGCCAAATTGAACCTTATTGAAACGCAATAAGAGTAAGCACTTCTCAGAGTTTCTACTTGAAGTGAAACTTTTTTTCTCTAAGAAAGCAATAAATCTGAACATCTTGACGTCTAACGAGATAAAACCAAATACAATGGTGCACATGGCTCTCGTGCACTTTTCTAATTGTGTGCTCTTGTTAAAGATGATCTTAGACCTATAGTTTAGATAGAAGAGACATACCATGATATGGCATCTCCAAACGATACACACGTAAAGAATGTCAAGATTTTCTCCATACAACATTGCTCTTTAAAAAGAGGCGGTACAAGGCACAGTTTGGGTCGTCAAGTTGGAAGTGACTAGGACAGTATATCGCATGCTGTACTAGCTGCATCTAAACCCATACTTCTACCCATCAAAGGCCAAAAACACAAACTTTATCATGAATACAAAGACAAAGTAATTTCAAACTATCATAATTGGACTCTACCAACTTTGACGCATACTTTAGCTGTGAAGAAGACGCGGCTCGAGAAATTCTTTAATATTTTTAATGACTACAAACAAATGGTACATTCATGGTAAATGATAACAATATTCTAAAGACACAAGCAACAGTGATATCTGGCGTCAAGAGATGCTAATTTCTCCTTTGCCTTATCAAAACCCGGGCAAATTAGGGAAGTACTTCAATAAATTATCGAAGTACCTGCTAAATATCCACTTTAATTAACTGAGCAATTTTTAGAATTGACGCACCTGAATCCATAATCATTAACATTATATGTGGTGTATATTGCTTGTCATGGGGCTTTACGCAGGTAATAAAAAAAGATAAGTATTTAAAAGCTGATAAAACAAGGCTTCTAAAAGGGACGGCCTTATGGAAATAAATAGTCAGTCACCTACCCACATATCAGGGCCGCAAAGCCGGTGCCGTTCGAAGAATTCAGGGTATCCGCTATTATAGAATCCGCTAGTTACATATCTATTATATTCGATATATTTTTTCTGGAAAACCAAACTTTGGCATAACTTACAAATATAAAACTATTACAGTAAGTTATTATATGTCACACCTTTTAAGACTATGTTTAAAAAATAAAGAAACAGGGTATGTCCGGCAAAGCCAGTAATGTCAGGATTAGTGGATTAAATAAAGAACTAGGTGCAATCTTAATCATTCATACTGTTAATACAGTTAATAATGCGGCCGATTTTACGATTAGGCTTCAATGTAGCCATCAATAAAATCTTTCGGGTAATACATCTTTTGACAATACCGCAACATTTAATTTCCATTAACGCCAAGAATAAGAAAAATCTCGACTTATATTTGCTTAACTACTTATCGAAGATCGTGAGTTCCAGTAATTCCGAAGAGTATCAGACACTTCTAGAAATATTTGCTCACGTCCAAACTCCGTGTGAGTTATGTCCACTGATTTATGTTGTTGCAGTGTCACAAGTACGTTCTACGTTAGAAATAAGAGAAGAAATACTTTAATATGGCTACTTGGTTTACCTAGGTGCCTTCGTGAATAGAGAATTTAAATCTTAGGTAAAAGGAATTGAATCCAGTTTAGCTATTGATATACTTCGTTTGTTCACTTGAGTCTGTGATATCTCGAGGGTATTGCCGAATCGATTACGGAATTTGAGTGTTGTATGGTGGCGATTCTGTCAGCATTCGTTTACCTCTCTTTTATTGAAATTCAATATGACGATGATTAAATGACTTTAAGGAACGTCAAATTAGTTAAATTATTTAATCGGCATCGGTATTTAGTGGACATATTTTGAATTCAAGATTAAAATTATTATTTTTTCGTATCCAAACAGAATTTTTATTGTGTTTTGTAAGTTTATAGAAGAATGAAGATGGCGTAATTATCCTGTTTCTGGTTCTTAAAACACAAAAGGCTCAATCGATTAAGATATAGTTAATAATTAGTTCTTATTATTTGATTACAATATTATAAATTTTCAAATAGCACAAAATAATTAATTCCCATTTTCGAGCCATCGTATCGTAGCCATGGACAACACAATAAAAATATAAATAATTAATTAATGTTTAGAAGTAGATTTTTAATCTGAAAATAATATAATAGAGTATCTTATATAATTTAAATCAATGTCTGGTAATCACAAAATAAATGTCACTACTTATAGAGCAGATTCTTATGATTCAGAGAAAGGTAGCCGGTGGTTGGTAGCTATTTACATTTGTATAAGAACGTTAATAAAAATAAATATAATTAAACTGTTATATTTTAACAAAATTGCTCAATGAGAATGAATGAATTCATTTTTGCTTTTATCTGGACATTGGGATTGAAGGATTGAAAATAATGTTTATTAATATCCAAATTACTTTATATAAAATTATACCATTCCTTCGGCCCCATATATTTTAATCACTCTACTTTAGTCCTCTCGAATTTGGACTTCCGTAAACTTCCTGATCTTTTGTAAACTTTAAAGACTACTAAAGCTAAAACTTATAACATGACCAACTTTTCTAGAGCTATCAATGTCGAAGAATGATTCCCTCCGCCTCCTGAGTTCTCCTTAAGTGTGGGGAATGGTGGGTCCCTATTAAATAGTAAGTTTGAAGTGAGGAAAGGGGACTAGGTACAGATTGTTTGCATCTCAGCGGTTTATGGAGATAGATAATGGGGGTATGCGAACGGCAGATGGGTCTTTAAGAGGCTACGAAATAAGCGTTTAAAGAGCGATCTATTTAATAATGACACTTATACTGAGCTCGATTCTGAAATTTAAATTCAATGCATCTCGTTCACACTATATGAATACTAAAACAGATGTATTTGTTTTCGATTACAAAGAACGTCTTAAATTCACTAAATGTTCACTGTTTTTATATAATTATATCTAATATAATATAATTAATATATTACATATTCAACAAGGAAAACGTCTTCGTCACAGCGGATTGCGTGCCCGAATTATGGGCCCCGGTCCACAATGATCTTATAAAACTCTTTGTACATTACCGCTATCAATAAAGATATTGAGTATTGAATCAAAGAACAGGAGCAATAGGAAAGTGTTACTGAAATAAATAAAATAATTATGTGTTTTTTTTTAAAAGCTACTTTATTTAAGTTACTTAACAGTTTCAACTTCTATTTTTTTCTCACATACATAATGATAGGTTTTACTGAAGTTGAAATAAAATTTACTGTCGTTTCTAATATTCAGTCGATTGATAGAAATAAGCTTACTATAGTTGTGGTGCATGTTAATATTTATTAATTTACATATATACTTTTTTGTACGCTAGGCCTTTCACTGTCTATACATATGACATTGGAATCGGATGACATTTTAAAGAAAATAAAATATATTCCAAAATACACTTCAAGTGAATATTAATTATTTACAAAAGATTAAAAAATAAATAGATCATGTATTTGAGTCTCTCATTTATTTCTTATTGAATTAATTTATCTGTCTTTATCTTAAATACAATCAGGCTTTATTATTCAATATAATTATTTTATTTCCAAATTATAAATAAACAGTCTTATCTTAACATAATCAACCTTTTTACAATTACAGCTACTTATCAGTTGGTGAATGTCTCTTATGTCATGGAAATAAGGTACAATTTAATGACTTTGAAAGTGACACACAGACATGGTTTTTTATTTGCGTTAATTAAATAGAACTATCATATCAAAATTATAAAGTAAAAGTTTTTTTAAAGTTTTTTCTCTTCTTGAATTGGCTGATGTACAATAAAGATATATTCTATTCTATTCTATTATCGTGCATAGAATAAAAGTAGTTACACCATGTAATCTAACAACTATATTTTCAGCGTTTGTTTGTTTACCCAGAGAAGAGCGTGATGTCCTCTGAGATACAGGTTACTTACTGACCTAGTTCAGACGTAATGTAAAAACATAAGTTACCATTGTGTTCATTTAGATTGCAGTTATTTTTGATCTGTAAGTAATAAAAGTGTAATTATAGTTTATAATGTTCAATTCAACATTCAACTTCCAAACAGGCTAGTTTAATTGTTAATTTCGAAGTTTCGAGTTTTTTTTTTCAATTATTTGGCTTAGTAACTCAGACCTTTAAGACATTTTCGAGTTTACTATGGACGAGAAATGCCACAGGCAAGCTTTATGTAAAATTTAGCAGAAACTTTTTGAAAGAATTAATAAGTTAATGAAATTCAGTTGGTATTGACCTTGGTTCGGTTGGTTTTAAGCTGCAGTAAGCCACCTTGGGGGGGAAGTGCAACTATGATTTTAAAAGTATTTTCTATTTTCTTGTCACATCTGTTTGATACAAATTACAGTACTGTAAGATTTTTAAGCCTATATTCTTTTATAAATAATTCATTTTGAATTTTACTATACCATGTATTTGAAATATTTGAAATGATATACAAAACGAATTATAATAAATATTATATTTTTCATGTCATGGCCCCACGCACCATCTTCTCCGTAGATGACTCAGCCCGAGATATTATTCTGTTGGTCTTTGTTTGAAACTTTCTTGTTTTACTTCGTACTGCCTACACTGCTACAAAATTCAAAACGCGTCCTTTGTTTTTTCATGCACAACTGGATTATCTTATACGAAAAACCATCTATGAGATGATTTTGTTTACACAGTACAACACTAGAAGTAAAGTTATTATTACATGATTTATTTACAATAATAGGCAATGGCCTTGGTTTGCCAATTAGTTACTTCAAACTTTATACGATTACATATTGTACCATGAAAACTAAATAACGGGTAAACATAATAATTACATTTAGTAAACTTAAATAAAAAACTCAATTTATAAATATGCATGAGGTACTACGAGATTTTCACTTTTCCGTGGCATCTGTATTTCGACATAATACATATTCTTATAAATCAAATATGGAAAATTATTCTTAATTTAATATTAATTCACTTATGTCGTCAATGTAAGTGCGGACCTGATATCCAATCTTCTTTTATCATATCCGATGCTTTTTCAGCTATCATTATTGTTGGAGCATTTGTATTGCCTCTCGTAATTATAGGCATTACAGAAGCATCAACAACTCGTAATTTTTTAATGCCATACACTCTTAATCTTGGATCTACTACTGCGTCTTTATCCCAACTAGGTCCCATCTTACATGTTCCTACGGGATGATAAATTGTAGATGTGTATTGCGTAAGAATACAAGATAAGTATTCATAAGAGCCCCAAGGATATCCAATGCAAACACCTACAGGTAATTTAATAAAACTAGCACCACTTAGCCTAAAAGCTTCAGTCTCCTCTAAACTTATTAAAAATCGCAAACCAGACACTAAAGTATCCAAATCATTTTTTACCGTGAAAAACTTTGGATATATCAAAGGCGAACCAAAAATGGGATCTGTGTGGTTGAGTAATATGAATCCTCGACTTTTTGGTACCAACAAAAGAGGCCTGGCTGCAATACCGTTATAAAAAGATAGAGGAAATATGTTTGTTGCTAAAAACGTTGCAGGGTCAGAATAAAACTCTTCAACATTTCTGCCATCAAAATGAAATTGAATATTTGGTAAATTTGAAGAAAACTCAGTATTGATAAATGCTGTAGCTCTTAGAGTTGCTGATGAAGCTAAAGGACTATTTTTATTTCGGTATTGGCCATAATAATTATAAACTTCTGCATACAATTGTTCTGATTCAACCATGGTAGAAGTTTTGTTTGATAATCCTAAAATAAGAGCATCAGTAGTTATATGGTCTTGAAGATTTTCTCCTACTTTTAAATTCGCCAAAACAGGTATATTTAAGCTTTCTAAATGAGATGCAGGACCGATTCCCGATAGCATTAATAATTTCGGAGAATTGACAGAACCAGCACTTACGATAACTTCTTTTTTAGCTCTTGCCATATACCTTACGCCATTAACTACATATTCTACTCCTTTAACTGTTTTGGCTAAACTATCTATAAGAAGTTTAGTAACATAAGTATTAGTTAAAATATGAAGATTGGGTCTTTTCCTTCTAATTGGCCTTATAAAAGCAGCATTTGTGGACATCCGTTGTCCATCTTTGCCTGTCGATTGTGACAAGTCTACTCCCAGTTGATTCTCACCATTTATATCAGTAATTGGTAAACCTTTTTCTGTAAATGCTTGTATTAACATCATTGTGTTCACATCTAGATACGAAAATCTTTCAACATTAAGTGGACCACCCACTGAATGATAAAATTTATTATGAGATTCTATATCTTGATTGTTTTCAGACTTTTTGAAGTACGGCAACACCTGCAAACGTTTATGAGATATATACAACAACATGATTTTAATTTAATTCATATTCTTAAATTGTCATCTTTAATTGTAATGATAATTTTTGCATTTACAAATATTAATATACTTAATCAATCTGGATCCAATTTGCGAATTAGAATTATTTGCCTTTGCCTTTCTTGCCAAATGACGTAATTAATATTAAAGCATACCTGTGATTCTTTACAGGTAGTAAGTACTACATTCCGCTGAACTTACTTCAAGATAGCTCCAGCCTTGATTACCCAGTTCTGCCCAACCATCATAATCTTTCTTATTACCCCTGCTGTAGACCATGTAGTTAATAGCACTTGTTCCTCCCATTGTTTTTCCCCTGAAATCATCATTCAATTATATTAAATACTGTTTTGATTATTTTATTATGAGTAACTACTACATTGCTGCACAAATCTAATAAAAAGCTGTGAATATCTGGAAAGCTATTTCTTTTTAAAATACGTTACCATATTAGGTAACTTTTGAAAACTGTCAACACGACAACATTTGTATAACATTTCATAATATGACCTCACGTGGAAAGTTATATTTAACATTTATCATCGTGTGAAATGAGTACGACTGCGAGGTGCGAAGCATAATTCATAACTCCTTGTTACTTTAAAATATTTTTTGTTATTTATATTATCGAGCAACTTTCAACTAATAGCAACAAATGTTTGTATAAGAGAAAGAATTGCTACCTAATGTTTTCGGGTTTACACAATAAAAAGTATAAAATATTGTATCTTAAATCACAACCGAGACATCATAGCCTTTCCTATATATTATTATTATGAAGTCAGTGTTTAACATATACAAGTAAATAATGGTTTTAATAAATAAGCGTTTATGACCACTTATAAGTACAACTGCTTATATTAAATTTGAAAGATTGAGGTTGATATAGAACTTTAACTAGAACAGCTACTGTTTTCTTGTGGTGATTACTAATGGAATTTTTAATTTTATTTACACTACAAATAAAATAAACTAAGTTAATTTACTAAACATAAACAATAATTTTACGATTACGATCCAATACAAATACCATAAAAAGTTTATCTAATTTCTAAAGTCATTAATTACACTCTTTACAAGTGATATGAGTGTATATTTTAAATAAAAAGTAATATACATCGAACACTTATTTTTCTAATTAATTTTTACCTAATTTGTAATGAATCCGTAAAAGTAAAAATTGCACTACAAATACTTTTGATAATTCTTACAAAAGCAAGCTAGTACCCGCAAATACCAATAAATACTTAATTAAAAACGCTCGTCTAATTCAAATCAGATGAAATACCCAAACCAAATTTCTCTTTGTTTTCTACATCGCAACTGCTAGCCAAAAGTAAATTTATGTTTGACTCACCAAGTCACAAAACATTCACAGAATTAATTAAATAGTTCTGTAGAATTGGTCGATTTGAGGAAAATAAAAAGAGAGCACAATATTCTTAATCAAATTTATTTACAGATTTACAAGAAACAAATAGTTTAAGTGTAATGCTTCCAATCTTCCTTTATCATATCTGCAACTTTCTCACCGATCATTATAACGGGAGCATTTGTGTTTCCGCGAACTATATTAGGCATTATAGAAGCATCAGCAACTCGGAGATGTCTTATACCATACACTTTTAATCTTGGATTAACAACTGCTTCTTTATCCGAAGGTGGTCCCATTCTACAAGTACCTGAGGGATGGAATATGGTTGCAGTATAACTTCTAAGTATGCAGAAAAAATAATCATAAGTTCCCCATTTAAAATTAGTGCATGCTTCGACTGGTTGCCTTATAAATTCTACGCCATTCTGTCTAAACGCTTTAGTTTTTTCTAAATCCTGTATCATATTCAAGGCAGCAACCAAAGTATCTACATCTCTTTTATCGGTAAAAAATCTCGAATATATCAGTGGTTGTCCAAATACAGGATTAGTCGTATTTAGAGTTAAATAACCTCGGCTTTTAGGAAGTAATAGTATTGGCCTCACATTAATGCTGTCGTAATATGAAAGGGGAAGAGTTCGAGTTGAGAGATATGTCGTAGGATCACTGTAAAAATCTCTTAAATTTCTACCATCAAAATGGAACTGTATATCTGGTACAGTTTCATCTTCATCTGCGTATTTGGTTCTAACGAACGCTGTTACATATAATGGTCCAGTTGCAGATAACGCACCGCCCCTGTTTTTAGACGAAAAATATTCCTTAACTTCACTTATAATCTCATTAGCGGTTATGAGAGTAGAAGTTTTATTTGTCAAGCCCATCAACATAGCCTCTGTGGTAGCATGATCCTGTAAATTGTATCCAACCTTTAAATTTTTGAGTACTGGTATTTTTAGCTTTTTCAAGGTATGTTTAGGCCCTACTCCAGAAAGCATTAGTATTTTAGGTGAATTAAGAGAACCAGCACTTAATATAACCTCTTTTACAGCATGTACTTCATGCCATTTGCCATTATTAAAATATTTCACGCCATATGCTATCTTTTTATGAGGTTCTATCAAAATTTTGGTTACTTGCGCATTGGTTCTTACAAACAAATTTGATCTTTTCTTTCTTATAGGTCTTATAAATGCAGCATTAGTAGACATTCTAACTCCATCTTTTGCTGTGGCTTGAACTGTCATCGTTCCTATTTGTTTTTCACCATTAAAGTCTACTAAAGGCAAACCATTCTCTTCAAAAGCATTTACAAGCATAACGACATTTTTATCTAAATACGTAAATCTTTCTACATTTAAAGGACCATCTACACCATGATATTGTTTGTCTATGCCTTCAATATCTTGATTATTTTCAGATTTCTTAAAATATGGTAGGACCTAAAATAATAAAAATTAGTATAACCATAATTTGAAAGTAATTATTAAGTTTGCATTGGTTTAATATTTATTTACATCATCGTAACACCACCCTTTGTTACCCAATGCGGCCCAATCATCATAGTCACGCTTGTTTCCTCTCATGTATACTAAATAATTTGTTGAACTGGAACCACCCATTACTCGACCGCTGCAACATTGAATTAAATATCATTATATGTAATGTATAAAAATTGTTTGATTAACGAGATTTAAAAAAGTATTAGGAAGATATGAATTAAATTCATTAGGAAGATATGAAGAAAATTATGCAATTTTACATTTAAAGAATAATTAATTAATTTAATTATACTTTTTATTGTATATTTCTTCGTCTCCTTTAAGTTTGAGTAACAATAAAGTGATTCATCAAACAATTAAACATTCTTTGATATTGAATTACTTACCAGAACTTAATCCTTACTTGATTGTATTTTATTTTACTTTTAAAGTCAACAAACTTGAATTTAATGGTTCTAGTTCCAAGTCTTCAAACAGCTTAGTATTAATAAACCCAACGACGAGTTATTAAAGAGTTTATAACTCCCACTCTAAGCTGGAATTTTCTTTAGATAGTGATTTATTCTTTCTTACTGCAAGTAATAATGTCCTTAGAGAGGTTAGACGTTGACCCAAGACAAACAAGCGGGTCTCTGAGGATTTTGTACAAGGACTTTGAAATAAAATATACAATAACGATAGGTTGGAAAATATTCAACTGTTAATGTATTGAATAAATAAAAAGGTTATCTATAACTGTTAATATTTTAATTCAGTTTGTTTTATTAAATCAATACCTATGTAAATTTGTATATCATGTAATATAAAACGTTACAAGGATTGGAACTTCAAATAATATTGATAATTTTTAATTGAAAGGTAAATATCTAATCAAATTTAGAGATTATTAGGGCAATAGATGCTTGTATTTTTTATTTTTGTAATAATGATTATTAATGTGTAAAATGAGTAAACATTGTTTCTTTCCCATTCTTCTCAGAGTAAGTATCTCTAGATTATTTAAGACCAACTGGCGTTATTTGAGTGAATAAAAATATTTTAACTTTACACAAATATTTTCGAAATCCATTAATATTAGGTGCTATAACATTTCGAGGCGAACATTACCATGTATCAATTACATATATCTACAGATAATTATTAAGATTAAAAAAAACATTACTGTCACTGAAACTGCTAATTTTAATTTTATTCATGTTTCCAATATCAGAATATTGAACATACTCATAACACGAGTATTCTTTCGTTTTTCTGCATTGAAACTTTGGTATAAAAATAAGTAATAATTTTTGGGTATGGATGAGATGTAGTATTGATCAAAGTGATTACCACTCGTCAAAAATTAGCCTTTAAACTTCAAACTAAACCTGTTTCAATTACTCATCATCATACCTGAACCAAGCACATGTCTGTCCTCTCTGAGCCCTGCAGCTCAGCTCTTCAGGTTGTGTCCGATACATCCAGTCGATACTGGAGCTGCCCAGTACTGGCGCAAAAGCTGGCACACTGGTAATATCTGGTTCTTCTGGACCTGCTTCCAGTAGAAGCACCTGAAAAGAAAATAGATATACAAAAGATATACTTATACAAGGATGATAAAATGGCCCATTTATTTTATCCATTATAAGCTATCTTTACGTAATTTCAAATTTGTTAAGAACTTTATATTGTTTTAATGAAATAATAAAAGCAATTTCCAACTGACTTCAAAATAAATAAATGATTCCAAATCTGACATAATTAATACAAAATAATGTTGATTTTGTATATTTGTAAAGCGTTCTCTGCCGACAGTAACCAGATTTCTTTTTTTATTCCATATTATAAACTCCTGAGGTAATTCCATTGTCACCAAGTTAAGAATTAGATGATGGGAACCCAAAGAAATAGATGGCAACTCTCAAATCACTATATAGCTGATAAGGTCAGATAGAATAAAAGATTCTGTAGTTTAGTGGTTCATATCTAAGCACTAAAATTTCAGAGTTCGATTCTCCATGGTGTCGAAATTAACGATAGATATTATTTGTGGTAGGACCTTTCTAAGCCCGTCTGGCCTCATTTTACTGAAGTCTGCAACCACGATAATTATATTATAACACATTCATTTTAGTGCTGTGGATTGAAGATTGCCAAATACTTTGTCCTTGAGGAATCCAGTTGTAACTAGCTTCTGCCTTATCGTCTCTTATGATCAGATGAGATGACCTTCCAGAGCTACCCCGTTAAAAAAACAGCTTCCTATACCTCACAATACCAATGCTATTGAAATCTTTTTTAAACTATTTGACAACTTAACGAAAACGCTATAGTTACATTTTCCAAACATGAAAATTTATCCATATACAAATTAAATTGAAATTAAGTTTATTTAAATCGAACACGATTGCATTAACTGTGTACAAAAAATACTCACGAAGAAGTAAATTCCTTCAGAAAATAACTGCAAACAACTTGCACCAAGTTAAATGAGATAAAACCAAAAAGACTCAGAAACTAGAAACGAGTCTCATTCAGAACAATAGAGTAAAAGTATGAAAAAACTATTATTTCCATTCTAGATATCGCTTACTACAGTCGTCTTTAAATGAGTGTGTCTTTACAAAAAGTTGGGAATGAATGTGATGGAGAATAGAAAATTCTGGAAGAGTTATAGTTTGGTACGAATTGTCGAGGGCAAATTTGTTCCTTATCTTAAAGAATTTTAATTTTATTTTTACCTACATCTGCAACCATGTAAATTAAAAAAGTGTCAGTTCATTACTTTCATCTCATTGGTGGGCCATCAAATTAAATTTTCTAAAAATATTTTATCTCTTTCATATCTAAAGTGATAATTGATTAAAATATTAGAAGTACAACTAAGTTCTGAGGCAATTTTCCGAAAATTTGAAATTTTATTAAATTCAATCAAAATATTGTCCTTCATTGGCATTTACTTTTTCCCACCTTTCAGGAAGCATCCGAATTTCCCGTTGAAAGAAGTTTTCATCTTTTGATGCGATCTAAGAATCGACCCAATTCTTAGTTTCTTCATATGATGAAAAGCGCTGATTAGCCAAACCATGAGCCATATACCGGAATAAATGGTAGTCCAAGGGAGCAAGATCTGGGGAATATGGGGGATGGGGTAGGACATCCCATTTAAGAGATGTCAAAGTGTCCTTATCCACTTTTTCCACATGTGGCCGAGCAATGTCATGGTGAAAAATGACTTTGTCATGCCTGTTGGCGTATGAAGGACGTTTTTTTTCAACGCTTTGCTAAGTACCAATAACAGTTGCTTGTGTAGCTCCTCTTGAGATTGGCATGAATCCTGGTTAAGTAGCGCCTCCAACTCCTCGTCCTCTACCTTTACTGGTCTTCCTTCATGCTGCTTATCACTGGTGTCAAAATCGCCACTTTTGAATCGCCGGAACCAATATTCGCAAGTTTTTATTGATGGTGCATGTTCCCCGTAAGCTTCACACAACATCTTATGCCCATTAGCAGGTCTTTTCTTCAAATGAAAACTGAACAGCAGGGATTCCCGCAAATGGTGTTTTGTTGTCACAAATGTAGACATTTTTGAAGGGTTTACAAATAACTGCTTCTAGGCCGAAACGGGGAAGGCGGTGGTACCAATAAAGACGACCCTGCACACGGATGTTAGTTATCGAATACGAGCGGACTGTAATAACTATGATAATAATAATTAAAAATAATAAGGTCGCTTTAAAAATGCATCACAGATTTACTCTGGATCGTTTTGCAAAAAAAAATAAGTTAATAAAATGGTTTGAAACAATAATAAATTAACATGCAAATAAAAATTATATTCATTGGATGTATGATGATTTCGACTCCTTTGGCTAAATGAAATTATTTGTGGAAACATTTTCTATTCTTCGAATGGAATTCTTCTTCTTCCTGGTTTATTGACGCTGTCCTTATGTATTCAGTCAGTATTGAGGTTTCTGCCAAGAATTTTTGAATGAAATTAACATTAAGAGACATGACATGTCGGTTGACATGAAATGGGAATCTAGTGTTGCCAGAAGCAATAATATATTGGGGGTTGCTCTTTCGTTTGTTAAGTAATATTTTTAATATGTATAAACATGAAACGGAGCTATTTCATTATGCGGAAGCTTCTTAATTTATATACTTTCATAACAATACATATAATTTATATCTGTTAACTGCAGGATTGAATTGAAATATATAACATGTCCTTTAAATATGGACTCCTCTACAGCTTATCATCATGTGTTATTTATATATATTAATATTTAAAGTGCCCCAATAATATTATCCAAATAAAAAATACTACAAATATAATATTAACTACATTGTGTTCGCTGGAGAAGTGCAAAAGGGTCCCATATCAGTGACTAATTTTTGTTTTCATCGAAATGTGAACAAACCACTGATATTCTGCTACAACCCGACGGCTTTTAAAAAAAATATATTATTAAATATTCTAGCACCTCCCTTTTATTACAGTAATTTAATAACCACATCCAGATAAATATAATTCCGCTTTAATATAACTAAAACAATGACTCGCGGAGTCTAGAAGAGAAAAAGTTTTTACAATCTCATATTTCAGTTCGCAATGTCTTTCAAAACTTTCATAGCGATAAACACAGCGAATCAATCGTTGAAATATTTCGGCTGCAATAATGTATATAATGGAAATTATATCTGCCAGGAACCTTAAACTATAAAAAATAAAAAAACCCAATGAACACAGGCTGGTGGTAAGCAGTAGGTGAAGTCTGAATGCGAAGATAGCTAGTGCAGTAGACGATATAGCCAGGTGCACTTATTGGGATGTGAAGCTGCGGCTCTTTAGTTCCATACGCCAATATTATTCATGTTATAAAAAAATCATTTTGCCTCAAAAGCCACATTTTGGACATATACAGTATATTATCTAATATTTTGTGAAAAAACACTACTAATATATGAATTAATAGATATTTTTAACATGAATAAATAGATTAAATATTTTTTTATCAAAAAACTTCATTTATGAAAGTACTATTTATTGTTGAGCAGAAAGTTAGTGGATGTTTAAAAACTGGGAATTTTGTAAAATGTAATTTTTTAATCTTACAACTCAAAAGGTTGCCGACCACTGTCCTAGCCGCTTCCACCTTGCTAGCCCAAAGCGTGCCGTTTCACACAAAAGTTAAAAGAATACACGTTATATAAACAAGCACAGACATGTGGCGGCAAAGAATGCCACGTTCTGGTTGTTCGACAAAGAAACAAGCCCCAACATTAAAAATAAAGAAACAAGATTGACATTTAAGAACTCAGTTATTCTTCAAAAAATATTATTGCAGTCAAAATAACTTTTTTGACTCTGGAAACTGTTTAGCACCAGCCCCAATACTCTGTATAAAGATAGTGAGTCATTGCATCAATAAGCTATATATACGTACTCCTGCTAGGCACAGTCCTTTACGCTAGGGTGAAACATATTTGAATGTTGTGCCACAGCACCGCCGCTCTGGCCAAATGTGGTCAACCGAGTTATCGTGATATCGATATAGAATTAAAGTGCCGTAACAGCCGGGTCAACTGGGTTATCATGATATCGATTTCGAGATAACATTTTGATAAACCGACCTAGTAACCAACCATGGCGATAGTCGCTTTGTTTTCACTATTACTACGAATCAACACGCCTACGATAAGTGAGTACTTAAAAAATATTATTTTATTTTACTTCCTAGGGATACGCAATCCGTTTTTAGTTTAATTTTAACAGTAATAAGTTTCTAAGGTCGGTGGCTGATGGAATGATCAGTACTCTTGTCAACTTAGCTAGAGGTCCCAGATTAGAAATTTGTATGGTGTATACGAATATTTGTCCATGAATCATGGATGTTTAATTAGTTTATTAATGATATTTATCTATCATAGCCCAAGCTCCTAGTGATGCTTGCTTTGGGCTAGATAATATGTGTGAGTGTGACAAATATTATTATTATTATTCCACATTACTCTTCCTGTAATCCTGGGTCCTTCAAGAGGCGTCATATTGCAGGTCAGCTGCTGCTTGCTGACTGTCAATCACTCGTTAACTCATCAGTCACTTTTATTTTATTATATACGCAATAGAATCCCCTCAAAATTCTGATATATTTTTTCCTTTGGCACTATACTCGTAGCTCATATCGATATGGCTGGCCATTACGCGTGTAAGTCCATATCATAAAAACTACTGAACCGATTTTGATGATTTTTTTATTGATACCTAAGTTCTAGTAAATATAAGTAAACAAATAAAGAAAGGATAATAACAACCCTATTATTTAGACGCTGAAATGTATTGAAATGTGCCGGAACTAGCGCCGTGCTAGATTTAATTTAAAAAATTTAAGCGATTTTTAAAATGTCGATTCTCAATTCGGTCGGTATATATTTTTTTTTGTTTGTGCACCATTTACGCCGAGGGTTCTGATCCAATATACATGATTTTTTTTGTACGATGCGAAATAATAGTTTTTGTTTTTTGAGAACTTTTGTCAATTTGTCCGATATTATATAATATATATAGAGAATATAATATATATGTCTCAATACTATGTTTATATGTACACCGATTACATAAAGGTCCGATTGATTAATTAAATCGTGGAATTTGTAAGACACATTGTTTATAATTTTTAGAAGTCATTATTACAAATTCCTATAATATTCCAGTAGTTGTAGATAGGAGGTTTTCAAAAGCATCTTAAGCACTATTTTAGCACTAATCTTTCTGCTAGTTAGATGGATTACAAGCCAATGCGGTGACCTTCAAAAAATCTTTAAAATGCCACGTTTTGTATGATTTAAAGAAAATCTTCCGAAATTTTACTGCTTATGTAATAACTTCTATTATTATAGGAACTCTGATATGAATGACTTAAAAATGTAATGAATTTCCCGTTTTTCACTTCGCATGCTTGGTTCCATTGTTATTTCTCTTTGGTGAAAATTGTCGTATAAGTGTTTTCTTTATTTTATTTACATCAGATAATAAACAAAATCAGATTACCGAATAACCAATAATAAAATTAACTTCAGAATCTCTTCGTTTTTTATGTCATCGAATAAAAAACCATCCCAATTATATAAAAACTCTAAAACAAACGTAATCTCGACACAAATATCACAACCAGTAGAAGGTTGCACGTTTTTTCATAATGTCAAGGTCTGTAAAGGACAGCATTGAGAAATGGTTACGGTTCAATTCTCGCACAAGATTAACCGTATTTAACCCAGAATCAGGTCCGTATACGATTGCAGCTTTAACTTCAAAGGCGATTAATGTTTGACCGGATCGAGTGGGATCTGTTTTAAATAAATATTACAGGATTTAATCATGAACTTTTTGTAATACTGTGAAAACGACTGACCACATAACATACAATACCGTTCCGATAAAAAAAAAGTATTTTATATGACTTATTTTAAAATCCACTAAAAGGCCTCGATAATAGGTCTTAGTTTCAGAATATTACTAAATAATTATCATTTCCGTTGATATTTGTAAATAACCAATGAATTATTAATTATAAGCACCGACAAAAAACGAATTTAATTACTTAATACAGTATCGTGTTTCACGCTTGTGGACCATAGTAATTATATTATGCATCAGATATTTACATTATTTATTGCAGAAACAATTTACGTCGACATCGAACTAATTAAATTATTAAATGTAATCATAATGTGTGTAATGTACTAGATAACTATGTGGTGTGACAAATCACACATAGTATACATAGGACTTGATTATGAGCTTATAAGTGGGTAAATTTAACAGAATAATCTTTAATTTTTCATGAAATGATTATGGAAAAAAATAAAGATTGAAAAGTTTTTCAACAAGTTAAGAGTTAAAACTTTTTGTGAGTTTTAATAGTAATAGTAATAATGGTCTTTAATTCGCTATAATACAAACTGAGATTGGACCAATAACTGCTTAAACATTTCACTTTGGTCTAACATTAACTATCACTAAACTAGGGTGAAGCCTGTATTTCAGCATATAACGCTTCTATCCTCGGGAAAGTCAAAAATAAAATGTAATCAGTAACAAATATTGTTCTATAAAATATTAATAGTCGCTAATTTTCTCTGATTAAATTTATTTCTTAATATGGTGCGAGATAACTTTTCATTTATTATTTAAAAACTTTCTATTTGCGAAGTTTGGAGGCAGCGAATACGAATTTGAAGTTGAAATTAATTCAAATATTAATACATAAAGATGATTTCAGTTTGAAGCTAATTATATCTTTATATATTTGTTATGGGGTTAAATAAAAATATAAAACTGATATTTGTTTACGAACTTTAACGAAACTCCTTTTGAATACACGGTTTCTATTGGATACAATTGTTATGTTATCTGGTTCTGGTCTATGAAAACCAAAAACTAATCTGACGAAAGTCTATTGGCTTTTCCATGGTATGATCTATAGCGATGACAAATTACACCTAGATTTTTACTGCCGTTCTTTTGAGATTAAGACATGAACATTCATCCAACTCTTGCAATCTTGATAGTAAAAAAATTCTCAACATGGAAGCACTAAGTACATCATATAGATGTAAATTCGCTCTCATCGTTATGAGAACTATAGTAAGAAGTCTTGTATAACCTATCCACTATGCATTTATACACAATTTTCTCATAGGAGACATAACCATGACATATGTATGAAAAAAACTGTAAAAAAGACTGCGAATGTTGATGTGAAACGTTATTATTGCGCCTACCTTTCTCTATCAAATCGTATGACAACAATAGCAGCGTAATATTGAGTCTGTACCTACGTTAAATTGCGGTAATATTGAACATAACTCGCAAGGTTTCAAATATTCCTCATATTAAATAAAATATAATATTAATTATGGCAATAAAATAATTACATATGTAATAAAGTTGTATAGCTTATTCAGTAAGTATGGAAAACTCTGATGGGTGTATTATGTTTATAGGTTTAAGGCTAAGAAAAAAGAAGAAAAATAATTTTCAAATATGGAAACTTTAGAATGAAATATTTTTATCCATATAAATGAACAGCTGTTCGTTAGTCTCGCTAAAATTCGCTATTAAGGTGCGGTTTAAAAATAAAAATAATAGAAAAATCGCGAAGAAAACCTATGAAGCTGAAACTACTGACGAATCTATATACCGCGTGTTTGGTACGTATCTATATCAACATAGTCATATTAATATTATAGTGATATCAAAAGTTTAAAATTATATAACTGTTTCCAAATGTCTCCAGTGCAAATATTTCAATCAGTAAAATAAAATGTATAGGAAATTTTAAAACATTTTTTTTTAATATTGAATTTTTAATATCGCCATAGTCCTTATGTGACTATGTTAACATAGGTAGATTTCGACTTAATAGGGTATGTACCAAATACTTTGTACACATATATAAAGTATTTTCCAGTTCTTTATTAAAGAGGCTCTGTTGTCGATTACATACAATTTGACATCTGACAACAAACATGATCGAGACTGTTCAATTGGATTGAAAATTACACTGTGGGTATTAATAGCATGCTTAGATGATATTACCTCCAATAACAATATCATAACGCCTTATTACCACACAGAAGAGCTCAGCATGATGTAATATTTAGGTCACCCTGTATACAAAATGTTCCCTATGTTATGTTGTTTTTTTGAATTGACTGATATAATAAAGATATATAATGGAATATTTAAATGCTAATTATCTCATTTAATTACAGAAAAACATGCAATCTCAAAAAAAATCATAAAGTTATCTAAATTAGATATTCGAAAACTTATTTATTACATTTTAAAACACATTATCAATAGCATACAGATATTTAAGATGCAACATCTATAAAGAATATTTTGAAATATATATCGAAGTTTGTGAGATAAAGTTCGCCAAATCACATCGTAGAAAATGAAATCTATAGTGACATCTATACTTGGAAGTGGATATGCAAAAAAATAAATGAGACCTTTGTAATGGCTACGTTAAATAATTTTAAAACTATAGTAATTTCAATGTTTTGATTGAAGTTTGAATATGAATTTAATAACCATATACAAAAGAATAATAACGTTTATTTAATATATACATATTTCAGATAAATAAACTATTTATTTGGTTTTACGCTTCATATTTTGATTTTATTCGTAAGTTACTTATAAGTGAAATCAATATAATTAACTTTAACAACGTTGAGCTAATTACAGAGGTTTCTCAAGCAACGCAAGTTAAATTTCTATGATGCATTGTAATTTTTTAATGATTATCTCCTGAAGCAATCATTTGTTCCCATAGTTATAAAACACTTATTGTACCAGATTGTGACACTTGAATTAAATTTTAGAACTCTTTAAAGCGGAATATGTGATATGGAATATGGATTCAGCGAGTTGTTTTAAGGAAAACAAATCCGTGGTTTGCAGCTACTTTCTTTGGCGTAAGGTTTTAAATAGTTTGTTTTATTTTTCTCTCGAGATCTTTCTTTTTACCAAAATTAAGCTTTCATCTCTCTGTTATTCTACTTCAAAAAGAAAGGGATAGATTTACTTTAATATAGACAAAAATATCACATTCGTTGCCACTTAGAAGATTCATAGGTTTTTTATGCATTCTACAAACATTCAATTTAAAGCATATTTGTAGAAAAATCCTTTTAAAATCACTATAATAGAAAGTAAATCTGTGCTTTAATTAAATTTTATTCCATTCATTCTAGAATATGGGTCATTTTATGTCCCAATTAGTCTGTAGAAATAGTAATTAGTCTTCATCGTTCAAAAAATACTGTAAAAATTTTATGAGTTTATGAGCGAAAAACGTTACGTCGTTACGTGCTTTATTGTTCTAAGGTTTCTGCTAAAGCTGTCGTAATAAAGTTATTCAATAATAATTTGTCATTTTCTTTTCCTTTACATACTGTAGGATCATTCCTACAGATAACGCTTTAAATGATTAAAAGTATTTAAATAAGATTAGTCGTATTTTTAGACTCAAGCCAAATATTATTCACCCTATACTTAGTTTGATTGAAACAATTTGCAACTATTAAAAAGTTACTGCGATAACCTGCAAATACCGCAATTAAGAAAGCTAATTTTAAAAACTATTGTTTCATAGTATAAAAGTATATTTTTTCAGAGACGATAAATCAACACACTGAAAATACTTTGATCGGACTCACCTTCCATTTCTTAACTTCAGATAGACGGTTAGCTATGACGCATCCGGCGGAGCCAGCCCCTACCACGATAAAATCGTACACTTCAGGTGTATGCCTCTTCGTTCTTCTTTTGGTTTTTCTTCTATCTTCCTTAGTTTTAACTATTTCCGTGACATTTATCGTAACTTTATGTGAATCAGACGCATCGGTATCGTAAAAATCTTCCTTCCTTAAAAATCTATTTGAATATACCCCAGAAGAATCATTTTCGAATTCAAAATCTGGTTTCAAAAAGAAGGAAGCTTCGGAATAACCACGACTGCCTTTTGGTCCGTAGCTGTGGGTGTGGGTTTTGTGATTCACATGCGAGTCAAAGTGTAAACTTGGTCCTAAGCCAGGGGTTGCGGTTTCAAAATAATCCTTAACTGTCGATCCAAATGGTTCACGTGTTGGGCCCAGCACTCTTGAATCTGATAAAGCTTCGAAATCATTGAAACCTGAATACGGTTTTAGATAAGGATTTGTAGGTATATTAGCGTTGTCCATAGATTTTCCGAATAACTGAGTGATGAGAGATAAAAACATGAACCCTGATGGGGAACATTGTGTAAGTGGGGCGTTTTGTTCAGCACACACAGAAGCTATGTCTGGTGGAAGCCAAGACTGCGACATTATTCACCCACAAATCGTAATCGATTTCAATCAACCGTAAACTGTAAATTTTGTCACTAGCACACATAACTGTGCGCTCACTTCGCGGTTTGGTACAGTAATGCCTTATTGTAAGATCAATGCAGCGTTAAAAGTAACATCTATTCAAGCGTTGCTTGACGAATGTACCTTAAAGTAACTATAATTGTTATGACACATTAATTATGGTTATTGAAATTTTTAAGGGTAACCTCCCACTAATATCTAAGAATTACTTAATACATTAATAAATGTTACACTTTGTAAACTTAAAAGTTGCTCATTGACGATCAAGTAAAAATAATAAAAGTATTATCCATTTAAATATTGATACGAAATGGCTACTAATTTGTAGATATCATTACAAACATTTTAAAGCCCAAAGTTTTCTTGCACCGCTTCATCTCCAAAGCAGTAGTATATTTGTAGTATTATATAAAAGTACTTAGTAATTAAATACATTTAAATAAAGAGTTTTTTATTTTGATTTTAATTTTTCTAGAATTGTACTACCTCCTTTGACCTTTACATCAAAACAGAACTAATGCTTCACAGCCGATATAGGACAGGCGAAATGTGGGCTACTACGCTTGGGTTCAATTTCATTTGCACGTTATAACAAGGTTGATTATCCTTTGTAATAATATTTTATCATTTATCTTAATGGTGTCAAAGTTTTCCTAGATTTCCTAGTCTGGTTAACTGTCATAATTATTTGTTTTCTGAATCTTCTTAAATTTGATATAGATTACGTTTTTTGTTATTTCGTAGCTGATATAAAAAATTCTATAATTTATAGCCTTTTAATTGTAAGTAGGTACCATTTCAATAAACTATTTCAAATATAAAAATTGAATCCTATTACTATAATTAATATAAAATCATAATAGTAAAAAGCACTAATATTGACATTCCTTTTTATTTATTTATTTTAATTATCGTATTAATTACTATATTTTTTCTCAAATGGGCTCTAATAAAATGATACGGAAAAATAAACAAGGTTGATCTTAACTCTAACTAAAAAGGAAATTTATATCCATTAAAGATAAAGAAATTATAATTATTTAATTTTAGTTTAAAATTAAGAACGATGTAGGTGACATTTAGACGTAGCGTAATGATTGACTACAATTCTTAATTCGTAAAAATGTCGAAATATGTAATATCCATTGAAAATAAGGGTTAAAATAACAACTGTTACTTATTACTTCAGATCTTTCAGTTGATTGTTACAACATAACTGTGATAATTGTGCATCTCTTCAAAGTTAATCTCAACTTTATCGCTATTTTAATTTTGCTAATTGTATTAATCAAGTCGACCATTCCTAATATTTCAAATTATCCAATAATTCAATGCGGTAACAAATCATCATAGTTTTTTATAACACATAATTTAAGTAATTAACTTTTAGCAACCCTGTTTTCACTTGTATCATAAGAATAGCGCATGACCTACCAATACAGAGATATCACTCCAACAAAGCATTTGAGAGACCTTATCTAGCGGCAATTAGAGTGTTATTTCCGTGATAATGTTCTTAGTTTGTTCTCGTAACGTATTTTTTGCGATTCCAAGGTCGTGGTCGTAGTTGCTCTAGAACTTTCTATTGAAATGAATTGTTATAATAAATAATACAATTACGCATATATCCAATTTCAAATTTCAACTAAATTTTGAAAGAGTTTGCTACTATCTATACTAATACGTAATAAAATAGATAAATTGTAAATGTCATTACAAATACTAAACGCTAAGAGTTTCTTGCAACGCTCCTTCTCTGCAGCTAATTCTTCGTCGAAGTGGTGGTTGGCTTGATATTAGTGTTAGTTTTAATTTTAGAATGATTTATTTAATACTTAATTTTAAAAAACTAGGACAATTTGCAAACATAATAAACTAAACTAATAACCACTTACAATTTACTATTAATAGTATAACTTTAATTATATTTAGTTATTATTGTCATACATATTCCTTGTTATTATGATTTAAAAGAACTTAGTAAATTAATCTATTTAAAGAAATATATTTTGACCTTGACTAGAGTGATACAGTTTCTAAATTAGTTGTTCTAAGGTTTCATCGTGGTAATAATTACGGTAAAATCTTATTTTTTTAAATATGCTTCCAAATTTGTATTCACATAATTAAGGTAGGCTTCAAGGTATTAATTTCATTAGTTAAAATGTATTAATTAACCCGAGAATTGAGTCTAACAGGATCAAATAGAAGTACTCAAATATCATTAATAAATCTGGGAAAGACAAAATAAAAGAAACAAGTAAATAAAAACCTGTTATTTTGAACTGCGTACGTGGGAAGACATGTTAAACCGTTGGTCCCCAATCTGCATTGGACCAGCATGGTGGGGTTATGGCTCGCACTCCGCATGTAGACCTAGGACCTAGGACCAAGCACGTTGATGAAGATTAATATTGTAACTTCAAGAAAAAAGGATGCTCGTCGTTTTCAAATGCCTTAGAAAAGTTAGTAATATTGTTAGCAAAAAATAATGAACATAAATTCACATAAAAATGTATTAATTAATTATTATTGTTAAATAAATAAATAAACATTGTTATATCAAAGGCAATAGGCACCAATGTCAGCAATGCTGGACATAGCCCAGCGGTGATTTTCAGATTCGTACGGGTATAATTTTTTTGATAGAAGGAGAGTAAGTAAGGTACGCTTAGGGTATGACAGTTGGTTGTAATAAAAATAAAAGTAACAATTGGATATGATTTAAAACACATGATAATATATTTAATATTATTAAAAATTTTATGCACTTAATTATCTGAATTTGTTTTTAAAAGAAACACAAAAATAAAAAATATTTTTATTACATTACCATATAAAAGAGAACATATGAAAATACATGAATACAATATTTTTTATTTATAATATTATCGCAAACAAAAACATTATTAAGCTTCTAAGTAGCTGCATAGCTAAAATTAATACGATCAATCATAATATTACTAAGGAACAAATATAATTACAGATGATACCCAATTAAATATTCACAGGTATCGGATGAATTCGGCTCCAATGATACGATTAATAATAACGTCATTAATACGCCACAGATAATTACATACGTCCTTCTAAGATGATTATATATGTATCATAAGACGTTATTCGAATATAAGACAAAATATTAAATTTATGTCCATCTAATATATAAAAATTATTTGTTATTGAATTCTCCGGGAACAGCTTGATCGATTTTTATTAATTTTTTTGTGTTGTTTGCTAGAACGGAGGAAACTTTACGACCTCTTCGTAAAGTTTATTAATTATCATTAATTAACTGAATTAAGAACTTCCTTTTTTTAAAGTCTGTACAGTCAATCAGTGTATGTGTGTGTGTGTCAGTACTTCTGTTATTGTATGTGGTACTCCTACATTAATTGTGTATTAAGCCCTGACACTGCACTTAGCAAGTATCGCAGGTGGATTAGAAGATATTACTGATAGAAGCAAGCCACACCTTGTGTGATCTACTTTGTTAATGTGTAATAAACTCTTTCATATGTCTCTTTCATGTGTATGAAGTGCGAATTCTCTTTGGTTGTGTAATAATAGTGTTTTTGAACTTTAAAATATTTAAAATTGCAGAAATTTAAAAAATTCATAAAACAATTCACTGTAATAACAAAATTTTCTTCTTCTAGACGAGCGGTCTCCGGAAATTGACTTCCTGTGATCAGGCATCTAATAAAATTAGATTGTTTTATATTATATCTTCAAATTATTAATATTTATCACAAATTTAGTATAATATATCATAGAATGTTAATTTCAAACATATATTAAGTAAGAATGATATATTTATGTATAAATATATAATGAGCAAATCCCTTAATTAGTTATTTGCTTCTATCAATATTTATTGGCCTGGATCATTTCATATATATATTATGTGGGAATGTCGTAATTGGCCTACATAATGTACAATATATAAAAAAATAACTTATATAATGTACTGTGTACTGTTTCTAAGTAAATAAAATAAAATCAAAATATGTAATGTATTTTTTTATTACTAATTAAAACGTAACTACAGCGTTTACGGTATGGACTCCATGTGAAACAATAGTTTCGAATACGCAGCAGAGCTACTATCTATTTGATATGTTGACGCAGATGCGGTAGTAAAATTTTACAAAAGTAAAAAATTCAAACGACGGCCGGTATGGATGGACTCCCATCGCTTTAGTGCGAGTTTTAAAAATATTCGAAGAGAACTATTCGTTTTTTGAAATGGATTTTATTTGTGACTGTAACGTAAAAAGGTATCTCTAATTTTTGAAGGCAAACATTATTGGAAAATACAGGAGCAGGCAATGCATTTGTCTTACTGGCTATGTTACGGCTTTCCCATAAAATAATGAAACTGTAAAAAGGAACAAACGAATCATCTAGAACATTATACAACGCCGGGAACATATGGAAAGCACTAACGAGACGGACACTTTGGATGCTTCTATGCATTTCTGATCTTGAAATACATATTAATTTATTTCTCCATTATATAGTATTCATTATACACGTTCATTTATCATGTTTATTTATTTATTTATTTACTAACTCCAACAAGATCAACACTCCAACATGCACAAAAAAAATACAATTAATATGAAGTAAATGCAATCTTAATTACAGGAGTTACACCATAGCTTTCCATAATATTTTGTGATAACTCTAACAAAATTACAATTAAAAATAATGTGAACACTAATTTAATTTACATGAAACTATAATTAGTTGATATATAAAACGTTAATAATACTTATATATTTGAGTGTGAGAAATATTATTATTACATTATTAAATGTAAATTTCAATTCGTCCAATAAATGACAGATTAACTATAATGGCATTTGACGTTTCAAAAATAGCAAACTTTAAGCATGGTTGCGTTTAGGCATGTAATAATGCCAATCATATTATGATAAGTCATAAGTGTTAACTACCCTGACGTTCCTAAAAGACATTTAATACCTTTAATATTAGGTTGATAATACTAATAAATTTAATTTGATTTTAGTCAGTGCGCATAATAATCGTGGCCATTAAGTTAATATTAAATTAATTGACCGCAACCACTTAAGTCATTACAGACAGCAACTATGTTAAGCGTGAAGTGTTGAATTTAAAGTTCACCTATGCCCAAAGTGGGTTGATGCATATGCAATTTTGTACAAAAGTAACAAAGTGACATTTTAACGAAAACTATGCTGAGCCCGCGGGGACATGGCGCGTCATTGTCAGCACGTTTCTACAGTTTCTTACTACTATTCTATTCTATTCTATCTGCTTAATTAGTAATCTCAAATTGAATTAATATTTTTTGTTACGTTGTTAGGACACATAATAGGAATATTGACTACAAGTGGACAATTCTGTTTTTCGCTTTTATTATATCGCTATTTCTGGCCAGACACAGTTATGCTAGCTTTATTATAGAACAAGGAAGTGTAAAACCAAGGGAAATAAAAGATTCTAAAGGGTCGAAGAGAACTCTGACGTTTGTCAAAGTCTCAAATAAGGTAAGATAAGTATTCATATCACTACCTAATATAGTAAGAAACGGAATCTGCAGCGCAAAAACAAACTCTTATTAAATGCGAAGTTCTTCCAAATTTATAAGTTTTATTTCAAATAGTTCCGTATTAGCTCCAAGGGACAGTAACTTCGCAAACTTTTTTCTCGGTTCCCAACTGAATGCAAAAACTTAAATTAAATGTCAACTGACATCGTGTAGTGTGAAAGACGAGTTTTGTTTCATGTTTGAGCTAAACATTGCTTGTGTCTTTATTTTAAACACTTTTTACTATGAGAAAACTGTGAATTTAACCTTTTTGATACAAAATAATAAAATTTGTCATTTCATGGTTAATTGTTGTTTTGTTGTAAATATGTAATGTATAACCGTAATAATTTAGGACTAATTAAGCAGACTTAATTAGTAATCTCAAATTGAATTAATATTTTTTGTTACGTTGTTAGGACACATAATAGGAATATTGACTACAAGTGGACAATTCTGTTTTTCGCTTTTATTTTAAAAAATGACTTTCTGAATTATATATTATATATGAATGAGCTTTGCAAGAAATTGAAAAAAAAAATAGAGAAAATATTAAATAATTTGTTATAAAAATTTATACTTGTTAAAACAATCTTAAATAAATCAACATTTATTGGTTTCATTGATAATTTATCTTCATATCTATTAAAAATATATTTATGCTCCAATATGAAACCATTAGTACTACAAAGGGTGTTGTCGCCCCTAAAACCACTTTGCATTATCTCTATTTACTAATATGTACTAGAAAATGTTATTTTAATGTTCACATCCAGGTGAATATGTTGACAACTTATTCACCTGAATGATTGCAACTTTGTAATTTGTACCTTTGTTAATCAAGTATTAAACTGTAAATTTACTCATAAAAACTTTGTTGATAATGGAATTAAAACGGTGGAAGGATTAATCAATGTCAGAATGTTTAAATACTTGTAGGATGTATAAGTCTAGAACCAATGATATGTAGTTTACCAGTAAAGCGTATCTTCATTAAATCTATAAGCAATAATGGGTCTTAATATAAATACAGTACATATTGAGTTCAGTCAATTTAGTGTGTACCTCAAATCCAAGTCCAATAACAACTTCAACGATAAATTTTTCAAGTAAAGCCACAAAAGACTTATAAAAGTACACACACACTTACACTTTAATTATTGTTTTAAAGCATTTCGCTTGATTCATTCTAAAATGGCTGCCGTTTCATTAAAGTAGATGGTCCACCTGTTGGACCAAACTGCTGGAAACAGTGAATCCTTCTGGGGCTTGCATATCCAAAGAGGATGGCTACAGGCTATTTCTGGCCAGACACAGTTATGCTAGCTTTATTATAGAACTAGGAAGTGTAAAACCAAGGGAAACACAAAAGATTCCAAAGGGTCCAAGAGCACTCTGACGTTTGTCAGTCTCAAATAAGGTAAGATAAGTATTCATATCATTACCTAGTATAGAAAGAAACGGAATCTGCAGCGCAAAAACAAATGCGAAGTTCTTCCAAATTTATAAGTTTTATTTCAAATAGTTCCGTATTAGCTCCAAGGGACAGTAACTTCGCAAACTTTTTTCTCGGTTCCCGGCTGAATGCAAAAACTTAAATTAAATGTCAACTGTCGTCGTGTAGTGTGAAAGACGAGTTTTGTTTCATGTTTGAGCTAAACATTGCATGTGTCTTTATTTTAAACACTTTTTACTATGAGAAAATTGTGAATTTAACCTGAAAGTAATTTTTGATACAAAATAATAAAATTTGTCATTTCATGGTTTATTATTGTTTTGTTGTAAATATATAACGTATAACCGTAATCATTTCGGTTGGAGTTTCGAAATTTTACTTTAGTAAAAGATGTGAAAGAAAGAAAAAAAAGAAAATGTGAAAGAAGTGAGCTTGTGAAAGATTTACTGTGTTCGATAATACTTATAATTTAGCACTGAAGATTATGATCGCATTTAAAATATTTCTTAGGGCTAATTTTTCAATACTCTGTTAACTTTTACCAGAGGAATAACTTTAACAAATTGACAGTTTTTCTATTTAATATATGTCAAAACGTCAAAATAATTCGTTAGATAATTGTTATCTGACTATTTAAAAATCGAACCGTAGTCTATTCTAAAAAGTTCTTAATATATTAGAATTTTCTGGAACCTCGATTGAATAAAAAATTTTTGTTCAAAATCCCAACTGATAATGATGTATCAGTTCATGTTCAGGTATACAATAAACTTCCAATTAGTGTTTCGTAGTTTAAATATGAAATGCCTTTTAACTCGTGCGAGTCAATGTGTAACAATGTGTTGCCCATTCAGTTAATTTGCGATTGTAATTCAGATTTTCCATTCGGATACAGCTACTGCGGATCAAACGTTGCGAAAAACGTGTGGCGAGCTTGCGGTTGACACTATTGTCGATTTTCATAATTGGCTTCGGATTAATTCTATGTTACAGTTCAAAATTAGTGCGTATCTTAAACAATCTTAAATAAATCAACGTATCTTTTTTTTTATAGTTTATCTTCATATCTGTTAATCATATAGTTCTTTTATTCCCGAAGATGAAACCAATAGTACAAACGGTATTGTCGCCAGTAGTTTTAGGTATATAAAAAATTACTTACTGTAGTGCCAGTAGTTTTATGTATATATAAAACTACTGGTCCAACGAATATATATGTGTGTGTGTGTGTGTGTGTGTTTATGTATATATAACAATCACTAAGTCACTCGACTCAGCCTGATAGTAAGAAGTAAGAGTCTATATGCTCGTCTATAAAGCTATTGCAGCATGTGACATACTGTCTTAGCCACCTCCACTTTGCCAGCACAAAAAGTGCCTATTTACGCCTCTTTTGAAGGAAACTAAGTTGAATGAATGAAAGAATACATTTGCCGGGAATAATATAATGGTTTTTATTTGCATTTTTAGTTGTTTTTCATTAAAAACCATTTATTTGCCATTTGTATCTGCAGGACTAATGCTGGTAAACGCCAACATTGTGTAAAATTCCAACTACTATAATTATAACTATAATTGAATTCATATTTTGGGTACTTCTGTAAGTAAATTTAAAAACAACTAGAAATATTAAAACATTAAGTAATTATTGTATTTTCGTCACAAATAATAAAATTGTTATTCAAAATCTATAATTATAACTTAGATATTACTTTTTTAAAGATTTATTGTTACAAATAGTTAGTATTAAACTAGCAGCTATATCGTTCGTACATTGGTGTGGAATAGCAGCAACAACAACCTATTCCTATTTAAATACAGTTGTGGTTAATGATGTGGATGGCACAATTATTTTAAATTTATCAACAATTATATATTTTTTTAAATGTTGTGAACACTGTTCTTTTAACATAAATAAATATAATAAAAACTCTTTGGCCCCGCGAGATTTCGTTATAATTTATTGCGGATCATTGAACAAAATTGATTCTAGGATAAGGAAAAAGCGAAGAAATAGTTCAATTTGCCACACCTTGTAACTTAAATTTGATTATTTTTCTTATAAAAGACAGAAGCTTATAAACACAGATCTAATAAGCTGCATGCCAGTTATAAAACAACTCTTAATACAACGTATTCTGATACTCGTAAAATTTTAAAGTGATCTGCGGTGTATCTAGTTGTATTAGCAGCGTTACAACAAATACTTCGCATGGACAAACTCACAGCAATTAGATTAACATGACTCGCGAATATTATCCCTAATCAATGGTTGATAACAGTTTAATCATTCGATATGATTTATGACAATTGAATGCGTTTCCACGATCATCCTAATCATTAATATGTACCATATCAAATTTTAATTACTGAAACTGTTGTTACTGCTATTCGAATTATTGTTCCATTTTCCTATTACTATACTTATATTTTATAGTAACTTTTAATATTCATTGAGCCTTGCTACTTGTTGAAAATAACGACCAAAGAGTTCTCCTCATAAACGACGATAAAAAACAAAACGGTGCAACAGATTTATCGATTAGGCCACTTACGTCTTGTGATACTTTATTGAGCTTGCTATTTATGACAGTCTATTAAATTCCTTTTTTTTATATAAAGCACAGCAAATGACTCGACACCACCTGATGATAAGCAGTAGACGAGTCCACATGTGAAGATAGCTAGTGAAGCATGGGACATACTACCCTAGCCATCCTAACCTTGCCAGCCCAAAAAGTGCTTTTTCACGCCTCTTTTAAAGGCACCCATGTTATAAGAAGGAGGACTACTAGGAGGAACACTAAATTTCTTAGTACGTAAAGTAGACGTGGCAACAGTAAAGGAGTTTTAATGAAGTCTCAACTTTTTTTTCAATAGTTTCGTCGATGAGAAGTGTTTTATGAATAAAGTCTTTGGAGTTAGGATTCTGCATAATAGTGACGTTAAGAGGCATAAAGTTCCATGTGATCGGCAACGTTACCACAAAATGGTAGCAGTTGCAGTAAAAACCGGAAGCGACTATTTAATGTGCGTTTTGAGTATGAAAAAACTAGAAACAGTAAGATTTGAATGACTCATCCAAGGACAAACTAAGGACAAGAGTTGCTCTATTTTCGTAATCGCATCCCGAGTGTTCCAACCACAAAATATACCAGCACTTCACTTAAAGCAGTAATATATTTATGTTTTAGATGACCTTATTAAGTAGCGATATACCCGACATTCAATTTCATATCCCAGTTTAGTTAAAATTTGTGCGTTTAATATAATAATCATTGATATATTGTCGGATCATGGTTTTTATTACATTTTTTCTTCATATAGATAAGATCATAAATTCTGTTTAATTTAGGCTTCATAAATATCGTGAGTACAAAAATAAATGAGTAATAAAGCAATCGCGTATCCAATCGTCCATCTTACCTAACTAAGAACACCCAGATCTGAATATGTCCAAAAAATACTGCAAAATTATGATCGTCAATCTGTCACGCTTTGTCCCATCTTTCTTGAATATCGTTTATGGGTTTTGTTAATCAAAAGCTTTAAAGTACAGGTACATTTGTGAAATTCGCCAATTTATATGGGGCTCTCGTAAAAAATGATATATGAATCCACATTACGCAGATGTGACCGTTCTCGGGCGTTGTTTTACGAGTATGTACGTCGGGTTTATGATGCTTTGATTCTTTTTTATGTAACTCTCCTTTTTAATAACTAGCTTTATATAGAAAAAGTACCCAATTTAAAATATTTTTATATTTAGATCTTTGAAAAATTATATCATCCGTGAGAATTATGGATGATATAATTTTTCAAAGACGTCACGTCACTCAATTAACCGCCTCTTCGGTCAGAAACATTCTGATCGGTTTGGTTGGATGTAGGGCTTTTTCTAAGTTCGCCTGGCAAGGTAACACCATGTTACCAAAATCTGCCACCATAACAATAATGTTAAAAGCATTATAGTGTTCCGGTAGTTGAAAGAATGATAGTCAGTTCCTCTGTGGTTGAGGAAATCGGGTATAATTCTCTTTTATCAAGTCATCATGTTAGATTTTTCAATAGATACGATTTTATTAATCTTAAGTGGCTCAGAACTGATAATGGACGAGATGTGAACATATATCATTTGATATATCGATCGTAAACACACTTTGAATATTCATCTGCAGATAACTGGGGCGTAACGTCTATAGGCTTAGTGTATGTTCATAATAGAAGATCTCCGTTGTTTAGATGAAAGAATTACGTAACGTGTCTGTTAAGCCCTGTCTCTTGAATTGTTTGGCTTGAATTATTTTATAAGCTATAGATTTTCTCTGGAATTAGCTAATCGCACACTGACAATGTTTATCTGCGTGATCGAATAAGAAATTTTTCTTTGAATGCGTTTACATAAGCCTAATTTTTATCGAGGTTTCTTATGTAATTTATACAACTTCCAAATATTATAAATTGGACTTTTACTTCAATGAAAATAAGGAATCTAAAATATACTTAAGAGTCAAAAACATATTGACATCATCATCAACAAATCAGCCGTTAGACGCCCACTACTCAGCATAAGATGGAGAGTCTTTAAGAATCTGCCTACAATATCGGTCCTGCGCTAACCTCATCTAGCAGTTTCCCGTGACCTTTATCAGATCGTCTGCCACCTTGTGCAAGGAAAATCAACGTTGCGTCTCCCGGTACTTACTGCGAATATTGTGGTACAAGAAGGCGATAGAGAGCGGAAAAAATTATATCAAATAAAAGTTAAAATTATTCGAAAAAAAGGACAAATATATTTTTTTTTAACTAGTTCACATTTTTTAAAGGTGTCAACGTCAATAATTTGAATGTATAAATTAGTTTAAAACCAGTATTGCAACAGATTACCTTTTCGAGCCTACGGCCGTCAGTCCTTCTTGTAATGCGCCCTTTTTTTTTTTTTTTTTTACGTCAGAAAATCCTTTATGGATACCCAGGAAGAAACGGTGGGGCTTGCCCCCTGGGTTATGTGGGAGTCACCGGTGTAAAGAGCCGGCATACCCACTAAAAACTGACGATACCCATCTTACCACATAAGTGCGGCGCGACCGAGGTAGCTCGTCGCACACTTCTCAGGTCGCGCACTGTGGTCGTCCTTTCGGACTCGTCTTATCTTGTAATGCGCCCTGCCTACTGCCACTTGTAAATCATGAGTCGAGCTGACTCCTCTAAGACTCTAAAAGACAGTGGGACTCCTTCCCTGGAGGTGATACCTGTCGATTAGAAATCCTCCAGAAGCGTATCGCCCATTAAGGCTTGGGGACTCTCCAAGGTTCTCGCGTCCTTAACATCCCGGTAACACTGTAAAGGCCATCTGCGGCCAAAAGCATTAGTCATTCCAAAAAAAGACACTTCTGGCTCGAAATTCTTTGCTCCGTCGGCGATTCTGGATCATCAAATCGTTACGTCAATAATAACTAAAATCTAGTATGTTTTTAACAGAACTCAAAGCGCATGAAAAAGATGTGCTAGATTGTTATCCATAACAATAACACAGTTTTACTTTTGCATTCGTATCTTATAAGCAGTTCACTTCAGCATATTCAATGTTACGTAAAATAGTTATTCTGCAAAAAATGAGACGCTAAAATTGCATAGTTGTTATAAAAGCATAATACTATCGCTAAAAATGCATAGATTTCTATGCATGTTTCCATAATATTTATGCATTTTTAGCGTCTCATTTTCTGCATGATAACTATTTTATATAAAATTGAAATAGCTACTGATAATAAATTGACTTATATTTTATTATTCTCTTTAAGTTTCTACAAAAAAGTTTTTATAGTGCGAAACAAAAAAGTTTTTCTACTAACTAAACTGTATATAGAGTAACTGTAAAATGTCGGTAATTTATTTGCTCACGTCCAATTTTGATGAAGCAGGTCCTAAATTTTGCTCCCGACAAATCTGCATCTACCAGTCTAAACTGTAACACAATTTTTTAAGTCGTTATGTGATTATCGCATACAGGCAGATAGAAAATACAGCCCAAATAAAAAATCTGTTTTTGAATTTAATCGACTTAATATTCGGTCGTTTTAATCTATGTGCAGAAACACCGATTTCTTTAGATTCAATATGTGTATAGATTAATTAAAAGTTATATAAATAATTAAATCTATTATTAGATTTTTTAACTCACTCAGGGTTTTGTTAAACATTAATATTAACTAAATCAACTATTTGTAATTTAATTACTAAGTTATAATATTAATCTGGTTTAAATTACCACTAAAATTTTCTCTTCAATTAGAGAATCAGCCCTTGGAAACTTCACTCATTTGGGTCTTAGGTATGAATTTGTTTTAGCGGTATTTTGCCCTAAACGATAATTAATTCGATAGTGTAATTATAGTTATTTTAATTTGTTATTTACTTAAGTAAATATCAAACAATCAAACAATAATAGCAAACAAATTAGGATTTCCTCAATTAACAGAGTATTTTTGATACTTCTATGCACGAAATTAATATTAACGATGCGTTAAATATTGTAAAGAACTCAGAAATGTAAATACTTATTGTATTAAAAGTTATAAATGTTAAAATTAATTATTATTTATTTATTATTTATCGCCAAATCATATGAAATGTAGGATTGCTTGTCACCGAAACTATCAAAATTTTATTCCATATTAAGCTAATTCAATTTACACCTTAGATGCGCCTGACATAAAACTCACATTCATGGCAAAGATATCACTGTAATGAACTTAGTTTGGTTGTACCTTGACAATTAATGAGAACCCTTAATCAATGTTAATGAGTTAATGATTTGGCATGTCAGCGTCGCTTTAGATGCTTTAATTTGGAGTAGGTATTACTGGTAAATCGGGTTATTTCGTTATATAATATAGAGAAGATAATAATAACAGTTTAACTGGGCACCATGATAAGAACATCCATCAGAATAAATTGTAATAAGTTTTATTATAATACTCGATATATTGCAGAAAAAAATATGCAGAAGGAAATAATATTTTTAAAAGCAAGCTCTTCGCTCCAAGTGGTTACCTAACCACAAATAAGTGATTAAACAATAAGAATCATAAATTTTGTGCTGAATTATGACAAATTGAAGTATTTTATACCTATTACTCCAAGCGCATATGTGATGATAGCTTGTGTATCACACACCTTCACAAATTGACTCTACTGCTTATAATCAGGTGGGGCGAGTCATTTGCTGAGCTTTTTACAAAAAAATAGGGTTTAGGAGTCTAGCCCTGTGTTTTTCGTGCTGGAGTAACTGTCTTCACAAATGGAATCTACTTACATTAAATGGCACGCAGTCATTTGCCGTGCCTTTTTACTGTAAAGAAAAAACGATATAAATATAAAAAAAGATACTTTGTATCGGAAAAATACTGCTCAGTAGCATCATAGGGTACCGGTGCATTGTTTGGACAGGTGACGAACCGGTGAAATGTTCTCGGGGGAGCCCGAATTGTCGCCGACATTCGCCATGGCGGTCAGAGGGTGTTGTGCATTAATGAATTCGATCGCTCCGACAAAAAAAACTAGTGGGATTGCTCTTCCGAAACATAAAAAGTTATTACTGTTAAGTATCTATTTTTTGCTTAATTTATGTTTACAATAACATTATAACAATAGGTAAATAACGACACTGAACTTAAAGCTATATGATCAAAAGATGAAAATATTTAAATTAAATGTTGCCAGCAACAGGGACTTGTTTATTAGAAACTACAAACTAAAAACTATTTCATAAAAATATACAAAAACAAAAAAGAGATGACAAAATTATAAATATATGTAATAAGACAGTAATCCTATTGTCAAATACTTAAAAAAGAATAATCTGAAAAACAAGTAACTATAATATAAACTACTACTAAACTACGTGAACATGTAAATATTTCCACATTACCAAGATCAAACAAGACAATAGTGAAAATTGCAGTATAATTATTCAAACGTACCAAATAGGGGTAATAATCGCTCTATATTACCTTAATCGTTCTTGTAATGGTGAATATCCTCGTTTGGAAGCTGTTTCTAGGTCTGTACATAAATATTCATAAGGTCTCAATGGAATTGAGATTGTAGACACAAATTCACTTACGACTGCCTATGTTAGTTTCAAGTAGACCTTTGAATCACGAATTACTTTATAGTAAAAATGCATTATTAAGAGCTTCTGTTATTAATGTTAACAGAAAAATGTAGTTATTCATGTACGTAGTAAATACAAGAAAGAAATATACATAGGTTAGTATTAACCAACCTAATGGATGATATCCTCAGTGATTCGTAATGTAAAACACTTTCACCTACCAACCTTATCTCTCCCTCTTCTTTCCTACTAAGGAGTACGCGTGCTGGTCTACGGAGTCACTCCTTCACTATAGCCACGTCTACTTTACGCACCAAGAGATTTTGTGACTCCTTTCTCTGTCGCACAGCTAGAGCATGGAATTCCTTACCAGCACCCGTATTCCCTCCTTCTTATAACATGGGTTCCTTTAAAAGAGGCGTGAAAAAGCACTTTTTGTCAACCATCTTGTAGAGTGGTCAATTCCCTTTTAACTTGCCGGTAGGGGTAAATGCTAGTATGATGAGTATAAATACTTCTAATATATATATATATATATTGCTATTTTTATTTCTCTGTTATCTAGTATCCACAACAAAAGCTTTTAATGATGCTTTATTGGGGATAGATTGATTGGTGTGAGCGTGAACATTATTATCATTTTATTCTGAATCGTTTCTGTTTGTCTACGACAGCCTCTAGATAAGTTTGTAAATAGATATCCTTCAATATATATAGTCCTAATTAGTATGTTAGCTGTTATCAAAAATAAACTGACCATTAGTAAGCCAATTTCGTTTTATTTTTTTTGACTGACTAATGCTGTTGACCGTAGATGGCCTTTACAGCGTTACCAAGGTTTTAAGGAGGATTTTAAAAATCGACAGGCATCACCTCCAGGGCGGTTGTCCCGCTGTCTTTAAGTCTTCAGGGCGCTCAAGCCATGGCTTGGCTCAGACCTCGGCTCAGGCGTGTACCTGTACCTGGTATAGTGCGACGAGTGTAAACCGGGTATTTGCACCCTTGTTCGACGAGTGCGGTGTATTGGAACAGTGCGTGACGTGTCTAAGTGTAGGAGCCCGTTTGCGCTCTTGGTCGGACCGTCCTGGTCATAGAGGCCATTCCTTGGTCTGTATGACCAGAACGTTTATGCTTAAGTGGGTCAGTGTGTTCTTACAATGAGCGGATTGGATTGGTGGGGTGTTTTGTCAAAGTAACGTCTAGAGGCGTCTTTTGTGACTTGGGTGATAGAAGGAAAGTCGAAGTCCTTGTTGAGGTCTACATTGCGCACGTACCAGGGGCACCCAGTAGCCATGCTCATGAAACAAGTTTGGATCGCTTGCAATCTATATATAGAATGGGCTGGGGCGTGGGCGAACGCTACACTGGTAGTCACGGTAGGACGCTCACAAGCTTTGTAAATCGAGCACGAAGAAGGTGCAAACGAAAGGTATGATCTAACGTGAAACCCACATATTTGACCGACCAAGGGTTGGTCCGTTCGAACTGGGTCATAGGTGGCAAGGGGGAGGTTCGAGCCCAGCAAAAGTAGATAGCAGCGCTTTTGCTAGGATTTACCTCGATCCTCCACTTTCAAAATCAATCGTCTGGTGGTAGCAGCGAATTGACCAATTTCGTAAACAACATATACTTAAAAACAAACCAACCAACCATTTCAGAGTAATTCCTACATATTCACAGATATATGAATATGAGCATCGAATGCACTCTATATTTCCAGGCATTCTCTTCCGTCTACAGTTTTTCCATGTGATTAATTGTAATTTTTTTCCCCATATGGTTCACACAAACAATGAGAACTTGTACAATGCAAACTTGCTATTTCCATGAACAATACTGTGCACTCGACTAATGGAAGCCGGACTATTGCTTTTGGCGCAAGTTAAAATCAGAAGAGAACGAAATTAGGAAAATGGTTGAAATTTTAAAAATTATTTCAAACGTCAAAATAATTCAAATTAAATACTTTTTAATAATTTAAAAGTAATTTTGAAGTCACTGACTTTGAGCATTCTTTTGTTTCTCAAAGCCTTTTAAGTAATTTTAAGTAATTTTTGCCTTTTAGTGTTTTTAATATTCTTTTAAATTGTTTCTTACTATAGATGTCAATAAAACCTCTAATTATGGGGTTACCCTCAAGAGAGAGAAAAATAGGTAAACATAATAATTATATTCACTACTTACATTAAGATTTAATAGATTAAAGTAAACTTGTAGATAAATTTGTAGTTGTAATATTTTAATTTTACCTCAACTCAAAATATGTCAACACTGTGTTGTTCATTTTCTACAGATCGCCTTTTTTATATAAATTAATTTACTTCTTATGGTCGATTAAAAAATTTTTGAAGTCAGTTAAGAAGGAACAAAATTTGCTTTTATTTTAGATCACAAATCTGCTACTACACCAGTTCCTTATAATAATATAAATTATAATGTCATATAATGCGCTTTAGATCAAAACAAAATTCCTAAATAGCCTTAATGGGACGAATACCAATACCTTCTTAAATAGATGTGAATAACTTACTTGTCTTCGCTACTGGATTGTATATCGTCATTTATTTTGAATTTCTCATGTTATTGCTTGTATGTTTTTAATGAGAAAGTAATATTCTTTAAACTTAATTAAAACAGTCCATATTCTGAGTTCTAGAACCACTGGTAAACTCACCTTAACTCAAACTTGTCAGACTTACATTTTTCGTTATTTTGATTATAGTTCTAATCAAACATAATCCATTGTGATAAGTGTCTACAAGTAATATAAGGTCACTAAATAAAATTAGTTAGGTAACTGTGACCAGAACAATAAAAAAGTATAGCGTGTTTGTCTATGGGCGAGTTTCGTCTCGTTCTATTCAAGAACAAGACAAATTAATTATTAAAGTATGATGTTGAATTTAAAATTACAATAGTAGAATATTAGCTGGAATTTTTTTAAACTAAAATTAATTGGAATGAAAGAGACGCAAATAATTATTTACCTCTTATTCAATTCCAATTGAAGGTGGAAAATAATATAATGTCTTTCAGGAACGTCAAGTTAGTTGTCACTTAGATGTTTCATACACTTTTGACTTATTTAAATCGGCATATGTTACGATGCGCGTTAAAACAAGCCAAATATGCTTAAAAGTCACATTTTCGAAACGTCAAATTTTCGAAACGTCAAGTCCCTGTTGTGACTATTTAAAAGAAATAAATAAATAAAGTAAATAAGTCTATTTAAATAAAGTTATTTTTGACTTTGACTTTGTCAACGGTCATTAGTCTGTTTTGGTTGATTTAAATGAAAGAGCGGAGAACTGAAACTTAATTTAGTTCGTGCTCAACGGAATCGGGGTCAAAGATGTCATTGTAAAGCAGAAGTAGATAATTATTCAATAAATTTCAATAGAAACCCACGGTAGGTAATTAAAATACGTAATTAACTGGCAGAATTATAAAATGATTAGGAACCATGATCATAATTTATATAATTTTTTAGTATTCCTTAATAATCGATTGCCAGAAGCATTCTTCTATAATTTTATAAAGATTACGAAGACTTACTAAAATTAATTAAAATTTACTAAAACTGCCTTGAATTTACTACAATTTTGCGAATTGAATATTGATAATAATAACTAATGAAATTACTGAAAATAATAAAGTAATATTTTGAGTGATTTCATTAGTTGATTAGATTGATTTGAATAATCACCAAAAAGTTATTTTCATTAAGAATCTGTAGTGAAACAAACACGTGATAACGATCATTCATTTGGTACAACATCAACAGGTACAGTTACTAATCATTCCACAAATCGACTGTCGATGGTATGTTCTTGTAGCTTAAACCACTCAACTAGCTTACACTGGGCACCTGCTCCAGCCAGTACTTGTAATTGAACGCCAGCTATTAACGGTCCAGGTTCCAGTACTCTGCACTCGTTCAGTGGTTGCTATTTGTCGCTGCTATTGAGAAAATGTATTAGAGTTTTCAATTGATGGTACGCCAGATTTTATTGTAAAAAATATTGGTATTGCGAACCATGATAGCAAGCTTTAAAATAATAACATAGTACAGGTGACTGTAAGTTACTACTTATTGGTTGTTCCGACATAATTTTCATAGTGAAAAAGATAGAAATAAAAACACCGTTTTTGATTCAGAGTTTACGGAAACCTGTCTTCGCGTTCGCGGTTTGGAAGCTACTGCCTCTCGTGCCTTTAACTACCCGTTTTACATTTATATAATTCGTAGTCAGCTTTCCGTAATTGATTTAATTATAAAAAATGATATAATATATATGCTAACAATCATAACAATACATGCTTTTGTATATAGTAAGTATTTTAAAGTATTAAAAAATCTAATAAATTAAAATATGTAAATGTGTGTGTGCGTCGCCTATACATAGCTAACAACTTAAATGCTTAAAGCAAAGAGTTACTACATCAAAAATATTGTCCATGGAAAAAAGAACAAGTTGAGACAGGTTTTTGGGTAACAAGGAGTACGGGCTGGGGATCCCTTTACGCGTGCGTGAACTGTCCGAGGACCGCTAAATGCACCTTATGGGAAGGTCATTGTGCCTAATCGGCTCTCTTTTGTACTCATTTATTACCTTTTTATTATTATTTTCGACTTGTAAATATGACGTGAAAAAAATATAGTTAGTTGTCACTGAATTCTCCCTTCGGAACCTGTTTTATTCTTTAATTCCTCTTTTTCTCCCTCTTTTAATTGCTATCGATAACATTTGGTCCTTCTCCCATTACTTTTTGAACTATCCTATATAAATTTCCTTTTATTTGTCCATTTTAAATTTTTCAACATTTATGGTTGAAACTAGGAATCAGAAGAAAGTTCGAGGGGAGGATTTACTGAACAAGAGTGACAATATGAGCGATCCGGTGGCCTCCACGTCCGCGGTCGCTCCGACTTCCAATATTCGGTCTAACGGCTCCCAAAGTTCCAGGTCATCCCATTCCTCTGCGACAATTCGTGCTCAGAAACTTGCACTGCAGGCAGCACATTTACGAAAAGTCGCCGAAGTGGAACGAGAACGAGCAGCAGCTGCAGCAGCGACGGCCGCGGCTGATACCGAACGAAAAGCTGCTGATTTAGAACTGGAAGCACAGTTGGCCGCTTTAGAAGCAGAAAGTTGTGGGAGCAGAAGAAGCTCTCGGTCCCGATCTTCTATTAATAACTGGTTAGCTACAGTAAATAATAATCCTCATAGAGACGTTACGTTAGAACCTACTACTTTAGGTTCCAACGCGTTTGACAAACGTCAGGATCTAGAATGTTCACCAAAATTAAATGATTGTGGTGGGAGAAGCTCGTCAAAGCCATATCCATCTGCTACCACAGCTAACATTCTAAACCCTACTAGTAGCTTACAACAATATAGTGAAGAAAAGAGACAACAACCCACTGATATATCTTTATTAGCACAGGCAATTACATCACTCGCTAGCGGTGCTACTTCAAAGCCAAGGGTTAGTGACGGACGTCTGCCTGTCTTCGATGGCAAGCCACTGGATTGGCTGGCCTTCAAGCGCGTCTTTGCTGACACTATGGCGGCATTTTCTCCATCCGAGAATTTAGCACGCATAGGTCTGGGTCTACGGGGAGCGGCACGTGAGGCGGTTTCCGTTCTTCTCGTATCAGCCCAAGATCCTGCTGAAGTGATGGAAGCTTTAGAATTAAGATTCGGTAGGTCTGAATTAATAGTTATGCAAGAGGTAGCTACTATCAAATCTTTACCTAAATTAAGTGCAGACTCTACTGATTTAAATAAATTTGCTTGTAAAGTACGTAATTGTGTCGAGATTGTGAAACTTCTAGATCACAAAAGTTATTTAGAATCGCCGGAAATCTATCAGAATATTTTAAGTAAACTTACGCCTTTGTTGCGAAGTAGGTGGGCAGATTTTGCCATGATTCATTTTTCAGATCGGGGAAAGGCTAAACTCGAGTTGTTAGCACAATTTTTAGCTCGAGAAGTTGATTTGCAGCTCAAATTTGGTCTCATTTCGGATCCCTCATTTCATTTGAGAAAGTTTGAAAAGTTACATGCAATCACATCTTCCGAAAATTTTGCTAATTCTCCAAAAGTCTCACACACCTTAGCACACGATAAACGCAAATCATCATCCCCAAATTTAGATACTAAACCGTGTTTGATGTGTAAACAAATACATTGTTTATCAAAATGTGACGATTTTAAGACACTGTCAGTAGCTGACAGGTGGGAGTTTGTAAAGTCAAATAAAATTTGCCATAAATGTTTCAAAAAAGGTTTACATAGTTACAAATATTGTAAATCCTCCAAAGAAATTTGCAATGTTTCCAATTGTAAATTTAGACATCACAAACTCTTACACGATCCTAACCTTTTAGTAGCTCATACATTAGACACTGAACCAGATTGCGATACAAATAACACTATGAGCTGTAATAATCAGGAAAATATTTCATGTGACATAGTTGCACATACAACTTTTGGGAATCATATTAACAATTTTAGACCTCTTTTAAAAATCGTAGCTGTTACTGTTTCAGGGCCATTAGGTAGCATTGATACATTTGCCCTACTTGATGATGGCTCAACAGCCACTTTCATCGATTCTGAGATATGTGAACAAATAGGAGTAACAGGGCCAGCAACTCAGGTTCGATTAGATTGTGTCAATGGTTTGGGCAAAGAGGTTAATATCCAATATGTCGACTTTACTATAAAAGGCCGTCACTGTTCCGATTCCTTTACAATTTATAAAGCCAGATCAATCAATGGTTTAGGGTTGTCAAAACAATCAATTTATTCTGAAAGTATTAAAAATTTACCTCATTTGTCGGATTTAGTCGATGTTCTTTGTTATGAACGCGGGGAACCTAAACTAATAATTGGTATCGATAACTGGCATTTGACGATATCAAAAGCAACTCGCAAGGGGAGTAGATCTCATCCAGTTGCGATTAATACTAATCTTGGTTGGGTCTTATTTGGTTTTGATTCTAGCAAGACCAGACCTTTAGACATGATAAATCACATAAATATTTCCACTAAATTTGATTTCGATTCCTTTGACTTTAGTAACGTAGATTCACTCATTCAAAATTATTATAAATTAGATTCTCTTGGAATAATAAAAAAGGAACGTCTTACTAAAGATGATTCCAAAGCTATTAGGATCCTCGAGGAGACTACCCGTCGTTTACCAGACGGCAAATTCGAAGTAGGTCTTCCTTGGAAGGACGATGATTTTAAGGTGCCAGATAGTTTTAGTCATGCTTTGTCTAGATTTAAGAGCCTAGAGAATAAAATGAAAAAAGATCCTAACTACGCAAAATTTTATAAATTAAATATTCAGGCCATTTTCGATAAAAAGTACGCAGAAGGTCCTGTCAAAATTCATTCTACTTGCAAAAAGTGTTGGTATTTACCACACTTCGGTGTTACCAACCCTAACAAACCCGGTAAACTTCGAATCGTTCATGACGCAGCAGCGAAGTCTAACGGTGTTAGTTTAAATTCAATGCTTTTGACTGGACCTGATCTCTTAAATTCTATTTTAGATATTTTATTTCGGTTTAGGGAAGGGAAAGTTGGACTCTCTGCTGACATAAGAGAAATGTTTCCCCAAATCAAAATTCGCGAGGCAGATAGGGATGCACAGCGTTTTATTTGGCGCAATTCACCTACCGAACCAATCCAAATTTTTAGAATGTCTTCCATGATTTTTGGTGCGGCCTCTAGTCCCTTTTCGGCTCAATATATAAAAAATAGAAATGCTCTAGAATTTCAAAACGAATTCCCTGAAGCGGTGGATGCCATCCTTAATAATCATTACATGGATGACTGCATAGTATCCACATCTTCAGCGGCTGAAGCAGCGCGTTTAGCTGCCGAAATTGTAGATATCCATAAAAACGCCAACTATGATATGCGGTCTTGGGTCTCAAATGACCCAAAAGCTCTATCTCTCTTGCCGAAAGAGTTATTATTAGATCCATCTTTAGCTAATGATAATGTAGATTTAGGAAAAGTAGCAAAGTCCGTTAGAACTTTAGGCTTAGTATGGCAGCCACCTGAAGACTGTCTAAGTTTTAATTTTAAAGGCTTTGTTGAGAAATCCATCTCCAATCATTTCACTAAACGTGAAGCTCTTTCTCTCATGATGTCGGTATATGACCCTTTGGGTTTACTCGCACCTCTTATCGTGAGAGCAAGAATTTTATTTCAAAACATTTGGCGAAAGACTGGCGATTGGGATCATCAACTCACACAAGAAGATACTTCTGCTTGGAGGGAATGGCATGCAGTTTGCCTTGAATCCATCTCTAATTTAAAAATTCCACGTCGGTATAACTTGAGTGAGTTTGATGTTTCTGAAAGACAGCTTCACATATTTTGTGACGCAAGCGAAACTGCTTATGCCTCTGTAGCGTATTGGCGTTTAATTCTTTCTAACGGTGGAATAAATGTCGTACTGATTGGCAGCAAAGTTCGAGTAGCTCCATTAAAACCAGCTTCTATTCCGCGTCTAGAACTACAGGGTGCTTTGGTTGCAGCTCGACTAGCTGACACAATTTGCAATGCTCACAAGTTAAAAGCCACTAAGCGGGTATTCTGGTGTGATTCCATGAACGTCATAGGATGGCTGCGCAATGACGCTCGTAATTTCAAACCTTTTGTCGCAAACCGGCTAGGTGAAATCTTGGAATTATCCAGTGTTGGGGAATGGCGATGGGTTCCCTCTGATTTAAATGTTGCGGATGATGCCACACGTCTGTCTAAAAAGACGCTAAACGGGGAGTCACGCTGGTTCACCGGTCCAAGCTTCTTATATTCAACAGATCAGTGGCCAACAGAACCTATTATTAATTTACCAGCTGTTGGCGAAGTCGAGTTGAAATCAAAGCACCGCCATACGTGTCATGCAATCACTGATGAACCACTGCATCCATTAGCTCCGGTATCAGCTGACCCACTCAGAATAAGTAGTTGGTTATGTCTAGTTCGTGCCACTGCATTAGCTCACTTATTTGCAAGCAAACTTTTAAATATTAGTAGGGTTGCACAAACTAATAATTTTGTTCCCACTGCCTTTAACAGCTTATCAGCGCTAGAACTCCAAAAGGCAGAGTCACATATTATATGGCAAAGCCAACTTGACTCATTTAAGACAGAGATAGCATGCCTTAAGAGAGGAACACCACTGCCTCGGGATAGTAGATTATTAAACCTGTCTCCCACAATCGGTAACGATCACTTACTTCGTTTATCTGGACGCATCGCCGCTGCCTCGGATATTAACACACCAACTAGGCATCCCATAATAATAGATGGTAAACACCCTGCCGTTCGACTTTTAGTTTTGCGTTACCATCAGAAAGCTGCACATGCCAACACGGAGACAGTTGTAAATGAACTGCGCCAATCCTATTGGATTATTCACCTCCGGGCTACAGTACGATCAGTCGCTAGCCATTGTATTTTTTGTAGACAACGGAAAGCTATGCCATATAACCCACCCATGGGCCCCCTTCCAGCTGCGAGGTTAGCGCACGGCGAGAGACCTTTCACGTACACCGGATTGGACTACTTCGGCCCTGTCCAAGTCACCGTCGGCCGCAGACGAGAAAAGCGCTATGTAGCTCTTTACACTTGCTTAGTTACAAGGGCTGTCCATCTGGAGGTTGTTCACTCTCTCTCCACTGATGCGGCCATGATGAGTTTGAGGAGATTTATTGCACGCCGGGGTTGTCCACGCCAGATGTACTCCGATAATGGGACTGCGTTCGTCGGACTCAACAGGGAGCTAAAAAAGTTGTACGGAGAGCAAATTTCAACATTCGCAGCGAATGAGATGATCCAATGGAAGTTCATACCTCCCGCAGCACCATTCATGGGCGGCGCTTGGGAGCGGTTGGTGCGTAGTATTAAGACTGCACTCAAGATTACTCTCAGGGAAAAGGCACCCAGTGATGAGGTCTTAGCTACCCTACTTTTGGAGGCGGAGGCGCTGGTGAACAGTAGACCCCTGACACACGTATCTCCTGATCCAGACTACCCAGAGGCCTTGACTCCCTTCCATTTCCTAATTGGGACTTCTTCAGGGAGAAACGTGCCCACCGAGTTGGATGACAGTAGCCTCTGCGGCAGGATATGTTGGAGGAAAGCTGCCAGAATGGCTGATCAGTTTTGGCAGCGATGGTTGCGTGAATACTTACCGCTTCTTAATGCGACCAGAGGCGTCGGACAACGACCTGAGATTTCAGTGGGAGACATGGTTTTGATAGCAGACGGCAATCTTCCAAGAGGCATGTGGCCAAAAGGCAGGATTACAAAGATTTACCATGGGAAGGATGGTATTGCTAGAGTGGCTGACGTGACCACCTTGGCTGGTCAATTGAAGAGGCCTCTAAAGAAGCTAGTACCTCTCAATTAAAAAAAAAATGGAAGCATGTGCCTAATCGGCTCTCTTTTGTACTCATTTATTACCTTTTTATTATTATTTTCGACTTGTAAATATGACGTGAAAAAAATATAGTTAGTTGTCACTGAATTCTCCCTTCGGAACCTGTTTTATTCTTTAATTCCTCTTTTTCTCCCTCTTTTAATTGCTATCGATAACAGTCATATTCAGTGAAAGGGGCAGTTTACTAACGGATCCAGACGGCGAACCCTAGTCGTGCACGAAACAACTAATATATAGATGTGGTAGTGATTTTGTGGTTAACTAATCACCAGCAAAAACCGTTTTTCTTTTTCAGGGCAAGCCGTGGTTGGCGGGGTCTTCTGGGCTAGTGGACCCTTTGTGGTCGAAGATTGTGGTTCACATGTAGTTCTGATTCTTGTCGCCTTTGGTGGTTTCAAGGGGGGAAGCACAGAAACGATTACACAATGTTTAAACTCTTCGTTGGAGTCCCCACTTAAGACATGGTTCTTGTGGCGTATGCGGCAGGCTTATGTCTTTGACGGGGGACTGAGCGTAGTCACGTTGAAATTAACTTTTTGTTTTTTAAAATCAATTAATTGTATGCATTTGAATATTAAGAAGTCTGGTGTCGTTAGTTCCAAGTGCACAAATTTTTACCACCTTTTATTCTAGCTACTAATCAGTTTTATATTTACAGCCTTGGCGTTTTGTGATGTAGTTACTATATTTTGTAATGTATACTATTACATAAAATCATACAAAATATTCTGATACCAAAAAATATTAAGTACTATTTTATATAAATTAAAAAGATCATTTATTCCAAACGTGTGTAAAGTATTCATAAAATTTAAGATAAAGAAAATGACCAAATTTCACTAATTTATTTATACTCTAACAATATTATATACCAGGAAAGTATAAACGATTCAGAATAATTATTCTACGAGCCAACAGGTGAAATGGTAGAAAAAAGTTTTAAATACAAGTCAAGGTACTACTAACCTTGCTCTTAACGATCGCAATAAACAACGCTTAACAACATTAGCATCTGTGGTAGCACTAATTCGTTCAGCGCTTCGAATAAACCTGAGCTCAAAGTATTACCCAGCCAATTACTATGCAAAAACATTCGCACAAAGAGGCGGCTAGTTTTGCGCAAACTCCTTGGAAGTTACTGAAAACTGTAGATGCAACTTCGATATGAAATTTCAATGAGACTTTTTAAGGTAATCCGATTTCCTTGAGACATCCTTTCCAAAGTTCTGCCAGTCCGATATTAATTCTTCTTTGAAAAATGAATTAAGCACGCTGATATATTGTTGCATAGAAACAGTTTTATTTGAATTCAACTTTTAGTTTTCTAACTTCATATCACCGCATTCATCACACATCAAAGTCAAAATCAAAATACATTTATACAGTCTAGGTACATTACATACTCTTATGAATGTTTGAAGAAGATTGAAGAATATGATTATAATACTTAAATTTAATTAGCTTAATATTAGTAATTATAGTTAAAATTATACCATTTCAAAACTTCTAGCTAATTATATTATACTTAGCGGTCACTTAAATTTTGACACAAAATTATTTTTACATGTAATCCACCTGGATTATATGTAAAAATAAATTTGTTAAACTACCTTTGCTTGTTACTTAATTTTCAATATATTAAATAACGCATTTAATTAAATTTAAATTTAACACCAGTACAAATCTTTAATTACCAGAAAATACATAATACCAAAGACGTCGTTTGAAGTTTCTAAGATGGGGACTTTAATTATATTTATTTTGTTAGCTTAACAAGAAAATTCTTGGCCTTCAGCTGAGAACCTGATGGTAAGTGAAGATAAGGCCGAAGATGGAAGTGAACTACATTCCGTATTCCTCGACCATAGAGAACTGGCTATATAATCCAACTGCCGGAACGCCACAATGCTGTTAACATTATTGTTATGGAGCCAGACTTAGTTAATTTGATGTTAGCTAGCCAGGCAAACTTAGAAAAAGCCCTACCACCAAGCCAAGCTGAACATTTCTGTCGCCTCCAGATCTGAAGTGCAAAAATCTACTCAATATTATATTTCACCACTAATTCACAACTTTAAATACAATACACCAACTTAAAATTATATTTGCCTTACTTTAACGCATCAGAATATGTCATTTAAAAGAAGGCAAAAGGAATTCGATTTTTAAAATTGAATTGGATTCGGGTACATCGTTTTAGTTTATGATAATATAAGCAGTATCGACATCAATTTTGTCGTGAAAGGCTGCGACAAGTTTTGACGATAATTGCGCTTAACAGTTCAACGCTTAACATATTCAGCTAACTAGTGCTCTAGTGCTTACAACCATGTGAGCACTAGAGCACTAGTTAGCTGAATACAGCACTGTTATTAAGTAATCAGAGACCGTTTAAATCTATTAGAGCTCCTGCGTTAAAAGTTTCTCGCTTCCCTTATTTGTTACTAGAGTAACGAGCAAACTAAGTTGTGTAAAATGTGAAGACTTTAATGATGTACCTTGTCAGCACATTATTTTTTAAGCCAGATAATTATTATTGTTTACATAAATTTTTGTTTTTATTAAGCTCAGCAAATGACTCGACACCACCTGATGATAAGCAGTAGAGGAGTCCATATGTGAAGATAGTGAAACATGCGACATACTGCCCTAGCCACCCTCACCTAGCCGGCCCAAGTGCTTTTTTCGCCCCTTTTAAAGCATCCATGTTGTATGAAGGAGAGAATACGTGTGCTGGCAAGCAATTCCACGATCTAGCTGTGCGACAGAGAAAGGAGTCACACAATTTCTTAGTGCGCAAGGAAGACGTGGCAACAGTGAAGGAGTGACTCCATAGACCAGCACACGTACTTCTAAGTAAGAAAGGAGAGGGAGGGATAAGGTCAAAGAGCTCTTCAGAGTACTCTCCATGGTACAAACGATAAAAGGCGCTATGTCACGCAATTACATAGGTTCTTGGGTGTTCGTTATCTCCACATCGCCTATAATACGCATAGCGCGACGCTACAATCTGTCCAGAGCATCAAGGAGCTACTGAGCGGAGCGAAGGAAATCTTTGTAATATTGTATTTTTAGTGTTAAATGTGAGTGTTATTTACTGAATGTGAAATGTGTAACTAAATTTACAATAAATTTACAAATTAGAACGGAAATAACCGATTTTCCTACGATTTGTTTCATCTATTCAATATCTGTCTTGAAATTCTAACTATAAAGTACCCGGAATAACTACTAATACTTATATATTTCCTTTTTAACGATTATTTTTATGATTTTATTATTTATAGTTGTCATAGATTTTTTTATTATATAAAATGTCCTAAGCATTCTGATTCTTATGATCAGACACAATAAAGACTTTTTATGCACGAATAGAAAGCGGTCATCTGCTACCCGTTGGTCCCGGGTCGAGGCCTCATTGTATAGGGTCATTAACACCCACCGACCCACATTAGGGCAACGACGTAAGCTAATGGCACATATAATTTGGAATACTACCCCCAGTTAGATGTAAACAAACAAAAATGAAAATACAACCACAACAGTTAGCTACATATGAGCAGGGCTTATATTAAATAATTTTGTTTTGAGTTAGATAACCAAATCCAAATGAAATGAGGTCAGCAGTTAATTCTGTAAAGATTATCTTACCAAATCAAGTTAAAATATTTAATTTATAAAATGAAAACATGAAAATCTTTAAAGACGAATTTAAAATCGATTAACACCTTTACAGAGCTCCTTTCTATTTTTTTCTCGAGGAGGAATCCCCTTTAGGGACCTAGGTATTCGAACGGGTTCGTAAGCGGGTAGCGGCGGGCGTGTGTTGAACTCACCCACTTATTAGAGCAGCAATGGGAATACCCATTAAAATTCCCCGGTAACTCCATTGCCCTTTACGAGCCGGACCTGGGTTCTGCCAAAGCAATTCACCAGGTAGCCCCTAGGCAGCCCAGCCTTACGGCCAGGCTTCACACTAATGAAGATTGCCCAGAGTTACTCGGGCAATCCCAGACGTGGCGGCTTGTTCAATACGTTCGTCTGAGCCATCCACGAAAATATAATTAAATACAATAGACTAGTACAGAACACAACAGAACTGAACACATATGTTTACATAAACTAATTCAAAAAGATACAAAGTATATAATTTACAATTTTGTACAAAATGTAACTAAAAAAATTAAGAAAGATAATCGAGATGTGATTATTAATTGCTGAGTTACAAAGCAAGTATTACGCAGACATTTAAGGTTATAGTTACCTGTAAATAACTCAAAGGCTACAATTACAGCTGTCAAAATAAGTAATACATTTTAGATTTCAGCAAATATGCATTGGCAAATTCATCTTCGTCTACAGCCTATAATACATCCCACTGTTGGGCACAGGCCTCAATACATGGTTGAAACACAGGAGTTTGGGCCATAACATCACCATGCTCGCCCAATGCGGCTTGGTGTGTGAAATCGGTTGCCATAACAACCAGGACTATCGTTCCCTCCGAAGCACGAAAGAGCTAGAGAAGAGAGAGAGGAGAGAGAGAAATTGACCCATCCAGAGAAAAACCATGGCTAAGGTTGTTTTGTTTTCGTCATCGAACTTTGAACCACAACGCTAACGATCTTAATTGTCAATTTACATGCCCTGATTTTTAATGTATTACCTTGGGACAGCAACCCCACCACGGTGGCCCAATTCTGTATAATTGGTTGGTGAAAATGGGACCTACGACGGTTTTAAGTAATTTTGCCAAGAAAATCACTGAGAACGTTTAGGGACGACTATAACTTAATTAAAGACCTCAAAATACACATTTTTATTTGATAAATGGGTAATATAACGGTTTTGCTATGAAAAAATATATCTATTGAAGAAAATTAATTGAAATTATTTTGTACTAAAAAAATACGTTTCTTCGGATGCTTAAACAATAGCTCTTTTTACACTAATTGAAAGAATGTGTTTTCATGCTAAAAAACTTTAAAACTAATTTATTTGATACTTTCCAGTATTTGATATTTCCATCATCATCATATCAATCGAGAGACGCCCACTGCTGGATGCACCATCCAGTAAGACCCCCGATCTTTACCTGATCCTCCGTCTGCCTTAATTAGATTAAGAGATCGTGTACTTCAGTTTCACACATTGGATGATAAACTCCATCAATTTGATGCCTTTCTACCGTTGGTAGGCTCGAAGGACCAGGTGAGAATAAATGAGAGCAATATCTTGTATCTGTATTCAATAATTGCAACATATACTTTCGGTTGTTAACATTAAATTCTTGAGCAATAATATATTTCAATTAATTTCGTTGGACTATAAATTTACAAACGTAGGTACGACAAATAAAGTTTAGCTATCTTCAATCGAACATTCCAATTACAAAACTCGCTCTGATTGAAACTACAAACGCAGATCTTAATTGGAAAACTGATTCTAGATAACAACGCTCGGGCAATAAATTTGTGAAACAATATCTGTATAATACCTGTCGCTTTTCAAAATCATAGCTGTTTTGTCTGTCAATAGGATCAAGATTGATCATACTTATTAAGATCACGAACTCCACAGTGCTTCGCTAAGAAAATTTAAGTTCTTGGTCCCAGTTGCTTCGGCAACTGTTTCAATCTACTAGATGCTACTGATCATGTAAGCATGTATTAATACGAGACTATATTAAAAATAACATTTGTGTATATAGCATGTGACACACAGTCATAGATTGAGTGAAAGAGTACTTTTTAAAATATAAGCCCACCATTGCTCCTTATTGTAATTTTTAATAGCAAGCAAGGTAGAGGTGGCTAAGGCAGTATGCGGCACGCTACACTACCTATCTTCACATATGTACTCCTCTACTTATCATCAGGTGGTATCGAGTCATTTGCTGAACTTTTGTAAAAAAAAAGGTAGCCAGTTCCTCTGTAGTTGAGAATTTATGTTTATAAATATTTTTACAAATGCAATAAAAATATAATAATGTTATTCGTTACTAAATGGCTCTTAAGCTACATCGATTTAAATATTACCGTGTTTAATGACTAAGGCACGTCGCACGCCTTGGATACCGATCGTATTCTCTATTTTGCCATCTTAGTTCGCTTTACAATTTGCCTCTAACCCTAGACCATTGTGTTCTTCACTTCACTGCATAGAAGTGGCAATAGTGATGTCACTCAATGATATCGGCAGATTTACATCATTTGATATTCCTTTTTTCTGTAACAGCAGGTTCTTTTTACTGTTCCATATTTTATTTGAGTGATTGTATAAAATACATGATATCGTTCATGATATCGGTAGTTTATACATTCACTCCTCTCAGTTATTTCAATATACTCTCTTCATACCCGTTTCTCCATTACAGTGGCTCCTTCTTTTCTTATAATATTTGATAATTATCAAACATTTGCAGTCATGTCCTTTATCGTCAAATTCTAATCGTCTCTCCTTGTATGGTACTCTGCACTGTTTTTATCTATTTTAAAATAGGCTAAATAACGCCCAAACTTCATTGGGTCTAGTAAACACTAGTGAAACCAAGCACGTTTTAGTTCGAATAATGTTTTAAATAAACTTTACTCAGTTCTTTCGATATCGACAAGAATAATTCGCATCATTACTCGCTTTCCAGACGACACCTTAATGGCGCGCCACTTCGCTCATTTTCTACTGCGGCCGCGTTATTTTATCTTCATGTCAAGAGTTCAGCCATTGTAGTTTTTATTTTTATTTTACTGACACTATTTACTATGCTAAATTTATGATTCTGACAAAGTTAAAGTTACTTTTGACCGTCTCTGTGGTCTAATGGCTGAGACCTTCAAATTTGGAGGTCCTGGGTTATATTCCCAGTGGGGGCAGAAACTTTTTGCTTTGTTTAGTTGGTGGGCTTTTTATATGTTCGCCTGGCTAGCTACAACAATAGCCTTACCTAAGAGTACAGTCATAACAATAATGTTAACAGCATTGTTGTATTTCGGCAGTTGAACCATGTTTCTGAGAATCTAAGAATCTTGTCGAGTTCAATGCTAAGAAAACGCAGGTATGCGCGTTTACAGGCAAAAAAGCGCCATCCCTTCCCCTTGTCTTCGGGGCACCACTCTGTGCTACAGAGCAGTAACACCTTGCTCGGCATGGAGCTACGATGTGATCAAAACTCCAGGTGTTACATCGAGACTTTTATTAAGACCGCCTCGTGGAAACTCGAAGTCCCGAACAAGGTATGAAAGTATTTCTCACCAGACCAGTTATGCCTCTTGCGTGGAATATTGCTAGCAAGGTACAGATGGCTAAAGCAGTATGTGGCACGCTGCACTACCTATCTTCAAATATGTTCTCTCTACTGCTTATCATTAAGTGGTGTCGAGTCATTGTAAAAAAAAAGGTAGCCAGTTTCTCTGTAGTCGAAGATTCTGTAGGCAAGGCAATCATTTCTATATCGCGGCCTTACCATCAAATGATCTGAAGGCCAAGAGTTACCCCGTTAAAAAAAGAGATAACATTGAATTTGGCTTTCAGGCTTCTTGAATCAAGACTTGACTCGCTCCTTTACTTATATTTCAAGAAAAATAAAGCTATTTCGAATATAAAAATACCATGTAGTGCCTATTGTTTTCTGTTATTCAGCGTCCCTCTGGGCGACAGATCTGCACTTCGAGCTACAGGCTACTCTGCCAGGTGACCCGGATTCGAGTCTTGTTATTGAAATAGTAAAAATTGTATTTCAATTAAGTGAAAACTAAAATGATAGCACGTCAATAAATTAATGCTAAATTTATAAATAAAAAGTTCAATTATAATAATGATAATTAATTAACCGAATGTAAAGTTAACTATTACTATAATACTAAACTACATAAAACACTACATACTGTATACTATATACAGTTTTCATGAATAAAATGAAAAACAATATATTAACGCGTGCTATTCAATAGTTCTATAAATTTAATTCTAAACTTGTATATACTATATATTTTATATATTTTTGTATGAGTGTGTCTTGTATAAAAAATAAAGTAAAAATAACAGCCAAAAAATTAAAAACCTTTATTTATGCAAGCTAAAATACATCTTATTACTTAAAAGAATTTCGTCGGTCCTCTCGATATAGTGTTATTGAAGGTAAACCTTTTGTTTCTAAACCTCACTATGTGACTTTATCTACCTCCATTTTAATCCATTTTATAGCTCTTATTTTTGTGTGACGAATCTTGTATTTTTTTTACCTTCAGCATTCTTCTCTGTATTCCTCGATTGTAAGACGAGATTTTTCGCTTCGCTTTTCACGTAAATTTCTATGTTTGTCAGCTAAATGTCAAAAATGGTAAGATGCTAAAAACCATTGTCCTAGTTTTCAAATCTATTTGCATATTATTTTTCAAAATTTTCTTCAGCTCCATTAAGCATGGTGTGTTCTGAAGAGTTCTTTGACAACCATGGTCTCTTACCACCACACTGCTGGCCACCATCCTCACAAGTTGGAACTAAAGTGATCGTATACTATACGAATCGAGAGAAACTCTCGCGTACGCTCTGGATGTACAATAGCACGGAATTATAAAAATGGTAGTGAAAAACTTTACATAGTTGGAAACCCGCGTGTGATAGCCCTGATTATGCAAATTTCTATAGGCTAACAGGTTTCCAAAAGGTATTCCATGTCCTTGATTGCCACCTTAGCGACATAAAACTGTATATTCCTTTATTAAATAAAATAAACGCTGATCATTAATTTTATTTATAGAACAAAAAGACGAGTCAAATTACACCTTCTGTAATTACCGAATCTCCAATCAAGTATGATCTTATTACTGGTCGGGTACTGTTCCGTTTCCCCTCGTTAAATTGGCAAAGGCGTTTTAAGGGTAATTTTTTCGGGCAATTAAAGTAAATATATACGTGCGAAGCTCTGATGGTTAAAAGATTTCCTGCTTTGATTTATAGGTTCATTATTTTGAGTGAGATGAAATTTACTCATACTTGGATCTGATTGGTCAAGGTTAGTTTTTGAATTAGGAAGATTTGCTATTGGTTAGTCTCTAGAATAAACGAACTTTAAATCAATGAGATTTTGACCCACTAGATTCTAGTTAGGCAGATTCAGTGATCATCAAATAATCAATAAAATACATCCCACTGTTAGATACAAGCCTTTCTAGATGGGAGGAATATGAAGAGTTTGGGTTATAACTCCACGCTCGTCTCAATGTGGCTTGGTGGGTGAAAACGGTTACAGTGACAACCAAGCAAACCAAACAACAAGCAGTAGCCTTAACAACTCGGAGAAACGGCTAAATGGCAGATTTAGTATTTTGATTAGATTTTTCTCCCCCATTTGATATTTAAAATGCCTATCAAGTTCGCTGGTTTCTCGACCCTCATTAAAATGACTTAAACAAAACAATAATACAGCTTAATGATATGCTTCTGACAAAAAGAAAAAAATATTCATGTAATGTTTCGGATCTTTTTTATCCACTCTACATAGAAAAGTTTTTCTTATAATATCTGTTTGGACCTCATCAATCAAGTCATCTTGACTTTTATTTTACTTTCTTATTCATAAAGTCTCAAGTTTGCCCGTCAGAAGTTTGTTTATTCATTGGTTAGATGCTACGATATATACAAATTCAAAACTAAATTTTTCATCAAACTGTAATTACTGGGTCCAATTTAGCAGGCAGATTCTAAGTCTAGATTTAAGTTTAAAATATCGCTTTATTTAAACAGACTCAAATATTAAGTTGTTTGAATCATCCAAATTTAGCCTACCTTTGAAGAAGAAGCAACTCAAGAAACTGTTGAGGTTTTAAATATTCGTAATGACATTTATAAATTGGTTATGCTATTACATGTTATTTTTCTTATTCCGAAATGAATTTTGATCTTCTCAGTCTATCGACGACTCGAGGGAAGAAAGAACATACCTTGGTAGAGGAGGCCAGTCGGCCGATGGTCAGGACGACAGAGAAAGGAATCGGCGGCAATTATTAATAATACAATATGATGAATATTGTAGTACGCTTCTTACACAATTTCACTTTTTTATTTTAATTGTTGATTTTAATAAATGTACAAGTAAATTTTTAACGGTTTATTGTAAGCAGACTTATAGAATGTCCCTAATGGCATGCTTTTTATATAAAATGCTCAGTAAATAACTCATTCACACCACACTCATACCACCTTATGATAAGCAGTAGAGTAAATATATGAAGATAGCTAGTGCAGCATGCGAGATGCATGTGCTATCACATCCGTCATTTTTTGAATAGAATCAGGCCTCTTTTAATTTATTTTATTGATTTACTTAATTATTTTAAAAAATATTAAATTATTTTATCGCACGCAATGTCTAAAATCACAAAAGAATAATTTTGACAAGTTGACTGTTTTTTATCTGAAATATGTCATATCTTCAAAATTACAGTTATTTGCTAGATGTTTGAAAAATCGGGCCTTAATCAGTAAAATACAGACACAATTGCTTACTGGCTCGAAGTTCCTGGAGGTTTCACTATTTTAGTATATTGGGCCGAAACAATATAGAAGTTCCTTATATTATTAATTTACTTTGTAGCTAGCATTCGAAGGTTTTTAAAAATTAGTATAGCTTATTTCTTTCTCTAAATCTATCACTGCTTAAAAGATTGCTTCATTCAGCTTAAGTTAATCACCATTTTGTCTTCTACCATTCTCGGCTTTAACAATAAGATATTTCTTTAGGCTTAAGGATTAATTTTGCAAATGAGACCTTAGCCTCATGAATATGCAAACGTTTTATTTTTCTTACGCCCGAGTGCTCCTTTTGAAAACGAACTGGACAGTTTTTAAAAATGAAAATTTGTCGTTGTAATTTATGAGTAGATAGTAGGTGTACATTCTGAAATAAGAATATGAAAACGATAACAACAAAATTGGCAACAATGGCCAATTTTTTTGTTAAGCAACACTTTTTGTTGTCTTCCTGATGTCAATACTTTATCTAATTGTTAAGTCTATGGTAAAAGAAAATGCCATAGATATTGATTGAACTAAGATATGTTATACCATTATGTCACAGAGTATCACCGCTAAAGGAGCGGGCTGAGGGGATGCGTTTCCTTTGCCTTATAATTAGACTGAACCAATGTTAAGCGACCAACGTTTTAATGCTCTAATGTCCGAGTTCTTCGTGTGTTCAGTTATTGTTATTGATTTTCATGAACAGGCCATCACCAAGCCTAATTATTTAAAGCAATGTATCACGTATGAACATGTTGCTCAAGATTTCATTTTATTTATTCAAAAAAACTTTGTCTTGTATGGTTTAAAATATCTTTGGGTCCATACTAAATGAATCAATAACCACAACACGACTTAACTTAATAGTACCTCTGAGCAAAGACACATAAAATAATTCCATTTCGCAGATTGCTGTAGAACTCGAGTCCCAAGCAGTGAATAACAACCACCATTCGTCAAACAAATCGAGTGGACTAAGAAGCTGAGAGTACCACTCCGTACAAACTACAAAAATGTATAACACTTCAATTGGAATGCGAATTTGAGTCTTAGAACCAGTCTATAAGGACTTGACAGTTTCGAATTGTGAAGACGTGATGCGGGTTGTTAAGGGATCACTCACAATCAACGTGGTTGAACCGGCTTTGTTCCACAAATTGGATTTGTAAACAAAAATTGAACATTTATGGGAATTAGCTTGTATTGAACTTTCATTCGGTGTTGTTATTTCCAACGCACATCAAGGGGTATTTTTAATCCTTTTTAATATTATATTTACTGAATTTTAACTTGCATTAATTAGGTATATTTGCACGTAATGTCTGTCCTATCATTGCCTACTTATACTTATTGCTACTAATTAAATTTGAAGGAGAAGAGAATAATAATATATAATGATATTACTCTCACTATTATCTTTCCCAAATCAATCATAATTATAAGCATGTGTTATGGATAGCCACGTCCCTTAATCAATCAGATCGTTCCAATTAGAAAATCAAGTTCACAGTGATCAGTCGCCACAACGGTTTTTTTCCTGTGCTTTGTGTGTAACTGAATTAAATTAAATTAAATGAATACCTTACCTATTCCTAAAAATAAAAGTGGAGAAAGAAGAATAATTTATAAAGTTTTTAAGAAATTTAATAGTCATATTTAAATCACACTGATTTAAATATGACTATGGACATTACTGTATGCAGCGTGTCCGAGAAAACAGTCTATAATATTCTGATAGGACAAAAAGACTATCAAAATCTCCAGTAAATAAAGACCTCGTATTTCAATGATTGCCAAATTCAATGAATTAGTCAAATGTAAGGAGTAAAGTACATTCAATAAAACCAGTAGATGCTGATCTATCGAAGAATGCTACGATCACGTGATAAAAAATAAAAAACTATCTGGAATTAAGATGACGTCATAGAACTTGCCAAAGAAAATCCTTTTATAATAAATCCTAACGATTGGTATCGTTGGCTCGCTACTTTTGGTGAAGATTTTCCAAAATACTTTGTACGTCTCCTTATGTATTACATAATAAAACGGGTAGAATAAAACAGAAATAATTATATTTTTTTTTTTTATTTAAAGTTTCAGAAAGCAATGGTGACAAGGAAAATAGAAAATGTTTGCTATTTCAGGATCTATCCCTAACTTTCGTTAACAAAGTTTCGAGTTCGTCATTAGCCGATTTATTTATATACGTAAGTAGACGCGACGGGTCGAAACTTTGTTTCCAGTAGATATACCTTCTGGAATTATAAATAACAAGTGATCAATTAAGAATGAAAGAGACGAGAGACTTTGATTCTTGACGCATTTTGCTTCTAACAAGATCAATTTTCTGATAACATTTGGAATTTATTTTGCTAAAATGTTATAATGTATGAAATACACATATATGAAATATCATCTTGTACAGCCCATTTACGTACCCTTTGCTGTGTACATGCTTCGCCATATAGGAGAAATATTTGAGGAGTTTGGAGTATAACATCACCACACTGGCCCCATGCGGATTGGTGGGTGAAAGCTGTTGCCCAGAAACCAGAGCTTTCGACCACTTCGCCAACGAGCTGAGTCGACATACTTAAAAGGTTTTTATTTGTATGTGACTCCTAAATCTATTGTTGTTTAAACAGTTATTAGCCTATCAAATTGAATAGAAATTTAGCAAGCTATTACTCTAGGGTACAGCAAATTTATGAAGACACGATAAATACATACCGTCTTTCACGGTAGATTTATTTTAATGGAAATGAGGTGATAATTAGAAAAAACTCTGTTTAATTTACTTCCAAAAGAAATAAATATATAATTAAGCAGATTCTTGGAATACTGACAAACTTCGCCAGCGCGAAATGTTGAAACTTGGCGACTTATAGACAGGAACTTGGAAGTAAATATTTTATATACAGAAAATAATTAATGTCACCAATTATTGATTTCCGTATTTGAAATTCATTCTATCCCCTTCATATTTAATTGGTAGAAAAAGATAGACTTACTCTTATATTCGTTTAGGAGAATGGCGTAAAGTATTCTTAGGTTAGTTGCTAGAAGATGGTTATGATTAATTAAGTATATCTTACACATTCTTTAAAATAATAATTATAGTACAAATGGTATTCATATAGAAACAGTTAAATTATTTCGAGTTAAGACGGCTTTAATGACAACGTAATAAGGCAGAAGAAGACTGTAGTCTATAAATACGTGGTCATAATTATGTTTGCCTTTCATTAAACAGAGACAAGGAAATGTACTCGATAAGGATGGAGAACATAAAAACTTTGGGAAATTTCACAATAATGATCAAAGTTGAGGATAACCCGGTTTTCTACGCAGGGTAAAGGCGCTTTTAAATGGGTTAATATCATTTAAAATTAATTTTTCTTTAGCTTCAAATTGAAAAGAACTTCATAAAGGATTAAAAAGCAGTGCTGGCAAAATGGCCCATCACAGCCACAGCGTAAGTTGCATTAACAGCACATGTATTTCCTCTTTCATATAACATGAGCAATTTCGAAAGAAGCTTTACAAATGTCCGCATGTTGCACAAGAACATGTCGAGTTACTTACCAGATGTAAATCCAAAAAGCACGAAGTACACAAATAATGACTGAAATATATTTTGTCTTTTGAATATTTTAAATTACATAATTAATCTTGTAACAATATATTTGTAGCCATTTTATGCCATGTCCATCATGAAATATAGCAACACTTGCCAATACAACATCACTAGTTAAATATGAAGCATGTATCAAATACGACTAACGCGTTTGATTGAGTATTGAGATAACATTAAAATAACAATTGAATTGACAGCATTATTTATGATTAACACAGGCTTTTATAAAATATACGAATGATGTGGAGTTACAGAAAACTGAATGTTAAATAATTAAGTCGCTGGTTTCATTTTCAACGTACAGCAGTGGATGTGTGTGTTAATTAACTGATCAAATTCACTGTCACGTAATGTTTTGTTAGCCTATTTTAGAATGGGGTAAATAGGATTAAAAATATAACAATAAATGCAGTGATTTTTGGGTACAAACATGTAAGGTTGATTTTATTTCATACGTTTAAATACATGTTTTATTAAAAAAAAAAAAGTATTAATGTGAATCAGTATTATAAAAAAAAATATAGATGTTTTGACTTTTACGGAATTGTCTATGTTATACTAATAAATTTTAATTACCTTAATATTACATCAATACAAATCTGGAAAATAGCTATTAATAATTATTTGCAATAATATTTAATAATATTTGATATTTAATCGTATAATCACTTTCAAATGTTTAAACAATAGTATACTGACTTTACACTTGGTAACCTAAATAAAGAAAAGTATGATGGCGGGAATCATTGGGTGACTTGGGGCATTCTGTGACGAGCCTTCGAGACGGACAGTTGGTTGTTAATAGAAACTAAGAGTGTGGTTAAATAAACAAAGTGTTATTCAAGGAGTGTTTCAGTTATTTGTAGCAGGCATCCTTACAGTTCAGAAGTGGGATATCACCACTGCATCGCGTAAGTACACGCCCTCATTTTCTATACATTTTTTTAATAGCCAAAGTACAGTTACAAAATAGAATACTTTTAATAGTATGATTTTAAGAAAAGGTATATAAATACTTTATAATTTTTCCTCAAATTAAAGCATTTTAGTCCCTATGTTGTTGGCAAAATATTAACTTACTAAGTCATAATAAATTCAAGCCAACACCTCAAGATATTGTCTCCATTGGCGCTCACAATTACTAGCAGAGCTATCTAATCATCAGTCAATTTATATCCTGCTGCTGAGCACGCCTTTCCTATATAGGAGACACGCATTAGAGATTCTGTTCATAGCACCACGCTTGCCAATGTAGATTAGTGCGTGAAGACGGGTGTCGTAACAACAGGTACCAACAGCTTAGCGTGCCCTCCGAAAATCGGAGGCTCCAGAGAAAACACATTTTGATTGACCCATCCTGTTACTAACCATTGTAAAATTTGCTTTGTTTTTTTTTTCTTCTCTCTTTTTATTCTTTTTTTTAATTTTGTTTTGACCAAAACCAGAGCCCTAAAATCACTACGCTGACGTGCTCTTCCCTCGTATAGGTACCCCATGATTATTATATTCCTTTTTGAACTGAATATCTTAATAAAATCTCAAGTTACCTACTTTATTGACAAAAAGCATGTAAATTGGCACTATTTACTATTGTATACATAGGTAGCCCAATAGTTATAGGTATCCTAAAGGGGACAAAATTTTATCCTTTTTGACGTAAGTCTCACCGTTTACGAGATATTTTAACTTTAATGTTTTGGGGTGAGTTTCAGATAATGGATGGAAAGACTAGTAACCTTGAGGAGGGCCACCGTGAACTGGCGACGCCAAACAGATACATATCAGGTCATGAGCAAAGCGCAGTAAGAATGAGCCGATCCCGTAGCCGTACCTCTGTGCATGCCCAATCTTTGGGCCGTGCTCGGGAACGCATCGATCGTACGAGACATACGCGCTCTCGTTCTCGATGTTGCAGTCGCACCAGCTATTGGAAAGATCGGGAACAGGAGCTTCAATATGAGCGTGAACGCGTCAAACGGTTAGAGCGTGATTTATACCAAGAACGCGAAGAAGAAAATCGCAGAAGACTTAGGGAACCACACAGCCAGCATGGCAGTCACTCTCATCAGAGCAGCAATGACATCAGAAGACACCGGGATCAGCGGCGATCAGCGACGCAGCATAAGGAGAGATGTTCTCCACAAAGGTCACGTAGTCCTATTTTTCATACTAAAGACCTTATAAATATTATCGAATCCTTTAAAAATAATTCGTCGTCTCAGCCATTAAGCGAAAGCGTGCACATAAATAAACGTTTAGACTACCAAAATATCCTACCAAGCTTTGACCCATCGACCAAAAATCAGCGTATTGATGTATGGCTAAAGAAAGTTAATGAGTGCGCTTCCGTTTATGGCTGGGATGAGAAGACCATCATACATTACGCAATGCAAAAATTGCAAGGACTGGCCAAAACATGGTACGAAAGCCTTAACACTATTTTGTTTTCATGGTCCGAATGGCAAGTCAAACTATCCAATGCATTTCCTTGTGAACATAATTATGGCCAGTCCTTGGAAGATATGCTGAAGCGACGAAGTAGGTTTAACGAACCAATTGAAGTTTATTTCTATGAAAAGCTGGCAATGTTAAATCAATGTGAGATTTGGGGTAAGCGATCTGTGGATTGTTTAATACACGGAATTAGCGACAAAACCATAAAAGCTAGTGCCTTGGCATTGAGATGTACCGAACCTGATCAATTACTTCAATTTTTATTGAGTAGTAGGGAAACAATTGTTAACCATTCAATGTTTAAAAATAAAAATTTGCATGCTAGTTTTTCTGATAATAATCAAAATAATAAGCCTATACTAAGAAATACTAGTGCTGGCTACTGTTTTAACTGCAAGGAAAAAGGGCACCTTTATCAGCAATGCCTAAAGCCCTTGTTAAAATGTAAGCGTTGTAATAAAATAGGGCATACCATAGAAACTTGCTTTGCAAAAGATAAAACTACGGTTATGAACACTATTCCGAAAACGATGTGCATATCTACCTCCAATCGGAATAGTAAATATTTTAAACAAGTTTATGTTAATAACGTACTTTTCGAAGCGTTCATAGATTTTGGTAGTGAGGTCACTTTGGTTAACCCTCGGAAGCCTACGTGGGTGACAAATGTCACCCGCTCAAGAAAAAAATTAAAAATTAAATTGCAGCAGCAAAAACTGTGCTGCCGATAATTCCAGTGACTCTTCTAATTGATGTGGTAGATGCTAATAAACAGATAGCAAAAGTTTGAAAAAGATATTTTTGTTTTTTAATTTAATTTTTAATTTTTTTCTTGAGCGGGTGACATTTGTCACCCACGTAGGCTTCGGAGGGTTAAGGAATCTCTTATTTCAGAATTGAAAATCTCTCATGACAATCAGCCAACAGTGATGGTAGGGTTCGGGAACGGTTTAGTTAATTCTTTAGGATCAATTACTTTAAACTTAAGCATAGATAGCGTTAGTGCTACAGTTCCATGTAGAGTAGTACAAAATCATTTGTTAGACAAACCAGTACTGATAGGTCAATCTTATTCTGAGCAGCCGCATATAGTGGTGTATAAAGATGCTACGAAACTTATATTTCAGGAACTTGATTCCATTGTATGTAGTAATAATACTAGTGATAATGAAGAACCCTTGATTAAAATCAGTGTTGCTGAGCATTGTGTAATATATGGATCAGCGAGTATTAAAGCTTTTACTGGTCTTAAATTTACTGGTAATATACTTGTAAGGACAAAGGTAGTTGGTAAACCAAACGAACAATTTATCGTTACAGGTGGCATATACCGTGTACTAAAGGGGGTCGCATTTGTTACAATCACTCCGTATTTTGCCTATTGTCTTCTTCAGAGGGGTTTAATCTTCTCTCGTGCTGAAAGGGTTGAAATCGTCAATCGCCTAGTGTCTGGTTCACCGATCAATTCAAACCTAGGTACGATAGATAAGGAGCAGGTTCGTTTAGGTGACTCAGTGACTGACCATTATAGAGATAAGCTATTTAATTTACTTGATCGTTATAGTCACTGTTTCGCATGTAACTTAGCAGATTTGGGCTGTACCAATGCAACAGAGATGTCAATTCAATTAAACAGCCAAAGTCCGGTCATATACAGGCCATATAGATTATCCCATTTTGAGCGAAATAAAGTACGTGGTATGATAGCAGACATGTTGGAAACAGGTATAATTAGGGAATCTGTATCGAACTACGCGAGTCCTATAATACTGGTGAAGAAGAAAGACGGTACATCAAGATTATGTGTAGATTACAGAATGTTGAATTCCATTACCATAAAAGAACGTTATCCGATGCCTATCATCGAGGATGAAATAGCAAGACTATCAGGGCAGGCATGGTTTATCACTCTTGATTTGATGTCCGGATACTATCAAGTGCCTATATCGGAGCAATCAAGACATTTAACAGCGTTTGTTACACCAGATGGCCAGTATGAATTTAACCGCATGCCATTTGGTCTGGCAAATGCACCTGCAGTCTTCCAGAGAATGATGAACCGTGTCTTAGGACATGCGCGATTTGGCAAGGCTACAGTTTATATTGATGATTTGCTAGTTTTTGGTAAAAGTCCTGACGAGTGTCTCGATAGTTTAGAGGAAATCTTACAATTACTTGATAGTGCTAATCTTAAATTGAATTTGTCCAAATGTAGCTTTCTTAAAAACAAAATTGATTATTTAGGATACGAAATCAGCGCAGAAGGGATGAGGCCGGGTGAGACGAAAATCCGATCGGTTATAGATTTTCCGCGGCCGGAGAATGTGCATGGCGTGCGCCAATTTTTGGGACTAGTCAGTTACTTCCGAAAATTCATTTATGGGTTTGCTCAGGTAGCGTCTGCTCTCACTAGGTTGTTGAAAAAGGATACTTTATGGGAATGGAAGGATGAACAAGAAAACTCTTTTAAGGCTCTAAAGGAAAGATTGGTTGTTAGGCCTGTACTAGCTATCTTTGATCCATTGGCGGAGACCGAACTCCATACAGACGCCAGTCGAATAGGTATTGGAGGTATACTTTTACAGCGATTGCAGGGTAGCGATCCTTTTAGACCAGTAGCATACTGCAGTCGTCAGACTACTCCCGAAGAGAAGAATTTTCACTCGTACGAGTTGGAAACCCTTGCGGTCGTACATGCACTGAAGAAGTTTAGAGTTTTCTTGCTAGGCAAAAATTTCAAAATTATTACGGACTGTAGTGCACTTAGATCAACATTTCAGAAGCGTGATTTAGTACCACGCATAGCACGTTGGTGGTTGGCGTTACAAGAGTTTGACTGTACGATAGAATATAGAGCAGGTTGTAAGATGTCCCATGTAGACGCTTTGTCTAGGAACCCAATTAGTGGTGGCGAAGACCAGATTTTAGACTCACTACCAGCCATTATGGCTATTAGTGACCAAGACTGGCTTCTTACTCTTCAATTGGGTGATTCAGAATTGAGTAGGATACGTGATATTTTAACTAGTAGGTTAGATGCTAAAGGGTTAGCCTATATAAAAGACAATTACGTCATACGTGACAACAAGTTATTTAGATATTTAGACTCTGACAAAATTAATACTCGTTGGGTTGTTCCAAAGGGTGCACGGTGGCAATTGTGCAAAATGAACCATGATGATATAGGTCACGTCGGCTTTGAAAAGACTCTTCATAGAATAAAAAACAACTATTGGTTCTCAAAAATGACACGTTTTGTTAAAAAGTACGTCAGTGCATGCATAGATTGTGCGTATGCCAAGAAAAGTGTAAACACGCGAGAAGGATTATTGCATCCGATAAATAAAATAGAAAAACCTTTTCACACTTTGCACATTGACCACCTTGGACCTTTTGTGAAGTCGAAGTTAGGAAATACACATATATTAGTTGCAGTAGATTCATTTACCAAATACGTATTTATAAAACCAGTTAGAAACACCAAAACACAAAATGTAATCAAGCCTTTGGAAAATATATTTGACACCTTTAGAACACCTGATAGACTTATAAGTGACAGAGGTAGTTGTTTCACTTCTCACGCTTTCCGAAAATTCTGCCTTGACAGAGGTATTAAGCACATACTGAATGCTGTAGCAAGCCCAAGGTCTAATGGTCAAGTAGAGCGCTACAACCGCACTATACTTGATGCCTTAACTGCACAAAATTTAAGACACGACGAGAAAGATTGGGACAACAAAATAGGCAAAATACAGTGGGGGTTGAATAACACTCTTCAAAAGACTATAGGTAGGACTCCTACAGAGGTAATGTTTGGCACGATGATGAATAGTGAAGTTAGTCCTATACTAAATGAGGTAACAGATGAATCCCGCGAAAAAGTTGATTTATCAATATTGCGTAGTCAAGTAAAAGAGAAGATAGATGAGGCACAAGCTAGTCAAAAGGAATATTATGATAGAGGTAGACAACCGGCTCGCATTTATGGCCAAGGTGATCTAGTTAAAATCACCAAAACAGTATTTCATAATAATGGAAAAAGCTCTAAACTCTTGCCGTCCTATGAAGGTCCATATCGGGTCGTAAAAGTTTTAGGCCATGACCGATACAAAGTAGCACCCATATCTGGGTTTGAAGGGATGAAAAGTAGACGTAAAACCACCGTTTCCATTGATCGAATTCGACCATGGATTCACGTGGCTGCCCTTGAGATTGACAACAGTGATTCTGATGTCGAAAGTGAAGGTGTAAACGATGATAGAGATGAGTTAGAATAAAATAATTTCTTTTTTTTATTTACAAAATATTTAATCGGAATAATTGTCATAACAGAAATAACTACAAATATTTTACTTATTAGTTAAGGTGGTGACACTATAACATCACAATATCACAGTTAGTTCGTTAAAACACTAGTTCGATTAAATGATATATGCTGTAAGACTATAATTAATTTGCTGTACACTTAATATAAAATTGTCAGAATGAAATACGTATTGTTTGCTTCGTATTATTTGTAATTGCAAATTTCCTCAAAGTGATTGTTTGAGGTAAATCACTAATGGCTCAAAGTGAATGTTTGAGAAAAATTTATAATTTTGTAAGCCCTCAAAGTGAATGTTTGAGGCTTATAAATAATTGTATGAGGCCACAAAGTGAATGTTTGAGGCTTATAAATAATTGTATGAGGCCACAAAGTGAATGTTTGGGGCTTATAAATAATTGTATGAGGCCACAAAGTGAATGTTTGAGGCTTATAAATAATTGTATGAGGCCACAAAGTGAATGTTTGGGGCTTATAAATAATTGTATGAGGCCACAAAGTGAATGTTTGGGGCTTATAAATAATTGTATGAGGCCACAAAGTGAATGTTTGGGGCTTATAAATAATTGTATGAGGCCACAAAGTGAATGTTTGGGGCTTATACACAGTGTTGTTAGACCTCAAAGTGAATGTTTGAGGTAGAAAATAGTAAATAAATGTTTATATCTGTGAGTTAATAAATAAATGAGCTATGTTAAAATCAAAGTACAAAATAAAGAATATTGGTACGTATATTTACAATAATAAAAGTACTATTATAAAAGTGTTATAAAAAAAAATATGTAAAAATTTAATTTTTATGATTGTTGTTTATGCATTATGATATTATGTAATGTTAATTATACTTATGGTAACCATATGCTCAAAACGAGAATGTCCCAATGGGCCAAGTGTAAGGTTTCACCTGATGCATGTATGGGGACCATACATGATATCAGGATGGTCGAGTGTAAGGTTGATTTTATTTCATACGTTTAAATACATGTTTTATTAAAAAAAAAAAAGTATTAATGTGAATCAGTATTATAAAAAAAAATATAGATGTTTTGACTTTTACGGAATTGTCTATGTTATACTAATAAATTTTAATTACCTTAATATTACATCAATACAAATCTGGAAAATAGCTATTAATAATTATTTGCAATAATATTTAATAATATTTGATATTTAATCGTATAATCACTTTCAAATGTTTAAACAATAGTATACTGACTTTACACTTGGTAACCTAAATAAAGAAAAGTATGATGGCGGGAATCATTGGGTGACTTGGGGCATTCTGTGACGAGCCTTCGAGACGGACAGTTGGTTGTTAATAGAAACTAAGAGTGTGGTTAAATAAACAAAGTGTTATTCAAGGAGTGTTTCAGTTATTTGTAGCAGGCATCCTTACAAACATAATTTTTGAGGTTACCAAAAAATTTTCTTTTTAGATTAATCACAATACTGTTGCTTCAAAATGGCCTTTCTTGCAAGATGCTTCGATGGTAAAGAAAAGTTTCTAAAAATACAAACACAAATTCATCCACATACACTTCATTATAAGTCATTGTGTAATAAATTATTTGTATATGACATGAGCTATTAATATGAACTCAGAAATCGTATTCTACCGTCCACATTACAGGCCTAACTTATTTTGGAGGTTAGGTTAATGAACTTAGCATAATCTGTTTCTGGAAAATAAATTTGAACCTTTCTTTCTTTTGTTTCTTTTCCATTCTCCATCCCTATGCTTCATCAGCTCCAGGATGAGGCTAAATGATTAATCATAATCATTTGAAATTAAAAAGTTATTCTCCAAATGAGTGGAACTTTTTTTATTGGTCATAGACCCGTTTTCAAGGTCACGTAAACAGGTACCACTGTGCTTACTTTTCAGTCATGAATCATTTCCCTGAGTTGCGGTGTGAAGAGAAACGTAGCAATTGTGATTACAGGATATGGGAGGCATTGACATCACTTGTCTCCAGAATGTTCAAGTATTTGTAAATAAACTGATTTCTTGATGGTAGGAGGTAGGTATAGGTAGGTGATGATTATCTACTCTGTGCCATTGATAAACTCTTATGTCAGAGAAGACAATAAAGTTCATCAACTATTTTCTTTCAAAAAGTTAGATAAAATGTATTGCCTTTACCAGTTAGAACACGGCTCAAAGTAACGCAAACCCCACGCCGGTCGTGATAATCTTTAATAAACGAGAACTCATAATTTTGAGCTGATTATTGTTAAAACTTTCATCACGGATTTGATGATTCTATTAAGCGTAATGTACCAACTTTGTTTTGGGTGTGATTTTTATTGAATATCTCTTAGTCAATAAAGAATAAGAGTCATATTTCTTTACTTAAAGTTTAATTACTAATTGTTTTTGTATAAGCCTTGTATAGTCTAACTTACAGTGTTTTGTCATGTTCGTTCATATACCTTTCCTTATTCTAAAAACAGATATAGAATATTATATCACTAAATAAGGCTTATTAAATTGTTGTTATTAAACCCTTACATGATTGTAATCTTTCTGTGAGTTTATCATGCATCCAATAATTACTGGTGCTGGGGAACAATTCTTCTAAAGCAATTTGCTATAATCTAAATCAAATTGTTACTTAAGTACGTTTTAATGTTCATCAATTATTGTAAATATTTAGCTTTTTTATTAAACATGTATATGTTTGTAATACTAATACATAATGACATAATTGATTTGTAAATAATTCGTCGAAGCAGTAGTAGGGTTAATTGGGAATATGCATACTAATGTTATTTTTAATTTAAAACAAATATTATTTTAAAATTAAAACTAACAATTTATTTAGTTCATATTTAAATACTATAACTGGGACAATTAGTAAATGTCCAGTTGATACCCAGTTATAGTTATGACTATTGCCTTTAATTATATTTATTTGTTTTTCTCATACATATTCCCTGTTGTGACGATTTAAAAGAGCTTAGTAAATGAGTCTATATAAATAAAGTTATTTTTGAAAAAAAAAATGCATGAACGATCTTAAAATAAAAATATACGAAACCCAATCATTGTAATTCGTAGTAGTTCTAGTCCTTACATTATTAAACTGGAAACATTTGTAAGTAAAAATAACATTTTTGTAGTGGCAACTTATTCTCTTCATAGGCCACCATTTACACGGCTCAGAGGTAAATTAACGTAACGTTATGTAATCGTAACTGTAATCCCAAGTTATTGTGACATTGTTCTAAGGTGTTAATTTACTTATGAGTCCGACTGTACATACTAAGAAAGCATTGATCTTAACGCTACGCATTCTCGTGATTTATAAGACTTTTCGAAAGCAGAAACAACATGAGTTCATTATGGAAGTTACGAACTCGCTGCCTCGTCTGTTTTCGAGATCAAACGAATATGCTCGCTTCTTCCTGCTACTTGCAGTTCGACCCTTTTATATATTAATGTGACTTGGTAACTACTTCAAGTACTAACAATTTGCGATGAAAACTTGAACTTTGTTTGATATTTTAAATGAGGATCGTTAATAAATTATCTTATACTTTTGTCATTGACTCGCGGGTTATATTGTGAATTCGAAGTTTCTCTTGTTACATTTGTATATGACGAATTTGTCTTCATTGTATCGCTACAAATTATTTTATTTTATTTGGAATAATAATCAGTTATATAATGCAAATTTCATAAATATCATAAAACTTATCGTTTTACTTATACTTATTGTATAACCAACAGTGTTATCCTCATCTTGCACTCTGAATAAGTCGAAACAGTAACGTATACTGACAAACTTCGCATAACTTCGTATATTATTAATTTTTAAATATGCACCAGTTAAAGTAACATAGTTTAATAGTTTAGTTATTAAATAATTTAGTTGATTCAGCCAAAATTCCGCTATGCTTTAACCAAGAATAAATATGAAATCAGTAATACCTACTCCTTCATTACAATCCGACCAGAAAAAGACTGATGATCGGAGACGCCATTTTGTATATTTGCCTCATTCCAAAGCGCATCACAAAAGATGAACGTAATAAGTCAGAAGTATATGGAATGTCCAACCATATAGATGCTTCTAAAAGTAATTTTGTTTAATTGTCTTATTTTTATTAGAACGATACTTTGCTTGGTTGCGTGATATGACTGGATACTCTAGCTGCTCTGAGGTTTCCCTCGACTACACCCTGCTTTTCCTTTTTACTTAAACAGCCACTACCTGCCAGCCAACATCTTCTCTAAGCCATCAGTATACCATATAGGAAGGAACTACCTACATTAACTTTGAGACGTGTGACCCTACAGTTTAAAGTTCTTTTTTTCGAACTCAGTCATCATCAACAGCTTATATACGTTCCTCTGGTAGGCATAGACATTGATAACGGAGAAAAAAAATGAGTTTGGCCACGATAGTCTATTGAGCGGAAGCAATTGCGATCCAATGGCTTAACATGACTTAAGAAGCACTTGGGAGTTCAAGATTTGGTTAAGAGTCATTAGTTTTCGTCATCAAAACCAAAGTTATCGGTTCACTACGCCAGCGAGCTTCCCAACCAATAAATAAAATGAACAGAGTGATCTTTTAAAAGGTACTTTTCATGGTTCATAGTGGATAAAAGCAAGCCTAACAGCGGACTAAACTTTAGGAGTCGTTAGCGCACTATTGCTTATCTAGTGGTAGCACGTCCCACTTCTTTGTTAGGCTTTTTTGGTGCCGTAATAGCTTTAATTATGCAGCGCTAACATCGCAAAATTGTTACTTATGGGAAGCAGGATTATAACCCTTTGCGCTAGCATGCTTTTGCTAGCTTTTAGGTCTCAAAAGATGAAGTTAAAAGGATATAATGACAGAAATTGATATTTAAATAACTCAAAACGCATTCTTTTATTCATAAAAAGTTTTGTTATATATAAAGTGTGCAAAAAGAAGTCTTACAAATGTCATAAGTTATAACGACAAATCGCCTTCTACAACCCTCCCTCTAAATCCAGGCTAGTGAAGACCTTATCTTCGCAAATATTAGTTTTGGTAATCTTTTGGTCATTATGCCTGCGATCTGGTCTTTAGCACAAATTCTCTGGATAAAGATAGCTCCCTAAAACACTCGTTCTCGGACATAAAAATGTCTGATACGAATATTTTTAGTTCGTTTTTGGAACTCTGGTTTATGTGCCAAACGTACTGCAGCTTCATTGGAGATTAGGCACCCTCTTAATCTTTGTCAAATTTTCGAAAATGTTTTTAAGCCTAAATCTCTGTAACTAAATCTCTGGCATCTTTGCTGGCTGCCAATAATTCGGCTTTAGTTGTCAATAGTGCTACTACAGTCTAAGGCTGGCTTAGTATATAGCGCCTACCTATCTATACACCAAATGCAAGTTTCAATTGAATTGTACCTTCTCATTGTTGTCGTCATTTGTCAAATTGTATGCAAACAACAGTAAGGCCTCTGTTGGAAACTATTTTTTATATGCACATGTCAGCTATATCAAATACGATTGAAACGTTTTTATATTGAATTTGATTGAAACTTATTGAACGTATGGTCACCCAATCATCGTGTGTGGGTGGCTCCCACGCACGCATTGCACAGGCCGGCATGTCTGGGATTGCCCAAGTAACTCTGGGCAATTTTCATTGGTGCGAAGCCCAGTTTATAAGACTGGGCTGGCTGGAGGTGACCTGGTGAAATGCTCCGCAGAACCCAGGTTACCCCCGCGAAGGGCAATGGAGTTACCGGGGAGTTTAGTGGGTATTCTCAGTGCCGCTCTATTGAGGTACTGAGTGAGCCCCACACACGCCCGTCGCTTAGCCAGTGGCGGGTAGGTCCGTAAATGGATTCCTCCTCGTAAAAAAATCACACCCAATCATAACACAAAACCTACAAACACACACAAGTAAGACATTATCTGAACGAGAGAAAATAATAAATATAGCCTATTAAAAAAACCCTCACTGATTGGACAAAGGATATTTTTAATGTTCTAAAGCCCGGATTAAAAAATCATTTGAATATTTATGGATTTTAAAGTAAAAAGCTAATTTGCAAGGTATTAATCCTGGCAAGATTAAAAGAAACCATTAAATTTGGATTACGGTCCCAGTTTAATGTTCGAGACAGGTTTTAAGGCGTGAAAAAGTTAATTTGATTTAACGCCTTTTATAGAAAATCTCACTTTCCAATTATGAGAAGATCAAAGTTTGCAATCACATAATATTACATTTCAATTATGAAAGCAAAAATTATTTTACTTACGCAACTGCGTCTGATTTTAGTCTAAAATACGAGTTTTTAACCTTAAAGAAAATCATGTCCAAACTCATTATTAAAATTTTACTTATATTTCATAATCCGTAAACTCCAAATCAGTAGCTTTACATTTCAATTTTATGCATAGGTTTTTCTACATAGGATAAATTAAGAGTTTGGATGAAACAACTAAAAATACTAAATATATATACATATACTAAATATATATACGAAGTATACTGAACCTATCTTTTCAAATCGAATACAATTATTTTATTCACCCACGAATAAAACATTCGATTAGAATCCTTAAAGCAACAAATCCATGTTAAAGTTAACAACCAATTGTACATAGCGAAAAAAGCCCATTCTAATCTTAGTAGTATAAGCGATTTAGTTCGACCTTGTTCGCAACAATAGCCTTTAGCTACACTCAGTGGCCCAGTTCCATTGATTAACACTAACTGATTACGATACAAAAGCTGCCTGTTCAATTCTGAATTCCTAATGAAGCATGTGATAATTGAAAGCGATAATATGAAACATTTTATCGCCACCGGGTTAAGCTATATAACTTAGACCTAGTTGGCATTTTGTGTTTTATCTGATTCATTTAATTAAAATTTTTAAAATGTGTAATCATCAAGACTAGGATATCTTATACATTTTGTGTCTTTTCATGTCCTATTCTATATGCTATTAGAGATCATAACCTATTATGGCTAAATATAGTTAAAATTTAAGAGCGTGTCTTCTAAATGTCATTCTATGAACTTACATAAACAAGACAGGTTTTGTTTCCAATCTCCAGTAAAGTACCTTACTACTTTCCGCGCATTTTTATAGACGCAATCAGTGTTTTATCGAAGGTAAGCTGATCGTTATTTACATTCCGTGTAATAAGGTGCCAGCAATTCCAAATGTGAGTTTGGAGTGTAAAGAAATGTGGAGACTACGTGCTTCCAGTCTTATAACGGCAGTGAGTACTTATGTACTGCGGCGAAGACTTTTCTCTCTCAAACTTAATTATTGATGAGCATTTTAATCTCTCTATTAATTCTTAAATCAAATACCCTTAGTACAATATCAAAAGAGTCAATAGAACTTTCTGACTCAAAGTAATTTCTTCCTATGGATTTTTATCAAAATCTTTGCTCAAGATAATTATCAGTTTCAAATATCCTTTACCGTTGCGAAGATAAATGAGAAGAGCTTCATAACTCTTACCCTGGACTTCCAAATCAGAAGTAGGTGATCTCACACACTAACACAGGGATTGTTAACCTTGTACAAAATTACTACTAAGCCATAACACTTTTCTATACCATCATCCAGTGTATGCAAGCCTTAAGCATGACTGGCCACAAACTTTAATTCCCCCAAGACTCGATCTGTTACCGTGACTGGTAGAACTACCCGCAGTGTTTATACCTCTAAATGCTCTTGCTGATCACCGTTCCTGCATAATTTTTGCGTTATCTCCCAGGGTTAATATATGCGTTGTTTCTCAGGGGTTCCTTCACAAACTAGTGACAAGGTCATTTTGTCTTTTATATTTGATATAAATAAAATAAAATAGGGGCTACTTTTAGAAATTGGCTTATCAAGTGGCAATTCGATTCTGAAAATAACTAAAGGATAATTATTGCATAACACATCTTTACAATATCTCAGCTACTGGTCCTGTTCATCTTGACCACATCCATGTCAATATCCACAATTTTTAAGCATCTTTACTGCTTATTATTATTGCAGGTTCATATTTTAAATATTACTTTGTTGGGTTGAAAATATTGACTTAATAAAACGTATAAAGATGTAACATATAAAATTCAATTCAATTCAGACAGTTCAAAATGATCACTGTGAGAACACGCTAGAATAGTTGAAGTGAGTGCACTGGACGATTGTGTCGATGTTCTATTGTTCTTCGCTGCTATTAGGCCCTCTTTGGTTTTTAGTGATGGCGGTAAGCTATCGATATTCAAAATTGAAAAAAATGTGTTCATCCCTAAATTTACTACATCAACCACTGATGACAATTGCGCTTTTTTCGCATATAATTAGAAGAAACTAATATATTAAATAGAATTCCTTTACATCAAATATTATGGTAAAGTAAATATTATTAAATCTTTATTTCGATCGATAACATTCGCAGCCCCAGCACTATTAAAACTTATTTCAGCTAATATTTAAGCTTTGAACCTTGTAGAGTTAAAGTTGTCTAAACTCTGCTACGGTTTAGTTTTCTACTATATTGAAAGGTGTTAGGAACGCGTTTAGAAAGATAATGTTAACTCCTTATATCTTGAAGTACATGTCATGAATGGCGAAAAATCGCTATTACAATAAAATTTTACATAAAATTCTTTAGTTCATAAACTAGACTTAAAATGGATACTTTTATCAAGCTCAGAGTATATTTCTCACGGCCACATAAAAGAAGTATGAGATATAATACAGTGTAATTAAAAATGTGTTCTCACTGGAGTAGCTTTGATATCGATTACAGAAATAAAGCAATTTCGAGGATGGTTTCGAATGAATCAACATAACGTAATCTGATGCTTTTCAGTTCTTTAAAAAGTACATTTAGAATCATTTTTATAACTTAAATAAGAATTAAAATTATTTATGTAACTTAAAATCTTTGAATTAGTATACCTAAAACTGAAGAGTAGGTTTGTATTTCGAACGACCTGGTTTCGGTTACTAAAAAAGCAGCACATGGTTGGTCTCTGGACTGGTCAATATTTTTTTTATCTCGAACTTCTTGCTTTAACCGCTTTTGTTAAGTGAATGCCACATTAATAGTGTAATGGCCAAAAGTTCCTGTAGAAAGACCTGTGCCTAGCTATGGAATATTTACTTTTATGTGTATTGGGTTATTGCTGAATTCTCTATCATCTACTAGAAAAGGAATCGTCTTTGGTTGACGATTTAATATGAAATCATTTTACATTATATTTTTCGAAGAACATTATTACAACCCAAAATTGAAATAAATCTTCCATGTTCACCAGCTCCAACTTATACTGTCCTATTAATGGGTAATTGCCGAAAAATTCGCCGTGGAATCGTTTCAGACTCGGCAGACAGTGTTCTAAAGAATAAGACATCAACAAGTACTCCTCCGACGCTTCTCCATAAGATCATTGATGCAGGTCACTCAAAGTTCTTATTAAATAAAGTTTAAAACCCAAGGTGTGTTATAAAGTCTTACAATATTTTCAAGACGGGCCAACGAAAACAATTTAAATTTCAAATATCATGGAGGCCTCAATTGGGATAAGAGGAAGCGATTGAAAGAGCGATTTGCGACTAGAAAAACGAACATTACCGCACCCTCAGTGCAAATTGCAATCAAATTGAAAATCGAACATCTTTTTTGACATCTATCAAAACAGCAGCGCTTCTGTTGTGCTGTATTAAAAACTACTTTTCAAATGATCACATTGAAATATAAGACGAACTTATTATGATATATTATAATAATAATAAAATAATTAATAATTCTGGACATATTATTACCTCGGCCAAATTATTAGTTTGTCTAATTCATTTAAATATCCTACAATATGACAAACCGATTTAAACTAAAAATTAGTTGAAGAAGTATTTATGCTTGCCAAGACCATATCAAACATACTTAGCGAAATCAAAATTAGGATGCGCGCATATTCGTAACCACCGAGATTATACGAAGTCAAAAACCAATAGGACATAAATTTGGTGGATGAACGTCAACTGTTAAACGGGCTGAAGAAGACGGAGAATATTCGTAAAAATATACCTACTATAGTTATCTTATCTTATCTTGATGTAGGGCCTGGATTACTCCCGGAGCACGTCGACCCAATGGGATCTTTTGTGCTTCCCCAATCCTAATGTCCACTGTCCTGGAATACCTTCAAGATGTACTTACTAAGTACACCCGAAGTCAGCAGCCTTATATCTTCAACGCTGGGGTAGCCTAGACCAAATAGACCCATTCTTTTCCCCGGCAAGAGCATCACAGTTACATAGGATGTGTTTCATTTGTTTACATACTTTAGTTACTTTGTATATGTATTATTTAATACACTTGATTCCGCCCGCGCATTCACTATGCCATAACAGTAATACAAGCTTTAGCATTAATTCAGGCAAAGAATACGAGAAGTGTGTAAATCAACCGCAGTCGCCACCTGATGTCAGGCTTTTATTAAAAAAGTTCTTGTTCCTCAAGAATTTAAGTCTGAATTGACCTTATTCGCCCACAAATTAATTTCCCGAATCCATATCGAAGTTAATCGTTAGAAGCATATTTTAATATTCTCCTGAGGTTTGTGGCTTTTGGAATGCTTTTGTTCTTCGCTTGCTTTGTTAGAATTCTACGTTTAAAATTTAAATTGCCTAATATGAAATAGAATGAAAGGTACTGGAAATCCGATAAAGGAATAAAATATGTAAAATATCTATAATATGAGGTAAATTTTACGTGAAGTATACGATTGTACATGGGTTAGCTTTGATGTCCATTGCTGAAAAAATCGCCATTCATTCATCCATTGGTCACCAATGACCCAGACAAGTTAACTCGTCGTAGAAACGTTTTGTAGAGACTACCCAAATTTCCACTGCTATCTGCTACTGATTCATCATCAACATAACCGCTGATAGACGTCCATTGCTGGAGACATGCCACCAAACCACTGTCTACATCCAGCGGCTTCATGCGACCTTTGTCAGATCGTCGGTCCACCTTGTGGAAGACTTCCAAAGCTGCTTCTCCCATTTCAGGCTCGCCTCTTACTAATTTATTATATTTTGCAATATTTAAAAATAGATTTTTTATTGCACTGTAAATAAACATGTTTATGTTTGTAATACTAATACATAATGACATAATTGATTTGTAAATGTCATTATAAATACTAAAGGCTGAGAGTTTCTTGCGCCACTTCTTCTCTGCAGCTCCTAATTCGTCGAAGCGGTAGTAGGGTTAATTGGGAATATGCATACTAGTGTTATTTTAAATTTTAAAATAAATATTATTTCAAAATTAAAGCTAACAATTTATTTAGTACATATTTAAATACTATAACTGGGACAATTTGTAAATGCCCGGTTGATACCCACTTAAAGTTATGACTATTTCCTTTAATTACATTTATTTGCTTTTCTCGTACATATTCCCTGTTGTGATGATTTAAAAGAACTTAGTTAATGAGTCTATTTAAATAAAGTTATTTTTGACTTTTGAGTTGCGGATCTCATCACTTCTGATTCGATCATGCAAAGAGACTCCAAGCATAGCCTTTTCCATTGCTCTTTGGGGGACTTTAAGCCTTCCTATGAGGGCCATTGTAAGCGGCCAAGTTAAGGTTTTGTTAGTCAAAAAAAGTACAAAAGTACACACTCGAATTACTTGTGTAAACAACATGAAAATAATCAATATCTGATGTTAATTAAGTTGTTTATATAATCTTACTCTCAAAAACACAATGATTAAACTTTTAAACTTATTATTTTAAGTAATTACACATATTTCTTATGGTGTTAATATAAAAGAAAAACAAAGAAAATATTTTACTCTGCTAACAACATAAACATACATATTATTCACTTTTACAAACTAAACTAATTAGCAATGAAAGGGCATCCACTCAGCATATGTTGAGACCCCGTGGAGCCACGACGCTGATTTTCTGTGAATATGATTTAATAACACGAGCGTGCTTAAAAAACAAGCAAACAATAAATATACATATTTATTTTGTTTAAACTCATTAAACTTATTAACTTTCTTATTCTATGTTAAGAACGATTAACATAGAAGAAAGAAAATAAATAAGTTTATCTATCTATCAAATAAGAAAACAAATTAAACCGGCCACTTATATTAGGCAAGGTGCCAAACATCTAGATCAATTTCATCTCCAAAAACGAAGTAATTCAATTTAATGAATATGTACTTAACAAAATACATGAAATTAAATTATTTCCATCACTTAAAAGTAATCTATTTTACAGTTAAAATATATAATATAGGTACATTTAAATTACATAATAATTATTATTACCTTACAAGCAACATTCTGAATTTTCTGAAAGAGCGGACCTTCCCTTATACAGACAGGTATTTTATGCTTAAAAGAGAAGTCTCAAACAATTTTAAAAATTTAGGTGTAGTTAATTTCTTAAAAGATCCAAATCGAAATTTATCTAATTTGATTTGCATTGAGCTTCGACCTATCGTCTAAATGTACGTGATAAAAAATCCCCGGCTAGACTAGCAGGTATTCAAAGGAGTAAAAGTTCTTTGAATTCGCATTACAAGTAGATCGTTGAAGTATTACAGACAGCAGGAGAATTGCTCCAATACAAATGTTAATTAATTTTGGCCTGAAAAATTATGCAGTTAATAAAATGTCATTTGTAATATAGATCCATTGAAAAAACACCTTAAAATTTCACAGTAAGATCAATCACTTCACTTATCTCCACTCAAGTAAGAACTCACGAACTTCATAAAGAAATATGCACTTAGACCTTCGCCCTTCTTTGACCGAACCGTTGTAAATTATATTTACTGTGGGTTACCGAAAAAAGCTAACAGCGTCCTCGTAAAATTCCTCCGCACCGCTCGTATATCCGTAAAAAGTTGTAGGCTGTGATATAATATTGTATCTTTCATATTGATTTTGTTTTCGTAGTCCATACATACATACTTACATGCTCCGTTTGACTAAATATGGCAAAAATATATATATATCTCATTTACACCCTAATATCTAACCCGAATTGAGCACCAAAAACCGCTTACGTAAAGAATACTTGATAACAGGGAAATATATAAGTAAATAAATATAAAATAAGTCGGGCTTGTTAAGCCGTTTAAAACTGAAGAACGGCGGCACTGATCTACAGATACTATTTAATTTGATTCGAGTCCACGCCACAGTAAAATAATTTTTAAAATATCGGAGGAAATCAACAGATTTCAAGAACTTCGAGAGTATCTTCGTTAACTTCGCTAGAAATCAATTGATATATTGACATTCTAGAGACAAGAGATGTTAAGCTTTTCATCCTCTGTAATAACAATGGCAACCATGCTCTCTCATTGAAACAGCGAAATACTTCACGGCCGAAATGGAAATAGCAGCTGTACCATAGTATATTTATTTATTTATACTCTATAGCAAGAAATAGCTTTTACAGTGGATTTACACCTAATAGCATGCTTTATCAGTCAAGATAGTACTCAGGTAACCAAGCAAAAACAAGCGTACGAAAAAATTGCATTGCTTCTCTATCAGTCTACCATTGAGCACTTAAATCGAAATTATTTACTTCTGTTGTTATCATGTAATCTTTACTTTAGTTTTCCAACTGAATAACAAATGCAATATTGAAATTTTTTTAAGAACCGCTTCTGTTTCCATAACAAAAAGTCGATGAATTTTAAAAGCTACTTATCCGTAGGAAATGAATAACTTACACCATTTACGGAAACGAAGAATAATTTAAATTTCTCTTACATTCCACATTGCTAGTAGAGATATCTCAGGCTATTCTATCGTTTAGACGTTCTTAAGAATTCAGGACGGATACTAGGTGTATTACCGTCGTGTAAAGAGTCATTTGGGAATATAAGGACCTTTTCCAAGAGTACTTTTTTTAAAGCTACAAAGGAGGAAATTTCCGATAGAAAAAGCGTTAATCGCTTGAAATCGACTGTATTGGAGTAAAACTAAAGGAAGCAAGTATTATTAAGTTTCGGGTAGGGAAGCCTCAGTTATCTCTTTAATAGTATGTCAGCGAATAGTTTAAGTTAGTTTTTTTGTATTTTACTTCTTTTGTTTCTTATTTTAATAATTGTTTTTCAGTTTAATTTTGTGGCAATATTATACAAATAACGGTTTAAGCGAAAATTGTAAATTATATTAGCGAAATATAATTATTAACACCCGCGACCGACGGAGACATAAATAGATAATAATTGGCAACAAGCTGGAGTGAACTGGATGAGTGTTGAAGTAGACCAAACATAATTTGAGTCATTTAGATAATGTCGTATATTTACAAAAACGTCTGCAACCAGCAGTTTCATTTCAATAGGCCGTTGATATAAATATTAATCACTGACAAGAAGTGTTAAATAACATAATAAATCCAATCGAAAAGACAGCTATCGATTTATTTATTCTATTTATTCTTTGGGAAAAATACAATTTGTTGAACATGGATTCCTTTAAAAGAAAAAGAAGAAAAAGATAGATTATATTTTATATATATTATTTTAAATTTATATTAAATTAAATCATAATTAATAATAATCAAAATAAAATAAGATGATAGCATATAACGTCAATGAATTATGTCATTTTAAGCAACAATTAATCTTTTTAAATTTCATATTATAATTATTGTAATCTCTAAATAGAAATGTATTCGTTACATAGCTTGTCTTAGCCAAAGGTACAAAAAAAAGTTTGGAAAAACGACATGATGTCCGGGGATATTTAAAGTATAAACTATCTAAATGATAAGGAGTATCCACATAATTATTAATAATTTTATATAAAAAAATTGATCTCTGAGTACGACGGCTTAACAAGGAGATACAAGGGAAGGGTTCAGCTTTATAGTTGATGTGCTTGACAAATTTCGTATTAATTCTCTCGACAGAATCAAGAGAAACCTTATACTTAGGGTTCCATACTATCGACGCAAATTCAAAAATAGAACGAACATAAGCGTTAGAAATAAAGAATTGTTAGACATTTGTTTTCATTTCGTATTTTTACCACATCTGCATTCAGCTGCAACGCCTACAATTACGATAACCCACGTCACCTTAAAGCAATTACTCTTTGAAACTAATATACGAACAAAAATCTAAAGAAATTTATCTTAAATGGCGGACGGGAGTGTACTAAAACTATGCAATCTATGAATTCCTTATTCTGTCTAATGTTACATGTTACGTAAATGGACGAGCTAGAGATATGATAAAACGTATTTTAGCGTTGCGAAGACATTTCATTATTTCTACGATTCCTTGTATATTATTCCTACTATTGTACTATTACATAATCGTATTTTTTGTAGGTAAATAATATTCAGCCTCTCGTTACATATCTGGATGCTCCTCTCGTGCATCGAAATAAGTAACCACCAATATTTATTTATCGTAGAGAAACATCAACAGTAACATCAACATATCATAATTTATTGTAGTGTTACAAAAACAGTTCCACACCGATGCAAAATTAAATTTAATAACTTCCTAATTCTGAGCGTGATTATTACTGTTATATTATTGAACCGCTTTATACTCCCAGAGATCTTTAAATAGTTGAAAATTTAATAACCAATTTGGTCTTAAATTTATATCAATATATTATTGTTATAAATTTAATTATTATTTCACAAAAGTAAATAAAAGTAATTTTACTTATCAAGAGACAGTTAAATAGCTATAAGATTAATAGCAATAACAATAATTTGCTAAATACCATCTTGGAATATAAAACACTTAAGATGTTAATAACGCCTATCTTAAGATTCAACTGAAAAATAATTCCGAACTCTAAAACTAATCACAAATTCATTCTACCAACTAGCGCTGCCATTGGATTAATACTTATTATAGTGAATTTAACATGTTAAAAGAGAGCATTCTGTAGTGAACACAACAAAAGTAATTGTGTTTTTTTAGAATTATCTTTTAGATGGATTTTGACATATTGTATTGAACACTGTTCATTTCAGATCTAGACAGTCTTAATCGCACAAGGATGATATTATCATGAAGAAGCAATCACTTCCAGAGAAACTATGCATGGACGGAGTATACTTATTTTTTCATATTTATCATTTCTAGACACACCTAAACATAAATATTGATAAAAGTGGCTACTATTAAGAATTAAAAATATTACTTTTTAAAACTATTCCTACAAAACAGCAAGTCTTATCTTGAGTATAGTATAAAGTGATTTATTTAAATAAACGTTTTGAATTCACTGCAATACATCATCAACAGACTATATACGTCCCACTGCTAGTTTTAACCGTTAGAGTGCTAAGCAGCGATTTTGCGCTGCGACGATTTGTATCGATAATTGTGACGCAGTGCAAAATCGCCGCGAGTCGAGCTAAATTTTTTAGTTTTTATTTTTCAATCCAAATAAAAATATTTATTGATATTTTATGTTTATTTCTTCAAATTCATATTAATTAACCTTTTATCTGTATAACCCAAAAAGAATTATTAAAATTGATTGATATTTGTCTAAATGAGAGCGTTTTATTTGACACCATTTTTTTCCTTTAGAGTAATCGGAACATGCATAGCACTTTTCAATAGATTTTTACCAAAATTGCTTAGCACTGAAACGGTTAAATAGGAGAAACTAACGAGGAGTTTGGGTCATAACGCCATCACGCGGGTCCAATACGGGTTAGTGGTTGAAAGCGGTTACCATGACAACTGGGACCAACGGCTTAACGTACCTTGCGAAGCAAGAAGGAGCTTGAGATACCAATTTTGATTGAGCATGGCGAAAGCTCCCTTGTTTCCATTATCGTAAGCATTGTATTCAAACGAAAGAAGTCCTTCCACTGCAATTATTACTAACCAAACGGCGGTGTTGGGTAGAATGGTCCTTTTAAACTCTTTCAAAGAGTTCGTATAAAATATTCTCTTAAAAATTAACACAGAAATTATCAAAGGTGTGATTGTTAGGAATCTAACGAAAAACCCTCGGGGTGCTCGCCGAGGTTGCTTCAATAAGCAGGATATCCAATTTACATTGGAACCGGATAGTTGGTTTCAGTTTCATCGGGAAAGTTTGAAGGCTTTTTCGGGTTCTTTTCTTAGAATAGAGGTTTTGATTGAGGACGCTTTATTAAAAGCCCGATAAGATTTTAAATCCATTTCAAAATGTTAAACTAAGAATTTCTGTCTAGTCACGCGCCTCTCGCTCTGGGTAAGTCATGTACTGCGTATCTTGGACATCATAAGCAGAAGCATCTCTTAAGGTACTAGATCAACGAACTCTGGTTTTGAAATTGGTGAATAAGCAGTGTACAACACCTAACTCACACAACTTCACTAAGACCCACACACATACAGTTTCACCTATCACATAACAAACAGCACTTTAAATTTGTAATTATATTATTCTATTTATAAATTAAATAATATAAATGGAGAGATATCATGTTGAATTAATAATGGTGATTCTAAGTAAAGTGATGACGGTTATAATTTTTTTTACCCAGCACTTAAATTAAATCCGTTTTTCTTTATTTTTTTTTACAAATGTCTCAATTATTTTATTTTCTACACCCCTGAATTAAGGCCAACAGAACATAAAAGAAGTAATTCAAATCTGTGTTTAGAGATTTAGTGAGACTAATGAACAGCCGTTCCTTTTTATATATAAGAAGAAGATTTTATTAGCAAAAAGATTTTATAAAACAGGTAAAATTTACAAAAGTCATTATAAAACTATTTATGTATTAATTTTGTGCTTAGCGTGTGGAAAGTTATAATTTTCAGTCTTGCATTTGTTTCCATATAACATACAAATGTATTAAGGAGGTTTTTAATCAAAAAGTTTTCTGTACAAAATCATTTTTTTTAAATATTATATTGACCCTCCACAAACTGTTCAAACTGTGTGATCAATTATTCCTTGTCCAATGGTCAAACCGTTTTTAATTGATTTCATTTCGTTGTTTTATTTTCATCAATTTTGTTTTTTGTAGCGGTAGGCATAAACACAAAAAATATCAATACTTTCTGTGTCAATTAATGCCTAGAATAAAAGAGGGAAACGTGAATTGTCAAACTTAAAAATTTTTTATATTTCACTAGTCACAGTTCTTACCTAAGCTTATCAATTTAATTATCCTAAATGGTCTGTTCTGGTTAGAACTGTCATAGAAAATAATTGCAAGTTTACCACTATTCATAGAACAGGTAATAACTCACAATTTTATTGTTAATTTAGCGTAATAGCAACTAGTATAACTTTTTAAACTTTGTCGTACATAATTTCTATGTTATGTATATATAAAAAGGCGAAAATGACAATATAAGATGTAAGGGCATTTGCTACGTCAACGAAAATTATTTATTGAATAAGCTATATATATTAGCTAAAGCTTGATTAAAAATATGAAATCCGTCAACTAAAGCTTTAAATATAAAAAACCATTTAAGGCAGAGGTTATCAAGTGTAAATTGAACATTGATTTTCACAGAACTCCCATATGAATATAATTTTGAGCTATTACGGTGACAGTTCGTGATATATCTCGGGTATTTCGAATATTCAAAGATATTAATATTAACTAGATGCGTTATAAAGCGAGAGAACACTGACGTTCAAAATAAATGCAGAAATGTATTTACAAACTAGAAAAAAATCATGCCTATAGGAAAACGAACATGTCTTGTGACTCACAATTCGGGTAAGTGCTTAAATCATTGTAGTACCCAAGATTTGGAATTTATCTAATATTACATTAAAAAGACATCTAAATTAATCGTCATCACGGGAACTGTTCAATATTAATCTTTCCTTGGAAATGTGTCTTTTTCCTCCACTTGCACTTCTGGGGATCCTTAGTCAATTTCATCCAATCAGAACCGTGACACCTAATTGTATCGACCAATGCTTTTTCATTAGGGTTTTACTCATCAGACAGCATACAATTGCCTCGCGGAGGCGATAATTATAACATACTCTTACTCGCTCTTGCAAATGACTTTGAGCGACAAGAAAGAATAGAGCGATGTAACAATGCTATTCTATGCTGATTGATGTAGTTCAACTCTGCTGAGTTTCTTACCTGTTCTTCTCAGACCAAGAAGCCGCGGTAGTCATACAAACAGATGACTTAGATTGACCTTCAATATTTGTACGAGTACGTATATGTACCAATATTGAGTAAAATATTTGGTTTTGACTTTGAACTCGTCCAATAAGTAAATCATCAGGTATCTTTACTTCAATATCCAAAGAAGTATTTCCTGTCTCCACCACATGAATTTTCTGGGTGTGTAATGTTTGATAAGCATACTGATCACCTAACATTCAAGTAATATAATTTTATTTCATTTGATATGATGACTGTTCAAATATAATTAACATTTTATTTAATAAAGATTTGGTATAACAATCTAATGATATAAGACAATATTCATATAATACTCAGATTGATAATGATAGATAATTATTTTCTATAACGCCTGTTCGTTAACTATAGCAAAGCGTTTAAATGTTTTGCTTCTTAACTTAGAGATATTTAAAAATGTAACCTTTTGAATACAAGAGAGCTAATTAGGAGCTTTGTTTGTTGGATTTCATATTTGTAATTTAGCTACTCGTATATTAAATTACGATTACTCAATTTTATTTTCACTTTCTAATAATTCTGTTTTGAACTTGCATTAGTATCAGTAATAATGAAAGAAAGAAGAAGGAAAAAAATATATTTCACTAAAATAGGTGTACAATTCAGTGTTCGTTTCAACTACTCGTGTCACATATTTCACTAGAACATGCAATTTTTTTGATTGTTATTTAATATGCAAACTAACCCAAAATTAATAAGTTAACTGTATAGAAAATAAGAAAGTAAAAAAACAAAGTTAAAATAATAATAATGTTCTAATTACTTAAGAGAGAAAAATTCAAAATATTCGTTGACAGAACAAAAGCAATTCTCAACATTTTATTAGCTTACTTTTGAATAAAGAAACTGGTAATATAATATCATTACTTAGATTATTTTAAATTTTAATTCCCGTTATGTAGGATCAATTTATTATTTTTACTTACATTTCTAGTACCTTCTACATAGTTAGGCCTAACTCTGTCTCTATTTACATATTGATCAGCACACTGGCACTGCGTTAACTAACTAACAGAATTAGGCAAACGTCTGTTCGTCAAGGATCGGTCTATCTCGGTGTGAGTTAATTTGGTCATGTTGTCACTTCCAGTCGTCTCGATAGCCTCGTTAGGAAGGCTTATCTCAAATATCAGGATTACAGGTTGATTAGGAAGTTCAAATCGACCCAAAGTGTAGAGTTTGTGCTTTAAACTTACTTTAGACGACCATTTTAGATATCCATTAACCAGTTATAATTGAGTTTTATAGAATAAATGGTAAGAGAAAACCGTAATCTATAGAAATAACTTTCTACTACTCCGAAAAGAAATAATAATACTAATTAATAATTAAATAAGAAATACATGACCTTTTTTAAGATTTAGATGGAAAAAAGTGATTTAATTTTTTTTTCATTTTAATTTAATTGTCGTAGGTATATACTATAATTTAATTTAATAATAAACAAATTTGCCGACGGCCGGTGGGTGGAAAGTGTCTCGAAGGCCGCGGACCAAAAGACACTGCGTTGGTAGACCTTACACAATGTGCATTGATGATCTGATAAAAATAGCAGGAAGTCACCGGATGCCGTCAGGATAAGATCAATCAGTTTGCGACCCTTGTGGCAAGCTAGCTAACACCTTTCTTCTTAAATACATTATAAAGCTCGAGTGATGTAATGATAATGATTTAATAAATGATATTTAAATCAGCTTCTAGCAGCGAATCAAATGTCAGAAATATTATAATGAAACATGAATGACTCGTGAACAACTGAACTCCGTACTCATCATACAAATATCTGCCCCTATTGGGATTCGATCACGGGACGTCTGGCTGACGGTCAACCAATTATATATTAATACATTTTTTACAACAGTTACATTTATAGACCCGTTTCTGATCAATGTGATTTCCAGGTACAATATACAATGATCACAAATATTGTATTCGATGTTTTAACAGCATAATGTTATATTGCAATGCAGGATGAATCTGATATTAAGTGTTCATAGTAACTTTATTCTATCTACATATAAGAATAAAGATTAAACTGCTATGCACCCTGCTATGAAGCATGACATAATTTTTAAATTTATAGTGCTTAATCCACTATTGAATTGGGACTATTTAGGATTCTGTAACCGATCTTTCTTCAATTTTAAGTCATTTCTAGCAAATCTTCCCAGGATAGGCTCTGTTGTCAGTCGACAACAGAGCCTATCCTTGCAACATCAAAATCGTTTTTCAGGTAATATAGCTGCTTAAGCAGCTATATTACCTGAAAAATGCCTGCCTTAGCCTGCCATGCCCATATATAATTTCAACTGAAGGCAACTCTGCTCTGGATTTATGTGACGACCTGTACAGTCTGGGGTTTTAATACTATTATTATGTTTGGATTAGGATAGATCTTGACGGAAAAGCTGTCCCTAGTAGTTATCGCGGTAGCTTTTGACCTCAATTTCACCTGATAGGGTGGTAAGGCCGAAGATGACAGTCAGTTACTCTTCAATAATAGAGTTTGAACTGGCTTTCTTAACTCTAACTGACAGAACTCAACAATGCTATTCACCTTTTTGCTATGGCAACAGACTAAAGTTAGATGACGGTAGCTAGTCGACGAAAAATTTGTGTTCCATCTGGAATTGAATCCCGGATCTCTAGGTCTGAGGTAGGCGATGACAACCACAGGACCACAGAGGCAGAGGCTTTGGAGGTAATCTTCAGAAACTTCATAAGTTTTTTTATTGAATGATGAAAAAGACAGGAGTGTTTTGAGTTTCATACAAGTGACTATTGCAATAAAGTTTTCAATTTTTTTTTCCTTTATAATTTTTATTATTATCACAAGTTTCATCAGATCTTTCTGGCGTCCTTTTCATAAAATTTTAGTATAGATTTAGATTATAGAGACTAATAAAATATAAAGTTCTTTCTTATTAAATCAAATGTTTCAATATGTACATTATTACAAAAAAAATTAATATATGTTAGAACACAATCTTTAACTTTATAGCTGTACTTTTCGAACCATATTGATAGAAAGAGTCGCACTGTCTCCAGGATTTACCCAGAAACAGTTGAAATCATTGTCTCCCAATGAAACAGTTGAAATCAAAATAGTGTTGTTGATTATAAATGGTCCTTCAGTCCAGTTTTAAAACTCATTTATAAAATAAATTTAATTACAAACTTCTTAGATAACCAGATAAATCTTTAGCAACATTAATTTCACTCGTAACATTAGCAATGTACGTAGCGCTTGCTCTTACTATAAATGCGATGTTCGGAAGCTGCTTACTTCGCCAGCCAACTGAAGTTCCAAGATGGCAGCATACATTCTTGCTTGTTCTACCCTCAGTGTATATGGTACTGAGTCGCAATTTTATATCTGAAGAATGTGAAATTAATTTGGTCAAAGTCTTGCGGTATCGTAAAGTTAATTAAGAATAGTGGCGAGTTTTATTTATTTTTTAAATTAATTTTTATATGACTTTGTTAGAAATAGTTCTCACATCATTTAAGGAATATTACTTTTAAGAATTGTTTACTCCGTTAAATTAAATTAACATAAAATGTTAATTTAAAACTAAATCTCTGATTTAAATTGATTTCTGTACAATTATGCGTCGTCTTAAGCAGAAATGAAGTTTTTAAATAATAAATTAATTTAAGTTATAGACATTTTTGTATTTAAAAAGCAATTTTTATTTGCTTCCACTTTATTAATTTATTAGTTTTATCGTACATCAATCAATATCACGTTTCTTATGAATTAGGATAACTATTTAATAAATATATTATATTATTTAATATTTTATTAATTTTATAATATATGTGTATGATAAATTTATATGATAAGTTAAGTCTATTTCATATAATCTACTTAATTCATAATTGTGCCTATAAATGTGCAAAAAAGTTTTTCCTAATAAAGTAGCATCTGATTTATTCATAAAAGTAATATTCTAAATAATTTTCTAAATCTATTTAACTGTTCTAAATAATGTCACCAACTCGTAATCATAAATAAAACACCTATAACACTAATTCTCATTAAAAAATTATTTATTAAAATATATTTAAAATCACTAATTAAAAATATATCAGCCCCAGGGCTGTCATCAGGAATTGTGCCTAAAAGGCTAGCAGCATTGCCACGTTCGATGGCAAGGTTGATCCGTTGACCAAGATAGCTGCCAGCCTTAAAAAAGGTACGAGCACTTGAACCCTATGGGCCCATAATATATTGTATATTTATCTACATTTATTATTCCTGTATAGGAACAGACACGCACACATTTATTTATAACGCGAATTTTTCATTATTATTAAGAATAAGAATCATGATTTATTAATTATTTTAATAATTCCATGTAGCTACTCGTAGATTACAATATCGTAGTTATGACTAAGTTTACCAAATCTCTTAGACATTCAAAGTTATCTTCATGAATAGCTATTAATTTATTTAGAGCTTTGTTCTGGGTACAAGGCTTGGATTTCTAAGGACAAGTAAATGCAGCGGAGTAGATAAACTTTGCACCTGCTATGATAATTCTGCAACTCGACAGCGCTTATGCAGTTAAGAGGAACTGGCAAATTGTGATGTGTATAATTACATTAAGAGATAGTCGTGAGGATGGAAATTAACTATTTTTAATTATTATTATTTAATGAATATTCTAATTAATTATGCTTTATGAATTAAATTCGCCATTTGTGCTATAAATAGATCTGAAGCTCGAAAAGGACGCAATAGAAAAACAGAAAATTGTACAAAGGTACTGCTTATTTCTATAAGAAATCTTTCACAGCAGCCCCACATATGGGAAAAGTGACAACAAAAGGACGAAAGGTAGTACCAATACTAATATAATTAAAGGAGAAAAAAAATACAAAATGTTACAGGTTATATCAATATAAATATATATATATACACGCACAAATTGTTAGTGTTATAAAGAAAAAATACTTTAACACCGCTTTGAAAACATAACTAACATTTAACGTCTACTTTTGTCAATGAAAGGAATGCATAAAGCCAAGATTTCTACGATATATTAGTCATGGACGAATAGTTTTCTACCTTCCGCATAATTTGTACTAAACTGCATTCGCTTTTCATGTGCTTATTACAAAATAATACTGTTGACCTTGGAGGACCTTGTTGGTGAAGTAGTGTCCTCCTCAAGTAGTGAAAACCACTTTCGCCATGGTTAGACAGAGAGGGCATGTTAAGTATTTGGTCGTGTTATGACCCAAAACCACCTCGCTGGCCCAATACTGCGTGTGATTTCAATTATCGTAGGTAGTGATTTACAGTTCATACAAAACCACCATTTAAAAAGTCAAGTGTGACAACGCAATCAAGTAGGCAGTAGTTACTTTTGTTATTTGAATTTCAATTATCATATTACAGCCAAAATGCTCTCGTTTTATTCCATGATTAGATTTAATAATAAAAAAGTAGATGTAATGAAATATGCCACGTTTTCACATTAAGAGGGGGACCTATCGTAAATTTCTAATATCGTACAAAGGCCGAATCCAGATCAGGATATTTGATTCTCACCATTCAATGGTAGCCAAAATCTCATTTAATATAGAAGGTTAAAAGGCTACTCGATTTATACGTAGATATGAAGAGACATACTGTCATGGTGAACGGAAATCATATTGTTAATTAGGAGTGTAGTTTGGAACATAATATTATTGTACTGGGCAATGGGTAATTTAATCAATATAGAAAAAAGTGAGAAAATAAAATTGCTTAGAAGGTAACTCAGCAGAATTTGATACCTTATTTTATAAAAAGAACTATATGAGACATAACAACTGGGCCCATAAAGAGATTATTCAACGAAGTGAACACTACGATCTCAATATATATCTAATAACCTAATGTATATAAGAAACGATATAACTGAAATGAATCAATCATATATGTTTGATGCTATTTTTAAAATCAAAAAGCTAAATAGCTTTTTAATTTTTTTATATTGGATATGATTTTGAAGTTACATTCAATAATTAAACTTATATAAAACTTATATTAAATATATATATATATGTGTGTGTGTGTGTGTGTGTGTGTGTGTGTGTGTGTGTGTGTGTGTGTGTGTGTGTGTGTGTGTGTGTGTGTGTGTGTGTGTAATATACTATAGTAGTAGTATCCCATTCTATCATTAGGTTAAAAATGAAAAAGGATAGCAGGAATTTGTATTTGCATATTTGAACTAATCGAGTGGGTTATAAAGTTGTTGAAAAATTCTATGAAGTGCTGGTACGCTTATAAACTCGTATGTCTCAGCTTTTATTGAAAAAGGAGTCTCAGAAGAATTTATCGAGATTTTTCTGCACGAAAGGTGATAGAATTTTTGTGGGTCATGCTTTGTCGTTCTGTAGTGTTAAGGTTCTGTAGCGCGTCAGGTATGTTCGCAAATCGCTTAATTATGACTGACTCAATTATTCGCAGTAGAATATCTTCGCTAAGAGGCGGCTCCTAGCTATAATGATGATCACTCCAAAAACGCGTTTTAACTCAATAGAGCATGGAAATAAGTGACGTAAGTTACAAAGATTTATGTATGCAATTTTGTTTAAAAAAACTGTTTTTTTATTGTAGAAAGATCAAACAAATGACTCAATTCCACCTGTTGGTAAGCTGAAGTGGAGTCCAAATAAAAAGATCGCATCATCTTGTCGACCTGCAAGATGCTTCTCCGCGCTTAACACACTTAACAAATTAGCATCAATGTTCAGAAACTCAAAGATGACACAAGAGAATTAGGCACACTATTGATGTTGCCACTATATATATTTTCTGTTGGGAAGCACTTCCAATTGCTGAACAGTGTTGCTATAATTAACGTCACTAAGCGTTAGTCTCTCCCAGCTCACACATCAAAGAAAGGAGATGAAGAGAGTATGACATGGTGTATTCTATAAATGTGATAATGGTAAATTGGAAAAACCATTACGCCAGCGAGCTGATCCTAGTAACAATGATATTATTTTCATATACAAAGAATAACCAAAGACTGCCTGATGATAAGCAGTAGGAGTCCATATGTGATGATAGCTGGTGCAGTATGCTACATACAGTCCTAGCCACCTCCACCTTGTTGGCGTGAATGCTTTCATGCCTCTTTTGAAGGAGTCCATGCTTAACACAGGAGATAATATTTTAATATATATGTAAAATATTTTATTATGACAATATTCCGTGTATTTTTTAAATATTTATTAAAAAAAATTAATTTAAATTTGATTTTTATATCTTTAGATATGATTATTGTCTTTCTTAGTTAACTATTAAAACAAGTATTATTTTGATTTCTCTATAGTCTATTAACTAGAACCTTCTATTATGGTGAACAATTTATAGTTCCTTGAAAAAACTTGTTCAATTTGAATATAACAGAAAACCCCAGCTACTAAGCCTTAATGCATGCACCGCATATAAATGATTGCGCACTAGTTGACTGCATTCACAGGAGTAAACACTGCAATTACCTAAAGAGTTACTCAATGCTACAGCGTGTGTACGTATGAAACGTGGAATCGATAGAGAAATTAAGAGACTTAAAATATAGATTTCAATAGATTACTATAATAATAATAATTAAAAAATGTTCTACCTAACTAACAAATACAACCAGGTTAATACAATATTTCATAGTACATTAATATTTAAGAATGTCGTGGCCTCTGAGCACTCATTAGAATTAAGCTGGGAACGGTAATGAAAAATAAAAAAAAGTCCATGAATGAAACCATAAGTAGAAAATCTTCAATTTAGATTTGATAATTACCGTCATGATCGGCGTAGAAGCATGTTGAATTATTAATAATAGTCCCTTAATGTCATTAATGAGAAAAAAGCTTGGAAGGTGTTATCTTCTTTTCTTTTATTCTAATAGAAAAAGAAAGGAACAGTACTACTTTAATAAACGTCAAGTTAACACTTAGCTCATCCATAGACTTTTATATTAAAATGTTTTTACGTCAGAAGAGTTTGTTGGCGTAGTGGTTTGAACGCTAGTTTCGATTACAAAAACCAAGCAATTTTCGCCATGGTTCCTCCCTGGATGGGTTAAACAAAATTGCTATCTAGAACTCCTCTGTGCTTTAGAAGGCGTTTAAGCTGTTGGTCCAAGTTGTTATAGCAGCCTTATTCACCAAACAATCCGTACTGGGCCAGCATAGTCATATCATAGCCTAGAAGTGTGCGTTGTGTAAACGCTATTATGATGATACTTTTACGTCTGCATTAAAAAAGGCTGAATGTGAATTTCAATGAGTAAAATTTCAGTTCCATATCAAATAAGTACTAGGCCTAGTGGCCTATACTGAATGAAAACAAGAAGAATTGATTCCAGATTAGGAACTACCTAACATAATCTCACTACTCAGTACAGTACCTTCCCATGAGTTTCGGCAACTATAACAAACAACACCAACAGCTTAATAGCTTAATTCCAAAGCATGGAGGAGCTCAATTTTCATTGAACCATCCAAACTCCAACCGTGGTGAAAGGTGCTTTACTATCGTAATCAAAACCAGTGCGCTGAAACTACAACGCGAAGACAAAACACTCCTCTAAATATTAGTTTTGTAGAATTATTTCACCGATTCCAATATCCCACCCCAAATTATATCTTTTCTTTTATAATAAAAAAAGTTACTTTCCATCTATGGATACCGTTGTTCTTGAGGTATTTGGACCTATTTTTTGTAAGCCTTTTGCCGAGTGCAGGCTTGACTCATTGAGAGCACATTATTACTGTGGGATCTAGAACAATACACTTGAAATAGGTTGTAGAACTTTCTTTAACTGTGTGAAGCAGTTGGTGTGTAATCATGCAACAGTTCGTAGTGAATCGCTGCTTGTTCGATTTTTTTGGCATATTGTGAATCTAATACAGCATGTTTGGTACATACCCTAACAAGTCGAAACCTACTCATCTATATATCATAATTATATAACAAAGTATGGTGATATCAAATATTCAAAATTGTATAGTTTATTTTGAAATTAAATATTTATTTTATTTAAGTGTGCAAAATATTTGAATTGAGACATTTGTAAATCGATAATGTTATTTTTTTCAACTTTTATATAAAATATTTTTCTGTCTTTATATGACTATGTTAGCATGGATAGGTTTCGACTTGATAGAATGTGTACCAAACATCTTGTATATGAGTTAAAATTATTATACATAAACACATTTTTTAAGAAATAAGGAATGAAGCTAGTCCATAGACTACAGGAAATATTATTAAAGGTAGGTATATCTATATGTTTATCGACAAATCTTAACAAATTAAAGAATATGCCATTATATTTTAAGGAGTAAAAGGAAGTAAATTAAGTATAATCTATTTGCAGTAAAGAATATTTGTTTTGTTTTGTAAATAAAACGCTCAATAACATTAAAATTAAAAATAAACTCGCTTTTGGCTTGTTATCGAGTAAGGACCACGACCCAACACTAATTTAAGACCAAGGGCACAATCCGTCATACGGTACCGAAATTCGATGTTGTTCGGGAGTCGATAACTGATCGGCAACGAGGGATTCTTTGATCGATCGGTAGTCTTGCATCTTGTTAGCTTGTTTTATAAGATTACGATAAGGGTGAGTTTTTGAATTTTAGTAGAAATTTTAATGTATGAATTTGAATTTTTGGGGAAGCATCTAAATCGTTTTTGTTGGGTTCTAATATCGTATCGTATCGTATCGTATCTAATATGTAGTTCGCACTTCCTTCTGGGAAGAAATAAACACTTGGAACACATCTTTTTCATAGGAAGGTTACACAGAAGACGTAATTAACGTAATTATAACAAACAAAAATATATTGGGATTATTTTGACACGACTATGTATTCATAAAACACCATCAGGAACCTTAAAACAGATTTATTAATAGAATTCGAATACAATGCAACAAATATCCCAAGCCCATATTTTGCCTTTTCATTCTTTATGTAAAATGTTACTATGAATACCCTTCTTCTCTAGGCATTGGGACCTCATTTTTTTAAAGTCTTTTGCCGTGCGAGCTTGACTCTTTTAGAGCACATTATTATTGTGAAATCTAAAACCAATATAATTTAAAACAGGTATTAAAACTTTCTTTAATTATTAGAAGCAGCCAGTGTGTTATTTTTGTTATACTATTCAAAAGCGATATCGTTCATGTAATAATTTATAAATCAAATCACTTTTTGTAAGAATAATTGACATCAAGGATTGGAAGACTTCCAATTTCGTGGACATCTGTAACAAACAGATTTCCCATTCAATGAACGTTGTAAAACTGCCAGAGTTCTAATTTAACTATCCACGGTAATAAACCATTTTTAATAATTATACAATCTGAGTATTTACTCAAATAAATTGCACTATTTGACACCAACTCGTTCATCTAGCAAATTACGCTGTAACATTTAAATGATGTCGTTAATTAAACTATCAAATTGTGAACAACAATTGTTTTGAAACAATCTAGCTTTAATAAGCTGGTATATCAGATTACGTTGTTAATTAATTTTAATTAGATTGTGGGTCTAGGGATAGTACGTTTACATCGTAAAAGAACGATAATCGTATTTTCCTCAAGCGATTTTAAATTTCATGATTATTCTTTTTTGTTAAGAGGTTCCGCTTTTTTTTATAAAAAGCTCACCTTATTAAATGACTATTATAAAATGTTATAAAATATTATAAAATGACTCGACACCACCTTATGATAAGCAGTAGACGAGTCCATATGTGAAGATAGCTAGAGAAGCATGCGATATACTGCCCTAACCACCCTCACCTTGCCAGCCCAAAAGTGCTTTTTCACGACTCTTTTAAAGTTGTAAGGAGGGAATAACAACGTGTGCTGGAAAGGAATTCTAAGCTCTAGCTGTGCGACAGAGAAAGGAGTCACGAAATCTCTTTTTGCTCAAAGTAGACGTGGCAACAGTGAAGGAGTGACTCCGTAGACCAGCACGCGTACTCCTTAGTACGAAAAGAGAGGGAAGGAGGAGGCTTACGGACGTACCGCGTAGTAATAGTGACGCAATAGCATGTGTATTATTTAATGTATTATTTTGCACATATACTCTCGCCTATTATATAGCTATAGACTAAAGTAAGCATCGATAGGAGCTTGTGTTATGGATACTGAATAATGGAGAAATATCGATATAATAATCGTATTTATATAAATATCAAAAATATACTAAATAAACATACGCACATCCATGACTTGTTAACAAATATTCGTTTTCATCATAGAAATATCTGCCCCTACCGGAATTGAAACCAGGGACTTCTGGCTAAGAATGACCACTTGACCACACAGCCGTCCAAAAATTATATTCCTGTATATTTTAGTGGAACATCTGAAAATGTAAATGAATAAAACATTTCTCGATCCTTATTAACAAATAATTATTAGGCGTACCGGTCGGACGTAAAAACAATGCTGCAATTTTTGTGAATAAAATATGAAAAGTTGACGCAACTATTTTTTAAAACACTAACTAAACTGTATTAATCTTTACAACCGACTTCCGAAAAAGAGGGAGGTTCTTAATTCGACTGTTTGTTTTGTGTGTGAACGATTTTTCAAAAACTTTTTTATTCGATAGAGTTTACTCCTAAGATCGTACTGCAGTCACAAAGTCAGGATCAGATGATGGGATCCGATAAAAAATAAAAAATAAATTAATCATTTGGAACACGACATGAAGTCAAAATTTTCTTTCACTGCTACATCGCACAAGCTTTCATATATCATCGCTTCAATTTCATAGATGGCGTTCTTTAACATTACAATCTACTACATCTTCGTTTTGCTTAACAAGTTCCCTATTCCCTTGCTTGTCAAAATGAGAAATATCTCACGTACTTTGCCCTTCTCACACGAGAGTTGACACACGATAAATCAAAAACAGCAGGAAACGTACACTTATCCTATGCCCTTTGCGATTTACCCGCTATTCAATTTCCTGGAGTCACTTAGAGGGTTTTATCTTTCTAGTGATTGACGGCAAGCAGATTTCTGTTAAATTGTATGGAAAGCGTGATGTTAAGAGCATACAAATCATCACTAATGTTATTTAGTTACACTTAATGTTATATCTATTAATAAATAAGTTACAATTTGATGCTTAAATCTAGTTCATTAACTATTTATGTGTGTAGCATTACTGGTTTCAGGTACAGTTCCAATAGTCAACGGCAAGGCTGTGAAATTAACTCCCTGTTGTGGTTTTCTCAAATGAATTTTCAAGAGATTTTTAATAAGATGCAAAAAGTTTTTATCTATGTACCATAAAAGAGAAAACACAAAATGCGACACGAAATATACAAGACTTTCTTGCACGGTCATCTCGGGATATACCAGCACCTTGGTATGTAGATTGGTATAGGAGACATCGACATCGTAATCTGAAGTAGTGTTCGTGCGAACAATAATACCAGGGATTAGATAGAAGTATCAAATATAATGGAAAGATTAAAAAAAAAGATGGAAATTACGATCAGTTATAAAATATATAAAATTGTAATCGTCAAAGAAGTAAAAACAAAAAGCGATCTCATCTAGGTTTTGTTCTAAAAAGCCACACTACACTCTTCGATACATCAAGGAGGCGGCATATGTCTTCCGCTACGAAGCCTCCTTACAGGTTTTGCAGGTGAACAATTAGAATAGAATAGAATACAAAATTCATTTGTTTTAAAAGTAATAGATAACATTGATGGAATGATTACATTTCTGTTCAGTTCCTCAATCTATCTCTATATATCTCGCTATATCTTCATAATGAATGTTACTGCTTACTTGGGTCATTATCGTGTTTCAAATTCTTAACACAAAAAACATTTCAAGTAACATAAAATCTAAACTTCTGTTTAGTTTTTATGTCAAAGTTACTCGTTGAGCAACTATGTCGTGTTTATCGCTTTCAATCAATGTCTTGCATGTGGATGAACTAGGATTTTATTGAAGAACGTGAGTTGGGATATGTTCTTCCTTTTTCACCAATATTCTGTTTACTTAGAAAGAAGTTTCCTCTCTATCATGACAAAGTGAGCTCACACTAAATCTTTAATCTTAAGTCTTATCTACCACAAGACCATTGAAATAAAAATTAAAATGCATTATATATTCTTTGGTGACGATTCGAGTTAGTTAATAAATGAATTTTTATATGAATTCCCAACCTGTCACTTTAAGAATCCAAAACAATTTTATTCAAAATTGTTTATACTCTCATAAAGCTGTTGTTCGATCGGAATCGGCTTTAAAAGTCATAAAAAACATCTACTAAAAACGGCGGCAACTAGAAAGGCACATAAAACGATTGGCGTTCACTATAAAGTCCTCTCTTTATAAACAAAGTTGCGCCGTGGGACCGAAGTTGCGAATGGTATGGGTTGAGATAAGCTTTGTAGGCTTTGTACGTGGTCTAAGCTGTGAAATTCTAGCGGCTGAAATAGTCGGATAGTACTGTAACTAAATCAAATATAAATTGGTAATCTGGACTATTTAAGCCAGGAGAAAAATTTATAGGAACCGACAATTTAGAGGAAAAATCGATATGAATATGGGTCAGATTAGGGTCTGTAGTTGTCAATCACTTTTTTCAGTAGAGAATGCAGTTCGCACATCTCGATGAGTTAGCAGCTGATTAGGCTGATTTCGGCTAAGATTTAATCGCTTGTTTCATTCTCGATTAACAAATTATTTAATCATTCGAGCCCGGGAGCTAGCGACATATTTTTGCATGAATATTTTTTATTTTGAACATTTTTTTGTCGATATGATCTTGGAAAATGTAATAATGCATTACGAAGAGATTAGTTTTAATCCGATTTAGTTCAACGACGGGTTCATTTTTTTGTAAGACATATTTATGCCTGGTGCCATCTTGATCTATCTATATCAACGAATATATAATATTGATAAATTAAAGTATATATAAATTACTAATACTTCTGACTCTCCCTCAAAAATCTATCAAATCTCATAACTTGAACCACAGGCCTCACATCGCTTCTCTTCAATCGCGAAACAACAGATCGCTACGGAAATTGAAACTTGACCTCTCGGCTATAGCAGGACGTTATCTCCCCAAGAGTTGGAGGTGGTCTTTCAAATAATTCCCAATTAGTAGCGTCCTTCCTTAATTGAAATGTCACCTGTTTAGCTAGGGTATTAGGTTCTTAGAGAAACGACAAGGAAAATACGGTAACAAAAATATGTTGTAATCATTGAAAACGTTTCTATTTAAATCAATTAATCAAACTACTGGCGCTCTTACTTTATGAAGTCATAGCACTGATACCATAAATACAAGCTGTCTTGTTTATTAATAAAGTAATCATAGAGTAGCCGCCGCTATCTTTTAGACTAAATCATTGCTTTAAAATATGTGTACCAATATACTTTTACATTATGTACTAATAGACTAGTATATTATGTATATTCAAGGTCGCCTTTTATACATTATAAGTTAATTGTTTTTTTATTTTGTGTATTTCTCTTCTTGAATTGGCTAATTTACAATAAAGATATATTCTATTCTATTCTATTCTTGAAATGCATCGGGTAGTTTAGTGTCTAGTAATGAGCGGAACTGATCAGAGCATCAAATAATAATATTGTTACAAGCACAAGAAAGCTTAAGTCAACCATTATGCTAGTACATAATTTTGTGGAAAGGGTATGAATATTTTTACTCTCGTCTAATTATTTATTCTTGAATTTGTAAAACTAGTCATTCTAACATACAGATACGCCTGTATTGCCTTTTGTATTATCATCGCCATTAAACATCTGCATTATTAAAAATAAATAAGACCACTGTCTTTTCGCCATTTTTTGGTAATACAGATGTTTTCGCATCCATTATCTTTGCATATAAATGAAAGTAAAAAATCTAGGCCCTTATGGCTCGAGTGCTCTAGAGAGTCTAACAGACAGCGGTACACTTCCCCTGAAGGTAATGTCTGCAGATAAGAAATCCTTCAGAGGAAAATCGCTGCTTAGGCTAAAGGTTTTCCCAAGGCTATCGCCTCCATAAGCCTCTGTAACGTAAAGGCCATCTGGAGTCAACAGCATTAATAAAAAAATTAGGCTGTATTTAAATTTGGAACGTATATCAAACTCTTACTCCAAAATCATGCCCATTTTTCTTTTTATTTATATTGTGTTCACCATTTTCTATCTTGCATATTTAACACCTAGTTTCCCAACAATAAGACTGATTTTCCAAAAGCAGGCGTCTAGAGTACTATGCTGCATATTTTAAAACACGTTTCGACCAAAATTAACTATATAGAATTTGGTATTGATGTCGTAGTTTTTTTCGCAACAAATTATTCGAATATCAACTGTGGTGTTTCCTATCGCACATGTCTTGATTATCAAAGTGAAAAGAATGAAAAAGATTTTTTGAAACACGCGTTTATACCTCATATTGTAATAAGAGTCTTATTACTACTATATATTACTAGATAAAGAAATATCAATATTTTAAAATTCTTTTTTCAAATTCTTAATACTTACTACAGACTCCGGTTCTGTACTTTTGTAGGAAAATTTATTTTATTATTTTATTTTTCAATTCTTTACGTTCTATGTTTTGCCAAAAGTTTGAACTTTTCGAATAAAAATAAAACAATACTTCCATATTTGTTAGCCTTACATGTAGGTTCTCCATTGAATATATGTTTGGGTCAAACTGGTATCGGCTTTATACGCTCGCGTGAGCAGCGAATTGAATCAGGTGGCGAGGCGAATGTGGGAACCAGACATAAAAGAGTTTCAGAAATGCTAGCACGTAAACTCACTAGTTAGGAGCATAGAATCGAGAGAGCAACATCGAATTGATATCTCGATATAGCCATAACTCGAATAAAAATCTACTTGAATATCGAATGGAGAAATACAATTGTCCGTCGCTGTAATAAAGTCGAATGTTTTGTTTATTTATTATTCTTCTTTTTAAGATACTAGATCTAAACAAAACAAAAATTATGGACTTTACCTTGTAGCTTGCTGGTAAATTGGTTCAAGCTCTTTGTTTCCGAAACCAAATCGTTCACCACGGTTGGTTAATCAAAATAATCTTAATCTCCAATTGATGGTCCCGGTAACTACAGCCAGTCTAACCCACATTTGTGGTGCAATAGAGCAACCTAATCGTATATATCTTATTATAAAATTGAAAAAAAACGTGTATTTAATTGAGCGTATCTCTAAAAGATATCTATAATATATATTACAAAAATAATTTTAAAATAGCTACATTCAAATACATTCGAATACAATCAAAATACACACAAATAAGTCATAATTTCTCACAATCAAAACGAAGGTAGTGTAAAATAAAAAAAGCAATTTGAAAGTGTGCACAGATGAACTCTCACGTATGACTTTCGTTATGACATTTTGCCGTTCCTGGTTTTGTAAATTAAGCATGTATTAGTACCTACTTTACATAAACATTCATTTCATTCATTCACGTAAATATTTTATTCTATTCTATGCTGCAACTAATTCCACAGTCACGAAGTCCGCACAGTGAAGGAATCAAGGATGGACAAGGGTATTCGTGACACAAGAACGCTTAGGCGGAGCTGAGAGGAAAATATTGGAACTAAAACGGAGATATTAAGAAATTTGTTAAAAGAAGTTAAGTATTTTATACAGAGAAGAAGGTTTAGTTTCATTTATATATTAAGATCATTAAGCATTGCTTTCATAATCATGTTTGTATCAAAGGTTCACAAATTATATCTATCTATATATTACCTATATATCGTCTTTCTATCAAATAACATGTTCTGTTTCTCACTGCGATTCGCATCAATAATGATTTATATCATAGTAAATCCTTCGATTACATATTCTCTGTTTTATATTATCCCATCTGTAGATACGTATCGTCATTGCCACTACGCAGTAAGTTCCAAATACTGTATCACCAAATCTAAATACTTGTTACACGTACTAATTACCCATTTGTCACTTACTAAAGCAGTTATCTACCTAGTTCTAAAGTTGACAAACACTTCACTCTTAAGATCACTCGAAGAAGCTTAATTTGGGTAAAGTTCTAAACCTCGAGACCACGTCTAGAAGGTCAGGAGCACTTGGATTGAATAGTTCTTCAATCGCTATAAGTTTAGCACTTGTAACTCAATATTAAACGTTATTAGGTAAGCAAGTTATTCATCATACCAGTTAAGTGTCAAAATAGATTGTTTTTTATAAAAAGTTCAGCTAATGACTCAACACCACCTGATGATAAGCAGAGGAGAGCAGAGGAATAATTTAAATGTGGATAACTCAATTTGAAAAATCATTAAGAATGGAGTTGAATGTACCTAAAGGACTGCTTTAAACATATTCTTTATTTCACTTCGTTAGTTTTATTTTTAAATTATTAAATTTTTCGTTAATACTAATAATGAAGGAGATTTTACAGGATTTATTATGTGAATAGTATTATGATTTGAAATACTCGTTATGAATCGTTTTTCAGTGACTCAGGACTGCCGGTGTAACGCACTTCCGTTACGGTCTTGTCATCGTTTTCCATAGCCGATAGTGTTAAGACCAAGAGGTACCCCGTGAAGGTACTTAGATTAAGTCAACTAAACGGAGCATTCTCCGTTTAGTTGGGTAATCTTCACTCAAAACAAACACTCAAATTTTTCTTCATATATTTCAATCAAATTTTTTCCATTGATAGTGAAAAATTAAAACGAAATATTTAAAAACTCGAGCGAATTATTGAAATTAACTTTTAAAGAAAAATGAGTTCCCTAAAATCAATCAAATTATTTTCACTAAGGTGTTATTTGTAAAGGGTGGTAGATTTAGAAGTCAGACTCTACATTAGACACGATAACTTTTTTACAGTGTTAGCCATAAGGTTTCGTAATGAAAATTTTACAAAGAAATTTGAACAGGTTACGAAAAGATTGTGTTGGAAGGTTGTATTGGAATCACTACTAATCCCTTCCATGCATCGGTTCTATTGCATCCTTTGTCGCCTCTTATGTTTATTCTTTATTTATTCAGGTCAACAAACAATTGTACAATATAGATTTCACAAGTTTAGATATTGTTAACGGACAAAATTTAGTAATTGCTAAATCAGCTACATTAACCACATATTATAGGAAGGTGTTATTTTTATGTTCTAGCCTCTTATGTTGTCAAATAAATACCTTGTCTTGGTTGTTGGATGATGGGTGCCGCATCAGCTTATTTATTGGTTACGGTAACCACTAACTATTGGTTAGTAATATTGTTTTATATCTTTGCTACTGATTAACAAACTTGGATTCAACCGTAGCATTATCAAAAGTCATTTAAGGGCTGTTCATAAATCTTTTTAGCTATTAAAAGTGTTAAAAGTGACAATATCAATTCAGCACCAAAACACAACCTCATCGCTATTCTATACATCCCATCGATCGACTCCATTCATAAATCACCCACCCGAAAACTTTTCAAGCCAGATAATCCTTGGGGATTTGTAAATTCATTACGCGCGATAAAAGTTCCCTTCGAATTAAAATGGAGATTATGAACTTGGGAGTATCCTGTGAAGTTAGATCCGACTTTTATGACCCCTGATATAAAGGACTTATACCTTATAAAATAATCTCAGAATGAGAGATCTGTTACTGGCTCGTTAAACATGTTAAGATGTTTAGTTATTTCTTGGATATAATTGGAACGTTTGGTGGACTCATGCAATTTTATTGACATTAAGTTAGAAAACACTTTTTGCTAGAAAGTATTTGCCGAAAATATGATACATCTTTATAGAATACCAACTCAAAAGCATTAAGCGTCATGACGTGGTTCACAATAGTTTAAGTTTTGTTTTGTTAAGTTTTGTTAATTTCTAACGTTCGGATAAAAAGCAGAGTACTCTTATTCTTCGATAATAGATAGAATTATTTTCATTTAATTTGAATAAAAACCATTTAAAGCCAAATTAATGAATATTTTGAGTACAATACCGGTAGCTTAAAATGTGGTTATATATCAACTGACTTCAACTCTGGTGAATCGAAAACAAATTATGTGTAATATTACTGATGTAATTCTCTTAATTTAACATTTCCCGAATATTTTAAAATTAATAATAACAGCTTTCATTTATAAACATAAACTATCACATATAAATTACAAATGAAGAAAATAAATAAATTATTTTTAAGATAATTATTTACAATTATTAATGTATACATGTTATTATATAGATTACGAATTACAATTATTATATGATGTTAATATAATATGTTAATCATTATATATAATGTAAATATATGAAGTGAATATCGAGCATTCACTGCTTAATGTTAAAGTACATTAGCCTTGATAGTCATTATAAACGTTAAGACATTAAAATGGCTTCATTTAAAGTTACTACGCCTACATCTTTATACTGAGTTAGTTCATCATCATATTTACATTATATTAAACCAAAATAATAAAGATGAAAGCTGAAGATTTATCTTTCACTAATATAAAAATACTTACTCTGAAAATGTTATGCAGTTTTTAATTAAATAGTTTTGAAAACTGTCACGATAAAATATTTCATTTGATTGTTTCGATTTTTGGATACTAAAATCTACTAAAATATAAAAAAAGTATTTATTCGAAGCTGACTTTAACTCCAACTTATCAGTTTAGTAGTGTTTAGGTATCGTTAAACTGTGAAATAGAATAACTGCTCTGTTAATTATCGATTTTTTAATTTATTAGTTTAGCTGCACTTCTACAATTAAAAAAATACCTATTTCCTAATCATTTTACTCTAAATTTTTCTCTTTATTTTCTAAATAATCTTACTGTGAATTCTGAATTCAATACCATCGCACCTGATTGGGATTTATTGAATTAACTAACTATAAAGGATCCATTGTTTGTCGGACATCCACTATTTTAGATGAACTTTAATTTCAAATGCACTGTCCTGTTAAACAAGAGTCGACAGTAGATACTTACAATAAAGTGTAAAGTCGATTGCGTTCGTCGAAAGATACGACGATTTTCCAATGATAGGAAAAACAAGATGATGAATGAGAAACGGCACACGTTTTAACCCAAAACCGCCCAAGTAAAAAGACTTAGTTTAACTAGAATCGACACTAGAATGGAAAATTTGATTGTAATTAATTTTTATATCAAGTAGTGTCAACAAATATACTTTGTACATCCATGACGTGAAATGTGTGACAATCGTAGCTCAAAATTCGCTTGAAGATCGCGTTCAATTTTTATTGAGGCCATTCTTATATACATAAAAAGAAAATGATACAATGGCGTCAGATAACTGGTAACAAGGGAAAACGGAGAAACTTCTCCGTCGACGACCCACAGTACAATAAATAATTTGAGATATGAAACCGAAACAATGAAAAATATGTTAAGAATTTGAATTTAAATTAATGATGGTTTTAAAATATTGCACTTATTAATGAATAGGTAGAAGGAATTGCTATTACATCACGGCTAAAGCGTCACGTTACAAAGTGAACTAAAGCAGACCCATTCATTTTGCATACTACTATCCTTCGTATTAAAAAATCATCTTCGAGTTTGACTCTTCGTACCGCAGATGACGTCGAGTCATTTGCCATGCTTTGTGTAATAAAACCCTTTTTTTACGAGGAGGAATCCATTTACGAACCTACCCTCAGTACCTCAATAGAGCGGCACTGAGAATACCCACTAAAACTCCCCGGTAACTCCATTGCCCTTTACGGGGGTAACCTGGGTTCTGCACGAGCAATTCACCAGGTCACCTCCAGGCAGCCCAGCCTTACAACTGGGCTTCGCGCCAATGGAGATTGCCCAGAGTTACTTGGGCAAGATTGCCCAGAGTTACTTGGGCAAGATTGCCCAGAGTTACTTGGGCAAGATTGCCCAGAGTTACTTGGGCAATCACAGACGTAGCGGCCTGTGCATAGTACGATGGGTGATAACCGCCCGCAAATTGTGTAATAAAACCCTAAAATTCTGATGTCACTTCCATTCGCTTTATATCTCAACTTAAATCGAGGCACATGTTATGTTACTCGCTTTTCCCGTACAAATCCAGTGGACATATTCAATTTCACGGTTAACCAGCCTCCCGTGGTATAAACAGCGATTTTCTTGCGGTACAGAAATGATCTATGAAATACGTTTGGATAAGAATTTATTATTCGAGAAACGCTCTAAAATATGATTATCGCGGGTTTGTAATGATTTGGCGATTTTATTAATGTGTTGGTTAACTTATGTTATACACAGATGGATCTGAAACTAGTGGCGAAAATCAAAGGATATGCCGTATTAATTATTATTCAGTCTTCTACATCTCTTCCCAGTCCCTCAACGACTCGAATGACGGTCGAGGGTCAGGACGACAGAGAGAGGAATCGGCGGGTAGCCCTGGCGTTATCAAGCAAGATCGATTGCTGGAGCCTCGCAATCATCAGTCCATCGCCCAGTCCCAATCCCTTGAGATAGTCGCGAAGAGAAGTTGGGACGAGGACATTGGTTGAGACTACAATTGGTATGATCTCAGTGGATATCACCCTACACAAATCGGTAACCTCGATTTCCAGGATCAGATATTTGATCTTTTTATCTGATTCATATTTCACATTATTTGAGTTTATTTTTTAGGTTTTATTAATTATTATTCAAACCTAAGGTTCAACAATATATGTATTTCATTCCTGCTAAATATGGTGCGTTATTTCGCGTATCTCATTTCTTTATATTATTTACGAATAAAGTAGAATTAAATACTTTACAATCACTATTACATGCGGTGCAAGACGAAGCTAATAAAATAGATATAGTAACGTTCATTTAAATGAACACATAACTTACAAAGAACAAACATTTAATACAATACATGCAGACATAACGTTTGGATTATTTGCAGTCTTATAAGTATATGTGTCGCAGAGATAGAGATACACAACGAGTGTTTTTGTGTCTGTGTTTTAATACTGATTTCAGCCATCACCTGAAAACATGCGAGAATGCATTATTAGATTTTAAAAAACTATCATTAAAGTACCAAATTAACAATATTCTTAGAACATCCCGTTTCCGGGTTATTTACGGACCGAAAGCTTAAATTGACGTACATATGTTGAATATAATATTTTTTACTTTTATATCCAAATGTCTTTTTCCCGGGTTAAGACTTCGCATAGTTCGTATAAACCGGCATTTCTATGTAGTCAAAACTATCTCACGTTATGCATGAAGGAGGTCTTGTTCTGAGAAGCACAGATAAGATACTTATTCTTTTACGATTTTGCTCGACGCGACGTTTCCGATCTTCAAGTGAATTCATCTTTAGTTCAGCCTTCTTTCTCACTTTTTTTATCTTTATAGCTTGTGCACTACATATTTGTTAGGAAAAATCAATTATGCACCTCACTACTTTGAGTTCTATAGCGAACCGATATTGTCAGGGTTGTTTTTCGCTTGCGCGACGGCCGGCACCAGAACGCGGTCGGACATGCCCCGATGATCGATGGTGGGTCGCGCCTGCTGAGCTAAGGGCTGGTTAGTTACGTGACAATAGCGACAGCGATTTTGAATTGACTTTTTTTTTAAATCAAGCAAATGACTCCATTCCACCTGATAGTAAGCCGAAGTAAAGTGAGCGAGTGATACTATGCGTCTTGATCTTGCTGACCTGCAAGATGCTTCTTCACGCCTTCTTTGAAGAACCCAGGATTAAAGTCTAAAATGAATGCGGACATACATCTCTCCTGATGGTTGAGCCTACGTTTATAAATACTTGTAAGCTAATAGTAAGTTTGAAGCAAACGCAAGGAGTTCTTACGGCCGTCGCGTTGAGCCTACCAACAGTCTAGAAACATCTAGAGTATCTAAAAACTGAGTGTTGGTAGGTTCCCGAAACTTTAATAACGATATAGCAAGAGGAAGTCGCTGTATGCGGGCAAAACCGTTTGGAGATTTAAAGGGAGACCTATATAAAGCAATGCATAGTTTTAAAATTCAGACAGTTCCTGTTGCACACACCATAATGGTCATTTTAGTTTTGTTAAGCTGAAATTTAAAGCACATAACTGATGAAGCAGCTCTTCTTTCAGAAGAATAACGCAAAGATAATATTTAGCTAAGAACTCCCATTAACACCCCTACCTTATCACCCATAAGGTTCTTTTTTATTAACTCACGTTTTAAGAAGGAACTCTGAACAGATACAGAAGTCCATATTTTTGTTATATGATATTAAGTAGTATACCAGAGTGTTATTAAATTTATATTTAGTTGTAAATAATGTCAACTAACTCATTGATAAAGTTGTAACAATAGTGTCATTAATAACTATGCAAAAGCGTACTAATTTTGCTGTTCAAATACATAGTTCTCGAACTATTTCCATATCTTTTGAGAGAATCCAACAGCCAACATTCGCTTGTAAACAATATCTAAACGTTCCGACTTGCCATAAGCCTTAGTATTGGGTTGTTAACGGCGAAATTCACATGTCGCATTGTAATTCCGCTTTTCATAACAGCATAACCACATCCGAATTTAGGTAGAGGCTATGAATAAGGCATATGTTTCGTACGATACCATGCCCTAGTGGGTGCTATATGACAAAGGGGAACCGGATTTTTGGGTTTGAATTTATCGAAATTTATTAGAGTATGTAATATCCGATACTGCCGGATTTTGTGCGCAGTTAGATGCTTTAATTGAATTAAAAGATTGTACCTCGAGTATTTAACAGGATTACGGTTTCGATATAATATTTATAAAATATGAACGCCTGTCTCATAATAAATTTCGGGAAGTGGCGAAAGTAAGTACTTACTTTAAGTAACGAATAATATTGATATATTTACATTCTTGTTATCTATCTACAAATCTAGATATATAGAATACCACCTCTGTGGCCTAGTGGCTGAGACCAACTACTCCAGATCTAAAGGTCCGAGGCCCAATTCCCAGTGGGAGAAAAAAACATTCTGCTCCATTTATAGTTTTTCTGGCTAACTACCACAATCTTACCCTAGTCTGCCGCTATAACAATAATGTTAACAGCATTGTTGTGTTCCAGCAGTTGGAGGTCCTCTGTGTTTGAGGCATCCCGGTGTAGTCCGCTTCCATCTTCAGCCTATTCTTCACTTACCATCAGATGAGATGAACGCCAAGAGCAACCCCGTTTCAAATACAGACAATTTTGCAGATGCTACACACATACTATGGCAACACCAAAAATGGTGAGAAACAGAGCATTTTTATTTCAAATAATTCATCAGCTGCTTAGTCTCTTTTGGAATATCATCTTATCACCAACATGTGTACATAAATAAATAATAAATAAACCCTTTAATATACAAAGTCTAAAGTGCTTGTGATCCATAGTTTTAAATCATATATTTTTGCAAGCTTTACGTTATAATTTGCATCCCTTACCAGCCCGCCTAAGCTCATACAAAGGAAATTAAAAATCCATACACAATTGGTTAAATCAAATATTTTTAAAATAGTTGACTTTATCTCACTACGGTAACAAGAGGGGTCATATCAGACACCTTGATTATGTAGGTTGTGGGTTCATATCCCGCCCAGAAGTTTCTTTGTTATTTGTTTAATCCTTCAAATGAAACAAATGCGTATGTGCTTATTTTTCAACCACCAATTTGAGCAATTTGAAAGGGACCTACCCACCTATCTATCCCTAAGTGTCGGGTGTGGTCTACCTAGTGACTAATCAAAGACACTGGGAATACCGACTAAAACTCCCCGGTACCTCCATTGCACTTTGCGGAAGTGACCTGGGTTCAGTTGAAGCAATTAGGGATATCAGAGATTAATTGAATGAAAGAAAGATTATGCTTTGGTTATTTATTTAGTTGCATACAACTAAAAGTCACAATAAAGCTTTCTTATATTTCGTACAGCGAATCGTCCACGCAATTTAAGAATCCACTTTCTGTTTGATAAGATTTAATTATAAATGATTTTATGATTATCTGTATGCCATTTTTTATTTAATTGTAAGGTCAAATTAGGAAGAACTTTGTTAAAATCGACAATATTTACTTTTTTATATTCTTTGGGTTAATACAAGCATAAATAACACAACGTGAATATCTAAATTTGAGACAAATGAACCATACTCCAAATGTGAAGTCTCCTGTGATAATTGTGTAATACAATTTCACATCGGAAATCCGTAAAATATTGCGCTCAGCAGATTTCATAAATTTGCCGTACAGGTTCATTCAAATTGATGAACAACCTGACTAGGAAACAATAAACCGAAAAGCGAAAAATTGATTCCTGCTTCACAAGATTTAGATTGTGTTTTTGTTTCTCACTTAGTTGTAAGGAAGTATACATATTTTTTCTTTTAATTTATTTTTTGGTGTTTGGATCGAGTACCACGAGTAAGATCTTTAAGTTATAAGTCACTTTTATGTTACATTAGTAAACAATGACAGTTCTTAAGCAAAACCGCTCAATGCGTATTTTACTTTGCATTGATTATTTAATATAATTTTTATTTGAGGTCAAATATTTTCTAAAAATGTTGCATTTTCTGCCAAATAAAAATAATTACCTAATTCCTATAACTATTAAAAATTTAAAATAAATGTAATCTTTGGGAGTACGCGGAATTTCATTTACAGTGCATTTCGTTTTTATTTTCATCGGCTCAAATATGTTACATGTGTATGAGCACTATTTATAAGTTTACTATCAACAAAATCATTATTAACAACATATATACATCCTACAGTTTGGCACAGGTCTTCTTGCATGGGAGAAACACATAAGGAATTTGGACCAATTAGATTGTAGTAAGACCCAGGATTAACGGCTTAGTGTGCTTTCTGAATCACGGAAGGGCTCGATTTTAAAAATATTTGATTGACCCATCCCAGACCTCATCGGTAGTCGTAATAATTGCGAAGCACTGCGCGAGTTTTCGCATCTTACGAACAGGAAGAATCAGGTAAAACACACAGAGCGCGAAGTCACATATTGTGTCGTCACGCCCCAGAAGGGGGAGAGTTGGCAAAAGAAAGGACGGATAAATATAATTGTAGGCAGCACAGATCAGCACCGAAGGGGAAAGAGCCCTATGCAAGTATCCTCGCGCTCTCCCGTGATTCGGTCCGTATGCCGCAAGGTAGGCAGCACATGTGCTGGTGGAGGGATGACCCATCCCAGAACTATGGCGAAAGTTGTTTTGTTTCCGTAATTGAAACCGGACCGCTCGAACTACTAAGCCAATGCCTTAACTATAAAAGATTACTTATGTCGAATAGTTAAATTTATCCCTAATTCCTAACCATCTCCAGGACTATACGTTTGGATATGCTTTAAACTTCGATAGACATATCTCGATTTACCTAAGTTGTTACTAGACATGTCATGAACATCATTACAACTTGCCCGAAATTAAGAAACTTTTCTGCCACAAACTTGTATATAGACGCCGGGAAGATTCTAGAAGTTCCATTTTACTTTAACTTCAAAACGTAGCAAGTTTACCGCCACTCTATGCTATTAAATATCGTAAAATATTTTTAACGGCTTTTAAAAATGAATTAATGATATTCTTGACTAAAATGTTCCACAATTTTAAATAATACTATTACACACTTCAATGAAATTCGCAATACGCAAGCCATTGATTTAGATTACCAGTAGGTTCGCTTCAGTATAAGATATAAGTTCAGTTATTTATTTATATGTATTAATCAGAGAAAATAAGCTATCACTAGCTATCTTCACATATGGACTCCTCTACTGCTTATCATCAGGTAGTGTCGAGTCATTTGATGTGCTTTATATTAAAAAATTGTAGTTTCGTAGTCTAAGAAGAAAGAAAGAAGCAAGGTTTTTCTATTTGAGGAATAAAAAAAATACACATGAAATAAAAATATATTTTTTTAATTATCGAAGCACAATATACGCCGGATTGTCTTGAGACATTTAAAAATGTCTGGATTGTATGACCCGATATGCTAATAAATAATAAAAACCATACATACAAGGATAAAATATAAAATAAAGTATTGAACGGTTAACTAGGCTAGGTAAATATTGTAAAGGCATCTAATCAGGCTAATGCTTCGACGTTGTAATTTCAGGGGAAATCGGTAAAAGAAGAGCACTACTAACAAAATATAAAACATTAAAATTACATTTTTTTTTCTTTTAATACCCTCAGACCAGATATACATTGATATTCTATTCTCCAGAAAATAACAACGCGCTGTTAAAGCATAGAAGTTTAAGAATCATTCTTCACTTTAAATTGGTATTGTCTGTACATACCTGAAAAATTCTTTATAAATAAAAGAAACTTTTCAAATATTTTGAGCGGAAAGGTTTGGAATAAAAGGTCAATCAATGTCGTAGGAAAAAACATGGGAATGAACGAAAACAATTCGCCTTTTTGTTTACTCCGCCTTTTTCGCCTTTTGGTTAGCTATTCCGGATATTACAAACGGCAGCTATGGTAACCAAGCAACGGGGTTTTATTTGAGCAATATCTAGTCATAATATATCTGGAAATAAAATTTAAGAAAAAATTATAATATCATTTCATTTTTTTTAATGTAACTTAGTTTTAATCTTTTTATATTAAAAACTGAAATATCTGCACTTTATTTTTACCCCAAAAATGAAGAGATAGAATTCATTTCAAAACCTTAGATATGACAGATGATATATCTTTGATTTATTTTAATCGGTAAGATAAAAGTCAAAAATCTTTCAAACACCCGCTTCAAAGGCATGAATCATGATTCAACTGAAAATAAAAATGTTTTGTTTGAAAAGAAATATCAAAATTTTAATATTACATTCATAACTCAGAATAACTTGTCTCTAAATATTGTATTTCAAAAACTAGCTCAGAAATTTATATAACAAAAATCTTGACGTTGCTGTGTTTCTCAATGGCATATATTATTTTCATCGACATCGACAGTAGTAGTAGTTCTTTCACTTGAGAGTATAATACCATTTAAATAAATGATAGTGAATTTCGATACAAGTGCGAATAGTATGATGTCATTTCTTTACGAGTCCCGGTTAGTGTCAACAATAGAGACTATCGTAAATGACAATTCCGCGCGTGCATCGAATGACGTTTTTTAATACATTTGCGCAAAATATTAAACAACAAAATTAAATCGACGAAAAACCTTTAAATCTTTAGAAAAGCATTTATCGATTTTACAGCTTAAACAATTGTTCGATTCAGACTATTTTTATTTTTATTCTTTTATAAATAGTATTTACATTGCAAAACTGTAATTTCATGCGATTAAAAGCTTCCTTCATGCAATTCGTCATATGCAGGAGGAAAACAAAAAACACTAGTGCGGAAAAGAGTAACTTTCCACGCGCTAAACACTAGTCAACTTTAAACAAAGTCTACTTTTTGAGCAAATGTATGAAATTTTTTTTTCATAGATGGCTTATCATGTTATATTTATTATTATTATTATTACTTAATCTTATGTCCCTCCATAACAATAAAACCGAAAGCTTAACTGAATTACCAGAGAACTTGTTTCAAAATGCAAATAAGATTATATTTTTTAATTATCATTGCAAATGCATTAATATATTTATTAGCTTTTATACCACTTTAACATATATTCATTACACAAAAATAAACAAACTCCTGCATCTTTACGTATAAACTTGTTAAAATAAAGGTCATTATTATCAGCTATAATGAAATTTTGTCCTTGATTCAATTTAAGTGTGGTTACAATTCTCAGGGTTGATAAATTATGTAAACGCTTAGTAACTATTAAAAATTATCGGCGAAAAGTACCAACAAAACTGCTAATGTTTTGTCTCTGACAGCTTCAACACATTTTCAGTACGTCACGTCTTCTTTTTTCTTTATAAAGTGACTTGAATGAAAATGATGACTTTGAAGAATTCTTTTCACTCAATAGTAACTATACTGGTAGTTACCTAAATGATAGCTTTTTGAGTTTACCTTCTCTAGCTGAGAGTTACGTTTCGCTGTTATCCGATGTTCCCAAAAATTTTAATTTTGTTTCCATAAACGCTTAGTACTACTTATCTGATTTACTCGTGAACCTTGAATGTTAGAATTTACATGCTGGCTGCCTTCAACTTTCTACTCCATACCTGGGTTCAAGTTGATCAGTGGTGGCGATGCTGAAAGAACATGGACATACTACCCTACTCCGTTCTTGACATGTCGCCGCAATCTCCACCGCAAAATGCCGGTGAGCACTTATTTATTTAATTAATATTAAATCATACCAAAATTTTACTGGGAGTTTATTACTCACCGTCTTCACGTATCGACTTCTTCTCTTCCATCGATACCAACCTTTTTTTTTATCGAAGATGAATCAGTTTAGGACCTATCCACGACTGGCTATGTGGTGGACGTGTGTGGGGCTCGCCCAGTATCTGGGCACTGGGATTACCCACTAAAACTCCCCGGTAGCTCCATTGCCCCTCGCGAGGGTGAACTGGGTTCTGTCAAAGCAATTCACCAGTCCACCCTCAGGCAGACCAGTCTTACGGCCATGCTTTGCACCGATGGAGATTGTCCAGAGTTACTTGGACGCCATCGATACCAACCTGGAAAATTTAATTCCTTCTTATACTCATACTATAATTATGGGTAACTTCGATACTTGCCTTTTCAAATTGGATTCTCGTTGTACAGTCTAAAAACTTCTTTATTCTAACCCTTAAAGCCAACCATCACTTCCCTACTGCTCAACTTTCTTTTTGGACCTCATCTTCGTTTCCTCTCTAAAACATAACGCTAAATATAATATCGCATAATAAAATCGAATACGGACTCGTAATTTATGGTGTACAATAAAGCATATTCTAACAATCTATATTTCTAAGTTTGAACAATAATATAATTATAAATAAATAACAAATAGGTTTTACGAAACTTAATGAATATATGTACTCATGTTGCCGAGATACCTACATACCTAATTACAAGACTTACAAGAAACCATCCAGTAATTTTGCTGAGTTAAGGAAAAATAACTTCAGGTTCGTTTATTAAATTAATAAATACAAGACAGGGATATTATTTTACTCAAAGATAATGAAAGATATAAAAGGAAGAGAAAATATATTTGAGAATCTTCAACACAACAGAATATCGTCATAGCAGAACGTTTCCATACGTCGTTATAAAATGTTTTATTAATGTTTAATTAACGGAAAAACATTTGGCAAGATACAAACATACCCAAGAACAATAAATATTCGTGTTTATAGCACAAACATGTTCCGGCAGGCACTCGAACACGGCACTTCAGCCGAGTAACTTGTAGCCAGGAGTACTGAGTTTTAGATGGGTAGACTCTATAGGGCAGGCGGTGGTCGCCCATCTTTCTGCGCCGTAAGCGTGCCCGCGTGTTTTCAAGGGTCTGGGATTACCCAAGTAAATCTGGGCGATCTCCATCGACGTGTAGCCTGGTCGTAAAGCTGAGCGACCAGGAGAATTGCTCGAGGGAACCCAGATTACTAGTATTTAAGAGTTTTAGTACGTATCTCAGTGCCGCTTTGATGAGGTGTTGGGTGAGCTCCTACTACTTAGCCAGTGGCAGTTATGGTCGTAAACACATTCCTCCTTATATAAACAGGGTTCTAAGTATTACTAAGTACTGTTTTAAGTCAAATAGAAAAGAAGTTTGCAAACATTTATTTAAAATATATTCTATTTTTAAATAATAACGTCTTATTAGGCCTACTTACCGGTCAGCTTAAAGATTAATAATTAAGACATGCAAAACAATAAATTAAAATGAACATCAGTAATCGTTGTCCACTACGATCATAATATTAAATTCTAGATTGAATTTAATATAAAGAACCCTGCTGAAGTAACGCTCTTTATGCCATGACACTGACTTCGACATCTGGCGCGAAATTCGAAGCGATCGACGAGTAATACTGGCAGTATGTGAGCAGTGCCTCAATGTTAAAATGAGTTTCGTCAACTTTCTGTTTAAAAAAGTTGGCGAAACTCATTTTAACTGTCGATTAACAATAGCCCCGATTCCATTATGAGTGAACTAAATCAAATTTAAGTTCAGTTCTACTTATTCTGTATATTACAACCTAGAAAAGGCAGATGACCGATGATGTCATTTGAAGTCAATGGTCATCATGGCGACTCGTAAGCATTTTTGCCTTTTGTTAAGGCGCATCATAATATATCCCTATTGAAATAAATTAAGTGTGTGAATTGTCTAACTGTCAACTAACTTGACGTTCTTACAAGTCATTCTATCCCTTCCTATTGAATCGGAATGAAAGTGATGCGAATAACGTTAATTAAGTCCGTGCACAGCGGAATTGTGTACGGACAAAACAATGGGCAATATTTTGTAACAAATTTGACGGATCTATGTGTAATATAATATGTTGCGATGAAATTTTTGGTATAAGCACATCTCTTGACAAAATGTTTATAATTAACATGATGATTAACATGTTAATACGGTCAACTCAACAATATTCACACATCTACCACATTGTTTCAAGACTTAAGTCACTTAACATCGTGGTTGTCTATTGTTGAATGTCAGTATTATTGTTGAGTGTAGTATAAACGTGTAATACTTGATTGGAGTAAATAACTCCACACCTAATATTCTGATAACAAAGACTTAAGAACTTATAGGTATATATTTATCTTGGAAACATTTCTTAACTATACAAAAGTTGCTAGCAACCTGAGTCGTAGATTGTCTCTTTCACAATTTACATAAAACCTTGAAATCCCGTAAACTGTCTGAAATTGCCTTCAGTGAGGCGATTCGTTTCAGGGACTGTTTAATTTTGCTTCATTTTTCAAGATGAGTAAAAATGAAGGTGGAGTGGATATCAAATATAATTTGATGTATGAAACTCCAAGCTGTGGCGATATAGTATTAATTTATTTCATTTAAAAAGTTCCACAGATACAACATTAATTGTATGTTGGAGAAGTCAGCAAGCTGGTAAGGGATATGCAGTGCGTCGTGCGTTCGATCTGCATTAATTAAGCAGGACAGATATAATACGACAGTCATCATCATTATCAACCGCCTATATACATCCCTTGCTGGTCACAAGCCTTGCTATGTGGGAGAAACATATGGGCTAAAACAACACCACGCTAGTCCAATTAACGGAAGCACGGAGGAACATGAAATAACAAATCTTGATTGACAAACAAAGGAAACTGATCAAGTTGCATGGTGAATTAGGCCCTGGCAAAAACTGTATTGTGAATAAGTAAAACCTAGTCTTATATAACGCAATAATAAGCATAAGTTATTTACAAACGGTGTTTGAGTTATAATTATTTGTCTGTTTCATACAGCGCCATCTAGCGAATATTTTAATGATCATTTACATGAGTTTTCAAATGGAATTGGAAAAAAACGGCTTTAAGATTATATAAACTCAAAATGCCATGTATCCTTTTGAGCGTAACCGAGGCGAAATAGTATCAAAAATGTATTAGATCATAAAAATTTACTTAAAAAGTTTTTTGACTATGATTCCGACATTAGCTAAATTATTCCGTTTACAGATTAGAAAGAATATGTGTAAAAAGTTTCGAATCGATTGGCGATTGCGTTATTTACACGACATGGAGTTACTGATATATAGCTATACTAGTTTATTTTAGCAATTCCTGCTACCAATTGTAATTATTTACCATTACCATAGAATAATGTGTTATTTACAGAAAGATTTTATTTATAAAAAACATTAAAGAAGGTGGGCTCATTTTGATCTATCCTTTTAACATTTGCTAGAAAAACTCCCTGTCTTAGTGGTTCAAGCTGTAAATGGTGGCGCCCTGGTTATTTACCTGCAATTGTTACAACTGTCTCATTCCAATCGAAATATTTTGCTACAATAGAATTGTCGCTATGGTAATAGTAGCAACATTTTCTAGACCAGCAATGGACTTACACTTAAAGTCATATTTTACAGAATTCAGAATTTAAGTTAAAATATAAGCATTAAAATTAAAATCTCAATTTAATAACAATCACATATTGTTCAAAACTGAAAGACCATAAAAAGTGATATAGACTGTAGATTTTCCATTTAGGAAAGAATCTGGATGGATGATGATCTCTGAAAAAAATAAAATTTGTAGGTTCTGTGGGCTTACTGGGTCTTAGCGCGAAGATCTGCGCAGGTTGCTTTAGGGTATTCCCCTCGTACGCGATGTTAGAAATCAGTGCCACAGGTAAAGGCATGATCTACGACCGTTAAGATTATTGAACTTATACTAAATTCTTCGACGCATTCAAATTACTATTGTAATTTGCGTCACGTCATTGCATTTTTAAAAATTGGCTTTTTTAATAAGCAAATATACTGAAGATAGAAAATAAAAATACATGTCGGGGTTCATCGTCTGCACCAGGTAGCAGTTAGCAGGTAGTAGAGATACTCAGATATAATATAGCTATAAGATTCTCATCATTTTCAACAATAACAGCCTGTATTGTATACATATATTGTAACTTTACAAAACTGCTAGACAGATCGTCTATGTCGTAACATATGAATCTTTTGTATCAAATTTTGTGATCATCTCAATATACATAAAGCCTATAATTCTGCATAATATTCACAATTATATCCATTACCTTAAAAATGAACACGGCTTCGTTTGTGAAACGATCTATCGAAAGAAATCTAGTTGATTTTATGCTAAATTTATAGGTCAGATGGGCAGAAGCCAGACTCTCACCCCGACGTTCCTAAGGATTATTGTGTTCGAATGACATCATTGCTCGGTCGAAATTTACCTCGTTTGAGGGACTAATCCAGCTGCATACTGGCAATCTGGATTAATAAGTAACCTATAGACAACAGAGATCAATAGAAACAGTGGGAACAGACGTACATAAAGAAGGTTTATGACCTAATTTTCAAATTCTTCTCTTAAGTATGGTATGCATATAATATATGAGGGACTCTTTAAACTTTTGCTCGCAAAAAAACCTAGCTGTGTGTACACGCAAAGTACAGGATTATCTGAAGGATAACTCGCGGCGCCGTCACCGGAAAGAATTTCTCGCTCAGAGCAAAATGTTGCAGGACGGTTATAGAGTGATTTATTGGTTCCGTCTTCATGAGTTACTATACTTTCTGTATTGGATTGTTCTATCTGCCAGATACAAGCGATTCTCTTAACAGGTAAGTGTTTTCTGTCATTCTCTCAGATAAACCGTTAGTTTATTTTCTCTCTGTCTAGATTTAGACCACAAATACTAAGTGTATTATTTGAAATATTAATTGTTATTACTAATCAGTTCTCTTTTTCAAGGAGAATGTCTCAGTACGATATAATATTAAGGATATTGTTCAAATTTTTTTTTATCGAATTTCACGATAGATATTGGGATAAATTTTCCTCTTAGGTCTTGATCATTACTGGGTTCTTAAAAAAAAATTAACTTCTTTATATACTAACGCGTCAAGAGGCTGCTATCTAAGACTTTCACCTGGAGTCTAGTTTTTAGGGGTATATGAACCTTTATAAGATATAATAGTCCATATTTTTGAGGATTTAGATAGCTACTAAGTAATATTATCAAAACTCTGTTTTAATACATAGGTACAAATGAAAAGTATTATCTGATACACATATATGACCAAAGGCTTTAGCTTCATAATTCAACTGATGTTCATGTTAATGTTTGCCTATATCTTCATGAAGTAATAAACTTTAAAGTCTTATGCTTCAAGTAATCAAAAGTCAAGTACCTCTCTTCTCCAAATAACACGAGTTTTTTACAAATAGAACGACAGTCCATGCCTATGCAGAACAAATGTCAGGGTGATATTGTGAACGACCCAGTGAAATGAACCGGTCCTTTGGCAAATATTTGGGACCAACAAACTGAATATACCTACCCAACTCAAAAGGTTTTGGTAGATAGCATTTATAGGAATGTGTACGGCCAATATTTGTCAACTTGATCTCTTTGTGAGAAACAGTACACATTCTTAAGTCTTGTTCGATGTCAACGCTAATAAATTTCTATCTATTCATTTACATTTAAATTTATATTTTGTCGCTATTGCTATGTCGTATATAGGATTTGCGAATTAAAATTAGCTGGGTACTAGCTCTGCTACGCTTTGAAAATTCCTAGCGACCCTACAGTCTCCGTAATAATCTCCAAACATCCCATATAGCCAATCCTTGTCCACCGGCACAAAAATCAATATCTCTAGTTTAAAATCGGATACGGACTCATCAAATCTCTATTTTAGTTCTCTCTCTAGTAAAAGTTTCAATTATTAATTTACTCATCTACATCATTCTACTTTTACAACTTCATTCAATAATACCAATCCCTTTCAAAAGTAAAAGTCAGACAATAGCGTCGTCTCTTTCTTTTTTATTTAATCCTTTGTTCTGAATCGTGTTCGCGACATATATGGTATATTGATATATCGCATTGACACTGTCAATAGGATAACGCTCGATCTGAATCGTGCCACGAGGAAATACTCTGTGAAACAATTTGATCTAGGCGAAATCCTGGGACGAATAATTATGATACTTGCGACTAAAAATATAACTCAAATAACCAGTAAAAATATCACTGTCGATTTCGACATTCATATCCGAATACTCAAAATATCATCAACTCGTTTCCAGAGTAATTTACATTACATTTGGAAAGAGAGATTCACATTGTAATATATCCTACTGTTACTGTCTGATGACTTTGAAGGCCGTTGGGAACAAACAGTTCTTTTTCCATTACTTGACTTACGTACAAAGACGCGTGATGAAAAAATACGTTTACTCTACAAAAGTTATATTAGCTGTTGTCTGTTCTGTCGCAATCTGAAATGATGTCGATATTATAAACTATTTGTTAACGCTTGATGATTAAAGATCTTGTTTATGGCAGAATATTCACTTACTGTTTTGGTGGGTTATACTGGTGATGATATTTGATATATATTATATTATCTCCCAGATGGAAAGAGGTTTTACATCGAAAAGGTTCTGGGAGGCCAGCATTTATTGGCGTCTGTTCGTCTTGTGTGCCGCCGCACTATTAAGAATTTTCCTATAGGTGGCAAACAAACTAGAACTAACGCCTCATCGTCAATCATCCGTTATTAACAAACTTGACCAGACCGCTATATGACACACTATCAAATTGACTGTACAATTGACTCGATTAAATAATATGTATATAAAATTAAAAATCTTTTTATTCAATAATCGCAATCGCTAAATTAATAATGTATGGGTTTTTACAGATAAGCGAGAGGCTATGTCAAACCCAATAGATTTCTCACTAAACAATTGCGTTAGCGATTATCGAAATGCATGTTGTACAGGCCCTCAGATAGCTTAATGTTTTAGAATGGTTTGATTATATTTTATTAAACTTACTAAAACAATTATTATTATATTCCACAATATCGACATTCATATTTAATTTTTGAATTGAGAACAATGACTTCATGTAAACAAATAAATGAATTGCCATAATTAATAATCTGGAAGTTATTTTGTTTGTCTAAAAACTATGTCTAGGCTTACAATTAATTAATTCTTAGTTCATATCGGGCTTTGAATATCAAAAGCTATATAAATTGAATGAACGGTATCATGAACGAGTTGAAAACTTTATTAATAGTAGTTATATCGAGAGTTTCGAACACAAATAAGGTCAATTTTATAATCAATTTAGGTAGCTGTTTCTCACTGGCCAGATAACCTATTTGTTCGATATCTTAAGTATTTTTAAAGCAAATTGTCCGTAAATCTACCATTTCTAAAGTGTATCATCACTAATTGTAATTGTCTGGTCACAGGGAAGATTATAATTTGATGAGTTTTTATTTCAACATCTTTAAGACACAATTTTCAATACGTGGTATTAACCAGTGCTTGTTGCGTAGATTCTCAATATCCCTGGTGTCATTAAAAATTCGAGTTCAGCGTGTCATCGGTAAGCTAGGTGACCTCTAAAAGATTGAAGACAATGGGCTTTTACCACAGTTCTAAGGTTGTAAGAACCTTGATACGTTTTCAAGTCTTCACGGCTAAAAGAGAATAAGATCTATAAAAGCTCGAACCCCGCTTATCTGCCACGTTTGTCATATTTCCGAGCGGTCGACTTATTTACATTATCCTTAGGAGGCTTTATATTTATAACCATATAAGACATTTTTTTGTTCCATTTCAAGGTCCTCTTTTTTAACTATAAGAACGCATTTTTTGTACGTAATCTTTCTATATTTGTTTCATGTAAATAGTTGTAATAACAAATAATATTTGAAGAATACTCCTTCCTTTATAAGCGTTGAAACGATAATTTTCAGCACGTATTTATATTTACATACGTATATTCTACCAAAAGCTGGCTTCTGAGATCATTGACCGTTACTGCTTCCACGTCTCTCACCTCGCCTCCAACATAAGCAGGTTCTTAGAACCTGCTAGATTAGCGTATATTGGCCTTTTTGTTAACTCTTTTACCTATTCCAAGTTAATATTTATTGTCAAAATGAGAAAAAAGAAATTCCTATACCCCCTATTTTCAGAATCACTTCGCGTCTTTATTACTTTAAGCGACTGCCAACCAAAATTCCCATAGCTAATAATAATATGGAACTACACTTTATCGATTGTAACCAAGTCATAAAATAAGACACATAATATGTCATCAAAATCATACCAATAAAACGAAAGGTGAATATCTAGATCCCTGATCTTAAAATGATTCCTTATGAAGGCAGGCTCAACATTGGTTGGTCCAATAAATACGATATAAATTTTCATGTAAATAAAATCACTCGTGAAAAGATATATAATGTGCTTTCGAATAACTTTAATCGATATATTTATACTTTTCCTATATAGCGAATGGAAAACCAAATAGTTTGCGGATTTCTTGGTTCCTATTAGTACACTATTATGTTCTTATATCAAAACCTTTAAGTTGACTTAGTGAAATACCTTTCATTTGAAAAGCTCCCACCTATTACCGTTATTCGAACCCGGGACCTCTGGCCTTGTCTCTGGTGTAGAAAGAGGTACTGACCAGTTGACAAGACGGCCGTGAAATAATGTACGTATGGCGGCCGTATATGATTATATTTTCCTGCGGATTTTATTTTAAAAGTGCAAACTTAAAAATTCCGCGTGAAAATATTGACATCCAAATCTGTATGCACCACGCCATGACGCGATAATAATAGAGTTGTACAGTAAAATTGGGTAGAATCGAGTGGAAATTTATTCCCAATTCGAATTAGTAAAAATTCTGCATAAACAAAAGATCGCGCGTTGACATTCACAGTGTTATCTTTACCTTAATATATCTGTATTCTACTATACAAACATATACAATAAATAGGAAATTTTATTTCAGGAAATAGGTTTTATAATTAAAATATTGAAAAGAAATTTCAAAAAGAGAACAATACAATATCATAATAATGTTACTTGTTTGATTTGATAAATGATAAACAGATTTTGAATAATTTCAGACATAATACCCAATATCCATGATCGTCAAACAGTTCAATTGCTAATTTATCAATAATCAAACACAAAGCCTGGTTTGTATTAATGTTATTAACACTCATTTTAGATTCTATGTTTGATAAGCAATTGAACGCCTACAGAGTAATTAACTATGAAGTTTAATATTAATAAGCCTATGATTTAGCGTGGTTAGCTCTCAAAGATAACGTAACAGATAATATTAATTTGAATGAAAGCTATTCAGTGTTTAATGTATTATTCAAATATTACAATATAGAGATAGGTCAATTTTAGTTAAAGAAGATACAAATCCGTTTGGGCTACGTGCTAGGTTTCGATAAGCGAAACTTGACATTGCAACTCGACAAAAACCATTTATTAAGTTACAATTTCAAAATTGGAACTAAAGAACCAGCTATGTAGAATTTTAACGACAAATTAGTAGATTTTAATTAGTAGCTGTTGGTAACTGGTTGGTGACTCTCAAACTCTTTTCTACCAATCTTATTTTTGATATTTATGTGTTTTTGCCTAGTTGTTATTTTTTTGATATACGTCGTGTATCGTTATATAATAGTTTCTTGTGATTTGTTCGTATTGCTATCTCTCTAGCTAGATTATCAATAGATTCAGTGGTACCGGTATCTTGGTGTTTCCATCATCACGATTTATAAAGGATTTCAGTCCACTCTCCTATCAGTAGCTTTACCATTAACAATCGTCATTTAACATAAAACCTGCTGTATCTTGTATATGCTATCGCTAATTATTTTAATTATAAACATGAGATAAACGCGAAAAGCCCTAGTTTAGTTGAACTTAGGCTATTGGTCGCAAATCAAGGCAAAAACTTTAATAGTAGCCAGTTCTTGTAACCGTCAGTTGTTGGTGATTTGTGTTATTACTGCGTATATTTGAAAGATGAAAATTAAGTTAATAACTATAATTTCAATCAATTATAGTTATTAACTTAATTTTCATCGTTTGTACGAAACAGATTAACTCTTATGCCAGGTGGGATATGATCAAATTTTATTTGCATTATTGATTTCAATGTAATAGTGTTTAAATTCTAATATGACTATTATTGTCTGAAACTTTGCCATGCATAATCAATAAATTCATAATAAAATCCAAATTAATTGTGGGCTTAGCTAATGCGTCTATTATATTTGCAAGGAAATCAATGTGGTAATTTTCCTTTATATTTCCCAAAGATGCCCGTATATTTTCCCAATCAGAGATATATAGTCTCATCTCATCAGCGAAATCGCGTATAAATCCTTCAAACTTCAGACGTAAGTCAGCAAAATATACTCGAGCTTTCAACAATTTGCTCGTATTTACTTGGTGACAGAAACATGTATAAGATATTTTCTTCGTATAACTAAACATCGTATTTTTTAAATAGGTTAATTTTCTGGATTTTCAAAAACATTTATATTTATACTTCGTTTATTTAACGTAAATGAATACTGAGTTTTTCTTTGATCTCAGTTGTTTGGTTGTTATTCGCTACTGTTAATAATATACATTCTCCTCTTGAGTATTTTCAGTATTAATATGTTTATAGATGATAAAAAGAGAATCAAAATATTTCTAAAACTCATTAAGACAGTTTATATTTTCTACAAAACCTAACTGTCCTAAAACCTAATCGAATTAACAACTGATAGAAAGAACTTTTTAATTCGGGTTTCCACGCGTCAACTATTAATTTCATACTACAGCAATGTTGCAATCATCCAAGGTTACATATGAACGAAGACGTGTTTGAGATTAAGATACATTAACATTCTTGCTCGCCAACCATTGACTCATTCATCATCACTATCATCGTGATCATCAGTTGATATACATCCCTTCCGAGGCTTGAAGCTACCCTAAATAACCGATTAGGCCTTAGTCAACCACGCTAGCCACGAATAGGTTGGTCGACTTCGTACACAACCTAAGAATTTCTTCACAGGTGTGTGCAGGATCCTCACGATGTTTTGCTTCGCGGTAAAAGCGTCGAATAAACGTACTGTAAGAGTTCAGAAATGAGACAAAATGTTATCTGAATATAACTTAATTTATAGTAGAATTAACATGTTAAGAACATATTTTTAACGATGGCTCAATTAGAACTGTTCTCCTTCCCCGCATCTCCACTCTCGCGTAGCACTGGACTGCCTACGGCGTAGTACTGATGTCATGGCGCTGCTGATGACGTCACTTCGTAGCACTGAACAAGATTCTATCTCCTATGCTCTGCCTGATATGACTTCAAAATTTACAGACACAATGGTACGTGGCGAAGTTCGAACCACTGCCTCCTGCATGGAAGACAATGACCTTACGCACTAAGCCATCGACGCTTTTACACGTATTTTTATTGATGCGATCACATATTTATCTATCACATTTATATTCAATATACAAAATGATACGATAAATACTGCAGTTTGATTTGCCCTAGTGTATTCCCAAAGACACATTTACTTTTCGAAAGTAATAACTACCTTCTTTTAATAAAAATTGTTATGAAACAAATTCCAGTAAAATATGATCTTTCATAAATAACAACTCGTTTTGTTGATCCAATAGCAGCTACCTTATAAATTACAGATCAATATAATCTTAAGAAAGACCACAGATATTATCTTTTATGCTTAACTCAGCAAGATGGCACCGTTCACATTTAAAATGTACCTTAAAAAGGCACTGCAGTGTCATAAAACAAAGACCCTATTTTCCAAGACATGTATTTTAATTTATTGAGATTTTCTTGAAAGATACTTAGAAAAAGTATTACGTATAGAATGTATCATGATCTCTGAATTAAATTATCCTAATTAATATACCAACTTTAATATGAACATAAACAAAAGACTGAAATAAATATAAACGCTAACTAGACCCTTCATAATAGGCACCGCTATAAAATTAGGAGCTCATCACGCCTGGCTGACAGTATTTTATATTCGTAGAAGTATCAACGAATATAAAATACTAGGCACATATATAAAGTTAGAAATTATAATAGAAAAGATAATATACTTAGTTAAATGTTCCCTTTTCGTATTTGCTGATGTACAAGAAAGATATATTCTATTTTATAATGCTTAGAATTTTCAGCGCAAGAAATAAAATGTTCTGTGTTATTTTATTCTAACGAACGTCTTTCTAATATATTATCTTAAGATAATTCAATTAATATTTCGCAAAGATGCGTTTAATTATTGCGGTTTCTCTCATATATTGTGCTATGCGCTGGTACAGACGGCTGCACAAAAAACAGAACACGCTAGTTGGAAAATGGCCCCTATTTCAACGAATGATAAATTAATTACAAACTTGTTTAATACTTCGTTAAGTTTAAGGAGTGCCTTAAACATTTCGTTTAGTATTCTAGACAAAGATTGTAAAAGAGAATATATCTTTACAATTTTTTGTTTTAAATAGGCATTTACTTCTGCAAAATAAGAACATAATTATTTTCATTTAATTTAAGTATTCTGTATGGATTGATTCAAAGAACTTTAACAACATTATAAACGCTTTGTTTGGTCACTATCCAATGGCTACCTCGCAGGGATATTCGTTTAACTTTCCAATTGATAAAACCAAAATAACTTTACTGTTCTAGTATTACTTCCGAATCATTAAAATTTTCAGCCATCATAAAATTTATTGCAAATAGTTTCGAATTTACGTTTTTATTACAGTACGTATTTTTATGTCGTATTAAGCGGATGTCTGTAGGTACACACCGCATTAAAACGCAAAATCATTTTAAAAACAAAAGAAATTTTAGTTAGATCTTATAAAATATTTTTATTACCTCTCGGGCCAGTGAAAACCAAATAGATCTCAAAAATGAACCATAATTTTTTATTTAAAAGTAAAAGTGTCGAGTTTGGATAAAGATACTTTATATGATCAAATTACAAAACAATATTTAAATTAGTACAATTGGTGGTTAAACAAATATCTAGATTTGCTATGTCGTCAACAACTAATACTTCTTGGATTAATTGCTGGAATAAAAACGAAACAAAAATTAAGTCGGAAAGAAGTGTCAACAGCCCATCAAATAAAATTTATTACTGGATTTTTACTGTCGGAGAGACTCGGGTAAGGTCGTAAACTTAACATAAATGAAGAAACATAAAAGCAACCTGTATCTGTAAAGATAATAGGTGAAAAACTATTTGTCCGTGGTACAGACAGAAGCACATAAAGCGATACATTTCGCTTAAAATAAGTGATAGATTTTAATGCAATACTTTGCGATTTAATAAGGATTTATTCCTACCAATAGGTTGACCAATCCAACTCGGCTGGGCAGCGTTCGGAAACTTCGAAGTATATACTCGGGCCATCTACCGCAGCGTCTCAAGACCAAGTGACGCAGTATCTTCAGTATATGTGTGTTGCTGGGCAGAAACCTAGACGCAGAATCAATCGGTTTATATATCCTTGGGGATGGAAAAAGTCTTTTGCATATAGTATGTATAAACTTGTAATAAAATAATTTTGGCTGTACTATTTCTATCTGGTTGGTTTTCATGACATTAAAAAGGTCACATTTCAAAAAAATAATCAATATAGGAAAATTTTGTTTCCCACTAGTTCTTATTTGATTTTATTTCTGTCAAAATGAGCGGGAAAAAAAGGAATTAGATACATTTTAAAATTTTATTACAAAAAAGGATGCAAATGCAACGCAAGCTTCTAGAAACATTTGTGACGTTTATGGACCTAATACAGTGTCAGTAAAAGTAGCACAAAGTCGGTTAAAGCATATTCAATACGTGAATTTTGATGTCAAAGATGCACCTCACTCTGGTTACCCTGGTACGGTCAAAATGTTAATAATCTTATATTATAGTCATTATTGTGTATTAAGCTCCATATTTCAATCAATATTAAAAATCGTTTTGTATTCAAGGCCTTTTTTTAAATATAAGTCCTTTTATATTTATTTTAAATCCAGTGTTCAGTTTCATATTGTTTTGTATTTACAAATAAATATGTAGTGATGTCAATCAGTGCCTTGCTTCCTCTCCTTTCACACCGAAAGTTACAAAAAGATGTAACTCACAATCACATGCAAAAGTCACAAACACTCACAAAAGCATTTTCACAATTTGAATCAAAATCGATAAGCTTAAGATTACGTACAAGCCAACGAGTTCTTACAAAGCCATAATTATTTATATTCTCAACACCCGAGCCATTCATTTTAAACAAAATTATTTAAATCATTATAACTAAGATCAATTAGCTTAGAAGCTTATTAACACGAAAACTTGACGTACTCCGCAGCCGTTAACTAATTGGATTCGTAGAAAAAGTAATTTGGATCCCGTTCCGAATATGTTTTATATGAACAAATTAAATATAATAAAACTCGTATATTAAATACTTATACAAAATTAAGTGTACTTTTAATATACACAAGACTTGTTATGATGACTTATAATTACTATACAGTCGAGTCGTGCATCGAGGCATAAATGAATGCACATCCGACGTGACAGAGAGACGAGCTTCTGTTTTAGATCTTTCTTTACCCCTCTATTAAGGTCTGCCATTGCAGTCAACTGTTGACTGCAACTGTGTACTCCAAAGTTGCCGTCTTTTAGTAGGGATATGTGCACTGTGTGTAATTTATGGAGTTCCTTGAAGTGAAACTTGCACTTTTCACTTGTTTGTCAAAACAGGATCGGGCGGATTGAGCAGCGCAGGAGTAGTGAGCAGTCTAACGGGCGATAACAAATTTTCTCTACCCATAACGTTAACGAGAGGTGGTAGCGAATATCAGGCAGGTCTGAATAGGCCTTAAGAGTTAGTCACTTTGATACATTCAAAACATGGACGTATTATTGAATTGCCTAGCACGCAAAAACCTTTAAGGCCTAAAAGTCCGTCTCCCTATTCACATCCATTTGAAGCAGATTCTTGACCAAAATGAATTCCTCAATTTATGTAAATTAATCGAGTTTCGTTTTACTCGTAAATGTCTGTTATTATAGATAAAATGATTAAAATCATTCACCATGCCTCTGCGGTTATATTTAAGAAACAGTCGATTATTTTACATCATAATAATCGTTGGCCCTGATTCTGTTGTTCACAGACAGTCTAATATTAAAGTTAATGACTCTCTTTCACTACAGTCCGAGGAGAAAAGCAGGTGACGTCATTCGCCGTTTCTTAGAGATTTATTAAGCATTTAAAACTTATTTTAGCACAGCGATAAAAAAATCAAAAGTATAAAGGTAGTCAACATATTTGAAGTTTCTAACAGTAATTACATCCCTTACTTATTGTAGTAGAGTATACTGAATTTCATAGTGAAATAGAGACAAATAACGAATAAACACTAATATTTCGTTAATGTTTATAGGTAATTTCTCAAACATCTCTTATTTAAAAAGAATATAGACACACACACAAAATTTATGCAAGGTACAATAAATGACTCAACCTTATGAGAACCACCTGATGTGAGCAGAAAGTAGAATTCATATACGAAAATATCTAACTATCGTAGACGACTCCGCTCTAGTAACCTATAAGGTGCCGATTCACGCCTCACTGGAGGGTCTCCCTATATCTCTGTTAAAACGCGTTTTTCTTCCATTGTATAATGGAAGAAAAACGCGTTTTAACAGAGATTTTCACCCTTTGAGAGTTCTAACGATATCTCCTGACAACAACGCCATCTATTGAGAGAACGAAGAAACTTGCACAAGTACCCCCGTACAAACGAGGAATTTTAAATCTTTAAATTAAAAATAACGAAATAAAATTATTGAACTCAACTAATATTCATTATTTTATGCAGAAATCCAGAGTTAATGAATTTTGACATAGGATTTTTAGATTTATATTAGATTATTGGTAATCTGAGACATTTTACTTGATAAACTAGGTAGGCCAAGTTCTCACATTTATTTTTTTCTAAGACCTTTAAGTGATATCTTATCAAAATATTTACAATTGTAACACATGTTAGTATATATTATGGCCACTTATCTAATAAGTATATGACTTTTAACACGATATTTTATAGTTCTTTAAACAGGATATTTTAAAAATTAATTTGAAGATTTTCTAATACTGAAAGTATTAGAAAAACTGCCATATTTTAAACTTATTAGACTCGCCCGCCACACATTATACAAAGCGATGCATCTTATATTAGTTTCTTCTTAGTACGTAGAGTATAAATTAGCTTGTTTTTAATGAAACTTCGCTTTAACTTAATAGTTGGGACGACTTATGAAAATGGAAAGGCCGCTTATGTAAAAACAAGTGGAAGCTTATGAAGAATCATATTAATCAATTAAAGGTATTCAAGAGGAATCGAAGAGTCATATAATCAATTATGAAATCGGAATGGAGTGTATCATAATGGACTTTATAAGTTACATGTCAAATCTCAAACTAGAAGTGATGATACATACCGATTTAAAAAATATCTAATTGAAAAACATAAAATTATGTTTGTATTACTAATACATAATGACATAGGTGATTTGTAAATACTACTAATTCGTCAAAGCGGTAGTAGGGTTAATTGGGAATATGCATATTAGTGTTAGTTTTAATTTATTATTACTAAGTTATAATATTATTATAACTAAGAATAATTAATTAAGTTTAAAGGTGGGACAATCTGATAACCACTTAAAGCATCTCTATTACTAGTGACATACATTTAATAATATTTATTGTTAATTATTATTATTTTCTTATGTATAAACTTGTAATAAAATGTCTTTGGTTGTACTATTTGTATCTGGCTGGTTTTCATGACATTAAAAAGGTCACATTTCAAAAAAATAATCAATGTAGGACATTTTTGTTTCCCACTATTTTTCATTTGTTTTTCTTTCTGTCAAACATGTACATTTTAAAATTTTATAGCAAAAAAGGAAAAAAATCAACGAAAGCTGAAAAAAAAATTATGACGTTTATGAACTTAATGCAGTATCAGTCAGTAGCACAAAGTTGGTTTAAGCATTTTCAATCCGGGAATTTTGATGTCAAAGATGCACCTCACTCTGGTTGCCCTGGTACGTACAAAATGGACGCAATTTTTGAAAAAGTGGAGCGAGACCGGCATATCAACAGTAACAACAGAGCTGAAGAACTAGGAATTGACGACAAACCTGTTTTGACTAATTTAAAAAAAGCTGGGCACACAAATAAGCTCAATATTTGGGTGCCACAAGAGCTCACTGAAAGATATTTAATGAAGCGTGTACTTGTTTGTGATTCTTTAATGAGATGTAATGAAACCAAATCGTTTTTGAAGAGATTGATAACTGGGGATGAAAATTGGATCACGTATGACAAGAACGTGCGAAAAAGGTAGTGATCAAAGGTCGGTCAGGCTTCACAGACTGTGACAAAACTTGAGTTAAATCGCAATAAGGTGATGCTGTATCTATGGTGGTTTTGTTCATTATAGGCTTGTACCGCCGGGCAGAATCGATTCGGATCTCTTAAGCAAGAAGTTGAGAGAAAGCGGCCGGAATTTAAAAGGAAGGGTGTGGTCTTTCATCACGATAATACTAGACCACATACATCTATAGCCATGGTCCATTGTCATATGACCGCTCCATAAAGTTTAGATATATTCTAAAAAATAGCATCGTGACAGTATTATAAAATATCATTTGTGTCCTTGTTAATTTTAATGATTTCCGCTAAAAGCTTATAAAGTCCACAAGATATCAAATATTGAAATCAGAAAGCCTCAATCATTGACAGCATGCAGGCGTTATCGCCATTCACGGCGTAAATTGGAAACAATCAGACCAGTTGGGTGCTCTGACGCGGTGAGATAACGCTGTGAACAGAATGAAAGTTGTGATTAAGAGAACAAATGATGCTGATGAAAAAAAATAAAATTCGACTGTTAATGAAAAAAAAAACTATATTATTAAGTTCTTTGTGTTTATTTTATCCTAGATATACCTGAATAATGAAATAGCACTCTAAATAAGGCTTCTAAATTGATGTCAATAATATAGATAATCATTTATTCATGCATCAGTGACACCAGTCTTCGGGAAAAGTGTGGTGCTTTCGTCTTTAAAATTAATTCTGTGTACTAAAGCAAAACGTAACAATGATAAAGAGTTAAGCGGCAATAGAAATATGGCGTACGTCAAAATGAAAGCGAAAGCGATAGATTCGCAGTTAGACAATAAGGGGGCTAGTTATGATGAATCGCAGCTATATCGACATATTATTATTAATTAAACACTATTAATTGAACAGCCATTTTATATTTCGATCATTCGCCATTTTGCACAACTACTGGGAATTCGCAAAGTTCAAGTTTATATTTTTGACGTAATTCAAATTCTTAGCTGTAAAGCTTGCTGTTTACCACTCCGTTAATATATACCAAAAATATACACTGAAAGAACACATGCATTTTAAAGAAACCCGAAATACTACACTCGATTTGATCTTTTACTTTTGACAAACCCATAATTGCCGATCTCAAAAAATCCAACATAAATGTGATTTTATAAGTTTTTTGAATTAGTTACCATCAACTATCACTTTTGAATCCAGTTCCAGTTTCTCAAATGTTAAAACTATTTAAATCTCTTACTGTTGCGGTTTCTAATAGCGTTCCATTACCACGATCTTAAACAATTATCCTGCCATCTTGAATAATTCTTTCGCGCCTTTAACTTAGTGTCGAAAACAAAAACTAGCAAATTAAAAGGAATAAACGACAAGAAAAAGTAAAAAGAGTAAGAGTTCTTATTAGTCCTGGTTAGCATGCTGAATACGCAAGAAGAAAAAAAACAACACCCAAACACGATTTAGGCTGTAAAAACTTCGTTCGTAAGTCATTCCGCAAATGGGATATCTTGGACAAAGTTTGATAGTGTAACTTTCTCCGTTTAAAAGAGTACTATTTATTGTGAAACAAAAGCGAGAATCGATTTAATCATAAAACGATTACTTTAAACCTCTATGGTTATTTTGTAAGTTAATTTTGGACCATCTCACAGTCAAAATCAAAATATTTTATTCAACTTTGTTACAGATGTGTACACTTATTGAACATCAATCTTAGCCATCTGTTCGTAAATCTACCAGAGGATCTTGTCCTGAGAAGAACAGGCAAGAAACTCATCAAACTTCGGTCCTCCCTGTACACGTCAATGTGAATCTTTTGAAAAATGATAAAATCCACAGTGTTTTGAATCAATTTGCTAATAGTAGAGTTCAGTCAGAGCTTATTAACATAGATCGCAGTACGGTAATGACGAAAGATTATCCTGATACAGTCGTTGGTGTTAAGAAAAATTTAAACTCCTTTGTGCTTCGGAAAATCTGTTATATCAAGCGATCAGCCGCTGCCGGCAACACAGCGACTGTTTTCATCATGCACCAACTTACATCATGCCACTGTTATAATGTTACTTCCCTAACTCTTATGTGCTTTTAGATTAACATGACCATAATCTTCAATAAATAAACTAAATTAACCAAATATGAATCACTTTTATGTTTTTCTTTATTTTCTAACCATATAATAACTTCAATATTAAATAACAGGGTTGAATAATATTTCATTTCAAGAAGTAGGTCAGAAGTATTTCCCTAAGATTACACAACATAAATTGTGACTACAATGTGCCTACGAAAATCTAAACTTTTGTAATAAGGTCAAACAATAAAAACTTTTTGACGTTTGTGAGCAAAACAAAACACCTTTTAAAGCTGTCAACAATCGCTTCTCTGCCAATTTTAATAAAGATGATTATCAATTTAAATTAAAGAAGTTATTTCATTCCGACAAAAATTTAGCCGCAACGTGATTAAAAAAGTTCCCGATCAGTATCCTTGATCAGCTTGTAATATTTCGAATTCTATTGAAGATTATTTATTAAAAAATCCTTGAGAGAATCTCTATTATTTTTCTCAATAGCTATTGACGAGAACTGCCTTTGGGATTTTTAATTTAGATTTTTGACTTGAAGGAATAAAGATTAAAAGGGATGGAAATTTTTAATTATATTTCATGATCTAAGAATAGAAAATGTATACGAAACGGGTACTAAACTTCGAAGTGATGTCATATCGGTTTAAAACTCTCTGTGTCATAAGCAAGCTTATTAGAATATTCATGCTGGCTCCGTGAGCGACATGTATACTTAATCGGTGTGAATCAGAGACAAGTCCTTACCATATAATTAGATGTAATTTATTACATTATATCACTTTAGAAATTCACTTTTTCATTTTTTTCTCCGCGCGAAATTTACCTGATATCCTGCAAAGTTGAAAACCACCTGTAGCTTAACAGTCGATAATACAAAATGACCTCTCCAAATTGCTGCCATCATGGTGGATGTTCGCAGATTAAAACTTTTATGAACATGTCGTAAAATTCTTTAGAGGAACGACGTTCTTGTTTGAAGACTATTCGTTCTTTCGTTTGACAATGTCTTTCTTACTAAATAACTCAATAATTTAAGGGGTAATAATATAAATATTTGCCACTTAATGTAACTTGCCACTAATTATGTATTATGTAGTGTATATATGCTATCATTGAGTAAGTACCTATGTATGTATATATTTATTATTTGTATGTAATAAGTTTTATCATGTTATACTTCGCCAACTTCCCTCAAGTACTTTATCTTGAATCCTGTCCATCCTAAGGTTACCTGGAAGAGATCGCTTTTAGCGATAAGGTCGCCCTTTGTACAAAATTAGTTAAAAGTTTATTTTTTGTGTGTTTCTTTTTTTGAATTGGCTGATGTACAATAAAGATATATATATTCTATTCTATTCTATTCTAAATGAGGCTGCAGCCAGCGTTTAAAAATCTGGAATGACTCCTGAATCCAAAAACATGTATTTATTTTTCATTATGCAAATTCAATAGTGACGATCGAAGGCTGATGTCAATGGGAGCAGAACACGAAGTTATTCTCGTTTCTTTGTCACACTAAGTTTTAAATACCTCTGATTTTCTGTAAAAGCGAATTCAAGCCGTCACCTGTGCTATAAATGCAGGTTGAAAATATCACTTCACTAGGTATCAACCGTTTTACTAAAGCTAGGTAAAAGATCTAAAAAGAAAGAGATAAAAGAAAACTCGACCTTCTACCTCCGTACGAGCGACAGTAATTAGAGTCTTTAGTTCCCCATTGAAACAGAAGTGGGTTGTTAGCTGTATTCAACACTAATGATGTTACACCTGCTCACTAATCAAATCCTAATTTCATTCCATTCCTAAATCTAAATCATTTAAAAATTTGATAATTAGGTCAAATTTTAGTTGAAACATTGTTTAAAATTTGTGGATCTGCTGTTTAGCTGTCTGAATGACAAAGCGAATCGAAAGGCAATAAATTTCCTATCAATTCGTATAAAATTAGTTTTTAAAAAATTGTTAACCATTTTACTTATCCTAACTTTTAACTTAACGGATCCAGATGGAACAGCCCTTCTAATGGTATTAAGCAAGGTATCGATCTTGATTAAAAGATATTTTTTATTATTCTCAAATAGAATTTCGTAAAATAATTTAACATCAAATAATTAAAACTTGTGAATTTTATCTAATAGTACTACTTCAGAAACATTACTATATAAGCAACTGTCAAAACTCTTTCGCTCTATTGATCCAGTGATAAATTCTACATAGTTATTATATGAAATATTTAGTAGCAGCATCTTTTATTCTACATATGTAATACAATCGTATTGTATGTTTCCGAGATCGTGTAATACCATACTTAAATTTATTGCTTTTCGGTTTCATTATATTTATTTTATTCGTTGTCTATTATTTATTGTACATAATTATACAAGTAAATATTATCAAAAAGGTCATGTACACAGACGAGCTTTACACATAATACAAAAACTTCTTATACAATTTAAAACATTTATTGGCCATCTAAATAGATACCCTGAGTACCATAACGTTTAGTCATCGTCTTCGTTGTCTTCGATTGGTTGAATGTTAAACCTGGACGACTGTTGAGCTTGGACTTCCATAGGTTCTTCCACTTCAGGTATTCTGTACGCCATCATAGCTGCACCGTAATTTCCGAGGCCAGTATCCCAGAATACTATCTGAAATTCAAAATCAGGGATTTTATAAAAATATTCAATAAACAACGTAAACGGTCAACGGAATTCATAACCTATTATTTATTTATTTAACAATTTACGTACACACAAAGACAATTAAAAGGACACAACAGAATATAAAAGAATTGTACAAAGGAACTGCTTATTTCTATAAGAAATCTCTTCCAGCAGCCCCATATATGGGAAAAGTGACATCGAAAGGTAGAGGGGCGTGTACCAATACTAATGTAATTAAATATATAAAAATTAATATATATCGTATTTACCCTAACAACACCCACATACATACACATATACGCACAATATATTTAGGTACTATTACTTTAATATTTCAATTTTCTAAATAAAGTTACTCCGCTTTGATTGGTCTACAATGGCTCCTCCGGAAACTAAACGAAAACTTTTCCTTTCGGAAACCACGTAAGCTGTTGGTTACAATTTTTACGTACAAACCAGTTGGGAGGGAGCGTTGTATTGTTATGGCCTATTCTCTTTATGTGTTTCTCTCATGTTTGTCGGATACATAGACTGTTGGCGCGATTACGGCTAGCAACATTAAATAATAAATAAGTGGTAAATTTAAGTACTCCAATGTGGCAACACTGTAAACCCCAATTTGATTCGCGCCTTACGAAACCTATCCACTCTAACGGCTATTGATAATAATGATTATTTTATTTACACTTACCTGATCATCAATTATATATCTGGTATAGTATATCTCATTGAGTTTCTCGAAGCCGATTTCTTCAGCAATCTGTTGGCTTCTGCTTGTTGTAAAAATACCAGCAATGGCAGGAATATTTGCACTAGCTGCTAGTGTAATAGCTGCTTTTAGCATTTCTTTTGCTATCCCTGAAAAAATCATTTAGTGTTCTAAAGTATGCCATAAGCACGGCAAATAGGCTGTAGTCATAATAATCATGAGAATATATTTTCAAAATAGAATCTAATCTAGACACGGGAAAGAAATTAAAAACTATAGACTATTTTTGCTACCGGAATTTCAGTTGTATCGCTAAAGGGCAAAGCACCAGTATTCCTTGTATATACATATATTTAAAGTCATACAACACTGTGAGTCTGGTAAATAAAGCTTCTTCACTATGGTCCAGTATTTCAGCGAAACATAGTGTTGGACTACTGGCTTGTGTAATTGTGAACTAAACAACAAGAGATCACATTATACCTGTGATTTTATTTTCAATTTCTACACGTTCTAAAATTATATTACCTCTATGCCGGTACCTCCTCTTCAAGGCCAATAAGTAAACCTTAAAGTATCGCTTAACTCCAAGTTTTTCGTAGACATTCACCGGTTTCTCAATCTGGTTGTAGAATGTCATGACGGTGGTATAAAGAGGATTATGAGTAAGCTTCACCTTACTGAACGTTCTCGAAAATGCTTCTGTAAGTGTAAGGATGAAAATACGAACAAAATAAATTGTACAAACTTTTACCATAAGAGCTACACGTATATTGATGCTGACAGTCGACTGAAAGTACACTTCAGATCTAAATTTAAAACCAGTATACACTATTAACTTATCATGTATAAAAATAAGCAATAAGCAGTAAAGGTAGCAAAATCTAGACCCATCATATTCCCATAGTATAACAACTAAACTTTAGGCTACTTCAACTTCTACGACAAACATTTCAAGCAAAAGCCCAAATTAAAGTTCGTGAATGATAAAGGTATTCATTGAATGTATAATGTTCCAAAGATAAAACAAGGATAGATTATTTATTTAAAACACCATAAAGACAAGCAAAACTAAAATATAGAATTATAAAATCAACATTTCAAAAATGGTTCAGCTACGGCAAAAAACTCCCGCAATGGGAACACTTATTTTCCGAAATTTGAAAGCATTATATGAATCATATTAAGATAAGAAATGTCAATAATATCAGAAATAAAGTTACTATTTGGAATATGATGGCAATGTAGCTTTTAACGCAATTAAATCAACAGATAAAGAAACTAAGATCAACAGATTCAAGTATCTAACGCACGGAAGAGTTCTAGACTATTCCAGAAACTTTACTACAAAGGAATCGGTGGTGTAGTGAACACCACCGACCTCTTTTCAATTAATTACCTAAACATAAATATAATATAATAGAGATCTTAATCTCTATAAATAGAGTGCTAAATAGAACATTACCGTCGAAACTAATCGATCCTCTTTGAAACTGCTTAGACTTCTGAACCACCCAAATTCTGTACCAAGTAAATTCCCCGGCAATTTGGGAGGAACGAAGGAGGCTCACCTTACGTTTGTTCCTTATTCAGTAGGAGCTATCACTTTCCCGTAATATAGACCTATCCCGATCGACTACTTGCAATCCAATTTACGTAGAAAAAAACTGGTCCAAGCGTGAAGAGGTAGCGATAAGCAGAATGCTCTCTGATAAAACTATTCTCAAACAACGAAAACGATGCTGCGATTACTACATTATACCATTTTAAAGTTTAATACTTTCTTACACATTATGTTTACATCATACTACTTAAGTCAAGGGGACTTAACTGTCACAACACCTTCACGATGAGATCTAGCTATTCATAATACTACAATATCCTTTTGAGATACAAAAGTAGTTCTAGTAATTGAACCTAACACAAAATTATCTTATGTCTGATGTTTACTAAGTTTTTGGCTTTTGAATAATATTAGCTTCACAAAGCACCATATCTTAAGTTCTCAATCAAATCATGTTTTTAAAAAAGTCCTTCGAAATCTATAAAGTTAAGCTTATAGCCTAATAAATTAATTAAAACATTTGGAATTGTAAGAACTTTATGTCCTTCACAGGCTGTAGATGCTCGGGCATAACATACAATATTTTGCGAAAATCTAAATACAAATTAAAGTGATAGCTACCAAGTGAATTACCTGAGCATCGCTGCGTTTACTGCGTTAGCATAAATATCGCAATAATGTTATTATAAAGAAGTGGTAGTCCAGTAAATAACTCGATGGTAGCTGTCAAAATAGACCGGTAAAATAAAAATGATCTTACACTAACCATTTGTAATATTCGACATTTTAAATAAAAATTATTTGAATGCTTTTAAAATATGCTATTATTTTCACTCGGGCCAAACACCAAATCCTAAAGCTGAATCGGAATTCTTTTTACGAATGCAGTAAAAATTTAGGCTCAAAGCATTCAAAGAATCTGGCCCCTAATGTTACTGCTATCGATACATTCCAAATCGACTTTTATTTGAATCAATAGATACGCAAATAGATTTTGAATAGTGTATCGGGATGGTAAGGCGCGGGACCGCGTCTCGGCGTTCGATACTTTTGTTTTTATCGCAGTTTTACTACATGAAGTTTGTATGCGATAAGGTTTCATTTCGACCTATATTTGAAAACGGTATTTCTGTTAAGGAAAATTAATTTCTAAATAGAGTTTATAATTAATGTGAAACAAAATATTTAATGATGTAATATTATGGTAAGGGAAAATTAATTTTTCAAAGGAAATGAAACCAAGAGAGGAATAAACTCAGTACTCCAGTTGTTCTCCTGTATATCGTTGATCATACCACAAATTTATTTATTAATTCCATTTTCATTTATCATACAAAAATTTTAACAGTTTTATTTGGAAGTTGTGATCAAACTGGTTTACTTAACATGACAGAATTTTATTGCTGAATTAAATATCGACCGATCATTAAATACCGACATTACTAATGTTGGTGGGTGAATGTTTCTTTAGGCCCAAATCCCCATATCTTTCTCCCATATCTGAAGGTCTGTGTAAAGTGGTTGTGAAATGCAGTAATGGAAAGTGTCAAGGCTGTTAAGGACGGACACGGAGCCGGACTCTCTAGTAAGGTTTTTAATTGTACAGTAAGCAGAACACACTCACGTTTTTCCTGTATTCTCATGATGAGTACGCCAACTAATTGGTCTACTCCCTCTTTCACAGCAGCAATGGACATTTTATCTTTCATCCATATTCTTACATTGTGTACGAACTCATCTGTGCCTTCTCTGTCCTCCGCCATCTTCACAGATCTGTATGTTAGCTGAAACCAATTACGAATAACAAAATTTTATTAAAACAAATACTTCCAACACTTCTTGGAATTTGTAAACCCTAAAATACTCTCTCTAATATTACTATCTCACTTTAGGAAACGTGAGAAAAGGGACAGATATAGGGTTTCTGGTATGCGAATGACAATTGAGTAGACTGCAGTAAAGTTAGGACCTCTTCTATAATATCAGCTTTTCGAGCTACAAGAGGACGAGTTTGCAACTGAGTATTATCAGCGATCAATTCTAATAACCAAATAAAATTATTTTTTGTTCGTTCGCGAAATATAAAACAACTGACTCTATATTCGATCCACGGACAATCTTATATCTGCAATCAATATTTTCGGTGACATATCAATACGTTTGAGCAAAGTTGTTAAAAGTCAAAAATGCTCTATAGATATGCTCTTTCCTTATAAAATCACACGCACAGAAGCGGCTACAAAAATGTGTGGGCGCATGTACAAAATTAATATCTGTTACGCCAGCTAGCCTGTGGACTATGTTTTCGAAAAAATGAGACCACGTTTCGAATCGTCACCGGTATATTGACAGCTTCAAAACATAGAAAAACAATCTATTACCAAGAAAATATTAAAAAGTATATTGTCATAAGACTTTATACTATTAGTAACAATATCTTTGTAATTTATGCATAATTGCATGATCTAATTTGTTACGTTTAACGTAAAAACATACAAACGTGTTGAAGAATTGTTTAATATTTACTTATCCACCTTATCATCAAATGGGTCGTATGTTATTTATCAACTTCATTACTTAGCGGCTAATCGGCAATCTATAAGACATACTACAATTATATGTGCATACGTTTTATAGATTGAAAGCTCTTCTAGTTGAATAACTAGTTGACATTCTTCTTTTTGCCCTCCTATTATGTTACTCTAGTGGTAATAGCAATAGACTTCAAATGATGCTTTTAGTTAAAGCACAGAAAATGACTCTACGTCAGTAGAGTCATTTTCTGTGAAGTGATTTTTTAGCAATTGATAATTTGATGAGGAGATAGTGAATGAGTGACTCCATAGACTAGCACGCTTGCTCCTGATAGGAAAGGAGAGGCTCAAAAAGTTCTTCATAACTCTCTCCGTGGTACAACCGATAATAGACGCTATTTATAGATGCTCAAGAGTGATCGTTATATGGAAATTTAATCGTTGGTCGTGCTATGCAAATTGGTAGAGATGTCGACATCTCTAACTATTTGCATAGCACGACGCTGCAATCTGTCTAAAGCATCAAGGAGGCACTGAGCGAATCTATCCTACGGTTCCGATATACTCCCTGGTGTTCAAATCGCTGTTACTACCGAAAATTTTAGTCCTGACCGACCTTTTACCCTTGGCTCTTGTTTAGTTGTTGTTTAATTAGGTGTACTTTCTATTTAGATACTTAATGAAGTTTCAGCACGAATGTGTATTCTTTTGTTATCCAACTGGACGTCAGATAAAACTTTACCGAATGTATTGAGTAAGCAAAGACTTCTTCAGAAAAGGGTTGAAAAAGGTACCGTTTGCAGAAAAAATACTCTTTGGGGCTTAATTAAAAGAACGTATAAAGACCAAGTAAGATTGTGTAAGTACATTTGCAGAAGCCACAATAGAAATGTATGTAATTAAATTTTTAGAAAAAAAATGGGTTCGTAGCTGAGACTACCAGTAGAGGTAAAGATACTAAGTATTTTATTATTTACATTGATTCACAGCAATAGTTTTTCTAAAGATCACGAACTGAGTCCATTATAAATGTTTTACCAATGGAGATCGCTGTGGTATCCCTGGCAGTCACCGAGCAGACCTTCCACCGTATAAAAACAAAAATAGGTAAATATAAAAATGTTTTCTGAATGAGCTCCAGGAACTTCACTCAATGGGAAATAAATTACTTACAATAAATTACTTATCAGCTGTGGTGGAGAGCACACACAGGAGTGTAAGGTTGAGAGCGCTTATAAAGTTGTAGACGAGGTGAGGGAATCATTATAAATCGTAAATTGCTATTTTAGTGTGTCCTATCTATACTGTGATTAAAAGACTCTTACTTATAATGTTGTGGGGGCTCCGATCACGAATACTGACCGATTTTATTAGTTAGTGACTACCGGATGGAGGAAACTCCGATCGGTTTTCCAGGGGTCAACATAATAGAGAACTTTTATGAGATTATTTTAGCAATAGGAAAAAACTAGAGATAAGCTTTTAAAAGTAATTGTATTGGAAGGTCAATTGAAAACACCAGAGACTATTTTGGTTAAAGAAAAATATTTTTCTCACGGCTGATTCAATCACAACCTAAAACCAGTCACCACATTTTCTAGTCCAGTTATCTAAAAAAAAGGTCGTAATAGTAATAATAATAAGGGCTAATCATTTGGTTCAAAAGTGGTCTCATGCCCGAAATAATTTGGGAATGCGATGGCTGTTGGAGCTAAATATTATTATTCCAGTCCCAGGTTCACTGTTGTTTACTCAATTCTACCTAGTTGCGCTATTAGCGATAATTAATTTTTCCATCACATACCTCTTCAGGTAGATAATGTTTCTTGAGCAATCTTACAGCATCTTCATACCGCCTGTCCTGCAGATCCTCGAACCTGATACCACAAGGTACTCGGCCCCAAATAGAAGGTGCCTTGATCCGTTCCTCCAGTTGTTTCATCTTTTCCACCTCTGCTTCTGCGCTTTTTGCCATATTTTATTTGGAACTGGAAGAAAATATAATTTTAGATATTTTTCTATTTATCATTGAGCTGTGGGTGTGGAAGCGGGTGTGTCTTAATACTTTTAATATTGTACGCTTTGAATTGTAACACAATAAATAAATATTATACGGGATATCTCCTAATTTCCTAAATGTCAAAGGGTCTGGAAAGTGATTAGTGAGACCGTCGTCCATGTTACATCAGAACTGACTAATTGCTTACTCAAGGTACTCTCTTCTTTATTACTCCAGGTAAGATTCTTGAAGCCTACTCAAACACCCATGTCTCTGTAAGAAGAATACCGTACATGCTCCATCAAGACAAATGTCACTAACTTAACACGGTTTATCTTATCTTATCTTATTTTATATTAGGTAAGGAACTCCCGCAGCACTTTAACGCAATGGGATCTTTTGTGCTTCCATTATCCTAATGTCTGCTGTCTTGTGATACTTCCAGGATGCACCTTTTGGTTGACCTTAAAACTGCTCTCACTCCATTCGTAATAGATATGACTTGTTCTGTCTATGTGTCTGATATTGTTTGTCTTGGTGTGCGATTGTTTGTCCTTATACAGATTATTAAATTTTACAAAGATTCAATAGGTATCATGAACAAAATATAAAACTGCATTAATATTATTGACAGCTGTAAATTGTACTAATAAATATTGTGTACCATTTGCTTGCGCAAATTAAATTTTAAATAACCATAACTAAAATTACACATTCACATGATTGGTAACTACAAACACAACTTATAAAAACCGGTTGCTTATGGAAATCTCAAAAGTATATTTGACGTATATAACTAAAATTACAGTTGCTTAAGTAACTTCTGTAACATATACATAACGTATAAAATATGTAAATACCTGTTCAAGACCAACTTGAGCACTTGAAGATGGTTCAAGTCTTTCTTTCAAAAGAAAAAATATTTGTAATAGGTTATATATACATACATGATTGTTCACTAAAGGCCCACTTGCAGCAACATTGTCAAAATCTCGTTATTATTAAATCTTGACTTAGCCCAAGACAAATTAGATTAAGGCTAAAATCTAAATCAAGATATGAAAATGTTTGCAAGAGGGCCTAAATAATAAATTCATGTCAAAAATTATTAATAACTGACAATGTTTATCAGTGTCATTCGTACTCAAAAAAGGCATCAGTCAAAAAACAGGAATGTATATTTAATAAGTATATTTCTGATATTTATATATATTACTATCTATGTTATTCCGTTATCTTCATTTCGACTAAGTGATAGAAAAAAAATGGTTAAAAAGGTAATTAAAAATAATAAATCAAAACAAAATAATTAAAAATAGAGTGTGTGAAATTTCTATCAAGTGAAACATTGCGAGTATACAGAAAGGATGGATACAGAAAAGAGGAATAAATTTAGGTGTGTTGGGGGAAAGTTGCAAAGCCTAATGTATTTAATATTAGGATTTGATAATAATTATAGGCCTTGCCAAAAAGTTTCTTATTATCTATTATGTATGCATATTAGACCCTGGCCAAGGCCATCTCCTTAGATGACTTTCTCATGTGCTTTATCCTTTTTTGTCGGAGTAGTCGAATGCAGTATGGTATCTACTGTAGGCGTTCCCCCACTACCCACTACACATCCTCTGCGGGGACCGCCATGGCGTTTCTCGGCGACTCAGGAACGCCCGAAAACATTTCACCTGGTTGCCGCCTGCGCCTGTCTTTGCGGACCTTCCGTGTACCATTTAAAATCCATCCGTCCTCAGAATCGACTGGTCTTGGATACCGGCCACCACCGAGCGCAATGCTCCGCTGGCCCTAAAAAGAGCCTTTCCTCACCAGCTGACCTGCACTTAGTTGATCACGTAACTACTACCAGTTCAGTAGTATTGCGGTAGTTGTTTCGTGCCCGCCCAGGATACGCCGGCTGGATCCGTTGGTGAGCCGCTCATACACTGAATGGGGAGGTCATCAAGTGCATTAAGCGGTCCTCTAACGGTTCCAGCACGCGACGAGGCTCCGCAGCCCGTACCCTGTGTGCTTTCCTGTGTTAACTCTGGAGGAACGTTTGTTCTTAGAGGTTGATTAACTAGCACTAAACATCCACAAATTAATTTACGTACACTTATATAGATTTAAAGTTAGTATGACGAAGGATCCAAGAAGGTAGAAGGGAATATGGGGAATGTATATATTACTTTTGGAACAATCCATATAAATAACCATATACAAATTCACAAACGGAGCTGTTCTTCACCTTAATTATGACGAGAAAAACTGATGTTGGGTAGTAATCTGGGCGAAGTACCGTGTATGTCCTTACCCGTACTCCTTACGTATTCCCTCCTTCATACAATATCAGTTCCTTTAAAAGAGGCGTAAAAGCTCTTTATGGGTCGGTAATGTGGAGGTGGCTAGAGCAATATATCGCATACTGCACTAGCTATCTTCACATATTCTTACTACTTATCATCAGGTGGTGTAGAGTTATTTTCTGAGCTTTTTATAAGAAATGTCTCATAGCAGGGATTACTCCAGAAACACTATGTAGGTGGAAATGACTTAATTAACTATTCTATTAAGTGTTTTGGTATGACTGATATAATTTAAAATAAAATGAAAATAATAGAAATAGTAAAAAGAATTTTATATTTTTAATATAATTTTGACCCCCTACTTATTTGCGTGACCTTAATTTCTAACGTAAGAAAAATAAATGTCACATTTGACAGTTGCAAGGTTGGATACATTTGCCACAAATTTTTAAATTAAGAAACAAAACTAAACTCTCAGCATCAATCAAATAGTCTGGTAATGTTCATTAATTAATTAATAACCTGAACCATCAAAACAATTTTGAAATTAAACAACGACTCTGTTTACATTAACTATTACTAAGGAAAGTTACAATCTACTAAACAAATAGTCTTGTTTAAACAGAGGCCGATTTGGCCTTTGTTCAATTAGACACCTGTTTTGTTCTGATATCTATTCTGATTAGGTTGACTATGATACTTCAAATCCACGGATTTTCTTAATAAGGTTATTAAATATAAGTAAAACATTAATATTTCTTTTAGCAATTATACAGATTCTCATTTCATAGATTAAACTTTTTATCTATTAAACGTTTTAAAGTAATCTTTTATTGATATTAAGTTATTTATTTATTTAATAATATGTAAAATGGATGAATATATGTAAATATTATTTTTTACATAGATCTGGTTTTTTTTGTAAATGCCGTGGATTCTATGATTGTTCCCAAAAATGTGAGGAATTGTCTATAAATTTGATAGCCACTACTTCGTTTACAGAGTGACGTCACATGCTCGTAGCATTTTATATGAAGCAATTTTGAGCGACTCAGTAAATTTTAGAAAATATGGAAGAAACTATTGATTGCAGATATGTTGTCACTCGTGCAATATTTCTGAATCATTGATATAATATTTATTTATAAAAATAGTTGACAAATACCCTGCTCCCTGAAATAAACTCATTGAAAAGAACCACGCGTGAATTATGAACCAAATCGTTTAATATATAAAACTACTTTTTAAATATCTGCAGGCAATGGTTTCCACAAGTCACCAGTGAGCCATTCGCTTGTTTGGATTTAAAAAACTGTTCCCCCTATAATATTATTTTCAATTATATGAATGGGACTGTTTTAAATCATCTGTGAATCTTTGTCATCCTAAAACCACTAAGCTGGAATGCGTTGATTGCCATCAAAGTGAATTCCAAACTGTTTTCATACGTGATTAGAACTAACCAATGGGATACCCTTTTAGGGAATAATCTCTTAGTTAATTAATCTTGAACTGTCAATATTTTCATATAAATGTACTCAAAAACTGTATAGGAGACAAGTTTTTGTATGGTTTTCTGAGCTCTACATACAAATGTATCTTCTATCTTCTTCTTTCTCCACAACTTTACTCATTTTGAAAGTTGTTTTTTGATTAGTTTGCTTTCAAATATGAGTGTTTAAAAGTAGAAAAAATTGAGAAAATCGCAAACAAAACTTAAGAAATAACAATTTGACATTGGTAATTTAGTATGGAAATCTTGACTGTAAAAAATCTCATGTCTTCGATTACTAATTCGATTTTATTTTAATAGATCGCGTATTACACGAATCACACACTCTAACATTTAATTAATATAATTTGTGGTTTGGGGCTATTGCGGTTCAGTCACAGCGACCAAAAACATCTATTGTGACTTACACTGTCCATAACCTTTAAGATCCTTCCAGCTTCAAGGATTTTTATCTGTGACAAAACCTTAGAATAATATTTTCCCTTATTCGCGCTTCGAATCGTGTGTAATGTTCCGTTACTGTAAGAATTATTGTATACAGAATTGTATTTTAAACTGTGTTAAATAGACTCTATTTTTAATTTAATATTACATAAATATGACCGAGAAAAATTTAGTTTCTTCATTATAATTCTTACAATAACGGAAAGAGGTACATTTGAGTTTCCTTCAAGCTCATGAATGTAAACTTACCGCTTATTATATAACTAAACAACCAGCGTCGAAATTATCTTCTTTAAAAGCACAAGAACAGAAGTTGTTAATTTTAGTGTCATTAAATCTTTAATTTTTGTATGAGCGTCTGTGTAGATGCTCATACAAAAATATACTATGCCAACAAGCAAACCAAGTATATTTTTTAAATGAAAAATCCCTTTCCTTTTAATTACGAGTCTACTAAGTATAACTTAATGAAAACGAGCACTAACGGCTTCCAATTACACGAGTTAAAAGCCAACTTACCTGTTTAATACGGTAACCACAAAATAGAAAAGTTGCGGAGAACCACCAAATACAGACCGGTACGGAAAACTGACTAAGTAAAAAACATGAAGAAAACAAATCGATACAGTGAAGTCGTCAAAGTTGGCACGACATCTCGTAAAATTAGTTTAACGGAAAAAATTCAATGTTGGGTTCAGTATGTAAACAATAATATTATGTTTTTTTTTTATCTTCGTACGTCTGTACCCGAAACCATCTAAAGCATTCAGTATTGCCAACACGTATACACGGAAATAGGTAATAGATTAATGAATCATTATATATACCCTGAAACCTCAAAAATCTGGTACAATTTTACTATCGAAGCAGAACGACAACAGCGCTGATATGTAGCTAATGGACGAGCGGCACTGGATGCGTGAGACACGACAAGAGATGTCGAGTTGTCTCTTTCTTTTATACTTAAATTGTGGTTTTGTCCTTTTTTACAGCCAAACTCCATTTTTAATGCAACAATATATTGCAAACGGAATCATCAACGGAATAAAATAAGTTGAGTAAATATGGTAATTATTCTACTTCTAAGTGAAAATAACATCTTCGGTTTTATTTATGTTATCAGACTTATTTTCGTGTACTTTTCAAATAATTTCAACGGCAGTTTGACGTATTATCAAATTGTTTTTCAATTTTCTGATGACTGGCACTGGCCTCAATGCCGTTATACACGAATCTTACTACTACTTACTCATTACAAAACCGCTTAAGAGTAGCCATTTTATTATAGAAACGTCAAATCAAAAAAACGTCCATCTTGTCTTTTTTTGGTTGAATTTAACTTAAATTTAATTTAGTTCTTGCACTACGTAATCAGGGCCACTGTGTTCAAATCTTATATATGTAGATAATTGTTTTTTTTAGCTTTTCTTTAGGATTGTTATTTTTATTTTTAAACTCAGGGGTTTAAAAATAAAAATAACAATCCTATTAAACCTAATAAAATACAATTAATATTATTCAAATTGTTCAAATTTTTATGAGTTATAGTAACACTAACGACCAGCTATATATTTTATATAATATAGAACATGTGTGTATTAACTATAGTGAATTATACAATATTATGCAAGCGAATTTCTTATTTTATAAATAATTACCCTTATTAAAAACTATGGGTCTTACCTAATCACTATATAAGCCTTGTAGGTATTTACACAATGTTTAGTTACTTATTTTTATTGTCATTTTTAATTCGAACAAAAGTGATTAAACACTGTTTAACTATATATAACTTTTATAATGATTATTACGACCTTAAGAATTTATTTTACTATTTTTAAAGAACCTTTCAATCAACGTAGCCTTATTTATACAAACGACAAATGATAGCTACTAAATATTTGCAGCTATTTAATGAGTGTATATAAATATCATTCCGCAGATTTAAACTGTCTTAATCCAACATTGTCGTCCCCAAGGAAATGAAACACAGGTATTGGCAATATCTCGATCTGCAGAACCCTAATAGCGTCGAAAGCTTGAATCGATACTAGAGCGAGTCGATACGGTTTAGTCGATGACAAAAGAAAGCGAAAATGTTGAAAATTACAATCCGTTTGTTGAAGACAATTTTGCTGATATACCATTGCGATCAGGATTCTTGGAAGTAGATACTCAATAAAAAGATCTCTGTTTGCTACTTTAAATTTTATGAGTATATGAAACACGTCTTGATTTACATTGACACATCGTCTTATTGTCAATAATTCGATTTAAGAGCTTATTCACGCCTTATTTCAAAATATATATTAAGTCATTGGAGGGTACACTATTTAAACATAAATTAAAGGAATGGCTATTACAAAAAAGCTTTTACAATTGAAATGAATATTATAATTGAAATTATCTTTAAAAAATTGTAATAAAATTAAATAATAATACTAATAAAATAAAAATTATATTTCACAATATTAATATTGTACGCCCGAAAATGGCAATCTATTGTATCTTAAGCGCAGTGCACAGAATCACAATAAAAGTGTTATCTTATTTTATGTTTTGAAGTCGATTTTTAATTTTTTATGAAAAAATGTTTTTTCACAATTTTGAGTGATAAGTTTCTTAAGTCAAAGTTAAATGTGAAAAAAACAACAAACATACAGCCATCTGTCTGTTGTTTTTTTAATAATTAAATATCTTAAGAAACGATATGAAACATGCCAGCGTCATAACATCCTGAATTCGTGACAATGAGACCACCTCAGGAGACTCCACCTCAATGAGATTCACAGCTTTCAATTGACTGAGAAATTGGTAAACATACTTACAAAAATAAATATATAGAGTGAAACCGCCAGCAAGTTTAGCCACCTATAACATATTATTTTGACACATATCAAAGTAATGAATAACACAAATATTAAGTTGAGGATAATGGTGTGAGCTTCGCAATAATCAATGTCTGTAACTAACACCTAAGTGTTAGAAGTCATACGATATATTGTAAATACTGTTTTAATACCAAATAAATAAATAAACATAGAATCTCCTACTTTTTAAAGTCGGTTAAAAACTAACTATCAATACAATATATTGCATCAAGCTCCTCAAAAGGTATCTGTTCTCGTATGGAAACATACTTTCTAAAACCAACACGATAAAATGTTAAAATATAATATACCTTCATTATGTAAAGTGAAATCCTAGTTGCACTTATTTATTTAATTTAGTTAGGTTACCATAAAAAATAAATACAGTAATTCGGAAGTAAGTACAAACGATCTTCACAATCCTCAACGTTTCTTTCAGCAGGCACCCAACATAAAATAAGTTGAGAAAGTCAGACGGTGTATACACTAAAGATAAAAATGATAGAGGTAAGTAGAATAGTTTAAACCCAAAAGTTAATATTAAACAATTGCATTAGCAATAAAAGAAGAAATAAATCTATAACAGGAAGACGACTCCGTTACTCATTTTTGGAATTGACAAAACCAGGTGACCTAGGCTTTAATTAAAATTTAGAGTATGTATGTACTTCAGAATCAGATTAACTACTCAACAGAAACCTTTCCAGCTCTTACAGGCGTAACTCCAATAGCAATTGATATGATGACCTTATTGAGGTGAGAGGCGTAAAAGTCAGAGTTATAATGCAATTAAGTGGCAGATTCCCTCAAAATGGACAGACGACCTGCTTCTGTCAATGCTTTTACTAATAGTAAGGCGTGCGACGAATACTTCTTACGTTATCACTGCTCACGGCTCCAATACAACTCAACGATGCTGGTCTACAGAGTCACTCCTTCACTGTTGCTACGTCTACTTTGCGCACTAAGAGATTTTGTGACTCCTTTCTCTGTCGCACAGCTAGAGCGTGGAATTCTTTACCAGCACACGTATTCCCTCCTTCATACAACATCGGTTCTTTTAAAAGAGGCGTGAAAAAGCACTTTTTGGGCCGGCAAGGTGAGGGTGGCTAGGGCAGTATGTCGCATGCTTCACTAGCTATATTCACATATGGTCTCCTCTACTGCTTATCACCAGGTGGTGTTGAGTCATTTGCTAAGCTTAATATAAAAAAAACACTGTTTTATGCTACACTAACTATATTCGCATATGAACTTCTCCTACTGCTTGCCATCAGACGTTTCGAGATACTGGCTCTGCCTTCGTATAAATCTATATTAATCGGCTATTTTTGACACTAAATATTTGCTGCAGAGAACAAACTTGTATCTTCCTCTGACCTATATTTAAAGTCGAACTATTTCTTAACGAAAATATTCAGCTTTAGCAAAATTTCCGGAATTTCTTTAGGGTGCATACTTAGGAAAGTTGAAAGTAATGATGGATCGTTATGAAAGCAATCCATTCATACAAAAGTTTATTCTAAAGAAACTTTCCGAATCTCTTCTTAATCCCAAAAAGAGGTCAGTGTTTAAGAGTTTAGAAATCGTAAATAAATAATGAAAATTTATCGTTCAATGATTCCATTTAACTTACAGTTATTAATAGAACAAAAATTAGATAGTCAGGTATATTTTTTTACTGTTACAAAAATAATATAACGTTTATAAATTATAAAATATGAGTTCCACTAACACATGATAGTTTTTATTTCTGGTATCACAAGAGGATTAACACCAGTCAGCTAGACTAGAAACTCATGATCATTTTAGTGATAACTACAAATTCTTTTCTTTAATTGAATCTGTCTCGTATCAATGATAAAGTCGATTGATTGATTGATGTACATCTCCATCCTCATTCAAGTGGCCTTACAAAGCAGTGAAATCAATTACCAATATACAATTAATCACTTATGGCCATCGATCCATCACAAATCTCGTTGGAAGATAAATCTAGCAGTAGTTAGGTTCATAAAGGTATAATGCAGTATAGTTGGAATTAAAATAACGAAACTGACAGTGTATGTTTATAGACATTTTTTAAGCATAGACACCAACAATATAAATAATTACTAGATATTGTAGGTAGGTTGACATTCTGATAACAAATCACGTATATGTCCCCATCCCTTGTATGTAATACCAGTATTAAATGCTACTTACTTCGGTTGTTACTCTTTGAGGGAACGTTGGAGTAGAGTAGTAGAGGTTAGAGCGCTGTAATTTGATAAGGAAAACAAAGCAACTGTTACCTTGGTCTCTGGATAGGCCAATCAAAATTTGTTATATCGAAATAGCCTAAAGGACTTGCATCCAGGCCAGTAAAGCTTTAAAAAAATGTTATATCGAACTCGGCTTAACTTGTAATGTTATTGATCCCAGCAACAGCTTACTCGTACACCCACCAACCTGCATTGAGACAGTGTTGTAGTATTATAGCCCAAGCTTCTCGTGTGTTTCTCCCCTGTAGGAAGGCGTGTGCCCATCAGTGGGATGTATTTAGGCTGTTGATGATGATGATATTGGTTCCTACAGCTTTCTTCCATTAACTCGGTTTAAGTCTAATGACGAAACAATGTCTAATCCATACTTCTCATTGGTTTTTTCGATGTAAGTAGACTCAATTTCAGCAGCGTGACTTAAATTTTGATTATAGTAATAATATATTATTGATTATTATGAAGTTATATTTTATAATTATTATTAAATTAATTCTGAAGTTCATGTATAGTAAATCAATACAAAACTACTACAGGCATTTTAGAAATCAAAATAAAATAGGGCAGTAGTATTGAAGGTTTTAACAGGTTGGAAATTTGAGCATTATTTTGACAACCTTCCTCGAGATAAATCGAAATTTCTGTATTGGCCAAATATATACGAGCACAAGCCAGCAAAAGTTGTATGAAAATCCATATCTGTCGTGTTTAAGCGGCAAAATAAAAAAGTACCATACAAAATTATTCTGCTATGTAATTTGAAAATAGAATGCACTCCGAAACATGGCAACCAAGGAGGTGATTAATAATATGTTTTATTTAAATTTCGAAATGTCTTGTAAAAAGGAAACAAAAATGGAACACTTTGATGCGTGAAAAATAAGTATTGTTGTTTGTTGCTCGTCATTGATTTTGAAATGTACCATTTAATTTCCGCGCATTATTTAAGAAAAGTACTATACAAGCTTATGGCACAAATAGGGCTTGATGGAATGTACTTGAATATGTTAAGTCGCGATATATTCCCGGAAACCTTGAGGCGAACAATTTTTAACTGTGTCTGAATGTCTTGATAAGCGCAAGAAAAAGTCAGTACTATTCAATACTTTTTCATTTTATAGGTGTTTTACCCATATACCGCATTTCAGATATAATATCGAGTCACGTATAATGACGGACGAGCGTTGCCCATAACGCTGGCTGTTATGGCCGAGTGAAGATTGAATCGGCGCAAGAAACTGCCAACACTAAAAAGGCTTATGTTTATTGTTATTTGGATCAAACTTCCCGTTGGAAAGACATTGGCGGAATTGTCATATTTCTAGAATGGTGTTATATTTTATAACGATATTTTTTGAGGGTAGACGTGAGAGATTTGTGATTTGATCGGAGTACTCGTGTAATGGAAATAACACATGACTGCCAGTTTTTGACAAAACACAGGAAAAGATTATGGTTATTATTTAATGGGACCGTAACAAGGTTCATCTGAAAAACACCTATACCTTGACTGAGGACCTCTATTTAAGAGGAAAAGTTTCCCATCCACTCTGCCATGTTGAGGTTTAATAGCAACTTTCGGTTGAATCTCTATCTTTATCTGAATGGAAATAAAGTATTTTTTAAATAACATATAAATAAAAGAGATATATAACAGTATATTCAAGCACGTACAAAAGACATTATGTCGGACCATTGGAGAAGCTATCGTTATACTGGACCACGGATGTGGGATTAAACTTAAAATGGTACGAAGAAAATGAAATTATAAGTATACTTTTATAAAAGGGAACAATTAAATCATTCTACTATAACACTGAAGCACAAACAAGTACTACAGCACAAATTTTCATTCAGAATTTTAAAGATTAAAATATTTTTGGCTAAACTATTTCGATCTGGCTGGTTTTCATGACATTAAAAAGGTGATATTTCAAAAAAAGAATCAAATTAGGAAAATTATGTTTCCCACCATTGTTCATTTGTTTTCAAAATAAGAGAATTTTATAAGGAAAATGCAACGCAAGCCGCGAAAACATTTGTTACCTATTGACCTAATGCAGTGTTAGTAAGAGTAGCACATAGTTTAAGCGTTTTTAATCCGAGAATTTTAATGTCAAAGATGCACCTCTCTCTGGTCGCCCTGATACGGATAAAATGGACGCTATTTTGAAAAAGTGGAGCAAGATCGGCATATAAGCAGTTACTACTTAGCTGAAGAACTGGAAATTAACCACAAAACAGTTTTGACCCATTTGATAAAAGCTGGGTACACAAAAAAGCTCGATATTTGGGTGCCATACAAGCTCACTGACAGAAACCTAATGAACCGTGTACTCGTTTACGATCCTTTGAAGAGATTGATAACCTGATGAAAAGTGGATCACGTATGACAAGAACGTGCGAAAAAGGTCGGTGTCAAAGGTCGATCAGGCTTCACAGCCACTGTGGCAAAACCTTGGTTAGCTCGCAATAAGGTGACGTTGTGGCTTTGGTAGGATTGAAAGGGCATTGTTTATTATGAGCTTTTACCGCTGGGCAGAACAATCAATTCAGATCTCTAATGCCAACAACTGATGAGATCAAAGCAAGAAGTTGAAGAAAGAAAGCGGCCAGCATTGATAAATAGAAAGGTGAATAAGTCTTTCATCACAATAGCGCTAGACCACATGCATCTTTAGCCACTTAGGAAAAATTAAGAGAATTTGGCTGGCATGGAGGTTTTAATGCAACCACTATATAGTCCTGACCTTGCACCTTCAAATTTCTATCTGTATAGGTCCTCTTCAGAATTTTTTTGGCAGTGACAAGTTAACATCTTAAAACTTTTTAGACCTGGCTCATGCTGAACTGGTTTCCGATTCTGACGCAAACGCCATTAAAACTTAAGAAAACACTATATATTACATAGGATGTATTTTAGGTGTATTTAAGATGTTTTCTTAATTGTTCGTTTTTCCTTTGCTCTTAATTTAGACAGTGATGTTAATTTAACACAAATTTTGTTAATTTAATTAAATAATAGAAAATTTAAGAAGACAAGTATAGAGATACGCCCCAAAATTTACATATTATTTTTATTATGTAATTACTCTTACTTAATGCCTCGTGGTATAACAGCTTGAGTCAATATGTACTTGTGGTGTTAATTTTTCTTTCTTTTGCCTTTATGGCATATCACAACCAAAGCACTACTCCATATTCCGAGGTTTCGAAGTTTTATCCGGATAAAGATCCATCTTTACTGCGAAAATACAGTTAACTTGGTAGTTGGTAGCAGGTGACGATTTTACAACCTGTGGCCGATGTTCTGGGTCATGGGATAACAGCAAGAGGACGGCAAACCAATTAAGTTGATGAAGATGACTACGCGCAATTCTTTATAGCCAATGTGCCAAGTGCTTAAAATATTTGCCAACAACTGTACATGACATGTGGTGGAGGCAGCACACCATTTGAGCATATAGACGCCTGCTGTCTATTATATCACGTCTTAAGAGTTATGCAGAGTTGTCCTCGAAAATATTAGACAGTTCTTCAGGCAAATCCACTAAGTTAAAGAGGCGCTACGGCTTTATCAATTAGTTTATTCATTTTTAATATCTTTATTGCTGTCATTCGTTTTAGTCATGTTATAAATTGTTTTACATTTGTATAGACAGTGTCTTCGATAGTATCGAACGCATGGTGTAATTACCTATGTAGTTGGATTTAAGCAACTTAATATTTTTTTGTGTTTTGTAAATGCGAATCCTTATAAATAAATAAATAAAAATAGTACTAGGTTCTGAGAATCGGAATTTATTTAAGAGCAGCTCCTGAATACATCGATTGTAAGCAAAAAACTAACATATCATATTATCTTTGTGATCATCAGCCGAATTTAGGACATATCACCATCAACCAATGCGAGTCGTTTTGGTGAAACTATGGTATCAACTAAAGCAAAAGCTGTATCTCCAATTAAAACATGTTGACTTTTATAAACAAATCACGCAAAGAGACTCCTAGGATAGCCCTCTCCATTGCCCTTTGAGCAATGATATCGTGAATAATTTGTGACAATTGATTTACTTTTTCCGTTAATTTATTCCCTCTTTCAAATAAAATGGATTGCTTTAAAAGAGGCGTGAAAAAGCACTTTTTGGGCCGCAAGGTGAGGGTGGATAGTGAAGTTTGTCACATGCTTAACAAGCTACCTTCACATATGGAGTCCTCTACTGCTTATCATCAGATGATGTCGAGTCATTTGCTGTGCTTTATGTATAAAATATATATATTTAAAAAATTAACTATTCTAATATGCTTATGTATATGTAAGATTTTGTTATTTTGTACAATTCTTAGGTCAACGAAATGGGATTCATAATCCAAATGCAAGTGAAGCCTGATCTATACTTAACTGTTCATAGAATGGTATTAAAGTATCTAAATTCTGAAGTAACAACACTACAGTTAGATAAATAAACATGTTTATCTCTGGCTGTGCCTGTTATTTCATTCCAATTTCAAGCGCGATGCTACACATAACGCGGTGTAACAGTCTCATCCACGGTCGGACATAATACGTGACTGGGAATTCGCTGCGGATATTGCTTTACGTAATGTGTTTCAAAAGAAAACTAACTGCGAGGGGTATTATCTTTATTATGAGGCTTTGGGATTATTGCTAAAAATAAGATTAAAAACTTTTGAACAGCACACAGATTGCTATTGAAATCTGTTCTTGGTAACCATGACAACAGATTTTTGTTGACAGCATAGTTTGGAGACTAGCTCGTAACAACAAATCTGTGTGAATGACGGCAGAGTTCATTAACCGCATTAACCTCACTAACCGCAGGAACACTATACTACAAAATATAATATGGGTGCTGTTATTTAGATGCGGTTTTCTGTTAGGTAGAAGCACTTCATTAGTAGAATGCTACTTTAGCTGTCTGACCAAGTTGTTAAACTTTACCAATTTCTTAATTACTTAGCTGGCCGTCTGTTTGAATCTACTTCAGCAGAGGTCGTGGGTTCAAAACCCCGTAAGAGCCAGATATTTATACATATTATTTTATTTTATTAGACATTCATTTTAAAATTAACAATTTAATAAATTAAACACTTAAGTAAAAAAACTGATATAAAGATATGGGTCGTGGGTTTTTATTTTCGGCCATGCCCACTAGAAACCGCCTATGGAGTTAGTACTACTTAATTGCAGCGGTAACACGACGATGAAAACGTAGAACTCCTCTCAAAAGGTTGTAGGTTGTTACAGTTGCAGCAGGCAGCAAGGCCAGTCCAGTAGAACGGAAGTACCTTCTGTAATTAGCACTCCAATGATAGAACCCCGATCAGGGTTCCATCATTGGAGCAAAGAATAACTTTATAATAATCATTCCTGCCAGCAAGTAGTGATGTCTATATATGCCGTCCGAATATTCGTTCTTCCTCACCCTCGATCGTGCGTTCAGTCACAGTGGCCGGTTTTTGTATACCGGAGTAAGACATTTATAAATTCTAGCTATATAAATAATCCCCATGTTTAGTACCTATAATTTAATGATTATAATTTAAGTGTCTTGGTCAATTTCCGTTACTTTATATTTCTAGCTTATATTAAATTGTAAATACCTGGCTGGCATAGTAATATTTTTATTAGTTGTTTATATAGCCTGTAATATACACTACCCACTGCCACTTTTTGCTCGCAATTCTTTGGGCTACGTATTTGACCCTAGTTCTCTTGCTGATCTCATCATTTCTGATTTAATCACGCAAAGAGACTCCTAGGATATCCCTCTCCATTGCCCTTTGCCCTTTAATCAAATTTTCGTACTATGTAACTATTTACATAGTACGAAAATTTGATCACCAGTCATAAATGTACGTATGTTTATTTAGTACATTTCTGATATTTATCTACATATTTGCTATCTATATTACTTCGTTATCTATTATCTATAACACAAGCTCTTATTTTTAATTGGGCTAGACAATACCTGTTAGTTTGAGAAATATTATTTATTTAATTATTGAAAATATAATATCATATTCGTACTTAGCATACATGTGTGTTCTCACTCATACATGCCTTTAAAATGCTTTTTCTCAGATAAATTTATTTCAGCATTGAAGCACTCATGCGAAATGTAATTCGGCATTCTTGAACGTAGTGATGCTTTTAACTTCTATCTCTAAAATTGCATCTATAAAAGTGTGAATATTGAAGGTAAGGAAATACATTTCTATTGATCGGAAATTGGTCTGATACTCTCTTTCGATGTTAAAGTGATTCTGTTAGGCTGAATATTAGATTTAACTACCGCGTTGAAAATTATTGTGATCACTTACATGGTCACCTACTGGAGACATTCGTATTTAAGCTACGAAAGAATTTTATTACATTTATTTGAAGGGTATTTGAGTCATTAACATCTGACTCTAGAAGATCAACATATCTACAGTATCAAGGGATTTTCTTGATAGTTTCCATCTTCTGGACGGGAATTTGAAATACCTGGCTTTTCTAGTTCTTTAGCTCGATATAGTATGAGAATTAGTTCCCTTTGAGTACATATCAATATAATTGTGATGACGTATACCTGGTTAATGCAGTCTGTAAATCATATTTCAGCATTGTGATAAAAAAAAAACTGTTATGGCCGTGTCATAATAAGGTTCGACCAAGGACTAACCTCAGTCAAATTAACCCAGAAAATACGAAGATTCGCAATATCCAGCCAAGTTTGTAAAATTTTAACATTATTGTTAATGTTTATTGCTAAATCAAAGTTTCTTAAAAGCATTGACTTTAAGAAACTTCGATTGTACTTACTTAATCTTTTTTGCAGCACTAGTAAGACTAACTCAAATAAGGCTTTGGTAGTATCGAATCTTGGATTGAGACTTCAACTTCTATACATGAAATTACATTTCTTTTTAGATGAATCTTACTTATACTGAAGCTGCTGCTGGTAAGCTTCAGTTATCTCAAACAAACATTTGATTTCCAGTTTTGATGGGAATCTGGTAAAGGATTCTATAGTCGAATCTAATATATCTGATCACCGAGTCAGTGTCCTTTATAGGAATACCACGCGAACAAATCATTTTTCTAGGATAATATGGTATTCTAGACCATTATCCGTCTCTGAAAATTTCATCTAGCACCGTTTAGCTATTCTTCGGTTTTTGAGTTAATAACATCCATGCCAACATTCGCATTTACCTTTACTGATCTAATATTTACGATATATTTGTATTTTTACTTTTTACTATATTTCTACTCTATTATATATTTTAATTTTTTAGTTTTCTTACTTTCTTATTACTATATTTCTATTTTTACTTTTTTATTACACATGAAGAGCTGAATATATATGTTATTTTGTTTTACATTATACTCTTTGAATAATAGTGCTGTTTTAGATATACAAAATCCCAGGAACCATTATTCAAGCGATTCATGTCTCGCAAACTGTCGGAAAATGTCTTGTATTACTGTATTTGAATATCACCAATTTTTAAGCACACTTCTAAAAGTATCTACAGAAAAATGTCTCGTAATATATCAAAGACCCTTTTTATATCGTAAATTGAGTTATAATGACTTCAAAAAGAGGTTTCATTTTTGTGTGTATGTTGCGATAAATTATGTCAATTTCAATTTTCTTTCGCTGTTTGAAATAGTTATGCTACTGGATTGGTCACATAATTTTATGAAAACCGTTCGGAAATAGCGAACAGAACAAAGGAGTTCCATTCATTCTTTGAGAAGATGAGATAAGATCGCTCATTACCAAATCACCTCATATAATTCTATAAAGTTAATTATTACCAACACTTGAGCGTTACATAATCAAATTCAAGTAAATAGAAATACTTTTTTAATTAAACACATATTCTTTTTACTTCAGTATAAAATGCTTGGGTCTCATTCCGACCAGTTTTCATATATTTGTCACCAAAACCATCAAAATTTCACTTTGTATAATGAAGTTAATAAAGTTGTGTGTCAATTAAGTCGTACTATAATAGCCATGCATCAATAAATTACCTTGAGAGTGATAAATTATCCTTAGTGCTCCCAGCAGAGCACTAATATCCGCTGTCAACGCAAACGGGCTCAATTATTCCTTACAGATTACCGTCTTCATAAATTGAATTGTATTAATATATTACGTTGTATTAGCTGTGCTTGTCAGAGCCAAAATTTATTAATGGACATATTAAAAATAATAACTAGTACAACAACAGCTATATTTGAGCTTGATACTCGCTAAATTTAAAATTGATACTCGTATATTTAAACTTGGTAATAACTATATAGAATATAATATAATATAGCTTTATTGTTCATACTTATTTACATTTGTTCATACTTATTTACAACCAATATTACATTTTCAGAAAACAAAACAATAAACAAAGGCCGAGCTAATCGCTAAGAAAGATTTATTCCAGATAACCTTAGAATGGATAGGATTTAAACAAAATATATGTATGTTTGATACTAGCTATAATTAAATTTGATACTCGAATTGCCATGTGATAAAAATCGTATGTAAATGACAGATTTTTAAAATAATATTTCTAATATATTTATTTTAATTTTGGAATAGAGAGAAATAATAAATAACATCAATTTATTTACTGATACAGCGAAATCTCTTTTATTTATATTGAGGGTAGTTTGTATATTATGTGTATAATATAATACAATAAGTTAGTATGAATTCGACATTGGAATAACAAATTTATTACCAGGCATATATGATCGTTATTTCATAGTAACCATAAAGTTATACGTAGGTACGTAGTTATGTTATCTGATAATAATAATCGGATGTATTTTTCAAATAGTTATTTAAAAAGGTTTCTAATTACTGCTGTGTGCGTTAAGTCCCGTTTATATAATTATGTATTATGGAACGCGAAGAAAAGCTAGTTATATTATCTATTAATTGTATTAGAAATATAATATGATCGTGTAAATATTCCGCTCTTGTATTCGAAAACGCCTCGCCCCTTTTTCAAGTTACAAAAAGTCGCAATTTCCTTAACTTGCACAATATAAAATTTACTGCTTTTAGTTTTTATGGTACATTACGGGTTTTATGAGTTCTTTCACTATTTCACTTGAAGCAATTTTGACGAAAGTCGCTACGAGTATACTTTAAGTATGCACATTAAAGTTTTGTAAGATCAGCCATTGTTTTTTGTTTTGATAAATCAAATAATACAAACCAAAAGGCAGCTAGATATATAGTTTATGACATAATGATAAATTGCATAGATGTCGAAAAATACGAATACAACTCCCTTATTAAGTATCGCAAAACTATCCAATGACGGAGATTTTTATAAACTGTCACTTTTTATCGCCACGCGTCAAAGTGAGAACGGACGTTCTTTTCCGACATGTCCGGCAATTGTGTTGTGAATAAAGGGGGTCCAGTATTTCATAGGGTTCTATATCAGAGGTGATTTTTATTTCAACGGAAAAAAACCAAGCTAGCGAATCTTAGTCGTTGTTGATAACTATAATAATAGATATGCGCCGAATGTTGAGCCAAATTTTATTCCGTTGTAAATTCAGGTGAACGTTAAACAAACCTGACGGAAAGCCTTGCCGAATATTTTATATGTAAATGAGTGTATTTCTCCCATGCAAGAAGGGGCATATATAGGCTGATGTTCAGGCTGAGGCCGTAATAGTTAGTGATAACGGTCTTACGCTAGGATTGGTGAATTACCAATTGTTTAATGCATTTTTACAATAAATCATGCTCTAATCCACACATCAACAATCAGACACTATGTGTTCACCCACTAACCAACAAATTCCTCAAGAAAGCCGCCAAAACACATCGTTTCATCCCAATCCCATCTTCCACGTATATGTTAAAACCACTGCATAGCTTAAGCAGCCCCAATAATAACCTCAAGGCGTTATTATAAATATTCATTTGGTCTACTTTATGATATTACAGACAGTTTAAAACAGCAGTTAATTTATATTAAATTTCATATGAAGTTCTTATCATTGGGGCTACATATTGTGACGACCTCTTTCGCAAGATATCCTCGGCATCTAATTGACTATAACCAGGACCAAACATGCGCTCTTTTTTAGCACGAGAGTCACGTTACAAGGATCAGAGTCCACACGACAGGAATATAATATGCTAATATCATGTCATTTCATACAGGTCAACATTAATATTTATGACGCGTGATTTACGCTTACTACGAAATTCGACTGCCTGCATACTATATTAAGTTTGTACGAAATGAGCCTTTAAAAAATGAAGTGCTACAATTTTTTTTTTAAGAATTAAGGATGGTTGTTTGATTGTTAACACATCGAGGATTATACAGTTGCCATTTTTATTTCTAAAAAAAATATTAATCAAATTATGGTTTAGTTCTATAACAACTGTAAGACAGTTCTAGTAACTTCTAAATCTTCTCCTTCTTCTTCTTCTTCTATCTTTGCAGGGTCATCAATGGAGTAAGAATCCATAAACAACTTCTCCCCATCAACATTCATTCTTTATGTTTTAAAATCCAGAAACGTTTATGTTCTACTTTTACAGACAACCTCTTAAAGCTGCCAATCATTGTTCAATATTCAGACGACAGAGCAAACATTTTGAAATATAATTTGATACGAGGGTAAACTGCATGTCAACGGGCTTCAAACTAAACGGGACGTCATTTTCTTTATAATTTTTTTTCTTGTGTGTGAAGAAGCAAACATTGGTTTGATGGACAGCGGTTCATTTGAAACCTTATAATGTTATGATAGCATGGATAAAATTCTTCCATCTTCTCTCCTTTGTATCTGTCTTTCTTGTTTAATTTACTTTCATGTTTTATCCTTAAGATTTAAGGATGTAATAATAAAAAATTTACACTTATTGGGAGAACCCAAGTCAGTTTGCTGAGGGCAGTGGAGTTACAGAGGAGTTTCCATGGGTATTCTCAGTGCTGTATAAGGCGCTGGAAGAACCCCCACAGTCGCCCGACGCGCAGCTAGTTACACGTAGGTCCGTTAACTGATTCCTCAGTCCAAAAGGAATTTTAAGATTTAATTTCATCTATACTCGCTATAAGAACCTTCTTTCAGATGAAAAAGTATTTATTCACCCATTTCGTACGAAGTGCTCCTTGTTTTCCATTTAGTAAACGAATACGTTCATAATCATGCACCAACCACTTGTCAGTTTATACAATAGGAGATTGGTTTGTTGTATGTGATCAGAAAACTAGTGTAGGCAGAGTCAATGCGGTCGATTCCATTTTATAAGCCCCATGAGGGCATTGGCTAGGGTAACCAGTTTCCCCAGTAAATGATAAGCAGTCAAACTTTTTTTTAGCTTTAATATTCAATAATTAAACTAAATGAACAGTCTCTTCGATTAAACTATGATGGCAAAGAGCAAAGACCTCGTTAAGAATATTTAAAAATGATTATGATTTAGCAGAGCATACCCTCCTGGTTCAGTTATAACTAAATGCCTACAAGTGGATTCCATAATCACTGTTTATAAAGTTGGAACACTTATTAATTGAATTGATTATTAATAAGTTTTTGGCTGTTATCAGAATAACACTCGACGGCCTAATTGCTCCGTATCTATACTACGTAAGGCTGGTTTTCCACCGTACCTTGCTAAGCTCTTGTCTAATACATTGAAATATTTAACATATTGTTGTATAAATACTCCTTACCATAAACCCATCGCTACTGTGATCATAGTGACATTGTCAGAATTGTAATTTGTGAATGTCATGAAATAAACAGCATATTAACTATAATTTAAATGTTTTAATATAACACATATAAAATCATTACCTCATAGTTGTCGCTTTATATTATTGACTAGACCTTTTTTTTAAAATTACACATAGTGAAAGTAATCCTGTAAACCAAAATCCAATATCCAAAAATGTCTCAGTACGTCCTTAAAATTTGGGTACTCTCGTGTAATGGTTCCAATGGCCACTTGTATAAAGGCCAATACATACTGCAGACACTAAGTGTCTTGGCGTATCTACATGCGCTTGCTGTGTATTGAACAACTTAATATACTATACTGCCGATATTGGCTACTATATTGAGATTCTGACTGTAACGATTCTAAGCTAGACGTGCAGTAGAATAGACCGGTCCAAATTAATAGCTTTATGGATTTAGAAAAGCTTTCTGTCTTCACTGTCCAAACGAGATTACTTGTATACGAACTCCTTCTGGAAGATTTCTCAAGCAAGTACAACAAAAGATTGTACAAAAATACTTGCTGTACTTGCTTAGGAAATCTTTGTAGATTTTTTAAATTCTTTAATTTTTAAATTCTAAAAATCTTGAAAGCGTATTAGAAAAGATGTACTAGTAAACCTTCCTATAAAAAATTTGCGCAATTTTCGAAGCCCAATTTGACTCTATAATGGAATGAATTTCAACTGAAAGGTAGGTGGTAGAGTCAATCGATCCAACCAATAAAAACTTCACAGTAAATTTAAACCCCCCATTTACTAGCTTGAAGATAGAATTATGAAAATCGCTTTCTTAATAAATACCTCCACAAACAATACAACCTTCAAATTTCATGTCTCTATGATCCGAGATTAGACTGGGCGTTGATATGTCAGTCAGTACTTTACATACGAAGATATGTAGATAATCAAAGTAACGACACAAATTGAAAAATGTAAGTTAAGTAGCTCAGCGTTCTCCCAGATTTTGAGGTATTCGATTCCCTCCTCAGAAATCATTCTCTATATTTTTTTCTACTTTAAATGGTTTTTTAAAGCAAGTGAATTTTTTTTCATAAAGTAATGTTTTATTGTTCCAAATAAACAATAAAACATTACTGTATGAAAAAAAAAATCTTGAGTTCATCTCTTAAAATAGCCTTAATAAATATTTATGCTCGCCCATTGATCGTAGCCCTTCTATACTAATATCCGTAAAAAAACTCATCATTTCGCATAAACGCGCAGTGGCCTGCATAATTTAATAAATAAATCATTTTCACTTCGTCAACCCTATAAAATATAACCATTTTTTTCTAGCATCATATAAATACATGATTTTTTTCAAGTGGTAATCTAGTCTAACGCATATAATAAAAATAACCATAAATTTACACCCACAGCTACTAAACCATAGGGTTCGTTATAGATACGGAAAACTTACTTATTTACAAATGAGAACGTATTAAATAACCAATACATAAATACGAACATTCGCGTTAATCACACAAACATCTGCCCATACAACCACCACTCAGCCACATTGCAAAACAAAACTTCTCTCTCTATCTTGTGTAAGTAGAAAGATTAAGATTGTAGCATTAATTAAATAATACTTAAATAATCATATGCAGAGGTACGATATACTCCCGAGAGAGTGAAGTGGTGATTGTCTGACTTTATGGCTGGATAAACTAAAACAAAAATAGTAACCAAAAATGTTTTAAAAAATTACCTCATTTTGGTCATATATTATACAAACGATGACTATCAAACTCAGTAATAATAGTTAATCATTGATTAACTATTACTACACTACTACATTTATTAACTACACTTTTTAGTTTGAATACAGAAACGGTAACCAAATAAAATTTTTGTAATATATAATTATATATATATATATATATATATATATATATATATATATAATATATATTATAATTAAGTAGTATCTCTATTGTACTCTTTTTAAAATAAATATAATATATTCGGGATCCTCTGCAGTCTCTTGCAGTGCGAGAAATCACGTACACACAGACTGTAACCTTATAAACATGGAGGTAAAAATTCCGTCCATATTTGCACCGTTGGACCAAAGTAATAAAAGTGAGTTTTGCTCGCGGCCAATTAGGCTACAAGACAATTGGATAAGGCATTGAGGCTGGCCAACGCTTGTTAGTTTGGCCACTGGCCAGTTCACCTTGCATACTGGCCGTTACACGAATTAAGGAATAGCAGAGCATATATTTAAAAGTATCTACATATACCTTAGTTCGGTTTCGATTACGAAATCAAAACACGTTTCGCTATGGTATTTATGGAGAAATTTGTTGGCAACCATGGCAATGCCTTAATAGGGCAATTAAAATTTGTTATTTATGAATTTATACTTTATTATATAAAATTATATTTGACCTACTTTATGTCATTAGGCATTCTCTTGCAATCAACTAGAGTTGAATCCAAAAAAATTAAAGGGTAGTCTTTAAATAAATGAAGGAAATATAAAAACTACGATTTACATATCACATTAAGATATAATACACATACATTTAAATTGTAATAATATATAATGAAAAAAATGAGGACATGTTATTGTGAAGAAGATGATGACTCCAAAAAGGAACTTCAAACTAACCGCTTAAAAACCAGTTTATATTGGGTCGCCGTGCTGCTAAACCGGTCGTCCGGTTGTTAGAACAACCGCTTTGACCGACAACCCCGCTTTGGGCCAGACCGTCAGTGTTGTGGTGCACACTCCTCACGTCAGGCATGTTCCCAGCAGGCGGAGGTATAAATACTTTTGATGTTGAATGGTCCCATATATCTAGATATAACGAGAACATATATATCATGCAGGACGTCATTACTGATGTAATTGGTTCAGCAATTTTTTTAATTAATAAAATAATGTATTAGAACCTTCATACAATGTATTGAATAAATAGTATACGATAATAATAATATTTCTTACATTCATACTTATTTATATTATCAACATTAGTTTTATTTGCAACTATTATAAATATTTTAAATATATGTCTTACTGTTTTTCACGGCAACCATTTGATTTGGACAACATCTTCTGTGTCGAGTCCCAAAAAAAATTAAGTTTTTACATAGGAAAATCACGATTCTGTTCTTGTATTATTGCATACTGAATTAGCATTGGACCTAATTCTGACGACACACATAAAAATTAAATTTAAGGTCAGTATATCCCGCTTCCTCATTATGCAAGTAAAGCAAGATTCGGATGTGTCAAATAAAGTAAAATTATTTTTTAAATGAACCATAGACAATCATAGAAGGCACGCAAGGAGGCGCTTCCTATAAAACTTGTATTTTAGGACGTTTTTTAAAGTCTAAAGCTGTATAGACCCTGCTAAATGTTTGTAATCATACTGATAGAAAGAAATCCGCCAGGCTAGCTACCAACTTCTTGCCTAAGTCTGCTGTCATAACAATAATGTTAACAGCATTGTTGTATTCCTGCTGTTGGAGGTAAGATAACCAGTTCCTCTGTAGTTAACGGATCCTGGTGTAACTCGCTACCATCTTCGGCCTTATCTTCACTTACCATCAGTTGAAATGACGGCCAAGAGCCAACCGTTAAGAATAAAAGTAAAAGTTTTGCCACATTTTGTGAAGCATGTCGATGATTTTATGAAGCTGAAATATCGAACCTGTTTTACCATTTGCATAGAAGTATATTCTCCATTCTTCTATCCCCTTGATTTGACTTTAAACCTGTTTCTAAATGCCACAATACTTGAACCATACAGTTGCCCACATTCAATTTCCTTAAAGCAAATCGGTAAAACAAATCCAATTGTAGCGCACTTCTTGCTCTTATTTATATGTTTCTAGCAACATTTACAGCACACAAATTAACTTAAAATATAAGAAGAGAAACGTGTGACGACAAAGAACTCTAACTTTAACAGTTACGACAGAAAAACTAATTAACAAACATATTACCGCCTTTTTCGTGTATGATTTTGGTTAGCCCTGCCGGGATACAATACCAGTACTCCTGATTGATACTACTGTATACTCTACATCTTTTGAATAAGATTTTCTCTCACGTTATCAAGATCCTTGGAGATTTTTTTTTGCACAATACCTACTACTAAAATCTGACCCGAGGGGAATCAGAGCACTCGCGCCACGTTCAAAACATTTACCCTATTTCATTTTAGCACAATTACAATGGAGATCACGAAGTTATCCTCAATAAAAAATGTTATTCGAAAAATGAACATGTCCAATATTTCAAAATAACTTTACCTACAGAAAGGCTTCGATACAAATAATTGCACTTTGTTATATTGTAAGTAAATAGAACTAAAATTAACAAAAAAATCGTAAAAATTTATAGTATTTTCAATAAAACTAAACACAGACTGTAAAACATTTAAAAGGCTATGAAGTGTCTTCATAATGAGAAATAAAGCGGGAAAAATAACTATTTATATCATACCTAATGTACAGTAATAGTAATAAAGATAAATAACCTTACTTTGCTCGATAAAAATACTTCTGTTTCATTTTATTTCAACGTATTTGCAACATAAACAATTAATTTTCTCTAAATTAAAATGTTATTTTTTTCTTACTATATATATATATATTAGTAGTTGTTGTTATATTATTATAATAGTTGCCCCGGTAAACTTGTATCACCTACAAATTACCAGTAATGCCATTCATTAAAAGAAACCCGTAGTAGCCATGGAAAAAATGATAGCTTTAGTGTTTAGCATCTCATTTAAACGATTTACCATAATAAATAACCGATTTTCAGTTGTATATTCTTTAGCTTTTTTTATGATTTTCCCAATTAATTTTATTTTTCAACCACCCGTGAATAAAACACAGTAAATAATAATCAAATAGGTCAAGACAGTTTATGCACTTTAGCGAGACGAACAAACACCGATTCTATTTTTATTTAAATGCCACAAACAGTGTCATAACATTTATTCACTTATTTAATTATATTGCATTAACTTACCAGCTATGTCACCAACATCATTTACCACAAATTACAATCTAGTATATAACGTATATGGCAGATGCATTATTATATATAAGAATATATATAAATAAAGCTATGGTCCACTGGTGGCTCCGTTTTCAAGAATCGATAACTTGAGATGTTATAAGTAACATGCAATTATTAAAAATAATTGTATAATGTGTTTGACATATAAAATGAAAAAAACACATTAACCTAAAAGGTACCCTATTTCAAATTCCGAAAGGTTGACTCCACACGTCACACCAAGATGGCGGCCTTTAGTTTATGCTAATATTTGTGGACGAGAAAAAAGAAGGAGATATCAGAATTATGCAGCGCTATTACATTTTATTGAGACTGATTTGGAATTCAACAAAATATATGGTGTTCGTAGAATTCAGTGCAGCCCGAGAAATATTTATTCCTTTCCAGATATAGATTATAAAGGTGAAGAATTATTTTTGTGTTCCGTAGTCCATATATCGAGGAAGGTATCAAAAAAAAACACGGATAAATATTCCTTTTCAGAGCTTTCGCTATGTGCATATGTCTATCCTTTAAGGTTTATTTTATTTATTAAGGTTAACTCACTACAAATTTTTTGGTAATCAAATTTATTATATAACGAAATCATGAAACCTATCTACGTACGTAAGTAGGTGACGTACGTCACAACAACAATATTTCTCTCTCACTCACACACGTATTATTTACCCCAAAGCATCATTAACAACTTGTGTTGTGTATACTAGATATAGATATTAATAAACATACAAACGTCCATGACTCGTGTACAGAAATTCCTACTCATCGTACAAATATCTGCCCCCACAGGGATTCGAACCCGTAACGGATAAGTAGACAGGCGTACTGACCACTCAACCAGATGGCTAGCATGTTGTTATTTCCTATCATACATAAGAACGAAGTCGTGGACACAGCTAGTAGTACAGAATAAACAGACACCTCACACAGTGTAAGTGCTTAAATAATAGATAACAACGAAAATGATCACTTAAGTCAAAAAAAATAATCAGGGGAGCAAAGTGCGATAGCCTTCTAGAGACAGGACAGTATAATTAAACCCATCCTTCCATTTGGAGGTTCTGGCGACTATAGCATAAATAGCATGCAAATTAAAAAGAAGTTTATGGAATAGCCTGCATGGCGCACACTGAACAATTAGAACACACCCTGCGCAACTATGTTGCTAGAAAAACAATGGGTCCCCTTGACCTTGGCTACCCCACTGAAGACAAGGCTGCTGAAACCAAGCATACTTAGAATGTACATTTAGGAAGCATTCCAGCAGACACCAGGATAAGGGAAGCACAGAAGATCCCATTAGGTCGAAGTGCTCCGTAAGTAAATCCTGGCCCTTAACTAAGAGAAGATAATGAAACACAACGCTTTTAAACACAACAAACTGTAATGTTATTTTGAAATTTAAATATCCAGTCCAAACGCATCAGCGAAATCTTATGCTCTTCCCATGGGTGTACTGGTAAAATTCTTATAAAATCATCTAGTAAACTGGCTGACGTAGATCAAACCCGCTAGTATGAAACTGGGTTGTAATTACCTAGAATGCCAGTCAAAAAGGCAGCCGGCTGTAACTCGGGTCGGCTTTATGCGATATGAGCTAATTTGTCTTTTACACCGTTTTTAATTATTTTACAACTATCAAAACTGCTTTTCATTGCATTTTTAATAAGATTCATTGTATTATAAATACAGAAAATTAAACTTGCCAAACTTACTACAATGCTTCCATTGCGAATCAATGGATTGCCTGATAGAACAAGATCTGTTAAACTACGATATAAAAGTACCTTTTTGTTAGAAAGGTCATGTGTATACGCAATATCCCTACAGTACGTAGGGTATTAGGAACTCGAGGTAAAGGCGTTAATCCACTACCCACTGACCTGATCATCCTCTGCGAGCTGACCGCCATCACCATAGCGAATGTCAGTGACGATTCAGACTCATCCATGAACATTTCACCGGGTCGCCTGGGCCCGCTCTTGCGTACATAGGAGTATATCAGTATCCCTAGTCCTATATTTTCTGTCTAATGCATATCTTAAAAGTACACAGACGTTCAGAGACGATTGTTAGACCGATACAAGAAGATTTTCACATTTCACGTTATTTTATATGAAGGTATAAATATGATTTAAATTAGATAACGGTTTAAGACATTTCGACTTTTTAGTATATACAGCATAATCTCTTCTAAAACCATATTGCAATTCGGACAGCATAATTAAAATAATTCGCTAACCCAAACTGGTAAAAGCTTTATTATATCCTTAACTTTTAATATAATTACCGTACGAAATTCGCGAACTCACTGACGCCGAACGCACGGTAATCAAAACCGCTGAGCGAATTAAAATAATTAACGTTTTAATTATTATTACACATATTTTGGTACGAAGCCCTTTTAGTTGAGTAATAAATGATATAATGGCTTTTTAAATATCTAACTAATGTAAAAATAATAATGAAAAATGTACTAATTTACTGGGATTTTTCTGCCATCTTCTTCTTTAATTATACATGCATTTTATAAACGTACACAATAGACGAGATCATAACAATTTCGCTATTAAAAACTCAATTAAAAATTAAGTTTAATTGCAAACTACAATGTCCAACTTAACTACACAACCCAAACTAAAACACATTAACTCTTTACGATATTGTTTTATCGTTTCGTCGTTAAATTAGAACTGGATTTAAACACAATTTTTTAAATACCTTGTGCTGTAAAAAGTACTCTGTAATTTCTCGATGAAAAAAAAATGTGTCCCTTCATTGTCATATCGATAACTACATTGTTGTCATTCTAACTCGATTGTATTATATCAGTTCCATTATAACCATATATGTGTACAGAAATTAATAAATTCGCCCTTTGTACAAAATTGGTTAGTTGTTCCTTATGTATTTCTCGTTTTGAATTGGTTGATGTACAATAAAGATATATTTTACTCTATTTTATTGTACATACATAACCGAAGATTTCTGATTTAGCCTTCCAATTTCTTAAACTACATTTTCTACTTTTATTTTAGCCAACAGTTATTTTCGTAGTAACTTATCACCAAGCTCTTTCCTATAACTATTTATGACTATCAAAATGAATTAAATACACCTAGGTTTAATAACTGTTTGTTGGAAACCAGCGTTCAATTACTTTTTAATATTATTTTAGAATCAAATTATATTGATGCGAAGTTTAGAAACATTACCAAACAAAAAGTAATTTGAATTAAGTGAATTCCTTAGTATATTAATTGACAAATTGGTAGTCATGAAACTAAGTTATTATTATAATAGTAATGTTCAAATTTCTGCAATTACTGCAAATTAAAGTAAATCGAGAAATATTGTTGTAAATATTCTAATTTAGAAAAGTGTTACTTTTATTTTATGCCTCAGACTACATAACCACATACTCTCACCATTAACCATTCGAAACTTAGTAATTGCAGTTTAGAAAACTCTTTATTAATATTTATTTAAAATGTGTACATACATCTTCTTATGTGTATTCGAAATAAAATATGTTTGAAACTTCATTAGTTCAGAAAACCACAGACACTTTTTTTTGTTTGTTTGTTAATGCTTCGGCTAAGTTATTTACGATAATTGTAATTCATTTTTATAATTTAAGAAATTATTATCTTGAAAATCAAATTCATCATAGTTAAAAACTATTTATTTTTAAGTGCTGTATTATATTCACAAAAAAATAAAAAATTGTTAAATAATATTCATAAAATTTTATATTTTTGATTGGGTTCTTAACTTGGAATCTTGAAATAACACAAACTTTTTCATGTTTAAACTTATAAAAACGAAGAAAAGTTGTTATTACACTTATCGTTGAAACCTCACCAACTGTCGCTGTCATTTGTCAAAAATTGCAACATACATTACAAGATAAAATTTATATATTTTATAAATAAACAAACAAATGATACAAATCGTTTGATGGATGACAAAGAAAAACCTGAAGTAATTGCTGAAGAAGAGACAAAAAATGACGAGAAAAAGATAGAATTAGCTGAAATAGAAGATATATCAGCACGACAAAATGATGCAGGACCTTCAGGATGTATATCAATTCCAGGAGAAATACCAGAACCAATGAAACTTAATTTCCAATCCAAAACTGGTCTTTCTAAATCAGAACACAATATTAGACACATAATCACAAGTATAGATGTAGCGAATGCATTGAAATCTCTTAACATTAATTCGAATAATCAAATTGTAAACAATGAGATGAAAATACCAATTTTAGACAAAGATGGTAATGAGGAAATTGACCAAACAACGTTTGTAGATTTGAAGAAATTCATGGCTTCGTGTTTTAAGATAAATAAAGATACACCAAGTGGTATTATGCTTTATGATATGCCTAAACTAACATTACAAGCAGCACCGGTTATCACTAACGAATTAGCACACGATGTAGCCAACACTAGTGGAAATATGGTTCGAGTTGATAACATGGTTGCTAACAAAACGAATGAAGTTGTAGTAACCCATTCTAAAGGTGTGCAAGAAAAACCGTCGAAAGTGACATCGGATAAGAAGAAGACTTCTGGAAATTTATCGGAGAGATCAGACTATGGCTTGGCACAAAGAGATTCAATGTCCAGTATTGGTTCAAACGTTTGTAGGATTTGTATGACAAGAGGCAGAGAAAGGTTGGTCTATTTTAATTTATTGCAATTGATATCTGTGTTCCATGAGGCTGTTAAACAATAATATCTGGATTTTATGACTTGACAAGTTAAAAAATAAATAAATTGTAGATATTTTCCAAACCCCTCGAAATAATTCTACCTTAGTTCAAACATTAAAAATAAGCAACCTTAGCTTATTTTTAATGTGACTTGTTTAACTTCACTCGAAACACATTATTCTTATAGTTGGCTTTACTGGTAAAAAGTTATCTAATAAGTACACATTATTTCGTCTACACTGGAATTAATTAATGTTTTACGACTTCATTCAATTTCAGATTAATATCACCTTGTAATTGTAAAGGTTCTTTGGCTAATGTTCATCTAACCTGTCTTGAACGGTGGCTGAACCAAGTAGGGAGGAATCATTGCGAATTATGCGGTTTCAGGTACGTAACGTTTACTATATTTCTAATTCTATAACATTTATGGGAGCGCAGCTGCATTTATAACTCACTTTCGAACAATATAAGGAATGCAACTTCACTAGGTTCATTGAAAATTAAAAAGTCGAGGACTTTAAGACGGTGATAGAACTTCTATGAGCAAGGAACTTTAAACTTCGGGCTCCATCAGAATTAATTCTTATGCGTAAAATTTATTTTTATATTTTGTTATTGCTTATCGAAGTGACGTTTGTCTTAATGAATGTATGGATATTGATTGTTTCATCTTATTATAGAAACAGGATAATTTCAACATTATGAAAATTGACATTTCTAAGCACATTAAAAGTGAAAAAATAAATCCTAATTGACCCATTTTTGTGTATTGGACTAGAATGTGAATTTTTTTAAATCCTTCTTGATGTAATATTTTGAAAGTCAAAAAGTCCTCTATTTATCTTCTCGACTATTAACTTAGCACTAGAATTAACTGAATCGGTGTCATAAAAAACCTTTTTTTAAAACATAAATACCTTTTGAAGCGTTTATTAAGTCACGAAGCCTTTTTCCTCGGCCGATTCATAAAGGTGTCTATCTTTCTTTTAATTCTTTCAAGCACCATTGTAATTATGATTGTAGCTTTTCTGAGAAAGGTCTTCAGAACCTCTCCGGCCTAATTGATAAGGTTTCATTTTTTCACCTCTTGTTTTCATTCGCTGAGGTATAACTAGATAAAAAATTTAGAAAATATTTTAGGACTTTGAACTACCAATCAGTTTTTTGTAGTTTGAAGTTGAGCAGTTTTTAGAATATAACATATGATTTCCCGCGCGAATATTGTGATACCATAGATTTAGATGAAGGTATAGGTATTATGCATACTATTATTGTTCCGATTCCTTCTGTTGAGACACGAGCTCAGTAAGAAGTCTTCAGGCTCGGTGGAATCACGATATTCGCAGTGACTAAAATATTATGATTTTTAAATTATAATTTGACATATTTATAACTAATTCAAAATTGACTATTTTATTTTTTATTTATTTATTTGATTTATCCTAAAATATTTGTATATAGTTTTTATTTAATTAAATTAAATTGAAAGCGACTTAGCGACTTACAAAAGATTAGCATTTTGCTTCATAACATTATAATACGTAATAAATAATTTGAATGTCTGTGATAGAGTTAACTGGAGTTTTATTGAAGTATGTCCTGCAGTGGATAGTTATGAGCTGAGCATCGTGATGATATAAAATATTTATTATATTATTTCACGTCAGACAATTCAAAGCAAGCAAAATGATACACCTGATGGTAAGTGGTATACAGTAAACTGCTTCACGACTCAAATACGAAAGGCGGTTGTATGACGACATGTTATTCTATGGTTTTTTTTTAATTTCCCCATAATAGAAAATAGGTAATAGCCTATATATATATTCGATTCCAATGTTGACTCAAAGATCCTGAGAAAGTTGTTCAGCTTGATGGGCGAATTCAATCCTTTGAGTATTACTGCTCATTTCTTTTATACCCCATTAATTTCGACGTTTACTAGCTGTCCAGACTTCGTATAGTGCAACACAATTTAAACAATACGAAGACATGTTCCCCTTAAATCCCTCTATATATATTGATGAAAACCGCATTAAAATCCTTTGTGTAGTTTCAAAAATTAAAGCGTACAGAGTGATAGCGAGAAGGGACTTCGTTTTATACTATGCAGAGACGCGTAAAAAATTGCCGTCGACATCATCGAATGAAACAAAAAGCGGTAAAATATAATATGGGCTACCAATTTCCAACCGAGTACCACAACTCAAGTCGCTGTTGGAGCGTATCTGCTCAATGCAGCAATTAATTGATACGGTGAATTGTAACATAGATGTAACATTGCAATGGAAGTAACATTTATTCGCCAAATAAACCGACAATGGCACCAAGACCCGAAAATCTTAGAAACAATTATTCAAAATGAGTTTCAGAATTAGAAAAACGTTAACAAAAAAGTCTTACTATATATTTGACACATATTTGAAAGATAATTAAAATGAATTCTGCATGCATAGCACAACGTTTGTCTACATCAAAACGTCACTTTTCTCATATCATTGTATGGGAGTTGAAGTCTTAACCCGAGAAAATAACACGACAGTCATTTTGACATACTATATATATTTAAGTAATAGTTACTTTACATGTGTTCTATTAAAAGTGAACATAATAAGTAAGAAAGGCAGAATATCGATGACCTCATTAACATGTGTAATTCTATATGATCTTGTATTCACAATAAATTAAATTTGAATTTGAATAGGTCCTGTTTTGAATATATATATTTTTCACAGGAAATATTAAAGAATATTCTTAAGCAAACATTGCTATTACAGCATTCGCTCTAGTCTAGTACCTTTTAAAAGGAACCGAACCTCTATTTTAAATACTTATTGGTACAGAAGATGCCTCCATAAATGACTTAATTATCAGTTTCTAATTCTCTGAAGCTTGAAACACTTCTACATCGATAGACACACAGTCGACATAGGAAAAGACACACAGGAACTACAGAATAAACTTTTTCTGAAATCACAATATTGAAGATCGAATATGTTTATTTATTGATTTGACTTTTTTCAATTTGACATTGACGATTGCTGTAATAAAGGTCAATATGACTTAGGTCAGCAATAGATATAAGACTTTTGTCACATTTAAGTTACACTAGAAGCCGATCTGAATCGAAACTGATCCGTCTCAATCACGTTTCCCTCGAGAGGAAGAATCGAAGGGAAAAATTTAAATATTTTAAACGAACTACGCACTTCCATTCGATCTTTAAAGTCTCGCTCTAATTAAGATCTGGATGAATTTTGTCGTGCCCAGGGGACAATTGGCCCAAACGTCACACAGGAAAAGTTTTAACAATCGAACATCGTCAAACTATCGATTAAAATCTACTTTTCAGGACGATATCGAGTGGAAAATCGAGTCGAACTATAGTCCGTGCAAAGTTTATTTCTATAGAATCGACGTTTAATAATCGAGGAATGTTGATTAAGTATAAACTTTTCGTGATTGAACTACGTGTATTTGTAGTGAGAAATAACAGAAATTACTATAATTTAGTTAGTTATTAGATTATACACGCTTTTTATTGTTAAATGGCTCTTTGAAATCTGAACATTGTATATATTTACATAAATTTCATTGTTCGTTAATTGTTTTTTTTTTCGTTTTACGCGCAGCACAACAATGCCATCAGTTTAATTTTTTGACCTGTACCTATGTAAAAAAATTTTTTGTACGTTAAGATGCAGATTGGAATTAAAATTATCCATGAAAATTTAAATTCTACAACATACGCTAACACTCCTTGTCAGTTCGGTTTGTCAAATTAAAAATTCTGCTTCAGCGAGAACCTTACGAGTACTACATCTATATAATGGTACAATTTCATCAACGCGGTTCAGAGATAAGCTGCCCGCGCCTTCTGTAATTTTCGTATACATAGAGTACTCTTCTATGATTGAGTACTCAATAGTACATATTAACGAAGATAAATGAGTGCTAAAGTGTTTGTGTGTATTTGTGTGTGTGTGTGTGTGTTATTAGTATTTTTTTGGTTAAGTATTCATATAATCGTATTTTTTTTAATCGTTACACATGTTGAGTGGTATTGGCCTTAGGTATTAAGTCCGCCAATTGTGCTATTATATATATACATACAGTACAGTACTTCCCAACCAAAGGGCTCAAGCCTATCCTAAATTAAGGTGATTAGGCTTTAGTCAACTATGCTGGCTTGCGTGTTGGTCGACATCACACCCAACCAACCAACATAAGAATTTCCTCACAGGTGTGTTCCTCACAAGTTTTCGCAAGATTTTGTCCTTCACTGTAAAAGCGTCAAATAACATACCTATGAATTTAAAATAAAAACACATTTGTACGTTGCGAGCTTCTGTATTGTAGAATAAATAAAAAATAATTTAAAAAATAAATATCCACAATAAATACTCTGCAACAGTTTCTGTTGATATATAGATATAGTTTTAGCGTATAAAATTAAATAATACTTTCGTTCTCTTTTACTTTCATCTATTACCATTTCATGCAAGTCTGCGACATTAAGTAATAGTTTCATTTAAAACAATTTCGCAGCACAAATAAATCAACGAAATAACCCGACGAAGTTAAATTCGCTGGAATGTGGTAATTCAACAGCGTATTTTGCTTTGTAATATCTCAGGAATGTATGTGAATAGTTCCGGAGATTACGAATGGAAATTTCTATCTTACGATACAAGGATCCGTAGTTCTTAGTAGCGATTCGTAGCGCGCTACCGTGGATCGGTATTTGCTACGAGTCGCACCCGTGCTACGAATGCTACAGTGCTGAACTTTATTATTCACACTTTTATTAAAATATATTTTTTGCTTTATGGATATTCTACAATGATTTTTTTTTATTTTATATTGGCAATAATTGCCACTAGAGACCGTTGTGATAACGTTTTATATTCTAAGTGCTTTACTTGATTACACAATCGTTTAACTCTATTAATGGTCTGTTATATTTTTAGAAAATCTCAGCAAAAAGTCTTTGCAAGGCATTTTAGTTTTTGTAGTTATGGTTGAACAGTAGCACAAAAAAATAAAAACCCATTAATTTTAAAAGTATCGACGTTCTCGTTCCAAAGCGAACGAATGGATAAAAGTTAATTAAAAGGACGATGCGAAGGAATTGCTTTTAGTAATTAATGTTTTCTTAAATACGGTTAGTCTTTTTTATATAATAGCCATTATTTTTCTTCTAGTCGTTTTATTATTATTTATCAGGAAGGTAAGTAAAAAATAAAGTGACGAATAGTAGTTTTTTGAAACGAGAAGTTTCAAATAATTTATTTCAAAATTGTTCTAGAATGTACGTAAATTATCCGTATTTTTACCCATAGATATGCAAGAGAGAGAGAGAGAGAGAGAAGAAAGAGCCTTGAAAACAAAACAAAGACCCTTATTAGCTTTAGGACACTCAGCTAAGGATCTCAATCCCATTAGTTCATCCATATTCAGGATCAGATCAAAGAATCCATTTTTAACAGAGTTACCAGTTAAAAAATCCATTTAAACTATATCTTTATCATGTATGTATTCGTTATACGTCGCCAACTTCCCTCAAGTACTTTATCTTTAAACCTGTCCATCCTAAGTTTACTTGAAAGAGATCGCTTTTAACGATAAGGTCGACCTTTGTACAAAATTAGTTAAAAGTTTCTTTGTGTATTTCTCTCCTTGAATCGGCTGATGTACAATAAAGATATATTCTATTCTCTTTTGTAGCTATCCTGCAATAAGAACACCTCGCTACACTGTCCTCCAAGCTCTTCGGCTGTGGTTTGGCAATCCACGCAACAGGAGTCATTTACAGGTAAGCATTGATTCTCTTTAGCTTATTGAATAGTAGTAGAAGGCGAACGGCTATAGAATGAACTGCAAAGTTAACTAATTTAAGAGTCCTATTCTGAGTATGGGACTCTTCAAAAAAAGCTTGTACCATTTTCGTGTACCAGCAATAACTTTAAGTAACACTTCTATCCAGATGTTTCCATCGTACTGACGTTTATGTTTATAGATAAAGAAGTTTCCAATACTTGACAACACATGCACTGCTATTATCGTCTGTATTGTTTTCATAAGATTTGACAGCTGACGATAAATACGATCGCAACAATACGGTACAATTCCATTGAAATTTGAGGAGTACTGGCTTTGTGAGGGGGGGCGTTTCAGTACGAGAGCTTTTCGTTTTTTAAATTTCAAAATACTAATAACATATCAAAAATTTTGTTGTGCACTTGCTTGTGCATCGAAACACCCGATATCTATAAAATCAGTTATTTAAATGTGCAAATTATTATCTTTTGATTCTCGTGTAAGTATTTCCTATAAAAAAGGAGTCTTGGTCAGGTTATGAAAGTTGTTAATATTTATTTACACATATAGAAATTAAATAGATGTCTTCTGATGTTGTACTGTTGTGATCTATTATAGTAATACAATCCGGCTATTATTTCACGGTGCTAAAATAGTCCATTAATCCCAAGTTTCAATATCGGGCTTCAACATAATAAAGACATAAAACCTATTTTCGTTGATAACTTGGTTGATTAAAATCTTATCCAATTGCGCCATAGGTAAATATATTAATAATAATCCATCTCGGACAGGACTGTTTAAGCTAACAAAGCCTGATATTGTACTGATGAAACGAGTAGAATCACGTGTGTTCCTAGTGGATGTCACCATTCACTTTGATGTTTTCATCGAACGGAATAGTGACATCCAGTGACATCGAGGTTTTCCTCGTGAAAGACGAATCGGATTAAAAGATAAAGTATCTAAACTTGGCACACGAGGTTACCGATATGTACAGGGTAGCATCCACTGAGATCATACTAGTCGTAATCTCAACTAATCCTCCTCCCGACTTCTCTTTGCGACCATCTGAAGAGATTGGGACAGGGTGACAGACCAACCATTGCTAAGCTCCAGCGGCGGTCTTGCTCGATAACGTCAGGTTTGTCCGCCGATTTCTCCTCTCTCCTACTCAGAGAGAGAAGGCCAGACAGCTGTAGGTCACCTCAGCCGTCTGACTTCTTCATCCCAGGGATGCTGTCCCCCTCGAGTCGTCGAGGAACTGAAAGACGAAATTAGATTTTTTTTTAAATAATTATTTATTTGACCCAATACCAACATTCAAGTAATTAAAATTATATTTGGTAATCTTCTCTGGTTGGCAATCTGTTGAATCATAATTGCATAAAATTGTAAGATCTGTTTACACAGAATCACAATAAAATTTTATCTTATCTTACTTGAAGCCGTTATTAATAGTTTATTAAACAGTTTATTTGAGTGAAAAAAAACACCAGAAAGTTTATACTGTAGTTTATTTTGATACTTAAATAAATTCAGTTGCCGAACCGATTTAAAGTTTGCTAAATTCAATATGCAGCCTCTTTACCGTCCAGCGTCCAGTAAATTGGATAAAGCGACCAGCTCTGCAAGTTGAAAGACGATATATAGCTTCATAACTTACTGTGAACATACAACTTATAGCAAACAGAAATCACTCTCACCATGTGGTCAATACAGAGCAATATATTTATACCACAACGGCGGTCAAGCAATAAATAACTTTTACGACGCGAATGGTCGTTTAAAGCCGTCCCGATTCCGTATCGACGAAAATATACGACAAAAAAGTTCCAAGTATTAAATTAAAGACGAATTTTGGTTGAATGTAAAAGTTAAAACATTTCATAGTTATGTCGCGGCTAGATTCTGTTCGCCTGAACAGTTAAAATTTTATTGTTAAGCGTCAATACATCAGACAATCAGCATACATTAATTTTAAATAAATTGAACAAACCCTAAAAATTGACGATGAAACTGACTTTTTTGCAACTTCTCGAATTTTTTTGATTGTTATTGCAAATAACACAATTCTTATAAGATTTTACAACTGTCTATGATTATCTTTCACTAGATTTAGATAAAAGCTACGTTGAGGTAGCAAACGTTTAAATCATTAGGTGCAGCCGTGCTATAGTGCCGCATGTGTTCGAAAAATCACACTAAATCTCATCAAGAGGGTAAGGATAAGTAAGGGTGATGAAAATAGCCAAAATAACCTGAATAAATTAATGGATGTACCTTACCATCTATTCTGTGATAGTCTACCACCCTTGTCGCAGAACAAATTATTACAAACAAAATGGCGAATTTAACATCTATAATAATTTTATCGTAAATTTTCCTGATTCTTTCAATACCTTATCATACGTTTTATTTACCTTAACGTTCCCAGCTAGTTGAAGCTTGAAAACTATTTTATTTACTATGGGGTAAGGTTAAAATCTTTCGGATTCTCCACTTCTCATTCATACACTGTCTATTATATAATTTTAATGTTTAATTTCCGATCCAAAACATTTAAAAATGGTACGAGGCAATTTCTATTTTTGACCGTTGTCAAGAGGCTGTTTCGGTAGTTGACGGTGTCAAGAGGTGCGCATTGTTGTAGCTTGATCATCGCCGATAAGTGCCATCTACAAGTACTAAAGAAACAAAATATAATCATGACAGAATCCAGAGACTATCACCATCCAGCCCGCGGAACCATCATATAACGAGCGCAAGATACTGTGTTTTCACCCTTTCGATTCTCGGTTCCAGTTCATATTTTCCATATAATTTTTCTGCAAGTCTATATTTATATTTTGATACGCAAATTCAATTGCCGGACTGACTTAAAGCTTGCCAAATTCAATATGCAGTCTCTTTACCGTCCAACGTCCACTAAATAGAGTACCTAAAGCGACTAGCTCTGAAAGCTAAAAGACGATATATAGCTTCATAACTTACTGTAAATATACATCTTATAGAAAACCAAAAATAAACCTTACCATGTGGTGAATATTCCGAAGCTGAATATATATAAGGTTTTAACCAAATCTTTTTGTTGAAAATTTTTTCCTTACGATATGTCAAATACCAACGGGTTAATAATAATCGCCGGATAAATTTTTGGTGAATTTAGTGACTTACAATATTTATTTTATTGCATAAAGTTCGATAAAGTCATGAGAAAAACTTGAAATTGTAATAACTAAGCTTTTGTTGAATATACAAAGAACCGCCCACTTAAATTTAACTTCTTTTAAATCAACTCGTATTTTGGGATCGATAAGAAAAACGTAGCTAAAAAATAGCCAATAGTCATTCTTATCGAAGTATCCATGGGAAACTAATTAGGTAGCCAGACATGTTTATGGTACGAAAACGTCATCTCAAAAAGGAAATGAAAGTACAGGAAATTTCAATTTTAGATATTCTTGCATATCACTCGGAATGGCTTACAGGGAATCCCCCCAATCTTGCTGGAACTTTCGAATCATAAGGTCCCCAATCATGTGTATTTCGGATTCGGTTAAATACGATTTCTTTTGGGTATTGATCCTGGTTTTAAAATTATTAAGGTAAAATTTTTGCTATTGAATAGCACCACCATTTCCTGCTTCATTAATAAGTCATTAATTAACATACATTCCTTGTTGCTCGATTCTATCATGATTTTTATGTCAACGGATTAGAGGCCAATTCCCCTAATTATTAATCAAAAGTGGTAAATTGATATAATGCAAATCGGACATGACATTTTTTCATACTTTTCATGTAAAAGAATCCTAGCTTATCTTTCCACAGCATAATGATTTACGGTTGAAATAGGAGAATTGTTGGTATTGGTACCTACCTAATTAGATGATAAGTGAAGATAAATCCGAAGATGTAAGCAAGCTACATCAAGATTCTTCAACCACAGAAGAAATGGCTATCTTACCCCCAACTGTCGAGATTGTGTTCCATTGTTGTAAATGTTGTTAACATTATTATTATAGCGGTAGTCTTAGATAAGATAGTAGTAGCTAACCAAGTGGACTTAGCAAAGGCTCTATCACTAACTAAACTGAGCAGAAAATTTCTGCCTCACTGGAAATTGAATCCTGGGCCTCCAAATCTGAAGTAGGTCTCAGCAATTCTACCATAGAGGTGGTTAAATAAATATCACAATAAAATGATGATTTCGTCCATGTCCCTCCTCATAAAGTAGTATTTACTTACGAACACGCTCTCTATCTATATAACCATAGCTACTAACGCAAACCCAATAAGTTCGTGTCACGTCATATCGGAGATATCCCGCGTGACATGTTATCGAGAAGACATGTCGTCTATTTATTAATAACGTACCAACTATATTCATCTTAGACTATCAAGTTAGATATAGGGATCAGTTGTTTTCGATATTGTAAGAAAGTATTTCACGGAGGAATTGTAATAAGCCCAGACACTATACAGGAAGTAAACGATTCCCTTCATAGACTAATAAATGGAGCGTTCATTAATCATTTAAAATTGAAAATGATAACGCTTCTCTTTAATAGATCATCCTTGGCGGTACTGAAATATTTAACAGATATAATACAATATATTGATCACCGTAAATAACGCAGCTGTACAAATAGCTACCGAACCGTAACAGATCGTGTCGAGATTCCAGCGTTTCTCAAACCATATTTCAGCGCGCCCTCTGACCGCAAGCGAAAGATGGCCGTCACGTCAGTCCCGTTTCAAGTGACGCGATGTGACAGGACGTGCGGCATATTGGATTTCTGGTCCTGTCTATCTTCTTGATGTTAAATTTTTAGGATATAATAACATCCATGTTGCTACAGTATACCAAGCACGCTAGCACGAGGTCTGTGGATTTCTTTTGGTAAATATTTTTGAACTGTGGGAAATTACTACATCGTACTCTACACTGTTCGAGTCGTGAATCGGAATCGTGTGCCAGTAACATTTTTCAAATTATCAAGCTAGGTACACTATGATAAAATCAAATATTTGTGGTAGACTGTGCTATTATTAGTATGGGGAATCCCATTTTTCAACCGATTTCAAAAAAGGACAAGGTCCTTAATTCGACTGTATGTTTTTATATGTTTATCACATGATTTCTCTATCAATTGCGAATCTATTTTAAACAATGTTTTTATATTCGAAAGAGTATACCTCTAAGGTTGTTACATTGTCATCAAGCTAGGATCTGATGATCGGATCCCAAATTTCTGTGGTGCAACGAGGGCAACCTTCAAATTTTTAGGCACATGTTTCATGTTTTTTCTAAAGCTAAAACAAATAGACAGGCAAGTCGATAATACTGACGATCAGCTATCTAACTTTGACCTAAGAAAGTTAATACTAAAAATTGAGAAAAAAAGTTTTAAAGAAAACTAAAAACTGACTTTAAAACACGCACTTTTTTTAAGTTATTTTTACATTTTTAGTGTAAGAAGTTATCCAAAATAAAATGATTTTTTGGAGTTGGCGGAAAGTCATTGTCAATATAATAAAGTGAAGCTCCGTCTCCAAAAAATTATTTTGTATTATATAACTTTTTAAATTGAATAATTTTTACCTTTTTAGTGTTTTGAAGGTGGATTTTAATTTTGTTTAAAACTTTTTTAACACCAAACATAAAAATGCTATGAGAACCAAATGCTGCCAAGGTCAGTTATAAAGTTTTTTGTTAGATGCCTTTGTCAAATTCGACCCAATTTCCTTCTGGACTTTTTCTGGCTTATCTTCTACTAGTGTTTCATTAAGGTTTCCGCTCGGAATTTCTTCTTCTTCTGCATACATATGTTTAATAACATTACTTGCGTAATGAAGATTGAGTTGGTTTTAGAAACTAACAATGATCAAATTGTCAAAATATTATTTAAAACATCACAGGCAATCCTAATTGAAATATAACAAGTTTTGGCCTTTGATACCGCCATATAATAGCGGGTTAATACGTAAATCGGTTAGAAAGAAAAGAATAAATATATTTTATTAATGGGCAACCATCATAAATATACATATTATTCTTACCACTTAGCAATGAAAAGGTAAAATGGTTACAGTAACAACCGGGGCCTTAACGAAGTATTTAACGTGACGAAGAACTAAATAATATATCAGAGGTGTGAACCATTTAGGTGAATGCTTTGTTTTTGAAATCAAAACTAGATTGGTCATCTTTTCATTCTAGGAAACCCCTGTCTAATTCGACGAAATCGACTTTTAATTATTTTAAGTCTTTCATTTGTGGCAGACAGGTCTTTGGTTGAATTTAACCGAGGCAGCACACAACCCAACACTTATGATCTCTTTAAGCGATAAAATGTACCTATTATAATATTATCATAGAGTACTTACAAATCCTTCGTAGATTCAATAGTTACAGCAAACAACAGAAAAAAGTTCAAAAAGGGTTTTGATTCAAGTCTAAGTCCATTAAATTAAAAAGTAATTCGAATAAAAAATTTGAAATAAATATTTTTTAATGATTCTTTTTAGAGTACATACATAGAAATCTCTTAAAATTAAATTCGCATTCATAGTCGCATTAAACCAAAATAAAAAAGATGAGTTGCAATTCTTCCCAGCTTTGCAGTTTTATAGTAAACTCTACTTTATGTGGAACTAAAATAAGTATCACTTTTGTGTTCGCAGTCCGACTGCCTGATATTCTGGCTCCTGTCCACCGTAACAGCTGGTCTGCTTGCGGTATGCATCGTTGGCACGCAATACTTTGTAATTGAGGGCAACAAATTTGGTAAGCTTGATGCTGGTTTAAGAAAAGAGGAAGGTGTGTTTTAATTTTTTTACATTTTATTCTTTTTTTACAGTAGTTAATCAAACTGTTTAGTCGCCGTCATATAAGTATGATAAGTGGTTATCAAATCTATTAATGGATATTTTTAAACAAATATAATTAAGTCATAATTTATTAGTTTAGTCAATTTTAAACTGTTATATACTTTTCCTGGCCTAACCTTACCTGTTACCTTTTCTTTAAAAGTATTAATTATTCGTTAATTGGTAAAAAAGTCTGGGGACGGCTTAATGGTTTCTTGCAAAATTTTACCAAGATTTTTTTTAGTCAGTCTCGTAGATACAATTTCCTATTATCAAATTTATTTAGATTTGTTGTTCTTAATATAAGGTGCTGGGAAGTTATATATTTAGCTTCAGTGAAAATTCAGAGGAGGGAAGAAAAAAACACTTAATAAAGATTTATATATTATAGACTAAACAAGACTATTAATCTTTGGCAATAATTGGGAATTTAGAGAAAATTAACTTAAAGTAACGAGAACATGACTATTTTAAGAAATGAAAATCGCAAACAAATCATTCAAAAACTAACAAAAAAGCCTATTTCTATATGAAAAAACGTTATTTAAAAATTCTTAATAACATTAAAAAAAATTGCATAGTTTTACAACCACCGCAATTTTCAGGTATTTCCCATCGCATCACCGAAACGGCAATGGACTTTTTTATGGCTATTGTCCTCTGCGGTTATTCCGTCACAGTATACTTGCTATGGAAGGACCATTACGTGATGTGGAACCGTTGGAGGCGGGCGAACGTTAATGTCCGTCTATTACTTTCGCCAGATGCGAACCCTGTGCCTTTTGTTCCGAGACCGCGGTATAACATAGTTTGAATTTTGAAAAAAGAACAAACTGTCTATGCCTATCTTTATTGATAGGAATCCATTTTGTTTTGTCGTAGTTATACCATGGTATGGTAAACTAATGCTTAAAATAGCAATCAAATAATTTATACACTTATGTGAAAACAATACAGTTTCTACGAATTCCTAAGTTTTGAAAATTTTACTCATGAATTTAACTTTTTATGGTAATACGATACAAACAAAAAACGAGAGTGTAATAAATAAGCTATTTCATACAAAAGATAGGTAAAACATTAGTATTCGCATAGACATGAAGACATTCGTCACAGTGCTTTATTTAAGTAACTGAATATCAGGTGAGGTTTACTATTGATTGTTAATTTGGTATAATTAAATTATTTACACTTTATAACGTTTTTTTTATTATTCTCATTCGGTACCAATGCACATTCTTCCGTTAAAAAAAACAATATAGAACGGAAAGATGTGCATCGTAAATCTTACATAATATGATGTAGAAAATTTCACTTTCCATGTTAAAGTACCAAATTAAACGACAGCCACAAACTTGCACATAATTTTAAGCCAAACCAATTTTTGGCTTATCATTCCTACGTCTTCTGATTTTACCCGAACGAACAAGATCATATTGTGTGTACTCCGTTATTTTTATTCGAAAATGGAATTTTACTGGCAACATTAACTTATCCTTGAGTGCATGTATTACCATTGTACCCACTTATTATCAAACGATTAATTGTACCCACAATACTACTAAATCCCCAACTGGCATCGTTCTTTACATTGTGGTTGTTTACACGTCATTTACATAAAATAGGCGCTAGAGATGATTTGCAACTATCGCTTCAGTACTGGCATACTGCCAGACCTAGATTTGGGCGGTTTCCTGTTTTACCGAGAGGGCTAGAGAGTTAAGACATATCTTTCGTAATTATATGGCTAAAGAAATTATAATGCAAAGGAAAAATACTGTTTGCAAGGTTTAAATTCACCACCTATAGTGTCTTCTATTAAAGACTATTTCATATGCGCATAAATTGCCATAACTTAAAAAGTAATGTTAAACATTACAATTTGTAACATGAATTGCCACCCTGAAATTACTTACCTCAGTAACTTCAAGGCTGGCAATGAAATGATGGACTCAATTGCCGAATTTTAATAAATTTATTTGTAGGTAATCCTATAAAGCACATAATAGATAAAAACCCAGTTTATTGTTGTTGTTATTCAACCTTTTTTATAACATTGGCCACTCAGTTTTTTTTATACTGACAGGAGAATGTGTCTTTTATGTTTTTTGGTTTTGTTGTAACTCTTGTTTTTCTGTTTTATCAAAGTAATAAATTATTATTTATTTCACACGGTTTTTCTACTGAGAATTTAAAATTATTCTATTAGGTTATGGTTCCAGATTAAAATATTTAATAATTTATTGCATTTTTTACAAAATTTTGAAGATATGGATTCGAACAATATAAATTATACTGAAAAGCTAAAAGGAGCTGGTAACTATAGAGACTGGAGCTTTCAGGTAAAGAATCTATTAATTTTTGAGAATTTGTGGAGTAGTGTGACTGGGGAGATCGTCACCGGGGAAACCGCAGAGCAAAAATCCCGCAGGGAGGAAAAAGCTCGTTCAAGGCTTTGTCTTACAGTTGACAAATCATGTTATGCTCATATCATACAAGCGAAAACCGCTAAGGAAGTATGGGACTCTCTGCAAAGAGCATATGATGACAAAGGATTATATCGGAGGTTGAAACTACTACGTAACTTGTGTTCTATCAAGTTGATTGATTTTGAAACTATGGAGTTGTATATTAACGAGATTCTATGTATAGCGGATCAATTACGAAGTATGAGTAAGCCTGTTGACGATGAATTCCTTGCTGCCATTATGCTTCAGGGTTTGACAGAGAAGTATGAGCCTATGATTATGGCTTTAGAACATTCAGGTGTTGAGATCTCTACGGACATGGTTAAGCAGAAATTGTTACAAGATAAGTTATGGAACAGAAAAGCGAATATCAGTGACGACTGTTTGTTCACACGTAAGCGTGTTGAGAACAAGTATAGTATGTCTAACAAGACTTATCGTGCTGGTACATCAAATCATAATAATTCGTCAAATAAAGACAAGAAGCTGTGGTGTTGGAAATGTCGTTCTAAAGGTCATTTGAAGAAAGACTGTACTGTGCAGGTTGTATCTACCAATATAGCGTTAGCAGTTCACGACAACAGCGTTAATTGTTCTTGGTTTATTGACAGTGGAGCTACAAATCATATGACAGGATGTCGTGAATGGTTTGATTGCTTGAAGCCGTCTTCGACAAAAGAAGTGTGTGTTGCCAATGGCAAAATATTAGACGTAAGCGGTATAGGTGACATTTATTTTTCGGTAAACTTTGAAGGTAAAATTGTAAATATAACTTTAACCGATGTAATGTTTGTACCGGATCTTACTGTTAATTTAATTTCTGTAAATAATTTAACACAGAAAGGTTTTAAAATTGTATTTACTAAAACGGAATGTAATTTTATAAAATCTGGTAATGTAGTCTTAAGAGCTAAGCAGCTTGGGAAGGTTTACAAACTTGCAACTATCGGTAGAGCTAATTTGTTAACTAAACCTAGTTCCGCTGATATGAAAATCTGGCATCAAAGATTAGGTCACCTTAACTTTGAAAGCTTAAAGTCATTAAGGCGTATTGTTAATGATGTTGATTTTCAGGTTGATTCTCAGAATGAAGTTTGTGATGTATGTCTTAAAGGTAAACAAACCCGAGTTCCTTTTGTGTCAGTCCCGAATAAGCAGGTGGCTAAGGCGCGTCTGGACCTAATCCATACGGATGTTTGTGGACCGATGCCCACCACTTCTCTTGGAGGAAAAAGGTATATTTTAACGTTCCTTGATGATCATACCAGAAAAGTGTTTACTTATTCTATTGCTAAAAAGAGTGATGTGTGTAAGTACACCAAAGATTTTATAACACTTGTAGAAAATCAGTGTGGTACAACTATTAAAGTATTACGGTCTGATAATGGTACCGAATATGTAAATTCTGACTTGAAAAATTATTTAAATAGTAAGGGTATAGTACATCAACTCACAGTACCATACAGTCCTCAGCAAAATGGTGCTGCTGAGAGACTGAATAGAACTTTAATGGAAAAAGTGAGATGTATTCTTTTTAATGCTAACTTAGACGATAAGATGTGGGCTGAAGCTGTAAACACAGCGACTTATCTTATTAACCGTTCGCCAAATTCTAGAATTTCGGGTTATATTCCTGAGGAACTGTGGTCCGGTAAAAAGATTAGCTTGAAACATCTTCGTGTTGTCGGTTGTGAAGCATTTGCGCATATACATGATAGTAAGCGTAAAAAGTTAGATCCTAAAAGTAAAAAATATATTTTTATTGGCTATCAGGAGAACATAAAGGGATATCGTTTATTTAATCCAGAAAATAATAAGATTGTTGTTTCACGTGATGTGAAATTCAATGAAAATGTTTTTCCTGGTCGTCTACCTGGAAACATTAACTACTCGATGCAACGTCAATCAAACACAAAGGCTAGTGGTAGACTGGTTTATTGAATGACTTACAACTACCATCGCTAAACACAATAATAATATTTAACACCTTTCCCCCTTTACGACTTCAACAATAATAGCTAGCTACTTACTGAATAGACTTATGGAGAAACTTACTTACAGACCCCTTTAATTAAATACAAGGTATATAAACTTTTTATACATGTACTTTATAATATCCATCTAAGGCCGATGAATATAACAAATCATAGTATCGTTTTCTTTGACCGATTGTATGCGCGTATGACTCGCGCAGATGCCCCGGGCGCAGGAGTACGCTGTGGACTTATTTCATCTCCTGAAAGGACTGGCGATCGCGACGATGACGCAATTGATGGCGACTTTGAGTCCATTCCCATCTCCTCTGCGCCCGATGCATCTTTAAATGTGGCGTCGGCATCGCAATCTTCCACCTGTGTACTATCCTTATTAATTGCGGCGCTCGGAACCAAACTTGTACGCGACAATGAGTGCCGATTTACATCTTTTAATGGTATTATTTGATCTTGGTGTCGTTTCCATTCGACACCATTATCAACTTCGACCCTAAATGAAATTGGTCCAGTTTTACGTGTAATTTTCCCTTGGAACCATTTTTCGCGCTTGCAGTTGTAATCCCTCGTGAGTACTGTGTGCCCAACATTAATTTTACGGTTCGTTCCTCCCGCCGCAAGTACTTGACGGCGCTGTGCGTCATCAACGTTTTGCGTGACATCTGGACGCAAAGCGTCAAGGCGGCTACGGAGACGATGACCTAACAGGGCCACGGCAGGTGATACACCTGTCGTCGCTTGCTCACAGTTGCGATACTGAAATAAGAATTTGTTTAATGCTTGGGACACATTCTCACCTTCTACCAAAGCCCTCTTAATCGATTTTTTAACTATTTTTACTGCATTTTCCGCAGCGCCATTTCCTTGTGGCCGATACGGTGCCGACGTCACATGTTTTATACAGTTGTTGGAACAATATTCTTTAAATTCACGAGAGGAAAAGGGTGGCCCATTGTCGGTCACCAGCTGCGATGGAAGACCAAACCTAGCAAAAATTGACCTTAAAGCATTGATAGTGACCGATGCATCAGTACGTGACATCGCTATGGCCTCTATCCACTTAGAATGTGCGTCAACTGTGATAAGGTACTTCTTACCAGCACAATCTGCGAAATCAGCATGTAAGCGTTGCCAAGGTTTGCTCGGGAACTCCCAAGGATGCATCACTGAGCGCGGAGGTGCGTCCCGTACCGCTCGACAAGCTTCACAAGTTTTACAAATATTTTCTATATCTTTGTCTAATGAGGGCCAGTACACATAATTACGTGCAATGTTTTTCATTTTAATAATACCAAGATGGCCCTCATGGATCTCACTAAGTACATTTTTATACAAGGACGGGGGTATAATTATTCTATACTTATAAATCAGACAACCTAAATCTAATATAATTTCATTCTTTCGAGCGAAATAAGGTCTCTCATCCTCGCAACTGGCTGCCAATGGCCACCCAAACATAACATATCCTACGATTTTACTTAACAAAATGTCTTTTTTTGTTTCTTTGCTGACATCTTTATAGTCAACAGGCAAACATTCTTGTACTAAATTTAAATAGCTCACTTGATTAGCTAGTTGCCGTTCCGATGGCAAAGGTAATCGAGATAATGCATCGGCTGGCCCGTTATCTTTTGACCGTATAAATTCAACAGAAAAATCATATGCAGCCAATCGCGCCGCCCACCGCTGTAGCCGACTTGCAGCTGTTTGAGGAATACCTCCTTTTTTTCCAAAAATGTATGTAAGCGGCTGATGATCTGTGCGTAGCATAAAATGCCTACCGAATAAATATTGATGATGTCGAGTTATGCCGAAAAATATGGCCAATGCCTCTTTGTCTAGTTGGCTGTAATTTCTCTCTGCCGAATTCAGAGTCCGCGAGACACAACTAACTGGTTTTTCTGTTCCATCTGAGTATCGGTGGGCTAGCACAGCGCCAAGACCGTAGGCGCTGCTGTCAACAGACAACACGAGAGGACGTCCCTCCGTATAATGTGCCAATACACGCTCACTCAGTAACACATGTTTACATTTTATAAAAGCTTTTTCACATTTTGCATTCCACACCCAATGAACATCTTTTTTTAATAATTCGTGTAACGGTTGTAATATAATACTTAAATTTGGAATAAATTTACCATAGTAATTTATCATACCTAAAAAACTTTTTAATTGGCTCATATTCTGTGGGCGCGGCGCATCAGAAATAGCTTCTAATTTCATCGGATCTGGATGTAAACCCAGCTTATCTATTATGAATCCTAAGTATTTTACATTTTTTTTTAAAAAAGTACATTTACTTATTTTTATTGTGAAACCCATATCACGTAATCTAGTTAGCACGGCCCTTAAATTACTTAAATGTATCGATCTTGAAGAACCCGTGCAACAAACGTCATCCAAATACACAACACAGCCAGGAACCCCGCGTAATGTCTCTTCCATTAATCTTTGAAATTTCTCAGGAATACACGATAAGCCGTAAGGGGTGCGTCGATATACGAACGTGCCGAGATGCGTAGTTATAGCAGTACAAGGTTGCGACTCCTCACTAAGGAGGCATTGTTCATATGCGTGTGAGAGATCGATTTTTGAATACTCTTCTCCCCCGCTTAAGGCAGCAAATAATTCTTCTATTCGTGGGAGTGGATAAAAATCTCTTTTCAGTTTTGGATTAATCGTTATTTTATAATCACCGCATATTCGTATATCGCCATTCGCCTTTACAACTGGAACTATTGGGGTTCCGTACTGCGAGTGTTCCACTTTGTATATGGTCCCCCCCTGTTCCATTCGCTCGAGCTCGCGCTCAACGCGACTGCGCAGCGCCAGCGGCACGGGCCGCGCGCGCACATACACGGGTTCCTCGTCTGTTAATTGTAGATGCAGTTTTTGTTTACAGGTACCTAACCTGTCTGTAAATACCTCTGGGAACTCTACAGTTAAGCGAGTGACAAATGTATCCTCTACAATCTCGTTGAAATTTATTTGCTTTATATTTAGAGCACGGATCCATTCTCTGCCCAACAAGGGGCGTCCGCCATTTTTAATTATATGAAGTGACAAGTTAGATACCTTTACATCGCCTAGTTTTACTTCGACATTTATGCAGCCAAGCGATTCAATACGGGAACCAGAATAGCAACGTAGCATTAAATTATCAGGTTGTATTACTTTGTGTGCGAAATTACTTTTATAAAACTGTTCACTAACTGCCGATATTCTACTCCCCGTGTCTATTTCGCATTCTATAGGCCGCCCGTCAATTTGCACGTATACTAAATAAGGTTTGTTACCTTTAGTCATTAGGCCGATGTTATAAAAATCCTCATCCTCATTTGATTCATGATCACTTACGTAGTAATGACCATACGGCCGACCTTCCCCGCGCACTTCACCGCACATCACTTTCAAATGACCTCGTTGGTTACACTTATCACAATTATACTGAGAGAATCGACATCTCTCGGGCCGATGCCCTTTGCCACATCGCCAGCAGCGCAGCGCCGCGTCGCGCCCCCCGCCGCCAGCCCGTGGTTGCGGCCGCAGCCCACCAGCCCCACCGGGGCCGGGTCGGCCGCCGCTCCGCCGCCTAAGTGTGCTCGCCTGATGCAGGCCTTCGCCCACCTCGCTGCCTACACCCAAGGTCACCGAGGACGCCACGGCCGTAGCGCCACTCACCTCCGCGTGGCGTTCCGCAGCTTCCAGCGCCAAAGCCAGCTCCACAGCCTCTTTGTATTTAATTGTTTTTTCCGCAAAAATACGTGATCGCATAGCATCGCTTCGCAGTCCCGAGACGAACTGATCACGTAAATTTTCTTCAAGCGTAGTGCCGAAATTGCAGGTTGTAGCGAGGTGTTTTAAATTTTGCAGGTATTCGGTTAACGATTCACCGATTTTTTGTCTTCGTAACCTAAAAACATGTCGTTCGGCTATCTCCGATCTTTGTGGCTCCAGGTGATCCGCCACCAATTTAACTAAATCATCGAACTGTTTATCTTCCGGGTGGTCTGGCGAGCATAAATCACACATTAAGGAATGTGACCTGTAATGACCTGTAATTGGTGATAACACACCAGTGAATAAATAAAGAATTAAAAATGTAAGATATGGCTTTATGAGCTTGAGTTTCGTTTGCCTTCCCTGTAATAGGAAATTAATAAAAAATACTGTCATAATGGCGATTTCGCTCTAAAACTGACATATTTGACATTTATTCATTGTTTGTTGTTAATAATACCGAAAAAAATACATTTCGTATTTTTATTGACCATAAATAAATAAAAATAATTACTTCAAATAATTTTATTACTACTAATTGGCCATTCAATCAAATTCTAATCAATAGAAATGAGTTTTTCATTTGGTAGTGTTACAACTACAACGGGAAGTACCTTTGGTACAACCACTCCGTCTACAGGTAAAATAATTTATTTCGCTTTCATTTTGAGGTTAAAAATTTAGACACCCATCTAATTTTCAGTATCGAATCAGATAACCTAATATTTTACACAGTGTTGAAACATAACCTAGAAGGTAAACATAACCAAAGTCCAGAGTACTGAGTACTGCTAAAATTACATTTCAGGTTTTTCCTTTGGGAGTGGAGATACCTTAAAACCAGCATTTGGTTCAACAAACACAGGTATTGTTTATTCTGATGTGCTATGCTGTGGTGGGTTTTCATAAGTTTTTAATATTGAAAAATGTCTCTTTTATTCTAGAGAACAAGCCATTATTTAGCTTTAATCAAAACACAGGAAATGCTGCTGCACCAGCGTTTGGTAGTTTTGCATTTGGGGCCAAAACTACCACAACAGCACCTTCTATGTGTAAGTTTTTTTTATTGTTGAATGCAACCTCTCACTAATCTGTAGCAACTTGCTTAATTAGGAGATTTTATCTTTACTGGGATAGCGTAGACATCCCTATGTTGAGCACAAGGCCCTATTTAGTAAACCTTACAAATTGTAGAGTTTTAGCACCTGTGATTACAATAATGTGTTTATAATAGTTTTATACACAGATAAGTTAATTTCCACATTTATTACGACATTATCAGAAACTTGTAAAACTTTAAGCCTGTATCTACAATTTGTTCCTGCCCTTCCATGAACCCGATATTTGAGCATAAGACCACCATGCTAGTACAATATCTTGCTGTGCTAGCAATCCAGTGCATATGATATTAGTTACGAAACAGTGATGGGCTAATAAAGGCTCAATATTTTAATTGCAACTAGTAAATGAATTAAGTTTATTTAAATATTGCATAACATTAGCCATATATTTATCAGTCAAGAATTTTCATTTTAATATAAGAAGGAATCACAAACACAGCAACTGAAAATACTTTCTATTGATGAATTAACTATGGTGATATCAGAGAACTAATCTAATAGGGAGTAAGAAAGAGACAAAAATGTTGCTGCTTGTTAATAAATTACCAAGGCATGGTTTTACTTGGGAGGCAATGAATATGTCAAAATTATATACCCCATAAACAAAACTCTTCTTAAGCATCTGTTGGTAGCTTATTGAATCATAGGAATATTTCTTGAAAAAAATAATATTTCCTTTCATTTACCCAATATAAAGTCAATCAATTTTATTTGCTCGCACACATCCACATTCAAAACACACAAATAACTATTACTTTTAAGACCCACACTGACATTTCGCTTCACAAATTTTGGACATTATCAACCTTGAAAATATTAATAATGAAACAGTGCCAAAATATCTGGAACTTATGAAAAATTAAATAGATTGTTTATAAATAAAATTTTAAGTAAGTAATTAAATTCAAACTTTTTTATTTTTTGATTATGCAGCTGCTAGTGCTTCATTTATATAATAAATAATATATAAAAATCGACTTAATGTGCATTGTGTGGCTACTATATGATTGAAAATTTTGATTAATTAGTATTTATGAAAAAAAAATTCTAATCTTAATAATAAAAAATTTACATTTGTTTGTCAAAGACATACTTTAAAACAAAGATTTTTATACATAGAACACAGTACTTCACGTCTCTTAATTATCATATTACCAATGAGCTATTTATTAGTTAAGACTTATCCTCCATTAATGAGGGTAGGCCATGTTTATTAACTTAAAAAAATTCTGGTCACCCACAATGATTAAACACTTAAATAATTCATCATGATAGAAATATTAAGCACACAATTACACTTTAAAGTTTAGAATAAGTTTTATATATTGTTGATTGATTATTTTAATGGTGATAATTTATGTTATGAATGTGATATAATTAAAAATGAATTCAACAAATATTTTTACTCCAAGGAAAAGAGGTATGTACAGGAAGAATATAATAAGCACTGAATTCTATTGAAATTTTATTATTATAGAATCATATTTTATGATTTCATCTAACTAACCAAATTAAATGTGTTAGGTAACTAAAAATAATTCCTATGAAGTATGTCATTTCATTATTTTCATTTCTTGTTAAGTGGATACTTACCAGATTAATAATATCAAGCCACATCTTTAACTATCGAGAAATTTTTAATGCTTTAATAAGGTGTGATAATGTATTAATAAATGAAAAATAATTTAAGAAATTAAAATTTCTGAAACAAAAATAAGCAGCAATGGAAATTATACAACTCGTATTTATAAAAATTAATTTTATTAAGTGTAGTTTAGTTAGCCATTAATGGAATATGTCTATGAGTGTGTTAAAATGTTCTTTTCAGTCTCCAATACACCTACAACAACAGCCTCAACGTTTGGAGCAAGCAAACCACTGAATTTCAGTGGGTTTGCATCCCCGCCAAACCAGACTGTTGGCAGCCCAGGTTTTGGTCAGCCTGCCCAACAAGTGAGTATAAACTGGTCAAATGTAATTGCATGAAAATCCAAATTCTTTTCTGAAATATCAAAGAATAATTATTTATAAAACTATTTTTTTTACTTTGTGTAATTAATGCAATTATTTAGTACCCTTATTCTAATTTTCAGAATGCTCCACAAAATGTATCATTCGGTGCGACTCCTCAGCAGCAAGTGACACCGAGTTTCGGATCACCTGCAACACAAGGTAATAAAATCAACTGAAGAAAATGTCAAATTAGTAAAACTAGATACATGATTTGAACATGTTACACAACTTTTGGGATCTTATCTCAAATATTAATTTAATTTAATTTAATAATAGTAGTTTATTACAAGTCTAATTATTTATATATTTCACTCTTTAGTGCAAGAGTACTATAATCAGATTTAATGCAAGAGACATTATTTTATGATCAAGTAGAAATCATTAAAAGTATGTATGGTAAATTAAATATATATATATATATATATATATATATATATATATATATATATATATATATATATATATATATTTGTAGTAAAGTAAAAACAATAAACGAAATAAAGTAGCATAAAAACACCTCTACACATAAATTCATTATATTTTTAATTAACAGCCCAACCAACTGCGTTTGGTTCCACCAGCGGTGGTGGGTTTTCTTTTGGGAAAACAACAACTTCTGGATCGGGGTTCAGCTTTAATACGCCTACATCTGGATTTTCGGCCCCACAAGCAGCTACTGTAAGTAATAATACACTAGATACTATGTACGTAAATAATATTTAACTCGTCTGTGGTGTAATGGCTGAGACCACCTACTTCATATCTGGAGGTCCAGGATGCAATTCTTACTGGGGGCAACAAAATTCTAGGCTTTTCTAAGTCTGCCTGGATAGCTACCACCATTTTACCTATGTCTATGTCATAACAATAATGTAACAGTCGGTCTGTTGGAGTTTAGATAGCCAGTTCCACTGCAGGAAATAGTACATAACCGTATTTACCTTACAAGCTCATATAGTAAATATACATATCACTAATAGTTACAAGCCATATTTTCAAAAACTTAAATTGGACATGTATGTATTTTTGTGTAATATGTAATTTTATACCTATGTATAAAATATTTTTTTTATTACAAAGCAGGAAGAAAATATATCTACAAAAAGACTATGATATGAAAATGTATTAATTTATTGTAATTTAAATATAATTAGCACTGAATTCTATTGAAATTTTAATATTATTGAATCATATTTTATGAAATTCAACCAACTAACCAAATTTGAGGTGATAGGTATCTAAAAATAATTCCTATAAAGTATGTCATTTCCTTATTTTCTTGTCTTGTTAAGTGAATACTTACCAGATTAATATTACGAAGCCCCATCTTTAATTAACGAGAAATTTTCACAGCTCTGCTACATAATGTAAACTTTTTTCCAGACGACAACACCGTCTGTACCTCAAACGACTCAAGCAAGCTTCCTCACAGCGACCACTACAGCTGGAGCCTTCGGTTCTAGCCCGTCTTTTGGACAAAGCTTGTCATTTGCCAACAAACCCGGCTCTTTCAGTTTTGGATCTGGCACTACTAGCACACCGGCTTTTGGCTCAACAGCTACTACAGCAGGTAAAGACAAATTGCATATAAGTGTTTACTTGAACTAAGATAGTGACTCAAGTTAAAATTTTAATTAAGAATGCAATAACTAAACTAAAAAGTTCAGTTATTACTAGGAACTTTAACCCAATTTATACAAAACACCATGAATATAAAGATAAATATAAATTATATTTATATGCGTAGTGAAAGTTTCTCAGTGTATAATCCTAAACGTAGCATGGGATCGCCTCGAGCGCCGTATTTTGAAATACGGCGCTCGAGGCTAAATAATTTTGATAACGTGTGGCATTTTAATCCCTTTCTATAAGAAAAATATATATACGTATCCAAATTATAATTGTAGCTTTTAATTTTACTCTATTTGGTGTTCATATTTCACTATCTCATCTAAAACTCATCTTTTAATTTGTGGAAATCGAATTAAAATTGTCGGTTATATTTTAATAAATAGATATAAAAATCGAATTAGAATTTCCCGCGTAATATTTTTAATTTGGCCAAAGCCGCATCGTCAGGCACGCTTTTTTTATTACCCGCCAGGACTTTACCAAACCTTTTTTTAAAATTAAAATAGTGGTTCAAATTCAAGTCTTTCGTCACCGTTATTAAGTGCATCGGACTGACTCATTTTGGTCACACTTATCGAGGTATCTTTCGCATATTTTTTTTAATAGATGGGTATATGATACTCCATTAATTTTTGAGTATTTCGTATTGTCTAGTAATGTTCAATTTTTATTACTCTCATATAGTTCGAGATTTGATAGTTCCTTTCTATAAATTTCAGCCCCACCCGCCTTTGGTGCATCAACTCAAGCATCAGGATTCGCATTCGGTGGCCAAGCCACTGCAGCTCAAATGTCCACACCAACTCAAATGTCTACACCGGCGCCACAAGCGCAAACTGTTCCTGGTTTCGGAATGACCACTACACCTAGTTTCGGAACTCCACCGAGCACAACAGCCCCGGCTTATGGAGCTCCGACGTCGGCTCCGACGTTCGGGTCCACATTGCAAGCTTCAAGTGGGCTTGGATTCGGAACTACGCCCGCTACTATATCCCAAACTGGGCTTAGTTTTGGCACTACACCAACTGCAACTACCCAACAACCAGCGCTCAGTTTCGGCACAGCTCCGGCAACCGCACAGACCGGGCTTAGTTTTGGGACTACAACTACAACGAGCCAACCGGGCAATCTTAGCTTTGGGACCACTTCGGCCGCTCAGCCTACGACCGGTTTGAGTTTTGTAACGACATCAGCTCAACCGACGACGGGACTTAGTTTTGGCACTACTACAACGCCAGCACAATCGACTGGGCTTAATTTTGGGACAACTCCGTCAACTCAAGCTACAACTACATCTGCCAGTCTTTCATTCGGTGCGGCAACATCAACAACCACCCCTGGGCTTGGTTTTGGCACAACTCTAGCCCCAGCTAGTACACAATCTAATTTGAGTTTCGGAACAACTAAAGCAACGACTCAACCAACAACTGGGATAAGTTTCGGAACAACCAGTACTGCAACTGGTCTTAGTTTCGGTGTTAAAACTACAACCACTCCTGCAACTTCGTCCGCAGGTATGTTTATTGCATATTGTTAAATTTGTATAATGCATTGAACTCTTTATACGTCTTATAATTTCTCTGTTTATATTTCTTGTAAGTTTCAAAAAATTATATACTACAGCATTTCAACCTTCATTAAAACAGTTAGAAATAGAGCTAGTGGGTTGTTAGATGATATTTAGATGGCCACGGTCGAGTAGCCCTGTCTACTTAGCCAGAGGTCTCAGCTTCGAATTCCATACATATTTATATGAAGAGTACGAATATTTGTTCACGAGTATACGTGTATATTATATTACTATCTATATTTGCCCGTTATATATAGAATTTTATATAGATATATATAAAATCTGGAATATAGAAGTTGTATCACAGTGATGCAAATAAGCTAAAGCTCGGCCATGTATTTGCCTAAATAAAGCAAAATGCTGCTTTTTAGCTTCTACCTAAGTCAGAGGTGCGTGGACTCTGAAACAAAAACTATTTATAATTTTATACACCGACATAAAAATTTATTGTATTATTTTATAGATTGGGTTATCTCGTATCCATAACACCATAGCACTTATAAATGCTTAAATTGAGCTAAGTAATGGGTCATATATCTGCCTACAAGATATTAAACCGCACTAACCTACAATCCCAACCTATGACTTTATTTTTCGTTCCTTTCTACTTCGTACCATACCTTACGCATTCACTATAATGTTACTTTAGACATATAATTTCCTCTCATATTCATTTTCCGTTCATGCTGTCCGATTGTGGAATACTCTCCCTGAGGGTATCAGAAGTGCTTGCACATTGAAATCTTTTAAATCTTAAGTTTGGAGTCATTTAATTTTCTTCCCACCATTAGTCTGTGTATCGGTTTCCTTCTGTTTAATTACTAATTTATGGTTACCTGTAAGAGATTGCTTTTAAGCAATAAGGTCGTCTATTTTTACTGTGTATCTTTATTTCTTTCTGTATATTCTCTTAGCAATTAAGTTTATTATTTACATAGGTATTCTTTTTTACATTCATGATTAAATATATATTATATAAAGAAGAAATTATTTAGATATTCTACATACATTTCCTGAATTTATTCTCCTTTTGATAAAAATCTATTTTTATTTTAATACATATCTGAATATATATATTCCAAGATTCGATACAATTTATGTATATGGTACACAATAATCGGCGGCGTAAAGTTTTTCAAATATTGTCTATAGGTAATGTAACATTTATTAAATCAACCTTTACAGTTTCGCAATAGACTTTTCCCTTGTTCTATATTCGAAATATTTTCATGCTGTCAAAAGTAGTCCGTATTTACAAAATTATTGTTTGATACTATTTAATTTGCTCTTTCGATTATAAATTGACAGTATTTTAAATAGCTAATTGGAAATGTGACGTTCAAATTGTTTTTGAATATAATCGTATCTTCATTTTGGCCTAAATTATTGTATCAATCTAGTTGGCCCACCCTCTACGCCTACGCCATACTATAGACTAGAACTCGTGAGTGATCCGTAACCTTAGGTCCATTAAAATCATTGTTTCATAACTTTATTTCGGACGAGAATTGTGCCGTAATTTGAAAGGTTATTAATATTAAACCTTTTTTTAAATAATCTTCGTTTATCTTTTTTTCACTATAGAATGAGAAAAATATCTGAATTAATATATATATAAATGCAGGACCTTTACTTTCATCTTTATAAGATTTATTCCCGTAACTTAATGGTTTTTAAAGGAAAGTTGTTTGAAACGTCGTCACTTGCATATTTTATTTGTGGTAGTTCAGTCTCATCGTAAAAGACAATGATTTTTTTTAATTATGCTGTCATGCTAATTTCTGTAAAAAAAGTTATCTATAGGAATACCAATTTTACATTTTATCATCTTGTTTAAAAATTACATCATTAAACCCGAATTCATTTTCATGTTCTATCAAATTCTATTATTCAATGTTTATAGCAAAATCAGTATGGCATCAGAACAATGTTTAATATCTTCCGATACACCAAATAATATAAATAAGCCATATAATGTGCCCGTAGCTATAGTTGCAGGCGAAGTCAACTAGGTATTTGCGCATGCGCGGGTTACGTAGCTACCCGTTGTGAGAGGACCATTAATTGCTATTTCCTTTAAAAATATAAAAAGCACTATTTTTTTTTATTTGCTAGTAATAAAATATTTAAATTACTAAGCTAAGGTAGAATTCAATGTAAATCTTTATTTTTATATAAAATTTAGACTCTTAATTTCAGCGGCCACCACAGCACCTCCAGGTATAACGGCGCTCGGTAAAACAACAACTTCAACTGCTATGCCAACTTTAACGACGATTGCAACGTGAGTTTACTTTTTAGTTTGTTCCCACTTCCCAGTACGTCCACTCTCCGTAACGTTATATTTGCGATTAGTCCGTTTTGCTAAATGGCTCGTACTATTCGTTTATTTTTCCTATTTTAAGTATCTTGCTTGTGATAATTGACTTTATAGATAATTAGATTGAGAAAGTAAGTACATGCAACAATATTAATACTCACCAGAGATATGGTCTAGTGTGCAGTTACTATGAGCCTTTTACAATGTTATAATGTAAACAGTAACCGGTTTGTACACTTAAATATATAAACACCTTTATGATAAGAATTTTTGTCAAACCAAATTTTTGTAGACACCAATATGCATTGAACTTGCATTTGAGATTTCAAAGGAATCGTATTGGTCAGATACAATATAAAACCCAAAAAAACTCCCGCTTGTGTACGCAGTATTACCAACATTTTGGTGATTTCACGTCGTAAGCCCTGTTAAGAGCGAAAGAGAAACTCATATGTGTTGCGTCAACTGCAACTTTTTTATCGGGATTGTATTTAAAAAACAATTTTCAAATAAACTTCCTTCTCCAAATGCAAAGATACATTTTTTTATCTTAATTATTATTATGTATGGCAACTAAGATTTCAAGCAATATATTGCCTTAAAAGTATTACACCGGCTTCGAGGTGTAATCATAATCTTTAATAAATGCGCGTAAAACAACAATACGAAATATTTATTAAAAAAACTTAAGCCGTAAGTAATTAAAATGAATTTATATCTCGCTCTATAAATATTTTTAGACAACTCCTTATCTACACGGTTAAGGAGTCCTTGTAGATGAACTTAGAGAGGATTATCTAATTAAACCACTTCAGATTAAATAGGGTATGTACTTCGTATTTATTATGTTAGACCTCGAAATGTATCCAATAGGAAATCCCATCTGATACAATGCTGGTATCTTTAATTATATATGCTTTTGTATAAAATAAAAATCGATGAAATTTTTTAAAGAAATTTAACAATTACCGAAGATAACAACTAAATAGTATTAATCATAATTTGTCCCTTAAGATTTGTCCATTAAAATGTGTTACCATGTAAAAACATATTTCATTGGATTTTTTAAATTTTTACAGGACAGCAGCAACTGCCCCGCCAGCAGCGATTTCATCTATCTCTTTTGCACAACTAGAAGAAAATATCAACAAATGGACTATTGAATTAGAAGAACAGGAAAAGACGTTTATCAACCAAGCCACTCAAATCAACGCTTGGGACAGATTACTCATATCTAACGGGGAGAAGGTGAGTTGTTTCTTAAATATTTACTATGTCTTGTTATGCAGCCAGTTACAAAGTTGATATGTCTGCAATTTCCATTAGGTAATATTTTTATTTAAACACACAACACTGTTCTTGTCTATTACTTTAATTAATTTTTTTTTACTGTGTCTACGTTTTCCACTATACAGCTATTATTGATAGCAAAGTTAGTTACACATAAGGATATTGGGTACAAGTAAAAAAATTTCGTTTTTATTTCAAAATATAAGATATATCAAAACAAATAAGCTTTGTTAAGCATGTTTTCTGTGTATGATTTTGAATGATGATAAATTTCGTTGAAAATATTTATTGTACTTTTAAAATGTTATGTTGCAATTATTAAGTTATCTATGCATAAAGCATTTTTAAGTTTTCATGTGTATCGATTGGTGTATAAAAATATCCTGGAATCGACAGATATTTTCCTCGGGGTCGACATAAAAAAATCAATTTATGAATTATTATGTGTTTTCTATCATTAGGATAAAAGTAGAGAATCTTCAAAGTAATCTGGCTAAGGGGGTCATCAGTTCATTTTGATTTATCTTTGCCAACTGTTTGGGAATCCCAGATCAAAACTGTTGGTAACATTAATATTTTTAATTTCAGATTGTAGAACTAAACGATGCCGTACAATCTGTAAAGAATGAACAGCAGAGCTTAGAACATGAAATAGACTTCGTTCTGGCGCAGCAGAAGGAGCTAGAAGACTTGTTGGCTCCCCTAGAGAAGCAGCTTCAAGAAGATTCCGCAGACAGACTTCGTGACCCAGAGCGGGAACACATGTATGTAGAATACAATTTGGATATGTTCAGCATCGAGAAAACAAAAACTAGAACGATTAGTAATTCATAGGGTTCGTCCTGACTAGCTAAGCGGTCAGAGCAGTCACCAGATTGTGAGAGGATGCGGATTCCTTGCTCGCGTCAATACGTGAATTTTTTTGTAAGTTATTATTACCCTTAACTAAGATAGTTAAGAGCCAGGATTAACTCCCCGAGTACTTACAACCCAATGAGACCTTTTGTATTTCCTAATGTCTCCTGACTTGGATGGATGAATACTCCTAGGGTATAATTGCTAAGTTCGATTAGAGTCGGCAGCCTTTTGTCTTCAGGCCTGAGGTAGCCCAGACCAAAGAGAGATTCTTTTCCTAGTAAGAGCGTCACAGTTACACAGGATGTGTTTCATTTGGTCAGTGTGCTCCCCATAGGTCCTACACAGAGGCGATTCCACTAATTTCTATATTTTTCAAAATCTACAATATTTTAAAATATATGATAACTATCTAATAAATCATCACCTTTTTTATATTCAATCTTTTTTTTACATAAAAAAAGAACTTTGTATTATGAGGGAATTTAATTTGATTGTTATACTTGTTAGTAAAATGTAACTACCATAGCACATGGACGAGGTCGGGGTACAATGGTCGGCAATTCAAATCTGATGTAGTCGGCGCTGAGTACGGTTGTTCCTATATGACGATCATTTGCAAATGAAAAATTCATTTATTGTGAAAACAAAAATCTTAAAATTGGTATTGTTAAGTATCTCAGTTAAAAAAAATTAAAAAGCGTCATCGAGGTGAAGAAAAGGCGATTTAGTTGAAAGCTTAAAAACCAAACACAATTCAATATATGCATTTTTTTACCTACTTCAACAAGGTTAAGTTGTACAAAAAGCAAGGCTACGTTGTTTTCAGAAATAATAGAAAGTGAAATATCTTTACTCAGTAATATTGTGCGTCATTTATTTAGCAGACAGCAACTTACGTTAAAATCTATTAAACACGCTCACAATCGCATGTAGAAATATTTGAAACAAAGTTAGTCAAAATAAATTTATACAGTCTAGATACATTACATACTCCTATAATTATAATACCAAAAAATATTGAGTTATTAGCTTTAGTATTAAAAATATAGTTAATTGAACCATTCGAAATTTGTCAGGAAATTGTACTAAGCGGTCATTACATCATTACATTAGTTTATCATTTAATTTCAAAATATATTTTTTTCTAATTCATCAAACAACAAAACATAACCTAAAAGATTTAGTTGGCATGTTACTTGTTACATTAAATCATATATTGCTGTATCGTTTACTTATTTATAAATAAAAAAAGTAATAATATTATTCTATATAGAATAATTCATAATCATTTTCATGAGAGAGAGCCACCCATAAGATTTAGTCGGTTTCAACAATGTATATGTAACAGATGTTATATAAAAGACAAGACAACATGCTTGTAAATCTAATTTAAATTCTTAATTTGGGACTGTTTATAATTTATAAATTGTTTTGTAGGTATTCTTTGGCAGAAAACCTAGATTCTCAGCTCCGACAAATGTCTGAAGACTTGAAGGAGGTCATCGAACATTTGAATGAAACTAACAGAAGTCAAGATAGTAATGATCCTGTAAGTATCGGAGGTTTTATGTTCAGTTTCAGTAATCTATCTGCGGGCGGATTTGCTGAAGAGGCATTGGATTTTGACATATTAAACTGTCACATGTATAACTGACTTAGTTATATCACTCACATCATAATTCAATGCCTCTCGCATAATTAAATATTCAGGTCAATATCCTGAAAAACTAAAAAATTTCACATCGAAATAAACCTGATTAATCCTGTAACAGTTTAAATTTACTACTTGTAATGATGTCCCCTAATCATAGCCATCTAGGCGGAATCTAGTTATATATGAGATTATTAAAAGTTTTAAGGTTTATAAAAACTTAAAAGAACGAGATTCACACTAATTTATTCTATTATTTATTTTAAGGAGCGGAATTTTTTTTTACATCGCTAATATGAATAATTCTTAAATTGCAAAAATCAAGTAACCAAACCCATATGATGTTAAATAGTAAGTATTCATGATATTGTTTTTATTTTACCTTGTTTATAAATTTCAGATCGTCCAAATTGGCCGTATACTGAACGCACATATGTCATCAATGCAATGGATAGACAACTCCATCGCACAAATATCCACAAAATTGGACAATTTAAAAGTTACACATGACACACTGAGAAGGGATAACGAAAGATCATTCCAATTGACATACAATTAGACTGTGCTCAAAAGAAAAATACTGTTATAACATTAAAAAGTATATTTGCAATTTTGACAAATTCACAATTGTTCTATACTTTCCAAATATTTCATAAATCAATAATAATTCAAGGCCTCTATTCATAGCCGTCAAATTAGTGTTGTTATCAATAATGTTCAATGGAATAAAAATACATTTCTTCAATACTAAATTTGTTTTATTTTTATAGGATGGAAACATCTCTATATTTTTCAGTTCAATAGTTATATTTATTAGTATTTTAGTTTAAATAAATATTTGACAGTAAATTCCTAATTATCATTCATAAGCGTCTATTAAAATTATAAAAATTGTAGATCCATTTATTGGCGTTTATTTTAGTAGATATTTCATTTGCTATGAAGTTTTTTATTAAGAATATTATTTAGTTTTATTTCCATATATGAAGAGCTTTTCTTAAACAGTATTTTTTATGTTCATAAAACAAAATTTGTAAGTGGCATGTAGCAATCCTTTTTGAACAAAGTGTAGTATGTGGAATCAAGTCTGGTACTTTTTATGCTTTTTAATAGAATATATGTGTTGATAATATTAGATTCGGTGACTATTTTAATTAGATCCCAGACTTGTAGGTTGTGAAAAGCTTTGAGATTCTTCTGTGATCATTCAATGAAATTAAAAAGAAGTTATCTTCTTCTCTATTAGTTTACATTAATAAAAATAGGTATTTTGACTTGAGAAATCACGAGAATTGCCATCTAATAACATCATGAGTTTGTCTTTTTCTAGTTGGATTCAAGTAAAAGAGAAGCATTGAAATTATGTTACTTGGACTCATTAATCTCCTTTAATGCTAAAATACAATAAATGCTAAAATATAATTTATCATACAACTATATACAAAAAGTCATTAAGTCTAATTTTGTTGGTAGGTAGGTATTTAGGAAAACTATTTTCAGTCATTGAAGTGTCATATATATGAAGTCACAATTTGCTGGCATTTCCATCGTATTCTTATTTTGACTTTATATTAAATATCAAAACACAATTCCACCTATAAAAAACTGTAACTTGACATTTTCTTCAGTTTGCAAACACAGTATCACTAGTTTTTTATGCACCACACTACACATAGTCCGATTGTGTGATATTTGGTCGGCACTTAAAAATATTGACAGCTTTTTAGCATCAACTCTGCAGTAGCATATCCTAGAAATGTCTTCATTAACTTGTGACTCAGTTTCCGAATCTGAATGTTCTATGGGACCTGAAAACCCAAAAAATGTTTATTATTCTTCAATATATTATTTATTACATTCACATAACTCCCTTACTAAGTTGTCTAATAGAGTACAAAATTCGATCAGTTTTCTTGAGAATTAAACTATCAATATGGTTTATATTGTATTGAAAGAGGTTTTAATCAAATATTGATGTTGTTGATTCTTTTAACAAATTTGGGACCAATGAAAAAATTTAGTAAATCCCTGTAATTAATGTTGTTAGATTACTTCAAATGAGCCAATAAGGTTCCATGTTTCCATATAATAGTCATAACTGTATAAACCATAACACATAATATTTAGCTATAATGGTATAATTTTGCTTCGACATGGCACCTTAAATAGGTCCCAAATTAAACATGGTGAATCATATTTTAAGACTTACCTCCAAATGCTTCAACCCTCAAATCTTTAAACCTAGTAGACACCTTAGCCATGTCAGTCCGTATTTGTAATGTCAAACGACCCTCTGCTGACGCCCTTAACACTACTTCTGTTGCCATCGTCCTCATGCGGTCTATGGTACTCCGCAATTGTTTCAGAGGTGGCAGTTCTATGGATATCTGGAAATAAGGCCAAAGAGCATGGAGTATTTATTTGTTTCTACAAACTTACAAACAGTTAAAATACCAAATAATGTCTATAAAAATTTGTATAATAAAACATTTTTACATGCAACAATTACTATGGATTGTTGCACATTTAAATTAAAAGAAAATGAATAGATTAAGAAGTGATTAAAATTAAGTAATGACAACCACTTCACGCACAAACTAAGTAGTGCCAGAAAGGAAAGCTAATGAGGAAAGCCTTTGCCCAACAGTATTAAATGATAGTGTATTTTCAGTGCTTCGTCGTACTTTTCTTTAAAGGCAGCTATTATACGGGCAAAATAAGAACAGGTTATATATTAGCAGTGTAATTACGCCAACTTGTCCCCAACATGCGTTGTTGCCGTATATGGTTTCCTGTAAGAGATCCCTCCAAGTGATAAGGTCACCCCTTGTACAATCATTGTATACTATTTAAAATCTCTTTTTTTGTATGACATTGCTATGACTGTACAAAAAAAGTGAAATAAATTAATAATAATAAATAAACTTCAATAACTTTATACATAAAAGACACTATTTTAGAAACACATGTTAAGTTCTATATCTTTTTCTGGTTATACTGTTAAAAAAAGTAATTCTGAATTTAATCCTTATTCAAGTCAAGTCAAAATATTATAAAGGGGTAATGTTTGTTAGGTTTTAGGGGGTATTACTGAAACTACTGGTAACAATAGAAAAATAATTTTTGTGTTGGATAGTGTATATCAGGGAAGTTTACAGGCTATATAACATTAGTAATAGACCGAAATTCACATGGGCACAGCTGCGGGCGGAGAATAGTTTAATATAAAGCTGGAACAGCACTGGGGGCCATTGTATACTTAGCTTACATCTGGATATGGTATTTTTGGTTCATTGAAGTCCGACCACAACTTTCTTGGGATCACAACAACTGGTATATCATGAGTAACTTGTCTTGTCTGCTGTGAAGTTGATGAAGACTAAAATAGATTAAAATATCAATTACTGCTTCACTTCCAAGACAAAATTGACAAAATGATTTAATACTGCCTGATGGTAAGATGTAGGAAAGATAAGGGAGTTTATGTATGAAGAAATAGATAATGTAGTATAAAATTCTCCTAGACACCTCAACCATGGCAGCCCAAAAAGTACCTTTTACCTCTTTTAAATGAGCCCATGTATATACTTGCAATATATTAAGAGGTACTGAAAGTAACAAAACCTTATTTGATATTTTGAAAAATAAATATTATTACAAATTTAAAAAGCATGTCAGTAATATAGTCTTATTTAAATTTCTTTATGAATTAAACTGTTAGTAAAAATAAATGATGAATACTTAAAAATATTAATTTAACATTAGATAACATTATTATTATCTTAGAACTAAAACTGAAAAAATAACTAATAAATAATAAATAAATTATTTTGTCGATCTGTTTTTATGTGTATGTTTTGTCACATAAAAGATATAAGATTTTAAGTAAAAAAAGAACATAAAAGACACTTGAAAGTCAGATCAAAAATTTGATTTTAAGACACTAGCTTATAGAAAGATATTCGAAAAACCACTTATTTGAGTTGCTCCAATATTGCTGTATAGAGAGTAGATAATTAATAGTCAGTTGTATTGTGAAAGAACCTGGTTAACATCTAAATAGTGAATATATCACATTACAGTTTTTAGTAAAGCATATAGTCAACAGTAAAAGCTAATACAATGTTTACATACCATTTCAATTTCCAAGGTAAGGCATGGACATTGTTTTTTAGTTAACTTCATTTTTAGGGAGTTGGCAGATTTCAAAGTCACCAGCGACCTTGCCAAATTTGCTGCAAAATAACAGTCACTATAAATAATCCCCAGAAAAAAATGTTAATTAAAGCTATAAAATAGATTCATTGTGACTAACATATACAGCAATATTTAAAAACTTATATTAACCTGCAGCAAAACCTAAGTATATATCTTTGTGATCATCATCTAAGCCAACCATCTGATACTCAGAGAAGAACATTACTTGAGGAATCTCACACCACAGAACAGGCGGTCCCGGCCCATTGTTTTCATCACTTACTATGAAAAAAAGTTTATCTTCAGCTACTCTTAGCACGCATTCTTTTGATAACTTCGATATTGTGGTCACTATATCTAAAAGAAGTAAATTATGGTTCAGAACTGACGGATATTTCTTTACACTATCATAATGCCACAGAGGAAATCTAAATACTTGAAAATTCTCGCATGGGTCCAGCGTCTATCATTACCGAACGAAATTTCATTTTAGTTCACAAATTCCAAGAACCGCGCGAATTTTTGCTTGTTATGTTTATTGATGTCACGTGCATTGACATTTGTTTTCTTAAATCCATAGATATGTTTAGTGCTGCCTCAAAAAAATCAAATAAATGTTGATTATTTTATTCAATTGAATGAACTCTTTGATAAAATATATTGATGGTTAAAATAATTTATTTAATTGCATCTCATATCATATGGGGAATAAAATAAAAATACTGTTTTCTCCGCTGTGTATAAAAATAATCAATTGAAATATCAGCTGAAAATTTCACTAGATTAGCTGTCTGGCAACAAAATTATACAAAACCTAATAGCAATACGAAACTTTATTGTTTCTGTAACTATAAGAAAATAATAAGTACGAAGAATAAGAAATGCAAAATAATTTAACAAGAATTTTGAAGATACAGGTGAGGTGTATCTACTTATAATAATATACTTTATCAGGTTTATTACGTTTATTGAACTACATAAATTGAACACGCTTTGTTTAAATGATAAATAATGATTTGACAACTTTTTGACATTCATATTGAAAGAAGTTAGAAAATCCAGTGCTTTCTTTGATTAATGAAATCTTATTCTTTTCCTGTAATTATTTTTATTATGTTCTGATAATATTATAATTTCTTACGTCTAAAATAAAAGAAATAAAAAAACAAAATGAAAGTTTTTCAAATTAACAATTTACTAGAAGTTATTTAGTGTCAGACTGAAAATGAAAACTATGAACTAATGTCACCTTGACATATATACAAGCGCTTCACTGACCTTTACCGTAGTGCATTAAGTCACTTGCTTGGCTTACCTATTGATTAATGTTCCAACTTAACCACTAATAATATAATATAATTACTAATTATTTTAAAGTGTAGAAGTAAAATAAAAATCGTTCATAATAAATAAAATATTTACACACTCCTAGCCCTATAAGCCTAAATTAATAACTATATAATAATGAAGAAAACATTTTATAATTTTGTATGATTGCATAATGTAAAGCCAGAACAAGCTTGGTGGAAGTAAACAAAATTATAATCATGAAAAGCTAACCTGTGTAGAAAGCTAATTTTAAATAGAATGTTTATTGCCAAAACTGTGTAAAAATGATGTTAAACATATTAGACAGTAAGTAATAACCCAAACTGGGCTTGTAACATTTAAAATTTTATACAAAGAACATTATCTTCGTAACTTATTTATAAGCTTATTTACAAGCCTTATGAGAAAAATATTCTTTAAGAGTATAAAACACATTGCATATGAGCCATGTTTTTAATTTTAACTTAAAATTATGACTTTTATCTCGGTAAGAACATCTTATATTGTACACCTTTATACCAGAAACAAATGCACTTTTGTTGTAAATATTATGGTTCACAATTGGCAAATATAGATTATACTTGTACCTATTTCTTTGGTTGCGAAGAAATTTACAATTAAATAAATTTATAATATTAGGTTTTCTGAAAATGCTTATCTACATAATATAATTAATCGGTGAGGGTAAGGATTTTTTTTCATTTAAGTTATTTTATCTATTATATGGGACTGATTCCTTTGTCAAGCTGCTCTTTGATAATGTAGTTCTATACAGTATTAAAGATGTCCACTTAAACATTCAAAAAACCAGACACATTTATTTCAATTTATGCATTGTAATATTCAATTTAATCACTGATTGTATACGACCACACTATGATACTATAGACAACACGTTTTCTTATTTCCTGTCAAGATGGCGCTGTCTCATGTTTGGTTGGAAGCCATTTTTATTTGGAGATCATATGTTTTGTCTCGTTTTAGCTAAAGATATATTGAATAGGTCAGACAGAGATATAACATGTTCTTCTTTTGATTGTAACGAATAATAACGAACTGTGGACTGTTATCTTGAATAGTTTATATTTATTTACAAAAATACGGTGCAATCTTTATAAATGTATTAATTTATATGTTATATTAATGAGTCACAAATTTAATTGTTTTATTTATTTCACAACAAGCAGAATTCATGGAGAATAATGAGCAAAAGAGGTATGTTGACAATCGATAATGTCGTCATCACGAATCTATTCTAACCACAATTGTAACTATTTCTGCCATTTTCGACCTATTTACCCCATTCTGTCTTAAACAGTATCATTATTAGAGATTCACTACCAATTATTTATGGAAAACTACAGTGAAAACTTTGTAAATTCCTTAATTTTGCCCATTTCTTCAGTTCGATCTCTTGTAGAGTAACGTTTTCACTTCGAATTCGATCTTCGAATAATAACGGATTCTTTTTAGAAGTGACATTACATAATGTGCTATTGTTTATTGAAATTATCAACAGCTGTATTTTTTACATCTGTTTATTTTCATCTTACGTTGCGCGCTAAATTCATTCATTCATGCTCTCTCTATCTGGAAAGGGTCAATGTCGTCTATGTTTGCGTAACATGCAATAGATGCATTTTTAAAATATTTTAACTTAAAGATCTAAAATTCTTACAAGTTATTCAAAAGATCTCATGAATAAAGAATATTTTTTGGGAGTTTTAGTGTTCGATAAAAGAAATATCTTTAGATATACAATTTTCATTCTATTCTAGTACGCAGTCCGGTCCGGAATTTCTCTACGTACGCACTTTATGCAATGATTTAAATCCGGATATTTTATGTATGATAAAAATATTCTTTATTAGTAAAGAGTTAAGTTTATTTCATCATAGGAAAAAAATAATTAAATGTTAATTCTTGTCATTACGTGATATTGCTATTTTTTTTATATATTGGAGCAATGTACATTTACATCAAAAAGGTTCAAGTTGATGATTTTGTTTCTTTTTCTTAATTGAATAATTTTGATACAGTCTAGTTTTCTTTTGTATATCTAGGTAGGTATTTTACGAACTGTGCGGTCGGCCTATATATAGCCACTTTAACTTTTATAATTAGCTAATAGATTAGTAATGGCTCTATTACTTATAGATTTGCTCACCTTAGTATAGGCACTTCAAGTATAGTTTATCTTGTCTATCCAACTTTAGGGTGCAGGCCTTCCTACCTGGGAGAAACATGAGACAATTTCTTCTCTCTTTCGAAGTATTTATGTTCCCTACAGTTACATAGTATTTGACGATAGGCAATACAACGTTGAGTTACAACGGATAGTTTTAGGCGTATGGAAAAAATCTATTATACTTACTCGCTATTGATATTAAATTATAATTCCTATTACCTCTACTAGTTTTGGTATTTTAATACGCCGATTGTACTGGCTAAATCCAGAATCATTCAGACAAAACTGCAGCAGTGCTTCCTAATGGTTCGTCTTAATTGAGGATTTTATCATATCCTAGAGACTGTGGCATTACTCTTCCTATTTGACCTGTAATATCGTAGAAATTTATTCTATCTAAAATTCTGAAATCACAAAGTCAGCAGCAACAAACCTTGTATTCAAGCATTCGTAGCACACTGAACTCGAGAAGATTTTGTCTATATTGAATTCCGTCATTTTTCTCAGATCATTGTATGGGAGTTGATATTTTAACTCGAGAAAAATGATAGGACGGTGTAGACAAAACATTTGTCGAATGTCTTGTGCTATGCGTGCAGACAGTTCAATTTGACGGTCAAAATTGAGAAAGAGTTTTAAACGTTGCCATAGGTTATTGGCTATAACTGGGTACATACTATACAGCCTTTAATGCTTGTGTGCTTTTTGCCAAACCTGATGAAAACACTTCTCCATCCGTGCCTTATTATTAGCCGTGCATCTCACGAGTTTTCTCGGAGCATATATTACCCATCTATATTTTTTCAGCTTAGAAGTTCGTGCTCCAAATTGCACTTATATTTCTTTCTTTATTCTTATTTCAGCGGCTTGATCATTTCTCTGATGTCAATCTCAGATTTCATTTAGAGATAATTCTGCTTATTTCGTAAGTAACTCTATTGATAGTGACCTTGAGTATTATCTCAGTATTAAAGTATAAAAAAATGCAAAACCATTGCTACGTCTTTAAAATTCCTGATATTTAGCCTTGTCGCTTATTACCGACATGAAACTTCATATGAAGGTAATAAGCTGGCCGAGACATAATTGCGTAACTTAAATGGTTTCGATTCGTATTTATTGCTGTATCACAAAGGTAAGATACAATAATAACGTTAAAGTAACTAGCATTGAACTTGCAACAAACTTCATATGAAGCTCATCATAGGGAGCAGATATTTAAAAACGAAACTCGCGACCTTAGGAGTCCCGGTAGATAGTTCGAGTAGATTGTGTTAGTTTAATAGCTATTTCTTTTTCGAGAGAGTCTTGCGTTCTTGGAAATAGAAGAACATATTAGCAAGAGACCGACACTGGCCCGATTTGCTTTTCACAGCTAAAGTAGTAGCAAGTGAGTTTTTCCACAAAACTACAACTTACAATAATTTAGTTGTGTGTGACACTTAACTTGTTTGGAACATAACAATGAATAAGTAATTAGCTTAATGGTTGTCTATCACTTTCATCAAAATAAATTGGACACCTATTATTGTACTTTCCAACTGCGTGGCGATTGTGGCGATCATGTAGTTCATGGTGGCGGTACTGCCTTACTGCACTGCAACAGTTAGTACTGTTATCCGAACCCCCTCGAATATAGGTACTTACTTAGCTCCCTAAGCCCCTCCCGTACCTCCCTTACCAAGCAACTATTAAAACAGCATTAAACAAGGAGAAACAATGTCCTAATTATTTAAAGGTAACAATTAACCTCAATTGCCTTCTTAATATCGTTACAAAAGCAAGTGGAAGTGAAATGCACAGCAATCCACAGTGAGTTTGTAAATGTGCTTACACTTATCACGTTAACAATTATTTTTATTTATTTTTGATGAAAAAATAAGCAAACTAAGAGTAGTTTTGGTTCTGAACTATATATAGTATTATCGCGTAACATTTACAATTTGACACAAGCCTTCGCTTAGTCAGAAAGTGTAAATGTCAAATCATTTTTAAAATATATATCGAATTTCAAAATACTTCTTGTTTGCCACTATATAGATCCCTTTATGCTTTTGAGTGTCGCAGTATATTTTTATTCCTATTTAACCATTTTTAACGTATTGTTGCTTTTGTTTTCAGCATGCAGGATGAAGACACAAAAGAATCAGTCCAAATTCAGTTGAACAAGTTAAATAAATTAAAAGCGAAATTATCATTCGAACAGGACGAAGATTACGCGATAGTCACACCGTTGTTACAAGAGTAAGTAATAAACATAACAAAAAAGTACTTTAAACTAGGTACTAATATATAAAAAAAATATAGGAGTTACTATAAAAAATTGAAGAGATGCTAGCTTCGATCACAGGACAACTTTAGTTTCCACTGTTAGTAGTTCCAGCTAAGGAGATACCTAATTAATCATTTGGTATTCGTCGCTATTATTTAACATCGTTATCACTGGATGTTAACAATCCGGTGTATTGTATATTATTTGGGGACAATATGACATCATAACTTGAATGCTGTTGATTAGGTATGTGTATGTATACGCACTAGGACTATTATTTTCTATCGGTATTTAAAGTTAAACAGTTTTTATATGGATGTCAAAAACTGATAGGTAAATACTTCCTGTATTTACCTATCAGTTTGACGCATTTATTAAAATTGAAATTAACACAACAATAAATTTATCATAACGTCAAAAAATATATCATACATATCATCATTAATATAGTACCTACTATTAAGTCTGGAATTCTACGGCCATTATATCATGGCCCAGGGGCAGAAAGGGAGGGACACACACGGACACGCTTGGCCTCATGCGTTGATCGCGCCTTCAGTCAGTCCGGCTCCGCGCGCGTAACAGCCGAGATTCCTTCGTGTCGCGTCGGGTCATTAATAACTTAAAAAATAAATTAAAAAGTTACGGATTGTCAATTTTTTGGCGGGATTAATTCCGACGTGTTTTATTTTATCTTAAAAAGAAATGATTACGTAATTTTTATTTAAAAAAAAGTGATTTCATTAGTATAGCATGCACAACGATGATTCTAAGGTCAAATAAACATAAGGGTGGTTTCTTTCGTCATTACGCTCCCTAAATTATTGTGAGCTATGCAATATCCAAGTAATGAAGAGGAAGATTTACAGTATCGGATTTTTGGCGAATCCTTCAACTTTCCTGCTGCTAACGCGAACGCCGGCCGGCGTCGAAAGTAAGTTTTTAATGTTTACCTACAATTTTGCTATATGTGAGGATTCTCTTTCTCTTGCACTATCAGTTTAGAATAGCTCTACTAATTCTAAGTTCTAGTGTAATATCAGTCGGATTTTGTTTTTATTCGTGATTGTATATTATTTAAAAACTTAAGTAAGAAGTAGAAGGTGTTATGAAAAGTATGTAAGTGCCAATTTTATTAGTATTTATGATATTTACTGCCATAATTATTTTGTAAGTAGGTATAGTGTAGGTATGATTCTCTCAGTTTATTTGGTAATCAAATGTTGATACTATTATTTTAAATAATATTTAAAATATCTGTACCTGAACCTAGATATCTCTTACTTACATCATTAAGTCTTTATTACTTGATAAGGCGATTTTTATTATTTAAGTTTATGGTTGATATATTTTTACTATTGATTTCCTCGTTCCTGCTGTGTTGCAATATATTGAAAATCAGGTTATGTTAGGGCTGACATATATAGCAAATGGATAAAAGCCTCTAAATTAAACAAAGTTAAAAAAATATATTTAAGTTACTCTTAAAACTATAATTTTTAGTATTAAACATGAGATTAATGCACAGTTACTTGTCGCAATGATTGCAGTTCCGTGAGTTGTCTTTTCAAGCAAAGTTGTAGTTTATACAATATGTACAAATGTGACATGGTTAACTTCAGTACTTAACGGTAGTTTAGATTTTTTATTCTGGAAAGTAATCAATGTAAGTACCTACATTAGCCGACTATTTTGTGAATCATGTCCAAAATTAAAAACCAGGTGTAAAGAAGTAATAATTATTGTAGAAACTTTTGAAGTTTTATACATTTCATTATTACAATTTAATTTAGACTTGATTTTTATATTTCATAAATACCTAATGTGATTATGTATATTTTAAATTAAAAGTATTATTAGTTATTTTAATTATTTAAAAACAGTTAAATTTAAAAGAACGTTTTAATTTTTTTTGCTACATAAAGACTAAAAATGAGAACTTAATTATGTTTCTCTCTTTATAGAACTCAAATTTTACAGCCTATTACTCGTCTTTTGTTTAATATAGAGGTAGTGTCAGATTCAACACTACCTCAGTGTGTGTTGTAAGTGAAAAAGCTAGGTTATTCACCTTTATATAATATATAATAAGTAAATCTTGTAAACCTTTTGCTGCTACAAAATTCCAATAATTATAAGCACTTATTATTTTCTCCTACTAAGCAGAGAAAATGTTTAACTGTTTCCTAAAGCTAGTTAGTCTTTATTTCCTACCCCCCAAAACTCCACACCAAAATAAATTAAGACTTAAATTTCTATTTGTCAATTTATTCCTTTTCCTTTATTTTACTCTTCAAATGGGATATCCCATCATTATAGTGTACTCAAATAAAGTTGATTACAGTTGATTGTGGGCCATCTTGCATTGCATAATTATGCACACTCAATTGAATGTTGCTTCACAATACACTTTACAGAGTGAAAAACTTCAGGATCCTTCTTGTTCTTTTCATATTAATATCATTAATATTTTCTCTTAAGTCTGTTAGATGTACAATAGTACTTAATATTAATACGTGCGTGGTAAGTTGCTTTGACTTACTTTTGAAATAGACATGTAAGTAATGCTTTAGATTTTTAGATTACACTTTCCTGGATCAATCTTGTGTAAACTAAGAGATAATCGATTGGGTTCTATCTTAAAGTAAAGAATGTTCCATTCAATGTAATTGTTATTAGAAGTTTTCCTTCAGAAAAATATTGCTCATACCTCACCAAGATATCAAACCAAGATCTGATCCTATTAAATTTCAAAGGATGTCGGATGTCCGAAATCCATATTCACAGAGAATTTATGAAAATAACCTCATTGATAGCACCTTTCCACGTGCGGCGACTAATGGGTTAGGTATTTCAAATTCCAATGCCGACATTGACCTTCAACTCAGCCGGATTATCCTGCGTGTTCAGCGAGACCTTGAAACTGGTACAAGGCCTCACGTCCGTATGGTTGGCAACAGAAGTGTCTTTCTTGTTACTAAAATGATAACTTGGGATGACATAATTTGATCTTATCAAATTGGGATAACTATATGAGTATTAAAATTGGTAGTTGAGTACTTAAATTAATAAGCTACCTTCTTTAAAAGGCTAGCCAGTCTCACCTTATTTTGTCGACTTGTTACTTTTACCGACATTTCATAAATTTTTACGTGTTTTTGCTTTTGATTAGGTTTTTATTTATCGGAGGTATTAAAATGAGATGAAAGCACTTGGTAAATTTATATGTTTTTCTTTCAAAACTGGTTATAAATAAATAACAACGAAAAGTAATAGTGATCATATGGACATGTACAATGGAGGTTTAAATTTATCGATATCTAATGGAAAACTATTTTGTTTATGAAAAATTTTTCAACATTACACAATGTTACATTAATTTGATTTCTTAGTTAAAGCGGTTTTCTGTCAATAACTGTAATATTTTAAAAATATCCCTAGTGTTGAAATATAAAAGAAATGCATCAATGCAAACCGTACTATCTATCATTTAAGAATTTATTTGCGTAGGCGGTCTAGCAATACCTAGCTGGGTTAAGATGAATGATTTCACTGACTCATTTAAGTGTTGCTGCATTCTTTTCCCACTGAAACTGCAAATTGGCTTATTTATAGTTACTTGCGACGTTTAATTATAGTAACGTTTATATACAATCATAAAAATTTACTTCATGAATACCATTTTGAATAAAATCTAACATACATTGAGGGAAACCATTAGGCACTAGCAGATTCATATTTCTGTAGGAAATATCATCTGAGTACCAAAGCTTTCAAATTTATATCGATGAGTGGGATTATACAGATTGACTATTTAAATAAGTGATATTATGAGGAATAGTGATATTTCGCACTCGTATTTGGGGCAGATTACTTTTTTACTTTATTTAATGTGACAACAAACAGTCATTACAGATACATTAAAAAAAGTACTTCTCGAACTTATCAAACTGGAACTACAATTTTTTAAATCTATTATAAGATTCATATATGAGCAAAGTTCCCCTTCTATAGGGTAAACTGAACAACAAATTTGGTTTAACTTTATATCGATATTTCAATAAATGTTCCGGACATTAATTTTTTAAACATTTCACTATAAGTAATTATTAAGTGTGCGTTTATTTTGCATTAGGTGGTTTTGCATTACATATATTTAGTGTTGTGTTTAGGCGGTGAGTAAGGTTGAGAAAACGTTATGTTGGGACTTTAGGAACAAAGGGTCATTCATGTCTTGTTATCAACACAATGCCGATATTAAATTTTTAGCGTTTGGTTGGTCCAAGCCTGTAAAAAAATTAATTACCTTTGCAAAGCGTAAGTAGTACCTACCTACTCTAGATAGTACTCTTATATAAGCTATGATAACCACTTACTTGTGACCCTTATACATAAACTGTGCATTTTATTTAAAAAAAATCGCAATTGAAATCTGAATTCTATTAAGGGATTTGATAGTCGCTCAATGGGTAAGGAAAGAGAGCCTATTAGTTAGTGGCATTGTAGCTTTCTCTTACGAGAACATAAATTATGATGAAAATCGCCATGCTTTCAGTTTGTCATAGTCAGTTTAGATTATTTAAATTACTGCCACTTTTACTTCTGTTCCGTTTTCAGTATATTCCTGCTCTTACTTCTTAAATTTTATAGTTATTACTGCAACAGTAACAGAAACAGCATTACCATACATCTCTGAGATATGCGGAAGAGACATGGAAATATTATTGCTAGCAAGTTGAGATACTTAGATAAATATTTAACAACTTCGGTCATTGTCCTTTGTCTTTGATATGCAAGTTTTCGCTGTCGCCATAATAATAGATAATTGTTATTCAAACAATAGAAAACAAAGGTATCTAGAACACTGTCTATGTAAAATAATCAAATGAAGGTATTCTCAGGTCTACTTCTGTATTTCTATCAGATTTTCTTGATATTTAAAGAACTTCACATAAAGATGTCCTACGAGTCTTTAAATTAACACTAATTTGCTTCAATAAAACATAGTTACAAAAACTATAGTTGAAGTTCAAGTTTAGGTTTCACCTTTCAAAGTTTACTTGCAGTGTCATGTCGTCATCGTGTGAGAACATGCAGCTTAGTGCATTGACCATTGCAACCCTCCTTACGTGGAGGTAAACGACACGGAGGGTGGCACCCCCAAGTACCTTAATTGCTTCACGTGCATCGCGGCAGATGGTAGGCAAGGTGCGAGCCAGGGCTGCGCTTTGTTATCGATAAATCGATTTAATTTATACTATTTTGTTGCAAACGTAGGTAGCTCGGCGATATCGCGTGATGTCATATTAAAAGAATTACTTTTTAATTCAAATTCAAAGTATCTTTATTTAAATAGACTTATTTACTAAGTTCTTTTAAATTGTCATAACAGGGAATATGTATGAGAAAAATATATAAATGTAATTGAGAGTATAGCACTAGTAATAGTGATAACTTTAAGTGGTTATTAACCGGGTATTTGCAAATTGTTCCAGTTTTAGAATTTAATTATGTATTAAATTTATTATTTTAAAATTAAAACTAACACTAATATGCATATTCCTAATGAACCCTACCACCGTTTCGACGAATTATTAGCTGCAGAGAAGAAGCGGCGCATGAATCTCTCAGCCGTTAGTATTAGTAATGACATTTACAAATTACCTATGACATTGTATATTAGTATTACAAATATATTTTTTGTTTTACAGTGCGATATTTTATACATCAGTACGTAACGTCATTTCTGGTTTGAATTTTTAATTCAGTTTGATTACAGTTTATTTAAATTATATTTTTAATAGTCCATGCATATTTATCACCTTAATATTCCTGAACTTTGTAGTAGCCTTTTTTCATTAAATTTTTTTGATATAGTTGATGTTTTGTTTTTGCGGTAAAACTGAAAATTCTTTGCACACACAACTACAAATTAAAAAGCGAAAAAAATACGACCGTTTAATATCTGCATTCATAGATTTTGTGGAGTGAAGTGATATACTTCATCTGTTGTGCACTTGCTTAGTAGCCAAACTAAAAACTAATGTAGTTTTTCTTATTATATCGACACTTTTATCGATACTCCATCTCCCAGCAATGTCTAACAACACTTTTCTATGAATACCAATGTAATTGGGGTGGTGCAGGACTCGACTTTCACACGATTGTAACAACTGCATCTAATCCAGTCGTCCTTTAAAAACATGACGATATTTATGTGTTTATTAAAGGTTACTTTGAACTTTTTGCCTTGTGAAGGTGACATTTCAGGAAGAAGATTTTTTCGGAATAACATAACAATAAAATACTTACATAAAAGTACTTTGTTGAATATGTATCGGTTTTACACCTAGAACAAATTAGAGTCTATATGCACTACTATAAATTTTTCATACTTTTAAAGTGTGTAGTTTAAGATAACCCAATTGAATATCCGAGAACTTTATATACAAGCCATGTATAGATTTTATTTAAAAAAAACATTGAAAGGACCAGCTGGTTTGACGCCCGGAATAAGAAATATTGTATACACTTACTAGGGGACCTCAAGAAATTGGGGAGCTTATTATTTATCCGATCCGTCTACCGAACAAAGGTTGGTGCGAGCCTATTTCTTTTGTTATAGACGAGACAGATTCGCAAAGGTTTTTTTTGTTCATGAATAAATAAAAATGGGTCGTCTTGTTATGTGTCAAAGTTCATCAAGGTTCTTTAGATTTTTGCGACCGTATCAGGGTCGACTGTATAGAGTTACTGGATTATCTATGCTATGATGGAATATTTTTAAATAGAGTTTTGTAGAAAAGGGAACATGCGTTTTTATGATGCAACATAAGGTTTGCAATTCCCTTATTTTTTAATTTCTATGATGTATCCCTTTCATTAAGCCATGAGAAATAAAAACTAGGCAATCAAAACAAATTTACAGATCGTTTAACTTCACTCAACTTAAAGAATTGTACGAAATAGAAAAGTAATTTTTATAGTCCTGTATGAAATCTGTCATCGAATTTCGCTGTCAGCATCGCCATAATAAGCTCTTACAAACGAATGTGCGCATTCGTATGAATTGATCTGACATAGCGTGCGTGGGAGTGCAGCCATACCACTCAGGAGTTGGCGCGTGCTGTCGCGTCTACGCCGGGTGCATTAAATTACATATGCACCGAAGATAGTTCTTTATTCAAATGAGCTTTTTATTATAGCGTTTTTCTTAGTTATTACATATTTAAGTTCCTGCAGCTATATTGGCTTTTTACAGTCACTGTACGTTTTATTTAGTCATTGCATCCTGAATATAGAGCAGCTGACACAGCAATATTTTATTACTTTGGCATCAAGGTACTGAACCTTTGTAGTACTTATCATTTCGGTTCATTGCTTCTGGAGTAATAAATAATCAATATTAATCATTTACATTTACATGCAGCACACAATTCGGATGAAAGTTTAAGTTTTAATTCAATTAGCATGTCAACTGCCTCGTGTAAGAATTGAGTAATGTTATACATTGTAACGAAACTCCTGTTCGTTCGAATTAAATTAACTATGCAATTTAGTTAATATAGACGAAAAAAAAAAAACAGTTTCCAATATATTGTGGCTGTAATTCAAAAGTTTACGATACGAATTTAATATTCAACTGAAATTCAAAGAATTCAGAACCTAATCCTAATCCAATGAATATTATAGAAATCAATGAAATTATTAAAGTCTTCATGAGGTAACCGCAACTACATGGTCACAAAAAGTACATTAAATAATGAGCCACCTTTTCTACTATCATTATGCGGGCTCCAATGATATTTAAAACTTTGTAGTTAAAAGCCCCCATGTTGTAGATATATTTTACTGTTTCTAAAACTTCTTTACCGTGTACTATTATGATAATGTTGGCATGAGGGTAATTTTGAATAGATATCATTTGATTATACTGACACATGGCTGTCGAATTCGTTATCAATTTTACGGTTTTTGAATAATAATAAATTGCTAAAACCTTATTGATACACTTTTTAATTTGTATTTTTTTATGATATTTTGTCGTTCTTTTGAATTCACTGCCACTGCTTGCACGTTTATTAAAATTTAGACTATGAATTTATTATCGTCGTTTCGTAGTCGATTATGGAGTGCATTTTTTGGATTTGATTTATATAAATTGAAGGCTTTTTTCTAGTATAAACTCTGTTGGCTGTACCAATGACACAAATGATTTTGCTTCTAAATTGGGATTGTTAATATGACGTCGCAACTTATAGATATATAACCTATACATAGAGATAAAAGAAGAAGAACAATGTATGAAAGAGCGCATACAGTAGTGAAATTAGTAGACCATGTAAAAGTTCCCACATTAACATAATTAGCTTTACATCTCAAATTAATTCTGATGATAATCGTTTAGGTATTTACAACCGTGACGACCATATTGCACGTGAGTCATGTCGTGGTTGGATGAGTTAAAGGATGAGGGATTGTGAGAACGTAAATGTTTACTCAAGTAAGACCAATGAACTATGAAAAAGGACTATTGTTTGTGTTTTCTATCACATATTAGGATTTATGTGACATGTCAGTAGCACAAAGCATTATTCATTTAAACTAACACGTGTATCTATGATGCGTAATTTATCAATTATTACATAACACTATGAACTTATTGTTCATTGCATGCGAATGTCATCTTTCCATTATAAAGTAATCTATTACGTCTAATCAACATAAGAGATGTACTATTGACTTTATTTGTTACTAAATATATCCAAGTACAAGTTTTGTCGCCGTAGCATAATGTCTGGTTCAATTTAAAGAGAAGACCGCATGAAATTCCTTTTTGATCGTATTATCCAACAATACATTTTTAAAGTCACGGTTTTGGTAACTCGAGTTAAGATCAAAAATATGTAATATTTTACATACATCAGGCACTGCGAAATCCTGCATCATATCTACATAAAAACTAAGTCAGGAATCAAAATACTGATTGTAATTTATTGCACTTATAATTAAGTAAGGGTGTAACACCCTATTTGTACAGGTAACCATGGTACATTCCCACGATTCAAAAAACCGGGGGGCTTGCATAGGTTGGGACAAAAGAGTCTTGTTGGTGCATGTCCTTCTGATCTTTTGACGCGGCGTCTAAATTTGTAAGCGATTCCCCAGATGGAGTGACGTTGTCTTTTTCATATGTGGTTCCCATGACCCTATAGATTTTTTAATCGATCGGTCACTTTTGGCAGCATTTCTTTACTTTCGAGAATAGACGAGGAAGCGTCTTTTACTTCCTATCTAAATCCGTCGATCTTTTTAATAAGTTCAGTGAGGCAAATTTCTATTTTGTCGGTAATGATTTTAATTTCAATAACGTTTGCAATGTTCCATTTATAGCACTTATCAAACGTGCAATCGTAATTTACTGTTTTTCCTGCTTATAATGATGGTTTAGCTTTCAAAATCAAACATTAATAGATTCTTTTCACTTATTGTTAAAATATATATAGCTAGTAATAATAAGAGAACACTGTCTTATATTTGCTCTTATTGTAATGGAAATTTGAGCCAGAAATTAATCTCACTCGTCCACTCATACCTGTTTTTAGTTCTCAAACTCTTTAAGGGGTATATTTTATTGTTCCTATTGTTAAGTTTCCCAATATTATTTCAAGAAGTGCATTGCCGTTTAAATGGGTCATTTGTGCTTTGCTTAACTTACGCCTATAATTTATTTAACTTATTTATTTCTTTGATTGAAGTTTTTTAAAAGATTCGTGTTTTGCATGGTCATATTAGTTAAGAATGTCATTTATAGTCATGTTATCAACATATACTGCAGTATCTATATCTCTACGAGTCAGAGTTGTTTTATAAGTTTGATTCAGAATTAACTAAAAACTCGGACGAAGTTTCTGTTTACGCGGGTAATGGTAGAATAATTAGACGCGTCACTATTGGTTGGCTAAGCGCATCCCCCGGCTTGGCTTGCGCAGCTGCTCGACGATCAACATGCCTTTGTGCGTGGGGGGCGCAGATGGCGGCGCACGCGTCGATTTCAAAGCATACTATAAATCGATCTCTGTACTGTTTTGTGTAGAGTTTTTAAGTTAAAAGTGCAACATGTTGATGCAAAAACATCTTTAAATGTAATACAGGAACAAAATGACGTAGATGGTATAATTTGTTTATAAGGAAAGTACTTCAAGTAATCATAAATTATTTTACGAGTTACAGGAAGGATATGGTTCAAGCAAGATAGATTTTCATTTACTGCAGGCGTAATACAGTCTGCTATAGACATTTCTGCTCATTATTTGATGAAACTAAAGAACTTAATGAACCATAATCATTACATGCTTTCTGTGAAACACACAAAAAGTCTCCAGTAACAAGAACTCTGTAGATGCACTTTTTTATATTCGTCTGTGAAAGATCCGGCCGGCAAAATTAAGTTTATCTATTCAACAACTGGCTCCTTAAGAAAACAAATTTGTACGAATTAGAACAAAAAACGTCAGTTATCAAACTATAAAACAAATCGACACATTAGGCCATTCTTTTATAAGTTCTTCCAAATCAAATGCCCATTTAGCGTTAATCGGCATCGTAAATTTGCCGTACGTTGACACGTGGTTAAAGCCAGATGGCTCATCACCTGCTTGCAATCGCAAAGACTGTCTGCGAACTCTCGAGACATTGCGGAACTCGATTGTACGGGACCGCATTCTTTGGGAAAACAAATTCCCATCACAACGCATCGGTCGTTGACTTGGGAACATACGATTTTATAAATTATAGCTGCGAGTTTAAAGAGACCAACGAACAGCAATTCATTTTTATATATAAGCGAAGAAGAAGATGTGTGGTGATTTGAGATGGAGGCTTTTTAGTTTGGGTGGAATATGACTAAGTAAATCTTCATAGTTTTAATAAAACCGAAAAACTTTCTGATTTAATGAAAATTGCTAGCAAGTTCTAGATCGTGAGTGAAGTAGCTATTAGTATTTAACTTTAAAACCAAATCATTAAGAAAAGAACTAGGGTATACAGTGTAGCTTCTCAGGAGCGCTCATAGAACTAATCTGGAGGAATTTTTCAAGGACGTCCTGCCCAAAGATAAACAGAAGTTAATGTGATATTTAGAATCTAGGAAGAATAAATTGGTGGAGAGGGAAAAATGATCCCCATGGGTTGAATATGAATAAGACAGGTCTAACAAAAATTATGTCTCAAAATTCATTGTTATTTCAAATAAGAATCCCAATATTATTTATTTCTATTTTATACTCTTTAACCAGATATCCCTAACGCCAGATCATTCTCGGTCACAATTTTAATATAAACTCGTTGATTTTCGGTAATGTGTCATATAAGAATTTTTTTTTTTCGGCCGTCTCAATATTTGCAACATTGTCTTTTGTTTGGGCAAACGTCAAATTGAGTAGTTCTCAACATTCAAGATATATTTTAGTATGATGACTAGTTAATTCAGATCTGCAGAAGTGGCAGACTGTTTTGTTCAATAGTGTGTACCTGTAGTGTGTGTTTTGCATAAAGTACAAATATTATGGAGTCTGAAATTTTCTTTATGTCGCGATAAAACAAACTGAAGCAATTTAGACCCTGGCGCTTGAACAATGACCTCATACAATAAACACAATCTTCCACTCAAGAGGCCCCTCGCTTCCAATCTGTTTCACATAAACTGGGTTGTATGAATTATGGTCACGTTTCACATCAGACCGTCGTCTAAAATAGTTTAAATTGCTATTGTAAGCTTCTTTAGGACTTGCCATAAAAGCAGAGTACATTTTTGAAATTTCTAATTTCATGTCACGTGATAAACTTCGCAGTTATTAATAATTAAATGCCAATAATAGAAAAAAAAATGTGAATGGTTCATTAGAGCTTTCACTACACACCTTTCGGGCGCGTGCTGCCTCAAATTGTAAGACGGTATAATAAGGGAAGGAAAGTAAAAAAATACAGGGTAGAAATGTCAAGCCATGTGGCGGGGGAGTCATTGTACTGGCTCTCAAGACATTAATCTTGGAAGCAATAGGGGAAATGAGCCAGGTGAAAAGCCTTAGAATGTTTTGTAATTCTAACAATGAATTATTATTAATAGCGTTATTATTTTTGCCATTATAGTGGACAGTAGACTGAACGTTAGCTTATTGAAGTAATTGATCATTGATTTCATTCTTATAGTTGCCTAAAACAATTTTTTTCTTGTTTTGGATATTATAGTTATTATATTACAGTTTTCAGTAGATTATTCGAACTATAGATAGCTCTAGCTCTCCCAACAATGCTTAATAGTCTATTCTAAGTCTATATTTTGTACTTCTATATTTTTTATGTTTTAAAGATATTCGTGACGAAAAAATCTTTTTGATTTGATTCGAATCCACTCTTTCCTATTAAAAATCGTCAATACTACGTGTAATAAATTCCTACTTTAGTATACGACTTTTTGGTATTACCAAGTCATTTGAATGAACTGTTCATTATACAAGTCTTGTGTGGTTCTATCGCGTGCTTTAATCACTAAAAGAGAGCAGCTGCCGCTTTGTCATGTCCCCACCCTTCAGTCCCTCTATCGTAATGTCATCTAGACATAACAAGCTCAATATTCCTTTATTTCTCATTAAGTAATGAAACCTCTGTAGTATCGGTAAGTTTTATCAAATAGATAAAGCTGAGACGATTGGAAACGTATGTTGTCGGTGAGCTAAAAGTCCACATATGTTTTGAATGTGTTATCCGAAACAGCATATGGTGTTCACTCTTCGGCCATTTTGACGCTTTTCAGTCTATGAACACAAAAAAACAACTCCCCTATACTAAAATCGGAACCTACTTCCAGATTTTTTTGAGGAAGAATTTTGTTTGTGGACAAATTGAAGCCTTTGTTTGATTGTCAACGCATAATATTTCATAGGAATCGTAATGACAATTTTTCTTTGTTATATTTATTTTAGATTAAATTTAACATGCATAGTAACATAGAAACTTTTTCATCAGTCTTTTGGCATTAAATGCAGCTCAAGCTATAGTAATTATAAATTGCAAAGGTTTTCTAGCCCGCTTATGCGTGAGAAAGTATTCTTAATTAATGGTTGGACATCTATTATATTTTTTTTACCCCTCTGCTCTTTGTAAATATTACACGTAAGGCATCCTTTTAGATTTATGTCTATTTATCAACTCAAAGTACAGAGGACCTGTTTTAGTTAAATCTATTCTAACAGAGGGGTGTCTATTAAATTCAGGTGCACTGACTGAACATTTTAATGGAGGTCATAATTGAAACTGTGAGAAGAGATTTTTGCATATTAACATTGAATAGAACTGATATTTTAAAAGATACTTATAGATGTATTGTATCATATGAATAGTTACATGACATAAAAGACGCAGCTCTCATCGGTATGGGAGCAAAAGGCTCAGAATTATAAAATAATTGCATAGGATAGCGAAACCGCTGTGAATCTTTGTTTATATACAGAGGATGTAAACCATTAATTCCAATTGATTGGTTCGGATAAAGTTACACCATGCCACCACGTCGGCCACGGCAGGATTGTTGTTAATTCAGATTCCGGTGTTAAGTTTCTTAGTTTTATTAATCAAAATATGTCTCAAGTGAAACTTATTGTACTTGTACATAACCGATTGCTTATTATTCTACATATATGCAGTGAATAAAATGTAACTTCAATATGTTTTCAATTTCAGCAATCATAAGCTTTTTTTCAGATGGGCAATTAAGTTTGATCGAAGTGAATGAAATCTGCTGAAGTATGTAAGCAGAGCAAACTATTGAATGACTCACGTGAATGAGTTAATCAGGTCGCATGTACAATTATATTGATCAACTAAGTCTCGATGTCGTTGGTAACCCGAAACCGGGCGTGTTATCGCGTTGACTTGTTATAAATTTATTTCTCATTTCATAACTACACCTCGATAGTGTTTAGTAACAATACTCTCTTTATCTAACTTATTTCATGGAAATAAGTTTATCGCTATCTTAAGTGCAAACTTACTAAGAACTGCCAAGTTATGCGTATTTCTATCTTTGATATTAATATTATGATGTATGTAAAATTCACTGACTATGTAAACAGAAAGATCTATAGGACTGCTAAGACTATTTATTAATGTCAATTACATTTTTTGTCACATGAGTACAGTAGTAAAGGTATGTATGTATATGTATGTCTCGACTCTAGGCGCCACTTATTTCATGTCATGATGTTATTAAGTAAGATTCATTCAAAACGGACCATGTTCATATCAAAATTCGTTTATCATTTGACCCAATTATAGTTGAATGTACTTATCGGATGTTTTAATTACACCGCATATGAAAATTACTTATTCTGTTAAAGTGCATCGCAATATTTACAATGAATCTGAATGAGAATGAAATCAATAAAAGTTACATAAGTACAAACATAAATAACAATGTCCACTTTATATAAACACTTTGGCCACTCATGATCAGACAATTGAAGTAATAATAAGTGATACGTTTAATAGTTTTTACCGTGAAAAAACGGATATAGAAATATAATTGTACAAAATGTATATTGGACACTTTTCAATACGTCAGTGATTATTAAGACTATTTATGAAATTAAACAATATTTTAAATGTAAAAGTGTGAAAGGCTCGTCAGAAAGGGAAGAGTCTCATTGCGAAAATAAAGAAATTAAAAGCTCACGGAACAAACATTCACGACTTAAGACACGGACATTATGTCTTTAAAAGTTATAATCCACTATGTTCGACATTGTTTTAAGTTTTAATATTTAAGTAACTAGAGTACTGTAAAAATATAAATTAATTCACACCATGTTATAAATGATTTGTATTCATCGTAAATGTACAAAACTAAATGCATACTATTTCAAAAAATATTAAATATGGTTGTGAGTTAGGTAAATCATGGAGAATAGATAGAAATATTTTAAGAATTTTGTATTTTACTACATGTAGAAAATAAAATTTTGCTCCAATTATATACTATTGCTATTCAATAACGTTTAAGTTTAAATTTACACAAACTTATTACTACAGGATAATTTAAAAAAAACCATTTTTCTTAAATTCATGTTCACAAATGGCTAGAATTGGACGTTGTCCTTTACTATTATTTAAATAAATATTATTATACCATTAGTTAAAAAATAAGAAATCGATTGGATTTTAAAAACTTAGGAAATATTTACTGCTTTCTAAAAGCCTTAGACAACAAATACCCTATATTATAGTTCATACGAATATAAGGGGCACAAGACAGGAAACACGGGTAATGCGTGAGTTAACAGGACATTTCCTTAAAGAACACCTAGGGGACATTTTACTATATTTTATGTTCTGACTTGGTTCTTAAAGGAAATTGCTCTTTAATTCATAGACTAAAGCTATTTAGTAAAGTTAATTACCCGTATCTTTGAGAATTAAAACAATGTATTTTGAATCATTTGCAGGCAAGTTAGAAAATCGGTTCGCTCACTTTTTAACCATATACCGAATTACTGACGGGATACTAAGGTCTCGTTTCGTCTATTTTAATAATGTAGCACAAAAAAATATGCTAAATAATGTTATACAACTCTTGTAGAGCTTATTGAAATTCATTCGACCACTTTTTCTTAACCCCCCAGACTAGTTGTTTATTAATATTTCTGAAAGGAACCATCAAGGCGAGGGTCTGCGTTGTTAACCCTAAAGAAATGACCGCATGGACATGTTTGCTTCCGTTTGATATAATCGGACGAGAAATCAAAAAGAGGATTCAATGAAGACAGGTGGAAATGACTTGCTTCCTTGTTTTAATGAGAATTGTGAACTGTGAAATGAAATAATTACGTAATCTAAAATATTTTTATTTTCAAACAAGCAGACGCTCAACCTGTTGTTAAATGGTTACCATGGCCGATAGACACTAAAGATCTTAAAGGCATAACTTTATTTTGATGGTGCTTTCACATTCATAAGAAGAGATTACTATGCCCCTATACACTGGCTACCTTCGAACTGAAATACCGAACTATCACGACAGAAATTGTAATGCAAACTGATTCACTAACCACTAAAAACAAAACCGTATGAAACTACCATATATTTATGCTTACATTAAATTAACAACAATAAATAAAATAGTCATAGCCCTGTTTAGCACAATCTGAAATGGCAGTTAATCTGTGTGCAGATTGACAGGCTAACAGAATAAGGATTAGTATTAGAAGAGAATAACGGTTGATGGGAAAACTCCTTGTCGACTTATCTGATTAGATGTATCAGTATCTGGCATTGCCCTTAAACCTAAGCGAAATAGAGCAAGACTTATCATGGCAGGAAGTGATTACATAAACATCTGATAAGTTTGGATTTGGGAAACCTAAAATAAGTTTTGAAAAAAGATTGTGACGGCGTTTAGCTGCAAACTTTAAGTCAGCTGATTTATGGCAAACATTTGGGTCGTATTCAATCCTGGATGCATGTAAAAAATTGTACCGTTTCCGGAATTTATTTGGGATCGAACGCCTATATTATTGGTAGAGCTACCTCTTCGGTTCTTGATAGTTCTGCCACTTGCCTAGACATTTTTATTTTACGGAAAATTTTCTCAACACTAGTTACACACACACACAATTATAAAATATTTTTTTGGTTTAAATCAATGACGGATACTAGTAAGAATTGTTGAAACTGTAATTTGTAAATCCTCATGTTGTACAAGGATTGCTTGTTGTACAGTAATTTTCTGTAATCTACATTTCTTTATTCTGTCGCTGACCTATCCAACAAAAAGTATAAAATCGAATTTCTTTGTTCCTTTTGCTATACTAGTTGCCTACACCTGCTTTCCTTTGCTTGTGTTGCGTCACACATCCCCACTGCGGGGTATGATTTCTGTACCTGATCATGCGTCTTTGTCATACTCATTTAAATTACTGCGTGCTATCCTTTTCTGGATCCCTCGAGGGTTTTTGTGAATCCCTTTACCCTTGTTAGGTCTTGTGTGTGCAACTCGTGTAGGTGTATATAAATTATGGTTGTTTGAGTGTGGGAACAAGGGATACAATTTTTCTTATTATAGTATTAGTCGTGTCCTATGCTGCGCGTGAGTTGTTTGTGTGTGTACGATATGTAAAGTGGACGTGTTTTGGCGGGAAATATTCATTTAGAACGTGATACAATGTTAATATGGATTTCTGTGATGATTGTATATTGACAACGTGTTTCGTGAATATGGAGTGTCGGTCAGAGGGTTATGTCCCCGTATCACTTTTTGGATAATTCGTCGTGATGTTGTATGAGTGAGTGCAGTATTACTATTACAAATTTGTATGTCGGTTAACATTTTTTCAATTTGTTTTCGTTTCTTAGTAAATTGTTCTGTTGAATAGTACTTTACAATGGATTTAATAGTGTTAAGTGATGTTGAATGATCAAGATAAATAACTTGTTTCGCTATCAGCTGATGTTTCGAAACTATGAAATAATTTTCAGTTTCTTATTATGTTTATTTTTAATACAACTTACCTCATCGAAAGTCGATACAGGAATTATTGGCATTAAAACCGGTGTCGGCTATTTTTTATCACCAGAACTTGTTTCGTGCTTCTGCTGGCTTCTTTCAATTTGATCTTTACAGACTGCGCTTTGCGGTTTAAAATAATTAATTCCAAAAAGTACAGAAAGTACAGAAGTACGTATACTAGTCCATTTTCCAAGAATTGTGTTTTTACAAATTGGGTAGTTTGGCGCCAGGATTCTATAAGTCCTTTCATTCTGTGTCAATGTCAATAAGGAAAGGTTCCCTTGATCAATGACTATGAATGGTTAAACAAAAAATGTGTTACAACTTTTTTTTACAGTTTGCAAAGTCAGTTTCGTCCATCATGGCGAGCCAGCTGGTATTATAACTCACCATAAGAACAACGCCACCAAAATTAGTATTATTTGACTGTTATCTTCTAAATGATAAAGGGTTATTTCTGGGTTTGGTCTTTCATCGATGATAACTAACAACCTCTCGCGGATCTATCTATAGGTTTGCTAAAAATACTTCGGTTGAAGTATACTAATGTTATTTGTAAATAAATGAAAATAAAAGTAAATAAATATACAGCAATCGAAAAAAATATGATAGGTATTTATTTGGAAAGATTAAAATGTACAATGAGTGGTATTTATATTTTCCATACTACTTAGTAATCTTCACTAAAATATAGTAATTTTGTGTGACAAAGTTTTTTCAAATTAAGTTATGTATACTTATATAAATAACATATATAACAAAGCGTTAGCAATACGTTAGCTGTGTTAATTAAAGTAAATAAATAAATTAAAATAAGCATGCCCGAAATAACTGTTAGCATCCCTAGAAACTACTTAAGAGTAATTAATAAAATGAACGGTGAGCAGACTTTAGTTTTTTGGAGTTCATATAATTTTTTAACTAGTTAAATATTTCTTTGTATTATTTTTGATGTTTGTCAATGCAAAGTTTGGGCTTATATCAGTTGCTTTTTAATAATAAAGGCACGCGTGTAACAAAGATTACGTAAGCTGAACGTGGACTTATGATAAAGTCTTGCCTTATTTTTTCTACAACTTCTATTTTTGAACATGACCAATGTTGTTTCTATGTAGGTATTTTGACAAAACAATGCTTTATTAAACGGAAAGACATGGAAATTCAAACTATGTGGCGTCGTCGCTTAACAATTGCAAATTACCTAGGAATTTTTTGCATAAGTTTTCTTACTCCTTACGAAATGAAGGTTGTAGATGTTGTTTACCGAGATTCAGTGTTAGGTTATAAACAATTTTCTTTCACTTGGTTGTATGATGTTACTGAGTGTGATTTGGTGAATTGCTTTGGCAGAACCCATCCTCGTGACAAAGTGGCGCGTAGGTTCGTAAAATGATTCCTCCTCGATAAAAAAAATGAGTTAAATGATAGTCTTTCAAAAACCGAAATATGTATCATGTTTTTAAGTGAAATGGGTTTATTGAAAAGTTAAAAATAAGAAAGAAAAGCCAAAAAGTTCTAATTTATTTAGGGCATTACCAGACTCAAATGAAAAAGAGGATTTTAAACATCTCCACATGTTATCTCTAACAAGTTCTCTTGTAATTTTAAGTGTCTTAGAAATTTAAGTTTGTTTTAAGTAACCCAAATAGGTCGTTCGTTTGTTTTGGCCTTAACATTCCTTTACAATTTATGACTTTTATTTACATCTCAACTTAAGCCTTACGAAATTTGGTTATTTATCCTCAGTGTTTGCCTATTAAGAGTAGTTTTATTAAATTAACATATAAAAACACTCTACAACGATGTATTTCATTTTTTCTCCCATTAAGTCGACTGCCAATATTGGAACTTTGGCACATATATAAATGCAATCATGATCTTAATACGTTACACAAAACATTTTTAATGTAAATTACTCTATGTATTTTATTTTCAATTTGTTGATCTACAATAAAGATGTATTCTATTCTACCATATTCTCAAATAGCCAATTCATTTTACAATATATGGCATAGAGTGAGGTTTAAATTCAGATGTCCAGAAAGTTTCTGAGTCTGAATACAATTAGTTTATGGTTGTTTGCTTGCTCCTAATATTTATGTTTGTTCACAGACGAAGTGGCTATGAATCGGAGACGAGCGAGTATTCAGAGGACTCGGTGGTGTACGAGGATGTGCCGGCTACAACCAAAAGCTCTGGGACGCGGAAGAATATTAACAGGGGAAGGTGGACGAAGGATGAGGTAAGGGATTCTCATTCGTATGTTGCGCATGTTAAGTATATCGGTATTTTATTAATGCAAAAAAATGACTTATTCTAGTACATTTATTTGTTAATGAAAACTTCACTTCAAAGGAGTATCATTCTTAACTTACCCTGTAATTCAAGTAATTTCAAAGAAATTTTTTAAATTTTCAGGACAAACAGCTAAAAAATTACGTTAGGATGTACAACGAGAACTGGGAGGTGATAGCCGCGCAGTTCTCAGACAGATCGGACGTCCAGTGCCAGCAGCGATGGACAAAGGTCGTCAACCCTGAACTAGTCAAAGGTCCCTGGACCAAGGAGGTTAGTACATTGTGGAGTACAAAATCTGGATTTCAGAATCTAATCTTCTAGGTTTAAGTGTAAAGAGTATAGTTATTTCATATTGTCACGTGACATATAAAATAGTGTGTTTAATATTCGACCTTGAAAAAACTTAAAACAAAGGATAGGATACCGCTTGAATAGGATTAATCTCTCAAAGAAACTATAAACATTTTCAGAATCCTAGTAGTTCTATGTCTATAGTTTCTTTGAAGTTGTCTAAATTTACCATAATCCCTACTATTAATTTTCCCACACTTCATTCGCGAATGCGATATACTGTACTGTACCTAAATAATCCACCAGGCTGTTTGTCTTTTTCTCTTGACAAATGAGTGAGAGAAACAAAACACAGTTGATAGTTAAACATATTTAATAATTAAATAATTAGGATGCAAACGCATATTATATCATCAATTAAGATAAATGTCAATTCGTTTTAATCTATAATCGCCTCGATTTTTGAAAGCATGAAGCATGAAGATGACCTCTGAGTCATCGTTTCGATGACTCAGAGGTCATCTTCATGCTACACGCATGCATATGAATCGCACCATATTATGCTACCACTGGTCTTCGTATTGTTGTAATTCAAATTGATCAGCTCATAAGGATTTTAATTGGGAAAGTGCTTTTAAAAAACACCATAATATTTAAAACTCACATCACTCACATCTCTATTTAAAAAAAGATGTTTATATCGTTAATTTTAAATAAAATTAAACAACAACTTTAATACCTCTTGAATTTTGAAACAAAAATATCCAAATACTTAAAATAACACTTACATCCCTACAAAAGGAAGTCGGGTAAATGAATCCCAAGGCTTAGGTGCGTGCACGCATGGAATTCGCGTATAATTAATACGGTCTATTTGTTCTGTTCTGTCAAATGAATTTAAATTTCTTCCTTATTCTGCTGTAGTAGTAGTAGTTAGTGTTTAGGTATGTAGGTAGACCAAATATATAATATAGCTAATGTGAAAGGAATAATCATTTTCGTCTCGTTTCAACAAATTACAGTTGATTTGAAAATATAATAACGGAACGTGATAACTCAAGTTGCGAAATTGTTTCCAAAACCGTGAATGAGTCTTGTTGTACGCTTTAGGAATAAATATAACTTACGAATAATTTTGTCACGACATTCCTACGTCATATTCGCCTCGGGTTAACTTGGAAAGATGAATGAAGTGGTTATGTAAATAATAATAGTAAATTTAATCTATGGTAATAAAGTTTTTGTGTCTTGTCTTTAGATGGAATTGAGTATCATTTTTTGTTAAAACTACCTGCATTCTAAGTGCTAGTTGTTAGCACAGACGAGCTAGAATATGTATTAATATTGCAAACCTATTAGCGCTCTTATAGAAGTTTTTTACGTTTTAATATTATATCAGATCATTGAACTATGATAAATGAATGTCCTTGTCAATGACTGCTCAACGCTGTGCTTGATTCTAATTTAATGCTGCGCAGCTACCCTACATTGAATCTTATTTCATTCATCTAAGTCTGATTTAGATTGTCTTAAGCAACCCTATTAAATTGATGTTTTTTAACATAACTTATAAAAATGTGTTTATTTTTCGACCTAAATGGTAGATGCAACTAAATGCATGTTATGGGAAGCTTTACATGCTTACTTAAACTTTCCTATGAAGTATTCTAAGTCAATGTTCATTGAAATTATTTGACAGTTTTTTACTTAATTACATCTTACATCCCCTTTCTATACTGAAAAAAGAGAGAGTTGAGAAAAATTAATTTAAAAAAATAAGTCCATTCAAATTACTTTATAACTCTTATTTAATACTATTTTTTGCTGTAGATTTACCATATCCATTATTAAAAAAATGTTAATTAGATTTTTTCCTTTAGAAATTACCATAGCGATAGTACCTAATCTATACACAAAAAATCATGGATTAAGTAATTTTTTATGTAAACCTGTTCTCTTTGTCACATCAATAACTCAAGAAGAATGTAGTTTTAGGTGCGTCTCGTTCTTTTATTTAAGATTTAATTTATTATTACATGCTGAAGTTCTTTTACTCTTATACTAAGGTAGCTTAAAATAAATTATAATGTAGGGTTATTACGACCAACCCGCACTTGACCAGCGTAGTTGAATATGGCCAGATCGCCCTGTTTTAGGGAATGATCGAGCCCCACGGTGGGGACTTATCTGAGCTGTTGTTGATGATGATAGGGTCATAATAGCCAAAATTTTTCATATACTGACAAATGCTAATCTAACCAAACTATTATTAAGATTAGTATTGCCTTTTTTTCGAGGAGGAATCCGTTTATGGATGCCACCCGCCACTGTCTAAGCGGCGGACGTGTGTTCATTTCTTAATTTATTTATAATTTAAATTGTGTTTTTAATCATTTTTAGTAATCTGGCTCGAAGGATCGAATATCTGCATTAATAGGATATACCTACACTAAAAATCCAAATGAAACATTTCATGTAATACCAGTTTTTTTTGTTAAGATTATAACTGTTTCAATAAGATTACGAGACTATTCTACAATATCATATTCGTTTAAAGTCTTATTAGTCCAAAGAAATACTAATGATAGTTTTATTTAGCTACATTATTCAATAACACGAACAGGGAAGTACCTTTGGGAATCTAAGACGGCATTCCTGTACTTAATAAAATACAATCTAATTGAATGTATTTTATTGAATTACTTACATGAAAATTCAAATGAACTTTGGCTTATGTCATGACTTTTAAAAAAATGCCAGTATTTGTGGTATCCCACGAAAACTCGACACTATTTTTTTTTCGAAAATAGAAGTGTTCATAATATCTTAGCGTGAAGAATTATTTTCATATTATATTACCAATTTATAGGTTTTATAGCTTGTAGCTTGTTATTAAAATATACGAAGAGAATAATTTTAACTCTATATTTGAAATATAGAGTTAAAATTATCTTAAAACCCAGCTGTTCATATTTAGACCGTGACATATCCTTGCTGGCCTTGACTCGGTCAAACGATTTTTTGTCTGTTTGCTCGCCACACGTGGTATGTTTGTGTGATGATCAATTATGGGTATTTTTGCCTGTATTTGGATCCTAAAAAACGACTAATCCATGTATATTTATACAGGAATAGATAATATATGCATATATACTAGATAATAATAAATAACGTAATAGTGCGAAAAAGGTTAAGATCCTGTAACGTTACGATTTGAGGAGAGGGTAGAATAATAAAGCACCGAAAAACGTCACAATATATATTTTATTGGTAAAGTAAAACCACACTAAGAAAACTCAAACAAAATGAAACTGAACACTGGTTGGATACTAAATACGAGTGTAAAAATCCGACGAAATATAATTTTACAATTGTGCCTTGAATAAGGAATTTTAAGATTTATTGAAAATCAACTATGATATAATAATACACAAATAACTATAATTAGTACGATAAAATGGCGGTAACACATAGAAAAATCTCTGTCGACGGCCAACAGTATAATGAATAAATAGTCTGTGAGATAAAATCGAAATAATAACCTAAATATGTCAAGATTTTGAATTTAAGTAAATGATGCTTTTAAAATATTGCCAGCATTTATGAAGGATGTGGTATAACATCGCGATGTTAATGTTTCTTTTTTCTTTTAAAATATTTGATTCTTTTTAAGTTAAACCTTTTTTCTCTCAAAATAAATGGTCTTTTAGTATGGAAAATCGTCTTACTACCGTGCTAATTCAAGTGTTATTTCGTCCACTGCTACTTTATACTACTGTTGATAGACGGTGTTCGTGACATTATGTATGGGTGGTACAAAGTTCACTGGGTCAACTAGTTTTTTACCTATAAATTTTCATCTTGTCTCGTGACGAAACTACAAACGAAAACTTTTCGAAATAGAACTATTAGTTGCACGAATTTAATCGTATTGTTATTATGTATTACAACTTAATGTATGCTTGTTAATACTTACGTACAGGAAATGATAAATGTACCCGTCGCTAATAATAACTGTATAGTTGAAGGGTTTTCATGTCGATAACGATTAAACTAAAACATCTTATATATTGAAATGTTACGCTATCAAATTACAAATTATGGGCTTATTGGTTTCACTTCAAATTGTAGCAGTTAATTTGAATATTATATAATAAGGACTGTTGTAGGTACATAAATAAGTTGCCTTCAAGGCTATTGTTGTGATCTAAAAACAATTTATAATTAATCGTATCATGATATTTCCCATTCTGTACATTTTAAATAGAGTTCAGTTTTGAACACATAATCGATTATTATGTGTAAGTACATCAAACTTTTTGTTGTTAAAAAATATTTAGTTCGTGCGTATTCTTTTTTAAATTTGCTCCATTTTAATAACCATTCAATAGAAATGATTTATTGGAACGAATTTATTTAATTGAAAAAAAAAGAATACAATATATTCTGATTTTCAACCGACTTCAAAAGAGAAGCAATCACAATCACAATAGTTATTGATTGACGTTATTTGAAATGCTGTTGTCTGTTGGCGCTTTAATTTTGAGAAAATAAGTGTATACCACTTAACAGGCAGCTTAGTTTTATGATTTATTCAACACAATAAGAAAATTTGTAATTTTAATTCAAGTCTTTTCATCCTTACTTCCTATTTTAATAGAGTAGCAGTTTGTAGTTGATACAAACTAGCGTGATGATCACTATGAATAGCACCAAATTTTTTGATGACAAATTGCTCCCATTGCATTGTATACATATTTGAGTTAATAAAAATAAAGTTTTAGTTTTACATTTTTTAAAATTATTTGTTTGCGATGTTCTGTATATGGTGTAGATGCTTTGCAACCTTAATTCGAGTGGAGATTACCACCTCGATTAAAAATCTTCCAGAATTGGAAATTTGATCAATTAGTATTAGACACAGTTCCCGCGTACTCACACAGCTGATCGGAACGGTTGTATTTCATATTTTTTTATCCCGCCCACGCGCTGACTGGTTCACCTTGTAAATTAACGATTTTCGCACGATGATTCCATCATTCGATGTTTTTTTCTCTCGATTACCATTCATGTATTGATCCTGTCTTGAACGGGGCTCCTTTGGGGATATGGGTCTGATTTTAGGCTATTGTATTTGCTTTTTTGTTATATGCTGGCATATTTGTTCACTGATTAAGTGAGCCATGTCAAAGGTCAATTCGATTATTATTGACGAATGTACACACTTGTAACAGAATTTTTACAAATTAATCTTTGAGCACTCAAACATTACACTTTCATTGATTAATATGTAAATGTTCGCCGACAGGTCTGATGAAACAGTATTAAATTATAAATTAAATTTAAAAAGAAAATTATTTACTTAATTATGAAAACGAAACTGAAGGTACTATAGCCCTTATATATTATATTATTATGGCTCTATAAACTTTCCAAATATTTATTTTAACTTATTTAGCTATATTTATGATTTTTATTTAAAAAATAATAAGGACTAATATAGGTATTAAATTAATCCTGTCATTGTGTGTATTCGTTGTACTTTAGTACTTCATAATAAGGAATTTATATGCTGTATACATTTTTCTAGAATACTCTTTTTATATACAATTTAGAGCCGACAATAAGAGTTTAAATTAGAACATAGGCTGTATATTTTATAGAATATTTATGAAATTATCTATTATTTCTTATTTTAGGTATAACCTTTTTTATCGTTGTCCAAAATTTAAATTAATTAGAGCATTAACTTACACTGAAAGTGAAATCTGAAAAAAAATTATAGCTAAAATTGATACTATTATTTTTATACCGAAAATATAGGGAAATACTGTTTTGTTATTGATATTGCTATTTGTTTGCAGGAAGATGAGAAGGTCGTAGAGTTGGTAGCCAAATATGGACCAAAAAAATGGACGCTTATAGCCCGGCACCTCAAGGGCAGGATAGGGAAACAGTGCAGGTGAGGCAATACATATATTCTGAAATGTTTAAATATTCAAGTCGCATTATAATAATTAACTTCATTTGTGTCACAATCATAATCTTTTAACAATCTATATGTTTAAGTTTCTCTGCTGAGCACAGGTCGTATTTGATGTCAATGTATAATGAATTTTAAATGCCCCTATTGCTTATATTATAAATAAAGACACTGAAAAATAGTAGATCTTAGTGCAGCTATTATTAGTGCAAAACTAAAGTAATTCACATTTATTGCATTCAACAGAGAACGATGGCACAATCACTTGAATCCCTCAATAAAGAAGACAGCGTGGACGGAACACGAAGACCGTGTTATTTACCAAGCTCATAAGCAACTCGGTAACCAGTGGGCGAAGATCGCAAAGTTACTACCTGGCCGGTGAGTACTGAATGAAAGCGTACGTGGGTTGTATGGAATGGAATTTTAGTTAAGTGAAAAATGTAAGTAAGGCGAAATGCGTAGTATTGATGATATCTTCATTGAGCTGTGATTAACTATCTTCGTCTTGCCGTGACCATGATAAGGAGTAGTGAAAACGTAGGGTACATCAAATAATAATATAACATTTAATTTAATGAGGCTTAAACTAAAATTGTTTTAGAGTAACTATCATTAAACACTCGACAAAATCTAATTTATCTATATTTCAAATCGCCAAATATACTAAAGTAAGAAGGTAAAGTTTGTGTCTTCACTAAATAGTCTAGACGGTGTTAATAATTTGAGATTTTGTCAGATACTCGGATTTATTCAACGCTTGTTACGCAGATTTTGCCTATTACCGAAGATATGTAATAAATATAAAATGAAAACTGTAATATAAGCTAAAAATTGTTAAATACAGTTAGTTAGTTATTTAGTCTATCTATTACTAATAAAGGCTTTTAATCATTGTATCGCTTACGTGACGGCATATTCAACTATATTGTTTATATTTCAGAACGGATAACGCAATAAAAAACCACTGGAATTCCACCATGCGTCGTAAATATGAACCAGAGATGTCTGATAGTTTCGAAACTCTACGACGAAGACGGGCCAAAAGAGACGCGGAAAGGGTTCGAGTTACTTATAATGACGTAAGTTTATTTCAATAAATTTTATTTTATTTTAATATGTGTAATAGTAAATGCGGTTGCCAGATGATAATTTGATCCACTTTCTCTTTGATCTCTTAATTTAACTGAGTATTAATCATATAAACACACTTTTGCGTTAACTGCGCTTATAAAAAAAACTCGTCACGCACGCACGGTGACACGACAGGAAATTTTCAACGAACGTATAGCAAAAGAAGACTTCAAGTAGGTAGTACGCAAGGGCAAAATATGTTAAAAGCAAATGACCTCCTTATGTACACCATCTGGCAACCCTCAATGGAATGGACGTTATAATTGGTTTTGGTTCTTTCGAATATCGTTAAAATCGCACATGATGAAGTGAAGTGACCCCACAATCTAAGAGGCGTTATGTTTGAAGCCCATAGAAGAATACACACATCAAAATACTAGACTATTTCTAAGATGCAAGATCTTGTTTCAAGGATGTTTTTGATTTTTGTATCAGATTATATTCATGTATAATATTGTTGTTATTAATTAAAAGCCACCGCTTTTAACCGCCTTTGTGGTCAATGTTGCGGTTCAATTACCAGCCTCTGTGGTCTAGTGGCGGTACAATTACCAGTGGGGTCAAATTTATTTATTGTGTACACATAAACATTAACATAAGAAATTAAAACAAGAGAAAGATTTTCTTCCAACCCACCCGCGATAGGATAAGTGCTTGGGGAAAAATAGAAGTCGCGTGTACTGATAAAAAAAGACAATAAATTAATATACTGGTTCTTAACAAGATAATAAGGAAATAAATAATAATAAATAACATATTAAAAATAAAACCCATTGTTGCCTTAATAGGTTTGTAACTTTGAAAAAAAGTCCAACTGGTCATAATAATTGCCTCTTACAGTCATGGACCGATCCTTTCAACGAGTCGACCCAAAGCAATTCCTCATCAACCAGCCAGCCTCCATCGAAGCAAGTGTTACACTTCAGACAACTCCTCAAAGATCAGCTCTCGAACATACAACATCAACAAACATTGAAGCCCAAGTCTCCAGATAGAGTGGAGTTGGTTGCCGCTGATGTGGAGTTCGTTGAATCACCTTTTAAGTAAGTTATTTATTCATCATGATCTATTTTAAGGAAACTAAAATTAAGTTATTTGCCTCTCTTTCAATCCAAATAAATATGGAAAGGATAACTTTTGGGCAAGTCAAGTTAGTTAGCACTTAAACGAGCTATACACTTTTGAATTAATGTTTTATGATGAGAAAATAAGGAAAATAAGCTTAAAAACTGCCATTTCAGAAACATGACGTCATCAGTCGTCTCCTTCTGGTCGCATTACAATAAAAGAGTATTTAAATTATTTCATTAACCTTTGCATTCTGATATTGGCACTCGGATTGAATTCTGTAACCTGTTGGTTGATTTAATATGAATAAAAACTAACAGCGCATACAGTATACTTCTCGTTCTTGATGTTACCCTAGTATGGATTTTCATGAATGTTTATTTTCATTGCAGATTCATTAACATCGAATCGCTCCCAACCAATTCTACTCTTAGGAATTACTTGTCGCAAGCTGGTCACAGTGATAGTGGGAACAATCAAGATGCTGGTATGTACTTTGAATAAAAATAGAGATTATTGACAGTTGCATTTTTATAATAAAATACGAAATGTGTAGGATATGGCAACTTAAGGGTAATCATTCATTATACAAAATCAAATATTATCTTAAAAACAAATATAACAAATATTATCTAATGGTAAATTAATTTTGCGTTTTTCTGTCGATACAAGATCCAAAATATAAAACGGGTGGCCATGACGTCACACGGGCATTGAGTGACGTCATGACACACATTTGAGTGCACGCAGAGTATCGTTAGCTTGGTTTTGTAAATCGTGAAATGGCGTCATAGCTAAATGTCACGTGAAAGACTTTTTGCGCTATATTTTTAAATGAATATATGAGAAATAATTTTCTTTCTGTTACACAACACTTTTTCAAGAAACAGATTTATGAGCAGTATTATATAAATCTAAATTAATTATTCCTTTTGCTCATAGTGTGTAGGTAAAGTAATTATGAAAATCATAATATTAAAGAAATCTAAATTGAGTATATATTCTTTATATGTTTATTTTATATATGTTTTATATGTGCATTTTTTTTATATATTCTCTTTTTTGGTTTGGATTCCTACACACATGTTAAAATTATCTTTGTCCCAATTATAAGCCTTGATTTATAATTTCAGTAACCTACGCGGTACAAGACGAAGGTGTCAAAGAGATAGTAGTACCTTCTAGCTACAGTTCTCCCAAAAAGAAACTGTCAGATACAAGCAGTCCTCCGCCTATACTAAGACGAAAGCCGAAGAAAACATACGTGTCCACGCCTAACCCGAATGTGAGTTAATGTATTGTATCAAGATTTTATTTCTAGTCGAGATAATATACAGCATAAGTTATGCCTTAAGGTCCACTTCATTCCTAGTTTCGCAGATAATTTCCAATATCCAAACTTACTACTACATTATTATACTTGCCAGTCATATTTAGCCAATGGCTGAGTGCTCTTTAAACTCACAAACACGCACTATCTTCCTCATCATAGTTACAAATTTAGCCAATAGCTTTATAGCTATATAAAATACTAGGTGTTTAGAAAAACTATCTTCTTTTTTTCGTCTTCTTTTCCTTTCTTCCAGCATTTTTCGTTACATTGGTCGTAATTTATTATAGTGGATTAAGTAAAAGCAATTTTAAAATATTAAAATTATTAACTATTTATTTTGTAATATGTCAATTTCCAGCCATGGCCGGAAACGTTAGCCCGGGATCTGGGAAGTGGAGTGACTCCAATCAAGGCTCTACCATTCAGTCCGTCGCAATTCCTTAACTCTCCCGCGGGAATATCCTTCGCACAGTTCGATTCTACGCCATTGAGGCACGGTGCCCTTAGTAAGGTGAGACTTAAGACTATTTTTCAGTTTTGTTTAGTAGCAAATGGGTCTGATTCTAAATGATCTGGTACACTAATCTCAACATGATAACATAAAATTCGTTGAACGTCACATTTAATCATAAATCACTTAAAAGTTGTAAAAAGACAGAAATTGTTCTGATGTTACGAACAGCTGCATTTTCTATGATAAGATAAGGAGAATATGAGTACTTATTTTTGGCTGACTGGCCAAGAAGGAGGTAATAATTTTTAATTTACGTCTTCCATTGTGACATTGATGCGTGAAATGTGATTAGATTTTAAATTCTTCTTTGGCATATCATTAGCTATAAACTTCTTAAAAACATTTTTAATTTAGTTATTCAGATTTATTGGTTTTTTAAATAAATTTATTGTTTCGAAATAATATCAAAGGTCAGTGAAAAATATAAAAACAATAATAATTGACATATATGTGATACTTATACCAAAATTTGTATAAGTTTCATGCAAATAAATCTCTTGAGCTGTTCCTATTGCATAAATAAATTATGAGTATGTATACTAATAACAAATTTATAAGCTCTGCTCAGCAACAGTGTTTTTGAACGTTTCATGTAAATTTTATTTTTATAAATTAAATTACATTATTATTTTTATTAAATTTTTATTTTAAATAAAATTTAATAAAAATAGTTTAATAATAATAGTTACAACTATACAAGGCTTGTACAGTAGGGGAAAGAAAAGTTTCGTTACATCCGAGTCGGTTTTTGCTTGCAAGAAACAATCCTTCCAATCAGACGTTTACTGTCTTCTGTTTACTGATTAATATTGGACAAACTATTTTCACCAAAAAACCTGTCAAAAAGACGACGCATATAGAGATACAGATTGTTTTTTTTATATAAAGCTCAGCAAATGACTCGACAACACCTGATGATAAGCAGTAGAGGAGTCCATATGTGAAGATAGCTAGTGAAGCATGCGATATACTGCCCTAGCCACCCTCACTTTGCCGGCCCAAAAAGTGCCTTTTCACGCCTCTTTTAAAGGATCATAATAAGGAAATCTAGTTGGGCCCGGTTGGTATGTTTAAAAGTTTCACCCACCATGCCGCATTGAGCTGTTGAGGTGGTGTTATCGTTAGCTAAACTCCTCATGTTTCTCCCATGTTAGAAGGTCTGTGCCCAGCAATAGAATGTATAAAGGCTGTTGATTATGGTATTATGAAGTAACAATAGTTTTTTCTCTCTTCTTTTTTCACTTTTTTTTCACTAGTCGTTATTTGTTTAATTTCAAATAAAGACGAGTAATATAACTGTGGCATCTAAAAATAAGTTTTGGCATCGTCTGTTTATTATGGCAATATTTTAAAAAGTAAAATGTGCTCGCGACACGTTATACAAATCAATATTGCCTATGCCACTAAAATAGTAAGGACTTAATATAGTCGGTATTTATGAAGATGTTTTTTCAACCTAGACTTTCACATATAAAATACAATAGATATTATATGGCGAATGGTGTGTAAGAGGCTAATTAAGATTGTAATAAGTGTAATATTATTTTTATTCCAGGAATGTATCGCAAGTCCTCTGCTTCACACGCCAACACCAGCCAACCTCACTCCTGTAAACAATTCTACACTAAGAAACAACACTCCCAAGTAAGTGAACTGAATAATTTTTTAGATTATTTTAAACTGTACTGCAATCCCGTTGGATTCCTTTAACAAAATGAGAGAGATAAATGCTGGGTTTTAAATCTATCTACGGTTGTGCGCATGAGGTGTGAATTTGGAGATATTATACATTTTAAATATGTTAAAATTTGACGCCTGGTAAGAAAAACCTACCGCCTGATGGTAAGCAGTAGGAAGAGTCCATATTGTTGGAACACCCAGCTATATAAATGTGAAATATATCAAAATTCACCCAGCATTAAACAATGTGCGATTATTTATCAAATAATAATAATAATCAAGTATAAAAACATCTATTTCAGAACGCCAACCCCTTTTAAGATTGCAATGGCGGAAATTGGAAAGAAATCTGGCTTGAATTACGAACCTTCAAGCCCCGGACTTCTAGTAGAGGATATAACAGAAATGATTAAGAGAGAAAATTCTGATAGCACTGTCAACGATTCCTTGTTATCTAGTACTGCGGAACAGGAAACGGGGAACGTTCAGGTGAGCTTCTGTACTTGGAGATTTTAGAGTAAAAATATCATAATATAGATTATATATACTGTTTCAATATTACAAATATATAGAATATACACAGTCTATCTATATATAATAAAAATCAATTGCTTAATATCTCTAAACCTCAAAAATCAAAAGTTTAGACTGACTTGAATAATTTCTTAATTACAAGAGAGATTTGAACTTGCATTATTTTTGTTTGTGTTACTAAACAATAATAATGCAAAGTAGCGATGGAAGAAATGATAGTTTTGAAAAGCACCTTTCTTGGATGATTCCCGTAATAAATTACTTATTATAAATAATAACTGTTTTCCTTATGACATTTAGCCTATTTTGCCATTATTAATGATAGCATACAAAATTTACATAATTCGCATTTTAGATCAAAGTTAATAAACATTCATTTAGTCTAGAATTTTATTTATTATACAGAACTTAAATTTTTATTCAGAGCGTGTTGGCAGAATCAGATCCACTGGCTTTTGTGTAAATTTTAATAAAATTTATAATATATATAGTTTTTATTTATTTATTTTATATTGTTTTTGTTATCCAGGTGAATGATTCCGGAATAGGTAGTCTGAAGCGAAGAGTGTCAGAAGGTTCTCAAACTGGGAAGGAAAACGTTCCGGGAGCACATAAGCGGGCTCGGAAGCAATTAGCTTCAAGTTGGGGGACCAGCACGCCTCATTCACACAGTATTGTGCCGGAGGTGTCTTTTTATGTTGAAACTCCGGTTAGTATAAAAGTTGGGCTTGATACGAATGTACACGCTCTTAATCTAGACGCAATTGACAACATATCAAATTTTTTTCTTACCAACAGATATTAATGCCATTTAAGAAACGTGAAAGAAAGGTTTTTTGTTTTCTCAAAATAATACTCCGTTTTCACCTAATTTTAAAGATTTTTCGATGCTTCAAATGATGATTGGTTTGCTTCCATTAAAAATTAACATACACAAACCAAATAGGTTTTAGTCTGTCATGAGAATGACAAATCAAAAAATTTCATCACAATTAAGAACAGTAAAGTTTCTACATGAATACTCGATTTCAATAATAAATCTATATATTTTACGACAGAGTAAAAACTGATATTTTTCAATATATTTTTTTAATGTACACTATACAATTTAATCAAATAAAAGAAATTAATCCATTGCCAAAATCGTATTTCAAATTTTTTTTAAATTTATTAGTTCTCAAATTTTTTACTGTACCTCAGAGACACTTTAAAGTTTGTCATATTATAGAATTCTCTCTGAATTAATAGTAAGCCTCGGTAATCAATATGCGTTGTCTGTAATTTTTATCAATTTAGTATTCACCCCGTATTGTTACGGCCCAAAAGTAACTGAATAATAATGTAGATGTATAAAATAAGGGAAAATACGTATTTTTCTAATAAATCGTACTCAATCCAATATAATTTTTTTGACAAATTAAACATTTCATTCAATAGTTTTGAAATCTGTAAATTAAGATTATAAAAGCGAATTTAGAGTGTCGTTTATGAATTCTGTTTGTTTTCTTGATAATTTTGATTTATTATTAACTTTCCTTGTTACAGAGTAAAACCTTAGCCGGAGACAGCTCAGTAATGTTCTCCCCGCCTTCGATAGTAAAACATTCTCTTCTAGAAGAATCCACGAGTCTCCACAGCCTAATCAGCGCTGAAAACACGCCAGAAGCCAACAAATTCGAAGACTTAGATATAGAAGCTGTCATCAGTGAGAAAACTAAGGTACAACACAGGTCCTTCCCTACTAATCCCTCACCTAACCTACCTACAAACGAATTAATATATCAAGATATGTATCAAAATGAAAATCCACCCGTTTTCAGGGACTTAACTAACATAGAATCGTCTTTTGCTAGACTAAACGCGGATAGATTACGTACTATAACCACAGGAAACGAGTTAGCGTGCGAAACCAATCTTATAGCACCAAAAGAAGTACTAGCCAATGCATTTGCAGATCATATTTACAAAGTGACCAATCAGAAGCCGTCTACGTCACGAATAGATGAGATTCTGACCAATAAAATAATAGGGGCAACGAAAAGTAACGAATACGAAAAAGAGAATCAGTGGTGGCAAATGGATAATAAAGATTCGGGACAAACAGATATGTTTTCGAACGAGTATTACATATTCGGTGACGGGTATGCAGAATAAAATTACGCTTATAAAATAAAAGTTAAAAATAATGGAAGAATTAATTAAACAGTGAGATCAATAATCATAAAAATAACCGAATCGATTACTAAATATACAAGAATATAGTCTGTTATAATATTTTACTAGAATTAAGTTGCGTTCCCCTATTTCTCTATATAAGATTTGGACTTATTAACATGTCTATATAAGGAATTATACAAAAAACCTTACACGATATTTATAATCATATAAGCTTAAAGTATACGTTCGCGAATTTCTAACAAAATCTCTTGAAAAAAAAAAGAAATTTGGGCGTAATGAGTATATTAAAAAACTTAAATTTCTAATAAAAACAAGATTCAAATCCAAAATATTTTAAAGTATACCCTGTTCCTTCACACCAAATATCACTGTAGTCTAAAAATGTTTGAAGCAATATTAATTTAAAATAGTATTTATGCATGCGAATATTTCATATAATCGTGAATGATAATAGCGACTATTTAAATAATCGATCGTTATCAATCGGATAACAAGAAAGGGCTATTTAAATCAGGTGTCATGAAAACTAAAAAGTAGTATGTATGGTATCATCGTTAAAGACCCATAAATGTTTTCTGTAATATAGATATTTCCTTTAAAATTTTGTATTACATTCCTAAAAAATTTTTGAATTCATAAAAAATGAAAAGTTTATTTTTTATTATAATTTTAAGTGCACCTAACTAGTTTTAACGTTTAACGAGATTAGAATAAGCAACCAAAGATGAAATTTTCATCAAATGAATATCGTTGTGGATTTTATTAATATATTGGTGAAGTTAGTTTAATAAAATATTAATTTAGTTTTTAATTTTAATGCAAAAAGTATACCTCAAGTTTACCATGCACCAAATCGTTTTAGGGTTATTAGGACTTAGAACCTTTTTGACTTCTTTTTAAAGAATTTCAAGTATTAACTTTTAGTTTTTTAGAGTTAAATTCACTTGTTGGGTGTAGTAACAAAAAACAAGTACAAATCGCGTGAAAATATAAACGTTTTCGCTTACAGTATTTATAAAAAACTTGGCTGTAAGGATCCATTCACAAAGCCAAAAATTGTTTAAAATATAGGTAGGAACTAACGCATCCCTTTGTTAGGAAGCCTATCCTATTCCTGTATTTATTTATTTAAAAAGTCTATGAGTATTTTTGCTTTGTAATTTGCATTATTATTATAGTATTTGTAATTTAGAAGACAGGGTAGTGTCTCGATTAATTAAAATTATTTTTTACGTTTACATTGATAAGTTGTAAATAATAATTGTATTCTATAATTAAACACTTCCGACACAGCCGTTTTGATACAGAAAACAATTTAATCTGTTATTTTTGTTACTTTTATTTAAATGATAAACTACGCTACGCTACGCTATTTATTAATTGATACTACTCTTTTCATCTGTTGATGTAAACGAAAAAATAATACCATTAGTACTCGCTCTTCGTTTTAAACTCTTTTGCTGTCGCAACGGTTGTGAAATTATTTATTTCGAACTTTTTTTTGTTAAATTTATAACATTTTATAGAAAACGGCAGCTATACTTAATTAATACTTTATTTGAAATAAATAAATGACATTACCTGAACCAATATCCTATCTCTCTCGGTCCTACCATTTATTCCTATCCTTATCACAATATTGACAGACCAGTGTTGAATCTACATATAATTTTTCTTATTTTAGACTTATTTATTTAAAATTTGTTAAAGCGATTGTTTTTTGTTACTATTTATGTTTTAAATAAAATGTTTTAATTTATTTTGTAGTGGTAGTTATTATTTTGTATTATGGCAACATCTTGTATTGACAAATTGTGTTTTATCTTATTTTTTATTTTTATGTAGTTTAGTGTCACTGTCAATATTGTTTGTGATCCAATCCACTGTCCAAAAGTAGGTTCAATGTCATTTTTTATTTCAATAAATGTATTTTACACAGAATTTCCTGGTTTAATTTTATTGTCGTATGAATCCTATTACATTTGAAAAAGTTTTTTTCTTCGTTCTATCCGTATAAAGAGCGTTCCCCGCCCAAATCAAATCAATATATTAATTTGACGGTAATGACTATTATTATTTAAGTTATTGTTTTTTAATAGTAGGTTATGTAGGCATGGATTTACAAATATTAACATCATAATGTAATAAACAAAACTAAAAATCTTAAAAATATAATTTTAAAAATAATGCAATTTAAGAACTTGTCTAATTTAAAAGAATTTTTTGGCAAGTATGTGATTTAAAAACTTTAAAAAATATGGCCCAAAATTGTAAGAAATTGGTTAACATACAAAGAAATACTTACAGGAACATGGAACCTCCTTTTAGAAGTCAGTCAAAATGGTATATATTACAATTCAAATTGACCTGATTGTCATACGGTTGTTAAAACGATAGCCAAGGCTTGCTCTTGTAATATATTTTTCTTTAAGATTAAATGTATATTACATTTAATCTTTTCAATAATGTTTAGTGTTCAAATAGTTTGACGTCTTTTTTAAAATAAAAAATTTTATAAATAAAAATTAAGAGAAGTTGAACTGTCTTCAAATTTAGATAAAGTGTTATACTGAATAAAAAATTAGGCTTATAGCTGTTTCAATATTCTATCTAAAACAATGGAATAGAATAGAATAGAATAAAAGTAATATTTATTTTTTTCCATAGTATTCTTAAAGGATTAACTAAAAACAGAGGATGCTTGGTAATTGGACGCTGATAGATCTATCGCTATCTTAATATAGAATATAGGAACCGGCCGTTATTTGACACAGACTGATATAAAAATTAATTATTAAGTAATATAATATAAAACTTAATAGTAGTTTCTTAATCATACTTCTCACGCTTTTATAGTGGTAAATTGATTTGAAAGTATTATCCCTTTGCCTTTTATAAAAAAGCGTAACTCTGAAAGCCACACTTAAATTTTAAATAACAGTTCAGTCTATCTCATTCTCTCATTATGTATAAGAAAACGGCAGAATTGTCAAAAATCTGCTTTATATCCTAAATTTATACGACTATAAAAACTTAAGACAATTTTTTTAAATGCTGTTCATTTTATTATATAGATATGACGTGACGTCACGTGGTATGTAAGCCGTCCTATTTGCAATCATCTTGAGAGAACGGGATGCAGTGGTTATAATTGAAAGATTAACCAAAATAATTTAAATATTTACTAATTAAGTAATTGTTTTATGCATTGTATTAATATACAGCCCTTCAAAATGTCCTAAAGCACCAATATGAAAGAAAGCTATGCCCTTTATAGATAAGGCGTCATTCAGGCGAGCCGATAATTGTGAAGAAGTCTGCCGTGCGGTCGATCAAGTTTGAGAACATAAGACAGGAAGATAAAATAGAAGAGTTACCCATATCGTTCATATTGGTTAGTATCTTAATATATCTTTAATTTTTTTTACATATATGCATTTAACTTTAGACGGCCGTCTGGTCGAGTGGTCAATACCCTGGTCTACTTAGTTAGAGGTCCCAGGTTCGAATCCCGGTAGAGATGATTGATGACGGTAGAGAGGTATTTGTATGAAGAGTATGAATACTTGTGTGCGTGTGAGTGTGAGTGTGAGAGAATGAGTGATGCTTTGGTAAGTATAATTATTTATATGTATAGGTATTTAAACATATAGATATATGTTTTGATAACAGCAAATATTCATGTTTATCACATATACAACTGTTCATAGGTTACAAATCAAAAGTTCAAAGTTTACAAAAGGTGTGGCATATCTAAAAGAAATTTCTTCCAACCCACCTGGGATGTATATTAAAAAGCCATATATTTTTTCAGAATGACAAAGATACCAAATGGGAGACATTCGCGTGCGGTAAAACACAAGATCAACTGGATTTAACCATTTTAGCACACCAGTACTTGAGGAAGACAGCGCTTAAGCCACGCTCTCTGAACTTTTAGGTACCCTAGATACAATATCATTGGCAGTATATTTGTACAAAGAATAGCCTGCCTCGACTTTGTCCGTGTACAATTCAACAAATTATTCAGTACTTTACAAATATGATGTCAAGAAAGTATCATAAAAATTTACAGTGGTTTTAGAAATAACTGATCTTCGAAATTTAGTCTATCTGTCAACAATTTATATAAATAAAAAAGAATCGCTGAAAATATATGTTCTCGCATTATTCAGAACAACTGTTCCAAATTGGATAATTTATATTTTTATGATGTTTGTTTTTTCGCGGTTGAGACAGCGGTAGAGATATGCAATAATTTGACAAAAAGCTCGAAAATGAATTAAATTTTCTACTTTAACTGCAAAATTATTTGAGTATTATTTTATCATTGGGAAACACATGTGCGAAGCCGGGGCGGGGTACAAGTTTCATAATAAGACTGGCTGGCTACAAAGTTATATTAATTATTATTAATGCTTAAAAACGGCTTCATGCTTCAAAGGTTTTTGAAGACACTCAAATCTTTATTTTATTGCTTTTCGTTTTCTCAAAATGAATGAAAAAGGTCATATAATTTGACATTTAACTTTTGAACCCTATTGAAAGTCTAAAATAAATTTGCTATCTATTTCTTATTCATATTGGGAAGAAGTTTTGATATAAAATCTAATTTAGTATGACTCTGCAAGTTATCATTCTATATAATAACGATCTTACTTATGTTTGTAAGTCCAATATTAATTGCAATATATTAACTTTTGACATTCAGTATAAGCTCCTCGCTGACCTTGACTTGCTAGTGATATAATACATTATATCAGCTCTTGAATGGTATTCATATTGATGTTGGAATTACAATATAAAAGAATTACTGGGAAAATGTTGCTTTAGGAGTCTTACAGTGAATTAGGGTCAAGGTTCGATAGAGTCACCTTTTTTAAATCAGGCGTTGATTTTAATTTTTAACTTGAATAATGTTTATGTGTGTACATAAAACTGTCGTGTGATTATATGAAATAAAAATTATTTCAAATAATTGAAGTAAGAAATAAGTTTTGTAAATATTTATTGATATAGTATGCAACATAAATAAAGTTTAATTTCCTTAAAGTTTATTTTTATTACTTTCGCAATGCACATTTTGTCGTGTGTTATTTACATATTTAATTCATATTATATCAATAAGTTTGTACTTTAAAATTATTATTAAGTTTTCATAAGAATTTATTTTATAGGTTTTGTGTATGGTTTAGTTTGTAACGCCTAATACTGTTTTCGTATTTTTAAAATCATGACCAAATATTACTTTTTCTTAGTGCCATCTTTGCAATTTTAATAAAAATAGCATTAATTATTAAGAACTAACCTTTTGTACGATTCTATTCTACCTAATTATTGATATTGATGAAATATAATTATTAAAGCAAACTAGTTGAAATTGAGTAACAATTACTTTCTAATGTTTTAATTAAATAATAGTATTTTTGTGGTTTTTAATACCGAAATGCATTTATATCTACAGTGTGCAAAAAACACCTGTTCAACCAGATATCCTTGGTTATTTGAATTGAAAAACTATACCATTTGTGATTGAATTTTTGTAAATTCGTAAAAAAACAGTGAATTTATGTACTAACTGGGGTAAAATAGTCACTATGAAGTTGTAGCTAGCGCCATCTATCAAAGAACTTAAACATTTTCAATTCGGATCAAATATCGCTTTTCTGGGTATTTGTCCTAAACGATGAAGACTTTTAGAGAACAGTGTTATTGCATCCATAATGCTTAAAAAAGAATAAATAAAGAATAATTAAATTTTAAAACCCAGGATTTTAATACTTTTTAATTAAACGAGTCGGACAGAGAATTTATTGCATATCCTGAAGAAAAACCCGTTTTATTTACATTAAAAATTGTTTTTTAAACACGTGAGTAAACAATAACCTTCTAAGCATTTCAAAACAATTGATTGAAACATTGCTTATTGATAAGTTATTCAGAGAAAGTTTTTGACGTCAAACTTCTGGATTGAGTAATGAAAAACCCAATAGTACAAAGATAAGTAACAAATGCGAATACATATTTTGGCAATTAAAATTAACAATATCCTTTAAAAGTGTACAGAATAGTGAAATTAAGAATACTATATTAACGTAAAGTTTACTTTAAAACAGTCGAATATATCTCACATTCTTGCAGTTGGATAACTGCAAAAATGTCAGACATATTCGATTGTTGCAAAAAGTATTCTTAAGTTTTTGGTATTTTAGTTATGTTTTCATTTTGATACAACACAGATTTTACCGTTTTAAACACTTGACGCAAATATTATGTCTTTTTAAGTTATTTTGTATAAATTTTTAGATTTTAAACCTTTTAGTTTTATATAATTGTGGTGTGATTACATTTTTTAGTTTAATTTATATGTAGTTAAGAGAAGCAATATTTATTAACAATTTTATCGTGTTAACGAGTAATATACATAACTTTATTGTGAGTTTTATTTCAATAGTGTCTATATTGTAGTTTGCTGTGGAAGATTGCTAAAATCTGTTAAGAAATTGTAAATATATCTGAGCAACTGTTGTCAAGAGAAATAAAATTTAAAAATTAACGTTTAATTTAAAACAATGTTCGTATTAAAAGTTATGTTTAAAATTGTCTTTCAGTTTGATTTGAAGACTTGTTAGGTGGCTGGTACATTAATATCTTCAAATGAAACAAGTGTATTGAATTGAAAGCTAATGTCAAAAATTTATAAATAAAATGATACTGTAATATATTTGCAGAACTTTTTAACGGCCACAAATGTCAAGTTCTCGCATAGAAAAGTCAAAAAGTCATTTATGTCAAAGTGACATTTCAAAGACAAAACCGTGAGCAAGCTAGCTCCTCTGTAGTGTTATAACGGTGTGTGTGTATTATTGTAAAAGATTGGTTCTGCTATTTCGTTTTCCGCACAATTACTTTATTAGTGCAGGCTATTTTACATAATGACGACTAACAATAAGTTTGAATTGTAAATAGTTTACGGAGCATGATGGTAATAAAGTATTGAATAAAAGTAAACGTCTCATTTTACTTATTATTAAACCTTTTTCATCATTATCGTTAGCCTTTATACATACAACAGCTGGTCACAGTTCTTCCTACATGTGAGAAATACGAAGAGTTTATTCTTTTTGCTTCGTACGAGCGATTACTGCAAATTGACGTCAATTACGCCAGTTCCTGGTTTTTGGGTTTGTGCTGAATCACTCCTGCTATCCCATTGAATTTTAAGCTAGAAGAATACCCATGCACTTAGCTTGGAAGTCCGTATTGTGGGTTTCCAGAAGGATGTTGATGTATACGTTCAGATCCTCTGAGAAGACATCTGTACCAGTACCTGAATACGTTTGTAAGCCGTCAGTCGAGGACAAGAGAAAAAAATACCTAAATACATTTTTTACTTTTTGTCAAAGATGCAGGTAGCTTCTATCTTGTCGCTAATTGCTTATACCAGCTGTTTGGTGGACCAACGCCAATTGTTAAAATGTATCACACCACCCCTTGCTAGTTTCAAGTGTTTTAATATTGCGCGGATTTCGCAGCTTCCTTTTCTACGTGCAGATGTGTCGGGTGGATGTTGAGCATCGCTTCCGTTGCTGCTGTTGGAGTAGTGTTCATGCACTCCATGATAGTCTATGGAAGCTCTCAAGTCTGTTGAGTCCCGACGTTGCGAATTCATCAATCAAGTATTATGCATTCCAAATTCACCGTTCTTGCTCACTGGTCACCGACCATCGTCTACTACGGTTACATCTAATTAATAACACGCATTACAAATGTGACATCACATGGGTAATGCATGGGTTTATGACCTCAGTATATCTTCGAAATTTTAAAAAGTTCTTGAATGTAGATTATCATAATCCAAATAGAATTATTCGTAAAATAAAATTTTCTTTGAAGATTCCTCTGTTATAGAATACAATATTTAAGAACTCCGATAAAATGTCTTGCATAAAAATAAAAAACGCGATCTCACTAATTTCCGCTATGAATCCCTTGAGTAGGTAGTACGTAATTTCCTGAGGCTCGCAGCATCTTTTATGAAACTAAAATGAAATATTTTATGGCGCAATCTTCCTTAATCTCTTACAGGATAATCTATTTACTCTCTGCAATTTGCATTTATAAGCCTTGAAGTCGATCGCTTGCTTTTACTGTTTTAAACTTTTTTAGATGCTTTACTGGCCTGCATCCAATTTCGAGGAGCCATTTAATAAGTTTCAGTTCTTGCAAATTCTTTATTTTTTGTTTTAAAAATTGTGCTTCAAAGAAAGGAGTCACCAAATCTTATAAATGCTTAAAGTCGAGAGGGAAACAGTAAATGAGTGACTCCGAAGACCAGCACGTGTGCTGAAAAAAAGGAGACAGAGCGATAAATTCAAAAAGGTCTTCACAGTACTTTTAATTGTATATTCCATTATAGGTACTAAGCGACGTTCTGTTTAGATGCAATTGCATCTAGTCTGGGATGATCGTTACCTCTGCATCGCCTATTACGCTTATAACGACCAGCAACGCTGCAATCAGTGCAGAGTATCAAGGCAATCCAGAGCGGAATCATCCCAAAGGTGCGAGCTATATTCTACCCAAGACCAAAATTTGCTCATTCGTTTTATTTTTGGTCTAGGAAAATATTCCCGATCAACTCAAGTCCTCTAAAACATGTTTCATAGTCTCTTCCCCCATCCTATCGACGTGACAGCGTATCTTGCTCGCTCACTTAATATTGTATGTAGTTCTTATGAAGTTTCTGTTCTCAAATTCTCCACTCATAAGTTCCATTCCATCCTCTATCCCTTCTTGGTTCATGCCGACAGGTTAAGGAAAGCGCAGCCAACGGACATCCTTGACTCTCCAAGATTGTAGTTTTCGAAAGATGAATACTTGAGCACTTCATCTTCCTCAGTACAATTTCATCTTGTTATCGATTTATATTTATGTGATAGCATGTATTGTGGTCTATTTATTTATTATACGTGAGTACTAGGAGAAATTTCATTTCGAAATAAGCAGATCCTTTCTGCTTACTTACCCTATAAATTGTATCTCTTTGTCATATCTGCACAAATAAATTAAATAAATGCATATTATTGGAGTATTGAAATTGATTCTCGTCTCTATTCGTCTCGTCTTACATTTCCGACGGAAAATCTGCAGATGTAACAATGTGATTTATTATTTAGAGCGAACCTAACTGACAGTCAAAATGGCTACACTTTTTAGCGTTCTTCGATGTGATAACATAATAATTGACCTAAAACCATCCATACTTGTGCTAAACTTACTAAATCACGTAACTTCACTACTTAGTATCAAACCGGAAAGCTATCGTTGAAATAAACAGACCAATAAATTGGACTCAGATTTAAACCAAATTCAGCGTACTGACATGCAATCTTAATTGCCGGGTGGATGTTACTCCAATTTAGAGGTGCCTGCCATGCTGTAGAATATAAGACTCAATTACCGAGGGAGACCGTTTGCTTTGCGGTGGACGGGTTACATTTGCAGGGTGTAAGGTAGGGAGGTATTTGTTCTACAGAGCGTCGAGCGGAGGGAAAAATAATATATAGGTAATGCATGCATTATTTGCCGTTTATAATACTTGCTTCTAATAACATAATAAAAGAGTGGAATATGCGGAACTTAAATTTAATTTTAGTGTGTGACTTCAGAATTTTGACAGTTTTATTTATGTCGATTATTTTATGCCATTAATTGTTAAATCACTTTTTAGTTTAAGTAAGATATCTACCTTTTTCTATTTATAACAAACACATCTAAACACGTGTTATAATTGGTGGAATTATAATTAAGAAATTTTATTCTAAGCTTCCAAAATCACGTAACGTCATTGTTACCCGCCCTCGCTTATTACTAAAGTAGTGAGCGGATACGACAATTTAATTCTGCCCATGCTAATAGGTTTCGGTTTGCGCAGAGAGCAATCTCCCAAGACGTTTCACTTGCTGATGATATTACAGCCATCCAACGCCGTGATTGGGGACTCCCCTAGGATCATAGTTATAATGTCTGTTTTTATGAATTAATCACTAAATGATATACCATTATCAAAAAGTTCAAACGTTCAACGTATAAAGATAAAAAGTAAAAACATTTACACGCTTTTACGTTTGTTTACAAACTTCCAATGCCGATGAGATAACGGGGATAATAATTATTCGACACGTATATCATAACATAGGTCCTTGACCGTGTGAATGAATCATGAATCATTTTGTATAAGATCAACATCGAGTTTATGAATTTATTTTTACATTAAGGGTTCCGTATTCTAATCAGTTAGGTTATGACAATTCAAGTAGAAAGGCCCATCTGACGGATATACAAGCGATGTGAAAATGATGCTACAGCGAGCTTACTCTTACTTATAATTAATTTTAATTGTATTTGCATATAAAAGCTATTGTTGTTGATGGTTATTAAAGTTAAAAGTATATTTAGCATGTTAACTGAAAAAATACTTTTATTACAAGGAATTCACGCACTAATGTCAGTGTTTAATGTGGTCTGTAGGCGTGTGCAAATCAATTTTGGCTTCAATAAAAAACAGTATTTTTTGTAAACGTTTCACAAAACATCAGATAAATTCCCTGAGTGATCCAATGATGAATTATTTCCAAATATGGGCCGATTATGGATCTATTTTTCAAACGCCAGATATTGTCTCAAAAAAACTTTTGGCATTTAGTTCTATTCTATCTGAATAAAAGTAATTTGAGAATATAAATATAATACGCTTTGCAAGGTGTTTCTTTGTAAGACCTAAAAATGTTTGCTTGAGAATTAAAAAAAATACAATATGAAAAAAAGTTATTTTTTCCCATCGATTGTCTGTTTGACGTAATTACTTTCACTAGGTCGACTATTGGCTTAGTGCGTAAGCTCATTGACTTCTATACGGCAGGCAGCAGTACTAACCCCGCCGCATACCAAATTTTGAATTCATATGTACGTTTATTCGATGCTTTTAAATTACAAAAACATCGTGAGGAAACCTGCACACACCTATGAAGAAATTCTTAGCTTGAGTATGAAGTCGACCAACCTGCACTTCTTCAGAGAATCTTGTTAAATAACTAACATATATATAAGTCTACGGCCATACATTTTGGTAGCGTTTCATTTTTCGACTACGGAATTACAAATTGATTGAATCGTGACGTGACTCACTGACCTTGGTTATATCGTTACATTTCTGGTAGGGACTTTTAATTTTACATCGTATTCTTTGAATACTGTTTAGTAATTAAAATTGAGTTTTTATGTTATTCGTCATAAAATGATAATATGGTACTTCATTATTTGTAAATAGCTGAAAGAGGCTGACTTGAGGCTGCTGAAAGAGATGGCTGCTTAGCTTTAAGGCCGTATACACCTAAGTCTGTTTTTACACGGTCTTTTTGTACACGGTTTTGATATAACACGGTTTGAAAATTGAATATTATATAATTTCAAATCGTGCTAAATGGAATAAAATCTTGTAAAAAAATTAAAAATATTCAATTTTCAAACCGTGTTATATCAAAACCGTGTACAAAAAGACCGTGTAAAAACAGACTTAGGTGTATTGTATTGTTTTTAATTTGTTAATTTTTAGATAAACATGTGTTCTTTTGTGCAAGAAATTGTACCCTATACAATCTTGAAGGACCATCATCATTGGGCCTACTCACTATATCTTTTTAGCAGCTATAGTGGTAGTAATGTCACTCTTTTTTTTTAACGACTAATAGTAGACATTGCGATTTTATTAATGACTGACTGACGCACGTGAGATTTTAAATGGTTTAATTTTCATTCATTCATTCATTATAAGGTTTATTTCATGCTTATAACATTGCTCTATCATTTCATTTCATTGTCATTTTCATATTATTTTATCAAATTGCTAATATTACATTTCATTTTCGTATCAGTTCTCATTAACTACGGCAATGAACCCACAAACTAAAAGCTCCCAACCCACTCCGCAGTCTGTAGAAGTGTCTAAAGACAAGCCAGGTGGGCTTCAAAAGAGTCTTTTTGCTAGAAATCACGAAACCACTATCGGTTCTATTCCAGTAGTTGTTTCGTGCCCGGCCAGAGTACGCCGGCTGGATCCGTTGGTCAATCGCCCATTACACCGAATTACACATCAAATGCAATAAGCGGTTCTCCAACGATTCCAGCACGCGATGAGGCCCGTACCCCTTTTATTGTAACCTGAACCAACCATTACGCTATGAAGCTTGACACTCACATCACTTTTTCTTCAATATAAATCTTACAAGTTAATTTTTATTTTTAAAGAAGTCCCTAGTGCTGATAAGGTCTAAAATATGGTGGTTAATTAAGTTTGTAATAGTATTAGTGTAGCATACACACGAACTTTGAAGTTAAAGCCGTTTTGCACTGCGGCTGTAGAGATGCCAATTAAGGTATGTACTCCATTTAAGCGAGACGAGTAGGGTATCTGTTATTACTTTATTAGATTTCTAAGGCAAGGATGATGTTTTTGTTTGCTCAAAATTATTATCAAGCGAAGATTAACTTCATACATTCAGATTAGAACCGACTTTACGTATACATAATTTGTATATATATTTTAATAACAAAATATATAAATGGGTAATAGTCAAACCCTTTATTATGAGGGCGTCGTTTTTCAATATAATATGGATTGTCGAATTCAATTATTTTTCCAAGAAAACCTGTAATAGAATTTATCTTCTATTTAATTAAATAGATTGAATTTGATTGAACAGAAATTGAACCACAATAGTATTTTTTATTAAGTAGTATAGAAACTTCAACAAAAATATACAATTTATAAATATACTTAATTTTTATAAATTGTAAATAAAGTGGAAATATAGTTTACTATTTAAAGGTTTTCAAAATTATTACTAATGCGGAATGTTATTTAGCTCAAAACCTCAACATTGTAGTTTTATACATTATACCAACTGCAAACGTTAAAAGCTTGAAAAAAATTTAACTACAGAATTTTCAACATTTTTACTTCTTATAACTCCAATACTTCATTAACTAAAGGTTAAAATAAATATTTACGGGTAGTCCAAGTAACATATTTGCATAGGAAAACGTCAAATTGAGCACTCCAAAAATTTAAGTAGTCATTTAACTCCAATGACTCTTATTATTAGGTATAGTTAAAAAATATAATTATTTCGTTCCTTGTATTTTGAGTTTTTAGCAGGGAAAGGCCCTTCGGTTTATTAATCAACAGATCATAAGTTTCAATAAATGTACATAAATGTAACAATGTTGTATAAAATATTTTAACTTTGAATTTGATAGTCCTAAAATATGTAGTGGGTTTGGTCATCTTACAGAGGTCACATGGCTCGGCATTGGATTAAACGGTTCTCCCACAGGACGCGCTCTACTACACGCTGCTATATTATTATATACGACATAGTAAATAATACTAATTAAGATATTGTTGCTATATTGCTTAACTTCAATATTATACGCGACGATTATATACAGAAGCATTTGCTTAGTCATCCCACACGAACAAATAAATAAACATACATTTAGTGAATTCAGATTTTTGATCTGTTGTATAATAATTAATATTGATTGAAAAATTAAATGGGAAATTTAATAACATAATTAAAGAGCGACCTAAATTATTACAAACAAACATTCACATTTAAAGGTTTATAAAAGGCTATTGAAAATATAATTGAAAATATAATATAATTAAAAATACTTATTTAATAATTATTTATGTCTATGACAGAGAACGTTATTTGATTAATATTACGAATCGAAATTCGTAATATTAATCAAATAACGTAAAAAAATAATAAATATTTCGGGATTTATTTATTTCACATAAAGTCTAAATTGAATTCTGAAGTCTGAAATAAATCATCATTGAAACGTTTCTACATGATTTTCAAACGATTGACCCACTCATAAAACATGAGAATTATCCTTACTCGAAATATATCGAGACAGTCGCATTCAGTCGAATATTGAAAAAAAGAATACAAGGAAGACTTCGAAATACTAATGAGCTAGTGGCTTAAGCAAATTAGAATTTTATGTCAAGCGCAGCTGTAATGTAAATTCAATGGACTAAAAGAGTGAACATTTTAGAGAAACTACAGTGTTTCTAAAATTTTACTCTTTAGGCGTTTGTCCTTTTCAAAAGAAACTACACTCAAGACTCGAAGGAAAAAATATAATTCATAAATACAGCCGTGAACAAGTCACATTGACAGTAAACGAATCTTAATCGATTATGTAATACACGAAGGAACTTTTGGTTCGAGATCAAAGAAAACCAAAGCAACATTGGCCATAGTAGGTCTCCATGATTTTTTTAATTCGTTTTCTTAAGTTCTTCCGAGTTTTGGAAGGTCGAAGACAACCACTATCACTCACCAACTTGGGCCATTGTGGTGATATTACGTCTAAAACTCCTCATGCGTTTCTCCCACGTAGGAAGACCTGTTTTGGAGCGGCACGTGTATAGTTTATATGATAGATTTAAATATACATACAATTAATAATACGCGTTCAGTCTTTGCCACTATGTATTTACTTAGCTGTAATAGTCGTTACTTCACAACAATTTAGAACTTGTAACTAATTAGTTCAGTCTGCAAAAGACGTGTTATATTCAAGGACTTGTATTTAGAACTTTGTTATTAATTTTGGAACTAACTATTCAAAGGCCGTAGCATAAGTATGTTTCGTGTTGTCTGCTGTTTTTTATTTTACTAGTTTTATTTTGATTCAAAACTTATCTACTTGATCTGGTTTGTAAATAAATAAAAATAAATTAGGTACTTTAAATTATTAACCTTTTGTCCCTCATAGAACTGCCCGCATATCCTCGAAAAAACATCTATACTGTCTTATTTGTTGATAATTCCGTAGTGTTTTTTTGTACCTTAGTGCTTTGTAATAAGAGTCAATTTAAGACGGAAGTTGTACAGTTTATGTGTTTGACTACAAAAGCCACCAGTTACTTTTTCAACTTCCTTCCTTAATTTGATAAATAATTGAAACTTATTAATAATATAAACAATAACATTATTACAATTGACTATAAGTTATATGCACGTATAGTATATTATTTATCTTCAATTGATCTATTTCGAAATTATTTTTTAAGTTAACCCTTTGAACCCTGAGGTGTTTATTGTTTTAACGCAACGCTGCTGAGCAATTTTTGCCCAAAAAATAATATTTCACTAAAAATGTAATTTCGTTCGTAATTCAATTTTTAATATCTAAACTTTTTTTTTAGTTTTCATATTAAAAATTGCAAACTTCAAAAATAAAATGTTACTCAATCGATTCTGCGTCAGGTACATGCCTCTGCCTTTTATTTTTTGTTTTAGTACATTTTTTTGGTGCCGCTTTACCCATCGGTTTCACATCCCGATGTGAACAAAATTAGTCACTGAGTTGCGACCCTTTTGCACTTCTGCAGCGCACACAAAGGTCTTTGATACTTTTATTATAAAATGTTTGTCTTTTAATCTATTTACTGTCTGGATGATTTGTGTGTGATGTAGAAATGAAAATAAAGACTTTATCTATCTATCTATCTATCTGAGAGGACTAAACGGTTGAACGAGCCATCTGAAGATTCCGACGCAAGGCGCTTGAGTTTGAAATTTCGATACTCTTAATTGAACTTTAAATCATCAGCGTGGACATCGAGAATTGTTGACCGTGCTATCCAAAATTGGCACTGGGTCCTAAATGGTAATATAACTCAAGCTAATTCATTATCGAAGCTATACTTCATTTATGCTGGAATCGAAATCAAACGTTTAACCGTGCTATCCAAAATTCAGAAGCACTGGGCTTGAAATCGAAATATAATTTGGGCTAATTCATTTCGAAGTTTCCATCAATGCTCGCATCGAGACCAAATGATTGTAGGTGCTTTCCAATTAATGTTTTTCATCATGCTGTTGTTTTTGTCACTATTGCCGTACTAGTTATGCAAAGATTCTAAAGCACAGTAATATTGTTATGTAATCGCCTCTTGACTTCAAACTCGCTTTTTATCAACTCTTTTATTATACGGAAATAGAAGTTATCTAATTCTTCATTTCCCAGCTCTCATGAATATAAGTAATCTAATGGATAATCACTTCAAAGGTAATGAAGAGAAAATGGCAATTTTGTTGGAGTCTAAAATGTAACACTCGGGCGCACAGCTGAAATGCTCCAGTTCGTTATAGACGGAGAGATGGCAAAGTTTATGAAAATAAGTAGAAACCTGGAGACATACTAGGAGAAACCATTTATGAACTAAAAATAAATAGTATTTTTTTCATATACATCGTGGAAAATGATAATGTGATATAACTAGCCAGCTTGATGAGGAGTTGATTATCCGGCTCTCGCAAATTGTAACTGATTCATGCCTTAAGCATCATCATCATATTCACTTCCCTCAAGGATCTCCAAGCTTCAGCGGCTTCTTACAAACTTAACCAGATCGTTTGTCCTCCTTGTGGGAGGGATACTAACTCTGTGTATCTCCCTATCCGGTGTCTCCAGGAAATTTCCACCTGCCTTCACTCCTTCCTTCCTTGTACGACCCCAGGACTAAGGATTTCAGCATATCTGATTCTGGAGCATATATGGTTTCTATTATAAAGTGACCAAAACAGTTCAAATGTAAAATGAAAAGCTGTAGTAATACGCCCAATGATAGTAATCCACGACGGAGATATATGTATTTTCAAGTATCTGACGTACATAGATTATTTTTATTTATTATTTCATGACAAATAAAGCAGGCAGTCTCTCAGTGTGCCCCGACCCAAGGCAACGGAGCGTCCCGTTTCGCCGAAGCGCGAAATGGGACGGGCAACTTGTTAGCACAGTCTGTCTTCAACAAAAAGATAGAGAGCTCCAAACTTTACCCGTCTAGATACATAAAAACTTTGTATGCTAATATAGTATTACTTAAATATCGTTGCAGTATGATGCAGTATCATATTTATTAGACTCAAGTAAGTTCGTTTGTTTAAATTGATATTTCATGCTTCAAACAATAATTCATTATCATCATCGTTGAACTTCAGTATGGGCATTTGCTGCTGTAAATAAGTCTCCTCTAATACACGCCACTGTTCCCGATTTACGACAACTCCCATCCAGACCACTCAACCTAACCTACGAATATCGTCATCACATCTAGTCGTAGAGTGTCCCACACTACGTTTTTCGACACACCGTAACAACTCAAGACTCCAAAGAAACAATAATTATTGCCGAATAAAGGTAAGTACGAAATCTTACGAAGTTTCTTGACAATTTTATCAATTTTATCCGTTATAGGGCGACCAGAGCGAGGTACATATTTGACATCAAAATTCCTGGATTGAAAGCGCTTAAACCAACTTTAACTAAACTAAACGTCACAATTTTTTTTCTCGGCTTGCGGTACATCTTTCCTTTTTTGTAATAAAATTTTAAAATGAATCTTATTTCTTCATTTGATTCGCTCATTTTGACAGAAAGAAAAACAAATGAAAAATAGTGTGAAACAAATTTTCCTAATTTTTTTCTTTTTATGAAATGTCACCATTTTAATGTCACGAAAACCAGACAGATACAAATAGTATAGCCAAAGATATTTTATTACAAGTTTATACATAGTATATGCGAAAGGACTTTTCCCCGACCTAATATTTCACAAATTATGGTGATTTGATGAAAATATACTTTTACTATAACTATCACTTTTAGTACCGGTTGAAGAGAAAAAAATATTTTTCAAGGTTAAATAAATATTGTAAAAATATCGACAATTTCACCGCAGAAATCAAATTCTGATGCGTGTCATCACAAAATATAGTCTCCTGTATCTCGTACCCTTGTTTAGTTTAATACTGAAAGTTTCACATTGCTATACGTGGACATATATTTCAGTGATTCAATATTCTTTCTACAATACATTTAAACTAAGTAGATTGTTTAATTATCATTATTTTCATACGCTAATTAATCGTAATCGAGTTCATTATATCATTTTGAACCTATGCAATATTACAGAACTAATTACAGTTAGAATTGCTTCAATCAATTAATTGGATCGCTCCAATTCATTTGTATTCTAAAGGTCTCAGTCAATCTAATCGTCTAAAAGTCATTTAAATACAACCTTATTGTAATTTACGTTTCAATTTGAACGATTTTCTTGGTTTCGTATACTATTCTGTTTGAGGGAATCAGTGGAAGCTTTTAACTTAAAGGTATTTGGATTAGGACTTTGGAATCAGACAGTTTGTAGTTTAAACATTGTTCAATGTTTTATAGAGTCTACTCTTTTAAATATATCTCTTATACCACAACATAAATAAAAATATCTATTGCTATAGAACAAAAACTATATGTGAGCATTCACGGAGTGCAAGATAAAATATTTTTATTCGACTTGGGACTTAAAGATGTACTGAACGTACATCTTGAGATTTCTTTGGATCTACCTGTGATGTATCTTGTAGATGTCTTGTTGTGTGAAGAACAAAGCAACGGGACTAACTATCATTAAAGTCTTTACTGACCATGCGAAAACAGAGATATCTGATAACAGAAATGAAAAAAAATCGAATTGATTTGCAAAGGACTAACCGTTCGCACTTACGATAAGTCCCTTTACAAATCAATTCGAATTTTTCATCCTTGGCATTATAATTATAAATATTAGCAATAATATAGTTGATACTCTTCTATCAGATTATACGCATTCAGTTTAAAATTGAAAAGGAAAAGTAATATTTAGGCTCCAACAGCTCCAACGCAAGTCAGACCCTTTTCCGAATTCAATGTGGTTTCATTTTTGTTATCAGATATCTCTATGTTTTCACATGGTCAGTAAAGACTTTAATGCAGAGTAATAAGATTCAAAATCTAAGAGCTTCAAGCCAATATCCCTTTAGAGCTTTGTTGTGGATTTTATCGTTACGTGAAAGCTTTTATTCAGAGCGATATGGCCGCTATAATATTTTACAGCGATTTTGATTCAATTTCGAATTGTATGCTTAGGAAATAGGGCTTGTTTCGGTTATGCAATAAATGTAGTTGTTGGTGTTGTTTTAAAGGTTTATTTGACCCTTAGAGGAAAATAGTTGGATGTTTTCATTGTATTCTGAATGTGAGAGATATAAGATCTTATTAGTCAGTCCTATCTCAAAAACTCGCTATTTTTAATGTTGCTTTTGTATAATTTGAATAGAAAACAAACGGTCCACTTTCATACTCTGTCATTTTGTAGACCATTTTACGTCTTAAACAATATTTCTACAAATATTCTCAGGTTTTGGCTGGTCTTTTAATATTTTTTTTATTAAAAGTTGCATTAAGTAAATTATCACAGATCTCAATTGTTGATCCGCGTCCACGTGTAAAAAAATGAAAATCACGTTAGAATGTGACTTAGAAACTTGTGATAAATGTCTTAACGAATATGTCTATTTTGTGTTTCAAACCAGTACCATTCTATACATTAGTCTAGTATTCGACACAATGAGATATCCATCAATCAATGTAGACTTCAATACGGTTGATTTTTATCATGGCTACGTACAATAAACTATAAGACAACTGGTTACGTAAACTAGTGAACTAAATCAATAAAAAGTAAATATTACTGTAAAATAAAAGCTATAAACAATATTTAAATAATCACAATTATGGAATACGTAAGGGGATACTGAAGAATAACAGTCAAAGCAAAATAACACGCTATAAAATTCAGAAGTGGGTGTAGGCGGTGCTAAGTGGTGATGGTTATTTGCAGCAAAAATAAAAGTTCAAATTCGAGAGAAAAAACAGTGTACAACTATATTTCTTGCAAAAAGGGGGGTGGAATACAAAACTTAACTAGAAGAGAGCGTGCGGCGTGCGCGGGATCGCATTTAGACTGACCGTTATAAAAATGAACAGGTTGACAAAACTAACTGATGAGCGGCTCCCTCCCTCGCCCCTCGCCCCTAGCGTGATACATTAGAAATAACACCTTTAATTTTAAACATTTTCGTTAGACAAATTATTCCTGTTTTTTATGTTAAGTTGGTAATCATAAGTTAAGTTAGTTTTTTAAATTATTGGTGTTCATAATAAAGATGCGTTGCTTACATTGGGTATATACAAAATAATAATGGTTTTATCACACCAGCTTATAGCCAACACTAGCTCAAATTTAGTATCAAACTCTTTCATCCAATATAATACGTAGTTACCACGTTCTCAACCTATACAACCCACATTTAAAGTCCCCAAAACGCCTACTTTCACATCAAAGCCTACTTCCACAACAATACACTTACAAAACAAAACTCAGACAAAATTAATTATAACGAAGTGCGAGGGTAGGTACGTTACCAACCACATTCAATATCGGTTAAAATCCTTTGTGTAGAGAATAGTGAGGGTGACATAAAGAGACCGTCACAAAATGTCGCTGTCGATACAGAAATCTTGTTCCTCAACAAAATATTTCGTCGGGAGTAAATCTTTTGTCCCTCGAATTCAATGGCCCGCAAGTTAAAATCATAATAAACGGGATAGCGTAGACTTATGAACGAGTTTAGAAGTGGCAAGTTAACATAAGGCTAAATTATAGAGTAATTTATTATAGAGTAAATTAATCAGGTCTACTTTTAGGCTTAAGGTTTTTTATGTAAATAAATGTCAACCGAGTGGATCTACCCGATGGTAAGTGGGGACCACCGCCCATGGTGTGTTATAATTTCGAAGAAAAGAGACGTTGATGCCACCTGTAATGAATCTGGCTTCCAATCCCTTCAATGCGAAACACATCGAAGTGCTTCACGGACGAGTGTTTGTATGTTTCGTATGTTTGTGGGTATCACCGCGTTTCCAGGTGATACCCACAAACATACGGCTTGCCTGATGGAAAACGGTTAACGTAGTCTTGTTATTACAAAGGCATCATTTATAGAATAACTTTTAACTACAAAGGATTAAGGTTAAATATAATTTTGCACATATTACTTGATTGTGTAAAAATCCTAACTTACGGATTTTTACACAAATTAATGATGTAGGTGAATTAAAAAATGTCAGTTCTACGCAATAGTATGTCTATGGTCAAACAAAGGAGACAAGTCTTCGGGAACATTATCAAGAGAGCGCTTTGGAAAATTGTTGTGGAAATTCTCCAATCTGAAACAATGGACAACGGCGACGTAGATACAAGTTTTAATGGTGCGGATGTTTTAAAGTTTTCCAATTGAGATCTTTTAGTGTAGATTCATTCAACTCTGAACGTATTGTTAAGTTAACAAGTTTTAGAAATTTCTCGAAATAGATCCGAGATAGAATGTCAGTTGTATTAATTAGAACGTGTTTTGGGATTTCTTGTCTGTATTCTGATATCGGTTGTCTTGTCAATTATTAATGAGAAGCTGGTTTCAATCCACTGATAATAGATAGATGTTAACAATCCAAGACACAATATAAGAGACGAGGTCCCGATTATAGATTCAACAGTTAAGTAACATAACTTTGAAGTCGTGTTGGGAGTAGGCAATAAGGGGAACTTGTTTCTCATAACATAATGTTATATCTCTGTTACATAGTATGCAACGTATGAGTAGATTTTTTTTTGTCTAAGTTTTCCCTATTATAGGGTAAGCAAGAAGAACTAAAATACACACAGCCTTGTATTCAGTTGTTATTTCTGTCTCGTGGATACCGGTGTGACGCATCTCTTCGCCTTAAGGAGCTTTTGACGACTGGTGGCAGACTGGCCTTATGATGACTTACGAAAAAATTAAACGTATATGAAATTTAATGTATATGAAATTTAAATTATATATGACTTAAGGAGTGATATGGTAAAATAATTATGAGAACGATGATATTCGGAAAATGAATTCAATTTAAGAAGTAATCCCATATTTAATTTTTTTTTGAGTTGTTGCTTTGGTTTCTATGGAAACATCACCTACAAATTGGCACCAACTTCAAAAAATAATGTAAATTGGATAACTTATTAAAATAAATTATTTTTGCTTTTTTTTCACAATTTTGAGAAGAGTTTCTATGTTCAAAGACACCGTTATTGTTGACCGTTATTCGTATTATCGATATATCTGTTATCTGTTTGTCATAGGTTAAAATAATCGAATAGCTCGTGATAAAAATATGAAATACGTAATACATGCCATTTAAATTTTAAGGTTATAACATAATTAACAGAGATATCGGTTAAAAATGAAACTCACTGTTATTCAACAAGTATGTTGGAATATTATGATATATATAGTATATTGCAGGATATATCAATCATTTTTGACATGAAACTAAACCGTTTTCCCCCCTATTTAAGTATTCCCACTTCATCATTATGATCATCAGTTGAACAGCGAAGAGGTTTTAAAACTCGATGGACAGGACCGGGGACTCTTGAGATCTGTCTAGTGTGATAACCATGATTTGCGAGACACTGCTACAAGAAAAAATTTAATCTATGTATTTCTGTGTCAATGACAAAATAAAATCATAATTTTCAGTAATTTATTTATTTAATTTATTTTAAATACTTAACTTCTAACACTTATGAAGTGTGAAAACGTTAATAATATTATCACAATTTTAATTAATTTAACGACAAGAACATGAAAGCTTAAATCATCGTCCGAAGTTAAGGAATCTGGTGAAGGTGAGTCCACCAGCCGGCTGCCAGCCTGTGCTCATCTGAGGGGAGACGGATTTGCCGAAGCCAGCGCTGAGATCGACTGAAGCCTTGGGCGATTGGAACAGGTTCAACTTGCCCATCGCTGAGTAGTCGGTGCGCTGGAGGAATGGAGTGTTCGCTGCACCCACACTAGCTCCTACTTTGTTCCTAGAAACAAAGAAAACCTATCAATAAAGGTAAAGTATATGTTATAGCCTTATTCATAAATAAATGCTTCAGATCAAGTAATCATAGTAAGGTTTTGATCTTACTTGTACATGTAGTCGAGACCGCCACCGACGGTGTTGAAGTTGGGCACAGACACGTTGGGTATGTCGGGCATGTTCCTGGTGATGAAGGCGTTGGCGTCCAGCTTGTGGTTGTTGTTGTGCAACAGGTTCAGATTACCAGCGCCCGTCAGTTGGCTCCCGAAGTTGGGGATGTTAGTGTGAGATACTGATAGACCGTGACCGCCACTGAGAATGGAAAATATAAGTTAATAATTGTTAGGTTTTAATAACTCTCCATAATTATCTGAGCTTTTAATAAAACATCCAGTCATATTAAAAACGTTCATATAACTTACACATTATCTAAAGTCAGTCCTTTGCTCAAAGCTCCCAATGATGACTTTCCTCCGGTGATACTCAAAACGTTGCTCTCACTGCCAGCTATGGGCACCTTGGCTCCCACAAAGGACGAGCCGTCATGGTTGACGCTGTAGGAAACGGCGCCCTGGCTGTTCACGCCAGCAAACAACAGCACCACTGCGATCACTTGAGGGAACATCTTCAGTTCTGATTTAGTAGGTCACTGAGACTCGAATGATCAGTAAAGCATTGGTTCCAGCTTTTATACTATATTAAACAGTAAGGGACACCCCTGAGCGTTTATCAATGACCGCGGACACTGAGCTTCCGAGAAGAATTATCTCATGTTCATATTAGGGAATTTACCGAGTCCCGCAGATCTTTGTTAAAGCATATACAATTTTTTTCTGATTTCGTCTGGATTTCTCGTCTAAAAACACATCTTCGTGTCAGGGTTTTCCCGAGTCCCGCGCATCTTTGCATTCGATGAAGTTTTTGATATGCGCAATTAATCCATATTTTTCTGCGTTAATTGTGTTTCGAATATTGTATTACAAATATATTTTTTTAAGTTAATTATTATAGCCGACCTACAAGATTACTTTATTAATCGAATTGTTCGAAGAAATATTCGTACGTTTATATTTCCTGGTAAGAATTTAATTGACCACATTAATCATACGCTGTTTTATATTACATTTACTAGACTAAAGCTAATTGTTTTATATATTCATTTATTATTTCTTTATTATTATTCTTATTTATTCTTCAATTATTATTTCTTTTTTTCTTCTTTATTCAATGCATACGCATTGAAGTTTATCAATACGTTAATTTGCTTCAAGGCCCAGTCTTTAAATGATCATACCATTATAAGTTTTTTTCATAGCTTCAAATTCAAAAAGTTACAAAAAATTGCTTCACTTGTGTTAAGTAAATTTAATATATAATATACATGTATTTAAATATTATAAGATATTGAGCATCAGAAAAATGTGAATAGTGTTTGAGGTAAGTTTCCGAAATTAAAACGATGTCTTCTATTAGTAAAAAATTCTATTTAACTCGGTAACTACTTAATAAAAATAGTTTTTGTAGTACAATAATCGAGTATAATTTCCACAGAAAAATTGTTTGAGTAGCTTACAAAACTTTTTCATGAGACTCAGGAAACTCCTAATATGAAGTTTTTTTTAAAGAAGCGAATAAAGAAATAACTGAAACTATTGAGTATTTTGAATATATTCCTTTTTAAATGATAATCAATAAGAGCCTTCAATAGAATTTTAAATTAAGAATTAATATTTTATACCCTTTTTTAAACTAAATTGTAATGGATTTCTAGTAACCTTCAGAAGATGTTCATTACTAGACGGTGTAAACAGTTACTTAGATACTGTGAGCGGTTACCGTAGTTTAGACGTTTGCTATACCAAATGTACTAATTTTTCTCACGTTTAATACTCAGTAACAAAAAGGTTGATCGTTAAAAAATTAATAAAATCTTTTGTCACATCCCAATTTTTAATAATTATTATAAGGCCGGTGTCTATACATTATAGATATTGAAACAAAAATAATTGAGGAACCTCTATTAGAGTAACATAAGCCAAATTAACAGTTAATAGAATTTTTGTCAGTCTGTCGCTATCTACAATAAAGCAATATTCCAGTCAATTTCAACTCGAATTTTGAACGCAGTTTTCAGGGATGTATTGCCAGAGATCTTATTTAAATATTAGCTCCATTTAACCGTTGAAAAATATCCCTATAGCTCCTTGAATCGAGTTTCAACATTTACGAGGCCGCAGACAGCAAACTAGCTTTGGTTTATAATAATATTGTCTTTTGTATTCAACTGTATCCAGTTAGGTTGGTTAATTGAAATTCTTATTTTACTTAAAAAATTAGAAATCCGTACTCCTTTCAAGCTAAACATTTCAATGCTGAAGATATACACTTCACTATAGCAGGTCTGCTGGAAGATATTTCGAAATAAGCATCCCTTTCGCAATCCTTTTCACTTGCTTATTATTAGTTAAAAATTAAGGTTCAAAAATTCTTTCATTGGATAAATTGTTAACAATGCTCGGGGCATTTAATTCTAAAAACAAAAACCCCAAAGAAATGCTAAAAAATATATGTAGTTAATTTAGTATGGAAATCATCTACCGATGAGTTACTTATTCCAAAACTGTCATTTCTTACATATCTAATTTAGATAATTTTTGATACATGGCGGTAGTGGCTGAGTTTGGGTGTTAGAAATTTCACCGGGTCATTTAGTAGAATAGAAAAATTAAACAAGTTTAATAAATCAATAACAGGAAGATAGGCAGTGCTTTTGAAGATAATTTTATGAGTCACATATGCTCCATAACGCGACGGCGTGTGAATTATGGATGGAGAATTTGAGTAGAGTAACTACTACATGAAATTAAAATATATGAGAAAAAAAAAGATTTTAAATGGCCGCGCTTAAGTGATTTTTGCACGTTGCTTGTAATTTCGAAGCCTCTGTTTAGACCATAGTTTTACAAATGGTTGACAAGATAACAGTTGTGTTATACAGTCATAACAAATTTCAAAATAAAGAAATTTTCAAACTAAGTACCCCACTTCATCATTATGATCATCAGTTGAACAGCGAAGAGGTTTGAAAATTCTGCGGACAGGACCGGGGGCTCTTGAGATCTGTCTAGTGTGATAACCATGATGCTCCAATCACAAATAAAATCTATGTATTTTTGTGTCAATGACAAAATAAAATCATAATTTTCAGTAATTTATTTATTTAATTTATTTTAAATACTTAACTTCTAACACTTATGAAGTGTGGAAACGTTAATAATATTATCACAATTTTAATTGATTTAACGACAAGAACATGAAAGCTTAAATCATCGTCCGAAGTTAAGGAATCTGGTGAAGGTGAGTCCACCAGCCGGCTGCCAGCCTGTGCTCATCTGAGGGGAGACGGATTTGCCGAAGCCAGCGCTGAGATCGACTGAAGCCTTGGGCGATTGGAACAGGTTCAACTTGCCCATCGCTGAGTAGTCGGTGCGCTGGAGGAATGGAGTGTTCGCTGCACCCACACTAGCTCCTACTTTGTTCCTAGAAACAAAGAAAACCAATCAATAAAATTACAGTATATGTTATAGCCTTATTCATAAATAAATGCTTCAGATCAAGTAATCATAGTAAGGTTTTGATCTTACTTGTACATGTAGTCGAGACCGCCACCGACGGTGTTGAAGTTGGGCACAGACACGTTGGGTATGTTAGGCATGTTCCTGGTGATGAAGGCGTTGGCGTCCAGCTTGTGGTTGTTGTTGTGCAACAGGTTCAGATTACCAGCGCCCGTCAGTTGGCTCCCGAAGTTGGGGACGTTAGTGTGAGATACTGATAGACCGTGACCGCCACTGAGAATAGAAAATATAAGTTAATAATTGTTAGGTTTTAATAACCCTCCATAATTATCTGAGCTTTTAATAAAACATCCAGTGATATTAAAAACGTTCATATAACTTACACATTATCTAAAGTCAGTCCTTTGCTCAAGGCTCCCAATGATGACTTTCCTCCGGTGATACTCAAAACGTTGCTCTCACTGCCAGCTATGGGCACCTTGGCTCCCACGAAGGACGAGCCGTCATGGTTGACGCTGTAGGACACGGCGCCCTGGCTGTTCACGCCAGCAAACAACAGCACCACTGCGATCACTTGAGGGAACATCTTTAGTTCTGGTTTAGTAGGTCACTGAGACTCGAATGATGAGTAAAGCATTGGTTCCAGCTTTTATACTATATTAAACAGTAAGGGACACCCCCGAGCGCTTATTAACGGCCGCGGACATTGATCTTCTAAGAAGAATCATCCCATTATCATATTAGGGATTTCCCGAGTCCCGAACATCTTGACAGCTTAAAAAGATTTTATACATTTTTGATATCAGTTTATGAGAAAATTTGCGAGATACATTTCTTAAAAAGACAGGTTGTTTACCAGTTTGCTGTGCCATATTGCTTATATATCTATTCAATAGTTTGAGGATAATGCTAGATGATAGAATGATGTTTAAGTTAATTAAAAATAAAAAAGTATATTTTTGTCTATATGTTATCAACAGTTTTCTCGTTGCTTCTTTTTGTGAATAATTACACGTAATATAAGTTATCGGTAAAGAGCTGATGTCTTAATTTTACATTGTTATCTTTGGGGTTGTCTGATATAAAAACTCTAATGTCTAATATGACAGAATAATCCTGGATTCGAAGATGGCATATGCCACCACGAATGTAATTGTTTAATTAATAATATAATATTTGTCGATAATGGCTGCTAGTAGAATACATTTTTTTTTAGAGTTTTTTTTGTTGGCCTTTTTCACCTTAAAGTGAAACTTAAGTACTTGTATCAGTATGATATGTTTCCTTGTCTCTTGCTTTTCGTGTGACCAATAAATCGCAATTCATACGTATGTCTATTCCAGTTAACTAAATAGAAATTTCATGTTACTCATAATGTTAAAAAGGAAAATATGAATTCTAATAAATAATCCTTGCAATTATCACAACATTTAAAAAAGAGTTTTCAAGGTATGTTATTGAAATTAAAACGATGTCTTCTTCATAAATTAACATTCTTATTTTAAAAAATATAAAAAAATTCTTATTACAATCTATAGCTACGTTACGTATAAACATAATAGTCTTCTCAGAAATATTTGTAAGATAATAAGTATGTATCTTTTATCAATATAACATGTGTAATTTTAGAGTTTTATTAAACAGCTGTTTTGTCTTCACGAAATGTGAATGTAAAGTCCCTGTTTCGTGTTATAATTAGCGAGGTTATATTGGTAACCTATTAATCATCGTTTGTTTACATTCGCAGCGTGCAATAAGGTATTTATAAATAGTATTGTTTGTAAACGTAACTTTTATAAGAAAATATACATTTATCATTCACATTTATTTAATTGGTTGTATTTAGTTTCTTTTCCTGTTTTGTGTTAGGCACATAACAATATTTTGATATTTTTTTTGTAACAAATCTGAACAACTAATTACTTACGCATAAAAAAGTTTTTTATTTGCCTATAGTTAGTTTAACATAAGATAAATTGCTTCAAGGAAACTTAAGGAGTATTTTGAATTTCTCTACTCTCGGTAATTAATCATCATATTTTTGAAGGACACAAGCAAGCGGGTAATATTAAGTAAAAACTAAACAGTTTTTTTAGTCGATAATGGCATGTCAAACATAATGCGTAAATAACTATGTAACCGTTAGGTCCGTTATAAGTTGAAATTTGTACATGCTCTTGATTTAACTTACTAGAGAACCCACCAATAAGTTCAAGTAAAAATATATCCATAAAATTATGAAGTTTATATTAAGCGGAGTAGTTCGATATAATAATTATTAAGGACTTCTGATAATTCAAAATTACGTTACGTACAAAATTACATAATAAAGAAAAAATGGAATAGTATTTGAATTTGGATTGAGAGTTTGAAAAGGGATTTGGTTTTTATAGTGAATGTAAAATATTAATATGCTTATTGCCAACATCCATAAATACTCTTCAATACAACACAAACAACAGAACACTACGACAGAAAGATGTGTAAAGACATTAAATTTAGTTGTGAAGTAACTAAATAATTATGAAAGAAAATAGGAATACTTTTTGATTTCACTAAAAATCAATTACTTAAAAAGTTAGAATAAAAAATCTTACTAAGTAACAATGTAGGGATTTATCTTAGGCCTGATTCAAGTTGACGTCACTCGGGGTGATGGGAAATCCATAATACAAAGCTTAATTAGACAACTTACAAGAGCGGTCGCTTCGCCGCTCGGGGAGCCCCCCAGCGAACCTTAATATTGAATATAGTATAAATGCTGGAACCATTTCAAGGAACATCATTCGAGTCACATAGACCAATTAAACCAGACCTGAAGATGTTCTCTCAAGTGATCGCAGTGGTGCTGTTGTTTGCTGGCGTGAACAGCCAGGGCGCCGTTTCCTACAGCGTCAACCATGACGGCTCGTCCTTCGTGGGAGCCAAGGTGCCCTTAGCTGGCAGTGAGAGCAACGTTTTGAGTATCACCGGAGGAAAGTCATCATTGGGAGCCTTGAGCAAAGGACTGACTTTAGATAATGTGTAAGTTATATGAACGTTTTTAATATCACTGGATGTTTTATTAAAAGCTAAGATAATTATGGAGAGTCATTAAAACCTAATAGTTATTAACTTATATTTTCCATTCTCAGTGGCGGTCACGGTCTATCAGTATCTCACACTAACATCCCCAACTTCGGGAGTCAACTGACGGGCGCTGGTAATCTGAACCTGTTGCACAACAACAACCACAAGCTGGACGCCAACGCCTTCATCACCAGGAACATGCCCGACATACCCAACGTGTCTGTACCCAACTTCAACAAAGTCGGTGGCGGCCTTGACTATATGTACAAGTAAGATCAGAACCCTACTATGATCACTTGATCCGAAGCAACTATTTATGAAATAGACTATAACATATCTGTTCCTTTATTGATTGGTTTTCTTTGTTTCTAGGAACAAAGTAGGAGCTAGTGTGGGTGTAGCGAAGACGCCATTCCTCCAGGCCACCGACTACTCAGCAATGGGCAAGTTGAACCTGTTCCAATCGCCCAAGGCTTCAGTCGATCTCAGCGCTGGCTTCGGCAAATCCGTCTCCCCTCACATGAACACAGGCTGGCAGCCGGCGGCTGGATTTACCTTCAGTAGGCTCTTTAATTTCGGTCGATATATCTGTCTCTTTCGAGAAATTTTATTGATCTGTCAAAATCATTATAGTGGTAGTATTTATTGTGATATTTTTAATGAATAACTGTTTATTTTATAAAAGTAAGGCTTATGTTAAATATTTCATATTTTAATAAATGTCTAAGTCAAACAATTCAATATTCTTTTATGTAATTTAATCTGAACGAAAAGGATGAATATGCCCTCGACCTGACATTACTGTACTAACAAATAGTGGCAATGAATATTACTTTGTATAATGACAGTTTTTATGTCACAATCTTACAACTAAGTTATCTACAAAAGGTAGAGGAGGAACGCCAAGCGTAACATTACGGGAAGAATAGATTTTGCACGACCTATTACGAATTTATTAGAATTAGTTTGACATCAGCGGTATTTATTTGAGTCTTAGTTTGTGAAAAACAAAAAACGGCCTCAGAGGAACAGAGGCAGCCACTTCATCAATTAATATGAATGAATTGGTACGTCTCTCTTTGGCAAGATTTGAACCTAGACAGATTAGACTTTGAGCGAAAAATAGTTTATCTGATTATGGCAGACGAACAGAGCGGTTCATGTTGAACAGATGTGTAGCAAATGGAAATGACTGTGAGTTATCCAAGCGGAGTGAAAGAATTTACTCGAGTGGACACCACGTCTTAGTAAATGCTTTGTTAAGTTAGAAGCACCAATATGAGTGTCAGGTGGTTGCATATCTGGTTAGCGGAAATCATGTATTGCAGCGACAATCTTATCAGCCTACAAAGCGCTGCACTGATAGGTTTTGAAATTGTGCTTTACAATCTTAAAAACGTTTTATTGTTTTTTGCTGTAGTATTTTCTAATTAACTTGCAACCATATGTCTTGCGTTATAAGTATCACTTGAGTTTGTAAGCTTATCTGGTTTGAAGTTAAGAAAACCGTGGGGTTGTGGGAAGAGATTTTAGATGTGAATAGTATGAACCGTGTTATCTTTTAATAGATGTAATTTATAGTTATTTATACAACTGATGCATAATGAGGCAAAGTCGAGTGTAATAATCGAGTATCACGTAAGTGTATTAATAGCTATTTATATACAGTTGCGTACAAGACTATCTACACCCATGATCAATAGTAAGCTGTCAATAGACAAACCAATTATTTTTTTGTTCTCTGAAAAGTATTTAAAATAAATTATTAAACTATTGCATTGGATGTATTTTACAAAAAACTTTGGTAAGCTAGTTAGTAGGCACAGAGTTTTGGTAATGATAATATATGTAGGCTAAATTTATGGTTGGCTAATTTATTTGTTTTACTTGTTTTGTTGTACTTAATCAGAAGGATTACCTTTAACATGTAAAGCAGTACAAAAAACACTTTTAAAGTTCATTGTCTCGAAGTTTCCGGGAGTATATTAGCCACAAAATTGTGGAAGATTTAATAGCGTGTACAATATACTGTAACGTTAATTGTTTAGAGCATATAAAGCCAATCCTTTCCGGATATGAAGAATGTATGATATAAAATGACATATATAGAAAGACAATAATAATTATTAATTATCAATTTAAAATAATCAATATATTATATTTATTTTAAGTACTATTTTCCAACTATGATAGCAACAGCTATTACTTTCCATTTGCCATTAATCGTCTTTACAATAAGATTCACTGTGGTAACGTTTTATATTAACATTGTTGGATATATTCCAATTGCTAAATTTTCCAGATGTCGATACAGGTTTTACTTAAAACTACGCCCACTGATTTAAAATCTCCCGCAAAAAAAGTCCCGCAGCCATTATTAACCGCTCGGGGGAGTCCCTTACTGTTAGAAATAGTATAAATGCTGGACCCAATGTACTATTCATCATTCGAGTCAAAGCGACCGACTAGAAAAGAACTGAAAATGTCATCTCAAAAGAATGTTCAGGGTGCCGTGTCCTACAGCATGAACCACGACGGCTCCTCCGCATTGGGAGCCAAGGTGCCTATAGCTAGCAGTGAGAGCAACGTGTTGAGTATTACCGGAGGAAAGTCATCATTGGGAGCCGTTAGCAAGGGAGTCACTCTAGATAATGCGTAAGTTATACAACAACAACTACTAATTATAACAACAATTATGTAATATATATTATATAATACATAATTGTTGTTCTAATTAGTCTTGGATGTTTTATGAAATCTAAATAAGATTAATTAATATCATTTACAATTTCTAGCGCTGGTCACAGTCTATCAGTGTCACACACCAGCATCCCCAACTTCGGGAACCAGCTAACGGGTGCTACTCGTCAGAACCTGGTGAACAACAACAACCACAAAGTGGACGCCAACGCCTTCATCACCAGAAACATGCCCAACATACCCAACGTGCCCGTGCCCAACTTCAACACCGTCGGTGGCGGCGTTGACTACATGTACAAGTGAGGCTAAAATTTTACTGGGATCAGGTTTATCCGTAACTTTTGTTTCTTGAATATAATGGTATTATATTTGAATTTTTTTAAAATTTGGTTTCTTTATTTCCAGAAACACGGTAGGAGCCAGTGTGGGTGCAGCGAATACACCATTCCTCCAGCGTACTGACTACTCAGCCATGGGCAACTTGAACCTGTTCCAATCGCCCAAGGCTTCAGTTGATCTCAGCGCTGGCTTCAGCAAGTCCGTCGCCCCTCAAATGAATACTGGCTGGCAGCCGGCTGGTGGAGTCACCTTCACCAAATTCTTCAATTTCGACCGATAATTTTAATTTATCTGTAGAAATCTTTCGGGTTTTAATTTTATTGTAAATGTAACACTTTTTACTTGTTATGACACTACTATTAAGTATTTTTAAGTGTAATAAAATAATCAGTATTATTGATATATATTTTGTTATTTCTATTAATATAATCGAAACCGATGAATTGTCTCCAGTCGTCACACTATTTGGTCAAACAGAGACATTTGATATTGCTTTATCTGATTTACTGCCATATATTACCGTCATGTATGTTTAGTAACATCATCAATTTTATTTCAACTTTGATGCCAACAACAGTAACAGAACTGAACATGTATCTTTATAATAAAACATTAGTACAAAATAATTTATGAAATGTTCTTCCCATAATAATAGATTTTTCATTATATTGTAATTATATTTTAATATACTTATATGAACATAATATTGCTGTGAATTCACAGCAATATACACCTAAGTCTGTTTTTACACGGTCTTTTTGTACACGGTTTTGATATAACATGGTTTGAAAATTGAATATGTAACTGATGACGACAGCAATTAAATTTATGTTGTTGTATTTATGATTATCACTTATTCTATTTTATTTTATTTTTTACCTTAAAAATTGAATAACCTATTCTTTTCGTTCACAACATAGTTTTTTAGTTCCTGAACTTGCCATACATTTAATTTATATTACTTTTAAGATTAGAGTGCATATCTTTTTTATCATTAATTACTATGCTTGTGAAAATAAGCATTATATATTTGATTTAATAAAATAAACATGAATTCTTGTTCTTAAAAATTCTTGTTTTTCTCAAATTTTAATAGGTTTTAGAGATTAGGAACAAATCACCCATTTTTGTATAAGATCAATGTCTTTTTTTACACGGCTTCTTCTGGAACCAATCTACCGTGCAAAAACAGACTTAGGTGTATTGTAAATGCCACGTAAGTTTTACGAATAAAATAAAATAATAGATAATTAAAATGAAAATATGTTATTTAGTAATTAAATGAACAGTTTAATATTATGATTTTTGATTTAACTTTTGGTAGCGGATGCCTATACCTCTTGTATGTAATACGAAAGTAGAAGTCAACCAAGAAGAGGATTAAATTTATATTATTAACTAACTTAGGTACTTGGGAGCTGACGTAGCGTTCTGACGGCAAGTTTTACAATGATCGATGCAGGAATTAAGACAATATTCTGCTTCACCAAGATTCGGAAGGCACATAGAGCCGCTGGTATCGGTTCTAACCGCAACCGCTTTCACCCGTCGGTGTCACTAGCGCAGCCGCTATGATGTGATAACCCAAATAGATCAGGTTATTCCCCTGTAGAAGGCATATACTGTTGATAGTGGCGTTTAACTATGCTTCTTGGGTCTGGGCGTACTTTGTAAAGATCTTCTCACAGTCAAATACTTTACAAACACAAATACACATGTATAAATTGATATGTATTTGTGTGTATTTCAGACTAACAAAAATTCAGTTACAGTACAATTATTTAAATTTACTCAAACATATTTTTTTATTACGGCACTTTGTTAGTGGATCGTGTTAAATAACAAATTTTTCTTTGAATTCACACAGACACCCTGCATCGAGCAGTAAGAATGTGGCTGTCTGATGAGTAAACCCTTTGCGCGGAAGGGATCTAAAAAGCAAAGGAGTGTATTATGAAATATTGCACAACATTATATCATCCGTTTGGATAATAGTTAATAGGTTATTGGATGTTTTAATGTTGGCAATAAACTAACTGTATCAAACTCTTTTATAGAGAATTTAAAACACGGGCTCAGATAAAATAAAAAAATATACAAACAAAAACTAAATAATAGGTTGTTTTATATTGTAATCGTGATAGTGGACGGTCCCAGTTTTGACAACAAATTTTATTGCTTTCATCCATCAGCAACAATAAGCCAGATCTGGTGATGTCATATCCCAAATTTTGTACGTGGTTCCCCGTGTGTTGATACTATGTACTATGTTGATGATGACAGCTAATTTTAGGTTAGAAGTGATGTTAATATTGGGTTTGAGGTGACATATAAAGTCAAAGTCATCAAAGAAGAAATCAGCCATTCCTCTCCCAATAGTAAGCTGTAAATAGGCAACCATTTATTTATTTTTTGGTCTCTGAAAAGTATAAGAAATAAATTATTAAACTATTGCATTGGATGCATTATACAAAAAACTTTGGTAAGCTAGTAAGTAGTTTTGGTAATGATAATATATGTAGGAGAACATTAGCCACCAAATTGTGGAAGATTTAATAGCTTGTACAATATACAACACATACATTGTTTAGAGCATATAAAATCCAATCTTTTTCGAATATGAAGTATGTATGTAAAATGACATTAATAGAAAGACAATGATTATTCTTAATAATCAATATATTATATTTATTTTAAGTCTTATTTTCTAACTATGATAGCAACAGCTATAACTTTCTATTTGTCAATAATCGTCTTTACAATAAGATTCACTGCGGTAACATGAAAGCTTAAATTAACGTCCGAAGTTAAAGAATCTGGTGAAGGCGGGTCCACCAGCTGGCTTTTATACTATATTAAATAGTAAGGGACACCCCCGAGCGCTTATCAACGATCTGCTACAAAAAACTCTAAAATCTAATGTGACAGAATAATCCTGGATTCGAAGATGGCATATGCCACCACGAATGTAATTGTTTAATTAATAATATAATATTTGTCGATAATGGCTGCTAGTAGAATACATTTTTTTTTTTTGAATTTTTTTGTTGGCCTTCTTCACCTTAAAGTGAAACGTGTATCAGGTTGATATATTTACTTGTCTCTTGCTTTTCGTGTGAGCAATAAATCGCAATTCATACGTATGTGTATTCTAGTTAATTAAATACAAATTTCATGTTACTCATAATGTTAAAAAGGAAAATATGAATTCTAATAAATAACCCTTGCAATTATCACAACATTTAAAGAAGAGTTTTCAAGGTATGTTATTGAAATCAAAACGATGTCTTCTTCATAAATTAACATTCTTATTTTAAAAAATATAAAAATATTCTTAATTACAATCTATAGCTACGTTGCGTGTAAACATATTAGACTTCTCAGTAATGATTGTAAGATAATAAGTATGTATCTTTTATCAATATAACATGTGTAATTTCAGAGTTTTATGAAACAGCTGTTTTGTCTTCACGTAATGTGAATGTAAAGTCCCTGTTTCGTGTTATAATTAGCGAGGTTATATTGGTAACCTATTAATCATCGTTTGTTTACATTCGCAGCGTGCAATAAGGTATTTATAAATAGTATTGTTTGTAAACGTAACTTTTATCACAAGATATACATTTATCATTCACATTTATTTAATTGGTTGTATTTAGTTTCTTTTCCTGTTTTGTGTTAGGCACATAACAATATTTTGATAATTTTTTTGTAACAAATCTGAACAACTAATTACTTACGCATAAAAAAGTTTTTTATTTGCCTATAGTTAGTTTAACATAAGATAAATTGCTTCAAGGAAACTTAAGGAGTAATTTGAATTTCTCTACTCTCGGTAATTAATTATCATATTTTTGAAGGACACAACAAGCGGCTAATAATATTAAGTAAAAACTATACAGTTTTTTAGTCGATAATGGCATAATGCGTAAATAACAATTTAACCGTAAGGTCCGTTATAAGTTGAAATTAGTACATGCTCTTGATTCAACTTACTAGAGAACCCACCAATAAGTTCAAGTAAAAATATATCCATAAAATTATGAAGTTTATATTAAGCGGAGTAGTTCGATATAATAATTATTAAGGACTTCTGATAAATTCAAAATTACGTTACGTACAAAATTACATAATAAAGAAAAAATGGAATAGTATTTGAATTTGGATTGAGAGTTTGAAAAGGGATTTGGTTTTTATAGTGAATGTAAAATATTAATTATTATTATTAAATATTATTTATTATTATTTATTTATTGCCAACATCCATAAATACTCTTCAATACAACACAAACAACAGAACACTACGACAGAAAGATGTGTAAAGACATTAAATTTAGTTGTGAAGTAACTAAATAATTATGAAAGAAAATAGGAATACTTTTTGATTTCACTAAAAATCAATTACTTAAAAAGTTAGGATAAAAAATCTTACTAAGTAACAATGTAGGGATTTATCTTAGGCCTGATTCAAGTTGACGTCACTCGGGGTGATGGGAAATCCATAATACAAAGCTTAATTAGACAACTTACAAGAGCGGTCGCTTCGCCGTTGATAAACGCTCGGGGAGCCCCCAGCGAACCTTAATATTGAATATAGTATAAATGCTGGAACCATTTCAAGTCACATCATTCGAGTCACACAGACCAATTAAACTAGAACTGAAGATGTTCCCTCAAGTGATCGCAGTGGTGCTGTTGTTTGCTGGCGTGAACAGCCAGGGCGCCGTTTCCTACAGCGTCAACCATGACGGCTCGTCCTTTGTGGGAGCCAAGGTGCCCATAGCTGGCAGTGAGAGCAACATTTTGAGTATCACCGGAGGAAAGTCATCATTGGGAGCCTTGAGCAAAGGACTTACTTTAGATAATGTGTAAGTTATATGAACGTTTTTAATATCACTGGATGTTTTATTAAAAGCTCAGATAATTATGGAGAGTCATTAAAACCTAACAATTATTAACTTATATTTTCCATTCTCAGTGGCGGTCACGGTCTATCAGTATCTCACACTAACATCCCCAACTTCGGGAGCCAACTGACGGGCGCTGGTAATCTGAACCTGTTGCACAACAACAACCACAAGCTGGACGCCAACGCCTTCATCACCAGGAACATGCCCGACATACCCAACGTGTCTGTACCCAACTTCAACAAAGTCGGTGGCGGCCTTGACTATATGTACAAGTAAGATCAGAACCCTACTATGATCACTTGATCCGAAGCAACTATTTATGAAATAGACTATAACATATCTGTTCCTTTATTGATTGGTTTTCTTTGTTTCTAGGAACAAAGTAGGAGCTAGTGTGGGTGTAGCGAAGACGCCATTCCTCCAGGCCACCGACTACTCAGCAATGGGCAAGTTGAACCTGTTCCAATCGCCCAAGGCTTCAGTCGATCTCAGCGCTGGCTTTGGCAAATCCGTCTCCCCTCACATGAACACAGGCTGGCAGCCGGCGGCTGGATTTACCTTCAGTAGGCTCTTTAATTTCGGTCGATAAATCTGTCTCTTTCGATAAATTTTAATGATCTGTCAAAATCATTATAGTGGTAGTATTTATTGTGATATTTTTTATGAATAACTGTTTATTTTATAAAAGTAAGGCTTATGTTAAATATTTCATATTCTAATAAAAGTCTAAGTCAAATATTTCAATATTCTTTTATGTAATTTAATCTGAACGAAAAAGATGAATATGACCTGACATTACTGTACTAACAAATAGTGGCAATGAATATTACTTTGTATAATGACAGTTTTTATGTCACAATCTTACAACTAAGTTATCTACAAAAGGTAGAGGAGGAACGCCAAGCGTAACATTACGGGAAGAATAGATTTTGCACGACCTTTTACGAATTTATTAGAATTAGTTTGACATCAGCGGTATTTATTTGAGTCTTAATTTGTGAAAAACAAAAAACGGCCTCAGAGGAACAGAGGCAGCCACTTCATCAATTAATATGAATGAATTGGTACGTCTCTCTTTGGCAAGATTTGAACCTAGACAGATTAGACTTTGAGCGAAAAATAGTTTTAGTTTCTACTATCTATTATCTGATTATGGCAGACGAACAGAGCGGTTCATGTTGATCAGATGTGTAGAAAATGGAAATGACTGTGAGTTATCCAAGCGGAGTGAAAGAATTTACTCGAGTGGACACCACGTCTTAGTAAATGCTTTGTTAAGTGAGAAGCACCAATATGAGTGTCAGGTGGTTGCATATCTGGTTAGCGGAAATCATGTATTGCAGCGACAATCTTATCAGCCTACAAAGCGCTGCACTGATAGGTTTTGAAATTGTGCTATACAATCTTAAAAACGTTTTATTGTTTTTTGCTGTAGTATTTTCTAATTAACTTGCAACCATATGTCTTGCGTTATAAGTATCACTTGAGTTTGTAAGCTTATCTGGTTTGAAGTTAAGAAAACCGTGGGGTTGTGGGAAGAGATTTTAGATGTGAATAGTATGAACCGTGTTATCTTTTAATAGATGTAATTTATAGTTATTTATACAACTGATGCATAATGAGGCAGAGTCGAGTGTAATAATCGAGTATCACGTAAGTGTATTAATAGCTATTTATATACAATTGCGTACAAGACTATCTACACCCATGATCAATAGTAAGCTGTCAATAGACAAACCAATTATTTTTTTGTTATCTGAAAAGTATTTAAAATAAATTATTAAACTATTACATTGGATGCATTTTACAAAAAACTTTGGTAAGCTAGTTAGTAGGCACAGAGTTTTGGTAATGATAATGTATGTAGGCTAATTTATTTGTTTTACTTGTTTTGTTGTACTTAATCAGAAGGATTACCTTTAACATGTAAAGCAGTATAAACAAACACTTTTAAAGTTCATTGTCTCGAAGTTTCCGGGAGTATATTAGCCACCAAATTGTGGAAGATTTAATAGCGTGTACAACATACAGTAACGTTAATTGTTTAGAGCATATAAAGCCAATCCTTTCCGAATATGAAGAATGTATGATATAAAATGACATAAATAGAAAGACAATAATTATTCTTAATAATCAATTTAAAATAATCAATATATTATGTTTATTTTAAGTCTTATTTTCCAACTATGATAGCAACAGCTATTACTTTCCATTTGCCATTAATCGTCTTTACAATAAGATTCACTGTGGTAACGTTTTATATTAACATTGTTGGATATATTCCAATTGCTAAATTTTGCAGATGTCGATACAGGATTTACTTAAAACTACGCCCACTGATTTAAAATCTCCCGCAAAAAAAGTCCCGCAGCCATTATTAACCGCTCGGGGAAGTCCCTTACTGTTAGAAGTAGTATAAATGCTGGACCCAATGGACTATTCATCATTCGAGTCAAAGCGACCGACTAGAAAAGAACTGAAAATGTCATCTCAAAAGAATGTTCAGGGTGCCGTGTCCTACAGCATGAACCACGATGGATCCTCCGCTGTGGGAGCCAAGGTGCCCGTAGCTAGCAGTGCAAGCAACGTGTTGAGTATTACCGGAGGAAAGTCATCATTGGGAGCCGTTAGCAAGGGAGTCACTCTAGATAATGCGTGAGTTATACTACAACAATTATGTAATATATATTATATAATACATAATTGTTTTTCTAATTAGTCTTGGATATTTTATGAAATCAAAATAAGATTAATTAATATCATTTACAATTTCTAGCGCTGGTCACAGTCTATCAGTATCACACACCAGCATCCCCAACTTCGGGAACCAGCTAACGGGTGCTACTCGTCAGAACCTGGTGAACAACAACAACCACAAAGTGGACGCCAACGCCTTCATCACCAGAAACATGCCCAACATACCCAACGTGCCCGTGCCCAACTTCAACACCGTCGGTGGCGGCGTTGACTACATGTACAAGTGAGGCTAAAATTTTACTGGGATCAGGTTTATCCGTAACTTTTGTTTCTTGAATATAATGGTATTATATTTGAATTTTTTTTTAAATTTGGTTTCTTTATTTCCAGAAACACGGTAGGAGCTAGTGTGGGTGCAGCGAACACGCCATTCCTCCAGCGTACCGACTACTCAGCCATGGGCAACTTGAACCTGTTCCAATCGCCCAAGGCTTCAGTTGATCTCAGCGCTGGCTTCAGCAAGTCCGTCGCCCCTCAAATGAATACTGGCTGGCAGCCGGCTGGTGGAGTCACCTTCACCAAATTCTTCAATTTCGACCGATAATTTTAATTTATCTGTAGAAATATTTCGGGTTTTAATTTTATTGTAAATGTAACACTTTTTACTTGTTATGACACTACTATTAAGTATTTTTAAGTCTAATAAAATAATCAGTATTATTTATATATATTTTGTTATTTCTATTAATATAATCGAAACCGATGAATTGTCTCCAGTCGTGACACTATTTGGTCAAACAGAGACATTTGATATTGCTTTATCTGATTTACTGTCATGTATGTTTAGTAACATCATCAATTTTATTTCAATTTTGAGGCCAACAACAGTAACAGAACTGAACATGTATCTTTATAATAAAACATAAGTACAAAATAATTCATTAAATGTTCTTCCCATAAAATACTAATCGATTTTTCATTATATTGTAATTATATTTTAATATACTTATATGAACATAGTATTGCTGTGAATTCACAGCAATATATTGTAAATGTCACGTAAGTTTTACGAATAAAATAAAATAATAGATAATTAAAATGAAAATTTGTTATTAAGTAATTAAATGAACAGTCTAATATAATGATTTTTGATTTAAATTTTGGTAGCGGATCCCTATACTTCTTGTATGTAATACGAAAGTAGAAGTCAACCAAGAAGAGGATTAAATTTATATTATTAACTAACTTAGGTACTTGCGAGCTGACGTAGCGTTCTGACGGCAAGTTTTACAATGATCGATGCAGGTATTAAGACAATATTCTGCTTCACCAAGATTCGGAAGGCACATAGAGCCGCTGGTATCGGTTCTAACCGCAACTGCTTTCACCCGTCGGTGTCATTAGAGCAGCTGCGATGATGTCATAACCCAAATAGATCAGGTTATTCCCCTGAAGAACGCATAGACTGTTGATAGTGGTGATTAACTATGCTTCTTGGGTCTGAGCGTACTTTGTAAAGATCTTCTCACAGTCAAATACTTAACAAACACAAATACACATGTATAAATTGATATGTATTTGTGTGTATTTCAGACTAACAAAAATTCAGTTACAGTACAATTATTTAAATTTACTCAAAGAATTTTTTTTATTACGGCACTTTGTTAGTGAATCGTGTTAAATAACAAATTTTTCTTTGAATACACACAGGCAACCCGCATCGACCAGTAAGTATGTGGCTGTCTGATGAGTACACCCTTTGCGCGGAAGGGATCTAAAAAGCAAAGGAGTGTATTATGAAATATTGCACAACATTATATCATCCGTTTAGATAATAGTTAATAGGTTTAATGATGGCAATAAACTAACTGTATCAAACTCTTTTATAGAGAATTTAAAACACGGGCGCAGATAAAATAAAAAAATATACAAACAAAAACTAAATAATAGGTTGTTTTATATTGTAATCGTGATAGTGGACGGTCCCAGTTTTGACAACAAATTTTATTGCTTTCATCCATCAGCAACAATAAGCCAGATCTGGTGATGTCATATCCCAAATTTTTTACGTGGTTCCCCGTGCGTTGATATATACTATGTTGATGATGACGGATAATTTTAGGTCAGAAGTGATATTAATATTGGGTTTGAGGTGACTTATAAAGACAAAGTCATCAAAGAAGAAATCAGCCATTCCTCTCCCAATAGTAAGCTGTAAATAGGCAACCATTTTTTTATTTTTTTGTTCTCTGAAAAGTATTTAAAATAAGTTATAAAATTATATATAGCATTGGATGCATTTTACAAAAAACTTTGGTAAGCTAGTTAGTAGGTAGAGAGTTTCGGTAATGATAATGTATGTAGGCTAATTTATTTGATTTACTTGTTTTGTTGTACTTAATCAGAAGGATTACCTTTAACATGTAAAGCAGTACAAACAAACACAATTAAAGTTCATTGTCTCGAAGTTTCCGGGAGTATATTAGCCACAAAATTGTGGAAGATTTAATAGCGTGTACAACATACTGTAACGTAAATTGTTTAGAGCATATAAAGCCTATCCTTTCCGAATATGAAGAATGTATGATATAAAATGACATAAATAGAAAGACAATAATTATGATTAATAATCAATTTAAAATAATCAATATATTATATTTATTTTAAGTCTTATTTTCCAACTATGATAGCAACAGCTATTACTTTCCATTTGCCATTAATCGTCTTTACAATAAGATTCACTGTGGTAACGTTTTATATTAACATTGTTGGATATATTCCAATTGCTAAATTTTGCAGATGTCGATACAGGATTTACTTAAAACTACGCCCACTGATTTAAAATCTCCCGCAAAAAAAGTCCCGCAGCCATTATTAACCGCTCGGGGGAGTCCCTTACTGTTAGAAGTAGTATAAATGCTGGACCCAATGGACTATTCATCATTCGAGTCAAAGCGACCGACTAGAAAAGAACTGAAAATGTCATCTCAAAAGAATGTTCAGGGTGCCGTGTCCTACAGCATGAACCACGATGGATCCTCCGCTGTGGGAGCCAAGGTGCCCGTAGCTAGCAGTGCAAGCAACGTGTTGAGTATTACCGGAGGAAAGTCATCATTGGGAGCCGTTAGCAAGGGAGTCACTCTAGATAATGCGTGAGTTATACTACAACAATTATGTTTTATATATTATATAATACATAATTGTTTTTCTAATTAGTCTTGGATATTTTATGAAATCAAAATAAGATTAATTATTATCATTTACAATTTCTAGCGCTGGTCACAGTCTATCAGTGTCACACACCAGCATCCCCAACTTCGGGAACCAGCTAACGGGTGCTACTCGTCAGAACCTGGTGAACAACAACAACCACAAAGTGGACGCCAACGCCTTCGTCACCAGAAACATGCCCAACATACCCAACGTGCCCGTGCCCAACTTCAACACCGTCGGTGGCGGCGTTGACTACATGTACAAGTGAGGCTAAAATTTTACTGGGATCAGGTTTATCCGTAACTATTGTTTCTTGAATATAATGGTATTATATTTGAATTTTTTTTTAAATTTGGTTTCTTTATTTCCAGAAACACGGTAGGAGCTAGTGTGGGTGCAGCGAACACGCCATTCCTCCAGCGTACTGACTACTCAGCCATGGGCAACTTGAACCTGTTCCAATCGCCCAAGGCTTCAGTTAATCTCAGCGCTGGCTTCAGCAAGTCCGTCGCCCCTCAAATGAATACTGGCTGGCAGCCGGCTGGTGGAGTCACCTTCACCAAATTCTTCAATTTCGACCGATAATTTTAATTTATCTGTATTTATCTTTCGGGTTTTAATTTTATTGTAAATGTAACACTTTTTACTTGTTATGATATTACTATTAAGTATTTCTAAGTGTAATAAAATAATCAGTATTATTTATATATATTTTGTTATTTCTATTAATATAATCGAAACCGATGAATTGTCTCCAGTCGTGACACTATTTGGTCAAACAGAGACATTTGATATTGCTTTATCTGATTTACTGTCATATATCACCATCATGTATGTTTAGTAACCTCATCAACTTTATTTCAACTTTGAGGCCAACAACAGTAACAGAAGAGAACATGTATCTTTATAATAAAACATAAGTACAAAATAATTCATGAAATGTTCTTCCCATAAAATACTAATCGATTTTTCATTATATTGTAATTATATTTTAATATACTTATATGAACATAATATTGCTGTGAATTCACAGCAATTTATTGTAAATGTCACGTAAGTTTTACGAATAAAATAAAATAATAGATAATTAAAATGAAAATATGTTATTAAGTAATTAAATGAACAGTCTTTTATAATGATTTTTGATTTAACTTTTGGTAGCGGATGCCTATACCTCTTGTATGTAATACGAAAGTAGAAGTCAACCAAGAAGAGGATTAAATTTATATTATTAACTAACTTAGGTACTTGGGAACTGACGTAGCGTTCTGACGGCAAGTTTTACAATGATCGATGCAGGTATTAAGACAATATTCTGCTTCACCAAGATTCGGAAGGCACATAGAGCCGTTGGTATCGGTTCTAATCGCAACCGCTTTTACCCGTCGGTGTCATTAGAGTAGCCGCGATGATGTCATAACCCAAATAGTTCAGGTTATTCCCCTGAAGAAGGCGTAGATTGTTAATAGTGGCGATTAACTATGCTTCTTGGGTCTGAGCGTACTTTGTAAAGATCTTCTCACAGCAAAGTACTTAACAAACACAAATACATAAATACACATATATAAAAAAATGTGTATGTGTATTTCAGACAAACAAATATTTAAAGTCTTTAAGACCCAGACCCAATTTGTTTATATAAAATATATAAATATTATTGTTTTAATATAATTATCGGTTTAGAGAATGTTTTTCATATGCGTAAGCATTGTACTCTCATGATCCTTTATAAATAGTAGAGACAGTAACCACAGTCATAGAGAATTACAAAACAGAAATAAGAAGTGAGCAATAAACTGGATTCTGGTGAAATCTATGGGACCGCCAATAGTCAAGATTGAAGAATATAATTGTAATACTGAAAACTATTGAGTTATTAGATTAACATTAATAATAATAGTTAAAATTATACATTTCGAAAATTTACAGAAAATTGTACTGTACTCTATCTTATGTACCTATACACAAATTATTATAAAGGAAGACAGTTTTAAAGTTATTTAGTAGATTTATTTTATTTAATACTGTGCCATACAGAAGTCGTTATAGTTACAACGTGATGTTTGAATATAAGACTAAATATTTTGATTGAAGAATACATTAAGAAAACATCAGTGCACAAGAACCCGTTAGCGGGACAGTTCGACACGACGCATGAATCGGCCTACGCATCTTTCAACCATAATAGAGGGAACGTAACGACCTAACGCACAACGAAACCGCCACAGTGTTCTTTTAGTAATCACGACACACGACACACTCATCCCTCTCCAGTAAATATACAACGAGACTTACCGCTAGATAACCACTACAATGCATGTTTAAAGGGTAGGTTGGTAAGATAACGAACACAAACAAAAACCTTGGATGAATCGCAGAGAATCGAAGAGAATCTTGTAAGCCCTCCCACGCTGGCGTCATCAACAATTAAGCTTCTCCTAGTAAATCCATATTGAGCACTGTGTAAGAGACTGTCTAAATTATTAGGGTCACCAACTGTTCAAATATAAGTTTTCAAAAATCTTACTAAGTGTTGGTTAAATAGAGATCGGTCTAGAATTAGTAGGATCCTTTGCAACCCGATAATAGGGGAATAAATTTTATATATTTCATTAAGACAGGAACAATTCCGTCATCAATACAGTTATTAAAAATAGTTAGGACGCTGCAAATGGGCACACCTTCACAAGAATTATCAATTTAAAGTGACAATTAAATTAATCAGTCATTCAAAAAACTATATTTTATAGTTTTTGAATGGCTACTATCATTGTGATAACTTTATAAAATATTATATAACACTTTTTATAGTGTTAACGCTAATATCTTGCATTGGGACGGGGACATGGTTTGTTCATAAAAAGGCCTCATGCATCAACATTAAATGTATATTAAAAAAAATATAATTATACAAGTTCGTGGGAGTTATGCCGGCTTAATTGGTACTCTCCGGGAATCGGTAATTCCCCTATGTTCTCGTCCAGCCCACGCACGCACGATTAGAAGTCTGTTATACCGTAGCGGTGTGTAGTACGGGTCGTAGGTGATTGACGATCTTACACACATATAAAGTAGTATCTGTTCCGCTAACGAAACTCCGTAGGTTAATTCGGAACCTCGGTAACTTTGACAAAAAACAAAACTCTAACTCTATATTTTACGGTACCAATGACCCCAATTCTGTTGTACACGGACTAAATTTAATTTAATCTATTCGCATCTCTTCCAAACCAATTCATTAAGAAGGGATAGATGACTTTAATGAGTGTCAAGTTAATTGGCACTTAGACGAAACATACATTTTTACTTATTGTAATCAAGCCAAAAACGCTTACGAGTCGCCATTTTAGGAATGTCAAATGTCGTTTTCTTTTTTTTTTCTCATACATATTCTCTGTTATGACGATTTAAAAGAACTTAGTAAATGAGTTTATTAAAATAAAGATATTTAGACTTTGACTTTAACTTTGACGACACTGGTCATCTGTAATGTACCAAAAGGGTAGTACTGAACCTAAATTTAATTTAGTTCGTGCACTATGGAATCGGTGCCAAAATCTATCACTCACATTTGGCAATAACTAAATAATCTTTATTACACTAAGTATTAAATACTAGCTACTTAGCTAAATGAGGAGGAAAAAACACTATTATATTTATAATTGTACTATGTACATTAATGGTAATATTATTCAGTAATTTAATTTTAGTTTAGACGATTTAAAGTCCCTGTTAAAAAACAGCGAGCGTCTTTACTAATAGCTAGTTGAGTTTGATCTGTTGCTATTAGCGAACGGAAAGCCGTGCGAGCTCCACATACACTGGTCTTGTTACTATGAGATGAGCAACAAGAAGCAACACATTGAGTGGGCCAATTAATAAAATAATTATTTTGTTTAGAAGTTTCAGATTAGGTTTTCCTTATATTTCAATGATATATACTGTTTAAGTACGTTAATATAGGTTTAGTTTTAGTATAAATGTATATTAATTTAGGGTGTAATTAATTTTATTATTAATTTGCTTAAAATTTGATTAGATTGAGTTGGTAGTGTTAATTAAACATAATATGTACATGCAACGTTACAGTATTTATATACTTTATTATATATTTTTTTCTGAACAATGCAATCGTTAATTTCTCATAATTAACTATAGTAAACAATTTATTCAAGAGTTTATCGTAAATTTGTAAGTCTAATTAACGTCGCCAGGGCTTCGGGTAAGACGTAATTTAAATAAAATGATAAGGGTTAGAAGAGTAGTCCCGCGGCTATTGATAAGCGCTCGGGGGTGTCCCTTACTGTTTAATATAGTATAAAAGCTGGAACCAATGATTTACTCATCATTCGAATCTCAGTGACCTACTAAAACAGAACTGAAGATGTTCCCTCAAGTGATCACAGTGGTGCTGTTGTTTGCTGGCGTGAACAGCCAGGGCGCCGTGTCCTACAGCGTCAACCATGACGGCTCGTCCTTCGTGGGAGCCAAGGTGCCCATAGCTGGCAGTGAGAGCAACGTTTTGAGTATCACCGGAGGAAAGTCATCATTGGGAGCCTTGAGCAAAGGACTGACTTTAGATAATGTGTAAGTTATATGAACGTTTTTAATATCACTGGATGTTTTATTAAAAGCTCAGATAATTATGGAGAGTTATTAAAACCTAATAATTATTAACTTATATTTTCCATTCTCAGTGGCGGTCACGGTCTATCAGTATCTCACACTAACATCCCCAACTTCGGGAGTCAACTGACGGGCGCTGGTAATCTGAACCTGTTGCACAACAACAACCACAAGCTGGACGCCAACGCCTTCATCACCAGGAACATGCCCGACATACCCAACGTGTCTGTGCCCAACTTCAACACCGTCGGTGGCGGTCTCGACTACATGTACAAGTAAGATCAAAACCTTACTATGATTACTTGATCTGAAGCATTTATTTATGAATAAGGCTATAACATATACTTTACCTTTATTGATTGGTTTTCTTTGTTTCTAGGAACAAAGTAGGAGCTAGTGTGGGTGCAGCGAACACTCCATTCCTCCAGCGCACCGACTACTCAGCGATGGGCAAGTTGAACCTGTTCCAATCACCCAAGGCTTCAGTCGATCTCAGCGCTGGCTTCGGCAAATCCGTCTCCCCTCACATGAGCACAGGCTGGCAGCCGGCCGGTGGACTCACCTTCACTAGGTTCTTCAATTTCGGACGATAAATCTGTAGGACTGATTCGATTTGTCTGTTTACATGTCTAGGTGTTTAAATTTAGTATTTATTGTTTTGTATTAATTGCTAGGAGTAATTTGCAACTTGACATTTTATAAATGTTGATGTTCGTATTAAATACCTAAGTTTAGTATTTAAAATTCAAATAAATAATTTCTAACAAAATACGATCTCTTATTTAAGTAATTCAAGTATTCTTTCTTAATTAATCGGCTGTCTTTTTTATCTGTTTTTTATTCTAAAATAAATTTTTTTTACTAACGAATATTATGCAACAAAATACATTCTAGTCAAATTGGAGCAATCCAGTAGAAAAACATTTTTTAATATATTTGTCCATTGAATAAAATCCAGCTTATTGTGTATGCATATTTGACTACATTGCTTGTTCAAGTCCAAAAATAACCAAAAATAGAGCGGCATATTCATCAGTGCTTTTAATTTTATTCATCGTGCAAACTGCTCTTATAAAAACAACTTATATTTGATACTTAGAATTGTTGTCAATTTTATAAATAATTTTATTATTATGATAATAATTAAACATTAAGCAACTACCACTTACAAATCGCAGTACAGTCATGATGCGGAAGAAGTAAACAAAGTTTAAACTAAAACATTTCGAGAACACCTGCTCGCAGGAACGGCGAGAGCTTTCCTTCAGTAAGTTTAATAAGTCGACATCTCGTTCCGTACAGGCAGAGAACTTGACAAGTAAATTGACTATATGACTGAGGGTTCTCCATACAAACAACTAAGAAATTAAAAAGGAAAGGAAAGATATATATATAAGAGAATAGGAAAAGAAAAGAAGACAATAAAACTGAATGTAATAAAATAGATTTATTTAAGGATTCCGGGTTCATAATTGTTGTCAGGATAAGAAATCACTATTCACTTCAATCGATATACTTATGTAGAACATTGTGATTATTTGCAATATTAATTGGAACACATTTTAAATGACGTTATCTTGTAATAATAATAAATAAATATATTAATATTACTGTTATAATTTTATAATCTGTAAAGGAAACGGCCCATGAATATAAATTATCACATCCTCTCTTTCTTCTATGTTTTTAGTCATCGGTTTTATCACCATGAATAATATTTTCATAGTATCCTTTAGTTCATACTTAAGCATTCATTATGCCAATGACTATATCACATTCTTTTGGAGGTACCCTAAATCTTTCGTCTCCTCCCGTTCAATGAAACTGGAGCACTCGAAAAAATGGAGGAGAATACAACTAGGATAAACTTAGTCGTCCAATTTATTTTACTTCTGATATACTTGCAAGAGGTTTTAATTGGATTTAAATAATTATAAATATAATCAACTAGAGTAACATGAAATAAATGAATGTTGGAAGAGTACACTATTGTATCTTGGTTCAAGTATGACAAACTCAACTGGATGTTGCAATGCTTAGTGAACCTTCTACCAAAGGTTCCGTATTCGAGTCCCACGTAGTAATAAATTATTTTTATAGATATGAGGATAACAGCGATAAGTCCACCTTACACAGTAGCCTGTATTTAAATAAAATAAATATTTTTAAATATAATATTAGTAAATGATCAAACAAAGACTGCAAAAACAAAAAAATATCGTCATAAACATCTTCAACATGTGTTCCTATTACTTATCAATATTATTACATTCTTATTACTTTGCTTACTCAAACGTAAGCTTGACTAGTCTTCCGAAATAATATAAAAAGAAACTCATTTCGGGTACGAATTCGAATCCCAAACATTTTCTTCCGCACTAAAACCCACAAACTAATAGGAAAAATTGTGAACGCAACGGGAACTCCCGCCGAGCCGTAATCAACTAAAAAGTTGAAGGGAATTTTTTCAACATAACTTTTTCAGTTTTTTTTGCTTGCAGAAATATTTTTGTTCCGCAGAAATTATTTCGGTCGATACATTAACGTGAGCGGAGACCGATTTAGTGCTGTCGAATAGAAAAAATGTGACGTAGGTGTTTATTTGTCAATCGATGGAGTCCATCCAATTGTTTGTAATTTTGGATTGGATGTCGAAGAAGTTGTTTGTGTTTGTTCTGTATGGAAGATCTATCCATCTTATTGGATTACTATTTCACTAAATGACATTAAAAGTAGTAGAGGATTTTTTTATAAGTAACATGTCATGTTTTTTACACCTGATAAAGTTTTAAAAATAGTTTCTATATTTATATTTTATTTTTTATGTCGGGGTTTTTGTCCATAGTATCATCCTTAATTTTGATGAAAGCGTGACTGAATATTTTAAATAAACTTGGATTATAACCTGTTACACCTTTTTCTATCTAATTTCATAAAATTTACTTTGTAGGCATCTCTTTTACTTCTTTATTTATTATTATCTTTAAATTATCTATTATCTTTAAAAAAATATCATAACTTTCAAATATTGCAATTAATAAAATCTCGATTTCCTCTATAAACCAAAGAAGAAAAATCCGAGGTAGTTATCTAAATAGTGAAAGGCCACGCGTTTGAATCCTATCTCAGAAGACACGGATTGTCCTTGTCTGGATATAGTTAGTAGGTGTTAAACCCAATTGCAGTTTCTTTTCGTTAAATTGGTAACATCGCCTTTTAAATGTCTTGAATCTACGGTAAGTGATTTCTTGATGTTGTACAGGCTTTTTAGGCTATGGTTATCATCATCATTGTGCTATGGTTATCACATACCATAAGGTATGCCATCAGCTTGTTTGGCATTCTTATGACATCAAACAGAAAACATTTCTTAAAACTTTGAATATTTAGACATTTTTAATAAAACGTCTACGTCATGTAAGAAGTACGTAGCTATAAGTGAGTATTAGTAATAGGTTAGAAATAAGAAGGTATTATTTGGATGATTTGACATTATTATATTTACTGCAATAATAACAATTAAACAAGAATACTTAAAGTATCGTTCGTTTCAAATATAACACCCCAGCAGCGTTTAATTTCACCATCATTAAACAGATTGCGACTGGAAAAGCCAGAGGCGGAAAACTTACGTTACCATTAAAAGTGCACTCCTCTAAATTTGTTAGAGACGACGATAACATTACGATAACATGACGATAACGTTATTACGAAATTAATTATGTTTTAAATAACGCGTTTGTTAATAGTTTCCGTGAACTGAAAATGATCGTTTAATGTTATATTACCGATTTTTTTGAAGTACTTCTAGTTCCTTCAAAGTGAAAACGTTCATGAAGATAGATAGATATAGAACATAGAGATGACATGTCGATTAAGTGATTCTTTTGGAAGTTTTAAAATAGTTAGTAATAACAGTATTATTCTAAAGTTTTTTCTTTTGCGTACTGATGTAAATTTAAGCTATAATCTTAATCCATAATCGATCCGACCGCAGTCGTGGTTACCAACGAGATTTGAGCTCACGTATTTTCCAACAACAAATTTCTATAACATTGTGCAATACAAACTTCATATAGATGTTCTTACTGTAACTCTTGTTCTTTTCTTACGATACCATTTCCTACCAGAGGTTTGCCATCATTATGTGAATCTTAATTTTATCCTTTTAGATTTTTCAGCCATCCAACGCCAGCCATCAAATGACGCCGTTCAATCGCGTCATTTTAGTTTGTGGTGGCCTTGAATTTTTCCGTGGATTATCAATTTTAGTAAATCATACTTTCTATTTCGCATTATTATAACTATTCAATTTTTAAAATACACTATTGCATTTCACTAACACTCAAATGAAAAATGTTATAGTAAGCTTTCAATGATCATGTGTATACATATAGTCGATGATAGTTATATACATTAATGGAGTAGGTAGTTTCTAAGAATGGGTAATAAAAAAAAGATTTTATTCTGTAACTTGATTTATTTATAAATTAAGTACCGCTACTTATTTAATAATCTATATTAATATAAAACACTTAAAACAGTGCAAAGTTATATAAATACAATCACAATTGCTCGTATGACGAAACTATTTTAAATTCGAAATGTCTGAATACATTGATATTTGTATAGTCATTGATTAAATTTAGCGACCGAAGTTAAAAAACCTGGTAAAGGTGAGTCCACCAGCTGGCTTCCAGCCAGTGTTCATGTGAGGGGAAACAGATTTGCCGAAGCCGGCGCTGAGGTCGACCGAGTTCTTGGGCGATTGGTATAGGTTCAACTTGCCCATCGCTGAGTAGTCGGTGCGCTGAAGGAACGGCGTTCTAGCCGCGCCCAAACTGGCTCCTACCGTGTTCCTGGCAACGCAAGAGAATGAAATAAATAAAAGATGAGAACATTTACATAAACAAGACTAAAATACAAAAGTTATTATAGACAATAAAAGTTTCAGCCTTACTTGTACATGTAGTCAACGCCGCCACCGACGGTGTTAAAGTTGGGCACGGACACGTTGGGTATGTTGGGCATGTTCCTGGTGACGAAGGCGTTGGCATCGAGCTTGTGATTGTTGTTGTTCAACAGGTTCAGATGACCCGCGCCCGTCAGCTGGCTCCCAAAGTTCGGGATGCTGGTGTGTGACAGCGACAGACCGTGACCAGCACTGGAAAATAAGCAAATATAGAAATCGCTTCAAGTTTCGAAAACACAATAATATGCTCATGAATAAAAAAAGTACTTTTACTATATTAATTACTTACGCGTTGTCCAAAGCCAATCCTTTCCCAATAGCTCCCAATGAGTTCCTTGATCCGAGGACACTCAGCACGTTGGAGTCACTGCCCGCTATGGGCACCTTGGCACCGTAGTTGTAGGTGCCATCGTGGTTATAGGTATAGGACACGGCGCCTTGGCCGTGCACGCCAGCGAGCAATAAAACCACTGTGATGAGTTGAGCGAACATCTTAAGCTTTGACTGTTCTGGTCGCAGAGATACGAATGATGAAAATGCCATGAGCTCCAGCTTATAAATGATATTAAACTGACTAGGGGCTGTCCCTGGCGTTTTATCAGTAGCCGCGGGTATTCTCTTCCAGATGAATTTCTTATCTCTCGAGTTAATATGATATGTGCGCATAAAAGATTACAATGAATATTGAATCTTTTTATAGAATGGCGTTATCAAAACATATACCTATACTTGTGACGGGGGTGAAGATAGCTCATAAACAGCACATAACGAACCTTTACTGCAGGACGGAAGTAGGAGAATTACGTTGTGAGTTACTCCTTTTGCTTTGGGTTCCATAGAATCCAATTAAGAAAGTTTTGTTTTCCACTATTTTTCATTTGTTTCTCTTTCTATCAAAATGAGCGAATCGAATGAAGGAATTGGAAATTGGAAGGGCATTGTTCATTATGAGCTTTTACCGCCGGGAAGAACCATCTGTTGAGAAAAGAAGAAGAGAGAAAGCGGCCGGAATTGATTAATGTAGAGAATAATAAATGCCGGAAAGGGTGAGGTCTTTCATCACGATAACGCTAAACCACATATATATTTAGCCACTCAGCAAGAATTAAGAGAGTTTGGCTCGGAGGTCATATAGCCCTGACCTAGCACCTTCAGATTGCAGTGTCAGGTTAAAATTAAGAGAGGACTGCCAAAACTACTTGTTGCGTTTTTTTGATCAGAAGTTCCAAAATGTTTACAGCAATAGGATCGTGTCTCTAACAACAAGATAGCGGAAAGTTTACGAACAAAATGGCACATATATTCTGTACTTCAATATAAATTAACTTTGTACTATCATTTCTTTGCGTACAGTAGTAGTATGTACACACGATTTAAACGTGCTTATTTATTTACATTATACATTTAATTTACTAAGCAATCTTGTAAAAATCACAATTTTAAAAAATTGAAAATAATTGGACTCGGGAAGTATTCCAACGTGTTCATATTTGCAGATAAGGGATACGTTTACTAGCCGAGGCAATTGATAATATCGGGGATGCCCATATACATCTTCCGTTACGTATTTAGGCGGGAGCTTAAAAGAAAGTCATCATTCATATTTCAGTGATCTAAACAATCAATAGTGAAGATGTTCTCTCAAGTGATCGCGTTGGTGCTGCTGTTCGCTGGCGTGCATGGCCAGGGTGCCGTGTCCTACACCTACGACCACGATGGCACCTACAACTACGGGGCTAAAGTGCCCATAGCGGGCAGTGACTCCAATGTGTTGAGTGTCCTTGGATCGAGAGATTCAATGGGAGCTTTTGGAAAAGGATTGGCTTTGGACGATGTGTAAGTTCAAAACCAGATAAAGACTATTTTACATTTTTAAGATATTAAACTAAGCGTTTTTAATTAAAGTTCTATGTTACAATCATTTCCCAGTGCTGGTCACGGTCTGTCGCTGTCACACACCAGCATCCCCAACTTCGGGAGCCAGCTGACGGACGCGGGTCATCTGAACCTGTTGAACAACAACAACCACAAGCTGGACGCCAACGCCTTCGTCACCAGGAACATGCCCGACATACCCAACGTGTCCGTGCCCAACTTTAACACCGTCGGTGGCGGCGTCGACTACATGTACAAGTAAGGCTGAAACTTTTCATGTTTATGATAAAATTTTCTGTTTTTGTCTAGTTCTTGTAATAGTTGTCATCTTTTATTTATTTGATTGTCTCGTATTGCCAGGAACACTGTAGGAGCCAGTTTGGGCGTTCCAATCGCCCAAGACCTCGGTCGACCTCACTGCTGGCTTCGGTAAATCGGTCTCCCCTCAGATGAGCACCGGCTGGCAGCCGGCTGGTGGACTAACCTTCACGAGATTCCTTAATTTCGGTGGATAATTTTTAAGACCATCAAATTATGATTATTTATGTTATTTTAAGTGTACATTAAGGTATTATTTTTTGTAAATATTTAGTAGATAATTACAATTAGAAAGACTTTAATAAAGAAACTAAACTATTAACATATTTCTTGTTTGATTTTCCAATTCATGTCATTAATTTATGAAAATATATCTCAGTGTTATTATGAAACTCTTTATCTACAATGTGTTGGTTGGTTCAAGAAATTGGTACAAAAATTGTGGTTTCTAGGAGCTTTTTTGGAACAAAGCCATATCAGGCGAATATTAGCACAGTAACGTAAGGTTAAACAATTTAACTAGCCTTTTTCAGTCCTTTTCCATCATCGGGGATCCTGTCGTCTATTGGCCTAACGGCTTTAGGTTGTTGATATTCCACACAATCACACGAAGCACTACTGAGTGCTCAAAAGTGCATCAGTGGCTTTGGTGATCATTCAGGTCGGCGAACTGTTATCACATAGTGATAATGCTTTCTCCATACGAGTATCTTATAAGAGCCTAATTATAAAAATCTAAAGATAAAATTTATAACAGATGATACATAATCTAGGGTATATCATATCTCATGTATCCTAGAATATGATGCAATCAACTCAGTGTTTTTTTAATCGGCAAAATTTAACAATACTACCGTCTCAACGAATCCTTTAGATTTGGAGAACAAACGGCGCAAGAAACTTTTTAGATATCTCTTTATCTTTCAATATTTGTAATGACGTTTACATATTAGTTACGCCTTTAAGTGTCAATATTCTTATTACTAATACAAATATTATTCTGAGGAATCATCATTGAACAACTTTCTCTCTCGCTTTGATGTTCTGCTTGATAAATAATACTCAAAAGTCAAATAAATAATACACACAAATTGTTGATGGGATGTCTGAATCAGGCCCAGGTATTTCAGATTTGAATAGTAAACAATACAAATTCTGTAAAATTTGTACTTTTTAAGACGACCTATCCGCCCGGGGCTCAAAGCTTATGAGTTTTGTTTTGAAACAAAAAGAAGAATTTAAGAAGAATATATTTTAATTTTTTTAAGATAAATTTTTGAAAGATAGATGATAGAATATACATACGATACTTCTCAACCGCATATAATCATGCGGTTGAGAAGTATCGTATGTATGTACTATGTCTAACTCAGCCAGATGTTTTATATCTCCACCTAAAAACTGACTCGCCTTTGTTCACCGGTAGGCTTGAAATCATACCGGACAGTTGCAGAATGATTCGCATTTATCACAAACATTTGACTTCAATAATTGAATATACTCTTGTGTTATTATTTTCTCTCTATTTGGGTTAATAAACTCTGAACACAATCATATATTACAGTTATGCTTACAGTTGAACTTACAGACAATTATTTATGATTTCTCTAACCAGCGAATATTGATGTTAATAATATTATTAATATTTATGTTTTTGTACAAAAGCAGAGTTAACATTTTTAAGAAATTTTTTATTACAATTAAATTACTTATAAATTTACTTCTCATATTAATAATTATATTTGAATGTCAAACAATTTTATTAAATAATTATTTCAGATCTAGTATTTATTAAAAGATGTATTCTAAACAAGATATAGTTACATTACTGTTTCAACAAGCACTGATAAAAGAAGATTTTTTGTTCTCAGAAAGACTTCAATGAATTGGCAAAGATAGCGGTATTTCCTATTTCGGCAATGAATCGGTAGGCTGTGTGTCAGTGTTAACAAATATTTGTGAACGAAATTATAGTGCAGGAGAGGTATTAACATTTCTATATAAAGATCTCTTGTTGCCAGAGTGTCGACATAATTGTAATGACAAATATCGTGATATAAATCAATAATGTCATAAAATAAATGGCAATCAGTTATTAACTTGCGTGGCTGCGCACCCGCACCCCATCCCCTCTCTTAAGAGCACGAATAAAGACAGTCTGTTACAAGTCACTTTTTGTATTGTGTCGTACACTGCCTGCAAACTTGACAGTAGCAACGAGAATGAGATTCAAATCCACGCGATCAAAGCACATTGGATTACAAGTCAGTTGATAAGAATATGGTAATATGGTAATTAAAACAAGAAAGAGTCTGTTATGTAAATATTTTTCATTTATTAACTTAGTACTTCCTTACCTAACAATTATAATAAATTAGTATTTAACACTTAAAACAGTGCAAAGTTATATAAATACAATCACAATTGGTCGATGACCATGTGTATACATATAGTCGATGATAGTTATATAAATTAATGGAGTAGGGTCACGAGCTAGTTTCTAAGAATGGGTAATAAAAAAAAAGATTTAATTCTGTAACTTTGATTTGCTTATAAATTAAGTACCGCTACTTATTTAATAATCTATATTAATATAAAACACTTAAAACAGTGCAAACCTATATAAATACAATCACAATTGCTCTTCTTGCAAAGTTGATTAAATTTAGCGACCGAAGTTAAAAAACCTGGTAAAGGTGAGTCCACCAGCTGGCTTCCAGCCGGTGTTCATGTGAGGGGAAACAGATTTGCCGAAGCCGGCGCTGAGGTCGACCGAGTTCTTGGGCGATTGGTATAGGTTCAACTTGCCCATCGCTGAGTAGTCGGTGCGCTGAAGGAACGGCGTTCTAGCCGCGCCCAAACTTGCTCCTACCGTGTTCCTGGCAACGCAAGAGAATGAAATAAATAAAAGATGAGAACATTAACATAAACAAGACTAAAATACAAAAGTTATTATAGACAATAAAAGTTTCAGCCTTACTTGTACATGTAGTCGACGCCGCCTCCGACGGTGTTAAAGTTGGGCACGGACACGTTGGGTATGTTGGGCATGTTCCTGGTGACGAAGGCGTTGGCGTCGAGCTTGTGATTGTTGTTGTTCAACAGGTTCAGATGACCCGCGCCTGTCAGTTGGCTCCCGAAGTTGGGGATGCTAGTGTGTGACAGCGACAGACCATGACCAGCACTGGAAAATTAGCAAATTTAGAAATCGCTTCAAGTTTCGAAAACACAATAATATGCTCATGAATAAAAAAAGTACTATTACTGTATTAATTACTTACGCGTTGTCCAAAGCCAATCCTTTCCCAATAGCTCCCAATGAGTTCCTTGATCCGAGGACACTCAGCACGTTGGAGTCACTGCCCGCTATGGGCACCTTGGCACCGTAGTTGTAGGTGCCGTCGTGGTTATAGGTATAGGACACGGCGCCTTGGCCGTGCACGCCAGCGAGCATTAAAACCACTGTGATGAGTTGAGCGAACATCTTAAGCTTTGATTGTTCTGGTCGCAGAGATACGAATGATGAAAATGCCATGAGCTCCAGCTTATAAATGATATTAAACTGACTAGGGGCTGTCCCTGGCGTTTTATCAGTAGCCGCGGGTATTTTCTTCCCAGATGAATTTCTTATCTTTCAAGTAATATATCTAAGTATAAACATTTACAATCAAAACTGTATCTATTTTTGGGAACGATAACATTATCAAAACACATGATTGGGATGAGACAGGCAGTTCTAAGTTATATACCGGAGTTGTAGACATGTATTTATTTTCCTCCTTGGTTGCTTTTAGTTATGTGTTGGTGTCTAAGCACTAATCAAATGAATGGTTAATCTAGTTGAAATACAAACAACTTGGTTCAAAATAAATAACACAAGATTCTTATGATGAATGATAAGAATGCTGTTCCTTTTCGATAAGAAAATTCTTTTTTGCTATGTGTAACACGCACTTTTGAACGTTTTGCAAGTGCTTATTTACATCTATAATTAAATTTAATTAAACAATCTTATGAAAAACATAATAGAATTCTTAGGTTGTGTGCGTAGTCGAGCAAGACGCTTTTGGCTAGCGTGGTTGACTAAGGTCTAATCACCCTTGTTTAGAGTAGGCCCGAGCCATTCGGTGGTGACGTATATGAGCTGTTGATGATGATGAAGAATATAGCGGATTCTCATGATGTAAAAATGTGGGTCCAAAAAGTATTTCATTACTCCGATACTGTAACACTTTATAGGGGACTAGGTACGTCCTTGTTTACAGATAAGTTATACGACTGCGAAGAGACGACCTAAGACCATTGATAAGCTTGATAAAGTCGGGGCAGCCCCTATACTTTCCGGTATCATATTTAAACGGGAGCTCAAATGAAACTTATTATTCGTCTCTAAGTGATCTAAACAATCAGCAGTGAAGATGTTCTCTCAAGTGGTCGCAGTGGTGCTGCTTTTCGCTGGCGTGCACGGCCAGGGCGCCGTGTCCTACACCTACAACCACGACGGCACCTACAACTACGGGGCTAAAGTGCCCATAGCGGGCAGTGACTCCAATGTGTTGAGTGTCCTCGGATCGAGAGATTCAATGGGAGCTTTTGGAAAAGGATTGGCTTTGGACAATGTGTAAGTTCAAAACCAGATAAAGACTATTTTACATTTTTAAGATATTAAACTAAACATGATTTAATTAATGTTCAATGTTACAATCATTTTCCAGTGCTGGTCACGGTCTGTCGCTGTCACACACCAGCATCCCCAACTTCGGGAGCCAACTGACGGGTGCGGGTCATCTTAACCTGTTGAACAACAACAACCACAAGCTTGACGCCAACGCCTTCGTCACCAGGAACATGCCCAACATACCCAACGTGTCCGTGCCCAACTTTAACACCGTCGGAGGCGGCGTCGACTACATGTACAAGTAAGGCTGAAACTTTTCTTGTTTATATAATTTTATGTTTTTGTCTAGTTTACATTATAGTTCACAACATTTATTTATTTGATTGTCTTGCATTGCAAAGGAACACTGTAGGAGCCAGTTTGGGCGCAGCAAAGACGCCGTTCCTCCAGCGCACCGACTACTCGGCGATGGGTAAGCTCAACCTGTTCCAATCGCCCAAGACCTCGGTCGACCTAAGTGCCGGCTTCGGAAAATCGGTCTCCCCTCAGATGAGCACCGGCTGGCAGCCGGCTGGTGGACTCACCTTCACTAGATTCCTAAATTTCGGCGGCTAAATTAAGCATTGTTCTTGATAAACTCATTTTTTTTTATACAGAATTGTTTTAAAATAAGTTTACAGTTCATTGTGATTGTAGTTATGTAATTTTACACTGTTGTAAGTGTTTATTCCTGAATTATTATAATTATAATTAAGTATTTATTTGAATAAACAATAGAAATGAAAGCAAAAAACTCGTTTATGTTTAAATACTACAGACCCAGACATCTTTCTCATCATCTGCTGGCCACTCGGCTTGGCCGTGACGACTATTAACGAGGCAGTTTTTTAAGGACCATCTATTGGGGATTGGGGTTAGATCCTTTATAAGTTGTTTAGCTTTGTCTTGAACCTCTATTACAAGCATATTAGACCAAGTGGTCAAATTTAAGTATTTCTGCAAATTTCAATTTGTAACCATTAACAATTGAAACTTTCGCGAGTTTACCGCATTTACTAGGCAAAGATAGTATCTGTGGCGGACATAACACATTAACATATAACATTCAGAGGTATCCAAACGACACCACATGTTTTCAATTTATTTATCTTAATTAGTTATAAATTTTTTATTGATTTAAGTTTTATTTTAATAGATTTTTTTATCATACAATTAAATCTTTTTTTTATTACTTGTCACTGTTTTTATCATGTATACTTATTTAATCTTTACTCAAAATAGTTGATAGATAACTGCTTTTTGTAAAAAATTTGTGAGCACTAAAAATAACCCAAAATATTTTAAACATTTTGAGTGAATACCGTTATCTTAAACTTAGAAATGATTAACAAAAGTTACTATTGTATACACAACACACATTAGTTGTTATCTCTTACTAAGATTGCCATTTGAAATAACGCATATAGTTTAATTTTAGACTCTACGTTCCATTTGTGCACTTTCGTTTGTCAGAGAAACAACTAAGGGAGCATTATTCTTTCTTATTTGGTGTCCATATAAAAAATTATCATCAAAGCAGAAGCTGCTGTTTGAGAATCTGAGCGAAGACAAGAACTTCAAATGAAGTCTCAATTGATCGTGGTTATTCTGGTTGCTGGTGTCCATAGCCGGATTATGTCCGTCACCATGAACCATGACAGCACTTCAAGCATAGGGGCAAAGATACCGATAGTTGGTATTGGCAATAATCATTTGTTAAGTGCGTTTGGATCGAAGTCATCTACCGGTGTTCTGAATAAAGGAATTGCTATAGATAACGTGTGAGTAGGAATTATTATTTCTATTTTATATTCTAGCGTGGTATTGGTGTAAACTTGACCCTTGAGTGTTCTATCCAGTTGAAGACTTTTATATTTTAATGCATCAGTCTATAACCGCATGTCGAGTTACGTAAAGTAAACTAAATTATCACTATTATTAGCTATGATTCCAGTATTTAATTTAAGAAACTGGATAGTTAAGTTCACATATTGTATAATTACATAAAAAGTGTTTAAGTGTTTAATTACATAAAATTACTTACTAAAACATAAACTATTTATATTTTAAATCATTGAAGGTAAGTTACAATAGATGTTTCAGGTAGAAGTAATGAAACAGACAAATAAGACTGAGAAGCTTCAAACGTAATTACTATAAGATCTTACTATAAAGTCTAGTAAATATTTGCCGGATCGATTTCAGGGACGGCAATTCACTATCAATCTCGCATACACGCATCCCCATCTTTGGGAATCAGTTGACGGGAGCTGGTCGGATGAACTTATTGAACACTAACAACAACCGTGTGGATGCCAACTCCTTCATCACCAGGAACACGCCTAATATTCCCCAAGTGCCCAACTTCAAAACTGTTGGTGGTGGCGTCGAATATATGTTCAAGTAAGTGTTTAAAAGCGGAGTGAATCAGTTTATTGACGTAAATATGTCACGGATAACCAATGAAATAGATTAATTTTGTCTTTAGCATGGAAACTCTTACTCCGAGGGATAGGATTTGAACAATACTTCTTGATAGTTCACGATAGTATAACAATAAGCTTAAATATTTACGTTTTCGATAAAAAACTTTGTTTAGATTGCAAGATTATCAATGTGCCATATAGTATTAGAATATCTACATCTGATATCAACGTCAACGTGTTGCTCCTCATTGACTTCTCAACGGAATGGTTCTACGTAGCCTGTATCCATCAGCCTTCATATAGTGACTAGTACATATCATCAAAGACCTAGTCTGTCAATTGCGTTACCCCTTAAATCTCCGATGATTGGATTCTCCAAATAAATTTTGAAAATTTTAGGAATTACATTATTATCACGAATCAATGCATCAACAGAGAAAGCACTTAGATGATGGTTACTTTAATACAAATTGTCGTAGACTTGTGAGTAACAAACGTGGAATTTGATATTATAGTTATAAGATATATATAGACATAAAATAAATTATCATGTTAGTAATTATAAATTAGTTGTAGTAGAATTATGCGTTTATTTAGAAAGCTTTATCTTGTTTAAATATTCCGATTGAAACAGTATTAAGCATAATGATTTTACGGCATTTTTAAAATTCAACTGCCGGACGACAGTCGCCAAGCAAGGTTGTAAACTTTTCATTGTAACGGTCTTCTGTTTTCGACGCTGAGTATATTTATAATGTAAATAATTAGCTCACAAAATAAAAGCAACAAAAAATAATTAAATAATTAGCATTATACTTTTATTTATCTAATAGATTTAAAAGTTCATAATATTTTAGAAGACGAATTGAGATCAATTCGGAGAATTAATGAGAGAAACGGAAGTTAAATTTAGTTTGTAACAATGTATTAACGACGGGCATTTTAAAAGTTTAGGGATAAAACACCATTTAGTTTTAACACAAAAGATTCCAAGAGGGAGGAATCGATAATGAGAATATTTATAGCAAAAAGATAAGATTAAATGGTTCTTTTAAATACTTAGTTACTTAATGTTGACAAATTAAATCCATTTTCTCGGACGGATAATGAGATCACGATTGAGTAATTGTTACTTACTTGAAGAGGTGATAATATTTTCAGAATTAATGCACGTACGTATTAATTTAATAAGCCAAAAGCGTATGGATCATACTATCTATCTCTTTCTTATTGAATTATCTAGAAGGAGAGGCAGAAAACTTAGTTTTAGACTTCGAAAAATCGAGATCAATATGCATCTTATATTACAGGAATAAGATAGGAGCAAGTTTGAGCGCAGCGAATACTCCATTCCTGCATCGTACCGACTTATCAGCGCTGGGAAAACTTAACCTCTTCCATACCCCTACATCTTCTTTAGACTTTAGTGCTGGCTTTAGCAGGTCCATAGCCCCTAATCTCAACTCTGACTGGCAGCCTCAAGGTTCACTCACCTACAGCAAATTCTTATATTAGATATAAACCTTTATAGTATTAACTATCGTGCTTAATTTATGATGCTTGCATCCGAAAAAATATTATTATTATACCTATTAATATATACAATTTTAAAACTAAGCCATATGACTGATAATTACTGTTAAGTACGTCACAATGCAATTTGACTTTTTGAAATTGGGGCCTCTCGTGATACTTCCAGTGTCCAGAATAAGTTCTCTTATGTTCAAAAAATAATGTATATATCATAAGCTTTATTTGTCTCTAGGCAAAATTATGCTGTAGTCTTCTGACTAAGGGTATGACATCCCCTGAAGGCTCACTATGATTTTAGTCAGAGCATCACCAATATTTTGTTTTGCATCTGGAAGCATTCCAATCAATAAGGGAGCCCATTTTCTACCTTTTGTAGAACACAGGCTAACAAAAAGAGATTAGAATAGAAGAGAATAGAATATATATTTATTGTTAATCAACCTTTCAAAAAGAGAAACACATTAGGAATTAATGAGTTTTTTCGTAATTCCTTAATAGACATAACATAAGGATCCTCATATCACACATAATTTAAAATACATAGTACATAACAGACTATATGTACATAGTAAAAATGACATAATATATAATTCGTATTAAATAACACGTAATACATAGTTTGCTAACGAACATTAGCTTTTCTGTATTTATTTTCTAACTGTATTTATTGAATCAAATAAAGTGCTCATATTTTTAAATTTCTTTTATTTCATTATCAACATAAGGAAACACGGGGGTTTCCCCGTGTTGTTGTGACACACTTATATTATTGCAGCTGCGAGATGGTTAGGAGTGGACAGGGAAAAAATTGCTTTTTTATACTGCTGCTGCACTGACGTACGCTAACTGGGACACAAGATGACTGCAAATCCACTGTATAACGATTTTGTCACACGAATTTTTTTATACGATAAGATAAGATACATTTTATTTCCATAAAAACACAGTCTAAATTATATATATATTTTTAATATATATTCAAGTACAATTTTTTATATATAGCATTGTTAGTGGTTAATGACATCTATTGCTATGTCAACATAAATAAATATCAGTGCAATATGATAATGTGACACATAAATTACTAATATTTTGAACTTGTATCTTGTGGTGCAATTTTTATTAGCATTTCTATACTTGAATATAATTTAGTAAAGTTACCAATTTTATTAAAGTACTGTTTAACATACTCAATCGTATTTTGCCTTGTTCTAAATTATAACTTTTTCGTTTCAATATCTCAATAGTAAATTCCAGGAAAGCTAAAATTAAAATTCAAACCATAATACCCTCCGCGGTAAGTTGGTCCACGTAAATAATGACAAGTGGACTGTTATATAAATTATTTACTGGTCGTTGATCAAGACATAAGAAAAGTTTTATCAATCGACTATATAGACTTATAAATATAGAATGACAAACTTTTAAATTGACCCAAACATATGACTATTCATCAAGTCTTAAGCTCTGGTATTTATTACAAATATTAAGTAAACAGCTCAATTGCCTGACAAATTTACCTTTCAAAACCATTCTAAACGTACATACGCAAGCATTTACAAATTTCTAATTTTAATTAGGAAATCTGTCGGCTATTATGAATATGCAAGCGATATAACATCACTACAAGTGAGGTCCTATGGAAACGTATCAAGAGCGTTTGCTCTTGTGAACTTAATGGACACCATCAAAGTCTATTTAGCGCTAAAAGCATGTTTCAGCGTATGTGTCTGTGAATTTTGGAGACGCGCGACGTGGCGTACGAATTAGTACAGACATACAGATAGGTTTATGTCTGCACAATGCACAGAACTGGTGGGGTGTTCAATTTATTGTAAGGCTTACATTTTACATTAGAATTTACAAAGAACAGTTTTAATAAACATCAGATGATTAGCGGTATGTTAAGTCTTTGACAATCAAACAAACTTTTAATACGATACCCTGTTTGATTCATGAAGCGATTAAAATAATGAAATAAAGTTAATTTAATCGAGAAGATGGGTTTATACTGTCGAGGATCTCGAGTCCTCTAGTGGGTGCTGGAACTGTTGTTTTCAGAAGCAGTTTCAAGTTATAGCAAGATGCTGAAAGTGACATCTATATATCGCTCATGGTAAATACGACTTGTCGTCACAGTTACAGCAATTTACCTGTGATCATGGAGCATGGAACTGCGCCGAAATATCAGGAACAGTTTATTTATTTATTTCATATTAATCATGACACAGTTGTGCAACGATCGATATAAATACTGATGATAAAGTAATATAATTTCATTCGATATAAAACGTTTGACTTAAAATAATACACTTTTAATATCATTTTAATTTGTATAATTTCATGTGATATAACGTGATAGCTTACTAAAACAATTTTTTTGAAAAGTGTATTAATGTGAATATATACTTATAGAAGTATATTTGAATACATATTTATAGTTCCCGACCTATATACTTAAGGTTAAAAACCGAAAACACTTGAGAAAGTTAACGACGTGAATGAATTTTCAACACATTTTTTATATGAATTATTTTATGAGCTAGACATTTTCTACATGTAATCTGTACTAAGCAGATAGGTAACCAAGCCTTCTTAATAAAATAGAATATAAAAAGAAATAACTACATACATATTTAATAACATATATTGTTTTTTAATAACTTTACTCAAAGTATCATAGTATAATGCTCATATAATAAACATGGTCTCTGTCACGGCTTCGGTGCTGAGTCACATTTAGCTTTCACCGCTGCGGCTGAGGCTGGTCAGCGAAACTGCTGAATTTACACAGTGTAACGTTTCCTTATTTGAATATCTTACATCTTTTTAATGCTAACAGATAAGGCTTAATAATAAGACCGAGAACTCGACTAGACAGACGTCAAGAAAATCTACATATTACCAAATCTACCAATATTTTTTTGATTAGATACATTTTTACTAAAACCTAAGACAAATTAGAAATTAGAATTTTTAAATCCAGAATAAACTTATTTGAAGCTTAGAGTATATACACCTTTTTTTGCCAAAGCACTTTTAGTATCTTTTTCTTTTTTTTTTTTTCTTTATCTAGCCAAGGATTTCTAATGATACTCCTTAATAATTTTCTGCTCACAATTTGTGGTAGCTATTACACTTACAAAGTTCATAATTATGATTATGGATATATGTGTCATATTTGATTTGCTTTTGAATGTACTCTTGACTGTACTTTATATAAATTAATTACTATATCATATTTTTTTTATAAGTACTTATGTCTTTTCCACAACTTCCTACTAAAATTGTAACAGAAAAACATAGTGTGTTCCTATAATTGGCTTAATGTTTATATATCACAATGTAATAGTTATATATGAATTAAATTAATACTGGTCATATATTTTTTAGTAAATAAAGAAATAAATAACTGTCACCTTAGTGACAGGTTGGTTTAGAATCACCAAGTCAATTCAAACTTCCAGCCTTACCTTGTTCACTCTTGCATGTATGTCACGTGTTTAGAACTTTGTAATAGCAGGAATTGTTGAATATTACGTAAAGTAGAAATAGCTATTTCAGTTATACGGGAAAGCCTTAAACTATCTGACTCTCCTGTCTATAAAATACAAAATATTTTGTTCTATAAGGGATAGCAATTTAGGTTCAACTATTAAGTTGATAGAGGTAATTTGGTTAAATCTCTAAAACTAATCTCTCTCCATGCATCAAATTGGTGCCATTACAAAATGATGATTCGATTTTCTCCATAAATAATGACAGCTATGGGATATTTCCAATATCAATATCCACCATGTTCATTGCGAAGCTAAATATGGTGGATACCAGATTGATTGAAGATATAGCAAGATATCATGAGCAGAGAATTTGAGAGTCAGTATAGGAATCACCGTTACCGTTAGACTAGCTGATATATTCGGTAACTTATCCTCGCATCGTAATAATCTCTGATCAGGTTCTTTAGATCTCTATGGTACAAACTACATATCATATTCTGTAGTAGCACAAGAGTGCACTAATTTCACTATCAAAAGTAGTTTGTCTTATGTGGTTAATAGTGGTGAAACTTTGATTAACATGTTTAAGAAAAGGGTTTGAAATAGTTTGACTGAGACTTCAATACACTTTCCTATTTTGATAATGCTCAAGTTATGCTTGGTTCCTGGTATAATATCGTAACAAGTTATTTTAACATTATCTAAATTATAGCTCACTGTACTCTTATTTCTTTTATGCACTTCAATAGCTAAAATCACAGAGTAGATTCTGCGCTTACTTTTGGAATTGTTCTACCTAGCATTATGACCTCCACGGAGTTATCGTGATAACACAAATAACGAGGTTATCGTCTGTATGGCGCGTACCTCGCTTTTCTCACTTTGGAAAATGTGATAGCTGTAATAGGTATATAACATTTCACAAATGGTGCGTTAGAAGAACGAAAATACAAACAGCGTTTGAGTAACACCGCGTGTAAATATGATACAAAAATTGCTGGTCTTCTGGCTGCTATTTGTAGATTGGTCTCGTAGGGACCTTGACTTTTTTCCCTTTATGGGATAGCTCTGAGCCTTCATCTCACCTGATGGTAAGTGACGGCTTATCTTCACTTATGAAGACGAAAGAGAACTACACCTGGATTCCTCAACTACAGAACTGCATGAACTCAAAAAAGGTGTTATCGTTATAGCGACAGACTAGGAAACCACGTTTTGAATCGTCGCCAATATATTGACAACTTAAAAGGAAATATAAAAACAATCTAGTATCAAAATAAATTAAAAAGTAAACTGACATATGAACAAAACAGGCTTTATACCAAGATATGAAGAAGTGGATTAGCCACGAGCAACACCCTTGCTAGGCAGGTAGCTGTTAATAGGATTTTAAAATATTATTACGAAAAACTATTATACTTTAAATATTCTGAGAGGTATTAATAAGCCTTTGAGTTTGTTGGGTAGTAAGAATAAATATTGCATTAATTGCAGAAGCTAAAAACTTTTCAATTCAAATTTTATCCTTGTTTTTCACAAGGAGTTAGGATTTACGAGGTCGTGGTTGCCTACCGGTTATAAATTTAGGAGCATGGGTAGAAATTCAATGTTGCTTAAATAATTAAACCTTTTTTGCTGGATTAATAAAATTAAAAATAAATAACTTTTGAAATTTTTTCTTTTTTCAAAATGTTTAGTTTTGTTGCTATTGTAACAATAATAAATGTAATTCTATTGTATATGGTTCCTGCATTATATCTTTCAAAATATTCCATGAAACGCAATGTTTACGGTAACGCAGACGATACTACAGACGATATTACAGACGACATCACATTAAGTGTAACAGTTGAACTATAAAAGTCACCTTTATTATACGCAAGGCGATCTCAAGGTCAAAATGTTTCACTTGATGTCTTCGGCAGTACAAATAATTCCATAAGAGATTATGTATTCAGGTCACCATATTCTTAAATTAGCTCTCCCGCACGGTGACATGAACGGTAACCGTTTTTAATAAGTGATTATTAAAACATACAGATTGCTTTAATACACACACCTCCAGCATTATAAAATTAATTATGAAATCGGCAAATTATCGATTTGCTTTCACGGTTAAAATAAGACATTATTTAACTAATTTTTTTATTATGGTGCGTTATGGCTAGTTTAATAGTTAAGACCTTTATTAAAATAGGTTTAAAGATAACTAAGATATTAACACAAATGATCTATAGTAAAATATTTTTATCTCAATTCAATTAAAATTTACTTACCTTAGTATATAAAATATCTTTCTTCGCTTGACTCTGTATTGAAACGAACGAATGATACCCACTCTACATTCGGTATCGTTTTAAGAGCATAGTTATTCTATTTACTACCAAGGTTTGCTGTATGAGATGAAATACATATAGTTTTTTCTTATATTTTGAATCTAAAGTTGAATAGTGTTTATATAATAAGCTCTGTAGGTGCAAAATGAGTACCAACAAACGAATTTATTAACATATGTTATGTCTGTAATACATAGGGTACATTTTATATTGAGGAGGTTACATTTAGGAGCTCGTAAAGGTCAAAAACATAAATAAAATGGTCCCCACACATAATTTTCTGTACAAGATTTTATTTTAAATATTTTTTTTAACGGCCGCTTCTTTTTGATTTAATTCCGTTTTTCGATAGCGGCAGTGAGATTTATAGAGGCGATGTGCTCGTTTATAAATTCCGAAGCACGTATGCGTATTATATGGATTAGTGAGCACACGCCCTTTACCCTTTGGTGCACATCAAATGGTTCCAATAATTTATTAGAAGAAAGAGGAATATTATCTGCTATTTTAAAACGAGAATGTTCGTTTCATTTTTAAAATTTAAATTACAGAACTGCTTTTTGTTTTTTACAGCAAAGAGAATGAAATTTAAAATAGCAACGATTACATTCGTACTGTAAAATTACATTTTGTTCGCTAATGTTAGCTTAAAAGAAATTACCAACTTTAGCACTAGAATTTATACAGAAATTTGACAATTTAGATTTGATTTTTTTACCATGGCTTGGAAAGTTTGCCATTAGGCTGTGGCTTGGCCAATAAATTTGCCAATAAACTTTAGCGTTATATAGCTTATTATTAATTATCATTACTGAGGAACTCGTAGTGGTCCGAGTGATCTGGTTAAGATAACGAAAACAATGTAGCTGGCGCCATGGTTTCTCGCTGGATGGGCCAGTATTTTTGTTATCTTGAGCTTGGTATTAGTTAAAATAACCTATCGTATATGTTTGTCAGTGTCATTATAATTGTTTTACATTATGACAATTAAATGACACTGACTGACATATACGATAGTTATGTAATAATATATTAGTTCATACATATATTAGTGTCATTAATAGTCTTAAGATCTACATATTATGTAACTATGGAACGCAAAATAAAGAATTGAATTGATTCGAAGAGGTTATTTAATTAATACCAATGCCAATATCGCCAGTTATTTCATTATAGAGTTATTTAATTGTCACAATGTAAAACCATTATAAAGATACTGACTGACATATACGATATAACCGCTTTCACCTACCAACCCGCATCAGACCAGTGAGGTGGTTTTATCGCCGAAACTCCAGATTTGTTGATCCCATGTGTGAAGGCCTGTGGCCAGCTATAGAAGCTGTTAATGAATACATAACATATAAATACATACTAATACATATTATTTAGGATATCTTGGTACGATGTTGTTTAAAAAAAATTTTATTTAATACTTTATACTTATAATAACTATAATAGCTATCTTCACATGTGGACTCGTCTACTGCTTATCATCAGGTGGTGTCGAGTCATTTGCGCGACCTTTAATAGTAGCATAATGTAATTGAGAAAGTTTTTTTCTTATAAATCTTAAGTATGGAATTGAACTTACCGATGCAAGAAATAAGACATTTTTCAGTATAAAGGACTTTCCCGGGTTTGTCTTATGGATTAAGTAGACTTCCTTAATCAATCGGTTTACTAAAATTAAATTCGTAATATTTGTTCACAAAAATATGACTCGTTAACTTGTAAACCCTTCATATTTAGCTTTAAGTTATTCTCTTAATCATACACGGCAGAAGTAAGTCATCAATATATATTAAGATATTGCACACACATCAGTAATCTAGGAGCAATAATAATATAGTAATATTTCTCACACTCACACCTTTAATCTGTTCCAGAATAAGCATCATTAATAGACTGTGTTAAGGATACTAGAAAATGGAGAAATATAGATAGAAAAATAGATAAATACTACTACAAATACCAGAAATATACTAAATAAATTGAACAAATATTCGTAATCATACGAGACTCTAACTCGGGACCTCTGGCTAAGAAGACAGGACTACTGACCACTCAACCTCAGCTCTAAAAATAATGCTTTTACACACCAGTAGCCCCTCCATCCATCCGTGCTGGCATAAATCAGCGTACGAAGGAAAACATCCTCAATAAATTTAGAACTGGACACGAAATATTCATGAGAACCACTTAAGGTTTCTTCAGATTCGAACGGGATACGTGACCCAAGGTAGAATTGATTGTAAAAAAACATAGCAATCTATTGGATCGAGAACTGTAAATAATGGAGAGGAACAGTGTAACGTGTCTGTAATAGAATTTAGAGGTAGGTGTTTTTAAGCTCTGAAGTAGGTAGGGGTAACTTATGCCCGTATTTTCTAGTGGTAACTCGGACTAAGAATTTTTTTTCGGAAGTATTTCTGCTTATAAAAAGAAATCGTAAAAAAATATTTTCAAACTAATTAATGCTATTAATTCTTTATGAGATGATTGGGAACAATTGAATGTGTTTTTTTTTTATTTTACTTAATCTTTTTATTCGAAAGTTCTTAAATAATATTGTTAGGAAATAAAGATTCTGAAAACAAAACTCCTGAATGGAAATTCAATTCGATGGCTATTAAAGCGAATAGTTTTAAAATGTAACACCAATATGAAATCATAATAGGCACAAGATCAGGTTTGACCAGGTTTTTCTTAACCGATACGATAAATAATATTCATTTTAAAGTCAGTACCACGTTACACGTTCAAATAGGCTCTAAATAAATTCGAGATACCAACGTAAATATATTTTAACTTTTAAAAGCTCTCGTTATTGTAACATTAACTCTAGATCAATTCTATTTAGATCAGTTTTACCTTCAACTTTCAATAATACCTATTCTATTTATCTCTAAAGCATTGGCAATGCTCTTTCAATTTGAGTTGTGAGAGGGATAACTCCTTTGCTTTCAACAACGAGGTATTTAAGAAGCCAGAGACGACTGATTTATTAGTAATTAGTCTGGGATTGAAATACGTCCGACGGAACTGACTTGACGTGGACACTGTCAACATCGTCATACTTTTTTATCTTACTGGCTGGTCACTGTTTGCCTTGATTTTGACTTGATTGACAAAATATATTGATACGTAGGCTTATCAAATGTCCCTCGCATAGAATCAAACTATTTTGTTGGGAAACTGGTACACTATAAATTTCATCGACGACGCCATTTCAGATTCAGATTTACTGATTATCTGTTCCAGCTTTTCTTTACTAAAATTGTCCAGACGGCATTCCGCTAAAATTGTCAAGCTTCTAGTTTTTCATATAAATCTTTTTGTGCAGATTTTTGTACGGATTTGTCGGACGGACAGAGAATTAGATTTGTGACGTTTTCGCTGAGCCGTGTGAGCTGCCTTTAATAGGTTTTGGAATGGACACTCTGATATATCCCGCTTGAGGGAAAATCTTGCTGGGATATATGAAATTTGTAGGTAATATCACTACGATCCAGGATTTCATGACCCATTTAAATCGAAGGGTAGAAAGATCTGGTTGCTGACCTCAATTTATAACGTGGTACTATACCATCGTAATTTTATAGCAATACTTTTCCCATTTCATTATTATTTAAAAAGCGTCTAACATTTCGGTGTTCAAATATTTTTTATTTATAAAAAGCCCAGCAAATGACTCGACACCACCTGATGATAAGCAGTAGATGAGTCCATATGTGAAGATAGATAGTGCAACATGACATACTGCCCTAGCCAATACTGCTGAATATTGTAGCATCAATAGCATGTAGCAAGTTTATGTTTTTAAAATTTTAAATTCATTGAGCACTTTAATTATTAAACGATATAACGTTTCTTTAAAGCTACCTAAATAAACCAAAAATAAACCAGCCAGATATAACAATAGTTTTTGTCATTAAACTACACCAATTTCATAACAAAAACTTTACTACAATACAATATATGAAATAAAATATACAGCACCGAACTGCCCCCCGCCATTACGCGCTAAAAATTCAATGCCATAGATAATGTAAATATTATATTTTATTTTTATTAGGATTTTAGCTTGCCACCTTTGCGCTATATATTAATCTTACAGTTTCCATAATTTTTTATATATTATAAGACTCTTTAGAATATACTACCCTTTTGCCTTAGGGTAAAATTGAATGAAATATAATGTTATGTTAATGGTAACAATGGAATGGTACGCAAATGAGAATTAAATAATACAGTTGTAATAGAATTAATGACTTTATCTTTGAAATGAAAAACTGAAAAATCTTACCGCAAGTCAAGTATGATGATTTGAAATTTCTAAAATGGCGTATTTTCATGGCATGTTTGCATTATTTTGACGTGCGTCTTCAAAAATGTATGGATCGTAATGTAATCAATGTAAACTTGATGGTATTAATAGTCATTCTATCCCTTTCATATTAAATTGATATGTAGGTTAGGCTAATATGTCAATTTAAGTTAAAAAGAATAACAGCAGAACCAGCACCATTACTTCTCTTAAGTCTTCAGTATCAAGGGTTTATCATAGGACCGGAACCATCAAATTTAGAAAATTTGATTACGCTCCACCTTTCCTAAACGAAATACCCGACCATTTTTAGTTAACAAAAAGATTTTCATCATTTGAAAAACTCATCAGGGTCGCTCATTTTAAATCAACGAACCGAATATTTTTTGTTTTCATCGGTCGCCATCTTGGCTCAATTAAGATAAGGAAGGCCACAATTCTCTCAGAGTGATTAGTTTGCGAGTCCAACTCTTCCAAGTTTCAGGCTCTTTAATTAAATAAATGAATTTGCCGGGAGTTTAAGTCGATTATTTTACTCGCAGAAGCGTCTGTTTGAAGAGCTATCATGAGATCTCGATTGTTGTTCGATTGGATTTCGAAGATTGTTGTTACTAGTAGTTTTAATTGGTCTTTTGTTTATTTACTATTATTATTTATTTATACATATATTATATATGTATATTACCTTTTTATACATTTATTATATTTTTTGAGAGCAAGAAAATACTTTCGGACCAAGTCATATCATTAGGTTGGAATACCCAATTAATGTCTAAAGACACCGATGGCATTCGAAGAAATGCCCTGTGTTGGTTGGGCCTTATGGGCTTTGCGCAGACGGATGAATGTCATTTGCAAATTACATTACTAAAAAAAATATTATTCTCTGCAGATTTATTTGATCAAACGTCAATATTTTTTGACGTGTCATCATTTCATATTTATTTGAATGTGAAATGACTCATTAGAGGAAGATTTTTTAAAAACCTTGTCCCTTCTCTGTGCCTAGCAGTGAGTTCTAAATAAACTTTATTAGGTGAGGGAAATAATGAATCAAATTTCTAAAACATTTTAATGAAAATGTTTTTCTTGGCTTGATTGAGACTACAAAATCAGAAATTGTAAATATTCCTGTAAAGGGTCCAATAGTACCACTTTTCAACCGTTCGAATGAAAGCAAAGAAAACAGAACACTATCGTGATTGCTGGTACCATTATGGAACTTTGAAATTGTTCGATTAAACTACAGGAAATTCAATAATGGTTTTGCGTGCCTTAATCTCAACCAAATTATACTATTGTATGAATTGTTTGCTGTAACTGACACTAATTTACACATTCTTTTGAACACTGAATTTGTTTTGAGATTATTGAAATACTGACTTATAAATGTAATTTTAGATTAGCATAAAACTTCGAACTCAAAACACTAATTAAGTCACTAATACTTTTTATGTTCTTTTTTAAATATTTAATTCCCCTTGCTTAGGAGTTATAAATTTAATATCTGTTAACGGCCTACTTATTAGCAAGGGTACAGCTATAAAAGTGCGCTCATTCTGCTGTATTAAATATCAAAGCGATTGTACTTTTCTTACGGCCTACTGAATGTAAAATAGAGTTTATTATTCACCCCTGAAATGGCTGGAAATGCTTAGTTCAATTTTCGAGCAGTCATAATAGTAGGAATAAAACTTTCTAAGTTTCTTGTCCATTCTTTCCCGGATAACCTGCGGTTGATTTGCGAACTGATGTTCAATTTTGCATGCACATTGTAAATGTTATCAACCAAATAAATACGCATTCAAATGAGAAACGATTAGTTATTTATAATAGCGATTGTCGCAAGAAACAATAAATTGGTACACCAGTATCCCGACGAAAATTAAAAAATAAATAACTTTAAAAGACATGGCTGTTTGGACTAACATTTCCCTTGCCTTCCTCTTGATAGGGAGAACAAATGTGTAACAATGTTTATAATGTTGTTATTGAGTACTCGGTAGAGATTCCTGAAACACCTGAGGTAATCGCTAGTGTTACTTACTACAGAAAGTTTACACAGGAGACCACAAGCATAGGCTAGCTCAACGAACTCCGGCAATTAGAGTTTTAAGTTATGATAGTTTTAAAGTTTTGTTTGAAATACACAGAACGCTTAGTAATGAATTTGAGGTAAAAACTTGTGGTTTTATTCATAACGAATTAAATTATTATAAATGATTTAGTTAAAACACTGATATGTGCTTTTTCAGTTTACAGGAGTCCAAGTAGGTCAAATTTAAATTATTAGTATAATGATTTTATGATTCATTGATTAAATATAAAAATTGTTTATAGGCTGCTAACAAGCTACATTGTTAACCCCAACTAACTTATGTATCTACTGACGTGACGTGCTTAGTATTTCTTATTAATTTACTAAAATAACAAAGCCTTTGTAATTAATTTGTGTTAGGTTTATAAATTATGATAGAATATTAAAATAGAGAGCATTTAATAAAAATTGTATATGGTTTTATACAATTTATTTTTTATGTTATAGATGTGTTAATGTACGTAAGTTTATTCGTGGAAAATCTTGTCAGAAATACGTTTTATTGGATACATTTTAAAAGACTGTAAAAATTAACTAAGCCGACATATTGGGTAGTCAGCCATATTGGATTTAAAGAGAAATCCCCTTTTAGTGGGAATAGTCAAAACATAACTAGCCCGCTATCTTGATCAGACTGATATTGATTTAACTCGAACAAGTATACACAAATATTGTATTGAAATAGAAGTTTGCATATATATTAAAGTAATAATAAAAAAATAAAGGTAAAAAAGATTAAAAAGCACGTTGAATACCTTATCTTTATTCAATACTGCTCTCATACCACGTCTGAGTGAGTAAATACTAAAGATGTATAGTTGAGAATACATGTTTATTTGCACATCGCTTGGAAAGCACAGCCGGATAGAAAATTGTGCCTTCCCACTTCAATAGATTATAAGAAAATATTTCTGTGACGTCTTACTTCATTCGCAAACCGGTAACGATAATTCGATACATAAACACCAATGTGGCTTTAGGATTTTTGTTATATTAAAAACGTAAAACGTAAATGATATCTCTCATTATCTCATTATCACACATCCTATGTAATTGTGATGCTCTTGCTAGGAAAAGAATGGGTCTCTTTGGCCTGGGCTATCCCAGTCCTGAAGATATAAGGCTGCTGTCTCCGGGTGTACTTAGTAAGTACATCTTGGAGGTATTCCAGGACAGCGGTCAGTAGGATTAGGGAAGCACAAAAGATCCCATTGGGTCGACGTGCTCCGGGAGTAATAATCCTGGCCCTACATCAAGATAAGATAAGATCATAATATCTCTGTTATGATATAGTGCAACCTATGCAGTAAGGTGTACGTTCCGTGATATTTAATCTAGATGGAAGTCCCACGCGCCTCCGTTTCATTAATTATCACTATTCACAGTCTACAATGTTATAATTATGTCGATTATATGTCTTAAATAACTATGAACACTGTGGTCTTAATTCAACCGCAAATCAATAAATGTAGGAAATCAGTCCGTTCTTTGTGCTTCTTCCAAGCTTCAACGGGGCGAGGAGTTGCTGTGTCCTTGTCCAGAGATAGTTTTAAGACAGGAGGAATAAATGATTCTTCTAACCGCGATAATCAATCATAGTCTCACAGAAAAGATGGTTTTACATTAATGGTGTTTTATAAAAACTTAAGATGGCGCTAGTGTCGTTTTAAAATTTATTTTATAAGCGACCAATTGATGTGGTTTGTAAAGCATGCCCAAATTGTTCAACCTCTTTGAATGAAATCTGGCTTATATATTGTAGGAACGGATGGCAGTGGTTGTAAGGCACCTCAACCCACCAGGGATGTAGTAATAGGTCCTAAGCCTGGATAACAATTACAGATCGCTAGAAAGTCACGCCAGAACCTAATCCCAGAGAGCGGCGTAGGGATAATAGGGACTGCTCCAGGGAGTAGTCTTGGCAGAGAGGTGGGGGGTTGAAGTTACTTAGGGAATTCTATGCAGCTTTCTGATAAAACTTCGTTTCTTCACTGCTGACGCGGACTGACAATGTTTGGCAGGAAGCACAAACAGATATTACATATTGAATAAGGACATAGGGTTTTTTCACACCAATATAATTTTCGTAAAGAGACGCAATAAAGATAAATATTAACAATGTTATCTTTGTAATCTAATGAGATTTTGCATAGTTACACTTCATACTAGAAGAACTGTAACTATGCAAAATCTCACACTCTTATAGGCACATAATATGCAATATAACGTGAACGAAATTTTCCCTTCACTTCTCACACTCTTCAAACAAATATGTCGAAGAATAAAGGAAAGAAGATATGAGGTACCTAAATCGCAAATAGAAATAAAACCTTACCCTAGATCTTGGATATAAAAGGAATCTGTTATTTATAGTAAATCCTCGTTTCCGAACCTCAGTTCGGATTATGTCTCAACATAATCAACCGATTTAAAACGAAATTTCGAAGTCGAATCCAGGCTCCTGTACGGAACCAATCTAAAAATAAGCGCTGGGCTGTGTCCAGCGTTTTATTCAGGTTGGCGCCCGCAATAGGCATTTTCCAATGAATGTAGAATGGAATTTTTTCAATAAATTTATGTAAACTGAAATTATTATATCTACTGATGTTACTCCTTTTTCTAAGGCAACTAAGTTTTTCGTTATCATTCAAGTCCTCTGCAAAGGTTAGTAACTCATAACGAATCAATTCACTATCGAATTCCCAGGACCAACCGCAAAATGTTTCTTCCCATAATTGTATTTTTCTAAAGTTCTCCCGAACTTTCGCTCCAATCATTCGGTCCAAACCTCTTTACGGCACTCTCGCCTCTGTAAATCAATAAGCAAACCCACTTTCGCGGGACTTGATAAACTCATCCAAAACTGAACCACTGTAACCACAAACATTGGCGTCTTCTGCCTTTTTGCACGCACAACGCGTCTCCAACTTTTTCAGGGATAACAACTTCAAATGCTTAACTTTGTTACTCGTTAATTATATTGTTTTTATTTATATTTCATAAGATAAAAGAAACTTTTTAATGGCCTCAGCTCAAAGGTTTGTGTTGGAAATTTTTCTCGCCGATTTTTATCGTTGAGCCAATTGAGAATCCTTTATTTAGCCGTATAATACTTTATGCTTTTGTTTTTAGGAGTACCCTCGACTTATCTTATTTGGTTTACAATTTGTAGCCCAATATGCAGTTACAGTATCGTATTTTGTAAGCTTTTAAAATAATTTACGTTCATGCTTTCTTTTTCTTGTCTTTTACCAATAATAGACTTCTAGTGATATTTCTATTTTTTATTTTATTTTTGTGTTAATGGTACGTTTTCCCAACATTATTACAACATAAGATTCATGCATCATATATTTATCTATTTTTTTATGTATTTTCGTAAATGTGTTAATGCATGTGTCTGATAATGTACTTAAATATATATTTTTTAATTTTATCATCAATATTAATATGGGTTGCAGAAACGGCATTTTATCGGTAGTATCATCTGTCACATTACAAATCAAAAAATCTTTTACTAGGCGCGTATGTAGGTACCACACGCAAAACTGATTCAATTCGTTTTGGTCAACCATGTTTGTAGTTCGAATCAGCAGTTCTGATGTCACGTGCGGAACTTCGCAAATCGCGCTCTGCAATTACATTAAGCTCAAGTTTGGCTTCCTCATAACTTTCCCCACCATTTTATTTGATATAAGTATCGAAGTTATGCGAACTTATGCTTCTTTATTAATTAACGACAGAGGTTAGAAATGATAGGTGAAGAAGACTTCAACTTGAACAGATTTTATAACTAATAAAGGAAACTTACACCGAATTCACAAATTTAACTTTAAGTAACTTCTCAATTGTTGGGGTAAAAGTTCTCAGTAATGGGCAATCGTTAAACTGAGAACCGTTTTATTTGCTCGCGTATGTTGATTTTGTGAATACTTGATTTATATAAGATGGCGTCGATACTAAGCAGAGTTGTTAACGAACGAACTCTCAACGAAACGAGGTACTGGCAAAATTGAAACAGAGTGCCCCATCAAAAAATTTTAGTTACGATGGCACCACGTTTAAGTATTCGACCGTAAGACCACAAAATAAGTTATATTTAATGCGATGTTCACTTTAAGACACTCTGTTTTCCAATTGCAAGTTCTTTGTACTATTTTGTTACTGTCTTCTGAGAACTCCGCTGAGTATGAACTCAATTAATGAAAATTAATAAAATCGTTCAATTGATATAAGCTTTCCAATCCAAATGATCAAAAACTGTCTTGAGAAAATGGCCCCCGATCTCCGTTCTCCTTCTTTGTATCAACTATTTCAAATAGGTTCCCTGGAAGAAATTGCTTTTTCAACACCAAGGCATATGTACTTTTTTGTATTTGTAGCAAGAAATGGTAATCAATTATTTAGCTTAATTTGTTGAACAGTTAACAGTTTCTTTGGAATATTAAATAGTAAAGTAAATGTATCGTAAGCAAACCAAATTGAGGTTGTAATAGAAAATGACTGTGGTATCAATCAGATCATAATATTTTTTTAAATTAGAACCGAATTAAACTTTGAATGTGGTTTTCTAGAAAAATAAATGGAGAAGTATAACTTTATTCACTTTCTTTGTTGAAATAATGGGTAAAGTTTTTTGGTTCGATATCACAATCTGTTACTCACATAACTTTGGATTTCGTCTTTCCATCTAACATATAAGGTCCATAGTTTACGATATATTGGAGTATAAATAGGATTATATTACAGTATATTTAACGCTCCCACAAATATAAACAATAATATTCTAGTAAGTATGATCTCATAAAAAGAAAGCCCGAATCTATCGCTTTTTAAACATAATTTTATTTCAATCGATTAATGCTGGGCATTGAAGATATTTATACAATGGCTTTCCTTTAGAGGCTTTTCAAAATTTTTCACTATCACTGTGGCCTAGTGACTGAGGCAAACTTCAGATCTGGAGGTCCAGGGTTCATTTCCCAGTAGGGCAAATAATTCTGCTCGGTTTGGTTCGTGGTTTTTTCCAAGGTGGGCTTGTTCTTAAGCCTGATGCCATACTAATAAAATTAAGTTCTTCTGGGGTTGAGGAACTCGAGTGTAGTTCGCTTCACCCGGGTTCCTCAACCACCGGGTGTAGAAGGGTGTAGCTACTCTAAAATTTATGAATTAAAAAAAATATATATTTCACATGTTCAATAATTATGTCACAATTCAACGCCTCGTATGTCTCTACCCTATATTCACACTTATCCTACTGTATATTCTTAACACCAAGACCTATTTGATTGACATCAGCGATGAGTTATCTTCCTCATCCTTTATTCATGAGCAGTCAGCTTCATGGAAAACATTTATTAATTGGACATTTGCAGTTTAAGTCCAGGGGACGCTGTTTGTGCGGAATAAAAGATGAGCTTGGTCGGGCTCCTCGTCCCTATTCACGTTTACGAATGTTTTTCGAGTTGTTTTTCTGTAATATTGTTACTTTGGATCAGTTAATATTTGGTCGTTCACATAGGAACGTTTCCTGCTTGAAGCGCTCATAATGAATTCTGCTTCTACTACAAGTTTCAAAATATTCAACTTATCCTAACACGACTCCGTCGACCATGTGAAGAGGGTCAAAATTAATGGAATGTTTTTTTATGTTAATGTGAGGGCCTGACTAGAATCAGAATGAGAGCACTGGAAATCCAAAGAGAGTAAAGACTGACATGTTCAAGGCCCTTAATAAGATTAGCTTATTTATAATGACTAAGCATTTTCGACAGATATTTTTAGATCTTTTAATTGGTTCACCTACCATATATACCATAAGTATATACAGCTAACAATTTTGGACCTCAGAAGTGATTTAGTCTTGCGACTTATTTCAGATACCAAGCGATCGTTGGGACAATATCCTAAATTCAAAGAGTTCCCATAACCATATAACCTTGATATGTCTTTTAGTAAAGGAGTTTCAGATAATATATATTTATTCAAGCGTTTGTAGTGACTCAAGGAAGAGGAAATACCTCCACAGTTATTTTTTGAGTGATAAGATAATTGTGATTCTGTGCATGTTACATTTTCATGCACTTTGGAAACGACAAATTGCCATTTTTAGGCGTACAATATGGAACCCTGTGGAACAGAAAAATTAATTTTCATTTACCCGCTCAAGAAAAACCATGACTAAAGTTACTTTGCCAACGAAACAAGGAGTATAACTGATTCTCAAAAACCCTAATTCTTAATCGTTTCATAAGAACATTTTTTTTAAATATTAAGCTCAGCAAATGACTCGACACCACCTGATGATTAGCAGTAGAGGAGTCCATATGTGAAGATAACTAGTGCAGTATGCTACATACTGCCCTAGCCACCCTCACCTTGCCGGCCCAAAAAGTGCTTTTTCACGCCTCTTTTAAAGGAACCCATGTTGTATGAAGGAATACGTGTGCTTGTAAGGAATTCCACGTTCTAGCTGTGCGACAGAGAAAGGAGTCACAAAATCTTTTAGTGCGTAAAGAAGACGTGGCAACAGTGAAGGAGTGACTTCGTAGACCAGCACGCGTACTCCTGAATAGGTAATGAGAGGGAGGGATAAGTTCGGAGAGCTCTTCAGAGCACTCTCCATGGTACACACAATAAAAGGCACTAAGCGACGCTATGTCGCGACACAGTTGCAGAGGCTCTAGGGTGTTCGTTACCTCCGCATCGCCTAAGACCAGACCAGGCCTAAGACCAGACCTAATACCAGACCTGGTTTTTGTACAGCAGGCATAACTAAGGCGTGAAATACCTACGCAACTTGTTCAGGACTCCGAGTTTCCGCGTGGCGTTCTTGATAAAAACATTTAAAGTCTAATATTTAACATAAAGTTCCGCCGCGAAATATAATTCCAAATACCAAAACCGGTTCTGCATCATAAATATTCATAAAGAAAACAATCCCGATGTAAATAAATATAAGTGCTTAATGGAGAATATTTATTTCATTATTTTTTTGGAATATTGATGTTTCCCTTTCAAACACTCGAATAATTTCTCTATGAAAAGGCAGACGTGTAATGGACTCCATAAATATCTAAATAAAAACCTGAAATTACAAGTTGACATTTAACTTTATTAACAAAACTAACTAAACAGGTATTAAAAGCTCTATCGGCTAGTATAAGAGATAATCAAACCATTTCTTTAATATCGAGACAACAAACATTACTTGCCTTCTCTTATATAAAATCGGTTATTGTTAAAGGAATCTGTAATTAATCTAATTCTGAGTCCTATTTATATATAAGTGTATGTACTTTTAATTTTTATTTAAAGTAATAAATAAATTTATTCATCATAAGAATTAAATTCTTTTACATGACAAAATAATAAACAGGATTAAAATGTGGTCTATAAGCATATACAGATAATATAAAAGATATTACTGACTATTAAATTGCCATATATAAAAAAACATATTGATTAATTATTAATGTGCAAATATCCAGTTCACCTGAAGTTAATGTAATAAGTGATATTGTGACATACATTGGTACAAGGTAAACGAAACGTTACATTACATTTAGGAAACAGATGGGCAGGTAGAGAACTGCCACTCGGAAGCAGTTCATTGGAGACAAAATTAGCGAAATGTTAATATCGAGGTCATTCCTCGGTCGTGAGATCCTTATATCTATGAACAAAAATTCTGTTTCGAATTTTCTTTTTTTTCTATCTGAAATCTTTAAGCTACTCGGCTAGGGGTCCCTGGTTCGATTCCCGGCTGACGCCGGAATGTTTGATAAACGTTAATATTTATTCTCGGGTCATGGTTTTTTACATATTAATGTATGTACGTTTCTAATTGTTTCATCCGGAAGTATTTGTATATATAATATTTAATATTTCCTCCGTTATCTTGTATCCATAACATAAGCTGGTATTTATGTTATTGTTATTCTAGATAATAGGTGTGAGTGTACCAATATTTTATATTTACATACCTATTACCCCAAATCTATGATTGAACCATTTTTGTGAAAACATCAAACGAATGCTCTTCAAAATCAGTGTAAAATTGTAGACGCAGTTTCTATCGAAAGAAAACTTTTTTACCTTCACTCTTAAGCAATTTCACGAATGCCGTACCTGTCACGCCATAAAATACGTAATTTATTTGGCACTGAAATATATACAATCTCGTCACCAGAATAAACATCAAAATATTCAGGACGCATGTACATTTTTGTCAGTGTCGTATACGGGTCGTCGCGCTTGCTAAGAAATGTAGGGCTGCCATCGATCGAAGTAACGATTTTTTTTTTAATAAATCAATTATTAAAAATATTTAAAAATATATTTTTAATGCACTGTAAAACAAAACATGTATATGTTTATAATACTAATACATAATGACATAATTGATTTGTAAATGTCATTATAAACACACCACACACACATGCGATAACTGACTTTTGTTTTGTTTATTATATTATATTCTGTGTGTGTAGAAAATTGCTGTTGAAACATTGTTAAGATAAATAAATAAATAAAATAAATAAATAAATACTAAAGAGGCTGAGAGTTTGTTGCGCCGCTTCTTCTCTGCAGGGTTGATTGGGAATATGCATACTAGTGTTATTTTTAATTTTAAAATAAGTATTATTTTAAAATTAAACCTAACAATTTATTTAGTCCATATTTTAATACTATAACTGGGACAATTAGTAAATGCCCGGTTGATACCCAGTAAAATTATGACTATTGCCTTTATAATTATATTTATTTGTTTTCTCATACATATTCCCTGTTGTAACGATTTAAAAGAGCTTAGTAAATAAGTCTATTTAAATAAAGTTATTTTTGACTTTGACTTTAACTTTGACATTACCCTCAGTTGTTGAATGACGCTAAAACAGGAAGAAGGAAAAAATTACTTACTTTGATTATGATCCAACTGAAAAATTACCATTACAATATTAATATATTCCGTGTAACAAACTCCCTTACATTCACACACTTATAAAATAATTACATATTTTTACTCGTACACTATTATGAAACACAAACACACTCATACCTACAAACACAGTACCCTATAGTCATAAAGTAATCATTTCATTTCATTGCTACTTCTAGATAAGCACTATACTATATTGTTTTAGTGGATGAAAAATCCCCTAAAACAACGTCAACTCCAGGAGATCAATTTTAAAATCTTCTATCATCTCAAAAAAATACATTCACTTATAATTTATCTTAAAGTGACCTGCCTTAAATTTAAATGCTAACAGGTCATGTCCAAGTTGCCAACCCTATTAGTTGACAGATCGGCCACTTTACTTGCGCAACCCCATGAAACGACCACTACCCATTTCAGCCCTATGTCACGAAAATCGATACCCGTATATTACAGTTAAAACATTTACCCGTTCATAACAAAGAAACCTGACTTCGTTTTAGCAATATCTAAGTGTTGGTACTTATAGTTTGCTTGTTAACAATAATGGTCTGTAATTTAGACACGTTTTTATAATTTAAAATTATAAATACGTATTTTTTTAAGGACCTATCCAAAAGACTCACCGAGGTGTCTGGTGACCGAAAGGCTGACAGCTATCTTGGTCAACGGATCAGCCTTGCCATCCAACGTGGCAATGCTGCTAGCCATTTAGGCACCATTCCTGACGGCAGCCCTGGGGCTGATATATTTTTTAACTTATAATTTTTAAAAATGTTTGTTTAGGGTTAATTATTTGTTAATCATTCTATATTCCTTAGTTCTCAATTTTTTTTATGTAAGTTTCATTATAACCATTTAAAATGGAATATATATTTTGGTAACAGCAGTTTATTTAAAAACAAAATCAACGCATATATTACTGTACATTACTAGTTGTAGTACAATATAATACACATATTCTTTATTGTACACATTTTATAAGAATACAATAACACTACAAGAGAAAGAAAACATACAATAACCGGCCTTATTGTTAATTAGTGATCTGTTCCAGGCAAAGTAGAGTGAGAGTAGTTAAATAAATTTTTGAAAACAGATTGGGTGCAAAAATTTCCCACTCATCGCGAAATAAAACAGCCAAATTTTTGTAGTACCTAATAAAGAAATAGTGACGTACAGAGACAAGATGCTACTCGATTATTACAATCGAATCGCTAAATGAAAAATTAATGGAAGTTAACAATTACACTATAACTAAGCGAGAGCATATGTCAAGCCCTATACATTTTTGTCATATGTCAAGCCCTATACATTTTTGTCATATGTCAAGCCCTATACATTTTCATCAAATGCATCGTGTCTAGGGACTCTGGTATTCAAGCCAAATAGCAAGCCTATTTTAAGCCGAGCATTACCGAGAATGGAATCAATGTGTACCAATTGTATTGGTTGGTACCTTATTGTAACGTTTTTTACTCCGCACTTATCAATAGCGTGATGCAGAATTATATTTGCCTTCTCTTTCAAACCTCTACTAATGGAACCCATGTCGTATGAAAGAGAAACGAGCAAACGAGAAGAAGTCACGAACTTTGACTCAGGTATTGAAGTTAAATAATAGCATTGAGCTTTATTATATACACAGCATAACCGGGGCCAATGTTGTACTTAAGACTCAGACGTAACAGTAATTTCCACAAATCTTCAAAAAAGATCTATCGTCTACAGATCCGGAGTCGTAGCAAAAAGCTTTTAACGATATAAGGTCCCGAACCTAAATTGTCACAATCCATCATTCGGTCGAGCCGTTGGAACTTCCAGTGTCCCGAGAGAGCATTTTGTATCATCAAATTATGTGGGACGTGGCAATTTGTTAAGCTCTGCTGTAAAGTCTTTATGGAATAGATTCTTTTCGTACATTGCTTCCAGCGATGGGATAGCTTATTGGATTCGGTAAATATTTGTACCAATAGCCAACCATTTTTAGCCAACAGTGAAAAGGTTCAAGAATTTTTGATTTACAGCTCAGCACTATTGCGAGATAAGGCCGAAAAAAATTCGCTTCAAATCAGTAAATCTTAAATATTTTGACTTATATGTGCCAGTAATGAATTTTTGAATATAATAGAATTTTTATTAGTATTAAAAGTAAGATTTAGTCGATTTGTAGATAATATTTATTGAATGGTCACATTTCACTTAAGTTTGTCACAATACCCCTTGTCAAATATGCAAATAAATTTGTAAATTTTAAATCTCCCATACATAGAATAACACTTTTCATCATAATAATTATTTTTCTAAATCTTCTAAATTATCTACTTTTGTTACTATTCAAGAAAACCATACATTTCTATTTCGCCATGTCACACCACATCAAGTTTACTCTGATCATGTTTTGTTGGGTAGTTAGAACCCTAAGAAAAGAGGCCTAAAAAACTGTAGAACAATCACTGGTAAGAATATCTTCTTCTTTTATTTAAGTACTATCACTTTTATCAGTGAAGAGTAAGCCAATATTATCTAATTTTGTACGAAGGTTTTCACCTCCTTGATATGCAGCTCCAACTTCTTCCTTCAGTTAGTTTAAAAATCTTTTTCTTTATCTACCCTTCCTTTTTTTTACTTCTTTTACTCCATTATATTTGTATGAAATGAGTCATGTCAAATCAGATATTCTTATTCCATATTCTCTCTATATTGTATAATAATAATATAACATTAATAATAATCCTTTTTTATCTTACATCGAAGGTTGCATTGCAATATTATCACTTAATTATATTCAGTACATAAGGATGACTATGATAACATAATTGACAATAGAATATTTAGTCTTATATTTAAAAATCACTTTTGAACTATATTGATTGCTATATAGGTATTAAGTATTAAGTATCAAATAAAAGAAAATCTTCTAAATGGCCGTAAAATTGTCCTGAAATGAAAATATGTGTTTGAAAATTTATAATTAAAATAGTATATTATATAATTGACCGCTAAGTATGGAAGTTTTTTAATTGTATATTTTAACTATTATTAAGCTTTTGACTCAATACTTTTCAGTGTTTTAATTATATTGTTATCTCTTGACTTTCATAATAGTATTTAATGTATCTAGACTGAATAACTGTATTTTTACTTTGACTTTGAATATGTCATTGGTGTTTAAGTTATTTTTAAACAATTTAAAATTTCAATTCTCTATCGGCCATCTAACATCTCTTTCCTCGCTCTCCTAAGCTATGGTATTCCATCTTACAATTCACCTCCAACACATCTCAAAAGCTTTTAGTCTATCAATAACCTTTATAGCTTCCAAAACATTACTTTAACATATTTATTTATTTATTTATTTATTTTAAGGGCAGTCAACAAAAACACATACTAACAAAAATATTAAACAGTAGCGTAGACGTTAAATCTATGAAATCTTGGCGTTACCTGTAGTGTTTTTTAATATTACTGTTTATTAGCAATTAGGCCGCTTTTTGCATGTCAATGTTTTCATTTTTATAATTCACGTGTATCTATATTAACATTATAGTTTAGGAACTACTGATTCTAATTGAAATTCGTGTTGTATAGTCCATCTATCGAGGAAAATTATAGGCTACATAACATCACGCTACGACGAATAGAAGCTGAGCTTCGATGAAAAATGTTCTTTTTCAGAGCTCTGAAATTGTTTTCCTTTAAAAATATTTAAAAAAGTCCGCGTTAACATGTGTGTATCTTGATAATCGAATTTGTTAGAAGCATGATTCATATCCTTAACTAAAAAAATACTCAAATAAAATCATGAAACCTACCCACCTACGTACGACATGTTGTCATTTTTCGACATCCACGCCAAAGACGTCACGGGCAATGCTTGTTTAAGAGTTCATTTTGTATTGTATTTATGAAATAACGCTGCGACAATGATTATAAAAATGGACAATTTTAGTAAGCTATCTTGGTCCTGGGACATTGTTCTCATGAAATATAAAGTTTAAAATACCTTTCATTTGAATTGAAATTTTGTATAGAAAATTATTTTTATGTAATGTATATTTGATATATTCAGGATTCGTTATTATTGTAATACTTTTTTATCACATATTGTTATCCGTTATTTAGTACCCATAAATCTATGATATGCATGAGTCTAAGCATGTATGTGTATGAGGGTACAATGAAAATTTATGAAATTTTCTGGTGGTTGTGTAAGATCAAGATTGCTAACTCAAATAATCCTATGTCAAATAAAAGAAATTGGACCAGAACGAAACGTGTGGATGTGTCTACAGAAAATTGAGTCGAATCACACAAACCTATACTTAAGTACAAAAACAAAAAAACCTATTATTATCTCTATTTTCCGCTCGCTTAAATCGTTTTACCAAAACCATTGTCGTGACTTAGGAAAATATTACCATTATTATGTAGTCGTGCTACTAAAGTTGTACTGACTACAATATTTCAAAGCAGACCCTTGCTATAACAGCAGTATACGAAGCGTGTAAGATTTATTAGCAAGGTCTAATGTAATATTGTATCTAAAATATAAGAGACTCCTCTCATTACTGTGTAGTAAATATTTATTACAGGTCGTTATTTCAAGAAAATACATCATTTTAAGTGTTTCGGAGGCCTAGATATTATGCACTTCGATAAATGAAAAATGTACAGAATGTGACAATTAAGCTCGACAGTTAAGCGAGAGGTTATGCCAAATCCCATATTATTTTAAATTGAGCGATTCGATAGCGTTTATCGAAATGTTGAAGAAAGGGAGACAGTTTGTATGTATTGACTGTTTTATAAATATTTCTGGAAGTTTGAAACTTGTTTAACTTTGAACTCGTTCGATACAAAGGAGAAAGCAAAATTGGCGTAGCTACTGACTTATCTCAATTTTATCGTATTTCAAAATACGATTGATACGATTGAGTATCAAGAATGAGTAAGAGTAAAAAAAAAAACTACTGGAATAATAAATTAATCCAGTAGTTTTTTTTTAAATTAAATATAATTCATCCAAAGAGTTTCCAAAGCAATCGGACTTGCGCTGCTCGCATCCTGCGGCTTCCCGCGACCTTACAAGATTATCGGTCCACTTTGTGGGAGGGCTACCAATGCTGCATTTCCCGCTACGGCCACTACTTGAAGTAATTCCGCCCCACTTGCCGTCCGTCTCCTGACATTGTGCTCTGCCCACTGTTACTTCAGGCTCTTCTTCGCTCAAGTCTTCGGGCTACGTCGGCGACTCCAGTTATCATTTATAGTCCTATCCGCCGTGTGGCGGACGTATGTGAGGCTCGCCTAGTTCCTCGTTGATACTGCAATGGGAATACCTACTAAAACTTCTCGGTAAATCCAATGCCCTTCACGGGGGTTAACTGGATTCGACCGAACAACTCACAATACACTTCCTACCTTAATATTTTCTAATAAGGGCTGAAATATCTTATCTCTTGGCTGTAACAGATCCGAGACACCATGCCACTTGATATATTATTATTATAGACGAAAAAGTAAAAGTAAAAGAGAGTAAGAATAAGACTGGTGAAATTGCGGACGAGGATTCTATTATCCAATATTATAATAAGTAATTTATTGAGACTTTAATGGGCTAGTGACATTGTACTAGCATTTCGTATATCTTGTAATTGGATTACATCTTTATATAACTGAGACTAAAGTCCAATATAAAAGTGGGTCATTTCAGTGTTGCTGAATGTTTTATATGTTCATCTGTCAAATCAAAACCAATTTCGATATCAATGGTTTTTTGGTTTGAAAGCTTATACTATTCACTAGATCAGTCTCATTTTGAGGATGTAGTTAATTCGATAGATACTCTTTAGATTTTTTGTAGTCCAATATCTATTTTGTATTCAAAAAAATTATCAACGGTTTTAGCCACTTTGTATCAAAATTAATCGTGATTTGTGACATTTTACGTGTTTATTAAGAAACCCTATTTTTCCGTTTTGGGAACAGGTTTCACATCAAAAAAAACTTTATAATGGCTTCATTTACCTTTGTTTCTGAAGGTTCGGATTGTGTCACGTTTGCTCCTCCTCCAGGCATTGAGTGACGAGCGTGACCGGTTAATTTATGAATGCAGAATATAAATAACTGTGGCGCTGTCACTTGCATGCTTGCTATTGTTCTTCGAATACAAATTGCTAGAATTTGACTCATGTGTAAAAAGCAATCAATTTGGCTCATTGGCTGACACATCTCGTAACTTGGTGTGATTTTACTAAATCTTCGTAGCTGTCAGTCAGTAATGAATGGCTGACGAATGAGTCCGACAAAGAAGGGGTGGATTAATTGCTCACATTTATTTTATTCAGAGTGGTTCATTAGTGCTGGGATTGAAAAACCGCTTTTATATTCCTGAATCTACTCCCTCAACTTAGATTCTTCCATGGTAGCCCATCAGTTCTTGATCGGTGAAATGTACTCTAGGAACTGATATTTTTAGAGAAGAATATTTGTTGAAAATTTTGGCAAACTAGACAACTTAAATATGTACACTTTTAGTGTCACATTATATTTAGATAAAGCATTATTACTTTAAGAACAGTTATTTGAAGATTCAGTGATGAAATCAGACACTTCACTTAGTATAATTAAGTAATAATTGCTGATAGATAATAATTAATTATAAAAATTAAAAATCATGAGTATATATGTTAGAACACCTGTATTATTAAATCATTTAATATATATATACATTTTGAAGGTAGTAAAATTTCACTTATTTTTGAGAAAATGAAGACTGTATTACAACTGCGAACTTAAGCAGTAGTTTCTCAACAATCATCCACGAAACCTTTATATATTTTCTTTTTTTGGCATATAAATATGTTTCACTACAATCAATATATTTTTATTATTAAAATTCAACGATTCAACAAATTTGTTTAAATTCACTTCATTGTAATCAAAGTCAAAGTCATAATATATTTATTTAAATAGACTCATTTACTAAGTTTTTTAAAATCGTTATAACAGGGTATATGTATCAGAAAAATTAAAGGTATTTATTGATTAAAAAAAATTTAATCAAAAAATATAAATGTTTTTATAAATTTCATTGCTGGCCATGTCGTGATTGTGTACGTGTATACAATATGGCGAACATGCGAACCCTTTGCTAGAGTTCGAATTTTCAAAATGGCTGTTCAAAATAGCTGCAGGCGTTCGAAATTTGAACAATAAATTACTTCGGCGACGCGAGCAGATGTATCGAATGTTCGCTCATATACGGCATAGATTCAATTCTTGACTCGAATATAATTTTTTTGTTGTTTTCTCTCCTGTGGACATAGGGTAATCAAAATTTTAATGGATATGAATATTTATATCACATATTTTTCCAAAATGGTGCATTTTTATTAGAATAATCCGTATTTCTCCATAAGTCGAGCTATATGTATTGTCGGCGCTCGACATCGGCGCGGTAACGGCGGAGGGTCCGGGTTCTCACTTAGCTTCAAGCGACAAGGACATCGGGATTCCCAATTCATTTATATAGTGTACATTACAATCAATATTATACAGTCCACTCTTAGAATTACTTCTAATAGATGATTAAGACAAGTAATTAGTAACTGCCTAATCATTAATCATTTACCAGCTAAATTTTAAACGAAAATTAGTTTTGTGAGTTACGTCATTTACTTCTAAGCTCTTTTTTTATTGAAGCGGGGTACGCCGTATTGAACCTCGAAGCTGTACGATAGAGTTCTTTTGATTACTGGAGTTTTCATAGGGACTTAAAGGCGTCACTATAATTTCTTTTTATAACAAGCACAGCAAATGATACGACACCATCTTATGCAGGAGTGCATATACCTTCAAGTCTTAAACATATAATTTTATTAAAAGAAATACAGTTTGGTATGTAATTTTATAACTTTTGTCCTGAAAGGGAATTAATTCGCAGTGAAACGGTTAATAAAAAATTATAATCAATTACGCGTGTGGATGAAAAATATGCGGCCATACTTATAATCTTTTCATTCTTTCTGTATCAATTAAAGTTCGTAATTCCTCAACACTGAGTGACAATGAAGATCAATCCATTATAGACTGTCTAGCTTTACAAATTTAGTTTTTCTGCTAACCACATTGAATGATAAATAGTTAAGGTTGAAAATCGCTGAGCTTAAGTCGTAGATAAAGTTGTACTCTCGTGAAAGATTATCGGAGGGTCATCTATCAAAGCCGATGGACCTCAAGCCAGCAGGATGATACATGGACGGTCAGATGGCCACTACTAATATGATATCCTAAAAATATTTATATAAAATATATTATCCGTTTTAACGATTATGATGTTAGAAACGGGTTTGAAGCGTAAGTATTTTATTTGAGAAGATAGATTAGGATGCGGTTGTTAGCGAAACTTTTAGCAATGCTGGAAAATATAATTATAAGGTTTTGTTTCTTTTGGTCTTGATAATATAAGAGGATGGCAAGCAGGTATAGTATAGCTTATTGGTTGCTTAACACATTTATGTTCTATTAAAACTGAGTCTTATTTCAATTGATTAAGGTACCCACAAATTTCGAAATGTTAAACGTGATCACCAGAGTATGTACATCGTATTTTCAGGTCACGATGTACATCTTACAGAAGATAGAAAGCTATCAAAATACTTTGCTTAGATGCATACATTATCAGGAAGCTACAATTTTGTCTGGTTGGTCCAGAAGTGGTCGTAAATTTTACTCTGGTCTGATTCCGTTGCATGTGCAGTCCGTCCTATTCCGCGATGGCGATAATGGACTCGGGTTGTTCAATGTCCATTATGTTTCCTTTTATGAAGATTCTATTTTAGTTAAAAAGAGATTCTTATTTTTTGTTGTCATAAAAAAGAAACTGCTTAGTCTGTGCACACATACAGTGATGTCTTCAGATTTTAAATACAAATTTTTGCAGTGTATTTTCTCAAGGAGCACAATTTTACTGCAAGAAAAGATTAATAAACGTAGATTTTATATTATATATTCTACATACCGTTTTATATAACAAGCAACGTGCTGAATAAATTTTGGCTTGGAAATTAATAAAATATAATAAATTTCGTACTCAGTTACGTTTATTAGTAAAGTTCATTAACAGCGATACAGAAAAAAGACCAGAAAATTTTGTCTAGATACATAAAAAAAATATAAACTCCATCATAATAATAAAAAAGTAATAAAATGTAATGAAATAATATCTGAATACTAATATGAAATAAATCTTAATACTACGTATATACTAAATCGCACACTCGTAACTATACAATAATAGTGGCCAAACTGAATATTCTTACGTTCATTTACTATTTAAAATTGTATGGCTGAAGGTATATTATGTAAGATACGCATGAACTAAACAACATGTTGTACTTAACAACCGCGGGTGATAGAAGTGAAATTGTTTTCAAATATTTTCGATGTTAGACATTATTATTACAGACAATGTTTTATAGTTTTCATCAATAAGTTCACTTGGTGTCACATTCTTAAATATAAAACAAAATATTATAAGACAATACATTTTCATTCTTTTTCAAGATTCAGCAGACGTTATTTAAAACTCTAAGAAATAAACGAACGCGTTCCCAAAGGCATATGTTTCAGTGAAACAACGGCTCCCTTGCCTGATGTCAAATTTCTTAATCTACGATTTGTACAACTTTCGAATTTAAATCAGCTTTGGAAAAAGAGGGCTTGAACATTTTGAACAGTCTGAGTAGACAATTACTTAAGTTTAAGACTAACTGATATTTAAACTATTAAGAATTCTCGAATATTGTGATAAGCACTCATTCAAACATGGCTTACTAATAAATCAATATTAGAAGATGAATAATGATCTTAGATTTATTAACGTTATCACAATAAGCTATAAATTTTATACATTTTCAAATCTCTTTAATAGTTTGAACAGATCTTTGATCGATCGGAAAATGATAAACCTGTAATCAATTATCTCAATTCAAATTCTGAAAATTATATTATTATTCTAGATCAGAACCCAAAATGAATCTTCATATTCGCTTTAAAATTGGCAAGTTAAACAATACTCGACAAGGTCTCTCAACTGTCCAAGTCAGTCTGAATGTCCTTCGTTATATGTCAACAAAGTATTTTAATAATTGGGTTTAAGGGTTGTCTGGTTATTGAAAGTTTTGAAGATAACATCTTGTCAATTTTACTCAAGTAAATAATCATGATAGATGACTGTTATAACGTAATGAATATTAAACCACTTTCAAAGTAAAACAATTGGAAACAGTTGCGATGTGTCTCGCTCACCTTTGGCGCTGAAGTGTCTAAACCGAGGCTCGAGATTTGTTTCTCTGTCTCGGTAAAACTTTCGCGCCCCGGGAGCACTTGGGCGAGCACAACTGCAGTTTAAAGTTGGCGAAACAGTCTCTTAAGTTTAGTAGAAATCTGTCTTCGCAGTTTGGTTGAAGTCTCTAGTGTGTCTCGCTGTTTTGTTTATTAGAAAGCACTTTATAAAGTTAGTTATGGAAGAAAAGAACAGAAATTTTGAAGAACAAATATTTTGATCTGTCTGTTTCTACTATTTCTCAAAGGACTGAGACGATTTGGACAGTATGTGTCATTCAATTTTGTTTTTTTATCAATTACAATAAACTTCTTTTTTTTTCTCATACATATTCAGTGTTGTGACGATTTAAAAGAGCTTAGTAAATAAGTCTATTTAAATAAAGTTATTTTTGACTTTTTGACTTTTGACTTCATATTTTAGAACGATTCATTGAGACGGAACTTTAACGTCATCTAAAGTGGCAATGGGATGAATAGTAAGAATAGAGATAATCTCTGATTAAAGAGAATATCTAAGTCTTAAACGTGTGAGTATGAAGCTGACTTCAGAAAATGAATTAACATATTTTATGATTAGATAGCGTGTACAAAGCAGGGAAGGGCATAGGAAACATTTTATTGAGAAGTTAACCTTAACACCAAATTGTGTGTCCAATGTGTTGAACGATAACAATCTGAATTAATGGCTTAATATTATCATGCTTTCCCCAAAATGGTTATCTTCGCTATATTATTATTGACTGAAGCCACCCTTCTGAATTATAAAACGTAGGATATACACCCAAATAATTTTATGAAAATAAATATTTTTTATTCGGCTCTTTGTGATGTTAATCTCGTTCAAAGTTCAGAATATTGAGTTTCGATATTAATTTTAATAAATAAATGGTTTTATAGAAATTGTTATTTTGTAAGAGTAACTTCAGATAATAGATATTGCCTAAGAATATTAGGTGTCTTATCTTATCTTAGAACTGGTAGTTGCCCGTGGTTAACCTCGCGTTGCCCATAAGAAATATTTTTAACAAACATCGTAATCTACAAAGTAGCATTATTTATCTATGGTCTTTTGTTTTTGTTTGTCCTTTGAATTTTATATCTTCTATCTATGCCAAATGGCAACAGAATCACATGGTAGTGCATTTTGAACCAGGGGCGTTCCTGCTTTTACTTTATCTACTCAGACTGTTCTATGTCCAGGATAAAGCTGCCATAAATTTCACCATGCGTTTGGGCAGGAAAAAGCTGTAGTCTGACTTTATAATCTTCTGTGATTTGGATGTAATTCCCCAGAGCGCTATAAAACTGAAATATACCACTATTTCTTTATTTTACTTCTGCTAGGTTACCATTTACTAAGTTTATATTAGCACAAATGACACAAAACAAAGCTAATGAAACGATGCTTCCTACCATTAGCAGCTAAACGAGCGCTTTGCAGATCGGAGAAGTACAATGTTTGCTTTGCTGATTGCGTTCACTGTTTTCTTTCACATTCCTTATGAGACGTTCCAGTGTGTTCATGGGGAACAATTATTTTGAGCTAAAATCGTGGTTATAGCGAGTTATGTGTACATTCTAGAATAAACATTAGAACAGCTGTTCTTTATAGCCTATATTGCACAATGCTGGCCATAGGACTTCCTGCATGTGGAAACACGTGTGGAGTTCTGGCCTTATCTCCATCACTCAGGCCTAATACGATTTACTGGGTGAAAGCGATTATCGTATCAACCGTGACAACTGGCTTGTCGTGCTGTCCGAAGCACGGAGGGTCACAAAATAATAAATTTTGAATGACTCAGTCAAAGCCCAACCATAGCGAAATCTGTTTAAAAAACAAATGATCTACCTTACTGGTTAGTGATTATCATTGCCATAACGATGTACTTGCGTAAATTTAGAATTTCAGATGCTTAAAAATGAGTTGACATTTAGAAAGTGATGCAAACATCTTCCAATACACATCACAATATGCTTGCGTAGGATGTTTGGGCACTTGTACAAACATTGCTACAATATTCAACGTTATCAATTGACTATAAGTTTTTTCTACCTCGCCTTAGAAAATTAATTGCTCCTTAAAAATCTAATGATGCAATTTTACCTTTAATTCCAATAAGGTTTGAGGTTTTTTTGAGTGCTTTCCAATACTATGCAAGCTCAATTATCAAAAAATTATGCAGGCTAAATAAAGTTACACTCAGCGAAAGTATCACAAAGCCATATCCAATTGAAACTCGTATTGCGGCATGTACTAGAACTAGTAATAGTAATTGCAAGTGCGTTCCATTGAATGTGAACAAATATATGAAGAGTATACGTTAGTGTATGCCCAATGACTACATACCACAGAGAGTTTATTTACATTGATAGACTGCTTACTTATCTTTTGTTATGTGATCATAAAAGTTAAGGAACCTCACGTGCAGCCGGGTAAAGATGGGTGACCAGAGATTAATGAGTTAATTTATATTTTTCTAGTAGTCACGCTTCTTTGGATTACGTTCATCCTCAACAAATCTATAATTTAAAATTGCAATAATTGCGGATAATATGCAATTTAATTTTTCAATTCAATGGAATATCTTACAGCATAACCAAATTGAACGAACGTTAATTTTCTGGGTCCCAGTTTATGTGGTGATGCAGTAAACAATGTTTTCATTTCTTTACAGTGAGTGTGGGATAAGGCGAATAATCATTTAAAGTGTCTCAGATCGACTAAAAAATTTTAATAGTTAGAAAAATATCCAAACTAAAAAAAATTTCAAAAAAAAAATTACTCTCATCGCTGTGCTTCAGAAGACTTTGACAAGATTTACTCAGGCGAACGGAATGATTTTCACTTTAGTTTTGGTTCATTAGTAATGTTATGGTCTGTAATCGTTAAAATAAATGTGTAAGTAAGCAATAATCAATAATATAATCATATAATATTCGTTTTGATTCTAAAATGTATTTGAAGGAAAAAGACAATCGAATACTGAAAACAGTGTAAAATTCACTTGCAATTGTTTTATCAAGGCAGCGGCCTCGCCTCCTTTTCGTCGCATAGTCACCGCGCTTCCCACTGCCGATTTGAAAATGGAACTCGTGAATGACGTAACCAGCTAACGTCTTTAAAATGTTGAAATATTATGACCGCAATCTTACTTTCGACAGTTTTCAGTCACCACGTCTAGAAAGACGCTATAGAGAGCGTCACTCATGTGAGTAATGTAGTCAATTTTTGCAGAGAATGTACGGTTGTCAGCTGTCAGCTGCTGTCTGTTTATGACGGAATCTTGTGTTATGGACACATAGGTAACCCTTAAAAGACTACTATTTAGTGATTTTTTCCAAGACAAAATTGAAGGAAGAGACTGAGCGGATGCCCCGTACGTTGGTCGTAAATTAACCTTATATTGAAAATATTACTGTACTAACCTGATAGGAGACAAGACATCGTCATTGATCAAACACTTTATGGTTAAGATCTCGGCCCTCAATAATGAAGCATTATTTAATTTTATTGCATTTATTTATAGAATTATTTATTCATCATTATCTGTTTTAGGCCTTTCTTGATTGTCTTACTTCTTTCTTCTTCTTCAAGGGCCGTTTAGAATACCTTTGAATTGTTCCATTGTTCGCAGTCTTCATCAATCTTCTACTTTCCCAATGCGCCAATCCTCACACTTAAATTCAATGAGATCCTGTCAACCATAATGTACTATTAAGGCCGGTCCACACTCTACTATTAAATTAAATGGGATTAACGTAGTTGATGTACCTTGTCATTTTGACTACTTCCGTTGTGAGTCCATCCAAACTCGTGTTCCAGGAACACACAAACCGATTCAAATGATGTTTGAGTTGGAAATGGTTTTATATTCATGAAAATAGTCTCTGCGTTTATTTGGAGCACGAATTTGAAATTCCGGTATTCCTTGATGCATTTCGTGATGTAGGTATAATTTTATATAGTGATATTGATGTAATAAGGTCTATTGTTATAGTAATGAGGAAGATACTAAATAATATAAGTTCTTAAAAGAAGATTTTGAACATTTTCTTAACCATTACAACCACAGAGTAACTATGAGAAAAGTTTTTCATTCACCATAAGTTTCGTTATTGCTTAGCCAAAATAACAAGAATAAAAGATGTCCCATCAATTCCTATCTGGTACCAGACACGGCAAAGTTGTGGGGGGGGGGGGGAGAGTTTTATTTTGTGTAGTATGTGACTATTGACATATTGCACTATGAGCCCTACAATCAACAAGCCAGTATATGTTCTATCTTTTAATTAAATCCTTCTTCTACTCTTTCTCCCATAGGATTGAATTGAAGTGGAGCTTTGTTTTGGAGCTTATTATCATTCAAATGTTTGCAGGTTTTGACATATTCTCTAATGACTGAGTTTACGAGACTGTGATGGCCTATATAGTTCGTCTTCTGAGGCTTCCTTGGCCAACTTCTCAACCGTTTTATTAGCCAGTATCCTCATCAGGTTAGTTACTCAGATAAGTATCTGTATACTATGTCCACCAAGCCTGTTTTAGACCATATAGCTGAATGCTATTCAGTACTATTCAATATACGTATAAATATAAGCATAAATACATATAATAACAGTAACATAAATTCTCAACCTGAAGCAAATAATATTATATGGACTCAGAAATGAACATCAAATGTAAGAACAAATATTCCCCAAAGAATAGTACACAAACGAAAAAGAAATAACGCTTAAATTTCAGGACTTGCATGTAACGTTATTGAAACGAGGACCCGTTTACATAGGCTGATTGCGAGTGGGTAGTATTTGCGCAGCGTTAACCAACTGCGCTAGAGAAAACAACTGTATTTACTGATGTAGTTTTAAGCGAATCACTCAGGGAAACCGTATTTTGAAGATTAAAGACACGATTAAAACGCATTGCGGTATTTGGAGTATGTTTAAAAACAGACATATTTCTAGCTTATATTGCAGAAAAGTACCATAGAAGTGTCATGAGGGTGTATCCTTCTGTGAATAGGAGTTTAATTTCCAATCAAGGCACTCTGATGACAACTATATATTTAATTTCGGACAAGACACTCCTTAACTAAACTTCCGGCTTTTAAATACAAGTTAGGTGTGTTGACCACTTGTCCACAAAGGCGGTTAGTATCTTACATCCCTTTCTTTCTTTAATTAAGCAAAACCAACGAAATTTTGGCATTGAGTATTATTGTTCTCGGAACATTCATTTCAATAAAGAAAGGTCGAAAATATGTCCAGGTGCTTTTGCGGCCTTTTTCTTAATCTACTTAATGTCATTTTAGATGTTACTATAGGTTCTCGATTGTAATTTCCTTTATTGTGCTGGAAATTGTTAGCTCAGTACATATTCAGCAACTTTACGCATAAACTGGTAGACTTATTAAATTCTTATTTAGAATGGCCCATGTACCAGATTACATATTCTATAACATGCTTTTATGTATGCCAAGTAACGTTATTTAACGTTATTCAACGTTAGCGTTACATTAAATGCCTTTTATCGTTTGTACCATGTTGAGTGCTCTGAAGAGCTCTTCGACCTTATCCCTCCCTCTCCTTTCCAACTAAGGAGTACGCGTGCTGGTCTACGGAGTCACTCCTTTACTGTAACCACGTCAACTTTACGTACTAAGAGATTTAGTGACTCCTTTCTTTGTCGCACAACTAGAGCATGGAATTCCTTACCAGCACACGTATATCCTTCTTATAACATGGGTTCCTTTAAAAGAGGCGTGAAAAAGCACTTTTTGGGCCGGCAAGGTGAGGGTGGCTAGGGCAGTATGTCACATGCTTCACTAGCTATCTTCACATATGGACTCGTCTACTGCTTATCATCAGGTGGTCTCGAATCATTTGCTGTGCTTTATATAAAAAATAGTAATCATCGCTTATAGACACATACAATATCAAGGATTAACCACATGCCGGTGTGTTGACGTCCAGGAAACAGGGATTTGAATGTCTCCCATTGTACCTTGTAAATACACTGTTGTTATTATCTTACACAAAAATTAAATTATTTGGCTATTTTTCAATTAAATTTAGTATGGAATTGATAGAATGACTTTTAGAAAAGTTCGGACATAATTCGTTCGGAAAATAAGGTGAATATTTTTAAAAGTCATCTTTTTGGAAACGTTAAATGAAATTACTGGTCATCTGTTTTATATGGCCAGATTGTAATGAAGGCGTAGTACTGAACTTAATTTTTAGTCGTTGCACAACAGAATCGGTAATTTTTGCTTTACGCTGAACCATGGGACCGATCAAGGAGACGACTACGCAAGCGGGTCTACCACCAAAATACTTAGATACGTTTGTACATTTATTTCTTTTTGACTTTCATTTGACAATTTTATTTTTTTATTTATTGTTATAAGAACTATGTTATAAATTATTGATTTTAATATTTCTTAAACGATCCTCAATAATGTGTAAGGAGAGGGACAAATCATCCTGAGTTTCTGACAGGACCCCCCGGTAGATTAACGAACAGATATCTAGACGGCCGTCTGGTCAATTGGTCTGTACAACAAGCCAGAAGTCTCAGGTTCAGATACCGGTAAAGGCAGATATTTTTATGAGTACGAATATTTGTTTATGAGTCTTGGTGGTTTGTATGTTTATTTAGTATATTTTTGATATTTATAAATTACAAATTACTATGTTATTTTGCATGTATAGCACAAACTCTTAATGATGCTTACTTTGGGCTTACTAATATATTTGACTGTGAGAAATATTATTATTTAATAGCAATTTTATTGTTCTCAAAATGTAGATAAATATAATACAACCTTCTTATTATAGCTACAATTAACCAGCGTATTGTATATAATACTGATATTATCTCGAAACAAGTATATTCTGGGTTAAGTATAGTTATACATATTAATGCGGCCAATGATTTAGGATGGAGATATTATTGAGGGGAAGATAACATGGCCGATACAGGAAATTACTATCATTAGTATATTGACCTACGGGTAATCATGAAAGCTTGCTATATTGCTTTTGGGGAAATAATAAGCATTATTAGTCTAAATATGTAAGGTAAGGGAAACAGGTATACAATTTTAACCTTTTGATAAGTGGTTATCGGCCCTCTGGCGTCTCTGGCTATTTGTAGAGCAGTCAGAGCATAGTGAAGCTTTAAAGTTCAATATTGCGTGCCCCATTTCAACTATATAATAAGATAATTTTTTTGCATGAAGCTCCATAAAATAAGTAAAAATACTCAATAGTCACAAAAGCACACAAAAAAGAAATTATTTTTTTGATTAAATAAATTAATTCTTTTATTTAGACAAAAAAAAACTTAATTTTCACTTATATATAGTATGTGCGGGATTTATTATTGTATTATTAAACCAACTGTCTAAATTTTATTTAGTGGATAGTTCTCAATTTTTGTCAATCTATCTATTTCCTGTAAAAAATAAGAGAATGGGATATACTAAACTAAAATTTAGATTTATTTCAAGTTTAGTATATTATAGACTTATCTCTAGAAAGCAGTTACAGTAGCTGGTGGCATTTACTTAGGTACAACACGTGAGGCTTCGAGTGTAAGTATCAAGACCTGGATCTGACCATCGTAAGGAGAGAAAGCTACATCGTAAGGAGAGAAAGTTCAGGACTCTTTTGAAGCCTGAAATTTAATATGAAAATTTATCTTTATAATACTTTGAGGGTAAGTCATCAATAGTCACGTCATCTAATTGTTCAATGAGACACGACTCTTTTAGTGAGAACGATACAGAAGCCCGCATAATTCAGAGAGGTGTCACGTGTCGTTCTGACATTGGACTGACTGTGTGAACGGTTCTTTGTGGAATTTTCATTTTTTACTATTTAATATTTTTTAACTATTTTAAGAAACAAAATGAAATTCTGAAAATACATTTTTGTTCTAAACATCATTTTGAAATAATTTCCTATTCGCCTTGCTTTATATTTTTTCTTCTAAGATTCTAATTCCCATGGTACTTCTGAAAGGTTTCACCTTAATTAGGTGCCTTGGCTTTACTCGGCCATTAATCTATTAACTTTGACCTGCGAGGCCTAAGTGATTTTTCGTGTCGCCTGATTAACCAAATGGATTGGTATTAGTGATGCGATATTAATCCCGACGTCTGCAGCAGGTTTTTATGAAAAGGTCCTTGGTTCGAGCGATAGGTAAAAAAAAGAATTATGAAGAATACTGCGGTATGATTTCCAGCTCCTGATATCCTCAAATAATGTTTGACGTTTCGATTTGACAGTTTTTCTACAGGTTGTCTTATTTCTGAATTTGTTGAATGCTAGATATTCTTATAAATAAAATATATTCTGACGACCAGTAGTCAGCATCCCTGGCTTTAGCAATGGTTCTGGGAAGGCAGATATTTAAAAGATGAGTTTAAATTAGATATTTATTCAAGTGTTACACTTATTTGTATGTTTATTTCTATTTCTATGTATATTTCTTTGTTTTATCTAAAATACAAGCTTTTACTGCTTAATTTGGGATAGATAATAAGTGATGAGAAATTATATAAACACTACATTTTCGTTTTTTTTGTTTAGTATTTTTTCGTGTTTAAAGTAAGTAATAAACCATAAAAATATTTTGTTTTCTGATTTGCTTATTCATCGTTTAAACTTCAACACAATACTTTCATTGTTTCATTCGAGAAATAATTGCCGCGGCCCGTGGGGTTTTTGAATGGACCACTTTCATTGGCTTCCTTTTCTTTCGAATTGTGGAACAATGGCGAACTAAAACAACGGATGCAAGTTGTTTTCGTTCCAATCGCAAAATAATGAAAGGATTTTGTCTTAAAATTGCGAGCGAGAACAAGACAGGTCTAAATTTATTGTCATGAATTTTGAGAATATTTCGCAGATTTTGGGCAGATTGTGGTTAAATATCAATAATTATAATGACCACAGTTATTTTTGTCAATACAGTATAAACATATAAAACAGTATAAAGTTTATAACGTTACGTTTTCAAATTTAATAGACACTGTAGACATTGTTTAAAGAAAAGTTTTGCAGTTCAGTGATATTAAAATTTATCAATTACACATGTAATTTAGGTCGACTTGTTGTAGTGCTTATATTGGGGGTAGTACTAGAAAAGTTATTATTGCATTGTTTTTTTTTTCATTTCTTTTTCAAGAATGGACATGTAATAGGTTGTCAGTGTAAGTGGTGATTTTATTTGACCATTAATTCTGAGGGACTAGATAAGATAAATTTCGGTAATCGCATTTTAATCGCTTTGTGTAAAAATGTATGGGTTTTGACATAAGCTCTCGCTTAGCAATCGAATGTGATTGTCAAATCCATTCATTTTTAATTTAGCGTTTAGATTGCGAGTATTGAAATGCATCTTGCCTGGGCCCTCTGAAAGACAGAGAGGGCAGTTGATTTTCATTTATATTACACAATTTTCTCTAAATTGTAACATTATTGGTTTTAGATTTAAGATTATTTTGTATTAGGTACTCTTGTAAGGGAATTTAAATTCTTTGAAGATATAAACTTCTTGAATCCTAATACTACATTTTTCCAATGGGATATTGTAGTATATGTTATATGCTATACATAAATAGATACACACTGTCTCGGGGGTACGGCGTTCGAGGTTCCACATCAGCACCACAAGAGCCAGCAAGCGAAAGTGGGCGTCTGTCACTGTGTGTGGTGTATTAGCGAGCCAGTGTTCGGGGAAAGATTAGGGACATTATAAAAATTATCACAAAATCACGATGAAAGTACTCATAGAAAATTAAGAAAGATTTGCGAGAACTCTTTTTCGTGTTATTTGGCTACAAATTTTTATAAAGTGTCTATATCACTAAAAAGGTTGTATAGCTACTGTATTAAGTTCATCAGGGTACCAGCACCTTTCTGTTGTCAGCTCTGAAGCAGTTGCCTGCGCCGGTGTGAAGAAAATGATAGCTAACACAATTGAATAACATAGAAAGCATTAACATCACATTTACCGTCCAGAATATCAGAGCACGTCTTAAGGCGATAGTCAAACATCAGCTTTAAATATATCTACATAAATAATAAAGAGTTTTAATTCCGTATAATCGACGCACGAGTAATAAACATTAAAAAAGCATATCAGTGTTGGCCAATTTAATTTGAATTTATAGGAGTTTCGGTCAAATACAATGCTAAAATAACAATGGTATCCACAGAAAGGAATTTACTATTAATATAAAATATATGAATGGCGTAGAAAAAGTTTTGTGTTAGAAACTGAACAGAGTAATCATATAAAGGCTTTTAGCAAATTAGTTTCTTAGATTTTATTATTGAGTTTCTTATAGACATATTACATAATTTTCTTTCTGGCTCAGAGTAAAAATAAATCTCATCTTTAAGCCTATTTTGTTCTACCGCTGAACGTTTCTACCTCTGCACTACAAATACCCTCTTATTTTCATTCAATCACCACCTCCCAGCTTCCTCAGATTGTTGGTCCACAGCAGAGACATGATTAATCTAGAACCTTACTCCACTGCTCATAGCTTCTGAGCAGCTTTTGTTGTATCACTGCCTACTAAATTATTTTGAGTGTCAACAGCAATCTGCCTAATAACTTTGTCACTCAGTCAACAACAATGCTAAGCCATTTATTGGTTGTTCAGAGAAGAAACTTGTCTAAATAGCTGTCTCTATCTGACTTGTGAACAAAAATAAGACAGCTTTACATTGCGTTTCGTTTCATTTGAATTTGTTGACTTGCCTAAAATTAAGCCAAAATTTCACAAACATATCATTCTAACGTGTCATTTTATTTGTAATTATAATTAAAGATAATTAATGTACAAAATGAGAAGTGAGACGTCTTCCAGTCTACTTTGACGATTAAAGGTCACTTGGAACTTTATAGTATAACTAGCTGACCTGGCCAACGTTGATTTGCTATATAAATAATTTTAAATAAATTTTTCTGGAGTGGGCATCCCTAATAACCAATTGATATAAAAAATAGCCCACAATTTATTCTATAAATGATTAAAGAAGGTTAAGCCTTTTTCGAAGGAGTTTGATTCGTGATTTTTATATATTGGATTAATTTAATTAATATTTCTCTACTAGTTAACGTTGTCTTAATATGTGTTAGTGTTTATTAGGTTTTAGTTTCTGTAACCTATTTCAGAAACACTATTTCGTATCATTAAATCCAGGAGTGTGCTTCGAACGTAACGAGTCAATATACTTACATAATGTTATTTACGAAGTTTGACATGGCATACTAAAGTTTAAGTTAATTTCTGATTAGTGGAAGTGTACAAATACCTACTGAAATATTTAGTGGCAGAAATAAGGTCGAATAACTTTAATTTGATTAATATGTAACGGACGCTTAAAAGAAATCATTTATTAAATAAAATCGAAAATTTTAGCATAATAATTTAAAATCTAGCAGGATATAATGTGTTTCTTTAGTATTTACTAAAATAATTATTGACATAGTGACGAAAATACGAAAACAATGACGATTTCAAATCCTGCAACTAATAAGCTAAAGTTTTAAAAAAATACTTCAACGAAGAAATTCGATATTGGTATTTGAAACCTCCCACGATAAATTTTGTTATCTGTGCACGGAGTACTTTTTGCTGTCTTGTCGACTATAGTAAAAAGTATAGTATAAATGGGGTTATTTAAAATTATAGCTTTTGTCCCGTGATATTCTTAAAAATATCTCTCAAAAATATCACTCTTCTCATATAGCTTGTACATTAAGCGGTGGTGACTACCACCCTCCATATACACGTCTCCTTTAAAGTTTATTTTATATATCTTTATTTATTGTTTGTTTTTAACATATTGTTATTGTTTAGTATTGTGTTGTATGTCTGTGTGTTGTTTTAAATATTTTGTTTGGGTGTTTTTTTAAATTAAGTAAATCAGACTTATCTTCTGTATACTGAATCCGTTACTGTGTAAATCATTAATGAACTAGTTTATTTCTGTTTTTTTTCAGAGGAAATTCTAGAATTTGCAATTTCCATTCTCATTTGACTTGTTAACTGAACAATTGGGTTTTATTGGGTAAATTATATATTCCGATATCAAAGCACTCAAACACAAGCAATTTAATATCAATATCAATATAATGTCTCGCAATATACCTGATTAATACGATGCCTTAAATACAACTTAACATGTAATATTAGCTCCTAATGGAATGTTAATTGCTTGAAGATTAACATCTATATACAGGTTGTTTGGAACATATAATATTAACACTAGATATACCAGCGATTTGAATATATGTCAACAACAAAAATTATATTTGTTACTAATGTATATAAAATAACATTAAGTTTATAAAACGTACTCTCTAATTATAGCTACAAAAGTCATAACATCATTTCTGAAAAAAAAAATGTTTAGTATAGTAGGAATTTTGAATTGAAATTGCACGACCAGTCTAAATGACTGGTTTGGTAAATCTAGTGTTAAGCCGAAACCTATACATTATTAAAGTGATAAAAATACTATTGTGATATCAAATAAATATTTCGAAGAGTAAAATAAAATAAATGGGAAATGTCAAAATAAATTTTACAATTTTGTACTTTTTATATCATAGTATTTATATGACTATGTTAATATGGGTAGGTTTCGGTTTGATAGTGTATGTACCAAACACCCTGTATCAAGTTTTGATTATATGAGCTACTAAGTAATTTTCTCCGTAACGTTTTGGGTATTTATGAAGTTGGTAATAAAGCAACAACAGCTACGGAGAATTACGGATGGGACAATTGTAATATTATATCAAGCTTGGGGCTAATTGTACTTGCTACGTAGTTAAGAAGAAGAAGAAGAATATATTGCTACAATATGTAACAAAACAAAATAAAAACAAAACAAAATATGTAACAAAATAAAAGTTCTTATGCAAATATGATGATTACGACTGTTTCTTGCGGAAAATGCTTGTATGTATTTTATACAATGGGAAAAATTTTCAATAACAATAAACTAGTGCTATAGACCGTTGTAATTCATATTCACTAATCTCCTTACTTGTTACCACTAAGAGAATATTTAATTAATAAATTACAGCTTACTTAATTCACCTTTGACCTCATTCATATCTGCCATTCCAAAGTGAACTGCATGTTATACCCATAAGGCTCCACTTCCAGCTTCACCAGAATAAATGAACATTCACTTTTTTATATACTTGATTTTATGAGTTTGTTAAAATTAGTTCAGTATTGAACTAATTTTTATAGTATTTTATTCGATTATTAGTTAGTATTATATCTATTGAACATTCGTTCGTTATATTCAAGCACAGAAAAAAAGTCTGTATATATGTTTACGTGTAAGTGCGTTGAGTAGTAATCTTCTAATTTTTTGAGATATCTTACAGGAGGTGAACTGGTTTAAATTAGTGTAGCGGTGTGTAACCCGTCACAAAACTCAAAATTAGGTAAGTAGGTTAATTATTATTGCGACTAACTAAGCTTCTTAAAGCAAAACTCACCATAATAGTTTTAAAGACAAACATGTCGTGTGGTACTGGTCGCTAGAAATGCCTCTCCAGCATATCGCTATCAATTACCTAAATGTAGACGCCGTTCAGAGCATGAATATGGAAACGGCACTCTCCAAATTCGGTCATTAGACTACGTAGCTGAGCTTGCATTCTCGGTAACGTGGAGTGATTAGATACAGTCACTATTAATTTGTTAAAATTGGAATATTCTAGAAGTCAGTATACAAATCTCCACATACATTAATAATAGTAAAATCAACAATAGAGCTTGATCCTTATAGTATTTTCCCATACATCCTCCTTTTTTAAGAACAATATCAGAAAGGCTTATAATATTCAGAATTTGAAGACGAAATCTTTCTACCTTAGCTTTATATCTGCTGATGAAAGTCAACCAGGGATTCCAAAACTATTTTGCAAGAGACATCTTTTCCTAAATGAAGTGATAGCCCGATTACTTAATATATTAAGACCTTTCTCTCGATTTTTTCCTAATAATACAAGAAACTTATCACTAAAAAAACTTGATCAGATTTCGTTGTATCGATCCCTGAGAAGTTGATTTCGACTCCAAGGGGTCACTTTGGCAATCTCTGTTCTACATTATTCTGTTGATGCTCTAAAATTTAAACAAGAATCTTTATTTAGTAAGCTTATCGAAAATCTAAAAATTCTGCTAGACTTTACACAGGCAGAAAAGCGGTTTGTCCAGAGCCTGCTCATAGCAGCACTGGAAATACGTTTAAAACTCCCTGGTCCACTGCCTTTTGTAGGAGTGGTTCTACCGAAGCAATTCGCTAGACCACAATGTACTAAAATACGCCCAACTGGTGATAACAGTTGTTTTCTTCTGAATTGAACCCAGACCACTCGAACCACTGCACTAGCTCCTGATTCAAATCTTTAAATTGATTCGAAGCACTTTAGTCTAACTCAGGCAAGTGCTAGTCTAACAAAAGGTTTTTTTCTTAAGATTCTTTTGAAAAGCTTCTTAATTATTTCCTAAAACGACCTTTGTTTTTCACCGTTAAGTTTTTCCAAGTTTAATTTAAATTGAAAGCAACGTTCTTCGCCAAATTAAGGTTAATACTCTGAGGGGACATTCGCTTTGAGGTTTTATTAGATTTTAAATAAATTTGAAAACGGGAGGGATTCGATTATGAAATTTCGTTCTCTAACTTACCTTCAATATGAATGGCTTTAGTAAGAAAACATTTCAATAATATTACAAGTATTTCTCATAGAAATATTCTTTTTTTAAATCATGAACAATATTTCTACTAGAATTTAAAATTTAAATTACTTTCTTCGCAGAGAATAAGTTACATAATTCTAAAGATTTATATTTATTTTAATTGGAAACAAAACCAGGTGTCTTAATTGTAAAAACTTATTTTCTACTGAAACATTTTTCATTTAATGGTTCTCCTTCAATCTCGAGTCAATTACCATGAAAGGAAGTGTCAAGGTATGCGTAGAATTAAAACAATTAGGCTCCAACAATTAGATCTGTAAAAGCATCTCATAAATAACCATTGCAGCAATATCTTCTTCTTCGTAGTTACTTCTACGAAGCAAGTACAACTTTTTAGCTCCAAGCTCTAAATTACAATTGTCCTATCCGGAATTCACCGTAGCTGATGAATCACCAGCAATAAGTGGCCATAACTGAAGTTATTATCTAGAATGCATAAAATATAAATTAATATCTATTATTTATTTCAAATTAGTGAAATATTTTCTATATAATTTTCGTTTATTTTTGTGCACATGTACTATTGGTCTACGAACCGCAACCAGGTGGGTGCTGGAAGTCAGTATTTGCGGTCATAAGGTAATAATACATCTCTATATTTTGCTCATTTGGATCACTATCACACACTCAATAATTATATGATATAGTGATTTGTTATAAACGATTGGTAGCTACTATGTGACACGATAAAAAATGTGTGACAAAAATAGTCGAAATAAATTAGTATCCAAATCAATGTCCTTAACAAAACAACATTAAATCACGACTAATGAGAATGGAAACTAGATCATTCGTTGCATTAATAACTAGTAAAATAATCAAACCAGAAACGGAGTTTTGTGATTCATCAACATTATCATCATAGACGCTCACTACAGGGCATAGGCCTATTACAAGGATCTCCAAAGCCATCGGTCCTGCGAACTTAACGAAAGCGTCGGTCTAATATATATCAGGTCTGGCAACATTGCGTATCGCTGTACATGGTCGCAACGCTACTGCCATTTCGGGTTCGCAAGTCTTTGAGCTACGTTAGCGATCCAAGTTACCTAGAATTCTGAGTATAGCCCTTTTCATTGAACTTTGAATGACTGAGGAGTTTTGTGATTTCAAAAATGGAAATTCTTAAGTACCAACATGAAGGGTAAATCAGTATGGTAAATTTAACAGGTAAATTATTAATTTTACTTTATAGCCGGGGAAGAATTCGAGTCTAATCACGCTTCATTCTACAAAAGCTAAGATCTTGGTAAGACACACAGTTGTACGTCAGAAGTTAAGTTTATTGACCTTAAAATTTTCAGTTACAGTTTTCCTATAAACTTAGATCTTAGCTTATTTTACATATTTTTCTATCTGTTAATATTTAAACTAGGTTCATAAAAACTTGAATTTTAGTAAAATGTGCTATTCCATATGTCATCTATATGTAGCTTATATTAGTCATGAGATATTTTATTGAAAATGCTATTTAATTTTATAAATATATAGTGTGAGGAAATATGTGCGCGTCTATTTTCACGTACATTTGTGTGTGTGCGTGCGTATGTGGGAGTCTATAATAACGTATTCATGAGTGTGCAAGTGTGTATGCAAGTTACATATACTTGCATTTTTAAAATTAATAACTCCAAAGGACAAAAAGTTTTAATATTAAAAATATTTGCCAAACTGAACTACAGTTTGTCGGCAGTAGGTTTCGTTACAGTATATTTTTATCATACAGAGAGTTGCTTACATTAATAATAAAACTAAACTAAACTTAAGTGGGGATGTGAATTACTTAATGATTATATAGTACTACGTAGTTTTATCTACGTTTTTTAATGTCAAAGAGGTTTGGTTCATAATTTTAATATATCTAAGGGCATCTGAGACATCATATAAAGAGGTCTTGATAAAATTTACTTTATCTTTATTTCAATCATATTTACAAGAATTCCCATTTTGGTCTTTAATTTTCTGTCCTGTTGTCGTCTTTTAAACTCTTTTTCCATCAGGCACATAACTTACCAAGTTTTCAATATTATGTGAGCAACTTGTAGTGCATAATTAGCGTCACTGAAATCATGTCTCGTTGGGTTAAAGTTTGAATTAAGTTCTTTGCTGACTAGTTTTTCTCTTAAATGAGTTAGAGCTGAAGTCGTGATTTTATGAAATTCTCTCTTGTAACATTGGTTGAAGTTTGCTTCGGGAACATGTAAATTTTTATAATGGAAAATTTAAGTATTACTTCTCAAACTATGATGCGTGGATTTCAACACTATAGCTTGCACCGGAGTTGAGAAATTAGGATAGTAGTTATTCTCCTTAGAATGTAAAGTAAGCGATAGTACGAATATATTAACAAAATATCGCATTCAAACATCGCTCGTTTGTTGTGCTGTTGGCTTATCAATATATTAATTACTCAACTAGAGCCCATTCAAAGAGAATAATGTCTAAAAAGAGTCTCTACGAGTCTTCGTATATCTGCTTAGCCGACTTTGCTACCACTAAAAGACTATTGTATCTAAGTATCCACGGTCATTTTAATTTACGGCGTTATGGAAACTTAATGTTTTATCTTTGTGTGCGAGACGCGTGGCGTAATTAAACGATATTAACGTCTACCTAATGCAGCCTTGGCTTTACTTTTGACTGATTGGTTGATATGGATATAAAGGTATCATTATTCAAGTCATTATCATTCTAGGTGTCATTGTTTGATGCGTTTATTTTTATAGCAAAAAAGTGCGAGTGCTATTGCTATACTCCTTTGTAGCCTGTAATCGCTTCACATCAGGCGGTTCGTACGCTTCTTTGTAACCTTTGTTGATAAAATAATGAACTTTAAGGTTGTTCAAACATAGAAAGCACTGTTTTCTAATTCCAAGAACAGTCCAGCATTCAACAGTACAATGCCCGGAGCCATTCTCCTTCAGACTCAGAAGTGGACAGTTAAATAAAATAACACGTACTTATAATATTTTATACATTTATTTGAGAGAAATGTTTTAAGATAACATTGAATTTCTAAAAATATATATACTACACTTACAAAACTACAAAAGGTACATACTATAATATTTATATTTCGTTTTATTGTAGTTAAATGTTTAATTTTAGTTTAATACTTTTTATGTGGCTGAGCTGATTTGATTCAAGCGCTGTGGCTTAGAAAAAACAAAACAACTTTCGCCATGGTTAGTTTCTAGATGAAAAAATTTGATATCTCGCGCTCCATCGTGCTTTGGAAGTCACCCTAACCTATTGGCCCCAGTTGCCAAGGTTGTTGGTCCCAATTGACAATTGGGTTCTAATTGTCCCGGAAGGCTGTCGCCTCCTCCTGCGAAAGACAGACAGAAGGAGCCGACTGTCTTAAGCCACCCACTTACTCGCATTGTGCCCAGCAATGGGGCCTTTATATGATAATTGATGAAACTCACATGTGTACTAAAATTGAAAGATCTGTTTACAATCATGTTTGATCAAGTTTAGTCATAAGATTTGTAGTAAAATGGTAAATCCAGATGATAAACCAGTCGCTGGTGATATTTAAAAACTATTTTAATAATATATGTACTAAAAACCTTATTCATAATTATAATTTTTATTATTCAGCCCACAGTTGGCCTAGCCACAGCCTATCGTTGGGTTTTGGTATATCATTTATATTGCTTGCTCTTTAAACTATCCACTGATAGGAATGAATTTAATTCATAAAAATATAGAACTTGTAGTTTTAAGAAAGACATGTTTTACTGAAAGATAATGTATTATTTTGAAAACAGTACAGCATTAAAAATTATATTCACACTGTTATCAGAGAGTTGGAATGTTGGCATGATGACGTAATTGTACACTTTTTATATCACGACCGAACGCTCCAAATCGTCATAACGCAAGCATCAATACAATATCGCTGTATTTAATGTATTGAAAGGAGTATGCCTATTTAATCGTTGCCAAGGCAACGGTTTTACGGTCCCGGGACACAAAAAGCTACTAAAAATGAATCTCTTTTAGAAACATTTTAACAAAAAACTCCAACGTACGCTCCAGGCTGTTTATCTATAACATTTCCGAACGAACGCCTTTTACTATTCATTGAATTGGTCATTGATTTTTATGATTTCAAGTTTTCCACCATTTTGTGTTCGGTTTCCACACGATATTGCATAAATAAATGCTCAGAGCATAGAAGCTTTACTTCAATAATTTTGTATTTCAAAATTCTTCGTGACATATAACAGCATAAAGAAAAAAGGATCTTCGAAAGCTACTACAATAAGGTGATATTAGCTTACATAAAATTCCGATTATAGGCATCATCGGCTACCAGAAATGATGATAACTTTCAAAGTAATAAAAGCTGTTGAACTGCGCAGAACCATTTGAAATCAAGTAGTGACTCTGACTAAGTGACTGGTATCCATCGTGTATAAGATAGACCTACATTACGCTTTCCATTAGGTAGAAAAGTATATAAACTAGAACGTTTACGTTCCAATTTCAAATTTCTAATCCTCTGAAATATGACGGTAATTGTATTACCTACTACCGATCTTCTTATTTCAGACTCTTTTTGAGTAACAGGGCTATCTTTGTGCAATTTGTCTACTGCAGCCTTTTTTATTGTGGCTTCCGATTATTAGTCGTTAACAAAAGCATTAATTTTTTTTAAAATATTTTACACAAATTTTTGTATTGCCAAACTGGAAGTGCTGATGATATTGTAACTTACTTAAATCCACAGCAGAATTATTGTATGACCAGTATTTTATCTTAAATTAAGACATCGACGATAGCTTTTCACTTTTGAAAAAACAAATAGGAAATCTCATCTTCAATAAATTATAGGCATACGTATTTCTTCCTTCATACAATATGGGTTACTACTAAAGGACGGTGAAAAGGCACTTCTCAGGCTGGCGAGGTGGAGGTGGCTAGCGCAGTATGTCGCAAGCTGCATTAGCTATCTTCACATATGTACTACTCCCATTTCTTACCATCAGGCGGGTGGACCCCACTGCCCAATTAGCTTTTTTAATAATAAAAATACTTTAAAACAATAACAAAACGACCTTTCGACTTAATTGACCTAGAAATCCGATATTTCATTACAAGCAATCGTTCGATTGGATGTAAAAGGAAATAGACGTTTATTCGTTAAAGTAAAATTGGTTTTCAATGAGATTGGACGGAAAACAGTAGTTAGGAAATATCAATCGTATTGACAAGAGATATAAAGTACTTTTTAATAAACGATTCAGAATTGTATCTTTGACAAAACATAATATGCGTCTTTGTAAAGTCGAATCATTTGATATTGGATCAGTATTTGAGATCCATCAGATTTGTTTATTTATAAACAGTTAATTATATTTTCAAATGAAGCTCGTCAAATATTTAAATAAAGAAACTAGGTCGCGAATTACTGCGGCTCTGTATGATTAACATTATTTATAGGTTTACCTATTCTAAAATACGTTTAAATTTTAAGGATTAGGATTTGATGGAACTGACAAATCTTCAAGATAAAAGTTTATAATTAAAAATAGAACCAAAAAAATATTGATTATTTTGGGTTAGCTATCATAATGTTTTCTCTTTGATTCTCTATGAAAATTGTTACTTGTTGCTACGGTTTTAGGAAACAATATAATGTGAAGATAGACGTAGATTATTTCATCTACCCATTACGAACATATACATAGTATCTATGACGTCACAACTCATTGACAACTCCATCCTGTTCTCTATTAATTGAATTATACATACCTACGTAATAGTTATTGTAGTATAACGGATGTATACCGTCATGTCCTCTGCACACTAGAAGAATAATGTAAAAAAAGTATTGAAGAATGGGGGACTACTCTGTGACGCGAGAGAAGGAACGGACGGGTGTGCAGGTGAAAGGAGCCGTTAATTAATTGATAGTTAATGAGAATAGTACAGTTATAGATATGTAACAATACCAACTAAGGTTTCAATATATTTAGTTAGTATAATTCTTCTCTTAATTGACTGGATTGTATAGATAGGAAAATAAAATGCATCTATAAAGACCATCTTCCATTTTTCCACCTTTTCACTGAGGAGACCACAATACGTCATTTAATTAAAACATTAAAACGAATAACAGAAAAGATACTGCTTATTTCTATAAGAAATCTCAGATTATTCCTATTAACATTATTAATTGGGATTTTCATAACATTTCACTGTAAGCATGCAGCATAATTGCTTGGCATACCACTTTAGGCCGGGCGGCGAATGTTAAATAAAATCGTCGGTGAAAACCAGCGCTCGCAACAGGCAATTGTCCGCACGAAGTATCCTTTACGGTTTGTTATGCCGTAGCCACAGACATATACACAAGAGTATATGAAAACATATTTCTCAAGTACAATGAGACAAAACAAAACAAAAAAATAAGTATCATAAACAACGTCTTAGTTGGTCTACCTATAGCATTTAATGCAGTTGTATTACTAGATTCAACGCTTGTTGAATTGATATAGATACGATACGATATTGTGTGTATGAGACTTGCTTGCGATTTCAGTCGTTCTCAGTCGCCTGTGTAAATGGGCTAGCGATAACACTTTTTGGATTGTGAAGCGATTTGTGAAGCAATCATAATAGCTAGACGAACATCGACTTGTGTAAATCCTCCACTATAATATTAAGAGAGTAGAAAAAAATTACAAACTTACTTTGAATTCTTAGAGGTCCCGGGTTCGAATCCCTGTAGGGGCAGAACATTTGTTTTCGAGTCATTGTTTATATGTTTATTTAGTATCTACTATTATCTATATTTATTTGTATCTAAAATCCATAACACAAGGAGCATCAGATGCTTAAATTGGGCTAAATAATAGGTGTCAGGGTGAGAAATATTATTATTATTTAAAAATCTTCTCAACTCCCTCAACGGCTCGAGGGACGGGAAAATACCCCTGGCAGAGAAGGCCAGACGGCCGAGTTCAGGTAGACAGGGAGAGGAATCGGCGGACAATTATTTATTATTATTGTTAATTATTTGAAATCAGATAGATAGCAATGTTTATATGATAAATACAAATAAGTTGAATAAAATAAGAAAAACTTAAATTGGCGCAATCTTGATTAACGCAAAGGTAATGACGATTGGAAAATCATTCCGGGAACAATTTTTAAAGCAAAAATGTGCCTTTTGAGATAAAGTTTGAAAGAAAATTAAAATCAAAGAGAAAACCTTTCTCTTAATGTTATCAGTGAGTTATTAAGATAAAAAAGGTCGAGTAAGGCAAAAATGAAAGCAGAAGTCCTATTTCCCACAGGGGACGGAAAACGGCTTTAAAATTACTTTGGCTAATTGGTTGAATAACGGAGGACGAATTAATGTGACACTGAACAAGGATGCTTGCCAAAAATTAAGCAAAAATGTTCGTCAAATATTATATTTGAATTCGATTGCGGGGTTTATTTGACGGAGATCACATTTTATGACATTTTTGGTGAAAAAGAAAACTTAAGTGATTGTTTAATAAATCACTTAAGTTTTATTACTACCATAAGTAAAATAATAGATCCCTTTCAATAGGATTCCTATGGAGCCTGATGAGCCCCATGAAGTAGGCGAAACAGCCTGCCTGGTGGTAAGCATTTACCGTTGACTAGAAACACTTGTAACTTGTAACCAATGAATAAAAAACATAAAAACTCTTTGCCTAAAGAGAACGAAAATAAACCTTTATGTTGACAGCATAAAAGACAAGTTTCCCTGCCCCTAAATTCTCAATGAATTCTGACTTAAGTCTCTAGAACTCATTGAGAACTAATCACTGTAGGAATACAACAAAGTGTTATTTGATTCCTATCTTAATTAAGAATAAAAAAATACCCGCATAAAAATAATGTCCCGCACAGTGTGCAATGAACACTTCGGCTTCGGCAATTTTTTCAAGTTGATAAATATCACTCATCGGAAAACATGCATCGAACCAACAATAGGTTTAATTGAGTACTTTGGTGAACTGTTTCGGCAGAACCTAGGTAGTGTGAAGGGCAGAGGAGTAACCGGGAATTTTAGAGGTCTTCCAAGTGCCACCCAGGCACTCGTTGAGCCTAACATACGCGACTTAGCCAGTTGCGTAAGCAGATCCTCCTCATAAAAAGGTACTTCTTGATTAAATATATACTTCTTTAACCTTATGTGACATGTTTTGACAGGTCAATAAATTACACGCACACTTATTCTCTGCTTCATAAAATTTGGGTTCTTTTAAAAAAAAGCGTGAAAAAGCACTTTTTAGGCCGGCAAGGTGAGCGTGGCTAGGGCAGTATGTCGCATGCTTCACATATGGCCTCCTCTACTGCTTAGCATCAAGTGGTGTCGAGTCATTTGCTGAAGGGCATTCAAAAAGAAATAAACGTAAACCCCCAAAGAATACATTCATTTTTTAAATCGTCTTAATTTTCATCATCATTAACATTCACTACTAGGCACGGGCCTCCTCACATGGGACATCTAACACGTGAAGTGTTTGGGCCATAACATCACCACGAAGGCACAACGCGGATTGGTGGGTGACAGCGGTTGCCATAAGAACCGAAATCGGTTGCCGTAACAACAAAAATCAATGGCTTATCGTGCTTTCCGAAACATGGAGCTCAAGATAACAAATTTGATTGACCCATCCAGGGACCAACCTTGGCGCCAGTTGCTTTGTGTTCTTCAACGAAACCAGATCATTATCTTATCTTATCTTGATGTAGGACCAGGATTACTCCCGGAGCACGTCGACCCAATGGGATCTTTTGTGCCTCCCCAATCCTAATGACCGCTGTCCTGGAATACCTAACCAGATCATTAGAGCTATGCCAAAAAGAACCTCATGTTGTACATATTAAAAATTATTAAAGGTGTATTAATAACTACATAGCATACAAGCTAGCATCAAGATAATCTAATTTGGACTTAAATTTTTAAATCTAAATTTTGTCAATGTGTTCTCAACAATCGCATATTACTGTTTTACTTGTCAACCTAACGAGTTTTTAACCGATTTTTTAAAAGTGATCATTCATACCATCAGAAAATCACTAAAGAATAGCTCGTTAATTTCGGTACACAGGCTTCGGTTCATATATATTAGCATAAATCAAAAGAAATAACTGTACCAATTTAAATAACACATTTTATTACTACTCAACAGGCATAAAGTGGGTTGGAAGAAAACAACTGAATGTGAGTGAAAATATAGCGGGCATGAATAAAAGCTCTTCGATTTATTGTCGAAGTGGCTCGAGAGTAATGAAACTGAATAATGCATGCCTGGGAATATTGCCCGCGAAGGTAGGGCGGCCATGCCGACCTTTACCCGGAACCTTTCTAGATAAATGTGGCCCGTTACGTTCTGTTCAGATCGAATGAAGGCGTAAAAGGCTTATTCATGCTTTAAAATGTTAATGTACGGTTTTTTTACTACTGTACCTGATCATCTCATAAAAATAGCCTGTAAAATACCACAGCTGGACCTTTTCATATGGGAGAGAATTACTGGCTATAGCAACACCACATTTTGAAGCACGATATTCCTATTACAGCCGTACATGCTGCTGTGATACCCGAGTCTAACAACGTACATAGGTAACTGAGTAATTGGTATATTGGAAAATAGTCAGGAACACTAAAAAAAGTCGTTTAACTAAACAAACCATGCACAACATTTCTGTCTCAGCCACTAGATTATAGAGGTGGTTATTACCACAATAAGATAAAATGCTACAAAAACATCAATCACTATTCTTAATGCAGTGTTGGTATCACTCCGGCAGGGTAATAAAGGGAAGCCATCACTATCAATTAACCTTAATTAATACGTTCAACTTACAGTTTATTTACAGAATAAACTGTATTGTACTTATACTGTAAGTATAATGCACTTATACTGCACTTATACTGCACTTATACTGTACTTATACTGCACTTATACTGTACTTATACTGCACTTATACTGTACTTACACTGCACTTATACTGCATTTGTACTCCACCAAAATATAATGATAAGAGGCGATGTCCTGGATGAATGTAAATTAACAAACTCCCTACAAAAGGAGTGAACCATAAGAGATTCCCGTGTGATCACACAGCGATTAGATTTTCATGAACCTTTGACGGCCCTGATGCGCTTTTCGGAGCGCCCGATGAGGTTTTACTTTATTTTTTATATTTTAGGACAGGAGCCGAACATAATTTGCTTTGTGAGTTGATTTTATGCTAATTTTTATTTCCAATTATAATACTAGTACTTAAGTTTTCTTTAAAGCGGTTTCCAATTAAAGACCAGGCATTTGTGGCTTCAAAAGGGAAATAAATCACTTTACAATGTCGCAGAAGTGTGATATTTATGTTATGTAAATATAAGGCGCGAATTTATTGAGTTATTCTCGCTAAAACTACAAAAAGGCTTGATCCGTTTAATGATTGTTTTTTGATTTTGATTACAAGTGGTTAAGAAACAAACTAGTAGCTAGGTAGGTATTGAAATCTGGTAGTTTGGTGGAATGGAATAGAAAATACTCAAATTGACAACAACAACGTGCTGAGAACAACTGCTTAAATTGCCTTATGTAGTACGGAGAAGCTCGGGATAACAAATTTAGATTGACCAGTCCAGGATCAATCAAGGCGAAAGTGGCTTTTTCGTAATAGCAACTAGAGCGTTCGAACTACACCAGAAAGCTATTCGTAATTAGAGCCCTCAACCTCGCAGAGCGAGATGTCGTAGATAATGTTGTTTCAGCTAGACAAAGTCAAGGTCGAAATATTTCATTACATTTAAGTATATATACTGAACATCAATCTAAGCAATCTGATCGTAAATCTAGCGGGGTTATTGGCCTGAGTTAAGAAAAATACAAAATTGATATGATGAATATTATAGAAATAAACAATTTGTATCTTTGGGCGGTTTGTTTTATTCATTAGAATGGTAAACAAGAATACGGGCTGTTGCTGCTTATACTATACAGATACACCTAGATGTACCGATGTCTGTTATAATATTAAAATCCAAAAAAGTGCCCAGATACACATTTTAAAAACAATCGACTCTTAATTTCTGATATATAATTTAAAAAATGATTACCAAAAATACAGACAAAAGAACAAATCAACCAAAATAAAAGGCCTGATTGGACGAGTAACGTTCGCAATAAGCTAATAAGGGATTCCCGGTTAATTGAGCCCTAAGCCAAACAATGGGCGAAGGCTATTAAATATATATCCGGCCTTAGCTCACGAAAAAAGAAGATTTGTATCATCATTCAATAGAAATAGCCTGTAAGAGCCATTAAGTTAATCCTCTTACTCTCGCCGTGGGTTATATTGGAATGCGCAGATAACATTCTGTTTTATATACAACGCTGTATGTTAATGTACTGGTGTCGTCGTCGTTTGATTTTTGTTATTACAAAAAATTCATGATTCGATAAACTCAAAAAAAGTTAGCTTTCAACCTCAAGGGTCTTATTTGTATTGATTATTGTTTCATCTAAAATAAATTATTCGCTTGTAGATGGGAGTTCTACAGTCACATGGTGTAATGTGGTTCCATCACAGTACCTTTTTTTTTTCGAGGGGGAGTCCGTTTATGGACCTAACCGCCACTGGCTAAGCGGCGGGCGTGTGTGGGGCTCACCCAGTTCCATAAAATTGGATCTGGGAATACCCACTACAACTCCCCGGTTACTCCATTGCCCTTCACGGGGGCGACCTGGGTTCTGTCGAAGCAATTCACCTGATCGCCCCCAGGCAGCCCGGCCTTACGGCCGGGCTTCGCGCCTATAGAGATTGCCCAAAGTTACTTGGGCAGTCCCAGACGTGGCGGCTATGCAATGCGTGTGCGGGAGCCACCCACACACGCGGCCGCGCTTAGAGCGTAGAAAAACGGGCGACTTTGGGCCACTCCATCACAGTACCTAAAAAAATTGAAAATAAAAGAAAATACATTATTTATTACAATGTTTTTCTTCGAGCATAACACACGTTACTTTTGAGTTTTTTCCATTTACCACACCGTAAAATATCAATTTCGCTGTTAATCATCATTTGACACAGACATTGACAGATTGTCTTTATTATTTTTATGATTATGAAATGTAGGTATTCTTACCATTCGTTCCTTTGCAGGAACTTTCTTTCACTAAAAGAATTTACAATTAAAACAAATAATTTGCATAAAGGTGAGTACGTGAAAGAATATAAACGGACCAAAATTTAAATTATAATTCGTTCTGTTCATTCCTGAAACGAAAAAGTGTTGTCCTTACCAATGCCTAAACCTTAGTTATTCATAAACGTTTACCCAATGTCAGCATTGTGACTTCTTTCCTTACTTACAAAGAGAACTTTGATCAAAAAATATAGAGCAAAACTATATTCTTTGGCAATATTTCTCTAAAGAACTTATTTCACAATAAAAAATCGAATGAAAATAAACTTCGAAATATTTTAACAAGATGTCTTGGAGACTGTTACAGTTAAAACTACAGTCGACTGCACATCGGACAAACAAAACTGTATCCAGCTCAATCTGACGCTAAAAGTTTGAGCTCTGTTCGTAATAAATATGACTTTCGCAACGTTACACTTGACTATACTAACATCTATACATTATTCGCTTTAAATTATCCATATTAATATTATGAAGTTTGTGAAGTTGTAGGGGGTAATATCTGGAATTACTGGTTGGAATTAAAAAAATAATTTTATGTTAGATAGTATATTTCTTAGAGAAGATTATTGGTTATATAATATTTATAAGAGGCCAAAATACACGCGGGCGCAGCCGTAGGCGGAAGCTAGTCACTTATAAAAGAATTTATTTAAAATCTATTTTTAGCGAATGATACCTTTTGCGAGTAGCTTTTGTATTACTTTGTGTAATATCGGGTATTCGTATCAACAGTCTCGTTATGAAACATTTCTCGTGAAAAATATAAATCTCTATATTTCTTGAGAAATAAATACGTTCTATAAATATAACATGTACATGTATGTCTTTCCATATTCATTAGTATTTTTAATAAAAAATCTGGAAGAGTTGATATTACCATGACACATGCAACAGACGAATTAAGTTAATCTCTTGTTTTGGAATGCACTCCACTCGGCTACTACTCCAAACAATTTCACCCACAAACTGGATTTGGGTGAGTGTGGTGCACAGGCAAATTCCATATGTATTCTCATGTAGTAAAGGCGTGTGTCGAGAAACATTAACTAATTTAGAAGAATTAGTTTTTCAAATGTAATCGCAATGAAGCAATTTTTTACGGTTTGTTTAGATGTTATATAAATAAATAAAACTAGTTTTGTAAAAATTATCTACACACAAAAATTACCTAACTTGTACGGTAAGTTATATCTTTAGAAGATTGACGAATAAAACCTGTCTAAAACAAGACAGGAATAAATAAAACAGCAATGTACACCGTCCAAGTGTCTCTTGCGATAACTCTGTATAAATGAGCTTGCAAACTGGCTGAGGCGACGGAACAGAAAAAGTAATCAGTGTTAAGTCATTTCGCTGCCGATAAGTACGCTATTGCTTACGCTTGTTGGGGCGAATTAATATTATTCAAGATTTTCGCTCGCCCAGCAAGACAAAATAGGATGGCATAAAAGGAAAGTTTGGATCGGTGATTTAAGATTATTTTTGCTGGAAAGAAGACCTTATTTTATAATAAAAAGCGCAGCAAATGACTCGACACCGTCTGATGGTAAGAAGTAAACGAAAATGCTGTCATAATAATGTTTCCTTTTCATTTGATCAAGACAGAAAACTAAAACTTATACAAAGCGTAACTTCTTTAAGGTGGAAGTGTTTCTACAGTGGAGCTCTGTAGATTCGAATGAAAAATGCCAATAGCTATTTTACCTGTTTTTTGAATTCTTAATCATGGATGTTGGCTTCTTTTTCTGTTGCAAATAAAAATAATCGTTCCAACAATTCGATGCAGTTCAAAATGCAGCACATTTTGCCTCAAGTCGGTGTCAAGTTCCTGTAATAACTAAAACCCTCTAACCATTTGGGGCCTGTACGACGTTATGTTAATTTTCAGTATTAACAAGGATAGTCTTGAGCGCGTCGATAAATTATACCTCAACTTGGCTATAAGTTACGTGTATACATACGTTTCATTAGACGTGTGAAAACGCGTGTTATGGCAATATAGATCATATGCAAGGGTTATAGACTTTTTTATTGAACTGTTATCATTAAATTTAAAAAAAAAATCGTGTTTAAATACAACCCAGGAAATATGTCGGATTAGAACTATCACGTAGCAGATAGCATCAAAGATGCAATGTTTACCCATTTTTTTTACGAGGAGGAATCCATTTACGGACCTACCCGCCACTGGCTAAGCGACGGGTGGGGCTCACTCAGTACCTCATAGAGCGGCACTGAGAATATCCACTAAAATTCCCCGGTAACTCCATTGCCCTTCACGGGGCTAACCTGGGTTCTGCACGAGCAATTCACCAGGTCACCTCCAGATGCAATGTTTACCCAAACGTATATATTTTAGTCGACTTTGGAACATATATGAAATAATACAATTAGTATTGAAATTTATTGAACGAACGAACAATTTATGCCATTTAGAAACCTGTGTTAAATTCAATCTTAATATAATCCGGTAATTGGATGGTGATAGCGCATTTATTTCTATAAATTTTACAAAAACTAACTTATTATTATTATTTGTCATAATTGTTCACATTTAGTGTTTACTCGGTAAGTGGGGTTGGTTAGGATTGTATTTCCACTTTTTGTATTCTGATTCCGAACCAGAGACTGTTTGAAATTAACGAGAAAACCAAAGATCTTTAGGAAAATGTGACTAATTAGTAGTAGGAATTACTAGGCATGGTATTTATTAACATCTTTGTTTCGTGAATGCCATCGATAGTTAACAGTTGTCACTTCCCATCCGGCTGATCGTCGGCTTTTATGATATAATTAAACAATGACTCGACAGTCCAGTCCTAATACTAACTCGTATGTTTCCAAAGATGCGGTGAGCTACGCGGAGGCTTAATAGCCACGTCAGTGCCAGTTAGAATATATACTACTATAGCAGGCGGTTCTGGTTAGATATTTTGCCACTAGACATTAATTTATGAGAAAATGTTGCTTAAATAATATTATAGTGGATATTTATTGCGAAACACACAATTTGAAACTTTATTAGCATCAAGTATAAGAGTATAACTCCAATAAGTATGCTGCAATGCTTTATATCGTTTTATCTTATCAAGTGCAACTATCTTTTTACAATATATTTTAAATAAAAGTTACGACAGTTTCCAAAATAAAATTGAGTTTCCGTTGAAAGGTGACTCTCAACTTTATCCATTTGACTCTGTATTGTGCTTTCGTCATCCAATTTGTGCTTATTCTCATAGATATATCAATCTCTTATCAATCTATTCTGAGGGCAATCTCATTGTCCTTTTTGGTTTATTCACAGATGACTAAGATTCTATATTGCCCATTTTTGTGCATACTTAAGACGCAACCAGCTGAACTAATATATTTAAATAATATAAAAGAACAAGTATTGTTTCGGATCAAAATAAAGTTAAAATTCTACTTTCTGGGTCTTCAAATGAAAGTCGCAAAGATGGCTGTATGTAACAGATACGATACTATTTGACTAGAAATAGACCAAATAAAGTATTATCATTGTCCTTTCTATTGTTAAATTGATAATAAAACTTTTCTTTTAATGCTCAAGATTCTAAATTCAAATTTGAAATAAGAATCAATCAACCAATTATAATATGACTGTGATAAAAATAACCTCTTTCATCAAACGAGTATTACGTTTATCATCAATTGTACTATTTCAAGAATGAATACGGAAAATTTACATGCGTACTGTGTCGAATAAATTAAATTTTAGAAGTGTACACTGTAATGATTGTACATGGAATAGTGTGGAATGAATTTATAATTCATATTGCAGCTAGTCAACATGTTTGTGTAATGGCTTTGAGTAAATTATTTCGCAACAGTGAGAAAAAATGAATCGCTAACTTAAAACTGGGTGTGCGTATAGTTTTGTATGTTTTCTTAATAATACCACCATTCATTGTATGTATGTACTTACAACATAATTCTTCTACTCTTAGGTACGGGTCTCATAAGAGTTGATCTACATGACTGAACTGTTTCATAGCGAATGATTTAATAATATTATTTATTATTATTAATAAGTATATTTTGAATGTTGGTTAATTTCACCGTTCTTTTTTACGTTAATCCTGTCTAACTTAATAAGAGATAAGGTAACCCTTTGTACAAAATTGGTAATGGCCCTATGTTCCTTTTGAATTGGTTGATGTACAACAAAGAAATATTATATTCTATTTCATAAATAAATATCAAATACGAATAATATTTCATCTACAACATGAATTTCTAATTTAAACGCAACGGAGCAGATGATCTCTTTGCTCTACTAAGACGCTGCTTTGACTTTTCCGTACGGTTCACTGGACGGTTTCAAGTGAATAGCATAATTTGACGATACATTTAATAATAATTGATGTGGAAAATTACTTATATCATATTAATATAAAAAGCCACCAAAGACAAAATTTCGTGAAAATATTTTTTTTATAAATCGATGGCATGGTACTCATTGCTTTTAATTTGTGAATTATCCAAAAACCTAAATCTGTAAGAGGAAACTCAGCATCAACTAATGTTGCCTAGTTTAGGGTTCGAATACCGGTAAGTGCACATATTTGTATGATAACTATAAATATTTTTTTCAGGGATGCTTGTATGTTTATCAATCATATCATACTGACATTTCTAGTATAAAGTGATTTTTATATGACTGTTTCTGTTTGTTAGAAATAAGCAGTATCTTTGTACAATTTTTGTTATTCTGTTATGTCCTTTTTAAATATCGTTGTGTGTGCATAAATTGTTAAAACAAATAACTATGTTTAAAGTTCTTAATGATGAATATTTTGGTTTGAGTGTGAGAATGATTACATTGGTTACTAATTGTGAACTCAAGAATGGCTGGACCGATTTACAAATATCGGTACAGTTCATAGATAAAAATAGTCAATTTTTTATTTAATAACATTTGTAACTCCGTCATCTGCGCACGCACGCTTAGGACTTATTGGTTTTAAGTTAGCAAGTATTAAAGTAAGTAATCAGTTTTGACAATTCACTCTTATTTTCTTAGCAATAAGAGTTATTTACAATCAAACGTGTAAACATACTTTTTCTGATATCTGGTCTCCTCTTCTACCATATACATAGAACTTCAAAATAAATCGATTTTCAAATAGATAAAAATATGTTTTTAATGTTTGACTGCTATAAGCCTATATCATGCCAATGGGAAGTCACGAAAAGGCTTTTTCTTCCGATAAGGAAACACATGAGGAATTTTGGATCTGAACCTCGACATTCAGGTTGGTGGCTGAAAGCGCTTGCAGCCACAGCCGACCACCATAGGCTTTGTCTTCCGAATCAAAATGACCGATCAAAAAGTAACTAAAGTTGCATTGATTTTACAATAACATTATAAGTTAATATTTTTTATGACTTACGTTATATTTTTAAAATCAATATTAAATTGAACTAAAGAGTCCCGATATGTAAATATGTTTATAAGCTTTGAGTGCAACTTCATTTTAGCCTTCACTGTGCCTGTTGTATATTGTTACAAATTTGATTCTTGTACTATTTATTCGTGTAAAGGATCTCGTAGCCTTTATTGGACTCTAAGCTCTACGACTTATTCCTACCTACTAGATAAAGCTTCAGCAATTTGCGGCGTTTAACAACATTATAAATGGACGTTAAATGATATTAATACTTAGAGAATGCTTCCAACTCTGACATTGAAAAGTCTACTGGGAATATAACTATAAAAGTAATGTGTTTGTACACAAATCACGCTTAAACAGTATTTACTCTACTAACTTTACGGTAGCGCAAGACAGACGGCGATCCTAAATTACCGCAACTTTCGTTACATAAATAAGTCGGGCAACTCGTAAATTCGTGTTAAATCTACAATTTTATTCCCCGATGAGACAGACCTCCGTTTCAATCTCGTTTCGGGTTATGGCTGACGTGATAGAGTAAAGTAAAGTAATAATGAAAGTAATTCTTCCTTTCTCTTCTCTTTCTGTCTTAAGGTGATCTTTTTATGCTGTAATTAAATTTAAATGGACAATTTGTTGCTGTTACTAATGGTAAATCATTGAAAAAGGTAATAGATGCTATACAGAATACTGTAGTAGATATAGAATAGCATGGACGAAAACTTACCCCCATAGATTAAACAGCTATATTACACATTCCCACTCAGCAACATGCGTAGGAGTCTTCTAAGTCATCTTCTTTACACAATAAGGAACTAAGTTCCAATCTTCCAATGCCTTCCAACCTTATAACTTGGATTTTTTGGGAAAGTGCAGTGAAAAAGCAATTTATAAGGCTGCAAGAAAGTTGTCTTCATAGACCTTTATTACTGCTTATCACGATAAGGTGTATGGTTATTTGCCATGCTTTTTATTTAAACCAGTATATTGCTGAGTAAAAAGAGTTGAAGATAAAAATCCTTTCGGAGCTATAGATTTCTGCTGGGTTTCAATAATCTACGGTTGGTATTGCTTACCAGGAATTGAATTCTTTTGACATAATGTCAAAAGTCAACGCCTCATAAGCAAAATTATTAGTTCTGACTAATGTTGGGTACAGTAGAGATTATATAAGACTAATAGAAATAAATAAGCAAAGACCTAATATAAAAAGGGAGGTTCACAATTTTAATAAGGTAATTAAAAACCGATATGAGAAGCTTGTCGTCGATAACGATAACTTAGCCCAAAGTCCTCATGTATTTACCATGTCTCTCATGTAGGAAGAGATGGGGAATACCCTGTGTGTGCGCAACAGTGGGATGTAAATAGGCTGTTGTTGATGATGATAAATTGAAATATGAACTTGATGTTACAGCAATCTACCTTGAACTAATCACTTTTTGCACTACCCACATGCAAATTTTAGCCTTGAAACACATTAAAATTTCAGTTGCTAAATTGCAGTCACTTTGACTCCCGATGGAACCCATTTCACTGGCACTCAGTCGGTGCGTTCACTTAGAATTTCTAAAACTACATTCCGATATACTGGCATTGCCCGAAATTTGATTACATTGAATATTTGAGAGTCTGCAGTGAATTTCGTCTTTCGGATGCTATTGGAGGTACAAATGCAAAATATTTGGATCGAGGTCGGAATGCGCGTTTAGGCGCATTTTTAATAACTTTGGAAATAACTTAAAGTAACAATTCCCGGAAAAGTTTCGGCCTGAACTTTCGAAAATACATAATACATTGGAGACAAATCAAATAAAATTGTTTCTGGATTTTGCAGGCTTTTCGTAGAAATTTCAGACCAATGTGATGATAAGTGGCATGTTTCGTAATTTTCTAGATGTTTCTTGATTATTCCATTACTTTCGTTTTTTTGATGAATTTTAGCACGTGTCCCATGAGCTATTTTCCTATAAGAATGGTTATTTTGTGTCATTATTTTTCCCATCCTTCATATTCTGTCGTCTCGTGTTGTGTTGAACTTATTTGAAATTGGAACGAATGTGGAACAAATCAGTTTTACAAAGTACTATAACATGTAACCATGCTAATTACAACACTAGAATGTTATATTAGTAGAATAAAAGTAAAAAAATCTAGTTTAAACTAAACTTGTGTGTTTAGGAATAATGATCATTATTAAAGCGTATGCAGCACTGCTGGGCATAAACCTTTCTTTGAAGTTTCTATAAGGGAGAAAGATGAGGAGTTCGGATCAAAACACCACCACTTGAGCCCAATGCGAGTCGCAAGAACCGGGATCAACGGCTTAACTTGACCTTCCGACCTTGACCTTTCCTTGACCTCCATACCACCACGTGAACTTTTAGGAAAGAATGTCTGTTGGATTTCCAACACCAATTATAGTATTGGAAATTCAACAGACATTCTTTCCTAAAAGTACCCTGCTGCAACTGCATTAAATGCCCTATTCGCTAGTCCTATACGTAGAAGGATTAGACCACTTGAGTTATTTACGACGCTATTCGTTATGCGTGCTGGCTACGCAATAGACTTTAACATTGTACACACAACAGACACAATCACAGCGTAGTCGGGACGCTGCATAAATCAACCTCGCCTGTTTGGTTCGAACACTAACTTGAATTTACATCGAGATGCACTCTAACGACCATCGTTATAGGGATTTAATTATTCAACAGGAATGGAATATTTCTTGTTAAAATCCTCGTAAACCTTTTGGAAATAAAAAGGAACCGTGGGAGACAATATGTATGTAAAAATTTTATCCAACATATTTTGTTCTTCCTCATACCTTTAAACTCCTTTAGAATGAATAACTGACAAGTTTATCACAGTTTTATAGAAGTTTAATTTCCAAATAGTTTTTTTATGTCTTAATACTTTTTGGGAGTTGTTATAGCCAATATTACAAAGAAGGCGCACATATTTATTTATACCAAGTAAGCGTCTTCGGACATTTTCTAATAACAGTTCGCTATTCAACTAAATAACGAATATTTATCTTCTCCTTGGATATTTTCCTTCAACACTGAACAGACCTAATGAGCACTGGTAAGAGGGACCCTTCCATCATATAGAATCTTATCATATATATAATTGTTCACATACATACAGAAATTATAACTGGAGTGCACCAGCACGTTAAACGATTATTATTTCGGTTTTTGTCATTACCCGTAAAGAATATATAATCAACTAACTATATTAAGTATAAATGCCTTAATACACTCGTGTTAACGGCCACAGCTGAACTACAGTCTTGGCACATTCTGCCAATTGGTTATTAGACCCAAAACAACGCTGTTCTGATTATCATTTAGACATTTAATTCAAATTCCGCAATGTAAAATAGTTCAATAAGTTTCTGCATATCTTTACATAAACTATCTTGGAGTAACAATATGTAAAGTTGGTAACACAAACAGAAAGACAAGATTTATGCGAACTGCGGCACAAATACTGCGATGGAAACATCTGGAATAATATAACAACCTACAGCTGTAAATACAAAACTTTGTGGAGTTAGTTTAGGATTTGTGGACTTGATGAATAAACCTCCTCTTTGGTTTCGAAGAATCTTGATAAATGGAAATTGTTTTAGAAAAATTATCTCAAGCTTTACTCAATATGCAATATATCCTGTACAATGCAATTATATCGATGCAAAAATGTCTGATGCCATAGGAAGAGACGAAGCACACACACACATAGAACACATCACCAAACATGCACGCCACGCATTTTTTATCTGAGTTAAAAATAAGTATTACAAATAAGAAGGTATTTTGTAATATTCAGGTGAAATAGTTAGCTAGCATGTAGCCCTCATGATATATGAAAAGTGATCACTAGATTCTATAGATGCTCGCATATAAATGCGGAAAGGAGATCGTGTTGTTGTCTCGCCCATATTACTCTTCTATTTACATTATGACATGGTTTCAAATCAACTAGCATGCCTACTGAACGAAAAAAGTTTCAAACATAACTAAATACCGACTACAAACACTAAAAAGTCAAAAGTAATTAAATTTAAGAAGTTATTATTCAAATTAAAATTATTTTTTTAAGTTGGAGCTACACTGTTTTTGGAAACAACTTAGCAACTGCAAATAATAATGTTAAATTGGGAAACTTTTTAAACTGAATTATTTTTGCCTTTTCAGTGTTTAGTTTTGTTTAAAACAACACAATTTTGAAAGAACACAACGAATGATCAATATTAAATTTAACGAACTAAACTCTAACTCCTAAAACTTAAGGATCATTGAACTGATCTATGACAGGTGGACGTAAATACATTAAAAGAAAAAACATAAAACTCGCTGGATGCTAACAGATTTCTTAGCTTTTCCAAGGATCCTGAGTTGATGATACAGAGACAACTTGGGCAGTATAGTATGATTATATAATTAGCCTTTCAAATAAAACGGAATCTTCCAAGTCGATTCAGACGTCTCCGACAAGTCGGGGAACGAGTATATTATAAAAAGATTACGATTAATTATGAATCGAGAACCTTCTCTTTCTAACACTACTTCTTTCTATTTTTCTGGAGATTAAAACAGTTCCTGTAGCGAAGATACGATGACAATTATACTATTTTAACGTTATATTTACAGGTAAAAGAATAGAAATATATTTTTTTTACAAAAAAGAGCTGAATAGACAGACCTATATTTTAATGAGTACCTGTGACAAAAAAAGATCTCTTCTAAAGATTTTCGGTAAAAAAAGTTTTGGGTCACGATTGAATCACATTTCACTGTCAATTAAGACTTAGAATAAAATATCTTGCGAATCCAAAACGATTTCAAGATTAATTCTGACTCATTTATCAGCGATCGAGAGTTCATTGTAGCCTAGCAGTTTGCGCCACAAATTACAAGGCAAAATTTATGCGGGGTAGTGTTGCCAGAAAACGCGCAAGGAAAATAAAGGTTACTTATCTAAGGTTTTACTCGGGTAAAGAAAATAGCTACCCTTTTAGGGTAGATTTTGATTTTAGGAAACAGAAATAATGTATTGGATTCACTGACACGGAGTGAAAGACGAAAAATATGGTTGAACTTTTCTCTCGTAGTGGCGTTGACTTGTCTAATATGTAATAGAAAAAGTATTTTCCAATACGTTCAACGGTGCTATCATGTTTATACGATTTGACAGTTGACGGCAAATACGATCAAGACTAACGATATACTAGATATCCATTGAAGTTTATTTTGTTTGGACCGTCGAGCTGAACTAATTTGAGGACTCTGGTCCAAGTATGTGTAAGAGTTATAACAGAGTTTGTGACAAGTTGAAATCTCTCGACATCTTTCATGATTCATTTACTGCTTAAAAGTTGCCTCGTTACATACTTCAACGTTTAGCGCGGGAAACTTATTTAATTGAATTCATTTGTTTTATTTTAAAAAATTGAGTATTTAGTAAAAAAGTTTTAATGAAAAGTTCATATACATATTTACTACTGATATCCCTATTAAGATAAATATGATGACAACTGCGAATCTTCTTCTATAAATTATATTCAAATTATCAAGTCATTAATTTATTTTTTTAAATTATACTCAGAAATGCACTCACAACTGGAAACATTATGGAAACCTCTCCAAAATACTTCTCTTTCAAGACAATAATTAGGTACCTCACATTCTATAAAATTCACAAATGACATCTTTTAACTTCCAACGAATTTGAATTAAGCTTATTAATAAAAAAATGTGTTACTCGAGGAAATAAGTGTTAGTTATGAATGCGGCAGTTGGTACAGAACACGGGATGACAATATCATGTCAGAAAAGGATACTTTACTATCTATTTCTGCGGGATTACAAAGAATCCATTACCTCTTAGTAAAGAGCCTTTCTTATCTTTCGTTCCTATTCGGCTGAAGATTACACTACAAAGAAAACTATTATGTCTTGTTCTATGTTACGTGATTCTTAATTATTAGAGAGAGAGAGATAGATCCCGATTGCATTAAGCTTATTTAAATTTAATATCAGTACTACCTTCGATTACAATCCGACCAGAAAAAGTGGATTTCTAGTGACGTCATTAGACGTCTCTAAAATGTTTTAAGTATATGTATTATTAGTAAGTATATGTTTTATTGTTAGTAATGTATTATTTTGTTTTATTCTTAGTAATGTAATATAATAATGACATCATAAAACATGCCGATTACATGCCATTCCTAAAATCTATTCAATTGCTTTCATATTGAATTAATGGAGTGAACGTGCACAACGGAATCGAGACCAGAGACTTTTGTTTTTGACATATGTAAAAATATGAAATATTTTTGAAAATTTGTAGTTTCTTTTGATACATTATTTTTTAATTAGAAGCTTTTTTATTTATTATTAACGAGCTACCCTCTTGACCTTCATCGCACTGATGGTGAGTGAAGATAAGGTCGAAGATGGATGTGAACTTCACCGGGATTCCTCAACCATCTTATCTTATCTTGATGTAGGGCCAGGATTACTCCCGGAGCACGTCGATCCAATGGTTCCCCAATCCTAATGACCGCTGTCCTGGAATACCCCTAAGATGTACTTACTAAGGACACCCGGAGACAGCAGCCTTATATCTACAGGACTGGGATAGCTCAGTCTAAAGAGACCCATTCTTTTCCTAGCAAGAGCATCACAGTTACATAGGATGTGTTTCATTTGTTCGGTGTGCTCCCCACAAGCCCTACATAGAGGCGATCCAACAGATTTCATCTTAAACAGCATTCCTCAACCATAGATGACCTCCAACTGCCGGAACACAACAATGCTGTTAACACTTTGCGAATTCCTTAGAATCCTGGTGTAGTTCGCTTATACTTATTGTTTAGGGAAGGTGCTGGGCTAAGTTAGTTTATTGTATAGGTATGTATATCTAGGTACGTTACCCTCTCGCCGATACAGGTATGTAGGTGTATCCCGGATCTCACTGGGTAGGCACAACACTGAAGGCACTAGGATAGCACTGATGGGCACAGACGGGACAACGAGGGCAACGTGGCGCACACCGCGGGTACCTATGTCAGTGAGTCAAGCGTCGGGAAGGAACTGGTTGATTGGTGGGGGTTAACGTAATGAAATGAGCGGGTCAGGTAGCTAGGCAGATATAGGCAGGCAAATATTATTCGTCCAACGAGACTTTCCTAAACACTTATATATTTTTATAACAATATGAATAGTTCGCTAATAATCCATCTATCTTACCTCCATCTTCGGGAAGACAACAATGCGGGAAGACAACAACTTAATATTTATGGCGGCAGACTTAGGTGTAATGATGGTAGCTCGGCAGGCGGACTTAGAAAAATCTCTACCATCAACTTAACCGATCAGAAATTTCTGCCCTCGCTGGAAATTGAACTCTGGACCACCAGGTTTGAAGTAGGTGGTCTCAGCCACTAGACCACACAGGCGGTTAAGGTTAATAGTAGTAACTAGCCTACAAATAACTTTAGTGTTGGGAACAATTCAGTATACGAAATTTTTGTATTTAATTTTTCGTCTTTATCAGTGCTACAGTCAAAAATACATTGCCTTAAAAGATTTAGTAGTGCAATACCTTCTATCGACCTTGCTATATTTTTCGATAATTTTAAGCATGCTGTAAAACCAATTCCACTTTATGGAACTTTCATAGATTTGACGATTCATTATTATCGGATACAGTGTGACGACGAAATAATGAAGAAAAAACTGCTAGGAATGTTATAAAATGTACAAATGAATAAGATTTATTCGATATACGGCTAAGTGGTTTGAATTTAATGTCGTTTTATCTCCATACTGTATAAAGTTCCGCAGCTCACTACTCAATACTCGAGATGAAGAAAAAGTCCTAATATTTGATAGACGACATTTGTGATAATAAATGTCGCTAAAGAAAATAAAACGAAATCATATTACTTCGAACATTTATTACTCTAGAAGATTCTATAACAGAAAAATCTAATTACATAAATTCCATTTATTGATTTCACATGCTTCACTGCACACTTCTTTCAGTGCCCTTTACACCATACGATTAAATAATTTATTATGTTTATTATATTAATATTCTGGTTTATTTTTTATTATACTTAAGTGTAAAGCTAGGTAATGATGAAAACTCGGCGACCACTAACAAATAACAATATTTTCAATTTAAGACAAAACGAAGAAACGAATTGTTTCACTTTATTTGAGATTTGTAATTTTGAAGACACTTTACACGCTAAGGTAATCAAGTATTCCACTTATCACTCTCTAAGTAATGTAGACTGAGAAATTTCCGATAGTTAAATCGCCAAACAGTAACCTTATTACAAATTAATGCGGTCGGTCTTGAGTGATACTCTTGGTGTGTTATCTTCAGTAAAACTACGTAAATCCAGAACACCAGCATTGCTCTTTGGCTAAAATAAATTGGGCTATAACGCATTACAACTAATTCGTTTCACTTCTTAACTGCAAATTGCTTAGTAAGCAGAATACCACTATAATACTAATTACTTTGAGATTTATTTGACTAGATTACTTTTGGAGGTGGAAATCACCATTTGATTCAAGCGTGGATTAAAATATAGAGACTTGTTACAAGGCTTTACCTGTTCAAAGCATATAAACATAAAGCCTGTGAAGCAATAGTTCGTATCTATTTTGTTGTTTTAAATTACAAACTCTCTTAAAAAGTTTTATTAATAATATCCATTTCTTAACTTCAGTTTAATGCTGTAGCTGTAAGCTGTAAGTAAGAAAGAGATGGAATTGATATGCTTAGTTTAATGAAAAAAATGCTTATACCTAGTTCATAATTATAAATGTTTCGCTTTTATTCTTATTTCTATATTATTAACGTACAGTGTAAAGAATACTTTGCCAACAAAGAACTTTTTGTAGTCTCCATTTTTAAATTTTATTACAATATGGCAGTAAGAATACACAGAGAAATATCTATACTTTGGCCATTTATATAATTATCTCTGTATCGAACAGTCAGTCTTTTAATTAATATTTGGAATAAAAACTATTTTAAAATTAATACGTTCACACCATTATATCTTCTTCAGACAACATAACATTGCTGAATAGAATTTTGGTATTACTGATATGCATAAGGTAGAAATAAAAAATATTATTATATTAAAACCGTTCAAAAAAGGTTTATTATGATTAAGAACTTTATGCTACTTTCATTTTTGTTGTTATCTGTGGTGCGGTGTCCGGCAATGGCCTGGAACAAAGAGAAATCTATTAAATTGTTTTTATTTACTTACGAAAAATTTCAATGAGACTATAGAAAATGGTGTATGATATATACTATTAAATTAACATTGTGTAATATATAAGTATATTTTCATATATTCCAGTCTGGTCTGGTGGCAGAAATGTCATTAGAAATAAGTACCTCTGTACTCAATTGTTTTATGTAGGTTATCTTGAAACCGTTTGTGTTAAAATAAATCAAATAGTTCAATGATGAATACTCAAAAGTTTCTTACATTTGAAGTTTCATTAAATATTTTAAGAATTGTTTCAGTTTTTATTAAAAAAATTTAACGGTCAAAGAAATATTGCACTCATATCAAGTATGTGTCATCTGTATTTTATCATATTTTTATTTATAACAATGAAATATGGGTTTAATACAATTTTAATTTATTTAGAGATTTGCAGCCAAATATGTTTTAACAAAAGTCTTCTGGTGTAACTTTTATAAGTTGTATAAGTGCTTCAAAAATGATTTGACGATATAAAAGCGAAAATATTAACTCAAAAAATGTTAAGCAAACATTTTATATTTGATTTACGAAAACGCAAGATTATACAAATGAAGGAATAAAATAAAGAAAATATTCCATATTTTCCAGGCTATGAAAGTGTTTGTAATATCGTTAAATGCAAAAAACGCAGTGGTATTAAGTTTGGTTTAACTTTACTATGCTATTGGTTGTGTTGCCAATGCTACCTTCCACAATTAGGTTGGCATGCTGGCAGCTGCATCAAATAGACGCTGAAACACTGCGACGATGCATGCGGTTTAGCTGTTTATTAGTGAAATGGAACGACAGCAAAAAAGTTACTAAAAATGCCAGGAATATGTGGACAAATGTAACAATATGTGTGGTATAATGTGGACATATTTTGAATATTACCTTAACTATATTTATTTTACATAAGAAATATAACATTTTTGTAATGGTAAATATAAAAACGATTACGAATTCATCGGTAGCATACTTCAACATTCTTAATTTTCTCTAGATTTTAACATTAGGGTGATAGATTAGCTTTTAGCTTAATCTTAAAAGGAAGGTGACATCTTTCTTACAAAAATCAACCTTATTCTTCATGACACCTACACAGGATTCATTTCTATGAATTCTATTTATATCGCATTGCTAAGCATAGGCCTTTCTGAACCGGAGAAACATCTGAGGAGTTAAATTCGTTTGATGGATGAATTTATCCATCTTTCCAATTCAATAAATGACTTTAATTTTACAATTAAAATATTTCCAAATATCAATATAAAAATTAAACTCATAAAGGAATAGGTATGATATAATTAATGTGTTATAGAAAGACAGCATGATTATAGAAAAATATCAACATATTACATATGACAATTTGAAAAGCAAATTTTTGAACTACTTTAAAAAGGCTCCTAAGAAACGCAGCAGTGTGACGTCACACTGTAGTTTTCGTATTCATCGAGGAGCAACTTTATTCGACAGCTTTATTAAATATTATGTTCATGTAAGGTTTCACAATAAAATTTATAAAAATAGCATGGCTTAATCCAATACTTTTTTTATGAATTTAATTATTTGAAAATTGACTTGCCCGTCGATCTTATAACGACTATAAAACAGATGACACATAAGGTATCAAAGTAATTGGTCGTTTTATTCTTTTTATTTATATTTTGTTATAATTATAAATAATAATTACAGTCTTTTCACCCTGTCATCATCCTATTGCTGACCGTACTTAGAGTTTAACACAAATAATGTTATGTTAATATATTCAGTTATGCAGGAAGCAAGCAACCTTTATATCCTAGTAAGCTATGATCACTATTTAACTAACTTTATAAAATAAGCGACTAAAAACACAATCAATTTTTAAAGTACTGCAATTTTTATTAATTAGGTTGGATGATAATTTAGGACTATAACCAAAAACGCGCCTAATTTAAAACCAGAAGGACTTTTGTTCTTAATTAAAATCATTGTTATCTTAATTCGACACACCTTATTCAAACATCGAGGAATGAATATCGCATCAAGACAGAGCATCTAGTATAAATTGGCGTTCCTAAGGCACTTGGGCGGTAAATTAATATAACATGACATTATTTTCTTCCTTGAATACCCTACAAAAATTGATATTATTTTAAATAGTTTTTTTTAATTTAAATTAATAATGATACTCGCGTATATGCACACGTATGAAATTAAAATAATAAATAACGTTTTCTAGGAATCTCCATAAGGATCTAAGTGGAAAACATAATATCAATGGATCACCCCGTTGATGGTTTTCAAGTGAAAGGAGGGTGTAAATGCAAATTTGAATTAATTGAATTCTCCTTAAATTTTTATTAAACAGCACTGCATATCAAAATGCAAGCATAAAATACAAATAAAATTGTCAATACAAGTGGGATTATTTTACTGTATTTATAAGTTAACTTTACTCACGCCTTGGCACTGCAGTGACGGTTGCTTTGGAAGTGCTGTCGCTGTCATCTGACTCTGAGCGGTTCTGAAAACTGGTCTCTGTGAACAGATAAATAAAGTGTATTTTGAATAACTTTAACATGAAATACTAAGTGACCTTAATTTATACATTTTTAATAAGTTCTCTAGAAAAATTGTCAAAGAATCCAGATTTGCAGGTCACATTTTGATTAAAAATACGCCTATATTTACTGATTACCTGAGCCGTAGCACAGCCATGTATGTTAACAAGCTTCCATAGTGATTTGTACAACACTGACAATTCCAAAACATGGTGACATAACAGTACATTTTAACGGCAAAATCAAACGTAATTGGCTTTGAAACAGGTACAGGACTGTGTGGAAAAATTAAAAGAATTACTCTGAGATAGATCCCGGATCATAGTGGCGTCATAGATAAAAAGAACGACAAAGAATCTTAAAATATATCTTAACTTATCTTATCATGAATTGACGCTTAAAGTCAGTAGATAGGAACGGAACCCTCTGTGGTATTCCAAAGAACCAGGCGCTGCACTTTCAAAAGCAAACTCATGCAGGGGTCTTCCAAACATAGCTAGGGACGCCTAAACCTCAAAGCTACTGCGGTTATCGTACTGAAGAACTGATGAAGCTCAGCAGGAGTAATATGAGTAATAATTAAACCTTTGACAGCACATTGCAACTAAATAGTCCCTTATTCAATGTAAATATAAATGACTCTGACTTCTATAGGTGTTGTAGAGGAACGTGAAACCCCAACGTGAAACCTCCTTAGTAAGTATGGATCTTTCATCCACAAACGAATCCTTTATCTGAGAGGATACACAAACGACCCAAATGAAATTAAAATCTTTGAGGTTAAAGATCCTACAGTATAGTAAAACCGTATATAAGCATTTTAGACAACAATCTACCCATTCTAACGAAATATGATCGCTCATAAACATCTTACTTCAGTTAAGACAATTCAGTACTTCCTCCAATTTCCTTGAAGCGTCAATCTGGATCGATTAATGAGCTCTTTCGTTCGACGAGAAATCCAGGGATTTTGTGTGCTTAATCTGATAGCTGGAGGCTTAGCAAAATTAGGGTAAATTGATTAAGTATCGTTTGATGATAGGGGTTTATTGCATCGGGGTAAAGTGAATACCAGAAAACAAGTCGTGTGCAATCCGGTGAACCTTTTAAGCTGACTAATCGAAGAAAAATGTTAAAGGATGTAATTCCGTACTCAATTATAGATTAAGATAAATGTTGCTTAAGCAAGCAACATTATGAGTGAAGGTAACTGTGATAACTAACTGAAGATAAGTGTACTTCTCTTATAAATACAAAACTGGGCAAGTTCCAATGAGAAAGTTGTTCAAAATACATAAACACATTCTTATTAAACCTAGACGATCTATTTGCTTGAAATAGTTTTTATTAGGTAATTCAGAAACGTTAATATAAACACAGTTGTTTATGGTGTTGGTCTTGAAAATACCATAAACTTTTGTTCATTGATTAAAATCCGGCAAGAATCAGATTCGTCCACCGACAGAATGTAATTACTTTTATAATACTAGGAAAGTATAACGTTTTATTTCTCTTATTTTTCCCTTTACATAAATCAAAATCAAACAACTCGTTTTTGTTATGAACTTAATTACTAAGGTCTTTTTAATCGTCTTTATTTAAACCCTACCACCGCTTCGACGAATACTTTATCTTTGGAAAAGAAGTAGCGCAAGACATGTCATTACAAATATTTAAGTTTCTTGTGACTAAGTGCCATTAGGTGACAATATTCTTAATATAAATACGTCATTGATCAATTTACTCGGACACTTTAGTATCATTATAATATTATTATTTAGTTTATATTAAGCTTTCATATACAGTTTCGCTTTTATTGCAATTTTGTATTTGTTTAAAGGTAATTTCCTAATATCGATTGGAAGCTAGTTGTAAAAGGGTCCCATAAAATAATATTTTATTCTGTGGAGGCGAGTAGTGTGTCCAACAGGATTATGTTTCTTCCGTGTACTATAAGACTTCTTGCCAATTTCATGTTTTTAGTTAAATTTTTGTTTTCGATTCCCTAGCAAGTGTCGAAATATTGATATTAAAATTTAACGTTTGATTCGTCGTCCATATTTTATATAATCATCAATCATTCGAAGTTGGACATGACAGATAGTTTTTTTTGTTACTTAATAGTAGCAATCTCTAATGAGGTTGAGAAGGCATTTAGCCTTTATGAGTCCTATAGTAGAGTACAGACCTTCCAAGCAACAGACCAGAGAAGTTTAGTTGGTAGGGGATTAACGCCTTTACCCCGATTCTCGCATACCTCTACAGTTGGCAACGTATTGCAGGGCTGATAAGTAAATGTTTTATCTTCAACACCAAATAATGGTCACAGACCTTCAAATTGTTCAATCCAGCCTGTTGGATAAAAATAGTTGTTGTAAATAAAAAACAATAGACATTCTTCATAGCAGAAAACATTTATGTCTCGGTTTTTATTAGACAGTACATTCGTTTATAAAAAAACATTCCGAAACGTACTGTCACGCCGGCATGTTACTAGTGACAAAAGAAATAAAATATCAGACAAGGTCACACGGGCACAGATACTTTCATGAGAGCAAAAATATATTAGAAAATATTTTAGTCGAGACATTCTTAAGCAATCAAGAATCAAAAAGAGGTCATATTACGAAAGAGAGTCCGCAAAGAAAAACTAAAAAATATGTTTTGAGAATTGAAATTCCCTGCTATTTAATAAAACGTTTGCCTGTGATATATAGTACTCCACGTCCTTGTATTTCTCTGTAAAGGTTTTTAAAGATAGTTCCCAAATTAGTATGGAATTCCACTCAAAATACGCCTAAAACGTTTCGTACTATTACTACGACGATTTCATTATACTCTATATTAAAAGTATAACAAACAACTAGACTTTGCCTGATGTTAAGCATTTCTTCTTATAGTAAGCGGTTATTCTATTGCTTGAAGAGTAAATTTTTTTGTGGTAAAATATTTTCTGTGGCTATTAAAATCATAAATGTCCAATGAAATACATTGGGTAAGGTGTAGTGAACATTTGACGATGTGATAGTTCCTCCTTAACTCGAACAAATGTGTAAGTGGATCATTTAATAAACCCAGAATTCTTAGAAGAATCTAGAATTCTATCGTAGAAGAATCTTTTATTGTATACAATTTACAGTGAGCAAGAATAGGTATCAATTTATACTCAGTGTAAATTAAAACGTTAAATTATTTCACGTGGAATCTGATCTTTAGATACAGAAGCCTTAAGCGTTGGTAGAGAACCTTGATTAATTAAATATGTATTAAGATACTCGTACGACTGAATTGGAAGTCTTCTTTACGAGAAATACTATACTATTTAGTAGTCGATTGAATCTTATTAAAACTAGGGAAATTTAAAGCATGAACCCTAAAGGCATCAGGATCTACTTTTCTCGGACGTTACGTTTTAAACTAAATGTCTGTCTGCTTGCCTGATTCTGCACTTTGAACAACTTTACATATTCTATTTTTACTTTGATGTGACAATGTTATTAAGCTTTTATACCGTTTATATTTAAAACACCATTACGTACTCCTATTTCACTCTGCTTGGCAAAAAAAAGATGATTTTCGGGATGGTCAAAGTAGTTGACAAGGTCTTGGACGTGCACTGAACAAAGATAATATTGTTGAAAAGTGGCATTTTAGAAACAGAATGAAACCGTATATCTAAATTTATCACATAAATAATTGTGTTAATCTGTAATAAACTTAATGTTACTACAAGCTTTAACTATCTATTTATCCAATCTATCTTTTATTTAGATTGTAATGCGAGAGTAGCAACTTAAATTTGGAATCAACACTTTCTGTTTAATTTAGATGAAAATGGAATAGTAATGGAAGATAGATGGAATTTAATTTTAGAATGGTTTATTATTTATTTAACATTTTATGTACACACAAAGACAATTAAAAGGACACAACAGAATATTAGAGAATTGCTGCTTATTTCTATAAGAAATCTCATCCACCAGCCCCATATATGGGAAAAGTGAGATCGAAAGGTAGAGGGGCGTGGGGCTTCGTTTATTTTCTGATAGAGAAACTCTTTAAGGTTTCTCTGGGCTGCTAAAACGAAGCGACTTTCGCCATGGTTGATCACTAGATGGGTCAATCAAACTTGTTGTCACGAGCTCCTCCGTGCTACAGAGTTCGTTAAGTCTTTGGTCTTGGTTGTTACGGCAACCGCTTTCATTCACTAACCTGCATTGGGCCAGGGCGGTGGTGTTTTGGTCCAAACTACTCGTGTGTATCTCGCGTAAATGAAATCCTGTGCCCAGCAGGGGAACTTATATAGACATACGATGATTATGCCTCAAACTTCACAAACACTTCTCCCGCAGTTTGGCAAATGGAATGCAATTAACTGAGTACAATGTTGAATTTGTAGATGCAGTTCTGAGCGTAGTACGATGGATTCGTCAATAACTGAAGTTATATAGGAAGCGAAAGAGCTAATTCGGAGCGTGAATATCTGGGAAATGTTCAAGATTGTTGACTATTAATTACGTTAAGATTGCATTAGCTTGAAATTTTAATTAGTTTTGTGTATAAAGGAGTGTTTTATTTATATAAGTGCATCTTGAACTTGGATACTTTTACTGTATTTATTAAAAATATGTTTTTGATAAACCATACAAGGTTTTTAATTATTTATTGTAATTTATTTAATGATACATTATATCTCCTTAGTAGTCTGTAACCATATATATGTATTAGTAGATATATATTTATATAATTATGTACTATGTAGTGTATCATTTAGTAAGTTTCTATGTGTGTATAAAAATAATATTATATGCAATACTAAAGTATTGCATGTATTATTTTTCATGTATGTATTCTTTATTCGTCGCCGTCTTCCCTCGACTACTATATTTTTTAATCCTGTCCATCCTATGGTTACCTGGAAGAGATCGCTTTTAGCGATAAGGTCGCCCTTTATACAAAATTGTTAAGTTATTCCTTAAGTATTTCTATATGTACAATAAAGATAAATTCTATTCTATTCTTATGAATCTACATTTATGAATTTGTAGAATGAATATGTAGAAAAGCGAGAAATGACATCATCGGAATTTATAAGGAAATATTTATAATACTCACGAATTGTCTCCGATAAAACAAAAGAAAGATTCAAGAATGAAAAAATCTTTTTTACTTCGTTCTTACTATCAAATATAAATAACATATCAATAGAACCCGTTTGCTAAAATTACGAAATCCATTACAGTTGACAATTTGGCAACGAAAGGAAGTTTTTTGAGACGGGGAAATATATATTATAATTAAGGATTCAAAAATAGAACACATAATTTTATGGTATCAACCGTGGCATTTACCCTGGCTGGAACGTATATTGATGACGTAATCTGGAGGTCGACTTTTCTCGTAAACTCACTGTCACTGGAGGTCAACTTCGTAAATTAAGTCGAGAAATTTAATTGTATCGCGCGTAATTTTAATTTTTCTTTGCAAATGATTTTTACCTTGTGGGAGGCCTACCAATGCTGTACATCTCCCGCGCGTGGCCGCCAATTGAGGATCTTTCGTCACTAACAGCCGCTAGTGTTCCTCGCTCTGTGCAATACCTACTGCCAATTCAGGGCCGCTATTCTTTGGGCTACTTCAGCGAAACTAGTTCTCTTGCAGATCTCATTGAAACAGATTCGATTACGCATATATACTCCAAGCAAAGACCTCTCCATTGCCCTTTGGGTGACTTTGAGCATTCTTTCTCAAGAAAGTTGATTGGCTGATTATAATTTAGTACGTTTCGGGCTTACATGAACAGTGGCAACACCAACGTTTCATAGACACTGCGGTAGACTGGCCGAGAATATGCGAAGCTTCCAGAAAGTTACAGCCGAGTTCAATTCGTCGATCGTTCTCTTTCTTGTGGAGTGGATATGAAACCTTCACAGGAGTGGGTATGATATGAGATTTCGATTATTGGGAAACTGTACTGAGGTTGTCGAGCGGTTGTGGTAAGAGTGTATTCATGTTGAATTGCCAAACCAAACTAACCCCAAAAACTATCGAGGATTGTCAAATATGCTAGCACAGTGATGACAATTAAAGGTGATTCGCCTCTACATCAAACAACACATGTACATATGAATTGACAGAAACAAATGAATGTTAAACCGCTTTAAATTTGTAATGCAAGAATACACTTTAATTTAATAGAACAATATTGTCCCAATTGTTTCTATCAGAATCAAAGAACAAAACACTGGGCAAATTTATAAGGATTCCATGTTTTGTGGAAAATGAAAATGAAAACCTACATACGTGGGTAATACAATAAAATTAACTTCACAAACGGAAATAACAAAAGGTAAAATATTCATGTTAAAAAGGTTTTATTTAGGTTCGAGAAACACTTACCTTGGCAATAAATAATTGGCCACTAAAAACGAAACGACCAACCTTATTTATTAATCAAATTAAACGAATAAAAATATATATTAAATGTCTTATTCATAAAATATATTGTCTTTTTCATTTTGCATAATTATGAGAGTATTATCACGTCATAAATACGACGATAAAATTTTTAGTCTTTGATCAATAAATAAAACTAAAAAGCCGATTTCAAACCACTAAGAAGGCAAAAGTAATTAAATTTTAGAAGATTTAATATTTATTTATTAAATCTTTATTTTTCGGAGTTAGTGCTTCAATTTCTATTGTTTCTGGAAATACCTTAACTTCAACACAATTATAATTAATTTAAAATTAGAGATGTAATTAATTTAATTATTTTGTCTTTTTTTTGGTTTTTAGTTTTTTTTGAAACCTTAGCGGTATAATTTAAAGTTAGATGCGTGACACGGTTGTATTATTGTACTGTCCATTATGTCTATCATTCGCTAGTTGAAATACATAATATATATTGTTAATCATGATATTTTAGGGTTGCCCTCAATTTCCCTGGGACTAATTATAAGATCCACAATTGGGCACAACAGGAACACCTTAGGAGTATACTCTATGGAATAAAAAAAGAAGAATCGGATCCCGACTGATCGTTAGATCGTTTCAATTTACAAATATAGGATATTTTATTTTTTGGAGTAAGTTACAAATTCGTCTTATTACTTGGTAACATTATTATGGATATACTTAAATAGTTTTTACCGCACAACCGCGTCGGACTAATGCGGGTTGGTGTGTTAAGACGTTGCTAACAATTTTTCATGGTGCGGCGAATTTAATTGTCCCCTCGAGGATCAACCAAGACAAAGTGCTCAATCTCAATATATTGGTGATCATTTCACATACCTGTATCAAACCTGGGTCTACTCGGTAACTGTCTGGGCAAGTCCTGGTTTTCCACGTGGTCGAAAGTTCTGAATCCCAAGGCGAACTCAGCGTACGGACTAATCTCGAACATTTCTAGGGTAGGGGAAAGAAGGTGTGAAATTTGTTTTGCGAATGGATAACATAGATATTTCAAACTATTCTTTCGAAATCCACTAACAAATAATTTTAAATTTAGAAATATGTGTTAAATTTTCGACCTTATGACTGTAAATATTTAAGTGTGCAAAAATTCCTTCACGTTCCATTTTTATCTTCAATTGTTTTTTTACTTCTCCTTGAACGGTGACGTAAATGTAGATAAGTAATATTAGTTTTTTTTTGTATTATAGAATTAAGAGATTCCCGTCAGCCCCTGGTTGAGTGGTAGGGAATGTTACATTAGAAGTTAAGTCCACCATTTACACGCTTTTTTGGTGCAGTAAATAGTCGGATGGAGTACACAGGGATCAGTTTATTGAACACAGTATAACTTAATTTGAGAGGTTGTACAGTTTTTCTTTTGTTTCTGACCTAAACTACAGAGGTATCTGTTTACTGAATACACGTAACAAACCAAATTTACATACAGACGGTATGTATATTCATTAAATATATGACATATTTTGTCCCCGGGTATGAAGTGTACAGAAGTCGAATGAAAAATTGATCTTATTACAAACGATGAATTTGCCCACATATGTCAGTGTTTCGCTTGAACTACGCGTGTAGAAAATTTATATTTATCATAACTTACCGTTTTTACTAGTCTTCCTCGGGTGAATAGGAGAAGTATAAATCCTAGGCGCCTGCGCATATCGGTCTTTATGCTCTGAATGCGAAGCCACACTCTCATTGCGGGATTTTATCTCATCAGCTATGGAGTGTCGATACTGAGACGAATAGTTTTGTCTGTGGTCAAAATATATTTTCTTACAAGAGCAACTAAAGTTAAGTAATATACAGAATGTAACAAATTTGTATGTTTCATGCAAGATACAATTTTTATTTAAGACAATATTTTTATACAATATTACAACTTATGTCTTCTTTCAATTATCAATTACTTAATAAATTGGTTTGATAGCTATGCTTTAAAGTACTAATATCATATACGAAAACTTTAAGCACTAAAAATTTAACAGTTACCTAGACAAAAGTATGAGATTAAGTCTACTTATCACAATACACGTACCTGTGTCTTCTGAACAATATACAGAAGAAAGCAAACAGGCATACAACGAGAAGGATAGAACTGCAGATGATGACTAGCATATTGATGTCAAACAACTCTGAAGGTGGGCCAATTTCCTCTGTAACAATGGTGATTATTTCACTAAGAGTATTTAGAAATTAATATAAGATTTAATAAACATGAGATTAAAATTTATTTCTTACAACAGATACAGTAACAGTTTAATCAACAACATTTATAGAATCCTCGACAAATTTTACAAAAGTGTGGAATGAATACGTGTGAAGTACAATTTAAATTTATAAATATTATTTCAGATTTGAAGCACTGTTCTAAATGATACAGTGCAACAGATTTACTGGTATCTTGCAAAGTAGTGGAATTGTAAGGGTTAAAAGAAATACACTATATGAACAAGTTTTATTCTTGAAGAGAAGAGGCTATCCAAAGCTTCATAGACAACAAACATAGACGTTGTTCACGAGCCAAAGTTCAGTATTTTTTTATAAAGAATAACTGCCGGTTGATGGAAATAATTAACTAAGAAAATCTCGAAATTTGATTAAGATGTAGTAAGAAGAGAAATAATTTTTAACATCATGTAAACGTTGGTGATTCGCTTGGGTTTGAGTTAAGCGAGCAGATTGGTTTTCTGAAATAATCTTTTACTTATAAGAAATTAGCCAACGTAATTGATTTTGATTTAATCGCCCTAATTTAAGGTAGACTTAAGTCGTTCCGTGGGGAAGTAATATGAACTGTTGATAATACAGCAATCTCTAAATCTAAAGCTAATAATGAATAATGTATCGATTAGTAAAAAAGAAGGACTTAATATCCTTAGTTTTATTTTAATCATCAGCATGTCGTTTATACAAATTCTAAGAACCAAATGACTGCGCCTTCCAAAATCACTTACTATCTTCCAATGTTCCACTGCGATAAGTTCATTACTCAACAGAGCCATTCAAATCATTTCCCTATAAAAATAAAATTGAATTTCTTTCGCTAAAAGGTTAAATAAGTACTCGTAATACATTCAATCACGTTACAAGATTGAAATATTCCAGGGACTGCTCAATCAAGTAATTAAGTCTTAGGCTTCGTTCTTAATTAACTTATTTAAGCTCCACAAATTGAAATGCTTATAATCTCTTTAAAAGGTATTTTACGTTTCGTCTGAAATATTGGCAATTGAACATCGGGAACACGGCGTTTAATTGAGGTCTGATTTATTATTGCTTTGATTTCGTGATTTATACAAAGTTGTTCTAATAGCTTCACATTCAAATAATACACTTAACTTACAACATGATTTACAAAAGAATTAAGCTAAAAGTTATTTTGAGTGATATGTTTTAATTTCACATACACAAGGGCTTTTCCGCATCATAGACGATAGTAATTAACTAGTCAAAGCGTGTCTAAAACAGTAATAAATTACATCATGGGAAAGGTAACGTTAAATCTGTCAATAATCAGAAAACGACTTGAAGAAATACACATGGGTCATATTGATATCAATAATTACACATGGACTGCAAGTCTTCCGTCAGGAAATAGGTGAAGAGTTTGAGATATAAAATATCATCAACCACATAAAATATATATAATAAGATATCAATATGTTAATATGTTTTTTTAAAATCAAACACAATACTTAAGATTTTCAAAATAATAAGAATTTAGATGATGCTTGTGGTGTGCAACAGTTATATTTCTTAACCTAGCGAAAGAAAAAGCAAAGCTGCCGTAAAATAACTGATTCGTTCTTGTTGTATACTTAGTTAGTGACGATCAACTTGCGGAAATAACGTCTCAAATTATCTTACTAAATCTATTCATGTTGCCGAAGCATACTAATAGGTTGAGGGAAAAGTTTCTTCCCGTTTTATATGAAAATTCAAGACATTTTTTTTTCAAAGTTATTTTACATTTAATTACAGTATATATGTGCCATTACGTTCGTAGATTTTCTGCAATCTTGTAGGTACAGATATGAATCATTGCTGTTGAAATATTGGGACTTCTGATCAAAAAAACGCAACAAGGAGTTTTGGCAGTATTCTTTTGATGTTAGACACTGCCTAAAGAATTCTGCAGAGACCGAAACAGGTGAAAATCTGAATGTCAGGGCTATACGGCGGATGCATTAACACTTCCCAGCCAAACTCTCTTATTTTTTGCTGATTGGCTAAAGATGTATGTGGGCTAGCATTATCGTGATGAAAGACCACACTATGTACCTAATTTAATAATTGGATTCGCTCATTTTGACAGAACGAAAAACAAATGAAAAATCGTGGGAAACAAAATTTTCCAAATTTGATTCTTAATTTGATAGGTCACCTTTTTAATGTTATGAAAACCTGTCAGATACAAATAGTCCAACCAAAGATTGTTTTATTACAGAGTTTATACATACTATATGCGAAAAGACTTCCTCGGCCTAATATGATGGAGGTCGTCAGATAGATACTCGTAGTTAAATTGATGGCATCGCTCCAATAATGATTTTGTCAGTTTGTAATAACAAAAGTTTTAATGGGTCGACGGAATTCCCATTATCGGAGAATAAGGGAAGTATTAGTACCTACATTGTCATCTTGTCATTTTACATAGTGATATCATATATGTGTAGTTATGTCTTCCGCCGTAATGTTAGATGAAGCAAATAGTTCTGAGTTTGAATAATGAGCAGTTAGATTGTTGTGAACAAGTAAGATATTCCTTCAAACTTAATTTGGTCCATTCATTCTTCTTTCTTTCAAATGTTACGATGTGGATTTGGATAAATAGTAATCTCTTTGGAAGATTTAAATGTCAAACTCTACTTTCATTTTCATTTAATATCGGTTCATTACCAAGGCAATGGCTTTATATTTTATTTTAATTAAAATAATATCTTAGTTTCTATTATAATAGAAAACCACCATTTCAAACGTATATCTAGGTGTTACATTCTAACACCTAGTTATACGTTTGAAATGGTTGCATCTGTTTATGAACATTTTGGTCAAATTTAAGCTATTTAGTCAAAAAAGAGTTGCATAAACATTGGCGTTTTCATCACTCACAAATATTAATAAAAGGATTACTAATAATAGTACCAAAACACGATACAAAAATCACTAATTTATTATAAATGGAATCTCATTTTAAAGTAAAACTCATCATTTCATTACTAAACGTTTTGAAACCACTGAACGAAGGAAATGATAAACAATAATAATTGGAAGGTAAAAGCAAATTGTCCAATTATTTTCATTCTCTCACTTTGATTGCATAATGGCCCGAATCAGATTGAACTAGAAATCAGGTGACCTATTTTGACCTTTAATTGTAAACAGTAATAATATTTGAGTAGCAGTCTTTCGTCTAACCAAATTCAATATGATTTCTTTTTAATTTGTTCGGTTTTGTGTAATATTTTAAAATGTTTATGAAATAAGTGATGCAAAATTCAAATCCAAAATTTTCATCACATAAATAGGAATCTTTGCATAATAACTGTTAGTCCACATCGCATGCCGTGGCTGTCTGTAATTAAAAACTATACTTAATTTTATATCTACGCTACAGTTCAATATTTTTTGTTAGTATGTGTTTTTGTTTACTGCCCTTAAAATAAAATAAATAAATAAAATAACATTTCACTTAATTACTTAAATATGAATGTTGTATTTAACAATCACCCAGATCCAACGTTAGCTTATACTCCAATATCTACGATATAATCTATATCGTATTTCTTTCTTCTACATTGGAATACTTACCACCATCTAGTGTCTTTGTAGCATACGTGTAAACATTAGAAGCTGTTCCAGCATCATTCGTCGCAGTCACTCTTAGCTGATACCAATTTGCGGAAGAGAGAGAGCCGACGGCGTATGACGTTGGCATGGAGCGGAGTGGTGGTGCTTGATAGTGGCCTTCTATGTAACTCCAACCTAAGTTCTGGTCTACTGGCTAGACAAAATAAGTTAGAATATTTATTATTTATAACTGACAAAAGGCTGCCACATGCATTTTTAAGTTAATATTTTATTGCTTATTAAAAATACTACAGTTTTGTGGCAATACTAATTTAACTAAAAAGAAATACCCTTAATTTATTAGTACTTACAGCTTTATTGTCTGCTCGAATCCAAGCTTGAGACCCTATAGGTCTGTAGTCTACCTCCCACTTAGTAACATCACAACCCCCATCATCCCATCCACTCAGCTGGATGTAAATATGCGTCGCGTTACTCCAAAGCCAATCAGTTGAAGGCGGGTATACTGGAGCTAAGAAATAACCATTAAATTGTAAATAATCCCAAATATTTCTATAAAGACTTTCACGAATCTATTAACTAACAATCAGATTGATATAACTTTAAATTTACAAACTTTGTACTAGACAGCATGTAAGCAGTATGTTTCTGGTAAATAATTATGAAAGTTTACAAGAGTTAAAATTTGCTATCGTTTGTTTAGATTTTGTAGTATCATTTTAATATCAGAGTTTTACAAAACACGCCTCTTTAAGGGTGAAACGACAAAATATAAAATAACAATTTTGAGTGAACTATTTGGTTACAGAATTTTTACTCGAGTTACAAAATACTATTTTTATTTCAATGTCTTTAATTGTCTTTAATGTTCTCCAGGCTTATTGGCGCTATAGAATATTGTTAATTTTTCTAGAATGTTATTACAGTTTCTCAGAATTTAGAAAGGAACAGATATACACATAAGCTTTAGTAATTGTAAATGCCTTTTGATGTGAATTTTTTCTACTGATTCAACAATTCTGGACATACTTAATGTAAAGGAGTTTATTTGATAATATCTACTCTGTATATCGTTTGAAGTTGGAGTTCTGAGAAAGTTGAATTGTTACTTGAACAATAGCGAAATAAATTGAAATGTAAATCTTGATCCAGGATCTCATAAAATTTATTCCAATAGGCAAACTTCAAAAGTAGACCCTAAATAAGCTCCTTAAACACAATGTTCACAGTTAAGAAAGTTCTCTCGACGTAAGCGCTTCCGATTTAGATAATTAAGATGAGAATGTTTAATTATATTAATTAACAAATTAATTGCTTTAGTTCAAACAATACAAGTTTTGAAATCCATCATCGTAATTTCGAATACGAGAATCTTTGCGTTCCTAAATTATCCGAGTGCTTGACTTGATGTTAGCAATAAATTACTTGTGAGTTTTGTTTGGTTTAATGAAATTGAATCTTACGTATTTCGAAATACAACAGATGGATTATAAATAAATAAACTTTTGTTAATTGCTTATCTAATGTTTTCACCGGATGTTGTCCTAACTACTTGTCAATACATTATCATTCCAGCTTTTATTTCAATACTGCACCTTAAATGTCTTGAGATTGGAAAGCAAACTTACCTCCTCCCAAAGTGACAACTTCTGCATGAGCCGGAACAGAAGTTCCAATGCTATCAGTAGCAGTTACTCTGATAGAATATTTGGTTCCACATTTTAGACCAGCAAGTGTATGTTGTTGCACACCAGGAAATCTAGTTTCTCTTGCCACTGGCCACGCTTCTTGCCATGGTCCATCCCCTTCCCTCCACGTAAGATTATAACCTGTGTCATTAAAATAGGCAGTTCTTACAAAAGCACCCATAAATTTCTATAATTCTATTTAGTTATTTTATCGTCACTTCTTATTATACTTCAAAAAGCCACTGATTAATTACATATTTCAATAACTATTGTTAGGTGTGACATGGTAGAAGTTTTATCTTCAACCTGAATGAATATAAATACTTTTTCTTTTTTTTCTAAACGACAACATATACAAAATTTTAATTTGGCGCACATTTCCAGAAGATTATGCACTTATGATACGTCTGTCACTCTAGGAGACACTTTCCAGATGAAGTAACTAACACGTATTTTTGTCAACTGACAAAACAAACTCTAGACTTACGCAAGACAATATTGCAATTAATTAATCCTATATATTTCATAAGTCCTTAAGTAAATTTGAACCAAATTAACACACTCTAATAGATTCAAAGATGTAATACTTACTTATGGCATAGTTTGTAGAATCGTTACTAAAAGTTCTGACCTCATCCCATTCCACAATGATATAGTCCTTATAGGGGGTTGCCCTTATTGAAGGAGGGTCTGGTAATGGTAGAACTTTGACAGCATATACAACGGAATCAGACCCATAGAGGTTTTTGGCCAAGCACGTGTAATTACCGCTGAGGGATTGGTCTATACCTTTGAATAGAACAGAAGTTATCAGTGTTTGGGAAGTTTATAAAGGCGTATGTTTATTCAGGAAAGTAAAAGACGTGAAAGTTATAATGAAAGTAGGCTAGAAGTTATATTTACAAGTTATGAGCAAAGTAATAAATTGGCAATTGAAAAAGTTTAGTCCGGGTTTGAGTTTTGGGAAATACCTAAATGTTTCTGATATTTCATTACGCAATTTAAGAATATTGCTTTTTACAATTCACAATTTTTGCGTTTACAACAAAGAAGCAACTTCTTGTGGTAATAAGAATACTTTGTTTACTCAATGTTTCAGTAGTAGGATTTCAAAGAGATTTCCTTAAAAGTACGCACTCTGTAACTAAGCTAACAGAGCGCGTAATTAATTTTAATAATTATTATCATTAAAATTACTTTATATAGCTTTGTTTTTAACGAACAACTGTAAATTATGCAACGCAAGTGCCTGTTGGCGTAGCAGCTCGGTCACTCTAGTGTCGATAACAAAAACAAAGAAATATTCGCCATGATTGGTCACTGTATCAATCAAATTATCTCTAGCACCTTCGTGATTCTAAAGGTATGTTATGCCATGTCATGGTAAACCCCTTCACCCACCAAGTCATGGTAAACCCCTTCACCCACCAAGCACGCATTCGGCCAGCATGGTGGTATGTCTCATGTGCATCTCCCATGTAGTGAGGCCTGTGTGCAAGCTTAATTTCTATTAGTCTTATTACAAAAATACCATTAACTTTTAATAATTTATCAATTTTTCCAAGAAGCAGAACAAATTATTTATTCGATTACTAATTTCTACAAAATGAAAATTTGTACTTAATATTGAATAAGGCAGAAACTGAAATAATTTAAATTTGAATTGAGACTTGAATTTGCAAATAACCTTACGCAAAGAACTCATTTCTTTCAAATATGTTCAGAATTTATTGGAATTTATTTGAACAGATTTGGCACAAAGTTTCTGTATCCCTGTAAACTATTTAACTTATCAAACGAGACTTTATTGGATTTGAAAATTTGATTTGAAAGTACAAATATTTTTGTAGAAGCTTTGCGGTGTAGATGTTCAGAAATAGCAAGATAAGACGGCCAAATTTAATGTCATGTTACATGTGTGTGTATGGGACAACCTGCGGCAAGATAGGAAGATGATATTCATAGGCTAGCTGGAGTAGAACGATGGATGAGGGTCACCGGACATCGAGAGGTGTAGCGTGCATTAGGGGAGACTTATGTTAAGCAGCAGACGAGCATATAGTCGATGATGATATAAATCATAAATCACTTACTTTTGATCAGTAAGCTGTCGTCTTTGTTCCGAGTGAATCTTGGATGATGCGTGATGATGTTCTGATTGTGATACCACACAGTCCTTGGTGGTGGTGAGCCAACGCTCTTACATTCTAGCAGGAGAGAATTTCTCACTGCTACTGTTACTTCGCCTCCTAAAGATGCCACACCTGCTACCACTGGTATGGGTACAAAAACAAAATTTTAAAGGTTTATCAAAAGTACAAATTGAATTTCAAATTTTACACAAATGGGAAGTTATGTTCTTTGATTATATTCACTTGATAAAAATAATGATGGTAATGTTAGTATAATCCTATTTGAAATTTAGCTGTCAACTAATGAGTTGAATAGATTCAGATATTGCAAGGACACACATTTGAATGAAAACTGTTTAGAATTTCTTTGTCTCGTGCTCGTCATCTTTTCTTATTTTAATCACAATAATAAAATTGTAATGGAATACCATTAAATTGAACCTAATTGCAGTTCTTTACCTCTTTGTGAAGGGGCGTTAGTGACTTTTCTGCTTTCAGGACCTTCTCCAACAATCGTACTGGCAGTAACCCAAACATCATACTGCCTGCCTTCAATTAAACTTTTCAGTTCTATTGTTTGTGTTTTCTCGTAAGCTTCTATTGCTTGTTGTGCGTCTATACGTAAGGTTTGGGGACCGTCGTTACTGATGAGAAAAGTGGCAAACTTTATTTTGGATTTGTCTTTGTATTATTATACATTAATATTCTAATATTAATTTCCCTTCAACTAGTCATTTCAATTTAAATTCGAGAGTCATTTTTATTTCACACACATCTAGTATTTTGAAATCATATACACACATAACACTTGTAGAAAAATGTGACTAGTGCTTTCAAGCAGAGAGTAAATTTTTATTTACATATTTTGATTTCATTTCATTTTATATTTTTTCCTGATGTTCGAATTGATTTAAATATACTTTCAATGTTTCAAATAAGAGATATGATCAAACAAAATGTAATATTAATTGTCTAGGGCAGATTTGACAAAAGAAAACTTACCTTGCAGTCTGTTTGCAATACACAGTGTAATGTAATAGTTTCCCGTTGGGCTGTTTAGGCTTCTTCCAACTAACTAGTAAAGTGTTAGATGACTGAGAAAGGAGTTTGATTTCCGCTGGAGCGGATGGCACTACAAAAGACAAGATTTCTTAAATAAGTCCTAACCTATTAAATGAAACAGAAATGAAAATATAGCTCACTTCTTAATCAAAACTCCAATTGTAATGGTTAAATTTACTGACTATCCATTGTCACAAATTACGATTGAATATACATTAGATACTAGAAGGACTTCATAAGCAAAAATAGAGTTGCCTAGACTTATAGAGATTGAACCCATTGATATTATACAATTGAAGATATATTATTAAACAATTGAAGATATATTATTAAGCTAATGAGAGAAGTAAATTTAAGAACAGCTAATTTTTATGAATAAATTCTTTTACAAAAATATGCGTATTACGATATGAACAACATAAGTTTAAAAGAAATTGACACGACACAGAATAATTAGTTGTCTTATATTATTAATTTCCTATTTAAAATATGCCCAACACAGTTTGGTTACCATAAATATAACCACTGCTATTTTTAGTAGCGTATTAGAAACAGATAATCCAAAAAGTCATTGAAAACATACTATTTATGCGAGAATAGAATATTAAAACCTGCCGCAGCTGCTTAAAGATAATTACAAAATGATTTTCAGTTGGGCAGCCTCTGATATAAATGGAAACTTCCAACTGATGTCGTCTAAAATCTTAAAAACGATTTTTCTTCGGCTTACATATTTATAATTAGCGCTTAATATTGTAACGTATTTGTCTTTGTACAATTAATCACTTCTGTCTCAATTTAATTATTCTGAAATGGATCTTGTTTTACTTAAACAATGTCTAGGGTTAACCACTTTCTAAAATATCGTGGTATAATTGTAAGTTATAATATATTTAGGTTAAGTTATTTACAAAAATCAATTAATGTCACCTTATCTTGTCTTAATTAATATTCCATTCCATCAAATATGATAGCAAATTAAGATATTTATAAAATAACAAATCAATGAAATATTTTACAACAAGTTATAGATGAACAGGTAGATGCAGAAGGAACAGACATTGCAAGGCAAAGTTTAACACGTTAATTTGAAAATGTCAAACTCACAATATATATTAAGATTTTGAATTTATAGGTAATGGTAAAAGTTCAAATATAATAGATGACTGTCCTATAACTCTTTGGTCATTCGGTGTAATTTAAAGCACACTCGTTAAATATAACTAAATTAATGTTAAGTGCAACTCATTATCTTAATATGTCTGCAACATGGATGCCTTACCAAATTTTTTCTAAATTATTTTATCGTGTACTCAACTAAGCTATCTTAATTTAAATTATTCAGCACTAACGTTTGCTACTTTGGTGTCTATCGACACAAATTAGGAACTTCAGTATTATCACATCCAATTAATCCCAACGTTAAATAAAGTTAACAACCCTATTCCCGCACTAATCAAACTTACCATCTTGAAGAGTTGCGCAGACAATGGGGAAGGAGAAAGGGCCGAATCCATAGTTGGAGAACCCCGCTACTTTGATAGTGTAGTTGCTGTACTTGAGCAGGCTTTGCAAGCGAAGTTCCGTTACTAGAGATGTAGCGTTCTGCCAATTGCGACCTGGATAACAAAAAATGTCTCTCAGATTATGAACGGATAGAAAAACGAGAAGTATAAATGTCACGTGTAGCAAAAGAAATTGAATTGAGTTCTTTCAACTGTCTTCATATTGATGTTAGAAAGAAGTTAGTTACAGATATCGTTTATGTGTTGCCTCCATTTAGGAATATCTATACTACTGATGATAAAATCGATTCATACGATATGGATAACTATGGATGTGAATTTTAGTGTTGGGAAAGGAAGATCGAATATATAATAGATAGACAATGTTAATTATGATAATAACGAAGAACAGAATGTTATGATGCCGAATGATTTAGGAATGATTGAAGAGGATATTGCAATAGCTCAAATAAAATTATAGACAGGATAGTTATGATGACAGTGGTAATGATGCATTTAATGATACTACAAAATTATAAGCAAATATGTAAATTATATATTTGTAGTATATAAAATGTTTTACTTTATAATAAAAAAAATAAAAGAGGTAATAATGAATGATAAATAAATAAACTTAGTAATGCATGCAATGCGTGAAGATAAGGTCCAAGATGGATGCCAACTACACTCGGATTCCTCAACCACAGAGCAACTGGCTATCTTACATATAACTCCCGGAATACAACAATGCTGTTAATATTAATGTCATAGCGGCAGACTTAGGTAACATTGTAGTAGCTAGTCAGTCGGACTTACAGACCCTACCACCAATCAAAGCTAGCAGAAAATTTTAACCCCATCTGGGAATTGAACCCCAGCCCTCCAGATCTGAAGTAAGTGGTCACAGCCACTAGATCACAGAGGTGGTTAAAAAAGTGGCGTTAGTTCGTTACTGTAGTAGTTTCATCCCAAGCACGAACGGACAGCATTTTGATTCTATAGACCTAACACACCATTTACTTCTTTCAAGTACGAAGACCTCTATCTAGTAGTAGTACGTATAAGGTTCTTGTAGATTCTGATAATGTTCACTCACCTTGAGCAGCATACATCACAGTGTATCCGATAAGAGCACCGGCCTGCTTATGCGGTGGAATGGGCTGCCAACTCACGCGCAGAGCAGTCGATGTTACGCCACCACATTCTACTAAAGATGGACCTTCTTCTGGGGCTAGAGAAAAAAATATACTAAATACTTATTTAAGACAGGTATACTGTGTCATGAAAACCATTAATGAGCGTAGGAGTCTTTGTCGTTTAGTTTAATAATAGTTAAAATTTGTTAAAATAATTTAATTTAACCAGAGTAAAATTTAACTAACTGCTGTTATAGTGGCAACCATACTATACGAAGACAAAAGTTAATGTGGTAAGTGTTCAACTCCAGTGGTAATCTGTTACTAAGGCGGCGTCCATTTTTCTTTTTTAGCTTATTACGGCGTGAATAAAGAGGTGTCAACGTAATTAATTATAGTCAATTACAGGGCATCGGAATCGAGTTTTACCAGGGAATGTTTACGCATCACTAATATTATATTAAATTGTGTGATTAAATAAATAATGTCATGTGACTTTTACATGCGGCTTAAGCAGAAAAGATCCCATTGAGTCAGAGTGCTTCGGGAGTAAATCCAGACCCTATGTTAAGATAAGATACATATGGCTGGTCTCGTTAGCCGATGATGACCAAATTACCATCTGTCAATACAATACGATAAATATTAAAACGATATTTGGGGACCTTCCTTTGTGGAGTAAAATTCGTCAGTAGTTCCGACTCTTGATTTCTTCGTTTATGCACAAAACTTACTTTCATGTCGACATGGCGTATTTTAAAAAATGCATTAATTATTAACAAAATAAAATCAAAGTTTAATTTGAACTCTACTAACAACGCCTGAATGAGCAAAGAAAAAAAATCAAGTCGTTTGCAAAACGGCGCAAAATACACCTGATTTATTGCACCCGAAATTGGGAAAAACGTGTGAAGTTCTGTATTTAATGAAAATAAAGTGAGAAAACTTTTTAATTCCGCCTATTCGAGTGTTAATTACCGTCGGCAGGGAGAGTTTGCGCAGATTTTAGCATACAACTGTAGCAAAAGAAATTAATTAACGAATCGTTCAGATTCGTTAATTAATTTCTTTTGCTACAGTTGTATGCTAAAATCTCGCGCAAACTCAGGTCAGGTTTTGTGAATTTATTAGTAATATGTAAAGAGTTTTGCACGTAAGGTTAGCTAAAATATTTCGATAATTTCACTGATGTTAATTTTGATCATTCTCATTTAAACGTCCGTAACAGTCTTTTCATATCTATTACCCTCACGCCATTGACAAAATACCCTTCTATAAAATATTAAATTACCCTTCTATTATCGAATGTGGTTACGCAAAGGCAAGTGCTGTAGATCTAATAATTGTTACAAAGTAACGTTACACCATTCGATCATTTACTAGTTCAATCAAAAACGTTTGGTTAACCGTTTGAATAAAACTGTTGTTTTTTTTATATAAAAAGCTCATCAAATGACTCGACACCACCTGACAAAGCACTGTAGATATGTGAAGATGCGACATACTGCCGTATGCCACCCTCACATTGCCGGCTCAAAAAGTAAAGTACTTAAGTAGGTTTATTATAAAAAAATTAACGCGTTTTTCTGACGGACAATAAACGAACCAATAGAAATAATAGATGGTCAAGATTTAGTTGGTGAATGGATCTAAAATATCATGCATCGTCTTCTCATGTTCATACAGTCAAATATTTAATTTCTCCAGGAAAAAAACGACCAGTATGATTTATCAACTAAAATATTCCGATTCACTGCCTACATTTCTCAAATTAATTGACAGCGAGAAAGACAGCTGTCGGAATACGAAATACACAGCTGGGTCTCATAAAGGTAAATATTTCCCTTGCAGGGACTTACAATTGTACAATTCAAAATTAAAATAAAATTATAAATTTTACGTTTTTTTCCTTTCATTGTCTCTCCTTCGCTCTCCTTTCATTATCCTGACTCAATGTTATTATATGTAATGATGGGCTAAAATCTTTTATTCCGTTTCTGATTTATGGTATTATAATATGATATCATATATACATATAACTTACTTACATACATATGTCATTTTTTCGAGAAAGAATCCGTTTGCATTCGAAACGGATTCTTTAGGCACTGCGTGTAGGTTCCTGCCAGTAGCTTAGCGATGCTAATTATTAGAGCTAAAGCTTAAGGTTATTAAATACATATTTTGATTACTTATTTTGAATTGAAATAATGTATGTGAAAGTATATTATATTTTTAAACCTTATGACGTAACTGCTGGGAGCACCTTAATATGAAACTTCATCGTCTTGATACTTTAGTGTAATAATATTATTTTAGTGTAAATGATATATTAAGTATAGGATTGTGCAAAATGTCTTAACTTTGTCAAACATAATACAAAGATGTTTTTTTATCAAGATACTAAGTTACTCAACTTGGTACTGCCCTCATATATTTATTGTTTCCTGTTGTTGTCATATGAACTTTAACTTAATTCATTAAGGACCCAACTAAATTGTTAAGTATGGCTTACTTATCTGTAAATGTTATAAACTATACAAACTCTTTGTTGCACCAAATTAAAATTAATATGAATGTATACATTAGTATGCAAGGTAGGACATATCTTCAAGTCAATATATCATTGTGTGTGAGTTTTTTCCATTTGGAAGTGACCAGTACATCTAAATAAAATAATATTTTTTAAACTGTAAACAAATGAATGTTCAATGAAATGAATTATGTTAAGAGTTTGAAATGAAACGTTAATTATGATAATACTTAGCACCACAAGAGTTAAGGAAATTATGCCAACGCAGGCTAAAACGTTTGCAAGACCTCATTTTTTAAGTAAACTTCAAATCAATGACTCTCAATGGGAACAAATTATTTACTTCGTTAAATGAAATGTTGACGCTTTTCCATAAAGTTCATGTTTAAATGCTTATCAAAAAATGAAAACAAAAGACGAAATGTATAATCCGACTATTATAAAGTAGTTTAAAATAAAGTTAGACTCCTTTTTTGATTCCTTGGCGATTATTCCTGTGAGTTACATAGTGGATGATTATTATGAGTTATTTACTATATAAATTACAAATTTGTCACGTGCAATATACAATCATCCAACAATATATTTTATACCTCATTGAAATCCAATTATGACATGAAAAACGATATACAACGTGAATGCGAAAAAAGATATCATATTTCTTATGGAAGTTACCTAAAAGGAGTACTTTTTATCGTTAGAAGTAATACGTATTAAGTACGTCGAGTGATTTTCATTAAATACCAAAGTGAAAAGGTTCGAAACATAAAATTTTATATTTATCTTAATGTTTCGACAGAATATTTTGGGACTAGCACACAACGAGCCTTTTGGTAAGCAGGATGTGACGCAGAAATAATAATAAAACCTTTGTACAAGTCTCTGATCTGTTGTGTCCTTTTAATAGTCTTTGTGTGTACATAAATTAAATTAAATACATAAAAATAAATAAATAAAAGATTATAATGAAGCTGTTGGTCTCGGTTGTTATGGTAATAGCTTTGATGCTCGTCTGTTTCTCCCATGTACCCATGAAGCTGAGCAGTGACACGTATATTAGCTGATAAGATAACAAACAACTGTATAGATAACATATCAAAGAACTATCCAATATTTTTATAGTGTAGCATAGCTGTCATTATGTTTTTGGTAATAGATGGGTTGTTTATTGTGATAAAACAATATAAACTGATTAGTTATAAAGTCGAGTTCATAGCACTAGGGTTACAATGCTCAAAGCCGTAATAATCCTTTAGTGTTTCTATTTTATCTTTTTATGTGAATTGTTACCAGTTGGAAAATACATCGATACGTTAAAAAGAAGTAATATATTACAAATGACACAACACTATTCATATGAATTAAATCTTCAACGCTTCGACAGCGACACGTCTTCAGATCTAAGATGTTTCATATCTACTAACAAAGTCAAAACATAATTTAGTTAACGCCTACAAAGGTGAAAGTAATTAAAACAACAACGGGAAAGTCCGAAACGGCTTTAATGAAGATAATAAATCCACAGCAAATAAAGTTGTGCAGTACCTTTTGTCGAATTCATTATTTTTTTTTGCAACTAGACACACTGGATATTTGTATTAGGTAACTTAAGCTTACTTTAATTGTTTAAAAATACTTTTCTTTATTCTTCAATACATGCAACTATACGCAACACAACTCGTCTGTTTGAGTTTGATCATTTTGATTCATTTAATAGCCAACATTTAAGTCAATAACAAGTCCAGTAGTTCATTACTATGACATTATTGTATAGTTGCCTTGTAATAAGTGAACGACTAATTCAGATTATCCCTTCACCTTTCACTGTCGGAGTTAAGTAAGGAATTAGCTTGCTTCCCATTACAACGACGAACTTGAACTCTATTATTTGCGAACGTAAATCTTTTCGAAGCCAATTACTTGAGTAAGCTTAGTCCTATCAGATAATTGACACTTTAATTTACGTGACGTCATGTAATGTTCTGTCCAAATTTAATTGTAGTCTTTTAAAAACACCGAGCGACATTAATGAATATATACTCATTATCCATTATAGTTTATTTAAAAATAGATAAATTATTTCCAAAATCAATAGTATATCAATATTAAAAAAATATCGCATAAGATAAAGTATCTCTAAACAATATTTTCTTATTTACGCTATATTTGAAGAGCAACTACAAGTCGTGCAAAACGCTTCATAGAGAATGTTCTTAGCATATGATATCATATGCAAAGAAGTTGCTACCAAATGTGCGCATGGGCCAGCCATATCTTAGGTGCATCGTGTCCAAAATTGATATGTTTAGTGTAAATAAATTTGTTATCGAAATTTTTTGAAGGCAACTACTACAAATATATTTAAGATCACAGCTCAAACTTTATTTCTTTTAGATTAGGTCATATTTTAGAAATAAACGTGTAAAAACTATTTTTTACGTTTACCATCCCAATAATTATACACCTAAGTCTGTTTTTACACGGTCTTTTTGTACACGGTTTTGATATAACACGGTTTGAAAATTGAATATGTAACTGATGACGACAGCAATTAAATTTATGTTGTTGTATTTATGATTATCACTTATTCTATTTTATTTTATTTTTTACCTTAAAAATTGAATAACCTATTCTTTTCGTTCACAACATAGTTTTTTAGTTCCTGAACTTGCCATACATTTAATTTATATTACTTTTAAGATTAGAGTGCATATCTTTTTTATCATTAATTACTATGCTTGTGAAAATAAGCATTATATATTTGATTTAATAAAATAAACATGAATTCTTGTTCTTAAAAATTCTTGTTTTTCTCTAATTTTAATAGGTTTTAGAGATTAGGAACAAATCACCCATTTTTGTATAAGATCAATGTCTTTTTTTACACGGCTTCTTCTGGAACCAATCTACCGTGTAAAAACAGACTTAGGTGTAGTATGATTTTTGAGGAATATAATAACTGTTCCTGGCAAATGAGCAGCAAAAATTACTTTTAAAGAAACAGGTTTTGTATTGATAATACCCTTGGCTATACCATATAGCGAATAACATTTTATGTACAGTTAGTTACCTAAGCATTTGATTTTATTCAATTTAATCTCGGTATTCATAAAATTTACTCTGATTATAGCTTTGAAATTGACTGATAATAAATTTGATAAATTTTTATAAAAAAATATATAATTAATGTAATCAAAAATAAAATTTAAAAAAATTGTTAGACACTCGGAGTATTAGGTAAAACTCGCAATTTGAAATAACTGACTTCTGAAAACAGCGTTATTCTTTTCAACGGGAATGTGTTAAGGGTCCTTTCTGATTGATTAACTGCGTCAGTACTCGTTGAGATTAATTTGGGAAAAGTTTAGATTCGCCCTAACTCCCGCCTCATGATTGCTGAAGAAATTTGGAGTTTTCGCCAATCCATTGGGAAAGTGTTTGTGATGATTTCATTAGCCATGAAGCATTTGTTTGTTTGAACTTGTTCTTGGCCCATATATACAACACTGATGGATCAAGTGTATTGTGACACATCTCTAAAAATTTGTAATGTTAAAAAAAATTGCTTTCAAAAACGAATTATTTTTGGAGTTACGCCAATTGGTACAGCTGTGCGATAAAATTTGATTTTTTGAACTGACTACTGAAAGACTGACTAAAGCCTGAAATCATTCCAGTCATTTGTTTTGTTAATAATATCAGCAAAAGGCTCCAGAAAATTAATTTATTTCCGAAATATCGTTAAAATTTGGATAAATTATTAAAAAATAAAGTTTCAATAAAATAACTTAGCATAACCGTTAAAAAATTATTTAAATTTAATATATTTAATGAAGTTCCCTGAAATGAAGAAACAATTGTTATTTATTCCAAAACTAACGATCTTAGGTCGATCTAAACACGGTGCAAAAGAGATAGTAGCGACGAGGTTTCCTGAAGGATTGATGACACAGTTTAAAAACTTATTTAAACTGTGATTATGTACTTTTTTGAGAAATTTATTTGTAATTAATCTTTAAACAAAATTTCAGTCAATAGAAAAACTCCACTATATTGAAGTCGCGCAAAAAAGCACGAGAAGTCAAGTTGTATCGTAAAGAAGTCTAGTAACTTATAGACATTTCTGAAGAGACATCCCACGCCAGAGAAACCAAGTTTACCTGGGAGCTACTTAGCGAAAATGTCACCAATTTTATAAATGTTACGCTAGTTAGCTCGGGGAGCCTGTGGACTGTATTTTGGAGAGAAATGGGAAAACAATTAAACCACGTCTTGACTCGTCACCGGTATATTGACAACAACAAATCATATAAAAACCATCTAGTATCAAAATATATTAAAAAGCAAACTGACAAACAAAACAGGCTTTACACAAAGATATGACGAAGTAGATTAGTCAGCAACAATGAACATTGTCTGTTTTAAAAACTGTACCCTTTTCTTGTCTGTGATATTGTTATCTAAGTGAAATAAACTTGAAATAAATAAAAAAGAAACTACACATTATTGTAACTAGTTATTTAAAGATAGAGATGCTATCAGTTTTGATTTGTATGTAATTAACAGTGTTTTTAAAAGGGAACCGTTTTGAGACCAATCTATATATTATATAAGTGATAATGTAAGAGATTTATGGGTAGAAAGGTCCTAATCATAATTCTGTAAAGTTTTCTTAGTTGTTCAAAACTCTTCCAAAGTATTTGACTTAACCAACAATATAGCAAAAATATAAAGGGACTAAATTGTAAAATGTTTACTTCTCGTTTACATGCGACAACTGGAGAGAATTTCTTTGAAACTCTTTGAAAAGTTCCAAACTTCAAAACTGGCTTCCTACCGAGCTAATATTAAATTTACCTTTTAACAATAACAAAGCGAATTTTAAATGGTGCTAGAAAATTGAATTCAGTGTTTCAGTGTTGTAATTAAATTTGGCATAGCCTTGTGTAGCGAGTAGCGACTACCACAAAATTTATTTGAACCAGGCAAATAAATTTGGTGGGGAAATCAACAAAAGCTGTTTACCAGATAAAGTCTTAGCAATTAAACAGGATTATTAATTAAGCTGCCGATGTTTTTAGAGGGACAATATTTAATTGTTGATGTACTTGAGCAGACAAAAATAGTATCATAGCAATAAGCAAATTTGTTGAACTACCAACGATGCGTTATTGTCTTAATGTATATGGATAAACAGTCTATCATCTTTATATATATATATATATATATATATATATATATTCATTTATCATTATTCTACATACATTTCTTGATTGATAATGGCCGTCCACATAAGGCAAGCGTAATCACTGTAACTATTTATCAGTTTGATACTTAAATTATTTCATAATAATACGTATTTTAGTACATATATATATTTAAATATTTATGTATTATGTAGACCATATATATTATTATTTAGTAAGTACCTATGTATGACTATATTTAACATTTATATGTCATATCATTTGTTATGTGTGTGTTTGTGATACATCGTCATCTTCCCTCGAGTACTTTATTTTTTAATTCTGACCGTCCTTAGATTACCTATCTCGCTCTTTTATCGACTAGTGGTCGCCCTATGTATTTCTTTCTTAATTGGTTGATATACAATAAATATATATTCTATTCTATTTTGTTAACTAAATATTAAAAATTATTTATATATTTCAACTTATAAAATGAGGGTTTTAAATTTACAATACTTGAAACAAAGTCTTATTACTATTTGAAATTTCTGTGTTACGCTTTGATTATTTTTCTTATTAAATAAATGTAATAAATTTTTTATGGTACTGATAATGTAATCTTAGTTCCTTACCAATAACAAAATAAGCCTTGTCACGTTACACAGTGTTTTGTCACGTTCGAATGATAATTAAAATTCTAACGAACTATATAAAACATTTTGTAACTAAATGCACAAATAAACGTTTTTTTATTTTATTTAAAATAGACTGAACCTTTGACCACAATCACGCCTAAAGGCAATCTATGATGAGGCCCATGATACACGTTTGCCTAGAAGGTACTTGTTCACTATGGCCTTAAAAATTTCCAGATAGTAATGATGTTATTAGTAAGACCTTAATGTGAAATCTAATTTGAATACTTACCCCCTTCTCTAGTGTCTTGGAATAAAGGTATGGAGAATGGTCCCAACCCAGCGCTGTTCAACGCAGCTATTGATACTGAGTACCTGGCCAATATAATTATTTGGTTTGAAAAATTCTATAAAAAAAAAAATTTTTTTTTTAAAGACTGTGTAGGCGGTGCCAAGTGGTGATGGTTATTTGCAGCAAAATCAAAGTTCAAACTCGAGAGAAAAAACACTGTACAACTATATTTCTTGAAAAAAGGGGGGTGTAATACAAAAAGTTAGCTAAAAGAGGAGCGTGCGGCGTGCGCGGGATCGCATTTAGACTGACCGTTATAAAAATGAACAGTTTGACAAAACTAACTGATGAGCGGCACCCTCCCACGCCCCTCGCCCCTAGTCTACACTGTGTATGAACCATATATGAATGAACTATTAAAAGACAATAGACTGACGAGAATTCTTTGATTTAAAATTGTAATAATGATAAATGAAAATATTAAAATGCAACTTACCTCACACCTTTCAAAAGACCCGTAATAATAGTTTCTTGTTTTGAATATAGTGAAGCAGTTTTAATAGTTTTATCACTAGTTTCTTCGGTTTCTGAGAACAAAAACATTAATTTAGTGATTCGAAATACTATCTAGTCATTATATTTCATACTGCATGGATGGACAGTGCGTGGATAGATTTTGAGCCGTTACATTACAGCGATCGCTGATCTATCTAAACAGAGCTCTATCAATATGAACAGACGGCTTAAAATTCGGCGGTACAAACCGGTGCAAATAATGCTTTTATTGTAATCGAAACCAGGGGAGCGAAACACTATGCCAGAAAGCTTACTATGCTTTGTAACAGATAGCAATAACCGCCTTATGCTGAATTTCAATTTGAGACGTTGAATTTTCATATCCCACAATATGCCAATTCCCAAAAATTTAATGCCCCGTTAGAAAAACATTAGTAGATCCTTTACATATTGTTGGAAAGAGATTAACCGTACTAAAATTCAGATATACTATTATTATATATTATTCATTGGACCCATTTACTTTGAAATGAATTTTGACTTTGATTAAAGTTTTTTAATGTTTCCACTTACCTTTTATCCCGTTTAGTTGAGGAACCGCTTTGATTCGATATCCAATGACAAGGCCGTTATGAGTGTCAGCTGGTGGTGGCAGCCACTTCACCCTCAGCTCTCCTGGGGACTCTGTCTGTTCTAGCTGCACTCCCAATGGTGGGGATGATGGAGCTAGGAGGTGGAGAACGAACTATCAATTTACACTTACAAAGTGAATAAAAAGATTTACGGTAAAATTTTAAGGTTATAATTAGTTATTTTACATTTTTATTTATTTTGTATTTAATGTATATGTTGTAGGTATTTATCGTAAGTTTGATTATTGGGAGCTATAGTAATGTTAGTTATTTTGGTATCTAATTAAAATATATAACTCTATTTACATTAAAACGAATTAGATGGTCTCACCCACTATTCCACATGGTGGTTATACAATTAAATTAGCTAGGCCTTGTCAAAATGGAAATTCAGACTTAATGAATGAATTTAAGATCTAAATTGTGTTGATAATAATTACCTTTAAATTAATGGTTTTTTATATTACTGTTGTTTCGATATTGTAATATGTACAAAAAGAACCCACCTTCCTCCGTGGTAGTGAATCGGACGGGTGAGGAATAATGACTTAAGTCTGCCTGGTTGCCACCCGCAACTCTGGCTGTATAAGCCGTCGCTGGCTGCAAGTCTTCCACGTCAATGGTGTGACGTACATCTTCCGACCTAATAAATGCAAATTTACATGCTGTTCTAACAATAGTTAATTCTTTTCACATCTTGAATTAAATGGCAGTTTGTCTTACTTAGTCAATTGTAAATGTTAATATTCAAAACTGTAGTTGTCGTAACTACCGTCATAACGATTTAATATGTTATAGTCATGTAACAGTGTAATGGCCATATTTTCAATTATAATACACTAAAATTGTAGCACGTGATTCCATTTAACAATTTGAATAACTTTTGTGTAGTACTAATATGAAAAAGGTATACAGGCTTGTTAATAAATACTGTGGTGATATGAAAAATTGAAAATTGTCATTTTACAAGCAATGACATAAATATAATCAGTACGAAAATAAGTTAAAAGAAATTCCCTTGTCAATTTATCACATCTATATTTCAAAGTACACCGCTAGCTAGAACCACTGTGCAATAGTGTAAACGGTGAGGATATGACTCTCGAAATTATAATCTGTGTCATGGTGTCGTTTCCGTTAAGCATATAGTTTTGACGCGCATGTAAGTCATATGTATATTAGAAAATTGTGATATGTCTCATGGTGTCCTTTAAGCATATATAACCACGGACCTGCTACCCATCGTTTTTAATATTTAATATATGATTCCCCTGTTCATTTATCTTACCTGGTGACGTTGATAGACCTGGCTGCGCTCCAAGAGAGCCGTTGGCTGCTTGTTATCTGCACGCTGTAGAACTGGGCTAGGGTACGAGTCATGTCCCGCCAGGATAATTTCACAGATCTACTCTTAATTGAGTCTACTGATAGATCCGTGGGTGGAGTTGGAGGCTCTAAAAATTATTGAAGCATTAAGGCAGGGCAATATCTAATGTTAAAAAAATTACATTAAAATGATATTTCATGAGCTTATTATTGTAAGTACATCTTATTGCCATATCGAAGATACGTGTCTATTTTTCATTGTTAATATTACGAATGTGTTATTGGAAATTGATTCTTATTTATTATTGATTAATGCTTATACCAAACATCTATAAACTGTTTTGAAGCCTTACATTTATATATATTTATGCTCATTTGGGATAAATTGAAGGTGTGATGAGTAAGATTAAACAAATAATTATAACATTGTTATATAAATATTTATTTTTGTCTTAAACTTATGACCAGAAATCAATATTATATTAGTAAATTTATGGATCAAGAAGCTATTTTTGTTAAATGAAAGTAAATCTCACCTAATATTGTGAGATGTACATTAAATACGTCGGCACCGAACGGGTTACCAGCTCTGCATTGATATAAAGCTGCATCGCTTGTTTCGGTTTGAAGTAACTCAAGGGTACTTGTTAACCCTTCGTCTGTCTTCGCCTCGGAAATTTTTACCCTGTCAATGTTTTGTTTTATTATATTTAATGTGGTGCGACATTCTATAGTCTACTTATTATTTATATTACATTTACAATTTATTTTATGCAAAAAAATTGACAAATTTAATTATAAATAAAAAGTTTTTTATTACACATCCCTCACCTCTGTGTCAATGGATTGATTGGCTTAGTGTTCCTCGTCCACATAATCCTTATAGGGTCATCTCCTTTCGCATGACACTCTATAGTGACGTGTTGGCCAAGCTTAGCAGTCATATTTCTTGATACAACGTCAAAAGTTACCGGTTCTGTAATAGAAATTTAATAATACAATACTTTTGATAAACTTTATTTGATTGAAGTTCAAACTTGAGTTTAAATTAAATTTTAAAGTTAATCAAAATGGACACCCTAAAACCTCTGTTATTACGAAGTGACAAGCGTTGCTAAGCGCCTTTATCGGTTATACGATGGAGAGTGCTCTGAAAAGCTTTTTGATCAATTAAACTATTTTGAAGATACTATGATCTTAATAAAAAATAAAAAATAAACTTCCTGTTTACGTTTTACGAAAAAAAAACTATTTTAAATTTATTTAGATGGACTACTTACTGTTAACAGATATCCAAATAGTCTTGCTTAGTGCTTCCCCGACACCATTCTCAACGTGACAGGTGTATAGTCCAGCATCAGATAATGCGACAGAGTCAAACATTAAAGATCCATTAGATAAACTGAGTACTCCACCGCCAGCCACTTCAAGTACCGGGCGCCAGGCTTCTGATACCACTGTTTAAATAGAATACAATATTTTACAATCTAAACGCTAAAACTGTGTAAAAATGATAAAATACATTTCAGAAAGTAAAAAAAGTCAAAAGTCAAAAGTCAAAAATAACTTTATTTAAATAGACTTATTTACTAAGCTCTTTTAAATCGTCACAACAGGGAATATGTCTAAGAAAATAAATAAATATAATTATAAAAGCAATAGTCATAATTTTACTGTGTATCAATCGGGCATTTACTAATTGTCCTAGTTATAGTATTTAAATATGTACTAAATAAATTGTTAGTTTTAATTTTAAAATAATACTTATTTTAAAATTAAAACAAATAGATTAAAATTTTGAATACAGATAAAATTTATTTGTTACTAATTTATTTACTCTGAGCTAAATATTCCTGAAAAGTAGTTATCATATCTTACTATAGCAGCCATGGTATTAATTATTTATATAATCATTATTATAAAATATTATAATTATCATTAATATTAAGTAAGACCCAGCTCCATAAATACAACCCAGGTACCTGACGGTATTAAATACCTAAAATATCTGTTGAACTCTGAAAAAGATAGAAATAAAAACACTGTTTTTGATCCAGAGTTTACGGAAAGCTGTCTTCGCGTTCGTGGTTTGGAAGCTACTGCCTATCGTGCCTTTAATTACCCGTTTTACATTTATATAATTCATAGTCAGCTTTCCGTAATTGATTTAATTATAAATATATATGCTAACAATCATAACAATACATGATTTTGTATATAGTTTTTTACTTAAGTTTATTTATTCTATGTATATAAAGTATTTTAAACTATTAAAACAACTAATAAGATATAAAATATGTGAATGTGTGTGTACGTCGCCTACAAACTCTATTGTGCGCTTCAACACTGTATACTACAATGTATACTTCAACAATTATACTACAGAAGTCAGAATGCCAAAAGTTACAAAACTGTTTTCATTTATAATTTGGGTAATAAATGAAGTATCAAAATTCTGCTTATCCAGCTTCTAATTAATCTAATACTCTTAACATATATAGATCTAGAAAATAAGGAAAATGCGATAAAGAGAAGGTCTGTTTTAAAATGAGTATATTTTTGTTTCAGACAATTTTAGTAAATTTTAATTGTATAGAGTATGTGCGGTATTGATTACATTTATTTGAAACCAACTCGTATTTAGGGAGCCGCCTCTTAATAACAGATTTAAAATTTCCTTTTTATCTGTGAACCAGACTCATTTCACACTAGTTTGGTTTTTAATTCTCTGTCTCTCCACCAAGGACGGGCAGATACCATTCGGAATGGTTAATAAGATTTTCTCAAAGATGCCTGGAAATTAAAACTTTATTTTGACAACCTTCTTCGAGATATATCGAAATTGCTGTATTGGCAAAATACATACGAGCATCGGCTGGCGAAAGATGAAAATCCATTTCTGTCGTGTTTTAGCAACCAAATATATTACTATTTAAACTCATATCTGCTGTGTATTTTAAAAACAGACAATCTATTCTCCGAAACATATCAACGGAGTTAATTAATTAAAGGTTTTATTTAACTTCCAAAAACAAACGAAACACTTTGGCGCGGGAAAAATTATTGTCGTTCATTGCTCGCAATGCCTCTTTTCTGGCCGCTGCAGTAATGTACTTTCGGAGTAAGTATTATTATTATATCAAGTATTCTCAATTTAAAGTAAGCTATAAAAGCCCGAGAGAGTAAGTCGGAGTTGTAAGTGTTTCCTTGGGTAAACATGACATTTAATTTTGGAACGCAAAATTATAAACAAAACTTCTATCAAAAATACCAAGGCTGTTCAAGGCATAATTTCCTCGTTCCAAGGAGTTTTTACTATAAAATTGGAAACATTAAAGAGACATTACTTTGATAAAAAATATTTATCAAAAAAACTTAATGGTATTTCTACCATATTTTTTCAGAAAGTGAAGAAAAGCACTCACCGTCTCTTTTCAACCAGTGTGTCTGTGGTTGAGGATATCCATTGGCGCTGCATGATATATGAGCACTTCTTCCTAGCAATAAAGATGTGTTTTGAGGTTCTTCACTCCATTTAGGTGCAACTGAAATGATTCCTGAGGTTATTACAGATTTGAGGTCAACCAATTGTGTTACAAAAGTCTTGCAAAATGAGAATTCCTGTATATCTCCAACAAATTTGACCCAATTTTTATGTAATGATATAACAAAGACTTTCGCATACAGAGAACGATAATTTTCAATAAAATTAAATCACAGTGGAAAATAATAAATTTAATTTTATCCAGTGACTAACATCGATTGGTAAAAGCTAAAGATCACTTATTTAACTTTGACCATAGAAATAAGTTACTAAAGCTAAAGGCTTCAACTAGGCATATTATTTATTTACCTTTGACCCAAAAATAAATCAGTTAACTGTGACAAAACATAGAGTTCTAAACACAAAACAAAAATTACACGAATGACCCCAAAACACTAAAAACATTAAATTTAAATACTTAGGAAATTTTAAAGTATTGTGATGTTGATGATAGGTTGTTTTAAAAACAAAAGAATAGATTTACCTTTTATATACAAATTAACCGTTCTGTTAACTTTGGCCACGTGGTTCGCTGCAACACATGTGTATGTTCCACAATGGTCTAAAGACACATTCTTAATTATCAGAACACTAAATACCTCCATGCTTCTCTCGACGATCTAAAAATAAGCTTATAATGAAATTTGCTAAAAAGTCAAGACTGACCTTATACAGTAAACATAATTTAAGGATATGTCGACATAATCAGTAAAGTGATTCTCACTATTTGCGAGATATCTTAAATGCGAGAAAAATATAAGTATCGAATGATCTTTATTGAGAATCCTAAAAAGATATTTTAACTAAAACTAGATAGATAGTGCAAACTGTCCTAGTTCATTATTGTAATTGGACATTTAGACAGGTGTAGCTAATCCAGATTTATTTAGTGAGAATTCAATTTATGACAATGATAAAAGCGATTATCACTATTTTCACGATATTGTTGGTTGGAAACCGGATGATTGTCAATTCCATTTTTGATAGATTTTTGTATTTCACCACTTGGTTTTTTACCACGTTCTGTGTAATTGGTTTTGAGTTATATTATATTTTATCTAATTTCCGCAATACGATCCCACATATATGTTACAAAAACAACTTTAGTTTCACCTACACGTTTCAGCATTCCTATTCTGTTAGGGAAATTCAAAAGAAAATTATGGAATAATCGCTACAGGTTCTGATGGCCATATGATATTCATTCACCAGCCATCTTGTTTTTTTTGTTGGTCAAAAAAGTCCATAAATTGTTTACACTTGTAAAGCCTTCCATTAATGTAAATGGTGAAGCCGTATTAATAAAAATAAATAAATTAGATAACATAGCTTCTAATTTATTTATTGAATTAAAATAATTCCTTGACCTTCCCGTGACCGAGATTTGTGTAAAGTAATCGAAACGTTGGTTGTGTAATAACAATATAAAAATATAATTTAACGTGACTTAAATCCGCTAAAGTTTTTGGACGAGCCAACTCACGTATTTAACATTTTTATTTTTATAATTAGAATCTATTGCTTTATTAATTTGCAACGCATTTCATACGATTTATATAACTCTAATAATTTAGCGTATCATCAGCACTCTTGCGGATCAGTTTTAAATATTACTCCACGTAGCCCTAATAGCAAGCATAATTATTACTTAGTGTAGTAAGTTACAGCCCTAAAGTGGTTACTTTGGTCTCTCAGTTCAATAAATACGTAGCACTAACCTTTAGATGCGTCGATATCTTCTTCCCGTCTTTCAACCAAGCGTAGTAAACCGGAGAATCCCCACTTTTCAAATTACAATGTATCTGTACTATTTGACCTTCTTGTAAGTCTTGGGCTAGCAGAATCTCTTCTAATTGCGGTGGTTCAACTACGTGTAATTCGAAAGATCTTTTAGCCATTTCACCAGAAGGACTCTTAACAACACATGCATATGTCGCCCCGTTATCACTTTTAGTAACTTTAGCTATATTTAAAACTCCATCACCTAAAACTTCTCTTTTAGCTCTTAATTTGGGTTTTCGTCCAAATATTTCTATACTCAATTCGGTGTTATTGGAGAAACGTTTAAAGCGACTAGTCTGTGTTAATTTCTCGCTGCTTATTTCTTTGCCTTTATATTCCCATGCGATTTCCCTAGAAGTTAATTATTACGTAATCTAAAGTAACATCTCCATAAATTAGTAATATGATAGTAATAAGATAGGATTTCTTACAATGAGCTTAGTACTGGGTATGTTGAAGATATATTCTACTTGAACTTTTAAGTCTTAGGCAAATAATGAAATTCTTAATTTGAAAATTAAAAACTTTAAAAATTCAAAAGCATTTTAGTATTCTACGGTTAATAGGAAGTACGTTATAATATGATTTATTAAATCAAAAACTATTCCTAAATAAAATTGTAAGTAGCATTTTAATTATTAAAGATTTTTTTTCAGGTAGCACTACATTTTCAATATGTTGGTATTACCTTACAGGATAACCGTAGTATGGACATCTAAAGGTGACGCTTTGGCCACTTTGTACTTTTAGAGGTGGCAGTGTTCGTATATAAGGTGGACCTGAGAAAAAAAAACATTTAATTCATTTATCTTCATAAAAAAGGTTTCACTCTGTTTTCCGATAAGAGACTGGCACGTTACTCTCAAATAAAAAAAACATTAGAATAGCGAAACTCGGCAAATACTTTGTATAGATAGTATGCAAAGTAAAACAGAACGTTTTTATTGGAACAATGCCGGAATTCGGGCTTTTATTTGTAGGTCCGTCCTTTTACATCATAAATAAAATTAATAAAGTGGTAGATATAGATTTTAAGCGTTATGCAGGTTTCACAAATATAACAACGGAATAAAATACGTTGTGAAATTCATTCTCGAAAATATGGTTAGCAAGTAGCAAAGGTTATTTGATAATATTTATAATACAAATTATTTTGATAACAGTTACAATAAGGAACTGAATTTAAATTAGCACATATTTGTATTTCTGTTTTTTTTAGAAATAAATATGCTGCCTTGAATATTTTTTTCGCATTTCGATTTTATAATAGCTGTGGGATCCTTTCATGAAAAACGGGGTACTATCAAGGCGTGTGAAACGACAATGATAAAAAAGCAAAAGCCCATTAGATATAAGGGTTTATATTTATATACAAAAGGAAGACTCGGTTTAATATCAACAGCTTAGTTGATTGCTAAATACTTATTTATTATTTCATTTTATTTTACTTACAGGAATTACTGAAACTTTTGTAAAAACTATTAAAGATAAGGAATTTTCAGAGATTTAAGTAAAAATGAGATTAATTACATTTACTTTTAATACTAATGAAACTGTAATTAGAACAATTAAGAAAAATTTATCTGAGTATTAATCGTTCAGGCCGTATACTTGGTTGCTACCATACTGTTACGAAAAGAGGTCTTTTCTTTTGATATACGAAACCGAAGAAAAGTCTCTATCGCGGAACACTGTTTATATTTCTTATTCAAATACGCCGAGTATCCAGTTTGCTCCAGCTGCAATTGCAAACGCAAACTTATAAATGGAACGTACATTTTCTACTATTCCATTTACCGATAGTCTGTTTAAGTTTGTTTAAGTTATTTAAGTTAATTCAAAATCACTTATGCATATTGCATACGTTAGTTGCTTTTATATTGCAATTATATGCAAAAGTAGACAAATAACACAGGGCTTTAAATATCGATCCATGGATTGTTTGTTACCGGGCGTTGAATTTTGTTTTATTCTACAAAAATATGTCGATATTCAACGCCTCTTCATCAAAACCTTCCGTTAATAACAGTTTATAGATAAACGTCTTCCTCTTCTCTTATATATGAAAATAATAGTTTTATTAATAAAAGTTAATAATAGCTATACGTTAGTCGCACTAAAACTCAAAAACAACCTGACGGATTTTAATAATTTTTATTGCGTTTTAAATCAAAGGTGGTTAGAAGTATAAAAAATAGGGATATTCCTTCAGAATAGAAAATGGTCTAACTGACATGACGTGCTATTCAAAATTGTCATTTCTTATACTTTTGGTTAATTTTAATAGATAGCGTTCTTAGCATGTTGTCGTTGATGCTGTATTAGTATTTACCGGGTCAATTATATATACATCACACTCACCATATACATTTAATCGGTCTTGATGAGACAAGGACGTATCCCCATGATGAGCAACGCAAGCAAACAGACCCCCATCGTCTACCATAACATGAGATATATTAATCTGAGACACCACTCCACCATCTGGAGACATTGTCTGACCTATTACGTATCTGAAAAAAAATATTATAAATATAACGACCAAACATCTACAGTCTATATACGTCTCAGTACTAGGAACAGGCCTTATATAAATAGTTTGGGTCATAATACCACCTCGCTGGCCCAATGCGGGGTATATAAATCGTGTAATCGTGGTAAATTATTTTCTCCTCACAGTAATGTTGAATAAAGTCGTATGAAACACATGAGCTCTACTCATTATACTACGTTTGGGTAAATCACACAGCCTCGTGTGTAATGAACGATTGATGCCACTTGTATTATATAATACCATAGGTTGACTGTGTCTAAATATTTAAATGTCAATATACTTACGACAGTTCAAAAGAGATTATCTCCGCAAACGACTAAAGCTTAGATGCATGTTTTGCGCGAGTATTATATATGCCTTGTGAATGTATAAAATCCAGCCCTAAGTGATCCGATATGAGTCGATTCACAATACAGGACACCTTAATCGAAGAAAAATGATACCGTGGGCAGACGATCATTGGAACTTATCGATCTTGGCATTTCAGATTTCTAAAGTAAGCTCAACAAATCACTTTACTTGTTTGTTTATATATATTTAGTTGAGTTAATGGTAGAGACTAAATTAGAATGCGTAACCACGTAAGTTCAGACACTTAGTAGTTCGCGAATATTCAACACGATCTTCAAAATATGTAATAGTGTTCGCGGTACGTTTGCCACATTTACACTCGTTCGACGTTACGAGCCTACCTTGTGCTACGAATGTAGCTACTACGAATTCGTAGAGCAGCTCGTAGAACATTCATTACGGCCGGTTTTTGTGTTTTATTTTCACAATTATTTAACATGTGTTTTGTTGCATTTCTTTTCAATACAAGACCATAGCAACCTTGAGTAAAAACTTTATTATAAAATTGAACTCTAATTTTATTAAATAGAATTTATTTTATTAATGTCGGAATTGCTTCATTAAAACAAAAAAGGCATCCTTTTGATTCAAAATACTCCATTAAGTAATTATAATTATATTTCGGAATTTGTGATGTTAATGAATAGATCGGTATTTCAATTGATAATTATTTCCTTTGAAATTTTCTCTCGCTATCAAAGCGTGAAATTTGAAAGCAGGTTTTTAATTATTGATATTATAATGAATGATAAATGGTTACTGAGACGTCATAATAATTTACCGTCCTTGTTAAAAACTCGATAAAGTTTATCACCTATTTATATATCAATAGAACCTCAAAATAATCCCCATACGTTTAAGGTCTGGTTTCCTTTTTGCTTGTATAACTGTAAATATACAAAAAATGAGCATACCTTGAATCCGTATTAGATGATACAACAATACCATCTCTCTCCCAAACAAATCTTGCGGGATGCGGTCCGTTGACTACACACTGAAGACTTATCTAAAACAAAGGGGTTAAGTCTATTTTGCACTGCAGTTATATATGGTTATAGTCATAGGAAATATAGACGTGTTTTAGAAGTAATTGAATGATTTTTTATTTCAACACCTTTACAAAATTTCACGGAATTAATGTGATATATGATCTCTATGTTTTTGAATATAAAAAAGTATTTATATATTTTTAATTAATTATTATGTCATAGCTTTATAGTATTTAACTATTTGAAATCTTTCATTTGATATATTTAATTTAAGGATGTTGATAAAGTTTTTATCACATCCCACTTGTTGTAGACAAATAATCGGTGACGTCATTTGATATTTATAAAATTACTAACTATATTGTGTTGTACTTATGAGAAAAATAACAGAGAATATAACTAAATTACTTTAGTTTTCAGTCCTTCTTCTGTTCGTTCGTTTCAAACTACTCTGAATGTCGTTACTTACATCTCCGCCCGGCATGACGGTAGTTTCTCCGAAATGCTGCGATATAACCATTTGCAAGTTTCTTCTAATTCTTCTGTTGCCTACAACAACAAAAAGCTTTTAAAATTTGTTTACAATGATTAAAATATTTTATTGCGTTAATATCGCTTGGAGAGAAGTAAGTATCTATAGACAGGAACATTGTGTACAATCATTATAATAAAGATAATTTAGAGTAATTAGTCATGATTTCATCAATATTTTATCTATCAAACAACTCATTTTGATTTATAGTACCAAAAAGGTTTCAGATCGTTATTACACGTAAAACAGAAAGAAAAAATATTCCCGAAGCTACAAAGCTAAGTTTTGACGTTGACAGCTGTCAAAGTAAAGCCATTATATTAAAATGCCGCGACAAAATTCAACTGTCATATGAAACTTTTCAATTCTGCGAAGTTTTCGTCACTACAGTCTTAATTTTCTTTTTATATCGAATGAACAGAACAAACTTTTATAAATTTAGCAAGACAGTTATTTTGTTTCCGTTTTAAGTCTTTTTGAGTTTATACACATGATTATATGTCGTCATAATATATAACGAGCCAGCCTGTTCTAGTAACCTATATACATGAGTATATCTTAATTTAATATCAGCTAAATTCTTAAAAAAAATATTTAAAAAAATTTATATAGTGAAACCTATATATTTTTTATAATATGCGATATATACCTCCTCCTAGGTATCTAATCACAAAGGACGCTTAGGCATCCTAAGAATCCTTTGTGAGGATTGTATACCTTAAATAATTTTTTTTTTATATTTATTTGTCACTAAATACTATAAATTCTATATCATTCTTGTTCTAGGTTCTTTTTCTTCTTCTAGAGGGTATATAATATACTTATTATGCAATTATTATTAAATACCCATTCTTTCAAGAAGTTAATATATATAGTCCATATTTTTATGAGACGACAATTCAAGGTTTTTATAATCACACGGGTTTTACACAATTAAACTGGTCCGGTTTTAACATTAAAAAATATAAATTTATATAATTATTATAATTGTTATTAAATTAAATAAATTACCATCGTAGATGACGTTCCAGTCCTCGGTGTGTTGATACTCCCTCAAAATTAATCTGCAAAGAACGATCAAACCAATTATTTTTAATTCAATGATAGCGGAAAATCAGATTGAATTTTTATTGGACGCTGACATCGCAATTTTTCCACAGATTTTGAAACGTAGACATAGTCGTATGCATTTTAAAATCACTCTTAACTAGTGTGTAAAAACAAATAAATAAACACCGCTGTCAAACTTATTGAAGTCTGTTTTGGTAACCATGACAACAATGAAAATAACAGTTGTCAGAAAATTCGTTTTGTTAAGATGCCTGTACTTTTATATTAAATTCTATTATTGTTCTTATCCCGTCTTTTCCTGGACATTCCACCGCACACACAACCCCTCACAAAACTGGTTTTGCTTTGGACATAGATTTGGTCTATTCTTTAAGATAAATATTAAAATACAAAATGAAAATAATGATAGGGTTTTTTTTATAAATTATAAGTCATGTATTATGTGGTAATATAAGTATTATAAATCATTGAATGAACAAAACCTTCCTTTCGAGATAATTTGTCTGTGGAATAGTGCAATAGTGATTTTTTTACAATAATACATATTGATTTATGTATTTATAAAAATATCTAAAAATATTTAAAGATATCTAGACAAATATTATATAATATAGGAAATATTATACAATATTTTTCTAGATATCTTAAAGTAGTTTTAGATTTCTCATAAAAAATTTAAGAAAATAATAACCATAGTATTAGATCACAGCAAAAATGCATAAAATATACACATAAATATTTCTACTATCTTCAAGACTGCCCCAAATAACTGAGCTTAGATATTCATTGATCCGCAAACACCCAGTTCTGATTACACACAAGAACCTTTTGAGCCTACTTGCCCAAAGGATTCTTCGTATACCAAAATAAAATAGAATGGACATCAGAATTATGCATAATATAAAGTTTTATAAAATAGTAAGTAACTTGGGATATTTTCTAAAAACATTATTTTAACTTAGCGATTTCAGTTTTATAAGTGTGTTAATATGTAATCTTTGGTAGCTTTATATTGTATTAATTTAATTTGTTGAATGATACAAATCAGATATATTGAATTTGGTAATAAATAAATTAATTTATGATAAATATGTTTTAATTGTATTTACTCTTAAGCCCTCTTCTGTACCAGATAATGTAGCGATCTTTATTATTATTTATCATATTTTATATCAGGCAGAGCCTACAGAAGTGTTAGTAGCGATAGCAATTCCTAATCTATATTATATATAAAACTACACAGACACTAAGTTATTGTGTGGACCTGAACTAACGTTTGTAACAGTGGCTGTCCACTAGTCAAGAAATATCTACGGGAAACCATTGGCGCGAATCATTGCCGAAGTACGCAAACTCATCGCTGTAAACATCCACGAAAAGTTAGTGCGTTAAAGTTAGCGCTGCTTCGCCAATGTCACCACAACAGCCCTCTCTAGATATTGTTATATTAGGCTCACTGATAGCTGTATGCTTGCCGCCTGGAGTGAACCCACAAGCTGCACGTATAGATAGATGGCAATATACTTTAAATAACGTTAGTTTCGTAAGACTGGTACATGCTAACACGTGTAAACAGCCCACGACCTACGTTCCCATGATACCCGTGAAATATCTAGTAAATTAGAGTACTTTACTAAGCCAGACTGAAACAAAATACTTTAACTGGTATTACATTTAAACCAATGAGCCACCGTGTAACATGATTATTGACGGGGTACGGTTGAATTCCGAACTCTGAAACTGCAAAACAGGGCTTCTGCTAACCATTTTGTGAATTTATATTATTACAGTGGATCAAACGTATTTGATCGCACTGCTGTTGTAAAAATTGTAAAGATATAGCGTGTGTCCGCCGCACTTGTGTTCGAAGCAAATTACCTGCAATGTATTACTTACAGTGATTCTCTCAAGTAATTCAAAACAAACTTTCCACTTATTGCTTCTATGAGAAATTAAAACGATGAATAGGACAAGATCTAATCGATATCCGATAATTAAATTGGAACAGTAATTAATGCCAGACTTGCTTGTTCATCTAAGGATAGCAAGCAGCTTTTAACTTTATTTAACAGGCAATAAGCTCTTCTTTCGCTACTTAATCACAAGCAATTGTTTTCGTTCTCTATTTTTTGTGTTATAGTTAACAGTTAATTATATAATAAAAATGTTGACCTGGTGAACTTTGTTACATCCAACCTAATCTGCCACTACCGCCATCTAATAAAAGTTATCCGAAATAACAGTTTCACATTTTTATTTTTATTTTTTTAGGATTTTCCATGTTATTTTTTATTTTTAAACCATCCCTAAATTAAACCGTTGTGTTGTGGGCTGCTAACGACAAGAAATAACAAAGTCATCAATATATTAATAAAGTATATTTTTAAGTTATAAAATACCGCTTTTTTGGGTGACTAATTTTATTTCATTTTATTATAAAAATTTAACATCAGGATCGGGTTTGGATCACAAATATGAACCGGATCCCCGACAAAACGCAATACAAAAATTATTCAAATCGATCAAGCCGTATTTCAGTTTTAGGGAGACTAACGAGCTGTAATATATTTTTACGGACCGCCAGTCTTCAGAAAAATCCCACCTACTTTAGCCTTCATATTAAAGGTAAATACCCGCTTAGTGACGCGCAGTTGGGCTGTGTTTTTAATTTTCAGAGTCCTATTTGATTTTGTTAGTATAACTGTGATATAGCTACGATACGATCAGCTGACTTTACGCAAATTTAATGAAAGTTATGGATTATGAATGTAGTTAATGAATCTATCTAAACTGTCTACTAATTTACATTCTGTCAGGTTCTGATATAATTCGGCGTTTCAGTCTTGTGTACTTTGGCTGCATAGTACTTGGTAAACCAGTTCATTTGGGTGATTAGTCAATCTCCTTTTGTAGGTTATTGAAATGAAATGAAATTTTATTTTTAAACAGCTTACTTAGGACCAAGACCAACCGTCGCTGAACTAGGCCGAAGCCTGTATTTCAGCATACAATTCCTATTATATAGATTCGGATCTTCTTCTATGGAAACAATCTGATTTTCATGGATATCTTTGTTATTTGTAAAACCATCTGGTATATTTCTAAGTATATCATTTTAGAATCGTTGAAGAATGTTTATATTGGAGTTCCTGTCACTATCCCAAAGCTATGTACCATACATGCAAGATGGTTTTAGTATGCTTTTGTATATAAGGAGCTTGTTATATATTGTCAACTTTGAGTTTACAGCAACTGATAAATGCAACCTTATTTGAAGACTATTTGTTATAACATTCGAGTAAAATTTAAAGTAACGTCATTTTATATGTTGACAGAAAAGGTTTTGATTTGTTATTTTTATTTTAATTTCCTCTGTCCTCTAAACAGTTTCTCGTAGCGCGAAACTCAAAAAGGTTATGGCTTCAAACTAAATACCATACAGCGTAACTATTAAATGATGAAACATGAAAAAAATCCCAAATGTAACTCAGGGAAAAACTGCATCTATCAGTAAAAACTCCATCTATATCCATAGAAATACTAATCTATTTTCATCGCCCTGATTCAATTTTGGTGATTATATTCAACATTGGTGTTCCATCAAAAAAGCGTAAAAACGAGTCTGTTCAATTAGATAGATAATGTCTTGATTAGCTATCTTGCAAATATATTTGTTACGAAAACGAACAAACGAACGTTGAACTATATAGTTTTGCGCGAAAATGTATCTTTTAACTGTATTTACATAAAAACTAATAAATTTGCATGCCACATAGCGTATTATATAAACATATTAACGGTTTTGTAATTTCTGAATGAGGTAATAATATCGATAATCAACAATTAAAAGTTAAGCTAGCTGGGGGTAGTATGCAAATAATATTAACTGAGGCAGTTGTTTTTGCATACGTAATAAATTATATAATTATGTTCTTGTAAATTATGGTTAATTAGCAAATGAACACCGCGTGTCGTGTATGTGTGTGTGTGTGTGTGCGTGTGTTTGTTAGTGTGTATGTGTGTTATTCTACGAGATACATTTATTATTGTAATTGCCAATTTTATTACAGTTTCAGTATTCAGGGTTCCACACTAAGCATAAATTTAGACAAGAATTTGGTTTCATTTTATGATTTGCATACAAAGTGTGTAAATAATATTGAAGGTCTATTCATATTATACACCCAATCTTGCTTGGAACGCTGTTGTGAAACGTTGTACAACGTTAGAGCAGATCCTTTTCTGCTTTACTAGAGAAGTTTATTGTATTTACTGCCATGTAACGCACCGTTGAAACAAGAATGATCTTAACGTTACGCCAATTAGTTTTTTTTATTACAATAAAGTACTTACGATTTAATTTTATACAAGCTTTTTCATATTAAATAGTTTTGACATTAATCTAAAGATTTACTCTAAGCAAATTATTCAATTTTACGAATCACACTGGGCAATATGCAGATTGCCTAGCGTATGTGCAAATTAACATTTTCCACATTGGTAACTATTAAAAAATATTTGAATTAAGGCAAACAACACTATGCTTGTCTCTTAGCAAAAGAATAAGAATAATATTGCCCAACAAAAGCGATATCGTTTTAAATTGAAGTGATATTTTAGTGGTTGATTTACATTGTCGAGTAGCTGCGAATAGATTGAAATGAAGATAGCCTGTTCATCATTTATTGAAGCATCCTCGATATTGTCACGTTGCGAGAGCTATTACCTCATCAAGATAATTAATAGGGATCACTTTTAATAGCTTTATTATTAATGGAAACCGTTTCATTGAGTTTGAGAAGGCGTATTATGATAAACGTACTAGACGAGTGATAATAATATTTTTATGTTGCTACTAGAAATAATAAATATTACTTTTTCTTTTTTTAAATTTATGTCAACAAATGGCATTTGTAGTTTATTTAATGCATTGGTAAAAATATATATAAAAATAAAAACAGACTTTTATTAATAATTACCCACAATGCTACAAGTCCACGCTAAACGCAGAATCCAGTGAACTCTATAAAAAACCTTAAAAGAAGATATCAAATGAATTTAATATTAGGATCAAATCACAATAAGTAAATGAAGTTAATAGCGAGAAAGCAAATGACTAAATAGCGAAACAGAGTGGATTAAATAGAACTCAAAATAGGAATCATGTGAAACAAAGAGAGAAATCTATTGGACTTACAGAAATCCAACACAGTTTACCAATTAATCGAAAGGACGTATTATAGAAATAGACTGGACCTAATATGGGAAATCAATTAGCCTCAACATAGAAATCAAAAAGACCTAAAAGAGAAATCGAGAGCGTTTAATAGACAAATTAAGACGATACAGCAGATTAAAGAAGACTAAATGAAGATTGTTTTTCTTTCAGTAACTGTAAAAGCTTGTGTTTGAATAATACTTGAATTGTACTGATTCTACATCTTCCTTAGTAGTCTGTGATTATACGTATTTTAATAGATATATATTTATATAATTATGTATTATGTGATGTATAGATGCTATCATTACGTAAGTACCTATGTATGTATATATTTAATATTTGTGTGTAATAACTTTTATCGTGTATGTATTCATTATACTCGTCGCCAACTTCCCTCAACTGCTTTATCTTTAATCCTGTCCATCCTAAGGTTACCTGGAAGAGATCGCTTTTAGCGGTAAGGTCGCTCTTTTTATAAAATCAGTTAAATATTTTTTGTGTATTTCTCTTCTTGAATTGGCTGATGTACAATAAAGATATAATCTATTCTATTCTGTTACTCTTATTGGTTACGTTAAGTGGCTGTATGATCATAAAAAGCTGTATTTAAAAGGTATATTTGTCTTGCATCTGAATATATATTAAACCCTCTTTTGTCTTGCGCGCGCTAACTAAAGCTCCGCTTACCAAAGCATAGTTGAAAAACAGACGAAACCTCAAAGAGCCGGAGTGAAAGCATTTATGCGAAGCATTTTTAATAATGCAGCGTGTTTCCAAATATTTCAAATCGTCAAAATCGTTTTTCGTTTGAACTATTTTATAGTAACAATTTTCATTTTATTTTGTATTTATATAGCTTGTATTTATTAGAATACGCTACGCAGTTTCCTCACATATATGTAAGAGATAAGTTTGCTTTGTACAAATGTTTCGGAGAACATATGCTTCTGCAATAATTGTAGATATAACAGTGCTAATTCAATAAATTATATTTAATAAACTTTTTTTACCTTCCGTATTTACTCGTTTTTTAGATTCGTATAAGTATTTTCAAATTTCTTTTTAAAACAAAAGATGCTTTTTTTGTTACTCTACTCAATAATTTTAAATCTTACCTTTCACTTTTTTCAATTACTTCATACTCTCTATTTAAAGATGCTGATAATTTAACACCTGTAACAAAGAACACATATTTAATCATGATCTCAACAAATAAAAATTTGAACTCAACACAAATATGGGGTAACAATGATTGAAGACACCTGTACGGGGTACCTTACAGTAATTTTTAAAGGTCTGAATGAATCGCCATATAAGTTAGGTCACTATAAACCATATTATAAATTATTTTTGCCAATCATGTATATACTTAATTATTTATGAAATAAACCAGTGTTAGAAACACTATCATTGGGTTTGCTTCATACATTAACATTCCCATACAACACATCTCAAACTGTAGATACACATTACAACATCCGATATGAAATAACATTATAGCAAGCTATCTAGCACCTCAGTCTGAAACTGAGTAAAGATTGGAACGTTATTAGTTTGACGGAACAAACGTCTTCTTAATTGTAATCAGAATAGAGATAGCTTCTGTAATGCAACTGTTGTTTTTATTGTGGTATCATCTGTACTTAATAAACAAAATAACCAGTCGAGTGGTCAGTACCTTTGATTATTTAGCTAGAAATCCTGGCTGGGACAGATATTTGTATGATGAGCACGAATATTTATCCACAAGTCATGGAGGTCTGTATGTTTATTTGGTATATTTCAGATTTTTATATGTATATATTACTATATACGTATAAAAATCCAATTATCCCGTTATCTAGTATCCATCACAAAAGCTCTTCATTATGCTGAATTTGAGATTGATAATGGTTGTGAGTCAGAAATATTGTCAAAGAATTTCTTTCTAAAATTACTTATTTGAATACTTGTGTTGAAAACTACCTTCACTTTTGTATCCTACGAATGGCTGCTGTAAAATTCCTGTACGCAGTTAGGGAATTTCAAAAGATTCCTGTCTCAAAGACTTCTTTGAGCTGGAGAACGTTAGCTAACAGCTTCAATGGAGGAGATGTAACCTAGATAACGCTTTTGCCTTTCTTGTGTCGTCAAAGGGCTATGATTGTTTCAGAAATGTTTCACATTAAATAAATGTTACATAAACCAAGTAAGTAAGAACGGAAGACATTTATTTTATTTTACAAAGTTATTCCACTGAACATCATAGAACTAAATAAGTAACTTCCATTATATTAGTGCACAATAACTTAAAGTAGAAGCAAGCCAGTAGTGCTATCCAGAAAAATATCTACTTAACTAGAAATGTCAGGTTCGAATAACTGAATGAGTTGTTGTTATGATAAATAGATGTATTGGTTCAAGTTTCGTGGATGTTTGCATTTTTTTTTAGTTTATTCCTGTTATTTATATCAATTTTATTATTTAATTTTCTCCATAGTATAAGCTCTGAATGATGCTTAATTTGGGCTAGGTAATAGGTGTGCGTAAAGAAAAACAGATTAAGTGGCTAACTACATCGACCTTATGATTAAAATCTTTAAAACAGGGACATCATTGTTTGACTCAAAATAGACTATTATTTTGATTTTCGTAAAATAGATAGTTAAATAAAACACACAAATAACACATCAAAAGCTTCGTTTTCTATTGTTTTTGGAAACAACTTTACAAAAAGTATTTTTTTCTTTTCAAACTGAATAATTTTGCCTCTTTAGTGTTTTCAAGTCGGTTTTTTTATGTTTAAAACTCTTTTTACCACACAATTTTTAGTGGTAAGTTTCTAAAGTTAAAGTTCGTTGGGTATATGTCAGTATTGTCAACTAACCTGTCTGTTTGTCGTTAGTTTAAAGTACTCCTATAGCTGTAGAAAACAATATCAAACACATTTTAAGTGCATATAACATTTGAAGTTTATTAATTAGTTAGTAATATATATCATATACTTTATCTATTATAGTCTATATACTACTGAGGTGGTACCATTGTAACCAAGTCAAGATCTGACGATGGCATCCCAAGGAAATTGACAGCAAACTTCAAATTTCATAGGCACTTATAATGTTTTTGATATTTTTTTCTATAGTTATATATGATTTATATTACTGAGTAAATAACTCAGATTATCACTATATACGTGCCTATAAACTTCGAGGAGTTCCCTAGATTCCTTTTGCTTCCCATCATTAGAACTGGATTATTAAATAGTAAGACAATACTGGAAGTATGTCCTTTCAAATACCGAAAGAATTTTATGGAATAGGTCTCTTTATTAAGGAGTTCTGAAATGACATAAAATAAAAATCCAAATCCATTTCGTATGATTCTCATTTTTATTCAGAACTGGGTAGCTCTTGACCTTAATCTCTCATGATGGTATGTTAAGATAAGGCCGAAGGTGAAAGCGAGCAACACCAGGATTCCTCAATCATAGAGGAATTGGCTCTTACCTCCAACTGCCGGAACACAACAATGTTAACATTATTGTTTTGGCTGCAGACATAGGCAAGATGGTAGAATCTAGCCAGGCGTACATAGAAATGCCATTCGAGCAACCAAGCCGAGCAGAAAATTTCTGAGGCTGGGGCTTGATTCCTAGTTGTAGAATCAAGCCTCAGCCCCAGAAATTTTCAGAAGATTCCCAGTTGGGGAATCAAGCCTCAGACCTCGAGATCTGAAGTAGGAGGTCTAAGCTACTACCACAGAGGCGGTTCTATACCATACTCCGCATAATATAAGTATAAAAACTATATATTTGGTTGGTGGTATGAATTTACTTGACAACCTAGTCACCATTTTAAAAACGCACATCGCAACATTATGCGCGGCAGTATCAAATTATTTTTAACTGTCTTTTTCATCATTATATTGATAAAACGAGATGGAGGTAAATATAAATATAAAAGTTTTCATACAGTTTACACAAAACAACCTCAGTCAAACATCTCTTTGTTAAGTTTATGACCGTTATAATAAGAGTGACTAAAAACAAAACGACTTGACTCAATACAAATTTATCTCCAAAATAGGGTTGTCAACTCTTGTATTTATTATTTATTACCACTAACGTTAAATCCTTTCTTAAAACATGATTATAAGCCTATATACATCCCACTGTTGGGCATAGGTCTTCAATGCGGGTTAGTGAGTGAAAGTGGTTGCCGTTACAACCAGGACCTATGGCTTAACGTGCCTTCCGAAGCACGGAGAAGCTAGAAATAACTAATTTGTTGATCCATCCACGTACCAACCATGACAAAAGTTGCTTAGTTTTCGTTATTGAAAACAGAGTGTTCGAGCCACATCGCCAACGAGGTCCTCTTAAAACGAACTTCTTCTATACTAATTTTATCAAGATGTAAAGTAAGTTATAGGGGGTAATATCCGTATCTACTAATCGATTTGAAAATTCTATCTGTGTTGAATAGTCCATTAATCGGGGATGGTTATAGGCTATATAACATTTGTGTCAGCCCTAACTCCTCATGGATGCAGCGGTCGGAAGCTAGATAAACATATAATTAGTATAAGATTACAACCACTTAAAAAGATAGTTACTATTGCATTTAAGGATATAAATGTATTAATATACTTTAAAGGAATACACTGCCAATTATATGCTATATTAGCAACATACATTTACGAAGTTTTCTATGAAATACGTCTGACTAGTGACCTTTCCTTCGTGGAGAATCACATGACGAGTTTTAACATAACTTTTTGACGATGCTGATTGATAGGATGTTGCTTGCAACTGCCTTAAAATATTTATGTATACATATTTTCTGTAAACTGGAAAACCGGCTTAGTATGCCTCCCGAAGCACAAGCTCAAGATCTTTGCCACATTGTAAAAAAAGCAATAATATCAAAATAAAACACATTTCCGAATTAAACTGATTCAATTATTTATTTCTAGTCGTAACCATTATCTTAGACATAATTCAAATATCGGCAAACTTTGGCCGTGGGGATGAAGCGGCGCAAGAAACGTCATATCCATCAATAATAATCAAAAACTGCCTTGTTTTCGTACTTGTAACTAGAACGAATGGCGAAAGTTTTTTACTCTAATAATTTAAAAGAGAGAGTATAATTAATTAAACCAACTGAGCTCCGCGTAATGAGCTAGATTTTATCAAAGCTTTACCTTATGAAGAACACCAAATAAAACAAATATTAATATGAGTGGGCAAGTGAAAACCCTACTCCGAACGAGTATCATTAACACAATGTTTCCTCAACGAATGTAAACTTTGTACTGATAACGTGTGTGCGACATTGGAAGTTAGTACTTTGTATAATTGCCAAAGTTGGCCCTTAACTTTTAACGAGTGCAAAGTCTTACGTACAATAAACGCATATTGTGAACAATAACTGGATTACAGTATTGTTGTATTTAACTAAGCTGTAAATTCCATTTACTTATTTTTATTTGAAGCCATATTTATATTTAGCGTCACAAAAAATAGTGTACTTGCGATATCAAATTATTACCTAGAAGTGTCTGTAAGAGAGATTTATAAGCGTAAATGGGAATTTCGAACTAAGTTATAAAGAATTTAATTATATATTTTTTTCTATTTTGAAGACTTGTTCTTCAGAAATTGAGTTTCTTTTAATATTTGAAGACAAAGGGAAAAAAACTTGTCTTTCCAGAAATACAACGCAATATATTGAACGTTCACTAAATGCACAAAAGGCATCTATTTCATTGACTGTTTCGGGCTTCTTCTTCGCCTCAATTTTTAATTTTTTCGACGTCTGTTAAATTGGCGAAAAGCAATCTGAAAGAAAACTATTAATAATAATTCTTCGCACTCTCACACCTGTTACCTAGTACAAATTGACCTTGTGTTATAGATACTAGATAACAGAGTAATAAAATAATAATGTGCATATAAATATCAGAAATATACAAATTTACATACACACCTCAAACTCATCATACAAATATCTGCCCTTACTGGGATTCAAACTAGGGACCTCAAGCGAAGTAGTTAGTGTTGGCGTTGGTTAGGGTCACAAAGAGGAGACCGAAAGATGGATCAAGACATTCATTGGCGCGATGGTCCAATAATAGTAGTGCAGTCAACGAACCTCATAGGGCGGGCTTCAGTGACCCCAGTTGAACAGTTTTCGTAACTAAATGGCATAACCACCAAAATAAATGGCTTATATTTGGAACTAATTTAACGCTTTGACGTGCGATGAATCAGACCAACCAAAAGTTTCAATGATACAACTGTTATTAAGAGTACCAAGGTCTTCGAATTTTTAAAATGCGAAAGTCAGTACGTAATTTTCTCACGGCTAATATACGTTTACTGATTTCGTAGCAGTTGAGAAAATTTTTACTAACGAAAAATTAAAAACAGACTAAACAGCGTTTCTATTGAAGTTTATTGGAGTAGTCCCAACAGAAAGAGGAAAGTTTGTCTGAAAGCCACTTCCAGGCGTTTAAAGTATGGATACTAGGAGGTCTAGAGTTGAAAGTTTGTACATTGGCATTCAATTCTGGACCACTTAGGATTATGCTATAAATATTCTTTTCACACACGCAAGATCCTGATACAGGCTGTACAAGCGTCTAGAGAGGCATCTAGGAGTAGTCGCTATACAGGAACCGTTGGGATTAATTGCAAGGGACTATTACTAAAAATGGCTCAATGGCTCATTAGCTTAATAGCTTCTTAGCTCAATCACCGCTTGTTTTAATTAGTATGTGAAGCATGTATGAAGAATGTTATTGATATTAACCTGCTAATATCTTATCTCTGCTTCTCCATCTCTTTATCAATCTATCTCTCCTTCCCACTCAAAAGCTCGCGTGCTGATCTATGGAATCACTCGTTCACTGTTTCCACCTTCTATTTACGGACAAAGAGATTCCTTTCTTTATCGCACAGCCAGAATGTGACATTTTCTGTGCTCTTTATAAAACAGAAAAAAAATAAAGTGATTCCTTAACACATCAGGCATATGACCTCCTTGACATTTTAAACTAAGTAGCAGTAAAGAGTTATCAAATGTCAAATCTGATGGATCTTTTAGAACTGACACGAGTAATTTGGCAATAAACTTTAAAAGAGGGTATTATTTGAGACGGTCTTCATAATCAAAACTTGACTGTCGTATAGACACTTTGAAGTCGTTAAAACTTGAGCTATTAAATTTGGAGCCGCGCTTTGACTGTATGTAGATGTTTTAATAGTGTAATATTTTATCTAGCATATGAGGGAGATAACTTTCACTGTTTTAATAATAATTGAATGGCGTTTAAATACTTCTTATCCTCTACTAGACGGTATGGAAGCTGAGCGCTCATAAGCTAAATTTAATTCTCCAGCAAACCCCTCATTATCCCTTGCAATCAGGGATTTCAATGTTTTTTACCCTTTAAATGAAAACGTTATAATTAATTATAATTGATTGCAAAAAAATACTGCTATTAAAAAGTTACGAAGCACTCATTTAACTTGAAACTTAAGTTGTGACTAAACTTTGAGAACCATTACAGAGACTTAGCTAGGATATTTGAATCGTAGAATTTATTAAATAAATCGGCTAGAGAGTTTGTCTAGCCAACCACTACGAAAATAAGGCTTGAAACATGAAAAGTATATCAGCCCAATAACCAAGTAAACCTTCTTGCGTATGACGTCTAGATATAGGTCCCATAGGTGGTCATAAGCCTTTCAACGGGAGGAACACATTAGGAGTTTTGGCTATAATACCACCATTGCTCCAATGTGGGACCACTCAAAACACCACAGCTGTTGGTAGAATATCAAAGAAATATATTTTAACGATTTTTTTATTGTACAAAATATAAATATGCTTTGACAAACACGAAAAAACCACAGACAACTTCATAGACATGAAAAACTAAAAAGTTTTTACTTAATTATTTTAATACAGCAAAACAATTACGATAACCACTTTGATTTGTGGTAGGGCTTTTATAAGTCTATATAGCTAGATACCTTCATTTTATCTGAGTCATATCATTACAATAATGTTAACAGCAATGAGTGTTCTGGTAGGTAAAATAGCTAGTTTCGCTGTGAGTGACAGATTCAAGTTTAGCTTACACCACAGGCTATTTGACTGCTAAGAGCAGCCAAGAGCAACCCCGAAAAGAATTTTATTTATTTATTTTTATTTAACAATTTATGTACACACAAAGACAATTAAAGGGACACAACAGAATATCAGAGAATTGTACAAAGGTACTGCTTATTCCTATAAGAAATCTCTTCCAGCAGCTCCATATATGGGAAAAGTGACATCAAAAGGTAGAGGGGTGTGTACCAATACTAATATAATTAAATACATAAATACTAATATATATCATATTTACCTTAACATATATAAATATTATAATTAATATATATTTAATAAACATATTGGGCCATAGTGCAACCCCTTTTGGAACATACATATGAATCAACAGAACAAATAACTAAACGGTAAATCATAAATACCACATTTGTTCGGAACTGTGGAGCAGATATTATGATAACGTGATTATTGTTCCGAGCATTATGACTGTGATATATCGATTGAGCAGTTAGGAACGATGTTACGCATATTTCTGTGATATTCATTACTTGATATATTGACTGACGGGTGATAAATAGTTAAGGAAACAAAACAAAACATATCTATCGGAAACGTACGAAGCAGAAGAGATATAATTCCTTTAATAGGTATTAGGGTTATAATTGTAATACTAATACATAAGGACATATGTGATTTGTAAATGTCATTATAAATACTAAAGCTTGAGAGTTTCTTGCGCCGTTTCTTCTCTACAGGTACTAATTCGTCGAAGCCGTAGTAGGGTTAATTTAGTACATATTTAAATTCTATAACTGGGAAAATTTGAAAATGCCCGGTTGACACCCACTTAAAGTTATCACTGTTGCCTTTAATTACATTTGTTTGTTTTTCTCATACATATTCTCAGTAATAACGATTTAATAGAACTTAGTAAATGAATCTATTTAAATAAAGATATTTTGACTTTGACTTTGAAGGCAAAGCTATACACATTTTTACATGACTGCCCAAAAAAATGGAGTGAAAAGCGTTCACGGCTCATGTGGATTTGAACTTTTAAATTACACAGAATAATATTTGGAACAAAATACTTTTACTTATTTGGGTATACAGTATGTGATCTATATATAATAAATCATCTATTTCTTAATAAATTTCACATAAGGATAAGTTATTGTTTTAGTTAACTTTATGGAAGACTGGTGCTTTAAATAGACATGCAAAGGCCTGTACATCAGGCAACTAGAATCCCATTTCTAGGATATACATATATTAGTTTAGATCAATCTTAATTTACTTCAATAATGTATTACTATAGTAAAACCAAGAATATCATTAAAATAATAACAATTTAAAAAAATTGTTTTGTGTGTGACTTTATTTCTTCTTTCTTTCTATTTTTATTGCTTTATTATGAGTAATAAGTTTTACCCTGTAATATTAATCCCACAAAAAAGTGATGGGGAGATAGTTCCGGAGTTCAAACTTAGTTAGCCAGTGCGTAGTTCTAATAGATAATCAATTTTTGTCACACGTCACAATTCCGCTTAATCCATGGTAGTCTGACACGGATTTCCGCCCATAAACGCTTGTAATTCTTAATTTTTTACCTAAGCAGATCTTTCTCGAAGTTTTCAGTACGGAAGCGGTTAAACCAAAAGCTCAAGTTGCGTTGATTAGCTGTAACCTTCGAAACACAGCATTGATAAGCAATGCAAGCTGTTGCATCAGCAACAGCTCGTATTAAAAATTACTCCTATTTTCGATGTCTCCATCTTCAAGTTAAAGTCGAATGTTAAAACAGTTGAAAAAAAAAATTACATTATTTAGAAACATATTTTTTTAAACTTAGAATGTTGTCTTAATAGTATGAAAGAACAAAACCTAAAGAGCGATCACTTTTTGTTTTTTCTTCTTTTAACAATTACTATTGTAAATTCTATGTTTTAAATATTATATTTGATACTTATATCAAATCCCTGGTATTATTGTTCGCACGAACAGCTGGTATGGCATGGCCCGATTATGAAATGTCAATTCTTTTATGATGCTTAATATAAAAAGCACCTTTGTACTCAATTGTTTTTATATAAATAATTTATGATTACATAAATAAATAAAAAAGGATCCACGCTCAATTGGTCAGGTTAGCGCGTAGGGAAGATGCGTAAATGCAATCTTTCTCTCCGACAAAATAGTTTTAGACTTTGAACTGAAGTAATAAGACATTGAGTTACACCCTAAAACTGTATTTGGCATAGTTCAAAATTCGCTCAGTGAAAATCTTGCCCCAAATAATGCTTGGTACATTTTAATCTAGATAAAATTTACATATTTACAATATTAAAAAAATATGACAGTGATTAAAATGTTATATGAATTTTAATTAAAATATAAAGTAGGCATTACATAAATCTTTACGCAAACATTGGGCAAAGGTACGCTGAAGATTATTTCGTACAACAGAATTGGTTTTGTAATCCACTTATTTAGAACGCGTTACTTGAAACCCAAGCTTTATAGTATATTAAAAAATATTTTGAATCATAATCTCTCCGAATCCCAGAATTCATTATTCCACAATACTTTTATACATTAATAAATCTCTAACAAGTAATCTATCACAAGCATTATAGTGTATGTATCTATAGATATACTAATATCATAAGGTTAAAGAGTTTTGTTTGTTTAATCGAAAGCGCTTATCTTAAGAACTACTGATTCAAATTGAAAAATTATTTTGTGTTGGATAGCCCATTTATCAAGGAATGTTATAGGCACAACATCACGGTATATCTAATAGGAACTGAGCTTCAATGAAAAATGTTACCAATGGAAATAAATATTTTATTTTCCAAGCTTTCTTTGCGTGCGCGGGAAATGGTTAGTTACATCATCATGGGTTCCTTTAAAAGAGGAGAGAAAAAGCACTTTCTGGGCCGCATGCTTCACTAGCTATCTTCACATATTGAATCCTCGCCTGCTTATCATCAGGTGGTATGGAGTCATTTGCTGAGCATAATATAAAAAAAATAGTTACGCAAAAGTCATATATGCCGGAATTGTTTTACTTTAAAAGTTCGTATATCTTTTAAGGTTGATACATTTTAGCTCTTTTAGTAAGCAAATTAAAAAAAAATTAAAAACTTACACAGGTAAAAACTGAAGTAAAGTTATGTAACCTACCCACATACGTACGACATGTTATTTTATGACAAATACGTTAACGCAGCTGCAACAGAACATGGTAAGATAATAGAAATTAACTGTGAATACGAAAGCATTATCAGCCCTAGGTGACGTGGAAAATTCAGTAGATCTTGGTTGTTATTGGATACCGAAATAAATAACACTAACTTACCCGTAAAAAGATTAAATTTAAAACTGTTTTAAATGACTATTTAAATGTATATATAACCAAAGGATTGATATATTTCTATTCAAATATACAGCTTAACTTATTTAAATGAGGTTTTACTTAATCTCTCTTGTAATTTAAAGGCAGTAAAATTTAAATTAGTTCAAAGCAATAAAAGATTTAACTATTTAACTTTTTGAGTAGCGACAAGCGAAACAATTAAATTTCCACCGTATAATAAGACTGGAAAGGTTGAAGTTAGTGTTTGCAACTTATTCCTTTTATCGATGAAATAGCAGCTATTATCTCATTAAACCTTCCGTATTTTCTGCATGCTGTTAAAACTATGTCATCATTAACAGTTTATAAATCCGACTGCTGGGCACAGACCTACCTATGTGGGAGACACGTATGAGGAGTTTGGGTCGTAACACCACCAGACTGGCCGATTGTAGGTTGGTGGGTGAAAGCGGTGAAACCACGGAGGAGCGCGTGATACAATTTTTTATTGACCCATCCAGCACCAAGCATAGCGAAACTTGCTTTGTTTTCGTTATCGAAACCAGTACGTTAACGAGTCAATGTAACCATATCAAAAGAAAAATTACTTATCAAGTCTACTGAGTAAGAAATGTAAATTCAAAACCTCTACTATTCCCACTTTATATATAAAGCGCTGCGATTCAATAATAAAATCAGATTGTAACATCGTTACAGGGACTACAAGAAGGACGATAGAGTTGCAAGCTTGACCGCTTTTTATCGCTACGTCAGCAGTTCGCGAGCACATTTTGTAAGGGAATTGTGCTACTGAGAGCTTAAGCATGGGGATGGTAAAAGCTAGCAATCTGGCGCGATAAACATGCTTTAAAAGCTGTCTGTGAATAAAACTATTATTAAAAATACAAATTAAACAATTATTTTTAAATAAAATAAATTGTAGTTTATAATTAAATTTGTAAGATATAATCTTACAAATCTAAGCTTTATCAAAATGTTTATCACTATCTCTTCCATATTATCGCATCCACTGTACCGTACCTTACGATACGCGTCAGTTATAACGATAGCATTTTCTATTGCTAGAAAAACTCCAGTATCGTTTTATGAATCCCTTTTGTGCGTCTGTCCGTAACCTCACCAATGACTATTGGCACATTTTCTTCTGTATTTGCTTTTGACTTTCATTCGGCTATTAATGGGAGTGGATATTATTTTCTATTAAATAGACAACAGTTTAACAATAATCGGACCTTGCCTGATGTGGTTAACAGATAATGGCTGACGCCGCTTTTAATACATATTAACTGGAGCTTCAAATCGGTATCGATGCGGAATATTAGCGTATTCTAAATTTAAAAATGAACTATCTGCCTCTCTTGCATTCAACTTGGAAAAAAGAAAAGTAAAAATGGAAGAAGCAGAGAATGGTTAAGAAGAAAGAGAAGTAGAAAGAAAGAAAGAGAATGAATGAAAGGAAACGAGGATGGAATGGTTTTGGACAACATTGTCCAGTCATACGAGTGTCAAAAAAATCCACGTCAGATTTTGAGTTCATTCACAATCCGTTTCGACTCTATCAACTTCCAATTTGTTGAATAATAGTAACGAGGATTGGATTACTCAACCGAAATTTTTTAGACCGAACACAGCAGATCCACCAATAATAATCATATAGCCTAAGCAAGCTAGAGTAATGTACGGACGGTTTCGCTTACCAGATGTTGAATTTTGACACATTTCATATGAACAGTTATGTCACAATTCAACGCCTTGTTAGCAAAACTATGGGTTGCAAGGCTATTGAAACCCAGCATTAGTCACTTTTGATATCATCGCAATTTCACCACTCTCAACGTATAGGACACGTAAATGTTTTTATTTTTATATCTAAAAAAAATGTTCCATTTCACGTTAAAAGATTATGTAAATAACTATTGGTAATTTTTTCTATGTCGTAGGCATTGTTCTTCGCTTTTGGATAGATCATTAACTCAACGAAATGAATATTTTTGATGTGAAAACTATTTTGGCCAATATGTTCACTAAATTGTGATACATTTTTTGAAGTAAATGCTGTGTGTTTTTAAATAAAGAATAAATTCATAAATAAACAATGTAGCAACTATAACGTTACTTACAATATATTAATATTCAGACCCTTAGAGATATACGTGATAATTTATAACATCATAAAACAAAGTAATTAGAAAGGTAGTGAAATCCTGTTGTGCAAACTTCATTTAAAGTTTCTGTCTGTTCGTGTATTCAGATGTATAGCAGCAACTTTTATTATAATAGGTTGTGCGTAATTCATGCGAAGTTACATCGTATCACTAAATGTAACTTACCTCCTATTACTAACATTAACTAAAACTTTGTCGTATACAAACTTTTTAGAAAGGAGCCTCTATTTATTTTTTTAAAGTTCAAATATCAATGGCATTTTTCATTTTGAATTTCCTAAAGTTTCACCGCCATAAAATCCTTGGTCATAATTTTTATTAAGATAATAACAAAAATGTGTAGGAATGGATATTGTATTGTAATTGGTTTATGACCTATGTTATTAACGTTTATGTAGAGTGAAAGAGAATTTACATCGATTTTGCATATGACAACTATGACGATATTTTTTTTCAGTATAGGACTGTCCCCCTCCATACATACTAAATTATGTAAGGCGTGGGAGAGTCCTATACTGACCTCGCTAGCAAGGGATCTGATTGAAGATTGTCGTGTGATGCTCGGAAAGACGTAGACGGTTTCATTTGGACCTCATCTCTCTGAATAAATATTATAAACGTAAAATTAACTCGTAAAATTAAGCTTGTCTGTTGGGTTTTCTCAACCCACTGAACCGACTTGAATCTATTTTCGCATGGAGATAGATTACATCCTAAGAAAGGACATCAGTGCTTTATATTCTGGAAAATGTTTAAATCTTGGTGTGAAGTGTTGTGTTTTTGTCAACGATTTGCTTGAGCACGCAAGTACCTATATATGTGAAAACAAGACCCTGTATGTGTATGCAGTAACTCACAGCTAAAGTTAAATAATGAGAATGTATTCCCTTAAGCAGCTAACTTTATTACGTCCGCTCCTAAAGATACTTTTGGGGGAAACATAATTTGCTCAGAGAATTGCGAAGAAATTTCAAAGGGTCCCTTGTTTGTGACTCCTTGTTTATGTCAAATAAAAAGAGTATTCAAAGTCAAAGTCAAAATATCTTTATTTAAATAGACTCATTTACTAAGTTCTTTAACAGGGAAAAGTATGAGAAAAAAGTAAGTTCAATTTTATGAGAAAAAATAAACATTTGTAATTAAAGGTAATAGTGATAACTTTAAGTGTGTATTAACCGGGTATTTACAAATTGTCCCAGTTATAGAATTTAAATATGTATTAAATAAATTATTTTAAAATTAACATAATACTAGTATGCATATTCCCAATTAACCCTACTATCGCTTCGACGAATTGGTAGCTGCAGAGAAGAAGTGGCGCTAGAAACTCTCAGCCTTTAGTATTTATAATGACATTTACAAATTATCTATGTCATTATGTATTAGTATTACAAACATATATGTTTTGTTTTACAGTGTAATCAAAAATCTATGTTTAAACATTGCAAAATATAATAAATAAGTGCAGAAAAGCAAATTATAGTGGCCACAAATTTTTATCTTTAAAATAATCTTCCTTAACCATTTCATCAAACAACTTTTAATAGTTGACTTAAATTCAGTATTGTACATATTTATACTTATTTCTATAAAACAATTACCGGTATTGTGCAGTCTGTGGCTTCTTCTAGTTATGATTGATAAATAGTATGTAATACGTAAACAAATAGCAATTTTGAGAGTGTGCATTACGTGTCAATTGATATTGTTTAATTAAATACGTAACACGTTCGTACGTAAAAGAAAAAACAATTTTGGACGCCAAATCGTCTTAGTACCTCGGTATAAAGTGCAATAATCGCAGAGAACACGACGTAATTTGTGTGTTAAACACGAATATTCGTTCTCTGGTCTTGAATATTTATATATTTATCTATAAATTTTAACATTCCTTGCTTGCTTCAAGCTAGAGAACAGGTGTGAGTATAATAATTATTTTCAACTATATTGACATTATCGTAATTTTAGAAGAATTTTAAAACACAATATTGATGGAGTTCAAAATGTTTTCAAAAATTCAATTTAAAAAAAATAAGCTCTAATGTATCTCAGATATTCTCTGTTATATAACAATTATGGTTTTATTTGAGAAATTAATAATCTTTATTTTTATATCTCTTTATTTTTGCGTCAAAATGTTCGTCACAATTTCGGACAAAACTTGTGAACATATGGAAATTCTAAAAACTAATACGATTTATATAGTTAAAAAAATTTAAGGCGGGCGGTTAATAGACGAGAAAGTGTCATTATATGATTTGATATGGACGGTCTGTAATTTGAGCTTTTAGAGTATAAGTTTCAATTGAACTTTATTAAACCCTTTCGATCGTATTTCTCGTCAACTGTGTAATCATATGAAAATGAAACGAGTCTCTGTTGAAAAGTACTTAAGACCACTCTTTACAGATTTTTTAAATACTCTAATAATATACATATTTAAATATGTATTTGTAACAACGATCGAAATGCCTCAATACATTTAAAACATTTACTTACTTTTTCCATTTCGCGAAGCAAACTAACACTGATCAAATTTAATTTAAGTTGAGTACATTAATTTAAATTAAACTTTGAACTTCTTTTTCAAAAATTTATATTTTTTCGAATATTTGCTGAGTAATTTGACCTGAATTTACTTTTTATTATATTCCAAAATCTAAGCTCCTAATATTTCTGTAATTTCCATGTTTCTGCAATTTGACATCCCTCTCGTCTTGTAGCAGAACCCTCGCCTTAATGTATTAGTTGGGTTCAACCCTCTATGAGCAAAACAGGAATAGTTATATCTGATCCTTTTATGTGGGATGATGTACATATAATAAAGTACATATCTGAGGTATTTCGTAGATAAATATTCTTTTTGACTGTGTAACGCAGTTTATTAATACAAGTATACTGGCCAGTTAGCTAGTACTAGTAATGTTGCTAGTCAGAGTACGAAAAGGAATATCGTCATATGTTTCACTGTTTATTTTCAGTTACTCAGTTCTGTTTTCAGTTTTTCAGTTTTCAAGTACTTTTTGGGCCGGCAAGGTGAGGGTGGCTAGGGCATGTCGCATGCTTCACTAGCTATCTTCACATATGGACTTCTCTACTGCTTATCATCATGGAGTGTCGAGTCAGTAAGATTAGTAGGCGATTCTTTAATTGATTACTAAGTAGTTAATTACTACGTAAAATATATAATAAATTTAATAAAGTTATTGTTTGTGGCGCGCAATCTTATTTAGGTTGCATCAATCCGAAAAATGTAGGATGGTGAAACCGTACATCTTGCCTATTGACAAAGCCTAGTTTGAACCATAAGAAAGTAAAATAGCATAATCATAAAATAAGTACTTAAAGTCTTACGGTTATTCATTTGTATTAAATTTAATAACAAACAAATACTTACATATCTGTCTCAACTATTATGGAATGCTATGTGTTTTCAATTGCAAATAACTTAGAATAATTTTTTAAATAACTTTAATTGTAAAATTTATAACATTATATGTTTCTATAATTCGCTTAAGTCTGAGTAATTCTGTTATATCATTTTTGTATAATAAATACTGTGGGAATAATGGAAAATTAAATAAATATACGTGACGTGCGATGGTACGTTAGCATAAATTAATAAATTATTATTTTTATACATCAATTAATTAATTAAATTAATTTTTATTTAAGATATTCGTGTATCTACTTATTTTGATATAAGGTATATTTTTTAAAGTAATAATTATATTTGTCTATTCTCTAATAATAATAATAATAATGTATATTACTTACCAATAAAAACAAAACACAGGAAGAGAAACCTTTTCCAAAAAATCAAATCCATCTTGAATTAAACGTTTGCTTGTAATTCACACTTTTATTGTTAATTCAAACATAACAACTTTAAAAATATAACTAAAGTTTATTCTACAACCACTGTTTACTTTAAAAACTTTTTTCGAAGTTACGTCTACGAGCGACTTTACGCCTCTTTGGGGCAGGAACGTGCAACCTCCGTGGTGTCTGAGATCGGACTGCCGTGGGGTGGTATCAACCCCTACTAGGTAGTGTATATTTTAGTAATAGATTATGTAGACTGGGACAAATTGAGTGATAAATGGTTTGAAAGTGGCGGTTCCATGATATACGCGTCGTTAATGCACTGACATTGATTTGTGAATGTTGCAAATAGCTTAATGTGTTTTATATTTTACACTTTAGTTTAACAATGAGAAATTTATTTTAAATTCACTATCTAGTTTTTTATCGAATCGAACCCTGGTTCGAAAGTTTCATTTTGATAACGAAAGCAATGCAACTTTCTGGGTTTGTCCTGGATGAAACAATCAAGGATATTTATCATTATTGATCCCAGTTTTAACGGTAACTACTTTCACTAACCAATCTGCATTGGTCAGCGTGACAGTATTCTAGCCAGAACTCCTCAGGTGTTTCTTCCATGTATTAAGACTTTTGCCCAGCCATAGGGCGTACGTATCTATATGTACGTATATAGAGTTATATAGATTTATGACCGATTCCGTTACAAAACAACAAGTTACAACATTTTCAGTAAAGAATTTAACATTTCCTTTCTAACTTTATGACACGACTACGTTGAAAGAAAATTTATGACATTTTATGACTCGTTAATTCTTTTAAAAATATTACGTGACAACATCAAAGAAAGCGAGGAAAGTCATTTGACTTAATACAAACTATCAACGTTGCAAAACTGGTTAGCTTGGCGATTTGAGGGATCTGGTTTCGATTAGGAAAACGAATGTAACTTTTTTGTACTGAAATAAATTTTATCGTCGAACTTCTATTTCGAGATATATCTGAATAAGTAACTTTGTTTCTCATAAGAGTTAAATTCATTTACATGAGAAACATCTTGCTTATGATAACATAAAAGTGGGTAGTTAAGTAAAAGTCAAAAACTAGTTTAGTACTCGGGATCAAGATATTTCTTATTATATCAAAGTTAATTTAATGCTTCGGGCGTGGTCCTTTATATATTAATGCACTTTTTTTCTAATATTAAAAGATATATGAAGATATAATGTTTTTTCCGTTATTTAGTTTCCACAAAACAAAAACTGTTAATGATGATAACTTTGGGGTAAATATTATAGGTGCTGATGTACAGTCGAGTGCTGAAAAGTACAGTTTAAAATACTCCAGGATCCGACTACTCTCCCGACCCTAACTCTCCAAGGTTCTCGGCTCCTTAACGGTAACGCTGTAAGGCTATCTGCAGCCAACGCATTAGTCAGTCCATAAAAAATTACAGTTTTAAATATCCTTCATCATTATCATGTCAGCTGATAGACGCCCATTACTAAGCATAGGCCTGCATAGGGTCTCCAAACTGATCGGATAAAATACCCTTAAATTCCGTTATCTAGTATCCATATCACACAAACTTTGGGCTCGATAAAAAAGGTGTTAATGTCCAGTGGGTTGCTCAAAATTAGAGTGCAAAGTTACCTTTAATAATATGAAACATATTTGTTAAGTATGCGGACAGAGCGAGATATATTAAGCCAATGGCAGCTAGTAACGCACTGATTTACTGGCGACAAACAGCTAACATAAGCGCAGTGTTAGGTTAGTAGCAAGCTCTCGGTCACACACACATTCATACATAACATTTCCATTATTTTTCCGTTATCTAATATCCACATAACTCAAACTTTGGGCTTTATAAAAAAGTGTGACTGTGAAGTCCGATGCTCAAAATTCGATAATACACTTAATTCTTACTCTTATTAGTAATAACTGTTGTTTGTTATAAATTTTATTTATAATTAAAATAAATAAACACGTAAATATTAAAAAATATTGTAATGTAGCTGCCATCTTATATGTTAATGGGTTCGGGTAAGTTTAGATAGATAGATAGATAGATAAAAGATTTATTTCCATCTCTACATCACACACAATCCATCCAAACAGTACATAGATAAAAGAAGAATAAGACAAACATTTTATAAAAACAAGTTTGACTTCCATTCAGAAAATAATAATTCTTACTCTTATGTATGTCCAGTACAATATTACCTGCTTATGTGATAAAAATAGCCAAAGTTACCTTATAAAATAGAAAAATATAAATCTGCAAAGCTTCATTTCACCTTACTCGACTTCTGAATTCTGCTGGGTATGGAGTCCGATTCCCTAAGGTGCTTGGAACAGACTCTAGCACTCAGCTCGCTCTTGTATAAGAATTTATAGAATAAGAATCTAAATATACTTCAATTTAAATAAAACTTATTTGTGAGAAATATGAAAAATTACTGAATCTTATGATCGATTACTGATGTAACAATTGGAACTGCAGAAGTTATAATCTCTTTAAAAGTCGCTTTCACAAGATAACGTTATCTTATTTAAGGGTTTATTCACTCCCGGAGCACTTTGACCCAATGGGATATTTTGTGCTTCCTTATCCTATTATCGGCAATCCAGAAATACTTCCAGGATTTACTTAATTTTGATATCTTTGCATCCAGGTGGTTAAGCTGCTATTTTTAAATTCAATAACTAATAGATAAAAAATTTAAATCAAAAATTTTAAAATAATTACTTCATTGACCAAAAATGTATCCCATTCTGTATCAAGACGTAATATACACTATTAATGTGAATTGCCTAAAACTGCTCACGGCAAAATAGTCTTTATTTATTCATAGACAACATCACTTCTTGATTGCTTCTTATGGAGGTACTTTCAGCTTTTAAATAACTAACAAAACCTTTCGTAAATACACTGAAGATGTCGTAATACACGTCTAAAAACACCTGTGTCCCTAGAATTGCTTAAGTGCAGATAGTAAGGTTGAAATTCCTTGCAATTATATTAGCAGGTTAGTAATTAAGGCTTTTACATACAAGACTTTTATTAACAACTTCATTTACAATTTTTTTGTCACAACTTAGCGGGCTATGATCACCACTTCTGAACAACGTTCTTTCTTTCTCTTTCTAAACTGAACCGGCCGGTTTTATGTTACTCCAATAATATATACTATGTCATTTCCTACGTTAAGGCGCCCTTGGAATATCATAATAGCAATATTAGTCAAACAGCAGTAAAAGTAACTTAAATTATTTTGAAAATTGATACTTTTATCGATATTTTCCACAACACTTTTTCTAGCTTTGTCTCATCGATCAAACGAAAACATGCTACTTACTAATACTACTAATTTGTCATAGTGTTTGTGATGGAATTGTATTTTTTTGTGTTTATTATAATTTAAAATATCTTTGTTGGCATATTATAAAATTTAATTGTGTTTTATATGTGTTAATATATTGCTTAATGTTTGACTAACATAAAGAATATAATATAATAATTGACGCTTATATTGATTTTTGAATTATCTGCTTCATAAAACAACTGCTATCCGGTTTCTGGTTTCTAGTTTGTTCGAAACACAACAGTGATATAGAAGCATCAATTCAACTAACACAGGAAAATGCACAGATTTGCATTTGTATTTGGATTATCTTGCTTAATACCGACGTCAAATAGCATGAATGGCGATTGAAGACTATGCGAGAATCAAATATAAATATTTTCTTTTGTATGTGAGCTCTGTCGTACTGTGTAGTGGCGACTCGTCAAAGCTTAATCGACCTAATGACAATGTTATAGAGTTTCTATTAATAATGCATGGTCTTACACAAAAATGAACTAAAGATACCAATCGGTTTTATTGAAAACTAACATCAAGTGTGCTAGAGTCTATAGTAGAAAAGAAAACGTGGTGGCTAATTCCCCTATGCTGGTAGCAGATGGCGTTGCAAGATCGCCATTACTGTACGTCATCTGGTAACACTCTAGTGTTGTGCTTTCAACTAACAAACTTATCGATAAAAATATTTTGACAGTCTCAACTTTTAAAGAAGAGCTGTGTTATAATATAAGAAGATAGAATGTACGTATCTTGTCTCAAAGAATGAAGGTTGGACATATTCTGTTGAAACTGAAAAAACTTCTGTTAAAATTCACCGTTTCTTAGTATCGATATCAATACTTACGTCATAGTAAGCGACGGCACCTTACTAAAAACGGCTTGCTGTCTAAAAGCTATTAGCAGTTCGCTACGGAAGGCGCACCTGTGACTGTCATTTCCTACCGAGAGATTACCTACAAGCATTAACTTAGAGTAGGTATACAATTATACGCCTCGAAAGATGTCAGATTAAGTACAGATGCGACAATTTCGCTTTTACTCTCGTAAGGAGATTGCTCATTTCAGAATTTGATTGATGTAACGGTAAATGTTTTCTGTTTTGTACTTTGTGACTTATAGATAGCTGTAGAATCTATATTATTCTGCTATTATATTTAGTGATATGTTCATTGGTTTTAGATAATTTAAATTAATTTTTTATAAAATACCAGTATTCTACCGCTAACATCATCAATTAGAAAAATCTGAAGTAGCGATGGACGAAATGACAGATTAGTAAAGCACGTCAGGATTTTATACTATTATTTATTTAGCTGTTCTTTAGGATTTTCCTGTAATTTTCATTGTTTGGGCGCAACCTACGACATCTAGCGACAATTGGGTGAAGCTAAGCGCGCAACCAACTTCATGCGATAGCTGCGAGCGATGACTTCACACCGGTCTTCATTCTGTTTGTTCCCCCCCCCCCCCCCTTCACTCTGACAATGATATTATTACGTAGAAAATGTAAATTAAAATAAACGTTAAAATTTAAAAAACGTCGTAATAAAATTCGTCATTGAAGAGCACCCTTACGTCCCTAACATGACTTCACTCTAAGCCAATATTATGAGTATTATATTATTAATATATACATTAGTGCTTTGTTATGTACTTCATTTCTTAGAGCGAACTTGTGAAAATATTTCTGCTAAGCATTTGTATTTTTGATATTAACATAAGTAATTAAATAAATGTCAGTATAACTTCGTGAGTATCTTGAGTGAAGCTCGAATTATTCTATAGTCCCTAATTTATTTGTCTGTTCTCAAAGCTGAAGTAAAAAATATATCGAATTTACTCATGCATGAAAAATTGTCTACTGAGCATTTTTGTCGCTGATCAAATGCTTGCACTTAATATATCGAGATCTAACGATGGGGCTTCCCCCAGTGTTGAATAGCATTTTTAAAGGAACAATTTTATATGTGCTGATTTATTTTTAACATAATAAATAAATATATAGTGAAGTTACAAAGCTTATTAATAGATATATAGAAGTACTATTGAAGTTAAATGAAAATCATTTTTAAAGAGAAACGAATGTCGAAACTTTAAATTGCATAAGAAATAGGCACGCTAACATTACGAGCTATATTTATTCCAGAATTAACTTTCTGCTGTCAACATTTCCAACTAAAGTGCAGTGGATTTTTGACGGAGACGGAATTGTAAACTTTAAATGGAGAATAAAAGTTTTGATCACAGTGACTGCTCACGAGCTGAGTTTCAAGACACATTTAAGTGTCTTTAACTGGACACTATTAGTTGGTGTAAGGAGAAAGGAACCGAATTAAACTTCAACGAATGGTCTTTTAGAGAATTTGATAAGGTCAAACTAAACGTATCGTTAGTGTTGAAATGAGAGTACAAATTGTAGAATAGCTTAGTATTTTATTTTTGTCGCTCATGCTCTTTTTCGAGGTTTGATAACGAAAACAAAGCTACTTTAGTCGTGGTTGGTCCCTGGATGGGTCAATCAAATTTCTTGATGTACTCATGTGAAACCGTTAATACGGCAACCGCTATTACCCGTCAAGGCGCATTAGGTCTGCATGGTGGCTCAAACTCCTCATAGATTTCTCCCACGAAGGAAGGTCCTATGTGACGTATTCTTTGTATTTCTCTGTGGAGACGATGATTTTCTCAATATTTTTTTATTATTTTTTAGGTTATCGATAGCCTAATCGCGACACATTGCAACAATTGAAAAACTATATTAATAATAATGCTCTTAATTGTAGTTAAGAAATATCTTTGTAAAATTGAGATCGAAATAAAATCTGTTTAAGATACTGAAGATAAAATCTAGTTTTACAAACTGACAGGTCAAGGCTAAGTTGGATATCTTGTTGCAATGAAATTAGGTACCTACTCCAGAAATGGTTAAAAATGTAGACACAGATATAATTTTATTAGGAACATACATATATATATATGGAAATACATCAAAAATATAAGTGAAAATTTTTAACAACTTTGTAAACTAGATTTTAGACTTTTTTAAAAATAAAAAGTATGTGTTGCAGATTGAAAAGGGAGAGAGCTTAAGAGTCCTGATGATTGGCAACAATGATTTTCATAGATGAATTGGCAATAATGATTTATATATTTACTTAAGGCAATAATCATCAGGACTGAAAATGAAAACAATAAGTTATAGATAGCCCATTATTTTCATTGTCGCAGAGAAGCTGCTAGTTTAAGAACTAATCACTCAGTACCCAAGCTTGATTTTCATGAAGTATATAAAGATATAGACTGTCAACTCCTGAATCTTAAACAATAACTGGATCTGGACTACAAAACAATATTTCCTATCCCGACCCGGGACATCAAATTGGGATAGCCCAGGGAATTCTTAGGCTCCCGGATCCGACCCACAATAATCTTTTATTCATTAAAGTTACTCCCTTAAGTTTTGGTGTTGTCATATAAAATTGTTGGGTAACATTCCCTCAGGATTTAATAGCGAGATACCTGAAATAGGATTTAGATTATATTTTTATGGAAGGTGGATTTTGAATGCAAGCGTCGGTTATATTGGTGATTTTTATGTTATATTCGCAATAGATAATGCAAAAAACCATATGATACATCTGATGGTAAATACAACGCTTATTAAATCGTCTGATAATTCAGACGTCACGACATTTATTTCTTGTTCATATCTCACATGACATTAAAAGAAATATAAGCAGCATATTTTTCCTAAGGGCGGCCATATTGGTGTAGGATATGAGGGTAATGAGGGAAGTTGGCGATATAAAATTCTAAAATTATCAGAAAGACGAATAATGAAATTGATGTTACAAAAATCCTAACTAGAAAAGAACAAGACACGAAAACAACAATACAACAAAATAACAAAGCAAGGTATCACGCAATATCTGTCTATAATTACAGTGATATTGCTTTAAATGAAGAAGGAAACATTAATATTTCAACAAGAAACCCATTAGACATTTTTTTAATAAGCAAAACAGAGTGATAATTTAAATTTGGAATTGACTTTAAATTAACGTTGATAGATAGCAAATTTTTTTTTATCGTTGTCTTTTTTGGTAAGAAACTATTATATCACAGAATTATCTTATGAAACTTCTGAGTTCCACGTGGGTTGTTTACGGTGATAAGTTATGATATCCTCTGGGATATAGGAATGAACTTATCCTTTGAAGTATTGAGGGATAGTAAATGGCGACCTCCCTTGAGAAGCTAAAAGTAAATTGACGTTTAACCTGTTTTGAAAGATAAGTAAGGTTTGGAGATGATGTTAGTGTATTGCTAAGTTTAGTGCTGATTTTTAAAAACATATGCTAGCGCAAAATGGCCGACAGTTCGGTCTTTGGTAGGTTAAAAAGATTCTTGGAGGAGATACAATCAAAAGTCAGGCGCATCAATCTACCAATATTATTAACAATCAAGTATTAGATTATTTTTATGTTTTGTGTGCTTGTTTTAATAGAATTTATAGCATCATCTAGACAATATTTGTAAAAATTACCTTCGTATATGAATATAATGTATATTCTTCTAACATAAATGCAACCGAAAGCTTATTTGATTCAATTTGTTTAGTGGATGTTAACACCAAGATTATATCAAAATACAAAGTAACGCTTACATGTGAACATTACTGGCTCCGATCTAATTAAGGCTTTGTTGTACACAAACCAATGCTATATAAACCATTGTATACGTCAATTACAGAGAAAGCAGTGTAAGTATGAACTCGTGAAATGGTGCTAGATTCTCTACATCATCAGCGAAAAGGGAAGTCCTTTTTCCACGTTATGTTCTCACTCTTGGAACATGTTTCTAATATACATAATTGCTGGTCAAGTTCTTTGTGGTTACTGGATATTTTTTACCTGTAGCCAATTTGACGCGACGTTTTCAGAGTTATGAATTTTATCGCCATGCCGGCGTATATGGTGTTTCTACACGGTCTATTCGATAGAGCTCCTATTGAAGGTGAGACGAAAATAAGGAAAAATAAAACATTAAAATTAAGGAAATATAAAATATATATAGCACTGGCAACGAAGATATATCTTACAGCGTTCTCTGTAACTGTAGTATTAAAAAGTCCATGATTTATATATTTATTTAAGGCATTAACCTCGTGCCAAGTTTGCAGTTAAATAGAGCCTACAAGGCTTCAGAACAATACTGGTTGTTTATACAACAATAAATTTACATTGTTCCCTTCTTCGGGCCTAGTCTTTGTTGTAATTCGTACTTTAGCAACTAATTCGCAGCGAGAGTGCTGTTTCTACTTTATTTGTCACTTCAGCTTTTAAATAACTGCTTCCTACATTATGAGAGGTTAGAGTATTTTCCAGTTTGTATTTAGAATACTTAACTGGGGAAGGACTTCTATTCACTTAATAAAAGATCCCAGCACTACTTTCGGATGGTATGTGTTTTTTCTTTTGTTTTTTGTTTCGATCATTATTCTTAGATGTTTTTAAGAAATTACACATAAGACAAGCGGCTCTGCTTTCATAAGATCTCTTTAGGTCTTTTCACTGTGTACTGTGCAACTGCACGATGCAAACTTCATCAATTTTTGCTTCATCATATTAATACAGCATATTTTGACATCAGTTCACGTTTTGATCAGTTCACGTTCCGCGTTGGACGTGCACTCATTTTATCATTAACATAATTATCAAACTTATAATAAATCAGTATTTTTAAAATTATAATATTTTAAACAACTATCACCTAAAGGTGTCTACATTTTTTTTCAGAGGAGGAATCCATTTACGGACCTACCCGCCACTGGCTAAGCGACGGGCGTGTGTCAGGCTCACTCAGTACCTCAATAGAGCGGCACTGAGAATGCCTACTAAAACTCCCCGGTAAGTCCATTATCCTTCACGGGGGTAACCTGGGTTCTGCACGAGCAATTCACCAGGTCACCTCCAGGCAGCCCTGCCTTATAACTGGGCTTCGAGCCAATTGAGATTGCCCGGAGTTACTCGGGCAATCCCAATGTGTGCGTGGGAGCCACCCACACACGCAGCCGCGGTTATTATTAAAAAAAAGCTTGAGAAATAACATTAAAGGGATCAATAATTAAGTTATACGATTATACAATTAAGTTTTGTGTATGTCTACGTAGTTATTTAATATTTATGTTGATAACAACAACATAAAAACATTTGTAATATTAGCTACCAAAACTACAATTACGTAGGTGTTGAAATAACCCTCTCAATGTATTCAGCCGCGATATGATCCTGAGAGCTATACGACAAAAAACATTTTATTATGTCTGGGTTATATATCTGGTCTGTTTAAAGAACTAGGAGAAACTTAAGTTTAAAGCTTAATCTTAAAGCTTGTTATTTTGTTATTATACAAAGTCAGTGCCCTCCATCACCACAACAATACAGTTCTCAACATTATATGTATATGCTTAAAGAACCAAGAGCCAAGAGCAAATATTCATTTCCACCATACACATATCTACCCTGACTGAAGGCCAATCTGGGACCCTTGGCCAAGTAGCATGGTCGACTCTGGATGTTTCAATTCTCATCTAGATGGACATCTTATGTCTAGCATGGTGAAACCAATGAATCTTTCTATGAACCATTATGTACGCTATGGATATCACCATACCTTTATCCTTGTTTAATCGTTTATAAAGATTTATAAAATTGAGGCAAAAATATCCGTACATTCCAGTTCACTAACCTCCCCACCTGTCCGTAACTAACGCAGTATCTATGAAGTGGAACCCCCCTTTTTAATCTAAGATAAAGGGTACATTGAGTGCTTAACCATCTCATCTAGAGCCTGACAAATTTATCTCATCACGCAGACTAAACTTTATTGCCTTGCAATTAAGACTTTATTCCTTTTACATTGCAACTTTTATATCTCGGTAGCTTGCTATCACGCAGCAAGATTAAACGTTCATCAGGAACACCTCCAATTATATGAGCGATAAGGTTGAAATTGAATGGTCTAGTATCTTTTTTTCAGTGGTTATGTCATATCTCCAGATAAAAGACTTGACAATGGAGCCTCTTGTTTTACCGGTCGCTGAACGATTAAGGAGTACGTTTAGTATGAACGGTACAACGTAGGCTGAAATCAACCATCTTGTTAACTTACTTGCTGCCAGGATGACATCGATTAAAAATCGCATTTTCTTCTGTTAAAATTGTGTTGGAGTTGATAAATAATTGATTGATCTATGGTAATTACGGTTCAGTATATAACACTAAGCCTACTCTTGTAAGGTGTTCTATATTCAACCTTAATTAACATGATTATATATTTAATTTAAAAAAAAAATGACTGCAAACTTGAATGCAGTTCTTTCTTTCCGAACTTAAATCAATCAATGCTCTACATGCATACTAACTTTTCCTGCGGGATAACTTTTATCTATAGGTTTTCATATCTAGTTTATACTTTCGTCTCACTGCAAGTCGATTGAAACTCACACTAGGGGTATCACATACTTTGACACAGTATATAGGTTTAAAACTGTGTAAAAATTAAGAAAAAGATTTATTTTGACAGCTTAAGTGACTTCCTCTGTATATATGAGAGTATTAAAACCGTAAAATTTTGAACAGGACTAGAATCTTTTGTCACTCACCTTGTGCAATGATTGGTTGAAAGTTATATTTTACCTCATTTAATAACCAATCAGAAACAGTTTACAATTTTATGAGTGACATAATCTGACAGGTAATGCACTTTGTTATGTTCGTTCACAGTTGAACGTTTTGCAATGGATAGACAACAAACAATGTGTTTAATAAATCCACGATGTTCACAATATTTTAATAAATAAATTCTAATTTCTATAAAATTTAATCTCGCGAGTTACATAATCATAAACCAACGGTTCACACAATAATTTACGGTGTCAGATACCTGCAAAATGACAGAAAAACAACGACCCGAGAGCTAAACTTTATATGTGACCAGGACTGAAACCTCGGACTCCTGCCCGAATAGCCTATAGCCAGTGTCAAAGGATAAATAGACAAAGTCATATATTGTGCTAATTTAAACAATTCCAATAAGAACCCTATAATACGTCTCGTACCACCGTCAGCCATTGACTACCGATTAAAGCGAGTGGACATAGGTACTATCTTTATTAAGGTTTTACTTAGTCATAACCATTTTACTACATAGATATACTGTGTATCCTGTTCTTACACGTTTACAGTGTGGAGATATTTTGGCTTTTTAATTGATATGTTATTAATTTACCAAATGAATATAATATGTTCTATTTTATATCAAAGTTATTGCAAAAAATATGAAAACAGTTAATATTTATTTTTATTTCGTTTAATATCGTATTGTATACATACTGTTTAAGTAAATAATCCACTAGCCGACCTAACAAACGGTGTTTTACCATATAAATTATTTCTATAAAATAATTCTGGAGAGGGTCACCTATGGGTATAAAAAATTAACCAAGATCGTTTCAGAGGAGATTATTATATTTAGATTTAATAATATATAGAGTAAACGTGGGTGTACCTACTCAAAGAAGATATAGTAAGTAAATAACGCTGATTTCCAGCCATGACTAGAAGAATTGAAAAATTACGCGATTTCACTTAACGTTTCTCCCCTTATTAAGAATGAAATAAAAAAATATTGTGTGTGATAAGTACAACAATAGAAAATAATATAGTGAACATGAACATAAAGAATCTAAAGAAAATCTATTCACGCGGAACACGCGCTTTTTGAGCTAACGTTTGGTGGCTCGGTAATCTGCCTCTAATCTCTAAATCTAAGTGCGTCTGCCGAGTCCAAGTGTGCCGAATGCTAACCGCGTAACTTGCGGTTTGCACTGCAATTTTTTTGTTGTAATACAACAATTTTTTTAAATAAAAATAGTAAAAACAATACATAGTATTTTTGAACTAATTTGGCATGGGGACGTCTGTCCTTGGTATTTCCGAAAATAGTTTGGCACTCCATTTTGAAACATAACAAAATGAAAAGCGGTTCCGAAATTGTGTACTGAATGTTGACATAGCTTTTGCAACATGTGACACTACTACTGCGTATTAGGTATGTCCATAATGCCAAGCAAGAGCAGATTGTCCAAATTATGTAATCAGATACTATCGAGACACCTGCGTTAATAAGAAATATCTTGATATGCCAAGTCCATCCACAGGAGACAAGAGATATGAATACCTTCCATTTTCTGTAATTACACTGGCTGCCCTATTTTTGACAAGCTTGTTAAAAAAAGAGACGTGATGTTATAAAAAAATGTATTGATGAAGGTTCAATACACAAATTTAAACATTTAGAACAGACGGAAAATCTAAAAAATTACGAACGGTCTATCAGTAGCAACGACTATCTTCTATACCGTACCTTTTTATTGTCATTTGCAAATGACGACCGTACAATGTTGGCCCAAAAAATCGGTTACGCACGGAAAAAAGATTTATATTAGGTGATAAGTAAGTGCAATTAGACTTAATAATTAAATTAAACAGTTTTGTGTCCTTATGATAACAATCTTGTGTGTCAATAATGAAGGAAACTACTTTACTACGATTACAATATCAAAATTTCTACAAGCTATACAATCTAATCGGCTTGTTAACTTGTCAAAAATCGTCAACAGCTATCTCACTCTGACCTATGTGTTCTGTTATCTGTCCTCTCTTTCTTATATTATTTGTAGAATGAGAAGTCCAAAACAAAATACAAATATTGATAAATAATACATTCTGTTGAAATATTAAGTGTTTTTCTTCCTTGTTTAAAATAATGATTCCAGCATTCTAAAAGAGTTTGGTTACTATAGCATCAATATAAAATGATGGGCAAGATGATAACATATTTATCTGGCCGAGTAAGAGAGCGGTCTGGAAGAATATAAAATGGAATATGTTATGTCATGTGTACCTAATAACATTTTATATGAGATACGAAGTTACAACTTCCATAAAAATATTAACTATAACTTATTTTCGTCCAAAACTAACCATCTATAAATTACTACAGACTATAAATGGACTATTTTACGAAAGATAAGAAAATAATTACATTCTCTCATTGGGTTTCTTTACAGATATGGATTCTGATTTTAAAGTTAATTCTTATTTTTACCATAGTCATGATTACCAAGAAGTGTTTATAACCATTTTTTGTAGCTTAAAGATTTAAATAGTTTACTTTGACAGAGGTTACCCACTTTACGTAAAGTCTCGACACTCGCTTAAAAGACGCTGAAAAAGAAGTTGAACGCTGAAGAAAATGAATTGGCCACAATCCTTTTTCTATTAAATCATAGGAAACAAAGTTCGTATTCAGTTTTTAGTTTTTACTGCCTAAAAGGTTCGAAAGTTTTACACATTATTAGAGTACGCTTACTTTCGGATATATAGGACATTAAAAAATGCAACAGCGTACTTCGAGGCAGTGACAATTAATTACGTAGGGGACCTGTTGAGCAGATACATTAAAAAAGAGAATTTTTTAATGTAAAATTAGTTAAACTTGAATATATCTTTATTGTACATTAGCCAATTCAAGAAGAGAAATACACAATAAAACTTACATTACAAAAGTACCATGTACCATCAAATACAGAATTAGAAGATTGCAACTTGAAAATATTAAATTTAATTTCACAGTGTTCAATTTACACACCACTCAGTGTACACGTACAATAGTCATCAGACGCAGAATCTCCTTTCTAACGTAAAGTCGAGTGGTTTTCATTTATTTTCTTTTATTTGTAGGAAAAACAGAACGACACAAAACCAATCCTTTTTCAATCTCCACTTTTAACATAATAATATTCATATTTCAACGGAGCAGTGTTTTGTAGACAGAATTATTTTCTTAAAGTTCACAATTTATGCCAGGACCACCCGACACTGATAGCTGGTTGTGTTTTGCTTAGGGTTCCCTATATGTTCAAGAGAGACCTTTGTCTTTTTAGTCGTCAAAAAAGTTTTATGTTTAAAAAAAACACATATTACTGCGACTTAACGCGGGTAGAATCGTCCAATCTTCGGCGCATGACAGTGATAGCGAACAGTACCCTGTCGTGCGTCGAAGCCTCGATCAAAGCGGAGTACGTTGGTTTTTAGTGAGTATGTCGGGACCCTAACCTCCCGAAGAGACTCACATAACCCAGTGGTGGCCCCATTCGCCACATGGGTAGCTATAAATGCTTTTCCAACGTAAAAAAAAGGATCTCCTCCTTTTCTAAAGTCTGTCGAAATCAGGCAATGACTATAAATTATAAGAGCTTAACGAATACCATTTTTTAAAATACTTTGTATTGAATTTCAATGTTATATTTTTATAGTTTTCTAAATAGGTTCTACACCTTTCTGTGACACATTTATTGTCAGAGTTTTTTAATGTAATAAAAATTAATAACAATTCCTTTCACGCACACCTACATAAAGTTCAATATTTTACCCTGGTCTTGTATACATCCAATGGTTTGAACTTTTACGTTATTAAATTTGTGTGTCATTCTTTTTTGTTTTATAAACGCAATATAAGCGGAGTTTGTGACAATATTCAACGTTTATCGGGCCGAGATAAGCGGGAACGGCTCCGAAGCGATTCCAAGTCGACGTCGACGTTCGTTCACGCCCACAGACAACACAACGTTACTAGTTCTATAAAATAGTCCAAAGGAGGACGATTCGCTTTGATCGCTATAATTATGCTTGAATGCAATAAAACTTTTTTTTTGAAAGTTAATGACAAGTTAATACATTAATAATAGCGAATGAGGTTTTTTGTTATTTTTGATAAATAACGATAATATTCAATAAAAACTTTAAAATATTATTAAATTAATAAAACTGATATAAAATTTAATGAACAATGTAATTTTATTTGTTGCCAAAATTTATAATATATTAACAAATCAATGAAAATTGAAAAAACGAATTGATATAAGTCAACTTAATTCGTAGCAAGTATTACAATAATTAAACGTAGTTGAGACGCTATTTTTTTTTTTCATAATCTGTTTAGCGCATAATGCACCCGAAAACCTATGATAAACCAACTCTCAGTTGAACTAAAACTCATCTGATTCATTTGCTTCATTTCAAATTGACAATCATATTTTACAAACTTACTTTTGATGACAGTAATTTAAAAATACAACAATTAAATCTAGATCTATAAGATTATAATTGTATTTTTTTTTATTGTATTGTTAATTATAATTTTATATATTTATAATTTTTATAGTATAATCAGGTACTTTGTTCTATTTCGTCATATTATTTCCTTTGCTACATAATAGAAACTGACTATTGTATGGAATCGTCACTAAAGTGGCAAATGCGTGGCGAACGTAAATTCTATTCGTGCGATCGATGGTCGTCAAACGTCAAAGAGACACTGTAGACACATGGTGTTGTTGTGTTGTTTTTGTGTTACGAAACGGGGTATGCTTAAATTTTTAAAGTGGTAAGTAAAAAAATGTTGATCATAATTGTTTTATAATATATATCACTAAAAACCTGCTAGCTAATGTTCGTTTGTTTTAAAATGAAAAGGAAACGCGGTCGCGCTCTACTTTCGAAAAATTTTTCAGTCTGTTCTAGTTTATGGAAAGGTAAAAATTTTTGATACCACCGGATGTTGATTCTGAAGCTTCATTTTTTAACTAATCTCAAGCTTAGTATATCCCATACTCTTACGAAAAGGAAAAGGATGACAAGAATTTAAAAATGTCAAATAATTTAAATTTCGTCAGAAATAACTAAATAATGCTCTTTTCCAGCTACTCGACTTTAGTCGGAAAACTCCGCTTGTATGTAAACCGTGCCGGCGAAACAAATAGACTCTTGTTTCCGAGGTCAAAACAGATGTGCGCGTTGAACGAAGCAATTCCCGTAGCACAAGAATACTTTTATATCTCCTTAACCAACAGATATGCGAAATATAATGTCGTAAAAAAATGAAATAATAATGAGTCAGATATATCATAAAGCTTTTTATAGATAACACGTTGAAAATAATTCATTAATGAATGCATTTACGGTAAAAATTGTGGCATCGATATTTATGCTCCTTGTATAAATTCGGAAAGTAATTATTACCAACAATGCATTAATCAGGCTTCCCATATAAATAAAATCTTATTTTGCACATTCATTAAGCTTTTCAGTAAATATTATTGTTAAATTATCAATAAATTGGCCAGGCTTTTACGGTGTTGGCGGTTATGCATTAACAATCAATTCTTATTAGAACAAATTAATGTTAATGTAATCGTTTTCAAACTAATTTGAATTTGAGACTCACATTTAACACATAATTAGAAAAATAAACTGGACATGGAATACTGACACAGCAATCAGCACAGAGATAAAGACAATTCACTGATTTCATTGTATTATTTTCATAAAAATTAAGGCAAAGGGATTTTATTGTAGCCTGCTCAGACAGCCGTAAATTATAAGTAAATTATAAGCGTTAAACTCTTATAATCCGATCGAAACGATGCATGGAAAAAATCGAGTAGGAAAATGTTTTTTCTTGACAACTTAAGTTTGTTTACCTATTACAACTTTTATGTAATATACTATAACTTAAGACATATAGAGAGATGTTTCCGTAAACTTTTGAAAGGACCTTACGCTCCAAGTTATAGCCTTCGAATCTTCCTTACAGCATTCCCTATTCTCTATTCATATGAACTCAATACCTCTAGTTAAAACACGTATAAGGACTCGCCAAATCTCTGTTGTTAGTCTAACAAAAGCTTTAAATGTAAACTGACTCACGATTTACGCTTTCTACTTATCAGAATTTTATCTATACTTTTATTGGAATCAGCCATACCTGAGACCTTAAAACCATCTTATTATATCTTATCGTAGGGCCATGATCTAGTCACAGTACACTCCTTCCATTGTAATATTTTGTGCTACTCCGGCCGTTCTCCGTGGCTAGGGCAGTATGTCGTATGCTTCAATAGCTATCTTCACACATGAACTCCTCTACTGCTTATCACCAGGTGGTGTCGAGTCATTTGCTGTGCTTTATATATATAAAAAATTGCTTTATAACAGTTGATTTTGAAGGTAAATAAATTTGATTTGATAAGCCTCACTATATCTGTGTACAGGAAAAGCACGTTGTCTTCTGGCTTAGAGTAAGTTTATTCCAGAAGACCCATTAGTCTGTTACGTACGTAATTATTTAGTATGATAGTTAGGTAATAAATGTTCCCTTTAAGGAATGCTTTCAATTCTTTAATAATTGTTATGTAGAATATTTTGTAATATTTAATTTTTTGATTGATTTTAATGAAGCGCTAATTTAACTTAACTGAGATTACATAGACCGACATGTGTGAAGGAAACACAAAATATGTATTTTAAAGCAGTGTTTTTGATTGATTATCCTGCAGAAACAAGACCCTATTTTGAATTCATGTTACAGGTATTCGAATTGCCTTTCTATTTGAATTCAGATTCGTTGTAGAAGTAGCAAGTTGCTCTGACAGAGGTCTTGTATTTAACCGAAGTTGTTACAGAGTTTATAAACTACGAGACAATATATAGAAATCACTTGATACTTAGAACAAGACTTGCGATGTAGGTCACCATTTACCATCAGGTGGACTGGCTTGAAATTTTCAGCTATAAAAAATCATTATATCAAAACAAAAGTCCCAGTCGCCGTTCAATAACGTTGCATGAAAAGCAGTTGTAATTTAGATCATCTGCCATTCCTACCTCATTGTACTCGGTGTGGCCACTTAAACGTGGTACCCCATTTTGGACTTTAATTACCCGTGATCCTTGGTTTATATCAGTTTTATTGCCAACGACCCAAATGGCAATTTGTAACAATGTTCCAACAAAGCCTTTTTCTGACTCCTTTTTAATTAAAGTAATTAAATGTCTGCGCTTTAAAAACCTTCCAAGCTATCTGCTTTAAGTAAGATTAATAGTCAAGGTAGTTTTTCTAAGAAAATAGAACGTTAAGAAGTCTAGAGGCAATTTTAACTAAAGTAAATTAAAATGAAACCTTAGTAGTTAATGTGTTCAATATCGTTTAAGTATTAGCCGGTTCTCAGTATACAATCTTGTCGACTTTATGAATAATTATTTCCAAATTCTAAAAATGGTCATTTATAATATTTATTTTGCAACCTAATTGTATCTGCGCGTATATGGGTTGCAGCTGGATGTGGGGTGCCACGCGTAGAATATTTTCAAGTCAGACGTAGATAATCTTTGTGAACTACAATGTATTGATATTTAAGCGTTGTCTGTAAACTTAAGTTTAAAAACTTAAGTTTAAAAAAAGGAAATTTAAGTGGTAGATCGTAGTGGTATCACTACGATCTACCACTTAAATTTCCTTCGTCCCTTTTGACTATAGCCCAGTGTTGTCACATCTACCTACCTATTTACCACCGCGTAATAATAATATTGTGAACTATTGTAGACACGTGTAACAAAAGGTTCAAATTGAAGCTAGCTGGTCTTGCAATCTCAACGTAATGATGTATTACGTTGAGATATTATTTCAAGATATAGTAAATTACCTTAACAAGTCCGTAGCATAGGCATTAAAAAAAATATATACTACAATAACTTTGCTGCGCACAGCTTACTCTTCTATCTATAAATTTAACGAAATTGTACTTATACAATTTCGAATAAGCTTGTTTTCGTTGATCTTAGCCAATGACAGTACATATTAGATATTGAAGAAACTAAAAAATTACTTCAAACCAGTAAAAAGGCAAAAGTAATTCTATGTAAGAAGTAATCTTATTCAAAAAATTTTTTCGAAGTTAGATTTTCACTTTCTATTGTTTCTGGAAATTCACCAAAAAATAATTTTTCATTGGACAACTTATTTAACTGAATTATTTTTTCCTTTTGATTTGAAGTCGGTTTCAGTATTATTTAAAACTTTTCCAAAATTTTAATTGAATTTCTTACATGTTTGAGTCTCAGAATTGTCGACTTGCCTGTATCGTTGGTTAAAAATACTGGAATAGCCTTAATATGAAACGCGTAATACACAGATCCTGACTTGGTGACAATGAAATCACCTAAGGAGCTTACTCTTAGGAATATAAAAAATAATTTTGAAAACCGCTTCACAGTTGACAGAAAAAATAATGTCACAAACATGCAGTGAAGCTGAGAAATTCCTCTGTTTTTCTTAAGTAATCGAATTAAAATTGTAATCATTACCAGAACTTACACAAAAGGGGAAAAAATATGAAAAAGGGAGTCGTTAAGTAACTCACATAGTCATTTTCTTTTTTCATAATTAAACAAGACATATTCATCTTTCCTCTTTTCTTTTTAATCTTTGTATACATGAATCATAAACTTAATAAATACGATAACAAATCCGTCATGGTGGCTTTCAATTTATGTATCTGCAAATTAGTTCTACAAATGTACAAGGCGTTGAATTTTGATATATTTCATATGACAAAATACAATGCTTCGCAAAAACTAGCCAGATAGATAGATAGATTATTGACTCCCAACATTAGAAGCTATGAGTAGTTTTTTAAATAAATAGCTTAATTATAATAGTTTTTTTAATTGTATCAACTTTAAAATAAATTAGTAGAATTTTTTAATTTATTGTTTTCTTCATTAAATTTAATCATCAAAACTATTAACATTTAATTATTAATTTAATATTAATCAATAATTTCGCATTCATCATTTTTGTCCCTGATAGTAGGATTATCAAGCAGTTTCTTCTTAATCGCAGCCAATATGAAGTCGTCTTTTATTTTTATTTTAATATCTTTAAATATATTTTCAGTCTGATTAGATTTATCTGTTTTTTCAAAAACAACTCTCATCGTCTCATCATTTTTATCCAGGGAATAATCATCAGTTTGAAGACCGAATAAAGATTCAAAAGATATATAACCTTTAGTATTTTTATTTGAACTTAGTTTGTCTTCAACAGATTCGTTACAAGTCACAGGTTCAAGTAATGATTGTGGTTCTTTCCATTTCTTTTGCTTTGGTGGCTGTTTCAGTAATTTGTCAGATTTCCTAAACAAATTGGCCGTGTTAACAAAATTCCTTCCCATATATTGTTCTACTCCCTCCTTATTAGAAATTTTGCTGCTCCAGTTAATCAGATCTGAGCTGGGATGGCAATTGAACACAGCGTAGTAAGGAGTACTCTTTATATTATTGTTGAACTGTGTATTTAGCATCAATTGCAAACTACGACAAACTAGAACCCAGTCCATTGTGAGACCCGTGTGCGAGTATTGCTTTAGTTTATCCACTATTTCAGTCTCCCAATTCCGATTGGCTTTAACCAGACGTCTCACCGCCACAGAAAAATCTGAGCATAGTGATTTTAAAGTAGTGCACACTTTTTTTAAAAATACATATTTATTTGTTTCAATTTTTAATGGTGGTCCAAAGTTCGTGAAAATCTTTAACAGTTCAATTGCTACTTCATTCACGTCACCTGACGTGAGTGGTCTTATATTAACAAATTGAGTTACTTTATCAGCCACTATGAGTAAATATTTGATATCTTTAAGAAACTTTACTTTGGTAATGAACACATAAGTTATATTATTGAAAACAGCCTCAACGGAAATAGTTTCTGGCGCGGGAGATGATAACTGCCGCATATTCTTACATACATTACAAAGTTTAATTACTGTGTCAATACAAAATGATCTATGATATATATTTACGTCTGAATATATCTGTTGAAGTGCTTCTTCTATTTTCTTTGGAGGTCCATGACCCGTGGATCTGTGTACACCAACTATGATATCGAAGGCTTCTTCACAAGAAACTATTCGCCGAGATTTTTTGCGGAGTAAGCTTTTCTTCTCCACAAGTACATAACGCTGTCTTCTTCCCGGAGATATACCAATATCAAATATTTTTACAAATTTACTTTCCGTTTTAGTTAATTTTTCACCGTTGTTTTGTTTTAATTTCGCATAATGTAACATAGTTTTAATTCTAGCTAATTTTTTTTTATTGTAAGGTGATAAATTTTTCTCACCAGTAAACTTGTCTTGCAATATGTTCATATACTGGATGAACACGCCATTGTAGTCAAACGCATAATTCTTGGACTTTACATTTTGTTTAGTCTGTGCGGGCGCCTCCATTTAGTATTACGGACATTCGCCACAATCTTGAAAAGTGAACTGACTAGTGACGCGGGAATCTTTGGAAGTTTCGGTCGTGGGACATCATTTCTTATGTTCTATCCTGCTCTAATCGCGAAAGAATGAGCGAGGTTTGAACAGCTATACCCCGCTTCACCGCGCCCCGATTTTGCGTCAGGTCGGGCGGCGCGACGACAGCGCGCGACCGCTCGGTGGCCGGGCGCTTCGTGTCTGTCGGGTCAACGCTCTCAGATGAATGTTAGTTAGGTAATAGATAAGTTACTAATTTTATTGTAGGTGTAAACATTTGAATGATGCAATAAAAATAATAAATTATAATTTAGCATAACAAATAACTAATTATCTTTTACTTCTTTTCGTCAAATAAATCTCTGCCTGTGTACAAATTTTAAAAGTAACGAAAGTTAATTTGTTATTTGTATTTTATTTGATATTATGTATTTTTGTTATGCATTATTATTATAATATCAAAATGGTTGACCCACAACACAATTATATAAATTTATTTATTAATTTTTACAAATATATTTTTCAGTGCTTAATATTGCTGTCAATATTGATTTTAACTTCTCTTAGGAAAAGTGCAATTTTTAATTAAAAAGATTAAATCTCCTGTGTTAAAACTTATTTCAAATTCATATAAAAATGAAGCAAGAAGGTGGACCACAAAGCACAAACTGCTTAAGGTTCAAAACTGCTGTGAAGATAGCGAGCACATTATATTTAGTCATAAAAGTAAAGCAATGGGAAGTCTTATGATATAACTTAAACTTCTGATGCACATAAAAATATTTATACTAAAAGAAATAGTACTAGTAAGTATAAATATATATTGTAAATGTTTCATTTTATTATTTAATTTGCTACACTATCAATTGTAAATTTTCTATTGTTTTAAAATATAAGGTATTAAATTGTATTTAATTAAATAGGAATTGTTATAGGGCAAGGTCTAATAAAATCCCGTTTACACATAATTGTGTGATAAGCCATAACAATTTTTACAAGAAATGTAAAAAGGACGCTAACATTATTTTTCTACTATTTATTCTACTACTACTTTTATTGTAATGAAATTATAAGTGTATCATATATGAATTAATTTAAATGTAGTAGTATTTGGGAACAAATTCCAGTGTTTTATTTTCATATTAGAAATTAAATCTTTATTCTGTTTTCGCCCTACAGTATGTCTAATTTTTTTGACAGTTGTACATACTTGAAGGTTGGTATTTATTATCTTTATTAAGTTGTCATTACATTGCAATTCTTAGCCTTTAAATGCTTGTTCGGCAGTTCCATCTTTTAAATAGTAGTACAAACGTAAAAGATAATTCATCAATTTTCTTCTACTTCAAATAGGCATGAAATATATCATCGTCAATGCCTTTAGAATTCATCGTCAGAGTGTTCTTAACATCCCGTAAGCCTCTATGGCCCTATGGCACTGAAATCGAGTATTTAATCGAGATCCGGGGACCGCACGATTATTTCACAAGTGGTGCTTATAAAGTGAGAGATTAATTGGCGAATGGCGACTATCGAGTTTTGTACGCGAGAATTTTTATTGCTATTGACGCATTTTAGGGTACCGCACATTTACATTTAAAAATATAAACTTAAAATGAAAAAAAAATTGAAACTTTTTAATTTAATGTTGTTTTTGTAGTCGTTTAATGAAACAATCTACCACCAATTCCAAAAACAATCCCATAAATATATACTCTTATATTGATTGCTGTTGGTCACATCAAAACTCGAAAACACCTTGACTGATTTAAATTATTTCTTTTTGTATTTGTTCGTTTCATAACAATACGGAGAAATATAGATAGAATGACTTGTTGTTATCAATAATGATAAGATACTTCATAAAGAAGTAAAACGTTATTAAATCCTATCTAAATCAAAAATCTGTGTAAATATTTTTAATCACAAGATACAGCTAGCAACAAGGAATAAAAATTGTCTCCATTTCTGTAAGCGGAAAGAATCAGGTCCGTGCCGCCCCTGTGTGCGAATGTGCAGCGCATACATACTCCAAGACAGTAGGGGCGCGGGATGAATTGCCAGCGCCAATTATTGAAATGAGTTCTGTTACATACATCATTCTTTATTAGAGTATCGTTAAGAACCTCTATGATCGATATGAGTATCGTCGCATCTATGATCTGTCAAATAGGAAGATCAAAAAAAGAGGCTACATAGGTCTCTACCGGGGATCGGCGCATCCATGCCCATGGACGGAATCATACACATATCATTCCTTCTACATTTGGAAGTCTAAGGAAATTTGCTTATGATGCTAAGCACCCAATACTGATGTCTCAGTCACATAATTTCACGACTTGCTGAATTAATGATTACCATATCAGATATTTATCTACCTAAAGGTCCTAATACTCTTTTGTCAACTTATAAGACATAGTTTTTGTGATAACAAGGAGTAACATACTTTTGACTCTTGTTGACTTCTCATTCTAGCAATAATAGCTATTTGAAAGAAAGATTGTAACACCAGTATTTTACCAATTCGATAGAGTGAGATAGCAACAAACGGTTTTCGCTTCAAATGAGATTTTATTTTGCACGAAGATTTTATTATGACGTAGATAAGAGAAGAAATGATAAAAACAAAAGTGGTCAGTATAGACACGACACATACTCCGACAAACCGAATACGGCACGACTACAGTAAACTCGTTTTCGTGCTCGCCACTGTTTGGTCACTTTGTGCAATCAGACCGAATCCGTCTCTCGTTTGCTTTGGACAATTCTGTTTTTATTGAAAACGAGTCATGATAAATTAACAAAGAAACTACGTTTTTTTGAAATATTCTGAACAGTATACAGTAAGAACATGTATTGATTCAAAATGATTGTTATTTTTCAATTGATAAGGTTTACAGTTTATGAGTAAAGTTTAAGGACTTAACATAAAGTTATTCGATACAGATGTTAATGTGTATAATTTAGCCAAGTACCCTATTAAATACACAAGATTTTATTCTAACACTTATAACCGTTGTAATACCTCATCTGGTGTCAAATGAAATAAGATATGTAAAGATATTATTTTAATTCTTGCAAAAATATGAACTGTTGTGTGATGAAATATAGTAACGGAGTGGTGATCTCCGAGGTGGGGCCAGATCACGATCGGGCTGCTCCATCGACACTATGGCGAAATGTCTTCGGGCCATTCCGTGTTGTCAATGGAAAACGGAGGAGTTAGTACACCCCGCCTTCCTTCTCCCCGGGGGATCCCCCTGATCGGCCGGTAGAGGTTCTCCTCAGCGCCACATAAAAAGAAGGGTTGCATTGATACCGAGCTATTTACCAAACATACTTAGGCTAAAAACTTACAGATTGCTTAAAATTTTTCAAAACCTTGCGATCGATTTAAGAACGACTTTATTATTTCAGAATGTTCACAGCAAGCGGAGACAAAGTGCTTTAATTAACACGCTGTATATAAAATAGGTCATCTTGTTTCATAAAAGACTTCAGCTTAAAATTCAAAACATAGTGTAATGAAAGGTTTTGTCATAAGCGTTTCGCTATTAGAGCTTATTTCACTGCAAAATATTAAAATTGAGTAACTCTCATAAAGTAGACTTTCATTAAGGTGCAGTTTCATTACGAATTTATTTACGACAAAAATATAAAAATGAATATTTAGTATTTAATATTTTAAATACAAATGAATACCTATGATCAACTATGACGTGTGACTCCAGTGCTAGTTCTGCATCAATCATAATTAACTACCGTTTTTAATGGATTCCATATCGAAATATATTCAATACGATACGATTGGCTAATCATATGATTAGAAAGATGCGAGATCAAATCTAGCGACATTAAATAATCGAAAAAGATGAAAAATACACAACGTAATTGAAAAAATGGTATAAAAATTCACGCCAGCGCCTGAATATTAAAAGTCATTCTGTTTCAATATATTCAATACGTCTTTAGTATTGTACTATAACTCCTCTTGGAGTATATGATTAATGATCTTTCTTAAACAACTACAGAACTAGTAAAAGTACTTCAGATGCATGTTATCCTGAAATGATAACACACATGAAAATCCCTTGTGCTAGCCACTGGGAGCAACTGATTAAGTATCTCCAACTTTTACCCTTGAATTTTTCAACTGTGGTTCATTAACTCTAGTCAAAAATTAGCGTGCAGAATTTTAGGCACATTTATAATGACAATGCTGCAATTAAATCTTTTGGAATCTATTCTAAATAATTTAAATTAATAAATAAGACAACACAAGTCTGAAAGAATCTTTGGAAAAGTTCAAAAAACAGTAAAAAAATTATGTTTTTAATATAGTTCACCAAAATGTTCAGGAAATTTCATCAGAAGCTCGTTTATTTTAAAACAGTTTGGACATACATCTGTTATGTCTAGAATCACGTAGAATATTGAGTTTCTTGTCTTGGTCATTAAGCTGTACCTTAAGTAATTTCAATTTCCAAGCTGCGACGGCCTCTCCACGGATACATTAAGCACTTAACTATCGCTGTCTTCTTACTTACAGCTCCTATAAAATTTCCACCTAAATTTTTTCAGCGTTTTTATTTACTATGCTATTTTATTATGTGTACCCAAACGTTGCTATGGGGATAGATTCAAACTGAAATCATGGAGTAGATTTATACGAGATTCATTATTTTATTGCTCTTTATAATTAAGAGAGAGTCAATTTTGTTGTTTAGTATCTGTACTATTTATTTTAATAGTTTAACGAACATTTTTCATATATTTTTTAAAATAAGGTTATCAGATGACATCTTGATGAGAACAACGCGATGGAAATGTGTTCAAGCCAATATAAGTATTCTTAAAGACATGTAATTTGTTCGGTCTTCGTCACTACTCTTATGAAAAACTTTTTTTTTTACGAGGAGGAATCCATTTACGGACCTACCCGCCGCTGGCTAAGCGACGGGCGTGTGTGGGGCTCACTCAGTACCTCAATAGAGGGGCACTGAGAATACCCACTAAAACTCCCCGGTAACTCCATTGCCCTTCACGGGGGTAACCAGGGCTCTGCACGAGCAATTCACCAGGTCAACTCTTATGAAAAACCTAGCTGAAAAAACATTTAAAATTAAGTTTTGAGAGTAACGTGATTCCCTGTTATGACGATTAAAAAGAACTTAGTAAATGAGTCTATTTAAATATAGAAATTTTGACTTTGAATAATGAAGTAGAATGCATACTAAAATGAGCAAGATGGAAATTAGTATACTTGCATTAATACAAAATGGGGTCAAAGCTTATTACTGTGTAAATTAATAATAGGTTAGAAAATGGCGTCGTTATTTGTCTTGTAACCACACAAGGTACGAGTATTCAGTTGAAAACAGTTGGCTCTAAAAGCTGTCCTTATAGAATATCGCACCGAATAAAATGAAAACAATAAAATATGTGACATTTGTGTGTGTGTGTGTGTTAACTTAATTATAATTGATTATTGTAATTGTTTTGTCATTTACAATTCGTTTTCAGCACGTTGCAGCAAGAAATCTTCACTGTGATGATCCTGTCAACCTGGCATCAGGATAGTCATTAGAATACTCAATCACTGTTATAGCTAAATGTAATTTTGTAAACAGATTTTTAAATATTATTAAATATTTTTGGAAATGGCTTTCAAGATGAAAAAAACCTTGAGGGTTTTTGATCATGAATGGAAGAAATTAGTGAATATTTATGTATGTTTTGTGGATGGATGGTGGATCAGCTCGGCTAGACGCAATGATAGACCACCGTCGTCCATCAAACGCGGATGTGTAGCCAAAAGGACACAATCTCAATACATAAACACGTTCGATTGGACCACATTGGATGATACCGGTGAGGAAAGGGATACCTGTTGTGGAGACAGAAACTAAGTCTAATAAATGTATAGTAATGTGGAAAAGTAAATTATAATATTAAATAATAAATAAAATCAACCAGTTTCTGTGACAGTCATTAATCAAGTCATTTTTATTTTTAATAAATCAAAAAACTATTATAAACATATACGGCCTCCTTAATCCAATCTTTAACAATACCCCTATAGGGAGAAAATGTAAATATAGGTCGTTTACGGCAGCTTTCATCAATAAAATTTCCAGTGAATGTTACATAGTCACTTAGGCAATTAGACTATCAAAATTCTGATAAACTATGTTATCGAATATTCTCGAAGTAGGTGTGCTTTTCATTACCATTCATCTTAACTTTCGGCTTCTCCATTCCTGATCCCGTCACAAGGACTGTAGTAAATTTGTCGTTAAATGTTGTGACGCTTTTATGGTGGGACTTCTTGATTGTTGCTGTAAACTTATTTATTGATCTTAAAAATAATGTATATTCCTGACGTTAACGTTTGATGATGGGCATTAAATTATAATGTAAACTAATCAGAAGTTTTATTTTAGATGAAGCTGATTGAAATGAACTATTGTTATGAAATTATAAATGTTAAATGCAGCTTGCATTGCATTACAAAACCAAGAAAATACGTACAATCTCAGATCAGATCTCAATCATCGTACAATGAAAGAGAGCAAAGTTAATAACATTTTTTTGTATTTTTTTGTTCTCACTGTTACATAAATGCTCCCCATTACAAAGAAGGCAAAAGGAACTGAAGCCCATACAGCCATTTCTTATATAGTTATTTCTTTTTTTAAGCTTCCGGGATAGGCCCTGCTATTTTGTTAATCACTTACGACAAGTATTTCTGAAAATGAAATGCAATTTTAATGATTACGATGAAACGATAGGCAAATGATAGTGAAATGATACAATGATGTTAAATAAATGAACTAAAAAAATAAATAACTAGAAATAAAAAACACTGAAAAATCTCATGTAAGTCACTAAGCACTGAATGATGTATTCCATATGTTTCACGATGTAACGACCCTTTTTGGCATGCACTACACCAATTTCATAAATAGAACACTTCACTACAACACAATATCCGCAATAAAGCACCAAAGCGACCATTCCATTTCCGCCATTACGCGCCTTTAAGCAGTCAAAGACAAGCATAATAAACTAAAAAAATTAAAAGTAATAAAATACAAATGTAAGTATCAAAAGTATCATATGAAGATGTAAACATGATATGCTACATCGTGATGTTTCAGCAAAATTTCTGTGCATATAATTTAACTTCAGTAATTTCTAGAATGGCTTTCTATACTTTTCCTATTTTACAATCTATTTATTAAATCATCAAAATCCAAATGACATTGAGGTCATTTGTCTTCAAAGATGATTTTATTCCCATTCTCTGATTTCGTGCCCTATTAACATAATCATGAAATAATTTAGCAACGAGTTGGCATATGAATTCTACTTTATCATCAATTCAAATTACTTTAATTACTGTTTATTTTGCTTCTGATGGAGCAAAATAAACAGGTGTAGCCTAAGCCCTATCCATCTAGCAGCCGTTTCGAAGTTTAATCGCATTAACAATCTCGCGTCGTAATATTTCAAAAAGCTTACACAAATGGAGTTTCTCATAATTTGGCAAATTGCGGCGAATTACATTTGGAGCTGTAGGTAATTTAATAATAACTCCACGCTGGCACTGCGAACAATTTCGGTGCTTAACGTCAACTGTCTTGGGATTAGATGCTTTTAGCAAAAAAAGGCTCTTGTTGCCACTTTTAAGTCGAATTTCAGCGGTAATATTTCGATTTGTTAAACTTATTTGGGAAATAGGGTACTTATCTGACAATTTTTTAGATTTGTCCATAATAAAAATATATTTGATAAGCAATAGTACATATGTAATCAATAGTTTCTGCTATATATACCCACAGGAAGTGACATTCAAGTTTTCTGCTAGGAAAGGGCTATCAAATTTATGGTGTCTGGACAAATCAATTCATATCTTTTTAAGGACATTATTATAATTTTTTAAACTTCTAACATATTACGGATCATAAGATTAAACAAGGGGAGAAGAGGAAGGAGGGGGGAAGGGGTAAGAGATTTTGTAAAACTACTTAACCACTTTTATTAATTATTTTATAAATATTTAAAATAGACCGTCACAGACTGATAAAGCAGTTTATTATCTAGCGAGCCACAGTCAGATGTTAATATCACGTAATCTTACTTTTTTCCCACTATTATTGTCTCAATTTAATTATACACGGTTCAACATATTCAAAAGAAATCCCAAATTACCTTATATCGCAATTAATAAAATCTCGTTTATAAGTATATGAAGGAAATCTCTTCGAATTTCTTAACCCCCCGTATAGTATCTTCGACAGAACATCAATTATATTGCACTGTGACACGCTGGCTTGACCCCTACCACACGTAAGCGTTGAATTGTGAACCTATTATAAATTTTGAACTTCAATATGATGAATCTATTATTAGTAAGAAGCAAACTACCAGCTGGAATCACACAATAAGACTGGATACGATAGCTTCTAAGGAAACGGTGTGTACAACACCTAAAAATTGCTTCGTTAGTACACAGGTAAGTCCTGTAAAACTGTAGAGTTTTAGTGGGTATTCCCAGTACCGCTAAGATCAGGAGTTGAGCCAGCCACACACCCCAATGGCGGGAAGGTCCACAAATGGATTTCAACTTGCAACATGCTTTGTCCAATTTCATGGTTATGCTATCATCAAACTAAAAATCACTTTGGAAAATCGTTTATAAATTTATAATTCACGTTCCAAACTGCCAATAATCTTGCAGTTCATGGAGTTGGTGATAGACGAAACGATTCCTTGGTGAATTATAAAACTATATCACCTAAGTAGGGGGTGGATTTTTATATCTCCACCGTGACCCCGATACGAAGAATTTAATCTGGAAAATGCTTGCTTAGCAGATTTCTCTCGCACGAGACATGAGACAAACCTTATCGATCTATTAAAATGGCCCGTTTAATAAATTGGATCCGTGCACAGTATTATAAGTTAGTCGAAAAGTAATTTTATTATGAAGACAATAAAAATGTTATTAGCAAATAAACTCAGTAATATTTGCTCAAACCAGAACAATTGCCTTTACTCCAAAAATCGAACTAAACTTGAAGAAAGAAACTGAAATAGTTCACTAATAAATTAAAGCAAACTATATTATAAATTAATCTAGTCCAATTTCAAGTAACTAGAGTAAGGAGAAATCATTAGTGAAGTAGCAGAAAATACAGATAACAGACAAAATGAAACGATTAATACCCAAGTAGTAGATATTTTTAAAAATAAAGCAATATTAGAAGTTCATGATAACATGAGAATAATAGAAGTCATTATGTCAATGAAGAATCAAATATGGTTCCCTAATAAGATCTAAATTAACATAAATTCATGTACTTAATCCAGTTTTAATAAGTGTAATTGATCAGAAACGCTTAAATTGACTCACAAGCTTCACCCATGTACTGGGTACCTCAGTAGTCAGAGTAGTCAGCTGGATTGTGACAGGGCGCTATTCCAATTCCCACCACAAAACTTGATTTGCTTAGGGTGTAAGGATACTTTTATAAACATGTTATACTAAACAGTTAAATTTAACAGAAGTACTAACAATATAAATAAGTAAATTCAATTATTATTAGAATTACACAAAAATCAACGGCAGATTCTTATACATACTGAAAATTACATATTAAATACTTCATAGAGTTTTCTCGCCTCTAGATAAATATAGAGACGCCGAAAGATAAAAACTTATTGGGAATTATTGATTGATGTGTAGGTAATATATTGCACCGTTAGCGTTATAAACTCGTTGCTATGAAACCAGCAAAACTTGAGGCTTTGTTTCCACTGGCCCAACTTAATTGAAAACGGAGACTGCTCTTAAGTATGCCTCAATAAATACCTTTTTTTCTCGAGGAGGAATCCGTTTACGGACCTACCCGCCACTGGCTATGTGACGGGCGTGTGTGGGGCTCACCCAGTGGCTCATGCAAGAGGAACGGGGAATACCCACTAAAACTCCCCAGTAACTCCATTGCCCTATACGGGGGTGACCTAGGTTGTTCTGAAGCAATTCACCTGTCCACCCCCAGGGTAACCCCCTCAATAATTAATAACTCTCCCAAAAAAAATGCCAATTACCAATCATTCCCAGGGGAATATCTTACCAACGAAGAAATATTAAAAATACTTATCTACCAGCAACTAAGGAATATTTATCAGTACTTACTCTATACACTATAGTGTTTAGGGCGCTCTGATAACCAATTACAAATACACTGCAACTTTCTCCATAAAACACGTTTTGAAGCATGGAGGAGATCGGGATAAACTTTTTAATTTCACCAAGTGAAGAGTTGGTAGAAAGCCGATGTCAACGATATCGGTCCTAGTTGTTGCAGCAACCACTTCTATTCACAAAACCGTATTGATCTAGCGTGTTGGTGTTATGGCGGAAGGTCTTTATGCGTTTTTTCTTTAAAGGAAGGCCTCTTCTGTAAAAAACCTACATAATTATTAATTATTTATACTCAAAAAAATTGTATTCGTCTAAAATTCAAGCCACACGTAATTTAGCTGCACCGTCCTGGAGTCGAAGAGATGACCAACGAAGTATGACCTCACTAGACGAAAGAACGGCGCACATTAAATAGAATTCAATGAAATTCAGACATAAAAGAGTTCTCCTGATCTTGACAAATTAATAAACTAATCCTCCTGATAGCGGAACGATAAGTTATACAAAATATGAAACTACAATTTTCAATCCGTCTTTTAAACCACCTTGAAGTATTGGAAACGCGCACTGCCATTAAACCTTCTGGTATCGACAGATCATTTGTTACTCGTAAGATGACACCATCAAGGGCAGTCAATTTTTTTCATTATTTATAACATTGATTCAATCTGTCATTAAACGGGCATCTTGGGGTTGTTTCATTTGTGTAGTAAAATCTAGCAAACCAATACGAGTGATTTTGTTTTCTTCTTAACGTAATTAACTAGGCTTTTGTGCTTGGGGTCACCATGTCAACCTCATGAGACTCAATTAATGGTTCACCCTAATATTCATTAGCATTGATTGTCCGAGTGTTAAGTAAATCTATAACGTTGTGTTATCTATAATGTGTTAGAGCATATAGTTTCATTACTGCTTAACATAAGAGAGATTTCAATTAATTTTTTTAAATTACTTTAAATTCAATTAAGATGGATTTCAATAATCGATCTAAGCATGATTTTGCTTACGAGACGCTTAAAATTTGAAAATAATTCACATGTTTTATATTACAAAATTGCCTTGTCATCATAAGCAAAACCAACCGTAAATAGATTTTGAAAATGAGCGTTAATTGACCGATAAATAAAATTAAATATAAATTCCTATTTTATTGCTGATAATAAAAATTACGAAGGCAGGTGCTACTTACAAGCGAGCTATAGCGAAAACCTAATAGTGTCTATATTATGTAATGTCTTATTTATATTAGGGGAATACAACGGCATCAATAAATTATTTTATGAGATTTCTAAAAATTGTTCTGCCACTCATTGGTCATACCGTCCTCTGCACTTTTCATCTGTAAACAAAGGAACTTGGCGGAAATTGGAAACAGAACCTATTTCTCCTGTATAATAGCATTTTATAATGAAATTGATGTTGTTTTCTTTTTCTAAACGTTACATTAGCTACAAGACGCTGCATTTTAAAAATATGCCTTAAAGCTTAGTACATATTTATAATTTAGTACCTACAGTTCTATTTCAAAGTGAATATGGATGAAAATCAGAAGAAAAATAATCATTTTATTCATCGTCATCAGCAGCCTATATACATCTCATTGCTGGGCAAAGGCCTTATATGGAAAATACATTTAAGGAGTTTGGGAATTAACACCACCACAACCAACGAGTTTGTAGACGAAAGCGGTTGCCGTAACAACGTTCCGGCACACTGATTCCGGGACAGCCCATGGCGACAGTTCCATTGTTTTTATAATCGAAACGAAAGCGCTTGAACTATTATGCACATATTATTATGTTTATTTATAAGCAATAAATTTAATTCATTTCCTCGTAAATTTTCATAAAACGTAGGTAAGAGTAAATTCACAATTTCGTGTGGACATCAAATGAGATAGTGAAACTTTTTTGTTCAAATAAGTTTCGATATCTGGATTCAAAATTCGAAGTGAGCATAATTTATAAGACAGCACCAAGGTCATGAGAATTGTAAAAAAGACATTTACAAAACCTGCTGTCGCACTATCCCCACAACCGAACTATGGAGCGCGATAAAGACAGCTGCAGCTCCTTCAAAATTAGATCAATATCATAACTTTTAAATCAATTTAATTAAAAAATTAAAGGACGGCTTAGGCTGTGTTCCTTTGTTTTGCTTTTTTTTTAAATAACGTCTGGATACAATAGAAGTATTTTCATATCACAAAAGACATTAACAGAAGCCTTTAAATAAAAAAAAAAGTATATTGCTACAGTGGCAATATCCAGTCGAAACAGGGGTAGTTCTCCGTTTGTACGAAAAATATGCCCTCGAATTTCTTTTGAAAAAGAACCACAAAGCTATGTTATTTTATTAAAAATCGTCCTTTATTTTTGAAACAATAACATAATACCTACCCTTACTAGGTGGGAGGCCAGCCCTCCAATTACGTAACCCAAAATTCACTTAAAAGTATTTTGTATTCATCGCTGTTTTATTAACACTTCATTGTCATAATGAGTCTTGTCACACAGCAATCGATGAGCAATAAACAACAAATATAGAAAGCTATCTTCTTAGAGGACCTAGCCCGAAAAGCGAAACACGCAACAAATTAAGTATTGTAATCTCACAGTTTTTCCAACAATTAACGTCAAGACTATCAAATTCCGTATTTCGTTACCGTATGTTGCCGTATTGGCACTCAGGTTCACGACCTCAAAAAAGACTCGCTTGCCTAAGTTACTCACCCTAAATACTTGAAACGGGTCTAGACCAAATCATACTTTTTGACTGACTTAATAAGCGAAGGAGGTTCAATGTTACAATGTATGTATGTTCACCGATTCCCCTGACACTTGTGAACCGATTTTAATTATTATTTATTTATTCGATAAATATACCCCTGAGGTGTCCCATTGGCACAAATATCTGATGATGCATAACAGGTTCCCACCGAAATCAAGGACAATCTATTAGGCACGTATTAAACTTTAAAAAAAAGAAAACGAATTCAAAACACATAAAAAAATAATTATTCAGTTTAAGAATTTAGTCCTAAATTGTTTACAGAAACAAAAGTGAGTAAAGCTTTTTATTGTTATGAAATCAGTTTTTAGTTTTGCTTAGAAAATTTTTTTAATGCCTAAAATAATGGGTTCATTATTGGCTCCCAAATAATGTACTCTTATATTACTTTATATTAAATATAAACTAAACAAATTACATGAGCATATTTCGCCTTTCGAGCTCGTCCATTACAATGATGAGAGATTTTCTCTCATCTTCTCATTATTCCCATCTACATTCAATTTTATTTCACTCCCAAAAAGGTTATATTATAACAGGAAAAGAAAATAATGTACTTTTATGTATTCCGACCTTTATAAGTCCCAATGGTCTCTCTTGAAACATAACACCCATTTACAAATTCAAAAGTAGAACGATTTTGTCGTCGTATATTGTGTCGTTGCTATTGAAATTTGTGTAAAAACGTAAACGGAGGGAGTTCCATACTGTGGCTGGATTTTATTGTTTGCTAAGGGGTTGAGATTTGAAATGTAATTCTCGAAAAAGGTTGTTTTCTTTAACGGTAATTAATGGGGATTATTCTTTTGTTTGTTCGAGTATTCTTTTTCCATATTTCTATAATTAAAAATTTTCAAATTTGAAGTGATATGTGAAACGGAATTTCCAAAAAAGACATAACCAACGATTTTGCACTAGTTTAAAAATAGAACTTGATTTTGTTCAGTTCAAAAAATTCATTATAATTTTAAAAAATGCTTCCTCTACACTCAAGTGTATAACACCCAGTATAAAAGGCTGCGGAGTTGACGCGTGGTGAAGTGGTGTGTTCTATATTTAAAAATTTAAAAACCAGATAGAAGTTACTTGTCTTGTGTGTACATAAATTGTTAAATAAAATAAATAAATAATAAATAAGTTACTGAGTGAGTAAGACTATGTAGGTCTCTGCCATGGATTCCACCAAGGAAAAGTAGGTATCTATACTATCCTCTACGTTGGATTCCACCGTCTAATCAAATACCAGAGTATTCTAGTTTTACAGACATCTAACATAGCGTGAATAATCCAAACCTTTTTAATTTACTTTTAAATTTCACAAATATTTCTAATAATGTTCAATCGTTACCATTGCATTCCACCATTAAAAAGAAAATTTTTAATGGTAGAATGCAATGGTAACGATTGCATTCCACCATTAAAAATTTTCTTTTCATACAGTCATTTTGTGAAACTCGCTGCTTTCTTCGATACGCGACTGTCAGACAGTTACTTTGTTTAAGACACGAATTAAAGACCACTATCTATCCTTATCTGTCTTAAACATTCTCTGTTCTATTCTACAATGTCTGTCCACTGTTTAGGTTTGTTATTTAGTAAGCTTATTTTATTATATAAGTATTGATATTATTATATTTTTAGTCATTTATCTTGTAAAACCCTTATCCTATTGCAGGTGGGTTGGAAGAAATAGATATTAGAAATAAGCTACTCCTTATTTTTTCATTTCATATAATTGTTTATATGTATTATATAAGTCATAAATAAAATAGCGGTTCCTATAATTAGTCAACAAAAACTTCATGGGGCAAAGGGATACGTTACACTGGTATCCTGAAACCAGAAATAACTGCATAAGACATGGCTGTATCGGCTTCAGTTCCCTTTGCGTTCCTTGCAATAGGGAGAATATAACAAAAAATGATTGAAAAATGGACGGGGCATTTAAAAGGTGTATTCAATTATCAGTCATAAAAACCCTCTTAAAATATATCCTTGAAGCATCTTCCTGTGTCTACACTTTGCTATGGTTGTCTTATAAGCACAGGTATTCTTTTCATTGACAACAAAAAAGCTATTAGAATCAAGCCTTTTTAATAATTTAAAAATAAGTAATTATTATTTATATTGGGTTTACACCTAATATGATGAAATTCTCATGAAAAGGACTAATCGACGAAAAACGTGTCGATTGTAGATATTTTTCATTCGAGTGATTTTGACGCGTCTCACTGCGTCAAATCCTCTCAGCGGTTATCTCACTGGCAGCTACGATACTATTGTTTGGTAAGGGCTGTTATCCTTGATCACTGGGCTTTGATCACTGATGCTTATACCGGAGGATTGTATAGAAACTCCTTCAAATACAATCCTTCTTTTGCACTTAAAACGGCAATGGAGGAAGATTATCACAAATATTGGCTTTCAATAATCCATGTATAAGGAACGAAATATAAAATTGTATTTCACTATCATTTGTATGAACGTAACTATTTTGGAGATTTTTAATGTCTTAGGCCTATTATAAATTTTTGGTTGATATTTAAGAAAATAGGTTTAATAATAGATAAACCAAGAAAAATAGAAAGTAATTTTTTACAAATAAATGACAAAAAAATTAGTAGAAAATGAATTAATGTTACCTAACTTAATATCAGGGGTTACAGCACATATTTATTCGTGTGGTTTGTAAATACCGTTCAGTATTGAAACAATATTATGGTGAAATATAAGTAAAATTTTTTCGCTAAATCTATTTAATGAATCTAAGTGTGTTAAGATGCATACCTTCGTTATTTATGCACTTTTGCCATTTCATAGGTAGTTTAGAAAATATTGATTCCGTTACCAAAAAAAACTACGAGAATCAATAATCCCTGTATGTAATCAATAATTGTTCCTTTTAAGAAGTTATCCGAATTGCAGAAAAAATAACAAGACGCAATTGAATGTCGTTTATACAAGTCCGTTTATACAATTTGTTAAACGGATGAAATTGTATAAACGGGATGCATTTAAATGTAATAGTAGACAGTTTTAAGATCCAAAGTCTGCTCCGAAGCGTAAAAATCTCAGCAAACGCCAATAAAGGCCAGCAAAATCCTCAGTTTTCAGTTTTAATATCACATGCGTATATTTTGAATTAATTACGGCATCGAAACTTGAAAAAAGAACACGAAAAAAATTATTGTCAATGATTCATAAATCATACCACATTCCCACTTTATCGCAGAAACTTTCAACCGACTATAAATTTTAAACGAACGTCCAACATCCGAACGGGACGCCCAACAATATATTTGCGTGCAACTACGATTTTTTGCCGTAGTACCGCGTTTTTCCTCGCAGTCAGCAGTTTTTGTGGAGCTTTCGTAACGTTTAAAAATCTATGCTTAAAAGCTTGGTACATACGGAGAGTGGAGTTAAGGCGAAGCTGGGAAGCGATATATTATTAGTATTTTCCATTAAGTGAAAAAGGCAAAGGCGTTTTAGCTTCTTTTCAGTGATTCTAATCTTGCATTTAAGTTACATTACTTTAAATGTTTCAAATGCGCCATACTTTCGTATGTTGTAAATATTTTAATTGCAAGCGCTGTGATATGCCATAGCTGTTGCATGTGCCGGTCAATTGTCAACATAGGGTAGAAATATATATAGAATATGCTTTATTATATACTATACATACCAAATACAGACTGTTTCTGCTGGCCAATCCACTTCTTTATTTCTATGTATTTAGAGCCTGTTTCTACTTATGTCTTTATACTTTTAATATATTTTGATACTAGCATGTTTTTTTTATGTTTTGAAGTTGTCAATATACTGGTGTCGAGTCAAGACGAAGTCCTTGTTTCCACTTCTCTCCAAATCTCTAATTAGCGATCTCTTCAACTTCGCTAATTGTACAATATAGCAACTGTAAAATTATCTATGTTACGAAAGCTAGTGGGGGGAGTCTGTGGACCGTATTTTAGGATATCGTTGTGTCGCTATGATCCTTAGATGTTGACACCTTTCTCTAGCCCGTCTGAAGATAGAAAAAGATAGGTACAGGATTTATATATATTTATTTATTTATATATCCTGACTATAAAAGACGTGTTGACGTTTGTGGAGTTTATTTTTATCCTTGTGCTGATGTCATTTTAGTGTAGTAATCCTAAATTTAATTTACCCCTTATTTAACATGTCAACTTTCGTAATTTTCGCAGTTTAACCTAAACATTTCTCTTCCGCTATCCGCGATGCATAATAATCGCGTAAACGACCGTCAGCAGCCTGCGTATTGGACAATTCCAACCTTCGTATACCTCGTGACTTAATTTAATGCCTGCCCCTTAATTCGGACGACGAAAACTGCGCATAATTAATATCTTCAAGCGGACATGCGTTGCATATTCATGAAGTTAGTCTACGTATAGTAGTGTTAGCGCTAGATAAAACAAATATATTTTTCTTATATTAAACCAATTTGTAATTGATTTGACAAAAGGAGGACCCTGTTGGGGTAGAGATTTGAAAGATGATATTGATTATGAAAACAACTTCTCCACAGTTGATCCTGGACGGTGCAACTAATATTATAGTTGTATTTCTTTTGGCGTGAAGAACGCTTACGGTGATTAAGTCCGTCGCTATAGACGATATCACGGTGTGGAACATTTTATGGGTAGAAAAACGTTAACATAAAAAATATATTTTGTTATGAATGAGAGACGGAGACAAAAGCTGAAGCATTTAATAGTATAATGGAGTGTTTATCGAATGATACTCAAGTGAAAGAGATATAATTTTTCATCTTTATGAACTTATACCGGCATTGTAGAGATGCGAGAGTACCCTCGCTACAAAACAATATATGCCCTGATGAAAACCTCACTGAAAATTGTTGAATTACTTCAAAAATCATTATATCAGCCGAGAAACGTCGACTGCTGGCCGTCGTCATAGGCCTCCCCCAACGATCTGAAAACTGCTCGACCCTGCGCTGACCGCATCCCACGACCATTATGGGTTCGTCAGTCCACCTTGTGGGAGGCCTACCTACGTTGCGCCCAGTGCGGCCGCCACTCGAAGACCTTCCCCCCCACGGGTGTCAGTTCGTGCAATATGCCTTGCCCACTTCCAATTCAGGCTCGCAATTCTTTGGGCTACGTCGGTGATCCTAGTCACTTCCATAATAATAAATTTTATTTGTAACGCCCGTCAATCTGTAATCAATAACGTCTCTGCAGTTAGTGTGGGGAATTTAGTGCGCTGACAGCGCTGTCTGATTGTTAGCGTACCTACCCTACTCTATAAAATTATTTCTCCACATTTCCTTATTCATATAATTTAGTAGTCGTAAAAACAATGAGGGCGTTATATTGTATTTAACATAGACGCTATTTTAAGCTAATTTTACGGATAGAGAACTTTCTCGGAGAGAAGAGATGTGGCCATGAAATCTAATAAGAAGTGATAAATATTTCGTAGTATGAGTCACTGTAAAAAAAACAAAATAATGTTTTACAAAATAATGTAAATTAACTTTCGCTTTGAAGTCAAAGCTTGTGTGTAATTTTTATAAAATTATTAAATTTACCATACGGGACTCATAAAAGCTTATTTGTAAATTATTTATTGCCAAAAAGGTACAACTGGCGGACTTAAGGCTTTACAGTTCTCCCAATCAGCCATCAACCAGAAAGTTGAGATTTAGATCTTCGAAATCAATGCAATGTAAATTCATTTGTAATGACCTTAAAACAAAAATATAGAAATAAATAAGTAATAATAACACCTATTATCTTGCCCAAATTAAGATTTCATTAAGACCTTATGTTATGCATCAGCTAACCGAGAAATATAGATAGTAATATGCAAATAAATAAAGTAAAAGTGTAACTAGAAGTGTATAGTGTAAATATTTTATTTGCAAAGTTACAATAAAGGTAATAATACTGTAAGGGAAATTAAATTCTGATGTCATATGTGCCTCAAATAAAATATTCTATTCACGTCTCTTTAGTCTCCCTATTAGAAGTAAGTATGTTAATATTATATTTGTTGTGCCCTTTCAGATTATTATTTGATCTACACTGATATAGAGACCCTCGTACAACAAAAAATCCAAATAAATCAATTGTAACACTCCCAAGTCTTGTTCGACTTCGCCGACCTTCGCCAATGGTAATAGTGACTAATATCGCAGTGCAACTTCTATGCTTTATATTCTTTGGCCAGTACACATTTACTTTTGTTTGGGCCTGAATAAATAAACCCTAAGAGACTGGGACCGGAAAAATCCTCCTAATCCTTTAACAGCATTGAACCTTGAACCTTTATAGAGGACTATTTGAAATCTAGATTTGAGATTCACTTACGTATACAAAGAGGAAAAACCTTTTAAAGCACTTTGCAATATTTATATTTCTAACTCAAAAGTAACTTAATACTGTAGTTTCCTGTTCCATTAATTAATGACTATAAGTAATAGTTGCAATCATACTAAACAAATGTCTGTGCGACAAGGTACTAAAGTCTCAATCTGCTTCTGAGGTCAAACGTACGTTGTACATAACATTTTTATCATTATAATTTTATTTTTTACATGCACAGCCACGTCGACATTAGGCGCTACACCTAAATGTGATTTATGCACAAAAATCTGGTTATTTGAAAACCTTATTGGTTATTCTCGCCATACTTCTGCATGTTTCAAACGCAGACACTGTATACTGCTATAGCTTTAGCGTGAAAACAACTGACAGTAGTTACTGACCCAAATCTAAATACGTTGCTATTGACTTTCATTTTAACAGAAAAAATGCAGTTGAAACAATGTTGAATTAAATAAATAAATAAATAAAATCTTTGAATCGTAATAATTAGATCTAGTCCGTTTTACTCCTTTAAAAGTGCGCAAATAATTCTAAGAACATAAACAAAGTCGAATTTGTGTAATTTCAGTTGTAAATAAGTAATTTAATTGCTTTAAAAATAGCATCCGGGTGTAAAAAAGACAGTACTACAGATTCGGTATGAAAGAAAGAGGCTGTTTAGCACTCGATTTATTATTATAACATTCTGTTAAAATAAATTAAATTGTACATATAGCATGTAAGTTAAAGTTTCGTTGTGTACCGATAGATGACGTTGTCATATGTAACAATTCAAATCTTTGGCTTCCAAGAAAAAGGAGTCATGTTGATGGTCCGAACCACATAAAAAACTCTGCATAGGTCTTTCCAAATCATAAAATAAAAATCATACAATTTTAAACCTTCCTACAATAGATCCTGAGTTCTACATGGAACTTGATCACCAGAACATTTACGATCCCACCGGCGATCCCATTTAAAAGAAATCCTACTAATTACTAGTTAATAATTAAATTCCATAAACTATAAAAAGTGTCAAGACAATCCTGCCTAAAAATATATTGTACATCATTATTGTAAGTAATTCATGACAAGTTCAAGTTTCTGTTACTACAACAATTTTATTTTATCTTTGAACATGATTCTTTATTCAATATATTCAATACCCCCTCTCATACATAATACAGAGCTTACCTACAGTACGTCCCGTTTCGCTTTGACACGCCGTGATAGAAGATGACAGGTAATATGATTACTGAACACAGCCTGTGTTCAGTTATTCTTAGAGAAATATATGAGGAGTTTTGACCATGCAAGACTGCAGGACCAATAAAGGTTATATTGTATTATTTGATGTTAAAACCACAAATTTAGGTTTTTCCACGGTTTGGTATTGCTTGATATTGTAGGGCATAACTGCTGATATTCAAGATATATTTATTTTTCAAAAAGAGTTTCAATAATCTGACTATGGATGGGTTTGATAACGTGCCGTAACAATGTATAAAATATCAAAATTCTAAATCTCGTAAGCAAAACTATAGATAGCTAGGTTAATGCAACCCAGCATAAATCTACTCCATATGCGACCGATTCATATGCTATGTATAATTACCTACTTATAATTAATTAACTGATTTCCGATAATTTGGTAATTTGGCAAACAGTGGTGCATTGATTTAATGGTGGAGTGGGCGTTCGCATTCAGGTCGAATGTTTGGAATTTTAGATTTTAATGATTATAATTATCAATTTTTATGTTGTGTTTTTATAAAGACTTTATAAATATTTGTATAAGAACTATTTCATATAAAAAATTTTATCTTTAAGAAAGAGCACAACAGGTAAATCGATACTACCTGATAATGCTAAGCAGGACGAGGAATCTTTCGTATAAGGACTTATCAGATAGTAATATGTATATAAATATCAGAAATATACTAAAATAAACAAACAAATATTTCTGACCGTGAACAAATATTCGCACCCATCATACCATCTGCCTCTACTGGGATTCGAACCCGGGACCTCTAGGTGACTGCCGGCCTTTATTTCAGAATGTTTCGGTACCTACTTATTGTAAGTCTATGTTATACTTGTAAAAGATTCTGCCTAAAGGTTACTGTTCGTGTCTTAGCCCCAGGTGTGGCTTCCTCCTGGAGTCAAGGTGTATGACATAAACCCGGGACTTCTATATGCGAAAGAATTGTATAATTAAGAGTCATTTGAATGAAATCAAGCTATGTACTGTATACTCAGATATAGGATATTATAGGCTTAATAAATGATACAAAGTTTATTATACATACACTTTACTGACATTAATCTTTAAAACTACAAAGATATCAGTATTCTATGAAGACGTCGTTTATTGACCATTTAAATTGTAGGTTGTATTTTATTTCTAAATAGTTTACTTTCAAACATTCATTACCTACTTATTTAAAAACCGGCCGAGAGTCAGTCGAATTCACGGTAAGTAAATAGTTAAAAGATGTAAATCTACTGTACAGTTTCAGAATTTTTGCTCTTTATTGTAAATGAATCGTATTTAATGATTCGACGTGTTTAGCCTGTACATTTTAATGGGTATAATTAAATGTCGCTTGTTTGAATATCGACAAGATAACTGAGAAAAATGGGTAGACAAAGTAATAATCGGGTACTAAAAGAAAATTTTCCCAAACATTCAAATATAAGCCACGTTGATCCGATATCAGCTGTTGTACGTCATGTTATACAGAGTGCGCCAGTGTTGGTAGCACACATACAGTATCTAGCAGTAAATTTGGGCGTTCGCCAAATGCAATGCTCATCCATTATGTTGACTCGGCACTGCATAGGAGAGAGCTCGTTCACGTTGTTCCACGATGCGACATCCGGAAATATAGACCCGATCAATTCTCTTTTACCTCTGCAATAAATAGCATGCCTTCGCATATTCTGCGTGTGTATGTAATTTAATTACCAAGCTATAAACGCCGGTAACAAATTATATTAATGTCTCCCATGTCTCGCAGCATCTGGTGCTACGATTATGCTTACTTTATTGCTTATATGATACCTAGTTTTCGCTTATTTGCATGTAAAGCAGTTTTGTATAATTCTATTACACTATAGATTAGTTGAAAGACGATAGATAGTACTTTGTACCTAATACTAGAGACAGGCATTATCTTTAACTTTTATATCTTGAGTGTGACTTTTCAGCAAGCCGCTGACGGATCTGCAACAATAGTTCTTTCAACATCCTATATAAGCCCCACTGCTGGGCACTTCCTAAATGGGTGCAACATGTGCTGAGCAATACCACGCTGACCTAGCCTAAATTATGACAATTTAAACGAACTTACTAAAGATCAGTTCATTGAAATAAAGAGCTTTTCATTTTGTTTTTTTTCTGACTCACCGTAGCCGTTGGACATTGGACACACGCAACTTTATATACAGAGTAAATACAGCCCTCTGGAGTGTGCTCTGTGATTGAAGCACGTTACATGTCCGGTGCGGGTCTATTTCCCAAAATGCATGGATTTAGGTTAGACATATACGAACGGGGTTAGACCAACTACGCCAGTTTCACTTGGACCACTAGAACTATGCTAAGATAGGAACCTTTTTATTATTTTGATATGTAGCCAAAAATCGAAAAGTTATGACTTATTTTGTCTCTGTTTACTTCCTATTAGTAACCGTTTAACTAAAAATAAATAGAACTTAGTTTAATACGAATACAGTAACAGTTCCTCATGTTTGTAATTTAACATATAAAATGTCGAAGGAGTATATAGTTATTTATGTATCTATTGATATATATTAAATATGTTTTTGCTAGTGTTCATACTTATATAGGTACAACATAAGTTACTTTTTTTTAGGTAGTAAGGGTAAGTTGGATGGTGACTTTCAGATTATTTTATTGATAAAACTTAAAACAAAATCTTCGTTTATTTAAATGAACCCCTACAAAAAAAAACGAAATTAATCTTGAAAATCAATCTTTCACAATGATTAAAATTGGCTTATAGCATTATGCTATTTATTAGATTAATACAAACGTAAATATTGTAATAAAACCTTTGTAAAAATACCATCTAGTTGGCGCTTTGTATATATTCAAAAAAAGATATAAACCTTGATAAAACAGAAATGAACTATAATAAATTGCTAGGCTTGGAATTCAAAATAAAACATCGCAACGTTTTAAAGATAGATTTTTGGTGGCCTACTTTTGGCAGTCGCTTCCCGCATGGCGCCTGTTTATTTTGTGATAGCAAATGCGACGCTGCACATTGTTGACATACACATTCGGACAGTATAAAATACTACTATGTTAGTAACGCAGTCTTTTGTTTTTAGTGGATAAACGGTATATACAGAAGATTAAGATCGATAAATATTAAGTTATTTACCATATTTATAAACTACAATAGTTATATGTTCCATTTCTCGCGAAGGTATATAAAAATTCGCAAGTTAGATAATTCGCGCTACAATCTTGGTGACAATTTAAAACCATCATTATACTAAATTATAAGATATAGAACGAGAATATAGCTAACTACGTAAAGCTTGTTTTATATACTATAAATCAAATTTAAAAGTTTTTTCAAAAAGATCAATATTCTTATTTAAAATTAGAAGTAAAAACACATGGGGTAATTTTTTTAAAATAGTTGTGGCCTATTTATTTGATGATACTGGAGACATTGCTCATTTTATGCTGATGCAAAGAGTAGGTAAATCGTGATTTAATCTAGACGCTGTTATAAATTTCTACTCTCCTAAACTTTGTATCCTCATAGACTCCTATTAGACTTTACTTCTTACATAAGAAAAATCATGGACTGGAATTCCTAGTTTTTCTAACTCGTGGCTTATCGCTGCTAAAATAGATGTGAAATTAAGTTAACTAGTAATAGGACATAAAAAGAAAACTAGGGCTTTACCCCAATCCTTTACTGTTTGATTTTGTTAGAAGGATTTAGTTAGAAGCAATTTAAAAGAATACTGTGGACTAGATACGAATTGTCCCATTCGCCATATGACGCCTGTTTACTTTTCAACGGCAAATGCCGTGCTGCATACAAAGATATTACAGCGCTTCTATTGAACAACTCACCTATATGCGACAATTGAGCATTTCTGAGCATTATTAACTAGAAAAGTTTTACAAAAAACTATATATTGATATTTCACTCTGACCTACGTAAGAGTGAAAGAGAGGTCAGACAACAAAGTGACAAAATTTGCTTTAGAAGTTTCGGTAAGTAATTAGTGGTCCCGTAATCTTAGGATATAACTTCCTTAATCATTTAATCTATCTACTGCATAGGAAGAGTATTCTACTCAAGTGAAATAACAACAACATCCAAAGTTATTTCATTAAGGATTGCTATGGACGTGTTTAGTGCTGCAACTTTGGAAACTACTAGTAAATTGGTAAACTTTGGACACTATGAAAGTCGTACTTATCATAATATGCATCTTTGTAAAACTAATTTAATAACTAGTTGACATGCTATGATATGAACAGTCTTTTATAAAAAATGTAAGGAAATCAACAAACAAATTTTGACTGATTCAAATTTTGACTTGCTGCTTACTTTCATTTTAAAATTATACTTTTATTCCTATAATTTTGTAGAAAATAACTTTAAAAAATTATTGCTAAGTTGAATATAGATACATTTTCTGGATAATGTTAGTAGCGCCATCTAGGTGTACTGTACAATACTATTTGAATCATAAGATGCGTATTAAAGCAATATCACAAGAGCATGATAAGCATGCTGTAGGGGCAAAGCATTTCGTTGTAATAATTTAAAGATGGCAGTAGTAACGATATCCTAATATGGTTTCATGCATTCTACTTTAACTTTTAAAATATCATATTAAATTATGCCAGGAGTATCTTCAGTGTTAGTTTAGAATAAAACTAACATTGTCTTTTACGAAACATTCGTCGAAGTGTCATCTAGTAGATGTAGTCAAAGTACAAAGATATAAAATGTGCTTTAAAATGATTTACAGTAATATTGATAATTAGCATAGATGGCGCTTAAACAAAGTTTTATTTTTCTATAAAATAAGATAAAGCTTTGTTCATCTTTTTCTTGTTTGTGATTTCTTCTGTTAATGTTTAGGTGTACACAATGTATGTAATAAAAAAATAATGATTGCTAAAAATTTACTTCATATTTACTAACTTGCTTTACCATATCCTGCATCTAAGGTCCTATTTTTATTTATTTAACAATTTATGTACACACAAAGACAATTAAAAGGACACAACAAAAAATAAGAGAATTGTACAAAGGTACTGCTTATTTCTATAAGAAATCTCTTCCGGCAGCCCCATATATGGGAAAAGTGACATCGAAAGGTTTTATTAATAAGTATGTAGTTATTTCTGCAGTCACTAATGTCGCCAGGGATCCAACTACGCAATCAACTGAAGGACATAAATATTATGTTTTCCTTCGCTCTATGTCTTACTACATCTGGGCACAGGCTTTGATTGACCAATCCGAGAGATTCAGGAAGGCAGAAGGGGGAGAGGCACCATAGGGAATGATTATTGAATTATGTATTAAAATATTCTTCGTGTTTCCGAACAGTCGACAGCGCCATCTGTAATGTTAAGTCCTTCTAATAAGGTTTATATAAAAGTCAGTAGTTTCTACAAGTTCAACCTCTTTGTTTTATTTATGATAAATAATTTGTCCCTACAAAGTCAAGGTGAGCTGTGAAACGTGCCCCGAGCAAGTAGGAGCGCTCTATCCCGTGATTAGGTCTGTAAAACTAGAACAGAACTAGAACAGTCGCAGCTATACCGGGGTTTAAAAGAGGCGAGAACCTTGGAGAGTCCTCATGCCTTAAGAGGCTCTGCAGGATTTCTAATCGACAGGCATCAACTCGAGGGGAGGTGTCCCGCTATCTCTTAAAGTCTCCAGGGCACTTGAACCATGAGAGAACAACAAACCTGAGGGTGCCTGTAAAGGCTCAAACCTCGACTCAGGCGAGTTGTGTCGTGGAGGAAAGAAGCGCCCAATTACTTACCTGTACCAGGTATAGCGCAACGAGTGTAGACCGGGTCTTCGGACCCTTGTAAGACGAGTGCGGTGTATTGGAAAAGGAGTGTGGTGGGATTGAGCCATTTGTAACCCACCAAAGTGTGGCTTGCTTTGTTTTTGAAATGAAACCAGAGTACTCGACAACTGCGTTATCCTCCATTATTCATAGTAGCTTGTTTTAATTAAAGCTTAATGTTTTATTATTACTTGTATGATTTAATTATTATTAAATGTGAACAAAACTGACAGCATATGAAATTAAAGTGAATAATTGTTAGAAAGGAAATAAGGTATGGCGCGATCAAAATTGTGACGAACACAGCTGTTAACGAAAATACGTAAGTAGTTAATTACCTACTACCTACTACTAATATTAATACATATTAATTAGTTCCGCATATGTTATATTATGTGAAGTAATTTAGAAGTCGATACTGATGTCGAGGGTTAACTCGGTTCAGTCTTAATATCTAATAATAATTAAAATAGTTTTTCATTCATACCTATTTTCTAGACCATTGTAAGCATCATTGAGTTATGGATACCAGATAACGGAGAAACGTATAGTAAACATATTTTTATTAGAATATAAGATACATGTAATTCATAAATATATAAATAGAAAAATCACCCTCGCTGAGACTCGAATTTGGGATACTTGAGCGACTTGCGTATAGCAAGTCTTTACGAAAGTAATTTACGATTAATGAATTAGTATCCGGTTCGAAGGACCAAATCACAATTGTTTTTTTATACATACCCTATCAAGCCGAAACGTACCCTAACAAAAATTTCCATCAATGAAATATAATGTATTGGAAATAATTTTTTTTTTTTTACAGATTTGAATATTATATCTTCATAGTATTTATATGTGTTACATGGGCAAGCTTCGGCGTCGTAGAATAAGTACTTTGGTACTTATTTTAATACAAAACTTGTAAAGATGTTTCATAACACTAAAATCTGCAAATGTTTTTATTACAAGTCACTTAACGTTAACAAAAGTGTCAAATTCGAGAAATTTCTATTGTTTTTTTTCTAATTTATTACTACTTAGAACACTTATCACTATCTCAAAATACAGGTATCTCGTGAGAACCCTCGAGCTTTCTGTAAAAAGCTGAGACTTAAAAAACAATTTTTTAACAAAACTTTCACCGCAAACTAAATAGGTACAAAATCTTTCATTTGTGTATACACAATTTACAGTAAACGCTTTCGGTTGATAACTAACCGATTAGACTCTCCCAATAGAGCAATTGATGCTATCGCTCGATCCAATAAAAATAAACAAGAAGCTATAAATGCGCACACGCATGTGGCTGTGAAACTCCTTGCCTGAATATATTAAGCAGGAGGGCTCGTATTCTGAAGTCCTTAAAGGCCTGGTTACCTGTATTATATTATTATATTTAGTCATTCATTTAATTCTTTGTATTATTCATACTATATTGTTTGTATTTTTATTTAATTATAGAACTTATCGAACCGGTGAACTAGGAACTACCACTAACGCCATCTATTAAAAGAAACCCGAAGTAGCGATGAAAGAAATGACAGTTTTAATGTTTAACATGCCAGTAACATCATAAGGTATACTAATTTACCAAGTTTAATTTATTTTTCTCGGCATTTTTGAAGGTTTACCTTATTATTATTATTTTTAAACCACACTTGAATTGAAACAAACAAAACTCGATAAAATATATGCAAATATTTCAAGTAGTTTTGAAGCTTTAGCGAGACTAACTAACAGCTATTCATTGTCATATATAAGAGAGAAAGAATGGAGAAGAAGATAACTCTGACTCAAGATGGTCTGGAAGAGCTTATTAGGAATAATGCCGTCTATGTTATGTACCTGTTTACTTGTTGTGTTGTTCCATATTTTGAATTTGTTTGCAATAAAGAATATTTGTATTGTTTCGTATCAATGTTGACACAAAAGAAGTATTCAATTTAAATCAAATTGCTGAAGTTGTAGATCGATATTTATAATTTGATTAAATGCTTGTTTGCAGCTAAGTAATTAAATTCGGGACATGATTGATGAGCTCATTAGGTTATTACACTGTATTGCTGTACTGGGAACGACATGTTATGCGCGAGATACCACTTTCATATACATTATTTTCATATAATTAAGAACCGTTTTTGAACAAAGTATTTTTACAACACTATATTTACTTATATAAGGTGTTTGCGTTTAGTATTCGATTAAAATTTAGTGTTTATTTCTATATAAAATGCCATTTTTTATCGAACACTCACATCTATTATCTAGGCCAAATTAAGCATAATTAAGAACTTGTGGTCAGTATATTAGATAACGGAGTAATAATGATAAGAAATGTGTATATAAATATAAGATATATACTATATAAACGTACAACCAACTCGTGAACAAATATTGGTACTCATCATCCAATCTATAACTACTGAACCTCTGGCTCCGGCCGTGAGCCATTTAATTCAAGATGTTTACATAACTGTTCATTTTAATAGTCTTTGTTATACATATTAAAGTTTCTCTATAGGTTAGTATTGGTGTCTTGGTCACAGGCGTAACTTCCTCCGGGAGCCAAGGCGTCCAGCGGTTTGAAGTCTGCAGTTGATATTTTATAAAGATCTGGCGTAGTGAACGGTTTAGTTTGGAACTCGGTTACAAAGCAACTTTCACTATGGTAATTCCTGGTTGGATCAACTAAAAATTCTTACGTGTTTCGTTCAGAAGACCCGCCCCGTTTGGTCCCCGTTGTAACTGCAATCGCTTTCTCCCATCATACGCAGGCTGCAGACTGCGTAGGTACTTAATTTGTATAAAATCGACATATTGAAATCCTTTGGAAATATTGTTTCAATATAATAATACACAGAAATAGTAATTGTATCAACTTCCAATGTCTCAGACTAGCATCATGCTCCAACGTCTACAAATAGGTATAAACGTGTACCTTATGAAGCCCAAACATACCACTTTAACAAAATTTTATAAACAATAAGGTTACAAGACTTTAAAATGGTAAAGCCAATTCCAAATTTATCCATACAAAAAGTTTCGTCTGCAAAACAGATCAGTAATTTCAAAAGCATATTTACCACTATGTTTTACAGGCTTTGATAACACCTTAGTTATGTCTATGTTAACATGGGTAGATTTCGGTTTATTAGAGTATGCTGCAAACATGTTGTATAAGTGATATTTCACATTGTACGCTTGGCGTAGCTAGCTTATAAATAACCTGACTACACGTCGCTCTGGTCCTTTCGACCCCAAATTTATACTGGCTAACATAGCTTTAATTTTATATTGGTTATATAAGACTTACCACTATCATGAATCTTTTAATCTTTTAAGAAATAATCATTATGTCATCTCATAAAGTATAAATTTAGCACTTCGTAATTAAATGAAACTTGGTCTGACTAACGGTTATTTATTAGGACTGATCACAGGGTTGGCAAATTTATAATTATAACAAAATACCTATTAAAAAGACTTTGAAAGATCAGTTACTTTGATAGCTTACGTATAATGGTAGGTGTTGTAGTTATTTAAAATTCGATGAGCAAAAGTCCATTTGAAAATAATTAAATTCATTCAATAGCCATCCATCATTGGATAAGCTATACTATTTTTTGAAACCGATAGATTATACTCCTGAGGTAATCCGATTGTGGGAAATCGAGGATCTTCAAATTTTATAAGCACATATATAATAATTAATTTATAATATTGTTTCGTATTTTTAGCTATTCGAGTGTTTTTAACCGACGACAATTGGACAATACCTATTAAGTAATCTGTGACAATACTAATGGTCACCCACCTAACTTACCTTATAAATTTAACACTCAAAATATGTAGACGAAAAAGAATTTTCAAATTTCCTTCTTAATGGTTTAAAGTAGGTTTTTAGTTTTTTTTAACTTGACTTAAAATTAAAGTGATTACATTAAACTTATTTGCATTTAAGTTTTTTCTGTATTAAGTATGAAGTAATGAAATGTTTTATAAATAATAATTATAAACCTTTATGTTGCTTGATATATAGTACATAAATATATATGATTACAATAGACACAACATAATATATGCTTTGCCATCATGGTATGCTAAATGTCAATATTTCATATTTACCGGATTACAAAAAAAATGATTAGATATAATTATTAGACAATATAAAAATAATGGTAATTTAAAAAAATCTTTCATATTATTTAATTCATAAATTAATATTATAATAAATTTAAAGTATTTGTATTGACAATGCCTGGAGTGTTCCTAACTCTTAAACAATTTATTATATTTATTAACTATAAATTTTATATATATATTACTTCGTTATCTGGTATTCAGTACATAAGCTCTTAATGATGTTTACTTTGGGCTAGTTAATAGGTGTGAATGTGAGAATTATTATTATTACAATAAATTAATTTTTATCTTACCATTACCTTGATGACTAGAGAGGCGGGGGAATACCCCTCGGCAGAGTAGGCCGGACAGCCACTCGACCGTCTTCTATTTTTTATTATTATTAATAACATAGATATTGTAAGGAACGCCTTTCCTTGTATTATCTGGTAATTTATTTTATCGTCTAATAGTTATCACGAAGCAACTTGGAAATATTAAATGTAAGTTAAGTAATATCAAACGGAAATATATGTAGGTATATAATAAAATATAAGACTGTTACTGCGCACCTAGTGCTTAGTATTAGTGCGTAGTTTCAATCGAATTGACACTTATTTGTCGTCAAATGTCAAATTGCATGAAAACGACAGCAGCGCCTCTGTTGTGAAGTATTGGTAACGTTTTTTAAATATATACGATTATCAGCTGAACGCAACTGCGATCGCAAACGTCTCGATACGATTAAAACTCTCACTAGAGGTACTGATAAGAAATATTTGTCGCCATAGCGGCTACTTGTCGTTCAAGTAGGTTTGTAGCGAGATCAAATTCTTCATAGAAGGCGAAAGGTGATTTATATTTGAGTTCTCTTTAAGCAGTTTGAAGAGTTACGTAATGTAGTTCCTACGAGATTATTTTAATTTGTTATTCGGAAATGCCTTTCATTTAGTACCAGAGACCTCGAATGAAAAGTAGTTCAAATTTATTATACAAAATTTAGTGTTTATGTAATGTGTTAGCGCAGTTATGCCCTAAGTTTTTCGTAATTCAGGGAAGTGCTCGCTTTGAATATGATTAAAATGTGCTAACTAACATTTACATAATTAATTAAATTGCATTAAAAAATTTATGAAAGGAAAAATTTTAGCATTAGTGTTCTAACTCTTATGTCTTTCTACGATTTTTAGTAATATTTAGAACGTTTTGCCAAAACAATTTAGAAATATTAATTTGTATGACCTACTTCTGCTATTGTATATATAACTTCAACTTAAAAATATAGTTTTACTCACTATATGATGCAATGGAGACAAATTCATTAGTTTAATTTAATATAAGATCATTCTTTTAAATTTTTTTAAATTAGTTTACGTACATAAAACGTTAAAACAATATAAACATGTAAACGGATTATTTACAAATAAATCAATAATTTTGCCCATGTTTTGACGTCACTTGCTTCTATAATTACATTACCTGTGGATCGTTTTAACAGCTACTAAAATATCTATATATCTTAGAAAATAAGTACTACAGATATAGAATATTTGTCTAAAATTAACTGTATATACTGTTATAATATATGAACAAAATGAGAAATACCTTATTGTCAGCAAGTAACAGTTAAGTTTGGTTTACTTGAGAAGAATATTATATAGTATAAAAAGCAATATTTTGCTAAGCGGTTTTACTTGACAACACTAACCATAATCTTGATTTTAATGCACTTTAATATACTTACACTGAAATTGACTTATTCTACTAAAATCTGAGGTATTAATGTCGACTTCGGAAAAGATTAACACCACCGAAGTATGTATAAAGATTACATTAAACATGACAATATGACAATAGTTATTATTGTTATTTGAGATAGGGTGCTAGAGGCGTAAGTCAGATATAGTCAGACTTTAAAACTAACGTGCCAATATTAAAACAGGTTAAGCCTAAATCATAGGCTATCCACCAAATTCTTATAGCATTTTGTTTATATTGCCCAAAAATCCGGCGACTACGCCGAAAAAATTATGATGTATGGAAAGATTAAGGAAAAACAGTCAGTCAAAAGTCAAAAAGTCAAAAATAACTTTATTTAAATAGACTTATTTACTAAGCTCTTTTAAATCGTCACAACAGGGAACATGTATAAGAAAATAAATAAATATAATTATAAAGGCAATAGTCATAATTTTACTGGGTATCAACCGGGCATTTACTAATTGTCCCAGTTATAGTATTTAAATATGTACTAAATAAATACATATTTTAAAATTAAAAATAACACTAGTATGCATATTCCCAATTCTTCGCTTCGACGAATTAGTAGCTGCAGAGAAGAAGCAGCGCAAGAAACTCTCAGCCTTTAGTATTTATAATGACATTTACAAATCAATTATGTCATTATGTATTAGTATTATAATTATATTAGTCAAACTCGAGAAGATGGCACGACCAAGTTACAGAATAACTAGGCACCAATGTTTATGAAGCTTTCCACTCTGCTACCGATAGCCACAGGTAGTAAGTTATTTAAGGGGTAGGTCTTCACGACGCTCAGCAGGGAGTGAGTGTGAGTTCTGGTAACAACAATCTAAAACCTTACAGAAAATCGTAGCTAACTAACACTAATTTGTAGTACTGTTCCAACAGTGAGTAAGGTTACTAAAACTCTCTGGGTCATGCTGTCAACAGTACGCTATCTCTTGATATATTACAGAGCGGATAATTCGTCGAGGCGCCTGGGGGTGATCTGATTAATTGCCTAGGCAAAACCCATGTCAATCTCGCAAAAAACAGTGGAGTTTCAGTGTGTGTGATCAGCTTACACAGAAGGTAGGTCCATAAACGGATTCCTCCTGGTGAAAAGGTTAGAAAACGCAGGAATAATGCTCGAGGTGCTACGAGTAACTCATTAAAGCGCAGAATAATACCATTCTTAAAATGTCCAGCAAAATCTACTATTACACTGAACAGCTCCCTTAATGTCTAACCCTGAATCTATCGCTATCGCTTTCATTTTAACGTACGCCATATTTCCATTGCCGCTTAACTGTTAATCATTGTGACATTTCGCTTTAATTATGCAGTAATGATTTTAAAGGCGAAAGCTATCGCGATAGACATGAAGTTGCACAATAAGGGCCCAGTTCTCAGAATGTCCAATTTAGAAAATGTCCAGCTAGGCTATTCGGCAACCTTCCGGTTGGACTTACACTTACACAAACTTTGTGTAAGGTGGTGTAATGTAGATGATATTGTTTAGTGTCATAGGTAAGTATATAAACTCTTGTATTAGTTTAATTTTATTTTAATTTGATGAAAGGTTAATATTTCGACACCGCCTGATGGTAAGCAGAACGAGGAATCATAATCAACAGCCTTTTGCTGGACATATGCCTTGCCTTGCCAAAACTGTGTTCATATTATATTAAATATATTTCACAACTTAAGCGTATCAAATAAATTATTTAATACTCATATAACTTTATTAAATTACTTCCAACAGTTAACAAATTGCTTTAAACAATGTTTAGTACCCACTAACAAGAGCCAAATAAAACAATTTTTATAACAAGTCATTTAAGGACCCTCCATGTACTCAGACAGGTTATAAAATGGATGTCTTTAAAAATATGTTTTTATTCTTACTTCTCCAATGCACGAGAAACGCGTAAGGAGTTTAAACAATAAAACCACTCTCTCCTCTTTGCCCACAACCACTAAGGTAGTGGTTAAAGAGGTGTCTCATTGGAATGAAGGAAAAAAAGCCAACATTAAAAACAAAAGATACAGTTTAAAACACACTTAAACGTTATTTGATGTCGTATTGACTTTGACCAGTCTTTGAGAAGCTAGAGGTAAAGCTTTCTGCCAAGTTCGGACCGGTTACCCGTCACTCGGTTCGTATTATCCAACTCCAATCCGGATATACGGAACCACGCAATATACGACGAACACAGAATCAAAAAATCCAAAAGCAATGGTATCACTAAATGTATGTCTAGTGGTTGGATATTTAAAGAGCTGTTAAAACGACGAATAGTAACTTTACAACCGTACGATTTGCTAGCTTATCGCCTTTACCCATGGCTTGATTGGTAATAGATGTTATAAAAAAGGAGCTACTCTTATTGATTTATGTGTGACGTTGAGTTGGAGACATTCAAGAGTTAATTTAAAGCTCCAAGAACCATTTGAGTTATTGGCTGAGTAACATTTCAGCTCTTCAGCAGAAAGGGTGAATATTTTTATAGAGACCCACTCTATAAAAATATCGATTTACTTTAGATCAGATAATAGTAGTTATAGAAGATGGAAATCCAAATATATATATATATATATATATATATATATATATATATATTGGATCGTATAAAATTATAAAATTAATGTACAGCGGCAACGAAACTGAAAAAACTTTGTCCTTTTACACGTCAATGATAATTGATTTAATAATATCGTGGCTATAGTAATAAACAAAGTAATATTTTTACTTAATTTTCCGTTATAGTCGCTAAGTATAGAATTTTAGCAAACGCCAAATTGGTATTTACTTAATTCAAAAGAAAAATGACGGAGACCTCACAATTCAATTGTGTCATTTAAAAACTTCCTCTTAATATTAAACAAAAAGCAATTTCGTCTAAAATGGTATGAAGATTCCTATAGAATTTAATTAAAATCACTCACCACAAATAGACATCTTAAAGAGCCGCATTGTTTGCTCTGCTTTGATGAGTATTATTAAAAATATAAATATTTTAATATAGATGGAATTATTCCCATAGTCGAGTTTACTTTTTTTGAGACCTTTTATATTAATAGCAAATTTTCTTAAAATTATTTAACTATAACGAATAGAATTTTTTATTCGAATAGAAATTTAAATAAATAAATAAAAGAACTATTCAGTTTTCAGGTTTGTGTGTGAAATGAACACATAAGAAACAGAACATCAAAACAGCTAAATAATAATTTTTCACAATTCTATAAATCTTTTTATTTGATAACAATTTAGCTAAGCTATTTTAATTGGTTCGCCATCTTCCGCTATGATTGGTCCTAGTTGGTTAATACCATTTTTTATACGCCCAAGTTTCTCTTAAGAATCCCAGCAATGGAAAATAGGTTATTAACAACAGAATATCTTATCTTATCTTGCAAATCAAGTTAAATATTTTGACATTGTTAATATAGTATTCAAGTTTATGTTTAAGCTAAGTTTTAAATACTATGACACTTTCATATTGTTATTTTATCTAAGTATATCTACCAGAAATTTTTAGTAAGCTCAGCTAGTACATTTGAATTTGCAAATTTACATTGAATTACTTTAACAAATTTATTCCATATCTACGTAATACAATATACGCATCGGTGTATATAAATCCAGTGGTATACCAATAATAATGATCGATTCCATCTCTCAAAGCTTATATGGTAATTGATTAAAAAATTTTCTTTTCTATTTGTAATGAGGCTTCTGTACGCTCACGGTTACTACTTCAGCATCATGGTGAGTCTGTCTCTATTATATTGTTAAGTTACCTGCCTTGCAAGAGTGCTTGACAAATTTATAGATGTTGATTGCATTATTAGATTAATTCCCCAGCTTATAAATTAAAAAAAAATAGGGCTGCGAACCTACAATCAAAAAATTACCAATTACTAACCATTCCACAAACAACTACTGAATTAACATTGTCTTTGTTTTATATTTCCATTGCGACTAGTTACATTCGGCTCGCTAGTCCAATTTCAAGTACCCATTCAAAATAATTAGATTACTTTTTAATTAGGTATGTATTTGCATACAAAAGAAAGAATGATGCATTTCAAAAATAATGGCATTCTCGTTAAAATGTGACAGTTATATTTACGATACAATTATGTCTGTTAAGAAAATTAATTTTTATAGTCGTGCATTAAAATAAACTCTGCTAACATTTACTTTATTCAAATCATGACAATTACCTTTTAACAAAAGCAATATTGCAGTCGATTAAAACTACAATGTCAATACACGAGACACATTACATAAAGAACGTATAACTTTTAATAAATCGATATACAATTTCTGCATGCAAAAAGAAGAGTATTACCCACTCTCTGTAGATACCGTCCAAGCCTTTCCCAAGTAGCCCAGAACACAGTCACTTCCGTACGCTATAAAAATGTTTGTGCACTTCTGCAAAAGCATCATTCATTGTAGAGTAGCAGACGCGGTGACGCGGTACTAAGCTTGGACAACATGAAGACTTTCGTGAGTGTCGAACATTTTCTTATATCTCAATTCATAATTTAAAAAAAAATCGTCTCAAAATTAAACCACGGTTTTTGGAGACAGTAAAAATCAAAAATTATATTAGTAAAAATTTTAAGCTAACTACTTAACAAATTGAAAATAAAAAAAGTACATAGATTTTTGGTATAAAGATAAAAATAATAATTATTGAATTTAGAAGAAATCTTAAAAATGTAATAAATAAACTACCCAAAATTAGGTGAACCGTGAGTTTTTTAAAAAAGGTATACATTTGTGTTATAACTAAAACCTTGTAAGTAATAAGTTTTTTAGTTTCATCGTTACATTTTTTATGTTTAATTTCGGACTGAAAGCATTTCAAATATTTTTTTATTAAATGCAATATAATTAAAATAGATCTTATAATCAATGTAAAAACAGTTTAATTTTGAACACCGCATATGAAAACATTCATAATCAACGCGCTAAAGCCGGTCGCACCGCGATGATCTGTCAGCGTTGACATGCTATATCAAAACTGTCATTTCTTCCACCTCTAGTTTAGATTACTTTTGATAGATGGCGTTAGTGACAGATTAGCTGGTTATAATATTCTTAGAACAAGAATAATAGATTTGCTAGCCCGAATTAATTATAGTTATTTTCTTAATAGATTATTCGTAATTATAATCAGATTATTTGACATAAAATATGCTTTTTTTATGCATACGTTGTTTTGTAGTGTTGTCATATTTTTATAAATTGTGTGCAAAAGAGAATATTTGTACTGTTTAAAAATACATAAATATTGGAATAACCATGACCGGAGAACAAATATTCATTAATAAATGTTTATCACACACAAACGTCAGCTTTGGCCAGAATTTGAACTCGGGAACTCTGAGTAGCCTGTCGTCCTAGTGACCACTCGGGTATCAAAAAGTTGTTACGTAACCATCGTTAGTAAAGTCTGCAGGTCGGTATTTCTAATTAACTGAGCCGAGTTTCTGCGTAAAACTATTTGTGTACCTTTTAAATCAATCAAAGATTTACAGAACTTACGGATTGAACTTCTATATTCATTACAATGAACAATAAAGAAAAGCCTTCCTAATATGTTTAATTCACGCTATTTGAATTAGCAATAAATTTGTGTTACTGAATATCGAACAATGGCGATTCCTATTATTGAACAATTGTTTTGTTTCGCTGCGATAATGCGGTGGTCTCGATAGAGATCGCTGCCAATTTTAGAGATTGCTTCTTTTGTCACTGTCTATTGTTTGGTATTGGGAAGGGACTATTAACATCTTCAATTAATTATAGATTGTATCAAAAACCAAAGGATAATGTATATCGTTCTTATATTTCAAATTTAAACTATACTTTAAATGTTACTAGATAAAGTACTAGTACGTGGTACCCACTATATCCTCTTTCTAGGCTAGCTATCAATATTTAGTAAACTGCTCATTGCATGAAACAAGAATTGTTTTTAGCTCTGTCAGTGATCTGTAAATAAATAATTAAATAATCTTAAAAAGCACATTGCATCGCAAAAAATGATTAACTAAAATGTACAGGTACATTCGAACTTAATAATTTAAAATAAGTCTCAAATATATGTCTTAAGTCTTCCTTTCCTTTTAAGTGCTCTTGTAATCAGCATGCTTAAATATAAACCCGCTAAAAATCCAACTTTGCGTGAGGTTTTATTATTTTTAGTACGCTCGCTAGCACTATGTCACAGTGACTTGTTATGTATTCACCTAGTTTGAAGTTACACATTTAGATTACAAGTGAGTGTAATAAGATACCATGAAGGCATAGAAATAGATTTCTTTTTATTATTGTAACAAGCAATATTAGCTCCTATTACAATAAGTGTAATTGGGCCGAAAGAAAAGCTTAAGTGAGAAGAAATTTTTACCATACCATAGACAAAATAACACCAGTAGACTTAGAATATTGTTGTGCTCACAGATCTAAATAATCAAAGGGGTTGTGGGTAATAGGAATAGATAATAATTTTAAACGTAAACAAAGTCGAATTCATCACAAATTGTGTTCAAATAAAGTTTAAATTAATTAAAAATAAATTAAAATATTGTTAGGCTTTAGAAGCTGCGGACGACCAACTGTATGGGTAATACATATATTTAATTTTAAATATAATTTGTGTTTGGTTAGTGTTGGAACTCTTTACTATAGACCCAAAATCACTTTCGATAATTAATATCCTCGTAGTGCCGTAATAAGAACTCGTTTGACGATTACAGAAAATAAATGAAAGCGTAATGAGATTCATAACAAGTTATTGATATACTTAATCCAGTTTTTTTACGTAAAGGACTGGACGCCAATTGGCGGCAATGAAAAATTATTTAAACATAAATAGTTTATACTTTTTCGTACGAATTAATACGAATAATTTTCTTTATAAAACTAGTAACAGTGTAGTAGATACACAAAAAAACCGCTACGCTTACAACGAGTTCATAACAACACGAAAGAGTATTTATGGTTCCAGCACGTTTTTATATTTAGGGCACCAATTTTTTACAGCGATTTGTTTTTAAACTCGATAAAAGAGGTTGCATGTAATCGAATTATGTATCAGGTATCTGTTAACGAAATGACATAATTAATGCTCAATGTAGAGAGGTTCAAAGATATATCGCCAGTAAAAAGAAGGTTACCTCTCACTTTGCCGTATGTTTTTTGTTTTTATATTACTCTGTATTTTTGTAGTTAGAGTATTGTTACCATTCATTACTCGTTCAGTTTGATCCGTTGATCTACATGCAAGATACCAAGAACGCAATGTTAAGTATTATTATGTAATTACCTTACTAAACGTTTTGTTTACGTAACTATGAGAGGCTCACAAATAACATAACTATTTGTAATAATTGAATAAATACTTAATTAATCAATTGCCTAAAGCAGACATGTGTCATTGCTGGACAAATGTTTCTAATTCAATATTATTGGCAAACAAAGGGACATATTCTTTATTTCGTATTGTTTAATGTGCAAAATGATATTATTGATAAGATTCGGTAGTTTTTTCAAAAAATCTTTAATTGATTTTTAAACCACAGTAATATTTCAGTTCATTTGTAACGAAATGAACATATCAAAACGCATGTAAATCGAATACAATCGAATAATCGTCAAATTTTTGGTCTACATAATTGCATTTGTGTCCAATCGCATGTGATTTGAAACACATGGACTGAGCAGCGAGTAATTAAAGCGATAAAAAAAATTACCATTTCTTGCAAATTGAATTGTCTAGAATCTTACATACGAAAGTTGATTCTGTTTGACTTAAAAACCGTCTTTTCAACATTTTGCGATGTGAAAATAAAAGATTTTTTTGTAATTATGTAAAATAGTTACGGTCTGGTGGATTTTAGAGATTTAACTCAATTTAGGTTCATTATTATTTTTGGTTCGTTATACGTTGATATATTTTTTATTTGGCCTGTTTGAAATTACCATATATAAGTGAAGCAATAGGCAACAAGAAACAAGCCACGGTATATTGTATAATATATATGTTTAACGAGTGCAATGAACTCAGTTCGGCCATATGAGATGTCGCTATCACTATGTATATAAAATAATCTAAACAGCAAAATGTTCCAATTTCAAACCAAGTTACAGTTTATTTTTAATAAATCTACATATAGTTGTGAATATAGGAGTTTCCGTTCAATAATACAATTTTTACACAATATTAACAACTTGTTACATTCAGTAATCATCGTTAAAATCTCGACCAACATTAAATGGACGCCAAAAACTCAATATACATTCACAGTATAATCAAACGTGTGACACATTTCCCTGGCATACATCAAATACGAATTACGTAATTACGGACTTACTTGAGTGCCTTCTTGTCATTACAATGTAATCTATTCATACTTACATGAGTATTAACGTGGGACGACAATAATAATGAGAACGTAGCTTAGCACTAATGTTACTTGTAGATACAACTTTGAAGTAATTTTGTATAATAAAACAATAACTTTTCAAACAATTACAGATGGAATTCGTCTACCGTTTTTTACGCCAATTAAGGTAGAGCAAAATAATTAAAGGAAAATAAATGATTATAAAAGTTATGTAAACAATTATAACTTTTTGAATTGAAAAAAAATACGATTAGTTTATAAAATTTCGGTATTAAATAGACTTACGAGGAATTCGCTAACACCAACCAGACAAATTCTACATGATTACTTGCACTTTGTTCCATTCGCACATCGTCCCATTCGAAATTTGTCTCAATCGAGCTTTGTCCCGCATTTGTAGTCTTTCCTTGTCGCACTGAATCCCATTTTTAGTCTGTCCCATTAGCAGTTACTCATGGTGTCCTCTCATGTAAATTGGCTAAAAGAAAACTGGCTAATAACGTTTACAGGATGTTTGTTTTATATGAATAAACGTATAGTAAGTAATTTCGTTTCAATAACATCTATTTTCCTGCCCGTTTTGTGTTTATTACATCAGTAAGAGAAAGGTTTGCCATTAAAAGGGTTATTTCACCATTAGATAAACCATTGATGTTCTATTATGGTACCATCACATTGTAAGGCTGTAGTAATAGTCACGGCATTGTTACGACACTGAAATAGTTTGTCCATTAATGAGTTAAAAGTAAGTAGATTGAAATGAACTGAAACGTTGTATAAAAGTTAGTCTTTAGTCTTTTGAGTTCACAACCAAATAACTCAACAAGGAAGCTTTGTGTTGGGAGTCAGGGACTTGTCCTCATATTTTGTATTATAAAGATAACTTTATTTTTGTAAGCCCTAAAATTTTTGCACAATCCGAACAATCCAAATTCACGGGACATAAAAATAATTGTGTATTGGTTATAACATATTAAATTTCAAATAATTCTAGAAAATCAAGTTATGTTTCTATTTGTAAATGATTACCATATCTAAACATTTGCAATATCAAATTATCGTTTAGTATTATGGGGGCTGTTCGATTAAGTAGAGATTTTAATACCTCCCAAGCTCTGTAAATGCACTCTCTCTTAAAACTGTAGCAAAGACATTCCCTCCAGAGATTATCATCCTCGAAAGTAACAATTTGTATTCCACTTTTAAAATGTTACATAAGTATTGTAAACACAGAAAAACAACTATCGCTTTTTACATTCACTTATCTAAACACTAGACAGTTACTAGCTGGTACTGTCAGCAATAAAAGAGCTTATAGAATATAAGTTTTTGAATATCGTTAGGGATAGTCCAAATCCACGTAACTAACATTGATAATTCCTCGTATCTAATAAAATGTAACTTATTGAAAAAAATGTCCTATAATCACTTGAAATAGAAAACTTATGTTACTTTCTGTGACAGTCAATTTAGTAAAGACACATGGCCTTTACCTACGATAGATTCTTTTACGAATTTAATTTTTGAGGGATATTTTCCGCATTTTCCTTGATTTGACTTTGAAGCTTTGATTCATCGAAAAATGTAATATTTTAAGCCTTCTTTTTCTATTTCACTGCATTGAAGTGACAGTGATACGCGTCACTTACGCGACTTTGCTTTGAGCTTGGGTTATTGGGATTTGAGACTGTTTTACAGGTTGAAGTGAAAACAGTATCATACAAGACATCTATTGTGCCTCGCTCCCGTGATTTCGACATTTATAATAGATTTAAAGATAATTAGCTTATTATCGCTATTTTCAAATTACGTTACATGAATATGCATAATTCGTAGAATTTCGTAGCATTTTCTAAAAAAAACTGAAAGAATTCAGTGATATAATGTTCAACAACGTTGAAAGAGGAAAAGTAAATATGTAAAAACTCAATAATTTAAAATCAGTGTTACAACTACAATAACCCACTTTAGTTCTGATTGTAACTTTATTTACTGATCGTGACAGTTGAGAGCAACTCCCTGAGTCCTTAAATTGTCATCAAATAATTGCATTTTTATCAAAGTAATGTTACAGTTTTGCGGTGTTTAAAAGACTATTATAATTTTTTTTAAGTAAAATCTCAAAATTGCTTTACTGTAACTATCTACACTGTGACGAATGGTATTTAAATAGATGCACTCATTTATCGCAATGAAGCGGAAAATTTTATTGTACATTGGTTTTCTTTATTTACAATTGGTAACACTAAAAGCAGCGAATATACCGTCCGACTTTAATACAAAGGAACTAGGTCTAGAATGCATCTATCTATCTCTTTAGCAGACGCTTTGTTTCTTTCAACGAAAGACCTCATGCTGCGATAAAATTTCTACTCTGTTTTAGATTAAAGATCTTAAATGTAAACTAAATTTAATTTAATTGTCTTGATAACGTGCTTAACTTGATGATACTGCTGTGTATAATCAACACATTCATTTTAAAATTTTATGGCAGCATACATTCTTCAAAAAATGTTTAAACTGTAACTTTGGATGTTATAAATATTTACTGTACTTTACCATATTTAATATTATAGTATAGACAGGCCTTTACCCTAGATAAGTTTGACGGCCATCTGGTCAAGTGATCAGTTACCCTATCTACTCAGCCCAAGGTTCGAATCCTGGTAGAGTCAGATGTTTGTATGTAGAGTACGAATATTCGATCACGAGTCATATTTACATTTTGCTATTTATATTTCTCTGTTATTAAGTAATCATAATAATGCTTAAATTGTGTGAGAAATATTACTTATCAACAATAGTCTATATACGTTTTATTACTGGGAACAGGCTTTTCTATATGGGAGAAATGCATAAAGAGTTTGGATCATAATAACAACACGCTGACAGCTTTGTGATTGAAAGAGGTAGCAATAACAATCAGGGCCAACGGCTAAGCGGGTATTCCCAACATTAATGGCCTTGATATAACAAATTTTGATTGACTTATCCAGGGTCCAACCAGGATGAGAGTTCCTAAGTTTTCAGAACGCTTGAATCACTGCCCAATGAGCTCCTCTTAGCAGGAAGTTATCGATATAAGTTTAATTAATGTTTTTTTTTATTTCTTTAATGTCTCTAAAACCGTGACCAGAAAGTGAACAATTCTCTTATATAATATAAAAAGAATTGCCGTGAATAACAGTCAAAATTCTCAATAGTTCATTGTCTTCAATTACCTTTTAACTATCTTTGTGGTCTCAATCTCTGTCTGTGTTCAACCATTTGCGGTTGCAAAAAAATTCACGAATAGGCTTTATTGTGTATTTGAGAATTTACAATACATAACAAAACTAACTACGCTATAAAAACGAAAAGCTCGCAGATATTGGACCGTGACAGAGAACAAACAATTTGTCCAAACTAAATCTAGGTTGCATCACGGTAAAAAATCTGACATAAGATGTGTAATGTCTAAAGGTATTGTTAGCTCTGTGGTAATAGACAATTTTCTAAGAAATACCTAGATAAATTTCTATTACGAAATCAGTTAACTTTTTGCTGTCACGCGACCATTTTTTCAGTGCACTAATTTTTTTTTCTTGCCTTTGTGTTTAAGTGATTAATGTAATAAATATCTGTTCACTATATATAAATAGTTCATAATCTCGCGAGCTTGGTTATAAACTACGTTACAATAATATAGTGAGATATTTAATTTCTTAATTTTACGAATAGCGCTTTCAATCATGTTTGGTATCAATAATCTACCATAATCTGTTGGTTTTGCTTACGGTGCGTTAAATTTTGTCATAAATACCATACATATGAAATATCAATATTTAAGGCCTAGTTATTGAAACCCATATTTAGCCTATAAATTATTGCTGTTACGGGTGTAAATGGCAGTTATTTGAAAATAATTCCATGTAATTTATGCTCAGCTCATAGTAATCCAAATTGAATTACATACAAGCGAAGTGAAAGGAACATGATACATGAATCTAGGCATTCCAAAATTAAATTGTGGTTTTTTAACGATTTCAATAAAAATAGACTGGTATCGAAAGTGAAAGTTTTAGCGTTTTTCCTCGTTTCAACTTTCAACAAAGAAGGATATTTATATACTTTAATTGCCAATTAGTGTCAGACAGATTTTTTGTGCAGTGATTTTGGGGTTCAGCTTTATAATTTTTGATGATTAAGAAGCTTAATTAACAACGTCAATAGGTATTTTGTTTGTACGTGTTCCATTAATTAAGGAGATGGGGATTTTATGAATATTTTATTTTCAATGTGACTTAAATGGTCAGATATTAATAAATATTATTGTGTTGTCCAGTCATTACTTATATATATTTTTTTGTTCCAGGTATGTTTGTTATTGGCTATTGCCACTTGTAAGGCGGGATTCCTACCAAGTGGTCACGGGGGAGGATCTGGATTGGACGGAGGCTCTGCCGGGGGATACGACTACAGTGCTGCGTTGTCAGGGGGCGGCCATGACTTCGGAGGAAGTCAAGGCGGTGGACATGACTTTGGTGGCAGTCAAGAAGGCCATGACTTTGGAGCGGCACAAGCAGGCCAGGATTTTGGAGCAGGGCAAGGACACCAAGGTCATGATTTCACCCTCGCTTTAACACAGGGAGGTGGACATGATTTTGGACATGATCAACAAAGCTTCGGCGGCTACGGAGGACAGCAGAGCTTCGGTCACGGTGGCGGAGTTGGAGGAGACTCTTACCTTCAAGCAGCTCACGACTTAGGCGGTCAAAGCTTCGGTCATGGCGGAGATTTAGGAGGTCAGAGTGGGTTCAGTAGCCATGGTAGTGATTTCGGAGGTGATAATGGAGGTCATGGTGATTTCGGCGGTTACAGTCAGGGGCATGGAGGCCAGCAGACTTTCCAGCTTCAAGAGGTCGGTCATGGAAGTGATGGGCACGGTTTTGGAGCCCATGCCATCCCTGTCGGCGAACACATTGATGTTGAGGACCCTGTACAAGTGCCTTTGTACAAACACGTCACTGTGCCTATCCACAAAAATATTCACATCAACGTACCTAAACCCATTCTGATTGGAGTGCCCCAGCCTTACCCCGTCAAGGTACCAGTGAACAAGCCTGTAGCCGTGCCAGTTGAAACAGAAATCTCTATTCCCGTTGAGAAAGTTGTCCCGTACCCAATAGTGAAGAACGTCCCATACCCCGTCGAGAAACATGTCCCCATCAAAGTGGAGAAGACCGTTACAGTTCACGTTCCTCACCCGTTCCCAGTCAAGATTCCCGTCTACAAAACCATTCACCATCATCATAAAGGTTATTAAAACCTTGATGTGCGTCTGTCTGAGTGTGTGTCAGTGTGTCTGCTTGTAAATATTGTTGATTAATTTTAAGTCATTTTCAACTGTATTCATGTTGTAGTTGATTTATTTATTTGTTTTTTATTAAAACTGTTTTTCTTAAACCCTCTTTTCTTATATTTACGTAACGTATCATAATTTTTTTTTTTTTTTTTTTTTTTTTTTTGCTTGTGGCAACACTCCGGCTAACAGCTGTTTTATATCAGTCCCGTGTTTAATTTAATTATTTATTAATTTTACGCTTAATTATAGCCCAAAATCGTGTACAAAACATAAATGAGTGTTCAACAAATATAATTAGATAATATTTAGTGTATTTGTGAAGTGTTAGTTACGTACGTGACAAAATCGCCTGACGGTTATTTCGCCACAGTGAATTTGAAAATTGTAAATCATTGTCATCTCTTTAGGTACATAGTATTCTGTATGTCTACTGCATACGAATATCATAAATTATTTTTTACTAATTAAGTTAATCTAGTATTTACCGACTCGATTTACTTGATTTATCGATATTTACACAAAGAGGTAGAATTTGGTTCCAAATATTCAACCTCAAATTGGTCATTCGGCGCTTTGGAAATTTATCTTAAGATCTCGTTTAATATACATATAATACTATGATGACACGCGGTGCCCTCGCCTGCCAACTCGATCAGGCTTTGAAGGAATTAAGGGCTGCCAAAGAGTCGAATGAACAGTTGCACTTGGAAAGGGATGAAAATGAAAAAGAGATATTAGAGGTTTTAAATAGAAATATATTATTAAAAAAAGAAATGGCTGAGTTGCACACACAATATATGTTAGTGACAGATGACCGAGACCGTTTACAAGGCATAGTGGATGGTTTTGACGGGTGCAGTGAGGACTATGTGCGAGGTCTCAGACGCATCACCATGCTGGAACAGGAACTACATGAGGCCCACCACCACATATCGCACATGGAGTCCGAGAAGACTGATGTGCTAGCGAACCATAACCAGAGCCTTTTTGATGAGCTAATTGGTAGTGCACCCAGCCTGGTTTCTGCTGCAGTTGACTCACCTCCTGAGGTAATTGATTTGACAAATGTCACTGTAAATTCAACCCCTTCTGTGAAACTTGTCAGGTGCAGCAGTAACAAAATTAAAAAATATGTTAAAATTAATAGATATATTAAAAAAACTAAAAAATTAATTAAAACACATAAAAGTTTGTATAGAAATTGTCAATATATAAATGAACGGAGACGGTTAGGTGAGGAACTTGACGTTTACACTGTATTATTGCAAAATAATATAATTGAGCATGATATTTATGTTAAATCAGTTCAATCTGAAATGTGTATTCTTAAGAAAAAATTAGAAAAAATGACTGATAGATACAATAATACAAAAAAAGAGTATGGGGAATACATTTTGGCGATAAAGTCACTAACGAATAATTCAAATAGCCCCACCTTAGCAAGCACATCATGCTCTCTGGGTATTCGCCAAGAATGTGAACCCCCTACTCAACATAATTTGTCTTCATATAATATTAAAAACTGCAGTAATAGCATAAGTCCTGTAGTGATGTTTAGTGACGATATTGGGAAAAACATGGGCCAATTACTAAGTACATACATGAATTGCCCAGTAATTAATCACTGTTTGCCTGGAGCTTCATATTGTGACATAATGTATAAAATAATTGATTACAATTTTAAACCAAATTCCACCCTCATAATATTTATTGGAAATAAGGGTACAATGAATAAAAAGAGACTTATTACACATTTAGATAAACTTTGTTCTCTTAATATAAAGAAAATTATTTTGTTTACACTCCCCTATTTGACAAATGTGCCACAAGCAGAAAATGACCACAGATATAAATTGAATTTGACATTTGATACGGTCACGTTCGGAAACCGTAGTTTGTTTCATTTAATTGATACAAACAAATTACTGAATAGTAATTTAATTCGAACAAAAGACAAATGTTATTTGTCATATTATAATAAACGTCAGATAGCTATATCGCTATCTTATATTTTTTTTATGTACTCACCTGCTTCTATTGAGCAGGTTAATGACACGGATTATTGTCCTAATAATTTAAATTGAATATTGTGACAAGGGAGGAGATCTCTCGCCATTCTATGACCAAGAATAAGCCTAATAGTTACCTTAATTTTGTTCACCAAAATATACAAGGATTTTCGGGAAAAGAACTAGAAGTAGGTTTATTCTTGGATGCAATGAATATACATGTTTTATGTTTGACCGAACATTGGTTAAGACAACATGAGTGTCTAATATATATTGATAATTTTAGTGTGGTTAGTTCGTTCATAAGAAAGTCGGCTATTCGTGGTGGGTCACTGATACTTTTACATAATAAATTTAAATCGAAGGAACGGAAGGATATAATGGCACTATCTATTGAACGAACAATCGAATTGTCATGTGCAGAGTTGGAGCATTTTATAATTGTGTGCGTGTATAGACCTCCATCATCAGACTATGTATTATTTGAAAACACTATGGAAGAGGTACTAAGGAAACTTTGTAATTCCAAAAAGAAGGTTGTTGTCTGTGGCGACTTTAATATCGATATATTGGGTGATTCTCAAATTATTGTTAGATTTCTAAATCTTTTTAAATCTTTTAATTTAGTTCCTCTTTTCTCGGAACCAACAAGAATAACTGCCACTACAGCTACCTGCTTAGATAACATATTCTGTGAAAATGGTAAATTTTTAAATAAGTCTATAATAAATCGTTTGCAATCTGACCATACTGGGCAGTTCGTGAGTTTCGAACACCTTTATGTTCCAAAAAAAATTATTATTAATTGTAGGCCGGTTACGAAGAGTCGCGTAAAATTTTTTAATAGTAACATTAACAAAAAAATTATAAATTTACCGTTTCATGAGGATAATAATGCCAATCACCTGTACGAAAATCTTTTTAAATTAATAAGAACTGAATTTGATTCCGTTTTCACTGAAAAGACTGTAACAATAAATCCATTTAAAAGTAAATTCAGTGATTGGGCCACTCCCGGCATCTATAAAAGTAGAAATAAACTGTATGACTTATATGATCTTAAATCAAACGCTAGTGATAATAAATTCCATGAATACGTTAAAAAATATTCCAAAATATTTAAGAAGGTTTGTAACAATGCAAAAGCTATATTCTTGCGTAATAAAATTATTAATTCTAAAAGTAAAATTAAAGCCACTTGGAATATTATTAATAAAGAGACTTGCAAACTTAAATCAGAAGATAAAGAGTTCTGTTTAAAATTTAATAATAGTATTGCTACAACAGATAAGGATGTGGCTGACGGTTTTGAATCTTTCTTTTCTAATATAGCTGCCACAACCACAAAACATTTAAATTCTAGTACTGATCATGCCATATCATTACTTGAGTCAAGTATTGAGATATGTAAAAGTACATTTAACTTTACTTACATAACTCCAATAGACATTTTTAAAAACTTTAAACAAATTAACATTAAAAGAACAAAAGATCTATGGGGCATATCAACAGACCTTCTTAAAATAATAATAAACAAAATATCACCTTACTTAGCATTTATATTCAATAAATGTATTGATGAAGGGCAGTTCCCTGATCTAATGAAATATAGTAAAATCATCCCACTATTTAAAGCAGGTAATAAGAGTGATCCATCAAACTTCCGGCCAATTTCTATCCTACCTGCTCTAAGTAAAATTTTTGAAAAAATTATATTTCATCAGTTGCTGTTACACTTTAACTTTAACAAATTATTCCATGAAAAGCAATTTGGTTTTACTAAAAATAGAAATACTACGGATGCAGGGGTCGCACTCATCAAACATATATTTGATGCATGGGAAAACAAGCAAGATGCTATAGGTATATTCTGTGATCTATCAAAAGCGTTTGATTGTGTGGATCATCAGATTCTATTAGTAAAATTGAAACATTATGGTGCTTCAGATAATTCGCTACGCCTTATAGAATCGTATCTTACTGGTCGAATACAAAAAGTTAACATAAATGGCACTAATTCTTCCGGCGCGCCTCTGTATATGGGAGTGCCCCAGGGCTCTATATTGGGCCCCTTATTATTTCTAATTTACATTAATGACCTGCCTTATTTTGCTAAAGACCTCTGTGAAATAGTTTTGTTTGCTGATGACACTTCTTTGATTTTCAAAACCGACAGACGCAAGGACGTATCTGACGAGGTAAATAGTACTCTTTCTCAAGTCCTACACTGGTTCACGGCTAATAATCTTGTTTTAAACTCTAAGAAAACCAAGTGTATTAAATTTAGTATGCCTAATGTAAGGCGGGTCAATATTTGTATTAAGATAAATGAGGAACCAATAGAAATAATTAATTCTACAACATTTCTTGGAATTACTATAGATTCCAAACTACAATGGGGCCCACATATTACGGCTCTGGCAGGAAGATTAAGTTCAGCTGCGCATGCAGTTCGAAAAATAAGACGGCTTACTGATGTGGAAACGGCGAGATTAGTTTATTTCAGCTATTTTCACAGCTTAATGTCGTATGGTCTACTGTTGTGGGGCTCCGCTGCTGACATACAGACGATCTTTGTACTTCAAAAGAGAGCCATTCGTGCAATATACAACCTTAGACCACGTGACTCGCTAAAAGAATTATTTAAGGAAATTAACATACTAACCGTGGCGTCTCAATACATTTTTGATTGTATTATGTATGTACGTAAATACAGTGGTTCTTTTCTTAGAAATTCAGACTGCCATAGCTTCAACACCAGAAATAAGCATAAGCTCGCCTTTCCAAGCCACAGACTGCATAAGACCGGTAATTGTTTTATAGAAATAAGTATAAAAATGTACAATATGATACCACAAAGTTTTATTGAATTGCCTCTGCATAAATTTAAGTCAACTATTAAAAGTTGTTTGATGAAAAAGGGGTATTACAAGGTAGAAGATTATTTTAAAGATAAAAATTTGTGGCCACTATAATTTGCTTCTCTGCACTTATTTATTATATTTTGCAATATTTAAAAATATATTTTTTAATGCACTGTAAAACAAAACATGTATATGTTTATAATACTAATACATAATGACATAATTGATTTGTAAATGTCATTATAAATACTAAAGGCTGAGAGTTTCTTGCGCCGCTTCTTCTCTGCAGCTACTAATTCGTCGAAGCGGTAGTAGGGTTGATTGGGAATATGCATACTAGTGTTATTTTTAATTTTAAAATAAGTATTATTTTAAAATTAAAACTAACAATTTATTTAGTACATATTGAAATACTATAACTGGGACAATTAGTAAATGCCCGGTTGATACCCAGTAAAATTATGAGTATTGCCTTTATAATTATATTTATTTATTTTCTTTTACATATTCCCTGTTGTGACGATTTAAAAGAGCTTAGTAAATAAGTCTATTTAAATAAAGTTATTTTTGACTTTGACTTTGACTTTGACTTTGGACTCTAAAACACTTTTATAGCAGAATATGTTGCAAACTCGCAACAATTTATGGTTAGCACCAATCTAGTATACAATATAATGTACTCTTATTACATTTTTAATAAAATACGAGCTGATTTTATGTTTAAAATCAGTATTCAACATGCGTTTGCTTACAGTATCAACAGTAATCGTAAACATTGATATCCACATTTTAATAAGTTACTGCTGAATATTCTCTAAATTTTATATAAGAAGATATGTTGGAAATAATTTGAATGATGTCTAAAATACTGTCTGACCAGTCTCATATATGTAACCGACATTTTTAATACCGATGTGACCAAGATTAGTTCTGCATACAATAAAACAAACTGCGTTTATTTGATTATTAACATAGGTACATTGAAATTCAATAGCAGAGTAATTTAGTTGGTCCAACTACATTTGGAATGCACAAAATTGCAGTCAGCGTACAGTCAATGGAACCGCACAACGTCATTGGGCCACACAGTTGCTTTACAGTTTTATTATTCGTACTAACTGGATTTAAATTGCAAAGTTAAAGTGTGTGTAGATTTGGATCCATTCCTGCCTAGAGCCTATGTTGATGCATTTGGTAATCCCTTCGATAAAAAACAGATAATCCTTCTAAATTTAAAAGGCCGCCAAGGGGCTAAGGACTGAAATGTAGTAAACCCACTTACAATATCAGCACATGTCATCATCTAAAATAAGATATAATGTATTACAGTAATGATCAGCTGTCAGAATGAGTTGTATTGTATCACAAAACATGTCAGTCGTACAAAGACGGAACCGCTAGCAAAATTAATTTTCCCTCGCGCTCTCGTGACGTTTTATTATCTCTGGGATGTGTGGAGATGTTGAAATACGTACATAGTTCAGGGTTGGCGCAAACGGGGTGGAGTACATTTGTTATTGAAAAAAAAAATGTTTTTTTGTACAAAAATTACGAGAGTAACAAATTACTGTTTCCTAAACTACATTATCTTTATTTCGATTTGGGGCATTCTCAATGTCTTTAAAATTATACAATTCATTGCCCAAACACTTGAGAGAAACAGACGAATATATAATATTTGTAGCTAAATTGAAAAATCTTATAAATGGTAAGTGTTAATATAGCATGAATGAATACTATGTAAAGTTGAAATAATAATAATGAACACTAATTTAGTTTCTTTATTCTTATTACCTTGCAGAGTTCATGTGTAGTGAGTACTTAATTTTATTTACAACAACTTTGTATGTCACATGGTAACACAAAAAATGCTTTGATTTGTTTTTTTTATAAAAGCACAAGAAAACGATTCGACACTGCCTGATGGTAAACAGTAGAAGGAGTCAATATGCAGAGATATAGCTAGCGCAGCATGTGTCATACTGACCATATACTGCCCATAGCCTTGTCGAGCTTAGTTTAAAGGATCCCAATTCCTGGTTTGAATAATTATAAAGAAGCCGGTGATAGAAAAAAAATGCGGTTGTTTGGAACCGGTCCGTCATCACAGGACTGTTTGAGCTAACAAGCCTGATATCGTACTGATGGACCGAGTAGAATCACGTGTGTTCTTAGTGGATGTCACCATTACGTTCGACCTCATGAAAGACGAATTAGATAAAAAGATCAAGTATCGTAACCCGGCATACTAAGACAATGAAGTGTGACGTCCATTGAGATCATACCGAAGGCTCAATCTTAAAACCAACTGACATTGTCCCCACTTCGCTTTGCCATCAACTAAAGAGATTGACCTGCGTGACAGACCAATGATTGCGGGGTTCCAGCGGGCGGTTTTCTTCCATAACGCTAGGATGGTCCACCTAAGCGCGGCTGCGTGTGTGGGTGGCTCCCACGCACGCATTGCATAGGCCACCACGTCTGGGATTGCCCAAGTAACTCTGGGCAATCTCCATTGGCGCCAAGCCCGGTTATAAGGCTGGGCTGCCTGGAGGTGACCTGGTGAATTGTTCGTGCAGAACCCAGGTTACCCCCGTGAAGGGCAATGGAGTTACCGGGGAGTTTAGTGGGTTTTCTCAGTGCCGCTCTATTGAGGTACTGAGTGAGCCCCACACACGCCCGTCGCTTAGCCAGTGGCGGTAGGTCCGTAAATGGATTCCTCCTCGTAAAAAAAGGGATGGTCCCCCTATTCCTGTCTCTGTCGTACTGACCCTCGACCTTCTGGCCTCCTCTGCCTAGGGGTGTCTCTCGTCCCTCGAGTCGTCGAGAGACTGGAAGAAATTTGCTATAGTAACAATAATATATCTCACACTTACACCTATTATGTATCTAGCCCAAATTAATTATTATTAAGTTTTCTGGATTAATTATGTTATTATTATAATAGGAATGCTCGTGGTCTTCATATGAACTGAAGGAAAGTGATAATAAGCCGAATTGGAAGCGAACTACAAGGGAGCTCCTCTAAGAGAGAAACTGGCTATCTTACCCCCAACTGCCGAAACTACATGACTATCAACATACAAAATAACTTTACTTATAAAAATATTTACTTTTAACTTATACATTTTGTATTTAAATAAGATATTATACTGTTTATTGTTATTCTGTGTACAATCGATGTTAAAAAGTAACAATTTGCGTCAACTGATTGCCATTACCATTATTATCATTTATAATTATTCATAAGCTTGTTGGCGTAGCGGCTAAAGCGCTCTGCTGTCGATCACGAAAACAATGCAACTTTTACCATGGTTGACTCCAGATGGGTAAATAAAAAATTGTAATCTCCAGTGTTGAAGGTACGTTGGTCACGACTGTTACGGCAAACTCTTTCGCAGACATCACAGTAGTATTGGTATTATGGCCCAAAGTCTTCGTATGTTTCTCCAATATTGGAAGACCTTTTCCCAGCAGTGCAGCTATATATAGTATATATAGGTTGATGAATAACTCAATTTCTCATAGATCAATAAAGTACACAGCAAACATTATATATAATTGTTACACAACATAATTTATGATCTGACCAGCAAAAAACCATTATGTTTAAACGATATAATTAAGTGGCTCTGTCAAAAAAAACTTACATATCTCGTTCGATAGAAAGTAAAAAACTAGTCAAGAGGATTTCGCAAGATAAAAAGAACTTCATATTTGTTGTAAATTATATTTAAGTAGGTTTTGTCCACGATTTCGCCCATGTGAATTACGGTTATCATTATGTATTAATGTTCCTTACATTAGATTTTTGATAAGTAGGTCATCATATAAATAACCTGCATTACATTGCAACCTCGATGTAACAAATCGGAAGGGAACAAGTAAATATTCGTTATATCGAGTAGATAATTCGTTAATATAAGATTTGTTATATTGAAGCTAGGTTGGACTAACATTTGTTATAGAGAGGTAAAGATATAGTTTTATACTATTTACAGGCAAACCACTATATTTTGAAAAAATAACTTTAAATTTTAAAATTGTAGCCAATGTAATTGCTGGAATCCCGAATTTATTAGCTATATTTATTTTCGTCGTAGGATTTTAGTCGACATAATTAATGATGTTTCGCTTTTCTGCGACTGATAAGGAACGCCTTTTACGTTTCTGAGTCATTTCAACTTGAATCTTCAACAATAGTGACAAGCAGGAGTGTTTACATAACTTTTTATGAAACAACAATCATTGTTTTACGAAAAAAACTTGTCGAAACATGTCGGAACATGAATTATATACTATGGTCATACATTGGTGAGAATGTTATAAAGGTTATAAAGCTTTTGGGTTGACAAAATTCCTTAACTAGAGGTATTTTGTCTTTTTTTTTGATATTGAAAATTCGTTATAGTGGGCGTTCACAAAAAATGTCCGCAATGTAAAGGGTATATTTTACGTTGACTCTGGACAATTTAAAGGGACTACGAAAAATTTGTTAAATCGAGGAAGTAGTTATATTGAGGCACGTTATATTAAGGTTGCAGTGTATTATCTGTTTGCAGTGTATGTATGGATGTATACCGTCATGTCCTCTGCACACTAGAAGAATAATGTAAAAAAAGTATTGAAGAATGGGGGAGTACTCTGTGACGCGAGAGAAGGAACGGACGGGTGTGCAGGTGAAAGGAGCCGATAATTAATTGATAGTTAATGAGAATAGTACATGGTATCGTGATTCAGTCAAGTTAAAGTTTTAAAATGAAGGATATTCTAACAAATGTACGAAACTAGTTTAAAAAGCTTCAATAATATCGTGACACAAATTGCCCTCTGTATTTGTACCGTCAGTTCTTATTGAAATAAGGTTGTTTGTTAGTTTGTCCTCGTTTTCAAAAATAAAATGTTTAATATAGGGGCGTATGCTTTTTAAAGAAAGCAAGTAATAAGCCCCATACAAGGCCGCCGTTTAGCCAGTGGCGGGTAAGTCCCTAAATGGATTCCTCGTAAAACAAAAATGGAACGTGTACTTCATTCACTATCTCTGACATAAAATTACATCACTTTTACCCTGACCCTTCGCAATCTGTGACGTATTTTTCCTTAACGTTAATTACAAGTTCTTATTGTATTGACAGTAATTGGGGTAACATTTGATCAGACTAACTGCCAAAACGTACAGGCACGACCAACCTAATTTTTCCTTGCTTCATTCCCTTCAGACTTAAACGGCGTTTACACAGTTCGATTAAAAAAAAATTGTGTATATTTTTCGAAAGTATCGACAGCGACGATGGTGCTGTTATGAAACAGGTGTGCAAGAGAAACAAGTTTATACTTGCTTAAACTGACGTGTCACGGTTCACATATAGAAAGATCAATTTGTTTTCTTCTGTAATGACTTTATAGTATGATGATTTGGCCAGTTTCAGGTTTCGTCGAGGGACGTTCCACAAAAATACGTAAAACTCTCATGCCCGTCAATTTGACATTGGTTGCTTTCCGATATGTTTGTTCGTTGACCGAATTCAACGCGAGTTCAACAGGCATTACAATAGGTAATTTAAATAAAAAAAAATCCTTGAATCTGAAGTTGTCTCAGCTATGTAAATAAAAGCAAATAAAAATGACAGGAGTTTTACAAATTTCAGTCCAAGTTTTGAAATATTGCCCTAAAAGAATAGTGCTGTGCTCAACCCATATAGTACTCTTATCGATATAGATGAGTGTTAAATATTTCCCAAATTCCCTCAACGATGAAAAAACTACAATCGCACAATGTAAACTAAGAATAGTAGTAAATAAAAAATACCAGCACGAAGGGGAGATGCATAATTAATTGTCAGTTGAGCTTCGTTAGTTAAAACAAGTTAATTTGCGAAAGAATGTTTCGGGAAAATCCTCGCTTGAGGGGACAAAAGTTTCAGTTCCTTTTTGTCCTATTCAAGTTCATTTTGAAACTATGTTTCAGCCTTTTTTCGCAAAATTGAGGTTATTTGAAGCTTCCTTGAAAAAAATATCAAAGTCATTTCTTCATTCCTAAAGATTAAAGAGCTTTCAGTCTTTGCTTTCTCAGGACACAGGTTTAAATACTTTGCTTATAGTAATATTTTAAAGAGGTTATAAAATAGCGTGAACTGCTAATGATTTCTAAGTTGAGAATTAAAGATAAATACATATGTTGCTATAAAATAATGGGCCATTTCTGATCAGAAACGTCTTAAAATTTACATGAAAAAGTACCTAACTAAACCCATTCTAACGGATAGTTCGATATCAACCAACCTGTTAAACGTGTAACTCTAGCGGCACATCACACACTGAAAGATTAATACTGTTAATTGAATGACATTTTGGCATTAAATTATCGGAACTCCACAGAAATATTACTTCCAATTTCATAATAACTATAGTGTTTAAATTTTTCTCTTTTCTTTGATTATTATTACACACTTTTAAGGCACTCATAAATAGTGATGAACCTAACTTATAAATATACCCAAGCACCCCATCAAGTAATCATGATACGTTTAACAGTCATATTTTATGAGTATTACCATTCTCGAAGGATCTATATCCTTCAACAAACTCTCATTATCATCATTCGTTCAAACCCTATAGGCGTTCCACTGTTGGCACAGGTCTACGGCTACCTTTTTAAGTACTGAAGAACTTGAAAAAACAAATTTTTATTGATCCATCTAGAGACCAACTATTGCGAAAGTTCCTTTGTTTTCTATTTAGAAAGGAGAGCACTCAAACTACTGTGACAACGAGATCCTTATTGTAAATGTACATTCTAATAATAATGAAGATTTAGCACCCTCGAGCACAATGGAGCTATCTGACTGAATTTGCGTCACTTTTATTACAAATTCTACATTTTTATTTCCTTAAGTATACACATTTAGTATCTTAGATGCCTTATAAATATGATTTATCTTCTGAATTTTCTCAGATTTAGTTATTCTTCTCTATGAGATCAATAGCGCTCAAAGCATTAGGTATGCCACCAAGCTCCTGAATCCGACATTTCAAGGGGATCCACGAACTTCATACCGCAGATATTGGCAATAAAAATGAAGTGTGCCGTTTTCTTCAAACGTCAGAAGATATCGCAGCGGATAAATTAGAAACTAAACCCTATTATCTTTCTCTCACGGATTTAAAGCATTATTTGTAGATTCTAGATGAATATTATTCAGTCGTAAAAAGGACTACTTTTGCAGATCAACAGTGAAGCTTTAATATTGTTTATTGACCTAAAGCATGGACCACTAATACCTGATTAGTATTATTAATAAAGGTAACTAGCTATGATTTAAGTATCAAGCTCTCAATACATCAATTAAATTGTTATAGTAAAGATATACAAGAATGATATTTCTATTCTTAACTTTCGGATTAAATGTTAATTGTGAATAACGGATATTGGATGGAAAGTCAATTTGCTAATTAGAAATTGTAGAAATAAAGATAATAACGGCAAAAGTTTTCAAATTATAATTTATCTCTTTTGTGCAGAAGTTCGTATGTAATCACTTTGCAACTTGGTCGCTATATAGCAACATTTTGACATTGCTCATAAAAGTAACAGAATTTTTGAGGAACTCAACAGATTGTTGCTCGTTGTAAGGCAATTAAAATTATCTTTTCCATCTTGAACTGTACCTAGAAACTAAAGTCTAACACTTTAGTTTCTAGGATTACGAGAAATTCGCACCCAGAACCGTTTGTGAAGCTTGTCCAGTGCCTGATCATTAAGTATTCCCAATTACTAACAACCCTGGTAACTTCACTGCCCTTTGTGAGGATGACATGGATTCTGCGGAAATAATTCATCAGAGCACCCTAAAAACAAGATATAAAAAATACTGAAATCTCCGACTGCTTGGATTAGACTGCGAAGAAAAAATTATGATTTATAATATGGCCGGGATTCGGGAAGGATTTCGTTGGAGGTTAACCTGACCTAGGTAATGGCTGGGTTAAGTTTTAGCAGCTAAAATTTAGCCGGTTAAAACTAGTTGTAACCGCACGTCAGCTATTATTTGTTATATCGCTAAAACTTAGATTGAACCAAATACAATAACTAAGAGGCAGTGGAGCAGTTAAAATTTCATCAACGCATACCGAAAAGTTATCCGAATGCATTATTTGAATGAGAATTTTTGCAGTTGACAACTTGTACCAACAGCGGCGTCCGGCGCCAGTGCGGTATCCGAAATTTGAATAAAGTCGACATTTAGATCAGGCCAGGAATAGAAAATAGTGATGTTAATAAAAGATTGTTGTAAGTTATCGAGAAATAGTTTGAAACTTATTTTAGGTTATTTAAATATAACATGCTGGTCCCTGATTACACACGCACACATACAACAAGCAAGCTAAGCAGAACGGAGGAATGAGAAGGATTGAGGTGGTGCAGGAACAATAAATTAGGAGAGTATAAGAGTCAAGTCAGCTGCCTTCCAAGATAACGCCTCCTCTATGAGCTCTAGCCACCTTAACTTTCACAGGCAAATAACACAAAATGTTTAATGAAAATTATGTTTAAAAAAATGTAAAAACATAAGACGATCGCCCATCTAAGCTTTCTTCTTAAAAGCACACACCGGTGTTCGATACTGCAAGGAGGCGGCATGTGTCTTCTGTTGGCATTATTGCCTTTCTTACAAGTAGTGATATTTGGCTGCAACCTTCTGTAAAGTAATACTTCTTTTCTACGCTAATTTAAAAAGAATAATATTAAAATATTTGATTGTAATCACTTCCCTTGAAACTATGTTATTTTAAAATGTCAAAAAAACTATTATTCTATAAGTTTAACTACACAAAAGCTGAGATAAATATCATCTGTCATTAATGAGCCTGAAACCTACTTTCTACTTAGAATTACGTCTATCCATGATAGTATGGTTTAATTGACATCGATCACTTTACCTTTTTTTACAATGTACATTAGTCACGGTTAAAATGTCATTACGTAATAAGCTTCTAAGCTCATAAATAAAGTATTGCTCTTATTTTCAATAATATGAGATAGATAAAATTAATGACAAACGTGCTGATAATTTTACATGTTTTTAAAAATTATATTGGGATTTTGCATATTTATATCTGGTGCAAGGTATATCTGCCTTTAACCACCTGTGATCGAGTGGTTGAGACCACCAACTTCAGATCTGGAGGTCTGGGGTTCAATACCCTGTGGAGGCCAAAATTTCTCTGTACTGCGTGAGTAGATGCCACCATATTACCTATGCCTGCCGCCATAACAATAATGTTAACGGCATTGTAGTTGGACATAAGATAGCCAGTTCCTCTGTGATTGAGGAATCCGGGTATATTTTGCTTCCATCTTCGGCCTACCAAGAACTACCATATAAAGCATATAAAAATACCGCCAGTAGTTTTTAATTCTTAATCTGGTGTTAACCAATAATTAAACAGGCAGTTATTATATAACTATAGATTTTTAAAATTTACGGTTCAATCGTAGATCAATTAATGTTTGATTCAATTATTATCATTTTTTTTAGATAATAATTAAAAAAATAGTTTTAAAAACATACATCAACGTCGATGATAGTGAAGTCACATCACTACTAGGGCACCATCTGTCGTTCAGTACACTACGATGTTTCCGTGAATATTTGATACTTTATTATGGTGTTAAATCTTACTGTCTGCTTTTTATTCCTAGTCCGGAAGTTCCCTATGATCTATGGGAAGGGCGCTGAGTCTGCTGAGTTATATGGCGCTGTGGTTGATGGGGAAATTCGCAGAGGTGTAGAAATATTCTTTTTTATTTCTTATAGTTTTCAATCGAATATATTTATCGATATTTTTTTGTATAATATCTTTAGATCGGGCGATAAACATAATCGAGATGGTTCAATTCAATTGCAACTCACACTAGGGGTACAGATTACGAATTTTTCGATAAAAGTATGAGTTACTAGGGTCGTTCAAACTGACTAAAAGATGTCTCTACCTGAAGAATAGAAAGAAAGCTTTATTTGTGGTAGGTACCAAATAGATATTACGAAGAATGATAAACCATGACTCTGACGTGTTGTTGCGACATACAAGTATTGAAAACCGTTTCTATGTAGGTTTAACATTATAGGTACCTATTGTAAGCTCAAGATTTTCCTTGAATCCTTGTGCGGATTCTTTACTGTATTTTCGCTGTAAGCTGACAGGCTACTCCTCGTCAGTTTGCAGTCAACTGGAACATAAGGGGTCGATGGGGAGGGGGAGATCCGACAGGCGATAGTAGAAATCAACTAACACAAAGCCGCAATTAAACTGTAGTTTAGGATCAGGCTTGAAGTGTTGAATACTTAATAATTTTTATCGATGTAAAGTTTTACAATATATATCAAGGACGCTTTACACTAAACGTTATTCTTAACCTTTTTTTTTGCTCTCGAAAATAATGTTCACCTTTTTTTTTCACCAATTTTCATACAATTACAAATTTAAAATATTGAACATATAAGATTCTATTTTTGATACTCATTATTGATATTATATATAATGACATGTTGTATGGCTTCATAAGTAAGGTACAAATACAACTCTGCATTTACCTTATTTACGACAAATTAATATTGATGTGACTAACTAAAACAATATATACGAACCTAACTAAGTTCGATTATGTTCTGTTTCTATTATATAGTTTGTCTCTTCGTAATGATTGAAGATAAAATAGAATGATAAAAGAAATCACATCAAGCCCCAAGCCATGACAACTTATAACAATAGCTTAATGATTTTGATGCATTATTTTGTCACTCAAAATTCAATCTTAGTGGAATTCTCATATAACCAAATTTAAAAGTATTATCATTTAAAAAGGTTTGAGAACTCTTGGTTAGGTTAGGTCTCTTAGTCTTGTAGCCTAAAGAAGATAAATGCTGTGTAAGAGGCACTTCGATTTAGGTTTCACGTGAAAAATTTTCCAACGTCATTCGAACTGTTTCACAGTCAAGTAAAACTCCACACAACGCTTTAGACTATAAGATTCACATTTCAAATAACATGCGACTTTGCCTGCTATTGTACTTGAGGCTATCTCTAAAATTAAACCTAAGCTAAGCAAATTGAATCCCGTACCCCTTGAATTAAGATTTAAATTTATTCCTGGTCATGTTTCTAATACTGCGGTACCATATCGGACAAGGAATCTACTTCAAGATTTATAGCGCCAAGACTAGAATGATTAATGTTCGATCATTGTTCAAAATGAAGGTAGTCAACAGAAACAGAATTAGCAATAGTTCTTGTAAACGTTTATCTGAGGACTATTGGCAGATTAGCGGAGAGGCTTCCCCCAAGGATTTCTAAACGGTCTTAAAGAACCTTTCTACCCTTTATAGTCTTCAGTCCTTCTTGTAATGAGTAATAGATAATGATAAATAAACAAATTGAGATTATTTTTCTTTTAATGTCGTTTGAAATATGAAGACAGTACTTATAGTAAAATGTAAATTGCAATCCAATTCACCCACAAAAGTGGATTGGACAGTCGTGTTGTTACTCCTCGTGTATTTCTCCCATTTATACAGGCTGATACACTTCAGTCAATAGGGTGGAATCAATCACGATTAAAAGATTAACTAATCGTATCAAATTCTAGAGAAAAACTAAGTATTTATAGCCTCATTTTAATGTAATTAATAATAATAAACTTACCCAGATGTTTCACCGTTCAATAGATTCTCAATATTATTGAAAATACTATTCAGAAACCACACCAGACGGTTACTAAGTCGATTTAATAAATCCATTATCTCGGAACATCACCCAAATTGGAGGGTCATAGGCAAAAATATATGAGTCTAATATTGGAAAACGATCTACGAAAAAACCCTCGCCGTATGTTTCTGATCAAATTTCAACGGCCAACTCTGTGAAATGGTCAGTGACCTTCTATTACAAATTTGGTTTTAAAATAACATTTACCCTAGGTGGAACGTATCGACAAGACATTTTAAAAAAGCAATATGCATAAAAACAAGATATAAATAATGTGGGAGGATTCAAAATACCAGTTATCTACAATATATTATATAAATTAGCTGTGAGCGCCGGCGAATTAGTTATAAAGGCTCAAAATGAAAGAACAGATTTTTGTGAGAGAAAAACCATAACCCTTTCCTTACCTTTCAAAATTCATTGTCCCGTCTCATAATACAGTATAGGCAGACTTAATACAATTGAATAAAGTCTGCTTATTGTACCTTTATATGTGGAAAGAAGTAAAAATATATATAATAAACAAATTCAATGGGTACTAGAAAAAAATATATTAAAGGACATAGTGTTAAGACAAAATCACCTCTAATATAATATGCTTACGGCCCACCGGAGCTGAAGCTGTTAAAATTATGGAGTTTATACATGATGGAGACGACTATCATTTAATAACCCTTTAGCTTAACTATTTTGTAGAAAGTTTTTCATTTATCTAATAGATCTTATTCATTCTATAAGATCACAATAGATCACCCAACTAGAGATCAACTAGTACAGCCAATGTTGTCGACTCCACACTGTATAGATATATACAGGGACCATTGTATATACATATACAGTGCCTTAAGACATGTGTAATAACAAAGATACTCTCGAGAAAATACCTTGTAAAATCAAGTAGCTGTTTCATTGATAAAATCGGAACAACGCTTCCCTGCTCTCAATGCTTTTTACTTACTGTAGCACAGGAACACAACAATACAAAGGCTGGAAACTTTTGTAATGTGGAAGTAAAAAGACGTATTCTTAGTTGGATGCATCAAATTCGAGTGATTTGATTGTAAACATAAAATTTGTTACTAAAAAATCGCCCCTAATATAAAATCGTAACATTAAATAAATTTTGTTATGCTTTTGTGGTCAACCACAATCAATTACCACGGCTCTAAGATTTGGTGGGTGATAGAATATTTTAAGTCTACCTGGCTTGCACCGCCCTTTTACCTACGTCTACCGACATAATAGTATAATGTTAACAGCATTGCTGTGTTCCGGAATTTGATGGAAAAGTAACAAATCTATGTTTGAGGAATCCAGTCTTTTCATTACTTACTATCAGGTGATATGAAAGCGAAGAGCGAAGGAAAAGAGAACTGTAAAGAAAATAATTAAGAATTCACATCTCTTTATCTTGTGGTAGTTTAAAATTTATTATAATAAATTCACGTGTGGTGTAAACCGCATTTTGTATCCAATTTCTCGGTTCATACCTCATCTTGTCACTATAGTATGCATTTAGTTCTATTCCCCGAAACTCGGTACTCACTATCATAGTGAGTGGTAAATAATAATAGCGGCGCAGCTTCTTAAGGCGTTTAAATACACTTTGTACTTTTGAATAATCCTAATTCTAATTCCCAAAGAAGCATTGGTGTCGATTTTGTTGGTGGAAGTAAATGATTAAAACACAAAAGCATCTCGGTTCTTAAATACTAAACTTTACTCATATCTGTACATTGATATAACCCAAGTGATAAGAAAATCGGTAGTTTATGTTTAAACATTTCAATAGAAGACAAAAATTAGCTTCATGATTTATAGTAAGTGCCTGAACATTTAGTCTTAGCAACAAGTTTACGAAAAATAATATTGACTTTAAAAAATTTTAGGCGCTTCTTGTGTAGTACATTTTCACAGAGAAATGCAAAAAATCTTAAAATTTTTATAGAAATACTGCTATAATAACTCAAGAGTATAATGCAAAATAAATATAATATTTTACGTTCGTTATTTTCAATAAGTTAAATAAAATGTTACTGTGAAAGTTGAAGCAAAGATATAGCAAAAACCCGGACTATAATTAATTTTCTGACTTCGATATTTCCGCACGAGAAACAATCAAAAATAGCGCGTCAGGTAGCAAGAGATTCGTACTATCACGGGTTAAATTTTATTCGCTGATTTTAGAAATAAATTGAAAGCTAATAATCGAGTGAACTGGATATTGGACACGTTTTAGGTACTAATTAGTAAATAAACCAATACGTTTCAATGCTTCTTCATAAAAGGAATAGGTATAAATTATACAGGTAATTAAAATAGTCGTTCTAAAAAATTATTAATTATTAAAGTTAAATCTCGCAGAAAAATCCTCTATGTGTTTTAAAAGTTATATTTCTTAGATATACTAGAACAATTGTATGTACTTGTCTTCGCAACAATTATTTCTTTTTTCTCTTCTTATCTATTCAATAACAATTCGTCAAAAACCTTCCGATATCACTATGTAAATTGTACAATTCGTTCTTTATATCTATTTTCCTTGAGCATTTTGCACTCTATTCTATTAGAGGTTTGTCGCATTTTGCATTCGACTTCAACAAACAGGTCAAGCTGTCGTCAAGCCAATTTGTATGATACTACACTGCTGTTGTAATAACACGTGATTATATTCCGACAGAACACAAAGAGAATTGTTTTGATGAGAACCAATTCCCTTATTTCCAACTCAGATTTGGACAGCGCGGTGCTTTTGTTTTAAAACTTTACCCGCCTTTCTTCCACGTAGACAAGCCTGTGTTAAAGGCCGTCAAAGTCAAAATATCTTTATTTAAATAGACTTAATTACTTTGTTCATTTATTTTTAATCGTCATAACAAGGAATTCGAATTAGAAAAAAAAATTGTTATGACACCAGTATTTCCAAATGGTACCAGTATTAAAATTAAATCAAGGGTGTAGCTGCAAGGACATACATACTCTCAACAGTAGCGTGCCGATCTGCCGACACAAGAAACGGACGCTTACTATTTACAGCAGCGCTAGAAAGAGACATATGACGTGCGAGTGCGACAGGAAATCACAGCGTCAGCGCGCACGCCCTCTTGCGACTAAACTAGTGTCTCGCTAAGACTTACAATAGTTGCAACAGCTTATATTTATATATATATAAATATAAGGTGTTGCAACTATTGTAAGTCTTCTTGTGTCGGCAGATCGGCACGCTACTGTTGAGAGCATGTATGTCCTTGCAGCTACAAGCGTTAAAATAATTTTTCGTTTCGACGAATTAGCACCTGCAGAGAAGAAGCGGTACAAGAAACTCCTAGCCTTTACTATTTGTATGGACTTTACAAATTAACTATGTCATAATGTATTAATATATAATATAATATTAGAAACATATTTTTTTTGACAGTCTATTTTGATTAAGTCAACTACGAACACTTAACTCCATTTATGTCGCAATGTCTTTTAAAATATTATTTTAAAGTTTTATCGGGAAAATTTACACACAGACATTTATCGAAACAAAGTTCAAAGCTGTCTTGAAAACATAAAACAGGCTTAATATTATTGGAGTCGGTGCTTTTGAAACAACAGCAGGAGTTTAAATAGAAAGTTAGGGTCTAGTTTAAATACTCGTACAAAATACATTTTTACTAAGGCTTATTCTGTTCCCCATCTCCGAAGGCCTTCATCTTGTCACTACCATATTCAAAAGAGCATAATCTCTATAAAAATAAACAAGGAATGTCCAAAAAATGCTACAAATGGTAATTCAGTATGGAAAGTCTAACTGATGTGCTATTCAAAATTGTCATTGCTTCCATCTTTAATTCTGATAATTTTTGATAGATGGCGGTAGTGGCAGATAAGTTTGAGTCAAAGTTCATCGGATCAACTAGTTACATTGTTTCAGTGTAAAGGGAATGGCAGATAGTGTAATTAGAGGGCATCCATGCTTCCATTGATTCTCTAGAATAGTGCATTGAGCACTAACATTATGAAGGAACTGCTGGATTCTGTAGGTATTGAGCTAAATCGAGTTAGGGTATTTGTTGTAAGGAGATGGTAACCACATATCGTCAGCTGGTCCATTTGTTTGTTTATTTACTCCGCACCTTTCCCTATTAACCTCAAAAGTCGATACAGAACCCGAACAGTTTTCCCAAAATTTATCCCAATAATATCATGTTCATATCATAAATCTCAATTTATTTAAGTCAGGCCTCCTTGTAAATATAATATGTCGCACTAAATATGTTAAAAGGTACGCGTCTATTATTATTCAGTATCACGGAACGCAAGCGGACCCCGCTGCGTATAAGACACGTACGCGAAGAGGATGGAAACACAGCATAAGAAGGAACAGAAGGCCGTGTTAGGACTTAAGCGTCAAACGTTACATGGAGCGACATGCATATCGACATGTATATGCATATCCAAATATGAATTTTCTTTTCCAATACACCGTACTCGTCGTACAAGGGTAAGACCCGGTCTACACTCGTCGCGCTGTACCAGGTACAGGTACGTACCTGGAGGCTCATCTTCTCCACGACACGTCTTGCCTGAGCCGAGGTCCGAGCCTTTAGAGGCACCCTCGGGTTTGTCGCACCATCATGGCTCGAGTGCCTTGGAGACTTAAAGAGACTGTGGGACACCTCCCATTGAAAAATACCTGTCTATAAGAAATCCTCCAGAGGCGAATTGACTCTCCAATGTTCTCGCCTCCTTAAAACCCCGATAACGTTGTAAAGGCCATCTGCGGCCAACAGCATTAGTCATTAAAAAAAACCAAATAAGTACTTTTTTATTTCACCTAATGTTAGGTGATTACCATTTTATTTTTAGATATAATTATAAAACTAAAACTCAAAAAACGTTTGACCTTTGAACTTTGTTGATGTTATTTTGTCATCACAAAATGTCATCACATTAGCGACATTTACGATGGAGTGGTCAGAACACCTTTCTTTTTAACCAAAGCTCTCCAGTTCGAATCGCAGTAGGGTCCTATATTTGTTTGTAAGTTTTGCACTTCTGATTCATTTCTGAAACGAAAATAAGAAAACTTGAGGAATAGCTATATTGCCTATTAAGACAGTGGCTGTTCACAATCATTCTGTTTGAGGGGGAGCCTTTTTTCAGGAATGGACATAATGATAATTCCAACTAGATTGTTAAGTATAATATGTTTGATTTGTATATCACTTTACAATAAGGTATAGCCTATTTCATGCATGCCATTATAAGCCATGATATTGACAGTAACAGTTTATTGCCAGTCCAGTAGCTTGCACTAGGCAACTTAACCTTTAATACAGAGTAGACGTTCTGTATGTATCTATTTCGTTAGTATAGGGTGGTGAGAGTAGTGCCATGCTTATAAATTTATGCCGTGTCTGTGCAACAACTTAAGATCTGATAGTTTGTGTATTAGTGTTCATATCTGAAGCTAACAGCAAAACCGTGATGGGATAGGATAATGAGTTGTAAGAATAACATTGTAGAATCTTTAATTACGACGAGCTGTGTTAGCACTACAAGCTAACCGGGGGTTCCGAATTCGAGTCTCTCCAGTGACGCAAATGTTTGGTCACGGTTGTTTATAGTATGTTTTTGAATGTTTTTTTCTAATACATGTTATAAATATTTCATATAGCATCCATACATAACATAAGCTCTTATTACTATGGGCTAGAATAAAATTCATATCTCTCTCCTATAGACCTTGTCTGTATTCTCGTCATTAATCTATTCAAATGAAAGATTATCCAAATTTATTCGCGCTATTAAACTTTATTTAAATTAATATATTTAATTTATTACTTTTGATATTGGGTATTACGAAGTATTCGTTTTAGTTTTTTCATTTCTTTTTGGGACTGACTAATGCCGTAGATAGCGTTTACAGCATTACCAGTGTTTTAAGGACGCGAGAACTTCGGAGAATCCTCAAACCTTAAGGGCGATTCGACAGCAGAGGATTTCTAATCGACAGGCATCACCTCCAGGGGACGTGTCCCGCTATCTTTATAGTACAATATTATATATTAGAGTTTAAAGGGCGCTCGACCCCTGAGGGATAAAATTTAGTTTTTTCATCAATTACTTCCACCCAAGGTAAGTAATGGTAAAAAGGTAAGTAAATGTAAATTATATGAATGAAGTTGTTTGTTCCGCTGTTTAAAGATAACTCGTTTGTATTTTGGACTTGCTTTATGCTTTTTAATCGAATTAAAAAGGAGGCAGATCCTCATTTCGTCGTAATCTTTTCTTATTTATGTTTTCCGGGTAACGCTGAAATTTATTAGGGAAACTCTTTTTTTGTTTGAAAAGGTATACTTTCCGAAGTGTACCATTATAACTAAGTCAGGATCTGATTCTAATCTGATCTGATCTTAAGAAAATCGAGGGAAACCCTTATTTTCATGATGAACGTCAAACGTATTTTTTTTTTCTGAAGCTATTCAGGTTTTTGCGTTCAGAAATCATCCATCATCTCAAGGATTTTTGCACAATGCTGATGATGAAAGGATCCTTGAGTTTTATGCGTTAGGGGTTAGTTCGTCTAAATAATATGCACGTATTGATCTTTACTAGTATTCTTTCCAGATGTTTCGGCAAGCTGGTAGTGGAAAGTACAGCCATCTAACTTTAACCTTAGAACCCTACCACACACAATTGATTTTTATAAACAATACTAAAAAGACTTTAAAACACTAAAAAGGCAGAAATAATTCAATCAGACATATTGTTGAATTTAAAATTAGTTTTAAACAGTAGAGAGTAAAGTTCAAAAAATAATTTTAAATAAATAATTTTAAATCGTTTTAAAGTCGGTTTTTAGTAAAATATAAATATTATATTAAGAATAGCTAAAATTGTCAGGAAAATACTCCAATAGGGTATCCACCTTGTTCGCTGTACCCTCTCGGTTTGTATGAGTAATATATATAACTTAAGTATTAAGCTATAAACAACTAAACCAACACCGCAATACGATATAAGAATAAAATTAAACTTTCATAAGGGCACGTTCACGCTATGTTTCGACAAATTTCATTTTAACACGCAAAAATATGGCCGCGAACACCGGCGGGGTTCGTGCGTGCAATCTAAATCACGTTTTATTAGCCAATAAAAAACGTTTAAATTGCCCTGGAGTTAGTGTCACAAAAGCCCTACACTATTTCAACAATAACCAGTCAAATATTGACATGGTAAATAATAACTGTTACAAGCGACGACGACGCTTGTAACGCAAAAAAAAATATTTTATAGAAACAAAAACCAGCTAATGTTAACAATTTTTGTATTAAAATACATTGCGGTATTTGTATTGTAAGCAATTTTTTTGATTTTCTTCAAAGCTAAGAAAACTATATCTTTTTTTTCAATTTCTGTAACATTTAGTTTCATATGTGTGTGTGTGTGCGTTTGTGCTAGAGTGTGACAGTTCGTTGCATCGATTTCCATCTCACACAAATTATGCAGTCCTTATCACTGTCCGTAACAACTGCAATGTATGTTAATATTTATGATTATTTTATAGATTATCCTTATCTATTATCCTTATATATTAGACAACAGTTATCATGTTTTATTTTTTCATTATATTCATTATTATTACATTCAGTACTTCTCTCTCGAATTGAACAAAGTCCACGCTATACGACTAAGGTTCCCAAGATGTAGGGCTTTACCCTAGTTTTAGAACCTTTGGTAATAATTTAATATACTGTGTTAATATAAACTAAAGACATTCCTCATGAAAAAACGTTTTTACTCAGTAAACCTTTTTTCCAGTAGGTGAGTAAATAACATTGAGATTATTAATATAATGATTTTATTATTGAGTGATTAAGTATAAAAATTGTTAATAGGACGCTACATTGAGATTTGACACAACCCCAAGAACTTACGTACCTACTGACTTGTTGTTTTACTATGTACACCAATGTGGCACGCAATAAAGAATTTGAATTTGTTTTAAGTTCCATTTGTAATCAAATTGTGTCTATTATAAATTATTGTAACATCTCTTATTTTTTACAATTTAAATCGTAGTCACCCTACAATGCATAAGTCCAATCCTTACAATCCTGCCAGAGACGTTGGGGTCAGTTTATCTTCTGCCAGATATTCATGCGAATCCACGCGAATTTGAACTTTATCTGGTTGCGATAAGGTTGTCTGTATTTAGCCTAAATTTGCATGTAGTAGCCTTGTTTAAATTTATGATTTATGCCACCAACCGCAGTGGCGGGTGAGACGTTTTATTTCTTTTTGTAAAACACTTTATTTCTTTTTACAAAAAAGAAAAAATGGTTCGAGATTTGGCTTAGCTTTAGCTTATACAGTGATATTTTTTGTGCTTGGAGACATACAGTATCGTTTTTCTTGCCACTTGTTTGACCCTTAGAGCATCAATCAAATAGGTGTGACATTTCTTTTTTATTTCATAAATACATAGTATGTCAATAATTAGGAAATATTTCATTGCACTGGAAAAACGCTTCATAGAAAATTCTCGTAGTACGTGACGTCACACGCTGGGAGGACACTACCAAAATGAATGAAGTAAAAGTATGTTCTGTTTAAAGTGGGTAAAAGAATACTATAATTGTTTCAAACAGATTATCTAATAGTTTTACGCTATTTCCGATAATGTCTACACCAGATAATTTTGAGATCGTTCAAAATAAATAAAATACAAAGCTTTTTTCAATGAGAATATCTATTAGTACTAATGAGATATCCTCCATTGGCGCGAAGCCCAGTTGTAAGGCTGGGCTGCCTGGAGGTGACCTGGTGAACTGCTCGTGCAGAACCCAGGTTACCCCGGTGAAGGGCAATGGAGTTACCGGGGAGTTTTAGTGGGTATTCTCAGTGCCGCTCTATTGAGGAACTGAGTGAGCCCCACACACGCCCGTCGCTTAGCCAGTGGCGGGTAGGTCCGTAAATGGATTCCTCCTCGTAAAAAAAAGTACTGATGATATATAGATATATTTAAGAAATAATTGTTAATAAACTAAATTGTTTGTTTGTTTTTAAGAGTGAAATACACTTTTACCCAATCGTTGTTTGCTTGAAGAAGTATATTACCAGATCAAAACCGAATCTAATTTGGTAGTGATTTGTTGTAGGAATTTGGAAATAGAGAATGGAATTTCTCTTCTAACAACATATCATCTTATAGTTGTCTCATCATCATCATGTCATCATCACGGTACAACATATATACTTCTTACTGCTAGTCACATTAAAAAATTCCAAGCAATTATATATTTGTGAGTTATTTTATTATTAGCAGATGAAAGTAATAATTAGGTTTGGACGTGATCGTTACTTCTGTCCAAAATTTGGAGGACAAGTAATATATGATTGTCACAAAAACAATCAGTTTTACGTTCGAAATAAACTTCACAGTGTCACTTTTCCCACATATGGGGCTGCTGGATAATATAAGATTATAGAAATAAGTAGTACCTTTGTACAATTCTCTTATATTCTGTTGTATCCTTTTAATTGTATTTGTTTGTACATAAATTGTTAAACAAATAAATAAATAAACATCCATTTCTATGCGAGTTCAAATAGTTCTCTAAAAATCTATAAAAGTAATATTTTATTTTTTGCTGGTTTCACATGAATCAAATTCACATATGTTTGAGTACACCTTATCTACCTTGTAATAAAAAAAATAATGAGATTTCAGAATTCTGCTTTTCCCTTAGAAAAAGTAGTGCATTAAAAAATCACCCCGTATTAAACATAATTCCAAATTTTGCTTGTAAACTTAATATGGATTAGAAGATAGAAATCAATTTAACAATTTTCATAATACAAAGGCCTCGCTCCTTTGGGATTAAAACGCCGTATGAAGTGTTATCTCACGTTTACACAGTACGCTTATAAATTAAACTTGTTCATAGTACCCGTGTTACATTACGTTAAGAGGAATAAATTAATTCAGAAATAATTGATATCGAGGAACAGTGTTCCCGATACGTAAGTTATAGTCTAAAGAGATGAATATTATTTATTTTTGTGCAAAAATATTTATATCTACAATACAAAGGCTACTGTATCAAGCTAGGATAAAAAGCTAGCCTGCTTGTATTTTTCGCTTATCGTACTTTCATTTGTAGTTTAGTAAGCTAGTAAATGTAATGTAAAGTTTGTAAATGTCATTATAAATACTAAAGGCTGAGAGTTTCGTGCGCCGCTTCTTCTCTGCAGCTACTAATTCGTCGAAGCGGTAGTAGGGTTGATTGGGAATATGCATACTAGTGTTATTTTTAATTTTAAAATAAGTATTATTTTAAAATTAAAACTAACAATTTATTTAGTACATATTTAAATACTATAACTGGGACAATTAGTTAATGCCCGGTTGATACCCAGTAAAATTATGACTATTGCCTTTATAATTATATTTATTTGTTTTCTCATACATATTCCCTGTTGTGACGATTTAAAAGAGCTTAGTAAATAAGTCTATTTAAATAAAGTTATTTTTGACTTTTGACTTTTGAGTGATAAAGCTATATAAAATATGCAATAATAATCTAGACATAATAAAAATTTGTTTTCAATATTTACATCACTTCACGCTACAATAGCGTCCATACAATTCGACAGCTCACGACAAACACGATTGAGAGGGTTCAATTCGATCGAACGTTACATCGAATCGAATCGACTCATCGTGATTGAAGCCAGCTGTTAAATTGCATAAAAAAGATAGCAGCGGTATTTACGCATTTGCCGGCAAACTAGATATGACAGAAACGTCTCGATACGATTGAACTTGCTCTAGGGGTGCCAGTTGTCCATATCGCGCTGGATACTGCAGCTGTTCCAGCACAGAGCTACAGCTATAGATTTATATAAATACTTATTTTTCAATTCTCTCGATGTAATTCCTCTTAAGACGGCAAACAATTACATACAAATATTCATGACGAAAGTATTTGTTGAACATGCTCTAGGGCTGTGCATTTCCACAAATTGACAGACTCGATTTTTACACAATTTCATATTCGCTCAATAAGTGGTAAATGTACCTATCAGGCTAGTATAAATTAGTTGGTATGGTCCGCAGGTGTCATGAAACGGAACGGAAACTAAATTTTATCGGCTGCAAACGGCAAACGTTAGCGATAGCGGTCGGAATGGAAATGTCTCGCGACAGCTGGTCCTATGCAAATGCAACAGATAGGGCTGTCCATACGGTACAGAGAAAAGATTCTCGTGCAGTATGTTGAGGATTGGGACCATATTCACCGGAATGTTAGCATGAAACATATTATTATAGGTTCCCAGCTCTCAACTTAACTTTACTCGCGCTATTACTGTAAATTCTTAAATGACACATGTTAATTCTGTTGTTTATAATAATGAACTTTATTTTCATGTTTTTAACATCTTATTACAATTTAATTTCAATAAACATTGACGTTCTTACACGATTTCATGACTGATTTTGAATTTAGGTATAAAAATTTATTTTAATATGATATTTAAATAATATTTGCGCACCGAAATTAATCGGTAGAATATGCCGGCATTAATATTTGAACGTTTTGTATCCATATTCTAGCAAATAAATGATTTTTCGCATGAACACAATAATATATGGTGTAGATTATTGTCTAAATTTTTACTTAGAGTATTTTTAAATAAAAGTATAATATCGTCATTTTAAATATAACTATCTAATAATTTCCGGCTGCGACAACCGTCCACCGTCAGCAATTGGACAAAGCAGAAGTCATCCTGGAGAAAATCTCAAAAAATAACAAGGCTCAGAAGCGTCCTGTTTGTGGTCAGTAAAGTTTGCCAGCTGGAAAAGAGGATGTTCAGTTTCAAATGCTGGGTATGATAGCATACCCTGAAACCCTCGAATGACAACATGACACTTCTGTCCTATGAAAGACTTTTTCCTAGTTCATAACATCAACTTTAGTATTTGATATCGATTACGAGCGTAATATGCAAAATAAAACAATCATCTCCACTAACACTCGGTTTTTGCATTTTGCCAAGTAAAACCTTTGGAATGCCCAGAGTTGACCATAATTAGAAGATATTCATATTTTATTCACAGTGGCGATACGAATCAATTTATACTAACTATAAACTTTCAGAGTATATTGTTTTGACGTATAATAGCCCGAAGTGCTGAAAGCATCTATTGAAATATTTGTCCAATATTTAGGATAGGATAGGATTATGAATAGAGTTGAATGTAGCAAAGACCAAACGGTCATGAGTCTGGATGTTCCTGATCTGTGACCTTTTTTGTAATTGTCATATTTAAATAAATAGAATTTGTACATTGATAAAAGCAACCCTCTTTTGTTTTACTGTTTAGAATGAATGTGCTGTCTCACGGTGGGTACACTCACTATATTGCAAATAAAGGAAATATATATATTGGCCCTCAATAGAATGAGACTAAGCATATTTCTCCCATGGTTTGTGCCAAAATCTCTCCAAGGTTAAGGAACTGCTTTCTTGCACCATCCACTAAATCCTCCTTCCTTCCGAGGATTTATGATGATCCATTAAATTTCTTCACGTTGTTCTAAATAATCGAACGTCCACTTTCAGCACCGAACTATTTAGTAAATAATATAATTGTCAATTAATATAAGTAACAAGTGACAACCATAGCAATGTAAATTTAGAATTTCGCAGGCCCCCCGGTGCTGCTAGTCGAATTAATAATCAGAATTTGGGATGGTCATGATATATTTGAGAGCGATCAAGAACAATTGGGTTTTATTTTTCTCCAATGGGTTGAAATTGAGATAAAATTATTGATTTATGTAACGGCCATTTTGAATAACTCAAGTAAATTATTCCGATATCGTATTCGTGGACTAAAAAAATGTGTAAATATATGAATATAAATTGCTGTTCCTGCATTAAATAGCCTCGTGCTAGAAATAGTGATTTTATTAAAAATTATATAAATATAACATTTATTGTGTCATTAATTTTTATTTCCTACATAAGAACATTTTTGAACCCTGTTTCCTTTAAATTAATCAATTCTATGGCCACTATTGTCACGTTCGACTGTTATTGAAATTATTAAAATATATAAGAATCATTTAAATTCAAAACAAATAACGGTTCCGCTGTGTTTAGTGATTTAACAAGAATATTTAAAATAAGAATAACAGGAATAAGGTTTCGTTAATTTTGTTTTTTTTTTTAGGTTTTTTTTTAAGGTTGCGTTTCTTTAATTTTCAATTCGAATAATTAATGATATCAGTCCAGTTGTAACAACAGTAACAGAGGACTACACTACGTCGCTATTGTATACTTTACGTAGTTATTTTCGGTTCCCTATCGCGCTCCATAGTTCGGTTGTTGAAACAGCGCGATAGCAATAGATTTTATAACCTATATTTCAATCGTGTCAACTTCGATGTTTCCTTTTAATATACAAAATAAATTTAATACGTTTTCGTTCATTTCGCGACATTTTAAACATTGTGCTATTAAATAATTACGAATCGAATTATTTTAATTTTTTATTTCAGTTGTGAATACATTTTCTGTGTTTCGGTCAGGTTAATCAGGGTTACAAGCAACAAGAGGGATTAACGTCTCTTGCCTTCAGAATGGAAACACGCGAGTTATCTGGTGCTTTTGGTATCTTAATAGTTGGGTACTGTTACAAACCAAATCGTCTAGTCTCTATTTTGTATAACTGTATCTATATTTATAACCTCTCATAAAGAAGAGGACATTTATCTTAAGTTTATTGTGGGAAATATTAACATGACAAAAAAAAGATATTCACTTGTTTTTTTTTTATTAAAAACTGGTTGTGCACGTCATTGAAAAACCCAAAAGTTTTATTTTATTATTTTAAACCTGATTTTGCCTAATCCTGTACAGGTACATTATGTGTTTCCTTGATATTATTTGAAAAACCACGGCCATATTTAATAAATCTTTATTTAACGTGAACTATTTGTGTCCAGTTACATGTATAGATACAAAAATCTGAAACAAACAATACGTAATGTTTGTTAAATTGGGCTCAGATTAATATTCAACACTACTATTTAACTGTAATTGGTCAATAACCCTTAATATTCACGTGGCTCAATCAATAAAGAAAGTCAAACACATATTTATTTTTGCTGCAAAATAAAAATTTACCGAGTCGGTATTATTATACCTGTCAAATATATCAATCATAAGAACCACAATCGTTTTAACGATCAGCGGTTATGATGATACTATTTTATTGTTTGATCATGTAATATTTGGAATACAATTTTTATTTCTCATATCAAATCGTAGTGCTGGTTAGTATAAATCATATAATATTTATTTTGTATAAAATATTGGTAGGGATTAAATAGGTAGATAGATTATTGAAACTCAGCATTGGTCTCCATCTGTGGCCAACTTAAGTTGGAAGTATGACAACTTAGCTGCAAGTTTCTACATTGTAAGTTGATAAGACAAAACTTGAATAATCTTATCACAGAGGTTAACTTTGTTTCTAAGTTTTTTTTAAAAAATATCCTGCTCCTTGGCGTGCAATCCGCTTCCATATCCCAGTTACTGCGATTAAAACTGTAACCTATACGAACTAGGATACAGTCTAATTTCTTTTTGCGATAGACAAATTGTAGAAAATCAAATGTTTTTAGCTAAAATTAAGTAACAGCACTTACTAATAGCAGATATAATATATATATGATAAATGAAATATTATGCAGAATATAATTTTAAAATTAATTAAAACATAAAAGTTAATCGTGTGATTTTTTTATAAAACCCGCAAAGTATGCTACCACAAGTAAGCCAAAGTAGCGGAGGAATAAATGACACTGGACCTGATTTTGATGTACACACTATCGGGTATAAGGTTACAAATATTCGCGCCTCGTCTCTGGACTTGCGGCCTTTCAGCGGCGGAATGTTTCAGTCAAGTCTAATTGGGGCTAATGTGTAAGCCCCGTATAAATAAAATAAAATTTAATGTAAGTGCATTGCATCTCATTCTATCAATATGATTTCAAAAGGGTTAGCTGACATGACACGTGACATTAGTAAAGGTATTCAGTTTAGGACCTTAATAACATCAAACAGAGGTTTTATGAAACGACCTTTCCACATACCTTCTAAAATTGTCTAAGATAGGTTATCTTAAGACAACTTTATAGGAAACAACAGTTCTCGATCTAGCTATCCTTTTCTTTTAAAATTGTGAGAGAGCGGGAGATACTGAACTATAATTTAATTTAAGAGTGCCGTCAGAATCAGGCCGAGTTTTGAATTAGCATACCATCTTCAGTTAGATTTTCCATACTGAATAAGAATTTTCAATTAGATTTTTTTACTTTTCTTTAAGATTATTTTTGTCTTTAAACTACCCCTGGACAAAACATAAAAGAAATAATTCATATCGGTCAATCCATTTTTGAGTTTTAGCCGGACTAACGAAACGAGATTCATTTTTATATAAGAAGATAAATTATGAAGGTGTGCTATAAAATCCCAGCTATCTCTGGCGATGGCCAGCTATAACTTTAAACCTTCCAAAAAGTCCGTATTGTGAATCCAAATCCACTACTAACTTTTGTACCATTATTCTCGTTTATAATTTCTTCTGTTGATTGTAATAAGTATATAATAAATTACCAGTCGCAGTGGGTTTTAACGCTCTATTTTCGATAACAGTAAACATTAAAAAAAATGTACAAAAGATCTTATAAAAAACAATTTCAATTGTATATACATAGAAAAAACTATTCTGAACGCGTTTCCCAAAGGCTTTAAGTCTAAAGTCGCTCAGCAAAGAACATTAGCGGTAAGTGTTGTGCTTTAATTCTAAAATATAGCCCGCACCTGGTTATCCTCTAAGCCTTCTGCTGCAATAACAATTCACGTGTGAAATTAACAAAGTTTATGAGTATAATCGTTCTCAATTTCATTACAGAGATAGGACAGTGGCTTTTGAGTTGAATGTAGTTTGTTAACGTTTCGCTTCTTCATTATACTATTAGGGTTTAATGTTTTGTGCAAATTTGCTGAGTTCATTACAACCTTTACGTTTTTTTATAAATTTATATCTGTATTACAACTAAGACACAGTTATTTACAAAGGAAGACTAACTTCTATTAGAAATCTCTTCCAGTCAACCCATCATCGGTGTATAAGTTAATTTGTAACTTTATAAACAGAGGGCGATGCGTAGTAAACAACATCGCCCTAAATTAATTTCGTTTTAAATTAATATTCTATTACTTCGCGTGTTAATTTGAATAATTGATAAAATGATTAAAGAGTGAGTATAAGAGTCAATTTTAAACTTAGTACCTATATAACTATTGAGTAACGTTTATAATTAAGATTATAAGCTTAGCTTATTTATTATTATTTAGGAAATCAACTTAACTCTTCCCAATCCCTCGACGACTCGAGGGATGGGAGAATACCCCTCGACAGAGGAGGCCAGATGGCCGAGGGTCAGGACGACAGAGAGAGGAATCGGCGGACAATTCTGGCGTTATCGAGCAATTATTGGTCCATCACCCAGTCCCAATCTCTTCAGATGGTCGCGAAGAGAAGTTGAGACGAGACCATTGGTTGAGACTACGACTGGTATGATCTCAGTGGATGTCACCCTCCACATATCAGTAACCTCGTGTGACAAGTTCAGATACTTGATCTTCTTATCCGATTCGGCTTTCACGAGGTTTTCATCGAAGGGAATGGTGACATCCACTAAGAACACACGCGACTCTACTCGGTCCATCAGTACGATATCAGGCTTGTTAGCCAAAACCGTCCTGTCCGTAATGATAGACCGGTCCCAGTACAACTGAGCACGGTCGTTTTCGAGCACTGGCTCCGGCAAGTACTTATACCTTTACCTTTATAGAGCAGCTCCTCGTCAGTTTGCAGTCAACTGGAACATAAGGGGTCGATGGGGAGGGGGAGATCCGACAGGCGATAGTAGAAATCAACTAACACAAAGCCGCAATTAAACTGTAGTTTAGGATCAGGCTTGAAGTGTTGAATACTTAATAATTTTTATCGATGTAAAGTTTTACAATATATATCAAGGACGCTTTACACTAAACGTTATTCTTAACCTTTTTTTTTGCTCTCGAAAATAATGTTCACCTTTTTTTTTCACCAATTTTCATACAATTACAAATTTAAAATATTGAACATATAAGATTCTATTTTTGATACTCATTATTGATATTATATATAATGACATGTTGTATGGCTTCATAAGTAAGGTACAAATACAACTCTGCATTTACCTTATTTACGACAAATTAATATTGATGTGACTAACTAAAACAATATATACGAACCTAACTAAGTTCGATTATGTTCTGTTTCTATTATATAGTTTGTCTCTTCGTAATGATTGAAGATAAAATAGAATGATAAAAGAAATCACATCAAGCCCCAAGCCATGACAACTTATAACAATAGCTTAATGATTTTGATGCATTATTTTGTCACTCAAAATTCAATCTTAGTGGAATTCTCATATAACCAAATTTAAAAGTATTATCATTTAAAAAGGTTTGAGAACTCTTGGTTAGGTTAGGTCTCTTAGTCTTGTAGCCTAAAGAAGATAAATGCTGTGTAAGAGGCACTTCGATTTAGGTTTCACGTGAAAAATTTTCCAACGTCATTCGAACTGTTTCACAGTCAAGTAAAACTCCACACAACGCTTTAGACTATAAGATTCACATTTCAAATAACATGCGACTTTGCCTGCTATTGTACTTGAGGCTATCTCTAAAATTAAACCTAAGCTAAGCAAATTGAATCCCGTACCCCTTGAATTAAGATTTAAATTTATTCCTGGTCATGTTTCTAATACTGCGGTACCATATCGGACAAGGAATCTACTTCAAGATTTATAGCGCCAAGACTAGAATGATTAATGTTCGATCATTGTTCAAAATGAAGGTAGTCAACAGAAACAGAATTAGCAATAGTTCTTGTAAACGTTTATCTGAGGACTATTGGCAGATTAGCGGAGAGGCTTCCCCCAAGGATTTCTAAACGGTCTTAAAGAACCTTTCTACCCTTTATAGTCTTCAGTCCTTCTTGTAATGAGTAATAGATAATGATAAATAAACAAATTGAGATTATTTTTCTTTTAATGTCGTTTGAAATATGAAGACAGTACTTATAGTAAAATGTAAATTGCAATCCAATTCACCCACAAAAGTGGATTGGACAGTCGTGTTGTTACTCCTCGTGTATTTCTCCCATTTATACAGGCTGATACACTTCAGTCAATAGGGTGGAATCAATCACGATTAAAAGATTAACTAATCGTATCAAATTCTAGAGAAAAACTAAGTATTTATAGCCTCATTTTAATGTAATTAATAATAATAAACTTACCCAGATGTTTCACCGTTCAATAGATTCTCAATATTATTGAAAATACTATTCAGAAACCACACCAGACGGTTACTAAGTCGATTTAATAAATCCATTATCTCGGAACATCACCCAAATTGGAGGGTCATAGGCAAAAATATATGAGTCTAATATTGGAAAACGATCTACGAAAAAACCCTCGCCGTATGTTTCTGATCAAATTTCAACGGCCAACTCTGTGAAATGGTCAGTGACCTTCTATTACAAATTTGGTTTTAAAATAACATTTACCCTAGGTGGAACGTATCGACAAGACATTTTAAAAAAGCAATATGCATAAAAACAAGATATAAATAATGTGGGAGGATTCAAAATACCAGTTATCTACAATATATTATATAAATTAGCTGTGAGCGCCGGCGAATTAGTTATAAAGGCTCAAAATGAAAGAACAGATTTTTGTGAGAGAAAAACCATAACCCTTTCCTTACCTTTCAAAATTCATTGTCCCGTCTCATAATACAGTATAGGCAGACTTAATACAATTGAATAAAGTCTGCTTATTGTACCTTTATATGTGGAAAGAAGTAAAAATATATATAATAAACAAATTCAATGGGTACTAGAAAAAAATATATTAAAGGACATAGTGTTAAGACAAAATCACCTCTAATATAATATGCTTACGGCCCACCGGAGCTGAAGCTGTTAAAATTATGGAGTTTATACATGATGGAGACGACTATCATTTAATAACCCTTTAGCTTAACTATTTTGTAGAAAGTTTTTCATTTATCTAATAGATCTTATTCATTCTATAAGATCACAATAGATCACCCAACTAGAGATCAACTAGTACAGCCAATGTTGTCGACTCCACACTGTATAGATATATACAGGGACCATTGTATATACATATACAGTGCCTTAAGACATGTGTAATAACAAAGATACTCTCGAGAAAATACCTTGTAAAATCAAGTAGCTGTTTCATTGATAAAATCGGAACAACGCTTCCCTGCTCTCAATGCTTTTTACTTACTGTAGCACAGGAACACAACAATACAAAGGCTGGAAACTTTTGTAATGTGGAAGTAAAAAGACGTATTCTTAGTTGGATGCATCAAATTCGAGTGATTTGATTGTAAACATAAAATTTGTTACTAAAAAATCGCCCCTAATATAAAATCGTAACATTAAATAAATTTTGTTATGCTTTTGTGGTCAACCACAATCAATTACCACGGCTCTAAGATTTGGTGGGTGATAGAATATTTTAAGTCTACCTGGCTTGCACCGCCCTTTTACCTACGTCTACCGACATAATAGTATAATGTTAACAGCATTGCTGTGTTCCGGAATTTGATGGAAAAGTAACAAATCTATGTTTGAGGAATCCAGTCTTTTCATTACTTACTATCAGGTGATATGAAAGCGAAGAGCGAAGGAAAAGAGAACTGTAAAGAAAATAATTAAGAATTCACATCTCTTTATCTTGTGGTAGTTTAAAATTTATTATAATAAATTCACGTGTGGTGTAAACCGCATTTTGTATCCAATTTCTCGGTTCATACCTCATCTTGTCACTATAGTATGCATTTAGTTCTATTCCCCGAAACTCGGTACTCACTATCATAGTGAGTGGTAAATAATAATAGCGGCGCAGCTTCTTAAGGCGTTTAAATACACTTTGTACTTTTGAATAATCCTAATTCTAATTCCCAAAGAAGCATTGGTGTCGATTTTGTTGGTGGAAGTAAATGATTAAAACACAAAAGCATCTCGGTTCTTAAATACTAAACTTTACTCATATCTGTACATTGATATAACCCAAGTGATAAGAAAATCGGTAGTTTATGTTTAAACATTTCAATAGAAGACAAAAATTAGCTTCATGATTTATAGTAAGTGCCTGAACATTTAGTCTTAGCAACAAGTTTACGAAAAATAATATTGACTTTAAAAAATTTTAGGCGCTTCTTGTGTAGTACATTTTCACAGAGAAATGCAAAAAATCTTAAAATTTTTATAGAAATACTGCTATAATAACTCAAGAGTATAATGCAAAATAAATATAATATTTTACGTTCGTTATTTTCAATAAGTTAAATAAAATGTTACTGTGAAAGTTGAAGCAAAGATATAGCAAAAACCCGGACTATAATTAATTTTCTGACTTCGATATTTCCGCACGAGAAACAATCAAAAATAGCGCGTCAGGTAGCAAGAGATTCGTACTATCACGGGTTAAATTTTATTCGCTGATTTTAGAAATAAATTGAAAGCTAATAATCGAGTGAACTGGATATTGGACACGTTTTAGGTACTAATTAGTAAATAAACCAATACGTTTCAATGCTTCTTCATAAAAGGAATAGGTATAAATTATACAGGTAATTAAAATAGTCGTTCTAAAAAATTATTAATTATTAAAGTTAAATCTCGCAGAAAAATCCTCTATGTGTTTTAAAAGTTATATTTCTTAGATATACTAGAACAATTGTATGTACTTGTCTTCGCAACAATTATTTCTTTTTTCTCTTCTTATCTATTCAATAACAATTCGTCAAAAACCTTCCGATATCACTATGTAAATTGTACAATTCGTTCTTTATATCTATTTTCCTTGAGCATTTTGCACTCTATTCTATTAGAGGTTTGTCGCATTTTGCATTCGACTTCAACAAACAGGTCAAGCTGTCGTCAAGCCAATTTGTATGATACTACACTGCTGTTGTAATAACACGTGATTATATTCCGACAGAACACAAAGAGAATTGTTTTGATGAGAACCAATTCCCTTATTTCCAACTCAGATTTGGACAGCGCGGTGCTTTTGTTTTAAAACTTTACCCGCCTTTCTTCCACGTAGACAAGCCTGTGTTAAAGGCCGTCAAAGTCAAAATATCTTTATTTAAATAGACTTAATTACTTTGTTCATTTATTTTTAATCGTCATAACAAGGAATTCGAATTAGAAAAAAAAATTGTTATGACACCAGTATTTCCAAATGGTACCAGTATTAAAATTAAATCAAGGGTGTAGCTGCAAGGACATACATACTCTCAACAGTAGCGTGCCGATCTGCCGACACAAGAAACGGACGCTTACTATTTACAGCAGCGCTAGAAAGAGACATATGACGTGCGAGTGCGACAGGAAATCACAGCGTCAGCGCGCACGCCCTCTTGCGACTAAACTAGTGTCTCGCTAAGACTTACAATAGTTGCAACAGCTTATATTTATATATATATAAATATAAGGTGTTGCAACTATTGTAAGTCTTCTTGTGTCGGCAGATCGGCACGCTACTGTTGAGAGCATGTATGTCCTTGCAGCTACAAGCGTTAAAATAATTTTTCGTTTCGACGAATTAGCACCTGCAGAGAAGAAGCGGTACAAGAAACTCCTAGCCTTTACTATTTGTATGGACTTTACAAATTAACTATGTCATAATGTATTAATATATAATATAATATTAGAAACATATTTTTTTTGACAGTCTATTTTGATTAAGTCAACTACGAACACTTAACTCCATTTATGTCGCAATGTCTTTTAAAATATTATTTTAAAGTTTTATCGGGAAAATTTACACACAGACATTTATCGAAACAAAGTTCAAAGCTGTCTTGAAAACATAAAACAGGCTTAATATTATTGGAGTCGGTGCTTTTGAAACAACAGCAGGAGTTTAAATAGAAAGTTAGGGTCTAGTTTAAATACTCGTACAAAATACATTTTTACTAAGGCTTATTCTGTTCCCCATCTCCGAAGGCCTTCATCTTGTCACTACCATATTCAAAAGAGCATAATCTCTATAAAAATAAACAAGGAATGTCCAAAAAATGCTACAAATGGTAATTCAGTATGGAAAGTCTAACTGATGTGCTATTCAAAATTGTCATTGCTTCCATCTTTAATTCTGATAATTTTTGATAGATGGCGGTAGTGGCAGATAAGTTTGAGTCAAAGTTCATCGGATCAACTAGTTACATTGTTTCAGTGTAAAGGGAATGGCAGATAGTGTAATTAGAGGGCATCCATGCTTCCATTGATTCTCTAGAATAGTGCATTGAGCACTAACATTATGAAGGAACTGCTGGATTCTGTAGGTATTGAGCTAAATCGAGTTAGGGTATTTGTTGTAAGGAGATGGTAACCACATATCGTCAGCTGGTCCATTTGTTTGTTTATTTACTCCGCACCTTTCCCTATTAACCTCAAAAGTCGATACAGAACCCGAACAGTTTTCCCAAAATTTATCCCAATAATATCATGTTCATATCATAAATCTCAATTTATTTAAGTCAGGCCTCCTTGTAAATATAATATGTCGCACTAAATATGTTAAAAGGTACGCGTCTATTATTATTCAGTATCACGGAACGCAAGCGGACCCCGCTGCGTATAAGACACGTACGCGAAGAGGATGGAAACACAGCATAAGAAGGAACAGAAGGCCGTGTTAGGACTTAAGCGTCAAACGTTACATGGAGCGACATGCATATCGACATGTATATGCATATCCAAATATGAATTTTCTTTTCCAATACACCGTACTCGTCGTACAAGGGTAAGACCCGGTCTACACTCGTCGCGCTGTACCAGGTACAGGTACGTACCTGGAGGCTCATCTTCTCCACGACACGTCTTGCCTGAGCCGAGGTCCGAGCCTTTAGAGGCACCCTCGGGTTTGTCGCACCATCATGGCTCGAGTGCCTTGGAGACTTAAAGAGACTGTGGGACACCTCCCATTGAAAAATACCTGTCTATAAGAAATCCTCCAGAGGCGAATTGACTCTCCAATGTTCTCGCCTCCTTAAAACCCCGATAACGTTGTAAAGGCCATCTGCGGCCAACAGCATTAGTCATTAAAAAAAACCAAATAAGTACTTTTTTATTTCACCTAATGTTAGGTGATTACCATTTTATTTTTAGATATAATTATAAAACTAAAACTCAAAAAACGTTTGACCTTTGAACTTTGTTGATGTTATTTTGTCATCACAAAATGTCATCACATTAGCGACATTTACGATGGAGTGGTCAGAACACCTTTCTTTTTAACCAAAGCTCTCCAGTTCGAATCGCAGTAGGGTCCTATATTTGTTTGTAAGTTTTGCACTTCTGATTCATTTCTGAAACGAAAATAAGAAAACTTGAGGAATAGCTATATTGCCTATTAAGACAGTGGCTGTTCACAATCATTCTGTTTGAGGGGGAGCCTTTTTTCAGGAATGGACATAATGATAATTCCAACTAGATTGTTAAGTATAATATGTTTGATTTGTATATCACTTTACAATAAGGTATAGCCTATTTCATGCATGCCATTATAAGCCATGATATTGACAGTAACAGTTTATTGCCAGTCCAGTAGCTTGCACTAGGCAACTTAACCTTTAATACAGAGTAGACGTTCTGTATGTATCTATTTCGTTAGTATAGGGTGGTGAGAGTAGTGCCATGCTTATAAATTTATGCCGTGTCTGTGCAACAACTTAAGATCTGATAGTTTGTGTATTAGTGTTCATATCTGAAGCTAACAGCAAAACCGTGATGGGATAGGATAATGAGTTGTAAGAATAACATTGTAGAATCTTTAATTACGACGAGCTGTGTTAGCACTACAAGCTAACCGGGGGTTCCGAATTCGAGTCTCTCCAGTGACGCAAATGTTTGGTCACGGTTGTTTATAGTATGTTTTTGAATGTTTTTTTCTAATACATGTTATAAATATTTCATATAGCATCCATACATAACATAAGCTCTTATTACTATGGGCTAGAATAAAATTCATATCTCTCTCCTATAGACCTTGTCTGTATTCTCGTCATTAATCTATTCAAATGAAAGATTATCCAAATTTATTCGCGCTATTAAACTTTATTTAAATTAATATATTTAATTTATTACTTTTGATATTGGGTATTACGAAGTATTCGTTTTAGTTTTTTCATTTCTTTTTGGGACTGACTAATGCCGTAGATAGCGTTTACAGCATTACCAGTGTTTTAAGGACGCGAGAACTTCGGAGAATCCTCAAACCTTAAGGGCGATTCGACAGCAGAGGATTTCTAATCGACAGGCATCACCTCCAGGGGACGTGTCCCGCTATCTTTATAGTACAATATTATATATTAGAGTTTAAAGGGCGCTCGACCCCTGAGGGATAAAATTTAGTTTTTTCATCAATTACTTCCACCCAAGGTAAGTAATGGTAAAAAGGTAAGTAAATGTAAATTATATGAATGAAGTTGTTTGTTCCGCTGTTTAAAGATAACTCGTTTGTATTTTGGACTTGCTTTATGCTTTTTAATCGAATTAAAAAGGAGGCAGATCCTCATTTCGTCGTAATCTTTTCTTATTTATGTTTTCCGGGTAACGCTGAAATTTATTAGGGAAACTCTTTTTTTGTTTGAAAAGGTATACTTTCCGAAGTGTACCATTATAACTAAGTCAGGATCTGATTCTAATCTGATCTGATCTTAAGAAAATCGAGGGAAACCCTTATTTTCATGATGAACGTCAAACGTATTTTTTTTTTCTGAAGCTATTCAGGTTTTTGCGTTCAGAAATCATCCATCATCTCAAGGATTTTTGCACAATGCTGATGATGAAAGGATCCTTGAGTTTTATGCGTTAGGGGTTAGTTCGTCTAAATAATATGCACGTATTGATCTTTACTAGTATTCTTTCCAGATGTTTCGGCAAGCTGGTAGTGGAAAGTACAGCCATCTAACTTTAACCTTAGAACCCTACCACACACAATTGATTTTTATAAACAATACTAAAAAGACTTTAAAACACTAAAAAGGCAGAAATAATTCAATCAGACATATTGTTGAATTTAAAATTAGTTTTAAACAGTAGAGAGTAAAGTTCAAAAAATAATTTTAAATAAATAATTTTAAATCGTTTTAAAGTCGGTTTTTAGTAAAATATAAATATTATATTAAGAATAGCTAAAATTGTCAGGAAAATACTCCAATAGGGTATCCACCTTGTTCGCTGTACCCTCTCGGTTTGTATGAGTAATATATATAACTTAAGTATTAAGCTATAAACAACTAAACCAACACCGCAATACGATATAAGAATAAAATTAAACTTTCATAAGGGCACGTTCACGCTATGTTTCGACAAATTTCATTTTAACACGCAAAAATATGGCCGCGAACACCGGCGGGGTTCGTGCGTGCAATCTAAATCACGTTTTATTAGCCAATAAAAAACGTTTAAATTGCCCTGGAGTTAGTGTCACAAAAGCCCTACACTATTTCAACAATAACCAGTCAAATATTGACATGGTAAATAATAACTGTTACAAGCGACGACGACGCTTGTAACGCAAAAAAAAATATTTTATAGAAACAAAAACCAGCTAATGTTAACAATTTTTGTATTAAAATACATTGCGGTATTTGTATTGTAAGCAATTTTTTTGATTTTCTTCAAAGCTAAGAAAACTATATCTTTTTTTTCAATTTCTGTAACATTTAGTTTCATATGTGTGTGTGTGTGCGTTTGTGCTAGAGTGTGACAGTTCGTTGCATCGATTTCCATCTCACACAAATTATGCAGTCCTTATCACTGTCCGTAACAACTGCAATGTATGTTAATATTTATGATTATTTTATAGATTATCCTTATCTATTATCCTTATATATTAGACAACAGTTATCATGTTTTATTTTTTCATTATATTCATTATTATTACATTCAGTACTTCTCTCTCGAATTGAACAAAGTCCACGCTATACGACTAAGGTTCCCAAGATGTAGGGCTTTACCCTAGTTTTAGAACCTTTGGTAATAATTTAATATACTGTGTTAATATAAACTAAAGACATTCCTCATGAAAAAACGTTTTTACTCAGTAAACCTTTTTTCCAGTAGGTGAGTAAATAACATTGAGATTATTAATATAATGATTTTATTATTGAGTGATTAAGTATAAAAATTGTTAATAGGACGCTACATTGAGATTTGACACAACCCCAAGAACTTACGTACCTACTGACTTGTTGTTTTACTATGTACACCAATGTGGCACGCAATAAAGAATTTGAATTTGTTTTAAGTTCCATTTGTAATCAAATTGTGTCTATTATAAATTATTGTAACATCTCTTATTTTTTACAATTTAAATCGTAGTCACCCTACAATGCATAAGTCCAATCCTTACAATCCTGCCAGAGACGTTGGGGTCAGTTTATCTTCTGCCAGATATTCATGCGAATCCACGCGAATTTGAACTTTATCTGGTTGCGATAAGGTTGTCTGTATTTAGCCTAAATTTGCATGTAGTAGCCTTGTTTAAATTTATGATTTATGCCACCAACCGCAGTGGCGGGTGAGACGTTTTATTTCTTTTTGTAAAACACTTTATTTCTTTTTACAAAAAAGAAAAAATGGTTCGAGATTTGGCTTAGCTTTAGCTTATACAGTGATATTTTTTGTGCTTGGAGACATACAGTATCGTTTTTCTTGCCACTTGTTTGACCCTTAGAGCATCAATCAAATAGGTGTGACATTTCTTTTTTATTTCATAAATACATAGTATGTCAATAATTAGGAAATATTTCATTGCACTGGAAAAACGCTTCATAGAAAATTCTCGTAGTACGTGACGTCACACGCTGGGAGGACACTACCAAAATGAATGAAGTAAAAGTATGTTCTGTTTAAAGTGGGTAAAAGAATACTATAATTGTTTCAAACAGATTATCTAATAGTTTTACGCTATTTCCGATAATGTCTACACCAGATAATTTTGAGATCGTTCAAAATAAATAAAATACAAAGCTTTTTTCAATGAGAATATCTATTAGTACTAATGAGATATCCTCCATTGGCGCGAAGCCCAGTTGTAAGGCTGGGCTGCCTGGAGGTGACCTGGTGAACTGCTCGTGCAGAACCCAGGTTACCCCGGTGAAGGGCAATGGAGTTACCGGGGAGTTTTAGTGGGTATTCTCAGTGCCGCTCTATTGAGGAACTGAGTGAGCCCCACACACGCCCGTCGCTTAGCCAGTGGCGGGTAGGTCCGTAAATGGATTCCTCCTCGTAAAAAAAAGTACTGATGATATATAGATATATTTAAGAAATAATTGTTAATAAACTAAATTGTTTGTTTGTTTTTAAGAGTGAAATACACTTTTACCCAATCGTTGTTTGCTTGAAGAAGTATATTACCAGATCAAAACCGAATCTAATTTGGTAGTGATTTGTTGTAGGAATTTGGAAATAGAGAATGGAATTTCTCTTCTAACAACATATCATCTTATAGTTGTCTCATCATCATCATGTCATCATCACGGTACAACATATATACTTCTTACTGCTAGTCACATTAAAAAATTCCAAGCAATTATATATTTGTGAGTTATTTTATTATTAGCAGATGAAAGTAATAATTAGGTTTGGACGTGATCGTTACTTCTGTCCAAAATTTGGAGGACAAGTAATATATGATTGTCACAAAAACAATCAGTTTTACGTTCGAAATAAACTTCACAGTGTCACTTTTCCCACATATGGGGCTGCTGGATAATATAAGATTATAGAAATAAGTAGTACCTTTGTACAATTCTCTTATATTCTGTTGTATCCTTTTAATTGTATTTGTTTGTACATAAATTGTTAAACAAATAAATAAATAAACATCCATTTCTATGCGAGTTCAAATAGTTCTCTAAAAATCTATAAAAGTAATATTTTATTTTTTGCTGGTTTCACATGAATCAAATTCACATATGTTTGAGTACACCTTATCTACCTTGTAATAAAAAAAATAATGAGATTTCAGAATTCTGCTTTTCCCTTAGAAAAAGTAGTGCATTAAAAAATCACCCCGTATTAAACATAATTCCAAATTTTGCTTGTAAACTTAATATGGATTAGAAGATAGAAATCAATTTAACAATTTTCATAATACAAAGGCCTCGCTCCTTTGGGATTAAAACGCCGTATGAAGTGTTATCTCACGTTTACACAGTACGCTTATAAATTAAACTTGTTCATAGTACCCGTGTTACATTACGTTAAGAGGAATAAATTAATTCAGAAATAATTGATATCGAGGAACAGTGTTCCCGATACGTAAGTTATAGTCTAAAGAGATGAATATTATTTATTTTTGTGCAAAAATATTTATATCTACAATACAAAGGCTACTGTATCAAGCTAGGATAAAAAGCTAGCCTGCTTGTATTTTTCGCTTATCGTACTTTCATTTGTAGTTTAGTAAGCTAGTAAATGTAATGTAAAGTTTGTAAATGTCATTATAAATACTAAAGGCTGAGAGTTTCGTGCGCCGCTTCTTCTCTGCAGCTACTAATTCGTCGAAGCGGTAGTAGGGTTGATTGGGAATATGCATACTAGTGTTATTTTTAATTTTAAAATAAGTATTATTTTAAAATTAAAACTAACAATTTATTTAGTACATATTTAAATACTATAACTGGGACAATTAGTTAATGCCCGGTTGATACCCAGTAAAATTATGACTATTGCCTTTATAATTATATTTATTTGTTTTCTCATACATATTCCCTGTTGTGACGATTTAAAAGAGCTTAGTAAATAAGTCTATTTAAATAAAGTTATTTTTGACTTTTGACTTTTGAGTGATAAAGCTATATAAAATATGCAATAATAATCTAGACATAATAAAAATTTGTTTTCAATATTTACATCACTTCACGCTACAATAGCGTCCATACAATTCGACAGCTCACGACAAACACGATTGAGAGGGTTCAATTCGATCGAACGTTACATCGAATCGAATCGACTCATCGTGATTGAAGCCAGCTGTTAAATTGCATAAAAAAGATAGCAGCGGTATTTACGCATTTGCCGGCAAACTAGATATGACAGAAACGTCTCGATACGATTGAACTTGCTCTAGGGGTGCCAGTTGTCCATATCGCGCTGGATACTGCAGCTGTTCCAGCACAGAGCTACAGCTATAGATTTATATAAATACTTATTTTTCAATTCTCTCGATGTAATTCCTCTTAAGACGGCAAACAATTACATACAAATATTCATGACGAAAGTATTTGTTGAACATGCTCTAGGGCTGTGCATTTCCACAAATTGACAGACTCGATTTTTACACAATTTCATATTCGCTCAATAAGTGGTAAATGTACCTATCAGGCTAGTATAAATTAGTTGGTATGGTCCGCAGGTGTCATGAAACGGAACGGAAACTAAATTTTATCGGCTGCAAACGGCAAACGTTAGCGATAGCGGTCGGAATGGAAATGTCTCGCGACAGCTGGTCCTATGCAAATGCAACAGATAGGGCTGTCCATACGGTACAGAGAAAAGATTCTCGTGCAGTATGTTGAGGATTGGGACCATATTCACCGGAATGTTAGCATGAAACATATTATTATAGGTTCCCAGCTCTCAACTTAACTTTACTCGCGCTATTACTGTAAATTCTTAAATGACACATGTTAATTCTGTTGTTTATAATAATGAACTTTATTTTCATGTTTTTAACATCTTATTACAATTTAATTTCAATAAACATTGACGTTCTTACACGATTTCATGACTGATTTTGAATTTAGGTATAAAAATTTATTTTAATATGATATTTAAATAATATTTGCGCACCGAAATTAATCGGTAGAATATGCCGGCATTAATATTTGAACGTTTTGTATCCATATTCTAGCAAATAAATGATTTTTCGCATGAACACAATAATATATGGTGTAGATTATTGTCTAAATTTTTACTTAGAGTATTTTTAAATAAAAGTATAATATCGTCATTTTAAATATAACTATCTAATAATTTCCGGCTGCGACAACCGTCCACCGTCAGCAATTGGACAAAGCAGAAGTCATCCTGGAGAAAATCTCAAAAAATAACAAGGCTCAGAAGCGTCCTGTTTGTGGTCAGTAAAGTTTGCCAGCTGGAAAAGAGGATGTTCAGTTTCAAATGCTGGGTATGATAGCATACCCTGAAACCCTCGAATGACAACATGACACTTCTGTCCTATGAAAGACTTTTTCCTAGTTCATAACATCAACTTTAGTATTTGATATCGATTACGAGCGTAATATGCAAAATAAAACAATCATCTCCACTAACACTCGGTTTTTGCATTTTGCCAAGTAAAACCTTTGGAATGCCCAGAGTTGACCATAATTAGAAGATATTCATATTTTATTCACAGTGGCGATACGAATCAATTTATACTAACTATAAACTTTCAGAGTATATTGTTTTGACGTATAATAGCCCGAAGTGCTGAAAGCATCTATTGAAATATTTGTCCAATATTTAGGATAGGATAGGATTATGAATAGAGTTGAATGTAGCAAAGACCAAACGGTCATGAGTCTGGATGTTCCTGATCTGTGACCTTTTTTGTAATTGTCATATTTAAATAAATAGAATTTGTACATTGATAAAAGCAACCCTCTTTTGTTTTACTGTTTAGAATGAATGTGCTGTCTCACGGTGGGTACACTCACTATATTGCAAATAAAGGAAATATATATATTGGCCCTCAATAGAATGAGACTAAGCATATTTCTCCCATGGTTTGTGCCAAAATCTCTCCAAGGTTAAGGAACTGCTTTCTTGCACCATCCACTAAATCCTCCTTCCTTCCGAGGATTTATGATGATCCATTAAATTTCTTCACGTTGTTCTAAATAATCGAACGTCCACTTTCAGCACCGAACTATTTAGTAAATAATATAATTGTCAATTAATATAAGTAACAAGTGACAACCATAGCAATGTAAATTTAGAATTTCGCAGGCCCCCCGGTGCTGCTAGTCGAATTAATAATCAGAATTTGGGATGGTCATGATATATTTGAGAGCGATCAAGAACAATTGGGTTTTATTTTTCTCCAATGGGTTGAAATTGAGATAAAATTATTGATTTATGTAACGGCCATTTTGAATAACTCAAGTAAATTATTCCGATATCGTATTCGTGGACTAAAAAAATGTGTAAATATATGAATATAAATTGCTGTTCCTGCATTAAATAGCCTCGTGCTAGAAATAGTGATTTTATTAAAAATTATATAAATATAACATTTATTGTGTCATTAATTTTTATTTCCTACATAAGAACATTTTTGAACCCTGTTTCCTTTAAATTAATCAATTCTATGGCCACTATTGTCACGTTCGACTGTTATTGAAATTATTAAAATATATAAGAATCATTTAAATTCAAAACAAATAACGGTTCCGCTGTGTTTAGTGATTTAACAAGAATATTTAAAATAAGAATAACAGGAATAAGGTTTCGTTAATTTTGTTTTTTTTTTTAGGTTTTTTTTTAAGGTTGCGTTTCTTTAATTTTCAATTCGAATAATTAATGATATCAGTCCAGTTGTAACAACAGTAACAGAGGACTACACTACGTCGCTATTGTATACTTTACGTAGTTATTTTCGGTTCCCTATCGCGCTCCATAGTTCGGTTGTTGAAACAGCGCGATAGCAATAGATTTTATAACCTATATTTCAATCGTGTCAACTTCGATGTTTCCTTTTAATATACAAAATAAATTTAATACGTTTTCGTTCATTTCGCGACATTTTAAACATTGTGCTATTAAATAATTACGAATCGAATTATTTTAATTTTTTATTTCAGTTGTGAATACATTTTCTGTGTTTCGGTCAGGTTAATCAGGGTTACAAGCAACAAGAGGGATTAACGTCTCTTGCCTTCAGAATGGAAACACGCGAGTTATCTGGTGCTTTTGGTATCTTAATAGTTGGGTACTGTTACAAACCAAATCGTCTAGTCTCTATTTTGTATAACTGTATCTATATTTATAACCTCTCATAAAGAAGAGGACATTTATCTTAAGTTTATTGTGGGAAATATTAACATGACAAAAAAAAGATATTCACTTGTTTTTTTTTTATTAAAAACTGGTTGTGCACGTCATTGAAAAACCCAAAAGTTTTATTTTATTATTTTAAACCTGATTTTGCCTAATCCTGTACAGGTACATTATGTGTTTCCTTGATATTATTTGAAAAACCACGGCCATATTTAATAAATCTTTATTTAACGTGAACTATTTGTGTCCAGTTACATGTATAGATACAAAAATCTGAAACAAACAATACGTAATGTTTGTTAAATTGGGCTCAGATTAATATTCAACACTACTATTTAACTGTAATTGGTCAATAACCCTTAATATTCACGTGGCTCAATCAATAAAGAAAGTCAAACACATATTTATTTTTGCTGCAAAATAAAAATTTACCGAGTCGGTATTATTATACCTGTCAAATATATCAATCATAAGAACCACAATCGTTTTAACGATCAGCGGTTATGATGATACTATTTTATTGTTTGATCATGTAATATTTGGAATACAATTTTTATTTCTCATATCAAATCGTAGTGCTGGTTAGTATAAATCATATAATATTTATTTTGTATAAAATATTGGTAGGGATTAAATAGGTAGATAGATTATTGAAACTCAGCATTGGTCTCCATCTGTGGCCAACTTAAGTTGGAAGTATGACAACTTAGCTGCAAGTTTCTACATTGTAAGTTGATAAGACAAAACTTGAATAATCTTATCACAGAGGTTAACTTTGTTTCTAAGTTTTTTTTAAAAAATATCCTGCTCCTTGGCGTGCAATCCGCTTCCATATCCCAGTTACTGCGATTAAAACTGTAACCTATACGAACTAGGATACAGTCTAATTTCTTTTTGCGATAGACAAATTGTAGAAAATCAAATGTTTTTAGCTAAAATTAAGTAACAGCACTTACTAATAGCAGATATAATATATATATGATAAATGAAATATTATGCAGAATATAATTTTAAAATTAATTAAAACATAAAAGTTAATCGTGTGATTTTTTTATAAAACCCGCAAAGTATGCTACCACAAGTAAGCCAAAGTAGCGGAGGAATAAATGACACTGGACCTGATTTTGATGTACACACTATCGGGTATAAGGTTACAAATATTCGCGCCTCGTCTCTGGACTTGCGGCCTTTCAGCGGCGGAATGTTTCAGTCAAGTCTAATTGGGGCTAATGTGTAAGCCCCGTATAAATAAAATAAAATTTAATGTAAGTGCATTGCATCTCATTCTATCAATATGATTTCAAAAGGGTTAGCTGACATGACACGTGACATTAGTAAAGGTATTCAGTTTAGGACCTTAATAACATCAAACAGAGGTTTTATGAAACGACCTTTCCACATACCTTCTAAAATTGTCTAAGATAGGTTATCTTAAGACAACTTTATAGGAAACAACAGTTCTCGATCTAGCTATCCTTTTCTTTTAAAATTGTGAGAGAGCGGGAGATACTGAACTATAATTTAATTTAAGAGTGCCGTCAGAATCAGGCCGAGTTTTGAATTAGCATACCATCTTCAGTTAGATTTTCCATACTGAATAAGAATTTTCAATTAGATTTTTTTACTTTTCTTTAAGATTATTTTTGTCTTTAAACTACCCCTGGACAAAACATAAAAGAAATAATTCATATCGGTCAATCCATTTTTGAGTTTTAGCCGGACTAACGAAACGAGATTCATTTTTATATAAGAAGATAAATTATGAAGGTGTGCTATAAAATCCCAGCTATCTCTGGCGATGGCCAGCTATAACTTTAAACCTTCCAAAAAGTCCGTATTGTGAATCCAAATCCACTACTAACTTTTGTACCATTATTCTCGTTTATAATTTCTTCTGTTGATTGTAATAAGTATATAATAAATTACCAGTCGCAGTGGGTTTTAACGCTCTATTTTCGATAACAGTAAACATTAAAAAAAATGTACAAAAGATCTTATAAAAAACAATTTCAATTGTATATACATAGAAAAAACTATTCTGAACGCGTTTCCCAAAGGCTTTAAGTCTAAAGTCGCTCAGCAAAGAACATTAGCGGTAAGTGTTGTGCTTTAATTCTAAAATATAGCCCGCACCTGGTTATCCTCTAAGCCTTCTGCTGCAATAACAATTCACGTGTGAAATTAACAAAGTTTATGAGTATAATCGTTCTCAATTTCATTACAGAGATAGGACAGTGGCTTTTGAGTTGAATGTAGTTTGTTAACGTTTCGCTTCTTCATTATACTATTAGGGTTTAATGTTTTGTGCAAATTTGCTGAGTTCATTACAACCTTTACGTTTTTTTATAAATTTATATCTGTATTACAACTAAGACACAGTTATTTACAAAGGAAGACTAACTTCTATTAGAAATCTCTTCCAGTCAACCCATCATCGGTGTATAAGTTAATTTGTAACTTTATAAACAGAGGGCGATGCGTAGTAAACAACATCGCCCTAAATTAATTTCGTTTTAAATTAATATTCTATTACTTCGCGTGTTAATTTGAATAATTGATAAAATGATTAAAGAGTGAGTATAAGAGTCAATTTTAAACTTAGTACCTATATAACTATTGAGTAACGTTTATAATTAAGATTATAAGCTTAGCTTATTTATTATTATTTAGGAAATCAACTTAACTCTTCCCAATCCCTCGACGACTCGAGGGATGGGAGAATACCCCTCGACAGAGGAGGCCAGATGGCCGAGGGTCAGGACGACAGAGAGAGGAATCGGCGGACAATTCTGGCGTTATCGAGCAATTATTGGTCCATCACCCAGTCCCAATCTCTTCAGATGGTCGCGAAGAGAAGTTGAGACGAGACCATTGGTTGAGACTACGACTGGTATGATCTCAGTGGATGTCACCCTCCACATATCAGTAACCTCGTGTGACAAGTTCAGATACTTGATCTTCTTATCCGATTCGGCTTTCACGAGGTTTTCATCGAAGGGAATGGTGACATCCACTAAGAACACACGCGACTCTACTCGGTCCATCAGTACGATATCAGGCTTGTTAGCCAAAACCGTCCTGTCCGTAATGATAGACCGGTCCCAGTACAACTGAGCACGGTCGTTTTCGAGCACTGGCTCCGGCAAGTACTTATACCTTTACCTTTATAGAGCAGCTCCTGTCCTGTCAAGAGCTGCTCTACCAGTGGGCGGTGGGGTCGTCACATCCCTACGCCTTTATTATTATTATTAGCTGTTCGTTCTGCGCAGGAAATAGATCTTTTTAAAATTGTTATTATATGGAAATACAGAGAGGCCAATATATTTGTCAGAAAAATTGTAAATGTAAGTAAGAATTAATGAGTTTTCATATAATTTTTATTGAAATCAATATTTCCTCTACTTTATGCCAGAATGATAAAGTTGAAAACAGTTGGTTTTCAACTTCGATTTATTCGTTTTACTACGTTGATTTATTTTATTGATTTTCAAATCGATTTATTTCACTTTAAAGTATGTATACACAAAACAATATTAGAAATCTGCAGTCAATGACCAAATGATCGGATGAAATCGAGGCCTGTTTTGCATTCTCAAGATTTTTCTTCTTGCAAATACTAAAAGAAAATGGAAATATCCGATCGTCTGGAAAACGCGACATATTGAGTAGTATTAGATATATATTTTGTGAGCAATATCTTGTGATTACTCCCAATAAAAGGCTTATCCCCAAAATAAATTCGGCATTTTGAAATTTGAATCGCCCTAACTGACAGTGTCACATTACCTGATATAAAATGAAATTGATTTAAAATGGCCCTGAAACTTAAAAAACAACTAAATTTATTATCTTCTTATATTGAATCGAGTTTCATCAAGTTTTTAGTTGCTAATTAATTCTGGCGCACGCCGTTATCATAGCCTGTTGCCGTTGATGGACGGCGTTATGCATGAATAAACAAGCAGCTTAATATTTATTCACTACAAACTATGACATGACGGAGCCAAATATCTTGAGCATCAAATATTGATACTAGATTAAAACTGATCCCCTAAAGAAATGATTAAGTAGAAAAAAGTTTCATTGGCCTTGTTATTTTTTGTTTGACACATTAATAAATGATGACCTTGCATTTAAAACTGAATTTTAAGAGGAATAAATAATTAATTAATTCATCATATTATTAATTAATTCATAATATTTACGAAATAGTAAAATAATTTATATAATATTATGATATTACTTTAATGATTCAATTTTAGATCATGTTCAAGAGAATTAAGACCAATATGCAACAGTGTTTAAGTTAGATCATTTATCAAAGGTTCGTTAATGTTTTCAACTGTGTTTGTAGTATGACAGTTAATTCAACGCGTGGCTAAAAATTGCTACCAATACTAATATTACTCTGTATTGGTTGTTTTTTTCTAGTAGTTAAAATTTATCACGACCGTATTGTAAAATATGTCGTAAGGTATGAGTAAATCATCACTACAATATGCATATATAAGTTAACGATACAGCTCACTGGTGTTAGATGTAACATATCCAACTAATTTTAGTTACAACTCCCATAGATTATATATTGCAAATTAATATTTTAAAAATTATATCAAAACCCCGCACCTATCAATAATGGTTACTATTGCAACTCATATAGATAATCACGTCAAACTAAAGATATGCATTCAACAGCTCCATCAAACTAATATCTAATGTATTTAGTATAAATAAACCAAGTATTAGTTCATTATTATGTAAGTTTAACAAAAATAACATTCTCATATTTAGACTTTTACCTTTATAAAATGGATTTACCAGCTGCATGCCTTATTTCTACTGTTCAGTATAGTTTTAACGAATGACATGATAGTCACATGAAATGTATCTGCTACTAATGAAGTTTTATAGAAGTTTACCAGCAGCGATTTTTTGTTTATTATTTATTGGATTGACAATTAGAAACGGTAGTTATTCACAAATTTATAAATGTCAAGATTTATTGCTAACTTCCATGTGCTGGACTTAATAAACCTCACAATCACGTAAACATCTAAGTTTTAATGGTCTCTCTGATAAACATAAAAATATATCTGGTTTCAATTATCGATAATGTATTCAGTATTCATTCATTCACCAGACAATGACCGTACGGGTAACAATCAAAAGTCGTTTTCTGAGTTTTGAACGAGGTCGGAAACGAGAAACAAGAATTATTTTATTATTTGAAGAACAACCATCTGGCTTAGTGATTTTTAATTAATATTTCAAGGTTCATCTAAAACTTAGTTTCCTTAAAAAACATTAGTATAGAACAGCATCCAAGACAGCATTTGATAATGTAGTTTTGAAAGATAAAGTTGACTTTTATTTTTATCTTATGAAAATCATAAAGTTTTATGTTAATTTAATACTAATTAAAAAGAAAGAATAAAAACCTTGTAAGTAAACTTAGAAAACTTAACAACTTGGCTTAAAATATTTCTTAAAAATTAACTAATTGAAATATCTGACCACTCGGAATTTATCACCCATTCTATAAGAAAAATTCTGTAATTTGTTGTAGGTAATTTTAATTTTAAATTGATTTATTGAAAATGTATTGAATGAAATTATAAATTGCTCAACAGAAATGTGACATTATTAATTAATACAAACTAAAATATAACGTTCTTTGGCTTTATTAACATTTAATGATAAATAAAGACAGCATTATAAAATAGTAAAAATATTCTTATTTATTAGGAATTATATTTACAGTTCCATATTACTACTAACGTCTAATTTAATAGAGTTGAAGAAATTTTCAACTTGTAGATGACAGGACGTTAGGTGCGTTATTTAGGGGTGCGTTGAAATGGGATGGATATAGAGGATATTGGGGATAGTTAGGATGCTTGAATTGAGAGTTCTGAGCGGTCTGTTGAGGGTGTACGACGTTCTGTTGGACGGGTTTGGGAGGATGTTGCGAATTTTGGTACATCTGTTGCATGAATTGTGGATAATACTGATTCAAATATTGGAAGTATTGCATGTACATGTACTGTTGGTACATGTATTGGTAGAATGCGTTATAATTGAAGGCATTGTTGGGACTTGGCTTTTGTGCTTGAGCCGTGGCTGTTGCTTCTGCATTTACTGACGTATTTCTTTTTACACTTCGAGCCGAAACTACAGCTAATGACATCGCTGTGAAAAGTAGGTAAGTCTGAAACCAAAAAATAATGGTTTATAATATATTCAATATAATTAAAAATTAATAATCTTTACAAATATCCACAAGCCTTAATCTTTTCTGTTAAAATTTAACTCCAGTAAATGCACTCAAAATTTATATTTTATTTTTCCCTATATGTAGAAAACATATATATATATATATATATATATATATATATATATATATATATACCTGAATGTAAACCTTTATTCACAGATAAAACTACTCCTCGAGACTTGCTAGTAAAAAGTATATTATTTCAATCCAAAGAACAAAATCACTTCACTATTATTTTACATATATACTAATCAATAGTAATGAGTCAAACATAAATAAAGGCTATTTCTAATTATAATCAACAACACTTAGCCACAAAACAAAACGAACTATTTCTTTGTGAAACACAGAAGGATTCACAGTTGGTATACATACCAGCTTCATTTTAACGATTCTTTGATTTGATCTTCGAAACCTCTATTATCACTTAAGAGTTAACCGGTTCGGAAGGAGCGCTTTACAAAATATCGTTTCCGCATAAGATCACCTCCTTTATATAGACTAGAAGCATCCAATTACGTAGATATAACTAAGTATAATGGCATACGTATATTTGTTAATTTGGTCCTTTTCAGCAGAAATAATACATTAAATTGTTGATTACAGGTTTTGTCTTAAATTTACCATCTGGATAAATACTGCGTCAAATTAAATTGACGCCAAATATTGTAACAAATAAAGCTTAGAAATAACTGATGTAATAGCTAATGATAAACATGTTTCGAAAGCAAATAAGGAATTAGAAGACTAATTAATTAACGGAAACGTCACTAATTGGTTAAACTAGGTAGTCACTAAGTAAATTTTCAATTTATAGGCACGCACTTGACTGGTTAACTAAAGCCTAATCGCTCTAATTTATGGTAGGCTCGAACCCCTCGGTGGGCATATATATGAGCTGTTAATGATGATGATGATAAATATAGCTAGTTTGCTTCTTAATCAAAATATGTTTATACAAGTAGGATATTATATTAGAAACCTTATGATCCAAAAAGGTTGACATCTGACAAAAAGGGGTTTTAAATACGTATGAGCTTAAGTTAAATCTCCTTCAATAGAAGTGCTCAGTAAACTGCAGGCACGTAACGTAATCGAGCCTCATTAAATTTTAGACGTAAATAGGGTTGAGCCAAGTACTAACCCAGAAATTTCCACTTTACATTCCGAAATTAAATTAAAGTTTCAACGAATATAAATTTGAAATACATTTTTTGGTCAAGCCTCAACAGTAGATTTTGTTTAGTAGGTGGATGAAGATGTGATTTGGCTGATCTATAATTGTTTCTGTTGTTTGCTGATAAATTGGTTATTTATAAAAGAAAGTTTAATAATAATTTTTTTCAATTATTTATTTTACTTAATTAATGTAATCTACATTATCCTATGATTATTTGACTAGGGTTCATGCTCTTAAGACACTATTTATACGAGTATAAAGTCCCACTGCTGTTTGCTCTTTTACAAAAGAAATGAAAAATTTCAGGTTTTGTCGTAAATATCGTTGACGATATTGAAGCTAAAGAATAGGCTTTGGATCCATCTCAATTTAAAGTTCTATAGATATTTAAAGATCGAAAGTAAGTGTAAAGGAAATCAATGTGTGGACTGTATAAATTATTTAAAACAAAGAAAATAAAACTGTGATTCGAACTAGAATATATTATTTTAATATCTGTAACTTAGCAACCAACAAAACCATAGCTACAAGAACAAATCAAAAAGTCTCGCTAACACTCTCCCTCCCAGTGATAGAACACAAAAACAAACAAATTAGATTTTAAATAAATTAAAAAACATCTAAACAATTCTACAGAATAAAGTTACAATACATAATCAGTCAACTGGCAAACGTATGATTTTCCTGGCAGGTCGCTTAAACACTCCAGCTGCGGTCTTTACTTCTGCTACACGCACTAAGCCATCACCACCCGGGAAAACTTTAGTAACTATTCCCTTAGGCCAAATTCCGCGCGGGAGGTTAGGATCCACGATGATGACTACATCTCCAACTCTTAAATTGACCTCAGAAACGGGAGAGATGCGGCGAGGTATCAAGGTTGGCAAGTATTCCTTCAACCACCTCTGCCAAAAATGATCTGATAAGCGAACAGCTTTTTTCCAGTCAGACCGACGTAGCAAATCACGGTCTGATACAGAATGAGTTACTGGAGCACCTGATGAAGAGCCAAGAAGGAAATGATTTGGTGTTAGAGCTTCCTCTTCAGCATCCGCTGCAATGTAAGTAAGGGGTCGGCTGTTGATAAGATTTTCCGCTTCAGCTAATAGTGTCTGTAATAATTCGTCGCGTGGTTTACGCTCCTTTAAAGTGATTTTGAGGGCCGTTTTTACAGATCGCACGAGTCTTTCCCACGTGCCCCCCATGAAAGGAGCTCCAGGAGGAATAAAGCGCCAACTGATTCCCTCATTCGCAGCGTGATCAGAAACCGGCGATCCATATAATTCCCGCAGTTCTTTAGAGGCTCCAACAAAGGCCGTACCATTATCACTCCAGATCTCCGTAGGCGTGCCTCGTCTGGCGATAAAACGGCGTAATGCCATAACCGCAGCATCAGCAGAAAGGTTAAAGACCACTTCTAAGTGGAGAGCTCTGGATGTTAAACAAGTGAGTACCGCTACATAGCGCTTCTCAGTTCTCCGTCCAACGGATACTAAAACCGGGCCGAAATAATCTAAGCCAGTGAATGAAAATGGTCTATGATGGTGAGCGAGGCGACAAATAGGAAGATTACCAAATGTTGGGATAACAGGTGTGGCCTTTCTGATCTTACAGAATTGGCACTCACGCGACACCCTTCTAATAATACTTCTCAAACGAAAAATGTAGTACTTCTGTCTTATCTCGTTCAACACCATCTCATTATTACCGTGAGCAGATTTACCATGCATGTATAAAAGAAGAAGTCGAATGGCGTGTAGATTTCCATCTAATATAATCGGTTGTTTTGACACTTCTGGGCAATCTGGTATTGCATTGATACGTCCGTCTAACCGCAACAAGCCCCTGGCACACAAAACAACTTTCAGCTGACGCAGTTTACTTCCTTGGGGTAGTGGAATTTTGGAACAGACAGCCTTGACTTCTTCAAAAAAGGATTTCTCTTGACAAGTGCGAAATATATGAATTCTTGCTGTTTCTAAATCCTCTGACGTTATAGATTTATCATTAACAGTACAATTGTTAGTGTTAGAATTTAAGGTAAAAGAAGCTATACAATTATTGAACCACGAAATTTTATTTACATCTATACCCTTATTTTTAAGACAAATAATTCTGAGCGTCTTAATGTATTTATGAGCTAACGCCGTAGCCCGAAGAAATTTTAGCCAAGAACTAAAATTAGAACTATTTGCAACTAACGGATGCCCAAATTCTAAGTGGTAAGAATTGATATGGAAATTCAGATGATTATTTATAGCTAATTCCGGAATTACTAGGAGATTTTCATTAGATAATTCTTCAGGCCACGAGTCAGATGATGATAGTAGAAAAGATGGACCCTGAAACCATCTATCACCACTTGACAATGGCTTAGAGCTAAATCTAGTAGCATCGTCAGCTACGTTGAATGAGGTTGGTACCCAACGCCATTCAGCCACTGATGTTAGTTCTGAAATTTCCGCTATCCTATGAGATACAAATGGTTTGAAAGTTCGCACAGTGTTACGCACCCAACAAAGGACATTTTTTGAATCGCACCAAAAGTATCGATGTAGCGGTTTATTAGCTACCGCTTCACAAATTGTAGCTGCAAGACGTGCTGCGATAAGAGCAGCTTGCAGCTCCAACCTTGGAATAGATACAACTTTTAGGGGTGCTACCCGAGCTTTACTACATATGAGCGATAACTGTACTGAACCATCTGGAAATATAAATCGCCAGTACGCCACGGCAGCGTATGCTTTTTGACTGGCGTCACAAAACACATGTATTTCTCTACTAGATGGTAACCCTTTAGATAAATACCACCTTGAAATATTCAAATTTGAAATTAAAAATACGTGCGAAAACCATTCTCGCCACTTCGAACACTGATCAAGAGGCAAATCTGTATCCCAATCTATACCAGAACGCCACGAGTCTTGAAAAAGCATTCTCCCTCGTATAGTCAGTGGCGATAGAAGTCCTAACGGATCGAACACGCACATAATTAACGAAAGGACAATGCGTTTTGTCAACATGCCGGGTATAGAATAGAAAGATTTTATGTTAAAACCTATAGTGTCAGATACAGGATTCCAAATTAAACCTAAAGTACGCACTGACTGTGGAACAGAAGAACCTAGACTAACATGAGAACAAGATTGTTGGTGTAACTCTACTGGAATATATTTTAACGCTTCAGGCATATTCGACACCCAAGCTCGCATCTCAAAATTACCCTTGCTATGTATATACAGAATGTCTCGCGCAATTAAAGCTGCCTCATCTACTGTGTCTAAGCTTCCCAGATAATCGTCCATATAATGATTACGCTGTATGGCGTCAACGGCTCTGGGAAACGCATCTAAAAACTCGAGAGCATTTTTGTTTTTAACATATAAAGCAGTGCATGGGCTTGAGGCCGCTCCGAATATCATTGAGGACATACGAAAGCAAGTAACGGGTGCATCAGGTGTAGTTCGCCATAAAAATCTCTGCGCATCTCTATCGTCAGGTCGAATTTTTACTTGGGGGAACATTTCACGGATGTCTGCAGACAAAGCGACCCGTCCTTCCCTAAAACGGAGCAAGATGTCTAAAATAGATTGAAGGAGATCAGGGCCAGCTAACAGTAATGAATTCAAACTAACTCCTTCGCATTTAGCTGCAGCATCATGAACTACTCTTAACTTACCAGGTTTGTTAGGGTTAGTTACCCCAAAATGGGGTAAATACCACGTTATTTGAGATGGTGATTCAATGTGACAAGGTTCTACGTAACCCTTGTCTATAGACGCTTGTACATTAAACCGATATTGTTCAGCGTATTTTGGATCGCGTGTGAATTTTCTTTCTAACGTGTTAAGCCTACTTAAAGCTAGATTGTAACTATTTTGGGGCACCTTTAAATTATCATCCCGCCATAATAATCCTACTTCAAACTGTCCATTTGGTAAGCGACGTGCTGTCTTTTCTAATATCTGTATAGCTCGATTATCTAACTTAGATCGAGGCTCAGATTTAGTGATTCCAATACTGTCCAATTTATAATAATTTTCAATAATCGAACTTATCACATTATCTTTTACAACAGAATTACAGTGATTAACAAAATTCACAGCAGAAGTTCTACTATTAGAGAGACCAAATATAACCCAGCCTAAAGCAGTTCGACAACCTACCAGGTTGGAGCTTTTATTTTGTCGCGTTTCTTTCGAAATTATGAGATGCCAGTTATCAATACCTATCAATAATGTAGGAACAGCACTATCAAAGGATAAAACGTCTTGTAAATCAATAAGATGAGAATTTGTTTTCAACTCTTTAGTACTAATAGAGTGACTTGTTCGTAAATTTAAATTTTTTATCGATCGAGCATTTTTTATTTCAAATGATTCGTTACAATATTTTCCCTTGATAGTGAAGTCAACAATTTGAACGTTAGTATCTTTTGACAAACCATTAATGCAATCCAAACGTAAAGAGCTTAACGGTCCACTGACACCAATCGACTGTGCGACTTTGGAATCTATGAAAGTGCCCGTAGACCCATCATCAAGAAGTGCAAAGGTGTCTACAGAACCTAATGACCCGGTTACCGTTACCGGGGCGATTTTCAGAAGAGGTGTAAAACATTGAGACTGTAAATCTGACCTTGATGAGCCAAAGGCGACAACCTCACAACTGTCTGCTTTAACTTTGTCTATAGACAGCGGAACAGGAGTAAGTTCGCTTACGGTCGGTATTTGTTCATCTGAAATGATGTTTACTTGAAATCTCGTCAGATGTAAAAGCTTATGATGTGTTTTTGAACAACCTTCTATATTACATGCATCTTTGGGCTTACAAAAACGATAACGGTAATTACCTTTTTTTAAGCAACGATGACATACCTTTTGTTCTTTGGCCCACTGCCACCTATCATCTATTGACATAACTAAAAACTTAGAACAGTTGTCAATTTTATGAGTGTTGTCTGAGCAGTAGTTACAAAAGATTGTTGGTTGGTTACTAGATGTCGCTAGAGGGTTTTTTAATGAATTTTCATTAGACTGAAAAATATTTTTTCCAGTAGTAACAAGATGCGCTTTATCTTTAGATTTAAAATATGGTTTCTCTATTTCATTTTCAGATATGAAACCGAACCTACTGCGTACGTTAGCTTCATGATCTAAAAATTGTGAAAGAAGCTCTAACTTATTACAAATGTGCGCTCTATCGAAAGCAAAGTGAGCCCACAGCGCGCGTAAAGCTGGTGTTAATTTGCCTATTATAGCCATTGATAACTCAGGTGAGGCTAGAAATTCTGCTTGGTTAAGAAGCTTAATAGTTTCTACGCAATTTCGTATTTTGCAAGCGAATTCGATAATTTCCCAAGGAGTTTCTAACGTACTTAGTTTAGGCAAAGACTTTATTCTGTTTATCTCATATAATAAAATAAGTTCACTCCGACCGAATCTCTGATCTAAAGCAGCCAAAACCTGATCTGGATCATGCGCAGCTACAAGCAAAATAGCAACAGCTTCACGTGCCTGGCCGCGTAAACTATTATTTAATCTTAGCAAATTTTCAGCAGCTGTGAAGGAAAGTTTCGTATCCTCATACAATCTTTTGAATATAAGCCAATCAGAGATCCTGCCATCAAAAATAGGTAAAGATGAAATACTAACTTTTTGTTTCCTATTTCCAAGATTCTCAATTGCTCGTGTAAGATCCTTGATAATATTATTGTTACAGTTGGTATGTTCTTGTATCTCGGAAGCATTGGGCAACGTGGGGGTTTTCATACCAGCAGGCACTTCAGTAGCAGCGGGAAACGCTAGAAAAGGCCCTGAAGTTGGTAGGCCTGCATTTACCTCAGTGGCAGCGGGAAACGCTGAACATGGCCCTGAGGCCGGGTAACCCTCATTTGTCTTTGTTTGAATGGGCGGAGACCAAGAAACCTGTAAAGTTTCAATCAAGTGATTATTATTAGGGTTCCTATTTTTTTGCTGCGTTGTATTTTCACACAACCATTTCTCAACTTCCTTAGTGGAACAATGTGTTTTACGAGAGCGTGTACGGTCAGATGCACACGAACTATTATCGCCACTAGTGTTTATTTTGGCAAGCTTTGATTGAAATTCCAAATCACAAGCTTTTTTTTCAATTTCGACAAGTCGACGAGCATGCTCAAGTTCACAAGTAGTTTTCTCAATTTCAGCTAGCCGACGAGTGTGTTCAAGATTACAGCTTGTCTTCTCAATCTCCGCGAGTCGCCGAGCATGTTCCGCTTGTAACGCTAGTGTCCGTACCGTCCTCGAGGAATGCGACGTATGACGTGAAGACGATGCAGAGTGAACAGAAGTAGCGCTACTCTTACCAGCAGGTGTCGGCTCTCCACCGACAAGGTTGGGCGAAGCATTTATAGGCTCATTCTCTACTCTTTCAGCAAAAATGTAAAGGAAATCAATGTGTGGACTGTATAAATTATTTAAAACAAAGAAAATAAAACTGTGATTCGAACTAGAATATATTATTTTAATATCTGTAACTTAGCAACCAACAAAACCATAGCTACAAGAACAAATCAAAAAGTCTCGCTAACAGTAAGTTTTATCAGTGATCTGCAGTTGCGCTGTTTTGAAACCAGATAGGCATGGTAAAATTTTAACTGCTTTATTTGGTAAGCTCAGATCTCCGTCCCCAGCCCAACCAAACAAAAATATTGCCAGATATTCTGGATCAGATACTAAATTTACAAATTATAAATAACTTTTACTTATTTCAAAAATAATTCTCGAGAATTCATAATTCGGATTTCATTTTAATTAGTGTTTGCAATGTCGTCGTTTCTTATTATAAAGCAAATACTTGGCTTCTGTAAATATGTTTCCATCGACGTTTGTCTTAGTTTAAGCCCATTGTATTCATAAATGAATTATTGGGTAGTTAATCAAGCAATTCACATAAAACTCCTTGTTATATCTAAAATTTTATGAAATTTGATAAAATTTGCTCAGGTGACATTTAAACTCGTGTTTGAGTGGCATAAATATTGTCTTTGTTTAGCAGACTGTGTTAAGAAAACCACTCAGTAACTGTAATACATAGAACAGGTTCTATTAAGTTGTAATAAGAACATTTTTTCAATGTGTCATATTAGATATAACTTCATCTAACCCTATTTGAAGTAAGCACGAGACTAGTATTTCTTGAGCTATAAAAATAATTTTCGGTCTCTCAAAGAAGTTAAATTCTACTGTTAGGATTTATGATTTTCCTAAATATTGCTTTTATGATAATGATAGTAAGACTCAAGATTTAAATATATCCGAAAATGGTTAGTAAATTAAAGTTTATGTGTGTTTTAATTTTTTTTAAATTAACGAGTAAGACTCATATCTGTTTGTACTGTTTTCAAAAACATTATAAGTCAAATACTAATTGTGGACCCAATATCGTCAACCACAGATTAAATTTAATAATGATGACTAAGTTACGTCTAGTTTCAAAATTAACTTAAATAATCTTCATAAAAAAATACTCTCTTGGTTCTTTCATGCAGTAATCTGTCCAAGTCGTTGTCGTGCCCTATCACTGAAGGAAGCTGGCAATTATCGCTCTATGTACTTAAGACATCTCATGATATATAACGTAAGTACTGTAAATATAGAACTTGTTGGTGTAAGTTCAAGCGATCTGGTTTGGAAAGCAAAATTCACCACGCTTGGTTGCGGATGGGTCAAAAAATAAAATAAATTATCTCAAGCTATTCTGTGCTTCGAACTGCACGGTTAGCAGTTGGTCGCGGTAGTTACGGCAACTGATTTCACCCATTACCACCCGCATTGGGCCATCGATGGTGTTAAGGTCTTCTCTCCATGTGTTTTACTCATATATGCCTGTTTAATTAACATTATTTTACATAAAGAAGAGAAACTATCAGTAACTTACCTTTTTTACGAGGACGCATCCATTTACGAACCTACCCGTCACTGGCTAAGCGGCGGGCGCGTGTCGGGCTCACCCAGTACCTCATCAGAGCAGTACTGGGAATACTCACTAAAACTCCCCAGTAACTCCATTGCCCATAATAATCTGGGTTCTGCCGAGCAATTCACCAGGTCACCTCTAGGCAGATCAATAACTAACTTATCATTGTAAAGATTTTTTATTAGATTCGGATGCTGACGGCCTCATAAAGAAAGATTTATCAAAAGTAATGTTTCCGTAGTTCAAATAAATTTGAAAAATTTGTAAACTACATACAAAAACATAGGTATATATGATTGATAAAGAATATGACCCCACCACTTATTTCACTCTGAAAAAGATAGTCGACTAAACTTACCATATTTACTTATTATACTAAATATACACGCAAGCTAACAGATTAAAAATACAACACAGTATTTTATGTATACCAGGATGATATAGGAAAATTAATTATTTATAAAAATAAGGAATGAAATTCCTAGAACAGAGATCACAGTGTATATTTCGACAAGCCAAAATATGTGACATAATTAAATAATACAGTTTAATTAGATACAAACTATATATGTCACAAACTATGCAGCCAGTGTGTGTATATTATAAAGTTATTTAAAAAAAGGTTGGGTCTAAGAATTATCGATACAGAAATAATATTATCACACATTGTATAAAAGTTAAAATAAAAAAAAATGTACATCATTTTAAATTAAGAAATTGAAGTTCCGACTCCGAAAATATATGACATTATATAACTTCTGAACTTGAATTATTTTTGCTTATTTAGTATGTATATTGAATTTTTGTTACATCTAATTTATTTTATTGAAATATTTTATAGTTAACTGAAGTTCGTAGGCGATGTCGTTCTTTTCTATAATACCTACACTTCTAGAGACAAACTGTTTAGAATATAACCTTTGTTTATTAAAACCTTACGGTAAAATAAGACAGTGACCGCGCGGTGAAACAGTGTTCGAATTTTACCGCCGTTTTTTGTTTTTTATTTGAAATTTGTTAATCTGAAAAAATACATATGAAAATACTCATGTTTGAAACAAGTTTTATTTTCTCTCCAAATTAATTCCTTAACACAAACTTTGAAATTTTTCGAGGATCCCGGGAGTATAACACCCTTCAATAAATTAAACAAATTAACTACGAGAAAAACATGTCGTTAACACTTGTAACATCTTTACAAACATCGCATTTAATTACGTATTACGAATAAGTTTATAATAATATTTAACTAAAAATTATTAGATACAATAACTATAACAGTTGACGTTCAAGTTATGGTTATTTAACTCACGAATGACATGTTTTTATTCAATGATTTTTCAAAACATGCTTGAGATTATATCATTTTTATTAGTAAAAATAGACTTATTATAAGATCATTAAATATGCTTTATGTTTTTATAAAACGAAATGATTGATCCTATTGGGATATATTGCAAGGTTAGTTCGAAAATCGAGATATCGAATTAGTATTTAAGACAAAAAATATACAGGGGTGACCACAGATAATATTTTGAGCGATTAATAGCTATTAGTTTGCGTTATACGCCTGGGATTGTGAAGTGAAAACTAAGCGAGGGACTGTCAATTTAAATTAAAATCGTATTATTAAAGTTGGAAATTGCTTACAACTTTCTAAATATCACGTAATAAGATCACTGTTTTTTGCAATAATATTGATAAAATGTGATGCATTAGACATAAAGTTTTATAGTGTTCTACAGAATCTGAATTTTCCTACCTACCTGCATTACACATTTATGATTATTTAAGTTTTTGCCATTAACAAATGATCAGGCGTGTATATATATATTATAATGAAACTAACTATAAGTATATGTAAATGATGTTTAGTATTGTTCTATAATGTAGTAAAAAATTGAATTTTTTTATGTTTTTAAAATTAATTTTTAAGCCCTAAACCCTATAACCTGGATTTGAAGCATCATTTAATATAATATAATTTATTATGAAGCTTCGAAATCAATTTAATTTAATCACGTATTTGTTGATAAAGCGACATACATTTGGAATTAAATGCAAAATAACTTCAGAATGCCTGGTGTCATAGAACAGTAAAGGACCAAAAAAATGTTAGTATTCTGATTCGGTCCTGCGTTATAGTGATGTCTCTTTCTATTGGAGGTCGCTTCACGTGACTCGTCTCGTCTAACGCGTCGCCGCCAGTCCTCCAGTCCCAGAAAAAGAGATTAGATATAATTATAAACATTATAGAATAATTTACAGGTACATTACTACTTACTAAAATGTTATTATGATAACTATTTACATTGGAACGAAGTAATGGATAAGCATGTAAAATATGGTGATGTTATCAACTGGTGTCCTTACTCAACGCAGTATAAAGTAAATAAAACTCAAAATAAATACATGATAATAAAAGTAAGTAATATTTACGTGGTAGTGGACTTTTGCAACGATGGTTTCACTAGTTAATTAAAGTTAAAAATAATAACAGCAAACTAACAAACAGCCACCAACTTCCCAGCATTTTATTAATTTCTCAAATAAAAAAAAATATCTTTATAGAAGCTATGCAATTTTGAGACCAATTTCGTCTTCCTTTCTTTCACTTTTCCTTGTGAAAAATCTCCAGGCGTATTAAAAAAGTGCTCATTTTAAGAAACGCACATTATACTAAGTGCATGTTGTGAGAAGTGCACCAGCTAGAGCGTGAAATTCTCCTTCATACAACACGGGTTTAAAAGAGGCGTGAAAAAGCACTTTTTCGGCCGGCAAGGTGAGAGTGGCTAGGGCCGTATGTCGAATGCTTCGCTATCTTCACATATGGACTCCTCTACCGCTTATCAGGTGGTGTAGAGTCATTTGCTGAGCTTCATATTTTTTTACAAACAGTCATTACATTAATGAGGTAATTTATTTCTTTTACATGTAACTATAGACAACGAGTACCTAAAAAAAATTGTTTACAATAAGCCTTAAGAGCTAGCTAAAAAGCAGATTTTTACCCACATGCAGGCTTACAAGATAGATTATTTAATGCTTATTTACAGTAAATAATAGTTCTATCATTCATACTATGTATATATTACAATGCGATACAAGATACACATACGCACACATACATACAGAATTTATATATCATTATTACATTATTCCTTCATACAGATACACAATCTAGTAAATAATTTCCGTTTCAAAAAATTTAAAGAGACATTACACAAATTAATATCATTAAACCATCTCAATAGATGTACAATTACAATGTTATTTTTATTACTTGAATTTGATTATAGTACACTAAACATGTACACTGAATACACATTCCCCAAACAATCATAAGGATAGAAATTCAAACCGTTCCGCAGCTCTCGGGATTACATAAACTTACCCGATATCGGTTTCCGAGTGACTTGACGCGACTGTTTTGGATATTGTGGTGGGTGCGATACGTTTGCAATCGTTTTGAAGTTGTTGCACAATTGCTAACTTTGCAAATCCGATTGCAGGGCGTGCATGGATACCTCGCTATACAAAATTTGATTGGCATATTTTTTATTTACTAATGGTTTTTAACACTAGATATACCAGCGATTTGAATATTGTCTATAAAATAACATTAAGTTTATAAAACGTACTCTCTAATTATAGCTACAAAAGTCATAACATCATTTCTGAAAAAAAAATGTGTAGTATAGTAGGAATTTTGAATTGAAATTGCACAACCAGTCTAAATGACTGGTTTGATAAATCTAGTGTTAATAAAATTCTTACTTTGAAGTTATTGCACTGGAATTGTACCTAATTATATGTATATATACTACAGTGAGAGAGTAACCTTGCTACAAGATTTAGATAATGGGCATAAGCTTCTCTGCGTGCGTACAACCGGATTCCTCAACCACAGTGGAACTGGCGATCTTACCTTCAACTGCAGGAACACGACGATGCTGTTAACTTTATTATTATGGAGGCAGAATCAGGTAAGCTGGTGGTAGCTATCCAGGCGGATTTCGATAAAGCTCTACCAGTACCATCCTTTGATGTATTGCTAGAGGTCTAACTTTGATTTTCCTTTTAATTTGGGTCCAATATTTGTGTAATAGAAACTAGTTACTAATTTCCACGCGTAAAAAATCGCCGGTGAATGTTGAACCAATTTTGTAACACAACACAATACTTATTGAAAATTCTGCATCTCGAAACTTTACCTTTTTATTTTGTTTGCTAAATATAAAGTCCAATAATTCTGCGTTGCAATAATTTGTCTTGAAAGACTTGTATGAAAGACTTTTTACATTTTAAACGAAATTTTGTCCGCACGGAATTACGCTACGGCTTTTGTTTATTTATACATGTTTCAACTTTAAACGAATATATTTATTTCCAAAGGCAGCCAACAGCACTTTATGATATGTACACTGAGATGTGTAAATTAAGCCACGTAAGCAAAACTCTGTGGATTGATTTTGGAAACCCAACATAATTAGTAATCAAGACGTAGGTAAATTAATTTTTACTACTCTTTACCCTATACTAGTGTTTGTATACATAGTATGTTAGTGCGATGAAACACTAGCATCTAGTGATCGGTCATCTGATATTTCGAAACTGCTCCGGGGAGAAGTGACGTCATAAATTGCTCTGTTATCGGTTTACGCGCCACTTGACGCGATTGCTACTGGAACAATTGCCTAGTGGGCATAACGTTAGTGGCCATTTTATGCGCACTATTCTGCACGGTAACGGGCTTTCAGCTAAGAGTCAGGAGCACCATAGACAAACTAGTTGCTAATTTACCTAAAAAAGTTTATTTGAATCGAAAACATATCATAATAATTAACAGTTTTATTGCGTTTTTTTAAACGTTTAGGTACAGAATACAGCTATGTATCATGGACATAGTAAAAACGTTTCCAAAAAATTTGTATTTTCAACGTAATATTCTATCTCAAATTATCAACATAACACATTGACTTATTGTATAATTTTTGAATTTAATATAATAAAACCTGGATTTTCAAAAATCATGTTAAAAATACCAAAAGAGGTGTTTTTTAATCAGTTTCCATTTGATGCTCTCAAGGTAATAGATTTAAATAAAATGAAATAATGCAATAATTTTATTTATTTATTGAACTATTATGTACAAACAAAGAAAATTAAGTTACATTTACGTTTAAAAGTAACTTAATTTTCTTTTTTGTACTACAGATACAAAGATATTATACACTCTTATTACTCTATACAGATCAGTTGATATTTCACTCTTTTTATAATCTATAACTGCACTTTGTGGCTCATGCGTGTACGTTTGTGTGTGTGCTAGCGAGTGTGTTTGTCAGTGTGCGTGAGAGTTTAATTCCATCGACATCAGTCCAAGTTGTAGTTATACCATTTTTTTTATAAATTTGAAATATTTATAGTATATAGTGTCGTCATATGTCATGACTTGAAGCCATTGAAACCATACATAAATATATAAATAGGCTATCGAAACCAAGGATTACTAAATAATCATAATCATTCACTAATTATTATTGATGTTGGTCATTCTTCGCATGTCCACTTGACCGCACTCACATTTCCATTTGGGACATCAAAAGTATCCCGGAGTGGTCTCGCTTATCCTAATCAAGTCAATGAGTTGTAACTAATCTAAATCAACTTGAGAAATCAGGGATAGGGGGTGTATTCTAAGTTCTCATTTGCTTTCTATTCTTAAACCTGCTTTACAATCAGCCATATTCAGAAAAATACAGTCAATTAAAATTTAAGTGTTGTTGAATGCATCTTAATTACAGATATAGACGATAAGAGACACAATAAATGTGAGTTTTGGAGTTACACTGCATCAGACAATCGGATATGCACCGCTCTAAACATTTCCCTCGCTCTGATCCTGATGCATTGAGGTGAGAAAGAGAGCCATTGCGCGAAACTATTGGGGCCGATACCACAAACACTCTCTTCCTCTCTTCATTGTTCATACTATTAGACGTACAATCTTTCTTAAATTCTGTATTGTTTTTATAAGTTATTTGGTCTTCATCTTTATTCCCGTGAAAATAAAACGAGATTTTGATTGATCCACCCAGAGATCAACATTCTTTGTTTTGGTGATCAAAACCAAAGCGATCAAACCACTACCCCAACAAGTACTTCAGCTTGCTACAAGCTTTTATGAGTTGCCTGTAGAAATAAATATGCGTTTATTATTATTACTATATGTAATGAAAGATCTGCTTAAAAACAACAGATTACTGATGCCATGATGCTGATGGGCTCCAAATGCAGATGTATTTTGGGGTTTAAAAGTAATGACTGTAGTTATGAGTTTCTTTTAAATAGAAATTGGTTTCAACCAGTAATTACTTTTGTGTTTTGCATGCACAAATGCAAAAGTTTCCTTAACCATCTATTCTGGACTTAGAACGACATCAGTTCCTAACACTTTAATAGCTGAACACGTCTGCACTGTCTCTTGCAGAACTAATTACTGAATGTGTCCAAAGTTGCACTGTAACCGTAGACGAATCGTTACAATCTCTAGCTGCTAGTTGTAAGTTAACTTGTTCACTTCTTTCCGTACATTGTGTTCTTGTCTTATCTAATTGTTAAAGCAAAGAATAGCTGCTATTCCACAAAAATTTCGGGGTATTTAGGTTTCGGTCTCGGTCTAGATGTGCCCTGGTTTTTCATAGAAATAAAGTGTTGCTTATTCCTTTATGTGGTATTTGCTATATGTAAAACCACTTTCACGCTTTGCAAGTCTTGTTCTGTGCATGTTAGAGGATGGTCTAACTATAACGCACGAAGTTAATTGTAGATGTAACAAAATGTTTTCACAGGAATAATTATTTTTTATCGTTATGGAAGGGTATATCATAATTATGTAAACAGAATATCGGCTAAATGCTGGAATACCTTTATCTGATGGTCGTATCAATGACGATGAGACATAATTGAGCTTCGATAACATGATTGTGCAGGATTAACGCATCCTTTATTAGCTCTTGTGATTTTACACAGATGGGCTTCTTTCTTTGGTAATATAAAAAAAGTATGACAATAAACCAAGCTACTATAAAAATTAATAATGTTTGCATGAAAATTTACAGTCTTACTAGATTCTAATAAAACCTTACGTAATACGTTTCCAACCTGACAAATGCAGCGTGTAGCAACCAACCTACTAATAACTTTAACTTGTAGACTTGTAGTTGTATAACAAAGTTAAAGATGTGCATGTGTTTTAGTTCCAGCGAAACGTAGTTGTTGAGAGGAAACCCTGGGACACTACTGGGACAGGACGGAGTGCAGGGCTGTGTCAATTGATACATACAAATGAATTACGAATAATTAGAAGACCTAAAGAAGATATTAGCCAATTTTGGCATTAAATTAAAATCGAACTCAAAATTCATTTATTCAATCTAGGTACATTCCATATTTTTATGTACTTAAGTTTAAGATTAAATAATATTATTATAATACTGAAAAGTATAAGTTATAAGCAATATATTAATGATAATAGTTAAAATAAAAAATTCCAAACTTCCAGAAAATTGTACTTATTGTAATTACTTATGGCCATTTTAGAAACGTCAAATGATGTCCGGTCGTCCATCTCTTTCTGGTTTTATTGTAATGAAAGAGTTGTATTAAACTTAAATTTAATTTTAGATCCTGCACAACAAAAGCGAAGCTATTATTTTTTGGGATTATTTTTTGTTCTCAGGAATTTAACACAAAAATTAAAATATCACATAATATCACATAATTAAAATATAACAATTATAATGAAAGAATTAAGAGGCTCTTCTTACAGAGTGAAGCCTTTAGAAATTATTGATGTTTTAAGGAAAATTATTTACAGAAATTTCAGCCTTTAAATTTTACTTTCTTAATCATTTCTGTAACTTAGCTACTTAACTAAATAGTATTTACATTGAAATATTGCTAAATTATACCTTAATATAAGTAAAAAAAATAATAAAAAATATTACAATAATATATCTCGCATGATTTTACCACGCAGATCCAATCCTACCTCCCTTAAAACTAGGTCGCAGTAAAAGTTAACACGGGTAACACTGGACATTCGACCTGTCAACCCTTAAAAGATAGCAGTGTCACATGGACTGGAAAGCGATAATCGGTTCGTTTATATCATTAACGGAATACGTGCGGTTTTAGCTGTTATGTGGTTGGAGATTGTGTGGTATTTTGCCTGGAGTGTGGAATAAACAAATTTGAATTTTCTATTAACTGAAAAAATATATTTATGTATAAAAATCCTTACAAATGAAGATACGGCGCTCTATGATATGATCAGCAGTAAAAAGTGTGCATACGCGATAGCTGGAGTAGCAACTCAGAAAATGGCTACTCAAGCCGCTTTCGATGGAGGCCATGCCATAATTATATTAGGAACAACTCCAAAATTTGAATGCACCACACAAAAGTGAGTCCCTGAATCTCTGTGTCATGTGAGGTCAAAAAGGTCTAAGAAGGCATGACTGTAGAAATATTGCTGAGCTATGGAAGGCTAGTTGCTGTTATAACTTCTTTTTTACTAGGAGAAATCCGTTTACGAACCTACACTCTACTAGCTAAGTAGCGGGCTTGTGTGGGGCTCACACAGTGCCTCATCAAAGCGGCACTGGGAATACCCACTAAAACTCCCCTGTGACTTCATTACCCTTCACAAGGATGACCCTGCGCAATTCACTAGGTAGCTCCCATGCTGTTTTAACTCCTACTGGATGAAAGATAAACTTTTGATATTCGGTGCATCGATTGATATGTAATAAAAGTTAAATCCAAGAACAAATTTAAAAGGAATAATGAAGTTAAACTGCTATTCTTCAATGCGTGGCAAATTTGGATTATTAATTAGCTGAAAACTTATTAAAAAGGCTATGGTGAGACTTACTACATACTATTTCTCTCTCACACACATACACACATAAAAACGAACAAGCAATCATCTGATGAGGGGAATACCAATACGATTTTTTGTTTTCTTTAAATAATTAAATAATATAAGCAATGCAGTGGAATCTGTTACCTGTTATACAGTTAAGAACTCTCACGGATTGATTGATTATCAATTAAATGAGGTTTACATTACTTTTGTGAACGCAGTTTGAGATAAAATGGTAGTATCTGGCCAGGCCGAGTAAGAAATTTTTTCGTTATTACAATCAATCAACCGAACAGGAAAATTCTGGTCCCAGGGGATTTAAATGGATTCTCGATATTTGAGGTAGGTCGTAACTGTTTACCTTTTCAAAGACCGAATAAAAGCTATTCTTAAAAAATACCTCTTAATATTATTATTTCCAAATGTTTATCTAAATGTTGTAGAATATTTAAACGGTGACTCTTTCTCTTTCAATAAGCTATCTTCAGGCATATTGAAGGAGTTTCTTGTCATATTTATCGCATTTAAAGTCTGGTCCCACATGAGACACAGGTATATAGTATTGAGTATATAAAAAGTGAGGTAAATTAGTTATAAATCTGTTTGGCTGCGCTATAAATCCATCTTATAAAAGGACAACATTAACTTTTTAAAATCTAAACCATTTGCACGTATACACCTCAATTCGAACACCTTTCCAACGCAAAAAATGAACTGCGAATTTCCGAGTAAAATGTAATTTTTCGTCCACCATTCGTACCAAATCGAGGATGTCGGTCACTTGTCCATTTAACCTTGCAAAGAGGTTAACGTCACTTTGACGAAGTCAGGTACCTCTGACCGCGTTCGACCAATAACGAGTGATATTTTTTGAGCCACGTATCGAGGGTTCATGTTTAAGCTTTGTCTAAAATAACCGTCATTTATTATAACGAGCTGTCGATTTTATCAGCTTTCAAATGCGAATTGTATCCGCTAATTTAACTATGACGTCAAATGAATTATAAGGTAAGCGCTGATTTATGTCGCTACCTCCCCTTGAGGATAATATTAAAATTCTTCCGAGGCGAATCGTCTTAGGGCTTGAAGACTCGTCCCGCAAAGCCCAGGTTACACTGTAAAGGCGATCCGGTCTTATGATAGCCAACCAGGATCTTAATCCGGGACCTCAGGGTAAGATCATTCAACCAGCCGGTATTCAAAAAAGATAATTGGGAAAACAGGCATTATGTTTAAACAATATTACAACTTAATTTCTACAAGCGCGTGATTGAAATGGAGACAGTATTTTAATAGCTCCGAAAACCGGTATCCGTGCACATGAGAAAGATGGAGGTAGGCGGGATTTCAAAGGAAATTCCTTTAAGTTTAAACTCTTAATAATTACAGAAGCTGTCGAGAATTTACGAGAAGCCGTAAAAAGGTCATTACTTCGGAACTCATCGGACAATCAAACTGTATGGCTTAGATAATACCTTCATCAATTTTATATAACTCTATTACTTAAATGAGCGAACAGGAATCAAAAGATTTTAATCTTTATCTGGTAATGTAATTACTTGATATTTTACAACGGTGTTAAATTATTTGAATTAGGAATTGGAGATAAAATACAAAGCGTTTTTACTGCTTAAAAAAGATGACAATTTATTTTATGGCGGAATGTAGGAAAAGCAGATCACCATTTGATGATAAATGTGGTTTTCAATCAAAGTCAAAGTCAAAATATCTTTATTTACATAGACTCATTTACTAAGTTCTTTTAAATCGTCATTATCGGTTATTAACCGGGTATTTATATCTGGAAGTTGTTAATATTTAATGTAATATATATTTATATTTAGTTTTATAATGTCTATTTAATAATATTATTAAAGATCCACATCTTATGGCAGTTTCTCTTAAATATGTGTTTTTTAACCAGTGCTCTGTTAAATACAATATATGAATGTTCATAATATTTAAAAAAACTATTTTTTACATCTTTGCAAGAAAAGCCTTGTACATTTTGATGGACTAAGTTTAAATAACTTGACTTTCGTACTTATTTTGCCAGAGGCTGCCTCTGCTGTCTTATTAATCGAAGGGAACATTTGAAATATGCAAGCCGATAACATATAATTTGTTACACAAATATGAGATCCGAATCATTATAAAATTATGTCGTATAGAAATAATGGCGGAAGAACTATTAAACGATTCGTTAATAACATTTATATATATGTATAATTATTTTATGTGACAAATTAAATATTGTTTATTAATTTGTCCATGCGGTGATACCTTGCGTGTGACGTTAGATATGTTAATTTTTGGGTGACTTGTAACAGCTTCTGAAAGAAATCGATATATCTCAGAAAATATTGATTGCAGACATACGTTTGCTTCTGCGATATTTCACGACATACTATTCAGTTATGAAATAAAGAAAACGTCAAACACCCTATTCTACTAAACAACTCCCTATCCAACCATTTAAAGACAGCAGATTTTTGACAGCAGTTCCTCTGTGGTTGAGGAATCTGGGTGTAACTCACTTCCATCTTCGGCTGATTCTTCACTTACCATCAGTTGAGATGAGGGACAAGAGCTGCTCCGTTCAGAATAAAAAAGAGCACTGAAAGCCAGGCTCTCTGCTCCGAGCACAACAATTAGCAAAGCCAAGAGAGCTAAGATATTGTGACTTTTGTTTTGCGATGGAAAGCAGAAGGAAGAAGCCATATGTAATATTAAAAGAATAAGAAGAAGCCATAAATATGTAATTGTGTTTTTTGCTCTTAAACGAGTTAGTTAGCTTTATTGTAATGTTATGTAGTATATAATATATTTTGCCTTGAATATATCTAGTCTTTAGAATAGAATAGAATATATATGTCACTTTTCCCATATATGGGGCTGCTGGAAGAGATTTCTTATAGACATAAGCAGTACCTTTGTACAATACTCTTGTTAATAATACAAGCACTTGTTTTGCACTGACATATATATTTTATATTTTTCTATTTACAATTGTGGTATATACAATATGATATAAAACGTGGTATAAAACATGGTATAAAAGTTGGTCGTGAACATGGCCCCCAGCGGTGTAGGCACCAAGATCTATTGGGATATGACCAACGGTATGAGCTTTTTCACGGGGCGACGCAGCACACCCCCTTTCGTTATCACATCTACCACCCTAACGATATTGTCTCTGCCCGGATAAGTAGCTACTACGCGACCACGCGGTCAGCAACGCCTAGGTAGAGTCCCGTCCGCTATACACACTACGTCCCCTATGTTCAATGTCTTGGTTTCGGAAGATGAAGAACGTCGTGGCACGAGTGTGGGCAGGTACTCTCTTACAAAACGCTGCCAAAAATGGTCAGAAAGATGTTGCGCTTGCCTCCACTGAGTTCGGCTAGAAAGATCGGCATCGTCAAATGGTCGAGTCTGCAAGTCATTTGAAGAAGTACCAATTAAAAATGAAAAAGGTGTAAGGGCTTCTTCCGCGTCGTGATCGACAGCGACATGTGTCAGTGGTCTAGAGTTTACGATGGCCTCCACCTCCAATAGTAACGTTTGAAAAGCTTCTTCACGCAGAGACCTGTCTTTCAGTGTGATAAATAGGGCAGTTTTTACGTTCCTCACCAATCTTTCCCAGCATCCTCCCATGAAAGGAGCTGAAGGTGGGATGAATTTTCATCGAATTTGTTTGGTGGATGCAAAAATAACGTCAACGTCATGCGTAAACGTCATTTATAAGTTTAGCAGCCCCGACAAACGCCGTCCCGTTGTCAGAGTATATACAGGACGGGTATCCCCTGCGAGCTATGAAACGGCGCAGGGCCATTATTGCGGAGTCCGATGAAAGGGTTTCAACAATCTCGAGATGAATAGCTCTTATGGTCAGGCAGGTGAAGAGCGAGACCCATCTTTTGACATGTCTTCGACCAATCGTGACACTAATTCTGACACCAAATGTTAATAATACAAGCACTTGTTTTGCACTGACATATATATTTTATATTTTTCTATTTACAATTGTGGTATATACAATATGATATAAAACGTGGTATAAAACATGGTATAAAAGTTGGTCGTGAACATCTCTAATATTCTGTTGTGTCCTTTTAATTGTCTTTGTGTGTACATAAATTGTTAAATTAATAAATAAATAATAATTTACCAATTCAGTACAAAGGGTGACTTTATTATTAAAAGCTTCAAATGTCTTCCAGGTAACCTTAGGAGGGACAGGAATATAAAATAAAGTGTAGTGACGCTTGTGTTTGTCACCTTACTTGTATTATGATTGTATTATTTATGGAATTTATGTTTAATATTTTATATTTAGTTTGCATAGATGTTTCATGAAATAACTGCGCTTGATCGCAGTGACGTAGACAATGTTTTAGTTTGGTTGATTTTTCCCGCGCATGCGCGAGATGTCTTTTAGTTTTCTTTCCTCGGTTACGTTATTCTCTGTTATAAATTTTTACACATTTTATTTATCGCATGAAAATATTTGTTACGATTTAGTTTTGCATGTTTTCCATCGTATCTTATTTATATATATGATCATTGTTAGTTGTTGAAGTAAACGACTGCTGCGATAAGCAAGTTATTGGTTTGATTCCTGTAGATAGCCATCAAACAACTATAAAAGTACTCAAAGGAAGATGACGTATAATGAAATCACACATAACAAATAATATTAGCTAAGACCAAATGTCTAAGCAGCGATAGGGTCTGTCATGGTTTGATTTGTCTGAACCGAAGAACTGTCATTTAACATATTTCTATTTCACGCCACACGCACACATACAAACTTACATAAGAATGTTTCGTAAATCTGTGTGACCATGTTTGTGAATGAAAATTTATTATTTCAATTTTATTCATCATGGCGTCTTAATTGTGTTACTAGGCTCTTATATAAAGCCTACTCAAAGCCACTAAACCAAAAGCCTACTCAATTTTGGATTTGAATACAGTAATTATCGTTTTACATTTATGTTACTGTATATATATAGATATTTACTAAATAATAGCAACTACATAAAATATGATTATATAAATTGACAGTGTTTAAAAATATCACAATGCTACGAAGTGACATCATCAGCTACGTTATGACGTCATTACTACGACGTAGTCAGTCCAGTGCTCCGCGAGGGTGGAGATGCGGGAATGGAAAACAGTTCTAATTAAGCCATCGTTAAGAACACGAACGTTAATCTGCATTTTCTTTACTGTTTCTTATGATATCTACTAAACTGCATTCAATGATTAACAATTTAAATATAAAACTAAAAATAACAATAATTACAATTGTAATACAATAATGCATAAATAATAAAAGCTATTATTGATATTACCTTCCAAATACTGGAGTGTAGTCGTGAGAGCGATAATTTATTTCACTGATTTTGGCTAGGTAAAAAGATAATAATGATATTTTTATTTCAGATACTATATATCTGTTTTTCTAAGCGTTGCAAGTACAATAACGGACAATGTAAATAAGGTTAAATAATTTCTTTAAGTAGATTTGGATTTGTATTTTCTGTTCTTAATGGAGATACTTTGATAATAATCCTAGTTTTTGGATTAAGATGTCAGTGACGTATCAGTTCATTTACGGTTTAGTTTTATTATCTGTACATCTAATGTAAGTTCCAATAGTATAGATATCTTTCGATCGTAGTTGTGTTTGACTGACAAAAGCATTTATCTTAAATAGCTTCTAATACTTCACAACAGCGGCGTTGTCGTTTTCATAACGACAGTTCAATTCAATCGAGACCATCTAAGTACTGATGTGATGAATTAACGAAAATTTTCAACAGAAAATGATGGGAACCTAGTGTTATCAATACGATAAGGTGAATTACGAATTAAAGTTAATAACATAATGAGAATAAAATATTTATTATTTGGAACTAAACGCCGTACTTTGTTACTACAAAGTACGGCGTTTAGTATCAATGTTTGATTACTATCAATGTTTATACAGTTGCGCTCTAAATGCTTACGCAATAAAGGCTATAATTGCGAAGCTAGATCCTTGCTGCGGACGAGCACAATTTGCTGCGGTCGCCCCACAATACCTAATGTCTAATTTGACTGTCACCATTGCGCATTTAGGACTTCGCCACTCCAGTCCTTCCTGCGATTCAGTGCTTCGTATAATTGCTTTCAGTGGTTCGTTATTACGAGTTAATTTAGAAGAAGCTATCTTTTTATTGAGTTTTGCTAACTATAGCTTTGTGCCAATAACGATTATTATAACGATTGTTGTCTTTGAGTACTTCTGGTTGATTACAAGGCTTCCGCTACTGTGCCGCTGCCCACCCTACTCTTTATAGGCGAGACTTTTGTCTTATATTTTAGTTATCTGAACTAATTTTTCTATTTCTTTTAGTTGACTTATACTATTACTATGACTATATATTATTACTATCAATCAATACACTGGTACTATCCACTACCGTCTCCAGTGTTTCTCAAGTATTCCGTTGAAACTTATCTCCCCTCTCGAAAGTAGATGTAACACCCACTATTATAATCTACTGAAGTGGCTGATAATTAAGAATCTGTGCTTCGGAAGGCATGTTAAGCTGTTGGTTTCGGTTGTTATGGCAACCGCTTTCACCCGCCAAGCCGTATTAGGGTAGCCTGGTGGTGTTGCCCTAACTATTGCCCAAACTCCTCAAATTTTCTCCTAATTAGAAAGGCGTATGTCCACCAGTGCGATGTATATAAACTAAACTGGTCAATAATGCCAGTGAAAGAGTTATAATGTGCTCATTATCCAACCTTATTATAGATAAAAATGTCAGGCCTTTTTTAACTTCCTAACTCAACTCCAATGTGTATCACAAATTGTAACACACAGTACACCAACATAATTTCATACAATACAAACAATACAGTTAATTAAGAAAATGGAATTTCTTGCCCACAAATGTCCCATTTCAGATAACAAAACAATTTATTACCTATTTGTTTTGCATCGCTTGTAAACGTGTATGTGAAGCCAAATCTTGATTGAATGTTTGGAAGGTTCGCCTCCTATCACACCAAAGTCAATGGTCATAAGGTCTAAATCGTAAAGTGATATATGCCAGTCGAATTCTGACGGCACACACCAAAATAATGTTATAGGATATGAATAAGAATTGCCGAATAATTTAATTTAAGACAGTTTTCAAGGAACCATAGACGATTTTTGAATACATGTACGGCGGCGCATCCTAAGGATAACTGATATGTCAGTTGTCCTGTTTGTATTCATACTGATAGAACGAGATGCAAGGCAATTAAGTTTTAGAGCGTGTAGTTCAGACCCAATATTATAGTTATATTGTAATCATCGTCACTCATGTAACGGATTCTAAGAATACGCAGAATTATGTGCCTCCTTAATTGATAAGATTATTTAAATATTTTCTTAAATTTGTAAATTACTCTCAGCGCTATAAAGCGCTATTTTTGAATGGGCTTAACATCACTATGTTAAGTTTTGCTTAAGCAAGAGTGGGTTTGCCTTAAAGCGCTGTAAAAGTAAGGTAATTCATAATTTTTAATGAGAAAAAACTATTGGATGAACTGTGTGGGTTTTATATTCTTCAAACAAATTTAGAACGAAAATATTAATTTCAATTAGGTCAAAATTAAACAGCCGTATTTTATTTCGACATTAATACATACGTAAATTTATCGAATGCTTGATTGTTGTTGATTCAAATAAAAACGAATTTGTTACTCTGTATTATCTGTATATTCTTGATTAATTTCACCACAACTTAGTGTGATAACACATCGTAAATCAACAGTCTGTGTAATGGCCAGCCGTATCGTGCGTGTAGGTGCTTTGTTTAACAATTCTGTTGTGTTCCGATTGCGTTACGAGTAGGGTTACCAAAAATTGAAAAATCCTGGCAAAATGCCTGAAAAATAGTCCAGACTTTTTTATTATTTTGTTTTTAGACGAGTGAAAAATTAATTATAAAGATCAAAGACTCATTTAATATTGTTTGTATAAGTTTTATTATTCATATTAAATCCAAACCAAAAAAATTCAGAAAAATTGAAGGCAAGATCAAGTAAAGTCTGAAAAAGGCTAGAAGTCCAGGCATAGTCCATATTAATCCGGACGGATGGTAACCCTAGTTCCATAAGGACGGGGTTATTATGTTAGCTAGAAGTTACTGAAGAGAACAATAACAACCTGGTGAGGACTAAATTGGGAATTTAATTAGATTGTTTTTAATTCAAGAATTGCCAGTTGTAATATACAAGCATTAACTTGAATCGATCGTATGTAAGTTGTTTTAAGATTCGATAACCATTTTTTGATCGTACCGTAAGTTCTAGTAAAAGAAATGTGTAATCCTGAATATTGTAATAATTTCATAATAGCCGCCGCTCCAAGATGGCGGATTACATATATTTTCTCAATCCTTATATTGTAGGTATCATATGAAAGGGCTTACAAAGTACAAAAAACGATACAATGTAATTTTCGTAGTTTAAATAATGGTTTCAACAATGTGAATACGTAAGTAATGATGTAAATAATGTCAATAGTTAAGTTAAATTATGTCAATGGTGTAATAGAATCGTCACTTTCATCTTTTACAGCCTATATAAGAACCACAGCTGGGTATAGGTCTTCCTAAATGGTGTGTCCTTGTGTGTTTCTCACACACAAGGAACGAACTCTTCATGTAAATAAACAAAAAAATGGTCATAACTGATTACGCTATCCGATTATGATTTTGTCACCACCGCGTCTGTCTATCTGCCGCTGTTTGCGGTAAACCCAAAAACTATGGGACGGATTTTCATGTCATTTCACCGATAGAAAAAATAATTCTTGAAGACGGTTTTGGTATCTCATCTGTATAAGGTGTATAACTTTTGTGTACGTTGGCTAAAATATAACTAAAATATAGTATAAGATACTACGAGTATTTCTTATTATTCAATAGACAAAATGTGTTTTCTTCATCGAAGGTACAATTAATTTAAAAATATTTTTAAGTATTTAAAAATATATAATGAACGTTGATAGCCCTATTTCTAAACCACTTTCGACCAGAAAGTGGTTTCGGTATCAGTACAAAGCTGTCCGTTCACTGGTCACAATTATATCAGTCCTTATATTTACTTTGAATTGAGATTATTTTGCTATTAACTTAAAAAAGGCAGAACAAAAGTATGTACTATTTTGACAGTACGAAATGTTATTACTAATAATTAATAAAAACTCAGTTTCAGAGCTCGTGAAGCTCGCAACAACCCTAATTGCCAGATTTAGGCCATTGTTTGTACACTATGGACCACATTGGCATATAGTGTCGCTGTTATATGATGGAGATAGCATATATCGTAGAAAAAGTTTGAGCAAAATATAGGAAGCATAAACGCTCAAAGTTGAAATGCCTATGATATGAAATTTTAATCCCATGATTATTCTAGGAATTTCCTCGCAAAGCTAAGATGTTCCCCAAAAATGTAAGGTGAAATACCATTTTCAGACCAGAGGTGTAAAATTTTCCCTCAGTTTAATCCCCTAAATACCTGGTGAAGTGTTATCGCAGCTATAGCACATTCAGCCTACTGTGAAATAATTTGCATTCATTCACCAATGGTAAAATGGAAACAGAATATTAGATTCATAGTTCCCATTCGTACTAAGAAATTCTATAGAGAATAAGTCTGAAAAATCAGAAGTGCGTTGAATTTTATAGTTAATTATTTTATTTTGTTAACTTAAGTATTAGAGGTACTTATTTTAAAAATGAGTTTGTATATCGAATATTGGCTGCAATGTATAATAAAAAAATTATGTATAAAGCATGGTTTGTTAGAAATAATTAAATTATAAATATAATCGCGACTTTGTTACTACCATATTGTTGTACAGAAAAGAGAGGGGTCTTCTTAAGCTTAAAAAAATGTATGGGCATTCTAAAAACTACGTGTGGTAAATAAAGTAATTTTAATTTTTTTTGATAAAGACAAACCGTAGACACATTATAATATCTTTTTATAGCGCCGTAAAAATACGACGGAGTGTTTCACCTTGCTCGTTAGCGTGATCTTAATTAATGAGGTGAAGCGTTTTAAATTAGATTTTTTCTTTATTTTGTAATTTGTATTAAAGGAGCAGTGAACATGTAAATAAATAATAACACTTTAAAAAGTAAAAATATCAATGTAGACATTTTATAATTTAACATTTAAAAATAGATTTCATAGTACATGAAAATAAAAACTACAAAAAATACTTTGTTATATAAAATAATAATGAAAATTTATTCTCTGGGCAGGTTTTCACTGCCTTTCCTTTTTTGCTGTTAAGTAGTTGATTCACGATAAAATCGAAGATAACCAATGTAATTTGAAGGTATAGGAGTCGTTATAGTCGACGCAGCAATCTACATATCAAGAGACCCTTGGCGATGGTTCCACATATCATTAAGTCGATAATCTAACATTAAATATACATGTACGTCTTGCATAATTATTTATTAAATTTAACTTTAGAACCCGCTGCCGCTTTTAATTTGTACCGGTACAGGGTTTTATTTTTGCTCCTTTACATTAAAATTTCATAAAGCCTTATGTATTTATTTCGTATTTATCTACGTTACATCGTTAAAGTTAATACTAGGAAGGCGCAAGTTCCATTATTAGCGAAAGTTGGAATGAGGCCATTCACCTAATGTGCGTCCCGAAATGGTCTGGGAAAATTACTTCACATTTTAGTTTGTTTACGAAATTTTCATTTCAATAGATGGGTCTCTTAATATTTATCTCTAATTAGGGACATTAATTTAATAGTAATTTGTTCTCAAAATATAAACATTCATATGAATGTTTATTTTTTTTTAGCCCACTAGTATACCCACGACATCGACGACAACTTAATAAATAACATTTTACTACTTTTAAATCGTTTTTTAATTATTTTATTAAGAAAATAAAAAACTAAAAGGCTTGGAAATAGCCATTAATAATAAAATAATATCTCTCTTTTTTTACATACAGGCTTTACAATGCCTGTCTCCGGAGACTCGCTCGTGATTATTTTCGGGTATCCTGTGTATCCTGGCTAATACCGAGCACAGCCATAACCAAGCCATGTTGGTTATGCCAAGCCTAACGTATATACGCATTATCCCTACAGTACAGTACCAATTGTTGGAGTATGTGGGACTCGGGGTAGAGGCGTTCCCTCATTACCATACGTGACCCATCTCCCTGAAAAGAGCCCGCCGAGTGGACCGCTGGTGAACCGCCCATTACACTGAATTGGAAGGTCATCAAGTGGATTAAGGGGTTCTCCAACGGTTCCAGTACGCGAGGACGCTCCGTAGCTTTTGCATAGTCTAATTTAAGCGTCATTTCAGAGTTTGTGCTATGAATATGTGTTGTTTAGTTAATATGTGTATGAATTTTGATAATGATATGTATATAAATATCACAAATATACTAAATAAATACACAAATATCAATTCAAATATTCGATAATGATCATTCTATTTGGCAAATGTGAAGTCGTAGGCAGCGAAAAGGTGATTTAAGAAGTTTGTACACAACAATTATGTCTTCATACGACGATAACTTTATTTATACTTAAAAGGAAAGTCCCAAAAAATTGTAAAAAATTTACTTGTATGAAAAAAAATTGATTTGATTTGATATCTGCTTCTTCGTTAAATTATTAACTGTATTAATAATTATTAATTGTCTAAAGCGACCTCGTCACAAAGAAATGTAGTCACAGTGATGTGAGTTTAGTGACTACTGTTAAACGTGGCAATTAACTTGAATTATTGTTACTGTTTTAATGAGAAATGTCAAAGATACCAAATAATACAATATGTTTAAGTTTGTAGCAGAACAAACAAAGAGATGATTGGTTTTCTTTCATTAAATTAAAGAGGAAACGAATAGACCGAGGGATGTAAACTTTAATATTATAATTTAATAATTAGCTTTGTTGAACTTTTTCCTATAACATTAATAGCGTTGCCTGCATCCATCTTGTGGAAATCATTTACTTAACTTTCTTTAGGTGATGATATATGTGTAAATTCTTTGTCAGTCCTTTCTAGCACAGCCACGTGTTTATATTATAGAGTCTCTGCAATTGAAACGTGACATTTTGCTGTTCACTACCTTTGATCGATTGTACTATGGAAATAGCTCTCTCTCCTTTCTTTATCCACTCAAAACTACGCATTCTATTCTACAGAATCCCTAAGTCACTGTCTCCATCTCAACTTAACGCACAAAGAGATTTCGTAATGCAAAATCAAAAACAAAAATCTATTCATGCGACTGCATTACACAGTTCTTTGAAATTATCTTAATTTAAACTCGGCCCACGAGATGGTGAGTGACCAGGGCTTTACATCACATGCTGTACTAGCGAATTTCGCACATGGAGTCTTCATAATGCTCATGCCTAGTGTCCTTAAAAAATAATATTCGCGCCAATTTTTCATATCAAAGACTTCAGCTCTAGGTCTAAGCGGACCTCTATACAGGAACGATTCGTGAACTTCCATAATGCAGTCAGTGGCACAGTTAATATCCGGGGATTTACCAGACCGCGACAAAGAAGCGGTGTGTGTTTAAATATTGTTGTATTCATGAGTTTGTTGCATTGCTTTGAATTTAAGTTTCATTTACGAAGTGCATCTGTGCAGGTGTTGTTGGGTATGTGAATTAAAGTGACTTAGTTTGAATACAGAATTCAACATAGGAGATTTATTTGTATTTGGAGGTATATTGTTAACGAACTTAATAATTCTAGAATTATATGTTTTAAGTTGTTTTCAGAATTATATTTTGAGTGTCTTACCCCAATTAATAGCTTTTCCAAATATTTTTCTGATATAGTTTTTTATTAGTAAACCAAAAATTGTAACATTCCTTCAATCTTAATTTCAATTTACGTAAGAAAGTGAGTCTACAATTAAAGATTATTCAAATCATAGTTTTGTGTTTAAATTGTGCGTATTGTATATTCTCATATGATTACATAGAACATCCAAGTTGAGGACTAACCTCTGTGATTGTATTTCGATGTCAAAAAAGATAATTTTCAAATTTCATTAAAACAGTTGTCGAAGACAATTTTGAACTAATTTTGTTATCTTACCATACAAAATATATAGTACATTAAAAAAATAGTTTGTATTTAATTCTGACATGCAATAAAGTCTATTATTATTTAATTAAATATTGTATTTTTTTATTATTAATAGTTAGTATTTACATTAAAAATTTTGCTGCGTACTGCCTTGCATATCAAAATCAGTTTCCACACTTAATATTAATAAGAACGAAATCTGTTTTTTCGTAAAATAACAAAAAAAATATTATGGAAACAAGTCGCGTGCTCGTTATACTTAAATAACCAAGATGGAAGTAAATTAATTAAGTGCGAGTATTTCCTTGAGATTAATGGAACGTTACGCTTAGGGCGAAAAAATGGCTGAAACGGAGATAAAATATTAGGCAAAAGACGCGTCTTCGTAAGTAAGTTTATGACTCTTAATTCAATGCAATAAGGTCTAACCTGTTTATAGTGATTACCTACTTAAAGCGATACCTACATACATCAAGAAACGCCTAGAAAATATGTTAAGCTATCTTATGAAGAGACCTGCGTAAATAAAGGGTAACACACATTCATTAGAAAGTGACCTTTAACCACAAACGAATAAAGTTTTTAGCTTGATAAGTAAAACATTTTTTAAATATTCGATTTCTTTTTCGACAGTGTCTTCATCCCTATTTTGTAAACTAAGTTAGAATATATTAGCGTATGTATATTAGCGTAAATACTGCCGCTGCAGAGACTTGAGTAATTGAACATTTGAAAATAGCAACTATTTTATTTCCTTGAAATTAACTGTTTCCGCATCCAGTTAATTTTCTAGACTTTTCTTGTAAATGCAAGTTAATAGTGTAGCTGCCCATTGCGACAATATTCCACAATTTATTAACCCTACTACAAAGCCTCAGCGCAACAGAGAAAAATGCATTCTATGAGATAGCACAAACTTTATGATAAGTCTGGGTAATTTGATACAAAGAAAATAACTGGTTATTAGGTTCAAAATTACACGCCCAATAAATTGTTTTGTGGATTCTGACCAATCGCTGGCTAGCTATTAATATGGTCTAGATTACAAGGCTTCGTGAGACACAGAAAAATAGACTTTATTACTAGGTACATTTGTCAGGAAAGAAGGTCGGGTTGACAGGAAGACAAATTATGTTTACACCTAACAACTGAATTTAACGTTCGTATTACTGGTTTTAAATTAGCTGCTAGGGTCCTTCTAGGTGGTAGGTGGCTGCTAGGTGGCCTTCTTTAATGAGAAAGAGATATGAGGAGCTTGGGTTCTCATACTACTATGTTGGCCTAATGCGGGTTGGTGAATTAAATCCAAGTAAATCCGAGAAGGTCAACCATGGCGAAAGTTTTTCCGTTTTCGTAATCGAAATCAATACACGCGAACCACTACGCAAACAACCACCTCATAAAGCATATTCTTGAAATTCTGAAATGACTCTGGGCACTTACTGTTGAAGGCATTTTACCTCTATGAAATTGTACAGTCTTTTTGTGACCTCCACATCGCCTGTGATTTGAGCAGCATGACGCTGCAACTTGTCCTGAGCATCAAGATATTTATCGGAGCCATTCTGCAAGAAGAAATCAAATTCCAGACAAGACCGAATCATTTTTGCGTGGTGGAATTTATAGCTAGCATGACGACGAGAATGTTTTAGAGTGATGTTCCTGTATGCAAAAGATATAAGGAAAATAAACCAATCTTCATGTATTTGGATTCCAACCATAGCTTTTCCATAGAATAACTTAACATTAATAGAAAATTTCAAATGATTTTAATGAATGTAAATAGTAAGTCAAGTTAAGTTTATGTAATGTTTTATTATAGGTTATTTTGCAAGCTTACTTAACGCATTGCAAAACATTAATTTCGTGGTATCTGTGCCCAATAAATATTATCACTGAGCTTTTCAAATGTAGTGGAGAAATATCCAGTATTGAATAATAAAATGTTTAAAAAAACATTTATATTATAGATATAGATACAATAGATATAACCTGCTGTGCAAATGCGTACACACCCATGCGCGGACACACATGTTTGTTATTTGAATTAGGAATATCTTTTTTATATGCCTACACGTTAATTGTTTTTATTTTTTTTGATTTCTGTTTCAAGTTCGTATTTAAATGTTGTGATTCTCATCTGTAGATCATACCATGTGATGTAATACTGGCAGAGAATAAAAAATAATTTTTCATTATGTTCCTGACAGATTGTCTAAAATATCTTACATATAAAATATATTGTTTGAAAGTTCACAGTCTCCAATTATTTAATTTTTAAATACGGAAATATAACATTAAAGACTAGTATTACCGCAATATTAATATATATGGCGATAATTAAGTAGTTACTTATGTAACTTTTCTTGTGTAGAAGTGGTGCTTCCTAAAACAAGTGAAAGATATTAACTTTAACTGCTTTAGGCTTAGTTACTGTAAACATAAATTATCTGCTAAGCATCAAAGAATTTGCATTTAATATACATGAGACGTACTAGAATAATTGATAGAATAATAATGAAGTCTATCTATTGACATACTGTTTTACTATACTGTGGCTAGAACCTGCCAAAGTAATAAATGGTTATTCGTAACCACAATTATCGGAGGTGCTTAATTATTGTAGCCACTATACCGCACACAAATGGATCAAAATTAAAAAACCTACATAAAAAAGTCCACACCTACGCTTTACAAGGACTGTTCAGTTGTTATAAGAGAAAGGAGAATAACGACCTGCAGAGGGTATAGTGTACATAGTTACATCACGACAGCAGACAAGACGCAGACCGAGAGGAAGAGGTTCGACGCGCTGTAAAACTAGTCGTGGAACGACACCTTTGAGACCGTCAAGGTGAAGTTGGACAGCAAGTAATTAGCTTTTAGATTGGCCTGTAGATTTGCCACATATGTTCTGCATGCCAACTTAGAGAGTGACCAATTTGATGTTTGTTTTTGTATTTCATTAACTATTCTGTTAAACTGGTTGAAATTTTACATGTACAATTCACAATTTGCAGGAAGAGAGATTACTGTTGCCACGAACAAAAATATAATTATTGATAATAATTACATCTTGTGTTGCCAACTGAAACACATATAGCATCAACTCTTACTTGATGAGACTTGGTTTAGTTATTACGCGGTTCAATTACTTACCACTCTAGCACGTATAGCATACTATTCAAAATGAAGCTAGTAGAATGACCTCTGTGTAGGGCCTGTGGGGAGCATACTGAACAAGAGGAACACACCTGTGTAACTATGACGTATTGGTCCAGAAAAGAATGGGTATCTTTGGTGTCCCACCTGACACCTAAATATATAAGGCTGTTTTCTCCCAGCGTACTTAGAAAGTAAATTTGAAACTTTACGTGTAAATCCATCGCCAGCCTAGTAAAAACTCTTGATGTAATTTTTATTACTTGTCTATAAAGAAATTCTTATCGTTACCACAGCTATACAACAGTAAAATATTTTGGCTCATTTGTCAACGACAGAGACGACGACTGGGCAGTTTTAAAACACATGCGAAAAAATAATATAACATGATAACCTACGTTATTCTAAGAAACATATCTTTATCAGCTTAAGTGAAAGCAATTTTTTTCGTAGAAAGAAATAAAAGAGATAAAAATAATGGATTTATATAGTTATAATGCTTTTTATCTACAAGAAAGGATTATCATTATTTACTGGAGAACATAATATAAAATATCAGTTACTTAGGAGAGTGATGGGTCGCAATAGATATTTTTCGCTTTAGTTCCAAGCCAAGTAACTTGAACCTTCTTTTTCACAATCAAGTGATCTTACTCTCTGTAAGAACTTATTGAGATATGTATATATCCTTTAATTAGGATTGGATACCAGCATTACTTATACTAATACGTAGTAATTTATTATTTTGTTAATTTTTTTACAACTTTGAGCGATTAGAAAGTTCTAAGGTCAAAGTTAGATGGGTAACCACTAGTATTGTCGCTTTGCCTGCCATTTAGTCGCTGGTAGTAGATATTAATTACTATGGTTTTTATTATATTTTGAAGGTTGATACTGACGTAGTGACGACGAGATCTACTAAAGAATTTTAAAAATCGGCCCTTAATTGATGGAGAAATCGGTGAACATACATACATAATATTATACATTAAGTAGATAATAATATTTCACACTTTCACATCTATTACTTAGCCCAAATTAAGGCTTTTAATAAGCATCATTAGGAGCCTGTGTTATGGATTCTAGATAACGGAGAAATATAGATAGAAATATGTATATAAATATCAGAAATATACCTTATAAATATACATGGAACGTGAACAGATATTCGTATTCAACACTCATCATACCAATATCTGCCCTTACCGGGATTCGAGCCATGGACTTCTGGCTAAGTAGACAAGGGTTATAATCACTCACTGTCTGGTAACGTAGTAATTAAGTTCATTTCTATAAAAAGCTTTTTTATATAAGCCCTGATTTCAGTTAATTGTATAATTAAACAAATTTGGCAAATTGGCAAAAGTATTTTTGCCAAACAATTTAATAAGCTAACTTCAGTGTAGATTGATGCGTTTATTTAATAGAGAAGAATCGCACGGTTACTTATAGCTAAAGTTGTTTTTTAATAAACTGGAACCACATGTTGATATAAGTTCAACAACACTTAATGAAATGGCACAGTGTAAAAAAGGCCAGCAGGTCAATCTGAAACAATTTTTGAAGTCACGCTTAAGCGTATTTCGAGTTGTTCGTTCCAGTTCCTGTGTGATTAAGGAATCCGGGTGTAGTTTACTTGCATCTTTGGCCTCAACTGCATTTAACATCAGGATGAGGGCTTATTAACGGAGTAGCCGTAAAAAAACACAACTACCAATGTTCACTTTTATGAAATCCAAATAAAATTATTTTACTAGTCCATTCTTGACTAAGTTTTTCTTGTAATTAGAATATATTATAATAATTAGCAAAGAAAATTATTTATATTTATTTTTTCTTTGCCATCAATATAAATTAAAAAAAAAACTTAAATTATAACATTTTTTCCTTTCCTAAGTATTTGAAAAATAAAAAGTCAACAAACAGAGTCAAAAAAGGTAGACTACAGATATGACAACGTTATGTTTACTTCTTAATGGTTATAAAGTAAATGCCCTTAAAACTAATTATAAAAAATCTTAAAAAATATTACGTATTACGAAAAATTCCTATGCTGTGGTCAATTACAATGTTACATTACAATAATGAATATTGACATGAATATTACTCGTACTTATACTTACATCTACGTAAGTCCACCTGTATACTTTTTTTTTACGAGGAGGAATCCATTTACGGACCTACCCGCCACTGACTAAGCGACGGGCGTGTGTGGGACTCACACAGTACCTCAATAGAGCGGCACTGAGAATAACTACTAAAACTCCCCGGTACCTCCATTGCCCTTCATGGGGGTAACCTGGGTTCTGCACGAGCAATTCACCAGGTCACCTCCAGGCAGCCCAGCCTTACAACTGGGCTTCGCGCCAATGAAGTCCACCTGTATACTTAAATCTGACGTTAAAATCGCTGTGATTGAGGAATCCGGGTATAGCTCGCTCCCATTGTCGGCTTTATTTTCAGAGACAAATGTTACTGTCCGTATTTATCAGTCAATGGCTGTTATTATAATAATTAACATATTAGGTGAAGGAAAAAGTCTTTTCGCATAAAGTATGTATAAACTTGTAATTAAATATCTTTGGCTGTATTATTGTAACTGGCAGGTTTTCATGGCATTAAAAAGATGACATTTCAAAAAAAAATCAAATTAAGAAAATTTTGTTACCCCCTATTTTTCATTTGTTTTTCTTTTCTTTATCTTGGGAGGTGTTAATGCATCCGCCATATAGCCCTGACCTTGCACCAGATTTCTACCTGTTTCGGCCTCTTCAGAATTCTTTAGGTAGTGTTCGGTTTACATCAAGCGAGGAAGGTCAAAACTAGTTGTTCTGTTTTATTAATCAGAAGTCCCAAAATTTCTCCAGCAACGGCATCATGTCTCTACCTACAAGATGGCAGAAAGTCTTAAGAACAAAATGGCACATATATACTGTAATTAATTGTTTTTATTTGTCTTGAATTTTCATATGAAATGCGAAGAAACTTTTTCCTCAACCTATTATATAGTACCTATACTTTATTTAATTTATTTTCTTTTACCATTTCACCAAGTTTTGGAATCAAAATGTATTATTAACTTGGCTCCATGTCGTTTCCTACTGACTCGCCTCAACTGTGTTCGCTAAGATGCTAAACTTCTTTGTTCGCATATTGTTTCAAAAGTTTAGTCAAGCCACAAAGATATTTGCTGTTTCAAGTACACCTCCCTGGAGCTAAGAGGAAAATACGTGTCGCTGGAAAATTAAGAAAAGTTTACTTCTCAGAACAAAATTTTCGACTGATAAATATCATATATATCTAATAAAAATAATGTAATAGGGAATTTGTTAACTTTTTTCATTTAAAATTATATAAATGTCAATAATAAATAAATATTGCTGAAGCAACACTATCAGCAATCACTACTTTCTTAGATATATCACGAGGAGATACAAGTCGCTCAAGAAACCTCCATAGAAAATGCAATAAGCAAGTGACGTCACCTGCTTGGAATTGATTACCAAAGTGCCTATCCGTTGTAGTCGAAGTAAAAGAGATTACGTTTGATGTGAGTAAACTGATAGTACAAATTAAAGTTAATATTATTTTTGAAGAATTTTAAAATATTTATTTATGACAAAATTTTATTATCACCCGAACAAATAATATACTATTAAAATATCTAGCTACTTTGAAAGCAATTTTTTGATTAAGAATAACTTAAATTTTAGAAATTAAAAAAAAGGTACAAAAATTGTAAAAAATATGCTACGCTAAAATAAGCGTATTGGTAAGTGTTATAAACTTATAGACCGAAATTATACACAATAAAAAAAATTCTAATGGAAATCAATGTAATCATTCATGAAATTAATATTCCTGATTACGTTGAGCAGATCAGGGGTAGTAAACCTTTTACAAATAAACTTATTATACCTATATAACATTTAGTAGTTCAAATAACAAAAGTATTTTGCTTAGAAAATTATAATTTCCAAATTACTTAAGCTTAAATATCCATGTTTTTTTATTTTTTACGATTAATGAACCAGAACATGGTAATAACGAAATTGAATAAAATTATATTCAATTTGGACGTTATATTCTTGAATTATCAGTACTATTCTAGAAAGCGTATAATATTTTAGAGCGCGTCTTAAAGTTTACAAGCTAGTAGAACAGAAGTTGATTCATTACGACAACAACGCCACTGGGAATCACGGTTTACTGCCGAGAAACTGTTAACACTTCACCACCTTCAGTTATGAAGTACTTATTTTAAAGTTTAAAATAATCTTATTATCAGATATTACATTATAATTTAGACCCCTTTAACATTGCGTAAAAGACAAATCGGGAAATCATCGGGAACTCAAAAACTAAAAGGTATAAATTTCGTTAATAACTTTATATATTAATACAATTTTTAGATATGTTGGTTTTAAGACACGATGTAAAATAGTATAAGCTTTCTGAAAAAAAAATTAGCAGTCATTATTTTTAATTGAATTCTGTTTAATTCTGGGGCGGTTCAATAATATAAAAATAGGGAAAATCCTAAAGAAAGGCAAAAAAATAAACATTTAAAATTGGTAATTTATTATAGTACAAACATGTTCTAACTGACGTGCTATTCAAATATCATTTCCGCCATCTCTAATTCGGATAACTATTGATAGATGGCAGTACACCTAAGTCTGTTTTTACACGGTAGATTGGTTCCAGAAGAAGCCGTGTAAAAAAAGACATTGATCTTATACAAAAATGGGTGATTTGTTCCTAATCTCTAAAACCTATTAAAATTAGAGAAAAACAAGAATTTTTAAGAACAAGAATTCATGTTTATTTTATTAAATCAAATATATAATGCTTATTTTCACAAGCATAGTAATTAATGATAAAAAAGATATGCACTCTAATCTTAAAAGTAATATAAATTAAATGTATGGCAAGTTCAGGAACTAAAAAACTATGTTGTGAACGAAAAGAATAGGTTATTCAATTTTTAAGGTAAAAAATAAAATAAAATAGAATAAGTGATAATCATAAATACAACAACATAAATTTAATTGCTGTCGTCATCAGTTACATATTCAATTTTCAAACCGTGTTATATCAAAACCGTGTACAAAAAGACCGTGTAAAAACAGACTTAGGTGTAATGTGAAATATTGTCTATATTTAGTGCCTATATACTCACCTGGTTCGTTCACCTATTGTCAAATAGGATTAAAATAAAAAATAACTCCCATTTACATTAAAAGTTAAAATAACAATCCCTGGGAATTCCCAAACATAACCAGGGAAACGAAAACTTTACTTAAAGCAATCAATCCAAAGTCTAAATAAAGGAATTGAGTTTCGGTGACGTGTGAATGACATTAACTTATTCTGATTTTAACATTTCAATTTCTGCTTTTCTTACTTCAGGTTTTATTGTAATCGGTTTTACCTGTTTTGGGATATTGATACAAATAAAACTTCAAAAATTACCTGTCAATTTAAATTACTTGTTAATATAAAGGCCTTTGTTTACTGACTTTGAAATAGGAAGAGATTCTCAACTCATGTCCCTTTTTTATGTTGTTCCTCGATTACCCGAAGACTCAAAATAGTTTTCAAAAAAGTTTAAAAACAATCTCAAAACCAAACTTTTAAACACTAAAAGGATAAAATAATTAAAATTTTATTTTTTGTAGTAAGTTGTTTTCAAAAAAAGATGATAAGCTTCGACTCGGGAATAATTATTTTTAACTGGATAACTTCTTCAATTGAATTATTTTTAACTTTGCAATATAATTTTTATTGTAAATAATATAGGTGTACATACAATATTAACGGATTAAAGTTTCAAAATAACTTTTGTGTTGTTAACGGCTACTAATGTGAAAAGGTTTTCGAAATTTAAATACGAATAAAGATATTTTATGCACTCATTAATGGTCAATTTTAATGATTATTTAATTATTATTTGTGTTTTTTGATTCGTTTCAGTTCGTTGTATGATCTTCAGGTACTAAATAACTACCGGAATGTAACCGGTAATGGATTCGTAGTCAGCTATGCTGTAGCAAAAAGGCTCTTTTCAGGGTGGATCAGAAGTGTCTGGAGAGACACTTCTTCGGTCAGTGGAGTTGACTGGGAATATTTCGCTGGTGTCTTGTAGCCGCGAATCTTGGGATCTTCTAGGCCAGTGGCCAGTTTTGTGCTTGGGTATTGTGGGCTCTTTCGGTCCACAACTGTTCGTGGTGCTGTTACCTTTGGTGGTATCAAATTGGGAAGCGTAGCCAAGACGACGATAGATGCTATTGTCATAACATTCAGAGTTAGGAGTCAACGTGCTTTCGGTGTGTGGTTTGGGTGGTTTTGGTGGTGGAGTTTCATCCACGCCGCTCTTGCTTCGGAGAATCGGTGAGAAAAGGCCCTTATTTGGTTCAAGGACCATAAAAGAAATCTAGTGTAGCTATGTTATGTTTGAAGTAATTAAATAAGTTCGTCGTACATAAAAAAATCGTCGTGGACCTCTAAAAGAAGCCAAAATACTTATACGAAAACGTGAGATCATTTTCTTCATACACGAAAGTCAATTTGCTGCATAATCGGACTCCAAATGAAAAATTATCACTGTTTCCAAGATCTTACGTACTTTATATACAAATTTTCTTCAAGGTGTTATCAAAGTGTAATCAAGCGAGTACTTGACGTGACAGTATAATTCCGAACATAGAATATACATGACACATTTGATTTCATATTTGTCGCTGAAAAATCTTTTAGTGTGGCCCCGAGATGAGCGAGTTACACCTAGAATTGCATATCTCCTTTGACCTGCAAGCAAGGCGCGGAAGAACATGCCTTTTCAATGTATGAAATTTTAACATTACCCGAATGAGCACAGAACAGATCAAAGAGATCACAGACTCTGGATAACTTGCACACTATTGTGCATATAATATAATATAATTATATAATTATATAATTATACTCTCACCCTGGTAACCTTGTGTAATTATGTGCTCAAAGAAAATTAAATTCTTAGTTTGTTGGAATAAATTTGAAATTGGTATTGTAATTCAATGTTTCGTTTTGGTATGATACGATACTTGGTTTTGGTAATCCATCGCGTTACGGTGTTTCAAGTGTGGCGATACGAACAAATTTGTCGACTAATACTAATTGTTACCTATTTTCACTATTCTATAGCTGGACCGTAGTACCTCGTCTCATGCTCTCACATAAACTGAGGTACTTAAAATAGTTTTGGACGTATTTATGTATGTGTCTAGCGAAATAACATCTTTAGTAAAAGTAACTTTTTAATTTCCCTTCATTTTGGCATTGCCTGAACAGCCCACGGTACAAGAGAGTCGCGTTTATGACGTCACTACAACGATTCCTTTTGAACTTTGCTCTGTCGGTTCTGCTATATGCTTGTTTTCTACGCTTCTGGCAGAAAATAGTATTTATTATTATATCGTCAATTTCATGGCCACGTTTGTTCTTAAGGTAAATTGCTATTCTTGTGTAAGCATTTACCGGGTGTTTACTTTGCCGTGAGGCGATAAAAATCTCCCAGCTTTTACTTCGTTATGTTTGAACAGAAAAATGCGGGAGCAGTCGACTGGCAATATCGTTTTAGATCTTATTAGAATGGCAGAAGATTAAGTATTGAAAAGCCTAGATTAGGTTCAAAGTTCAATTATCGTCTCAGTTACTTTGTAAACTCATTTTCGAATCTTGACATTGTGTTATTTCTTAGCTTAGTCATATACCTACGGCTTAATATGCCTATTATGGCAAGGAAGAGCTCGAGATAACATATCTAGTACTACCGTTGTAAATGATTAGTTTCTAACGGTGGCAACAGATGGCGCTGCACCTTTGTGAATCGCGCAAGCAAAGATTAGACAGTGAAGGTATATAGGCTTAAGGAAATTGTCTATAAAATAACTATCCAATAAACCCATTGTGTACACGTCGATTGTTTGAATTATTGCACCTTCGTACACTCTATCTTGACCTTGGTGGGTGACCTTGAAAACAGGTTGACATATCTTTATTGACTTAAATTTATCAATTAAGGCGAAAGTCGTTTTGTTTTCCTTTGTAAAAATAGAGCGTTAAAATCATTTCTCCAACAAGCGCCTCTGCGTCAAATTTTTATATAGGCACATATTATAAAAAAGGTCAATTTTTCTGTCAATTATAAATTCCATTATACTTAATACTGGATCATATAGCAGTAAAAATAGGAATAACATTTAACATATGTAGTAAAATATGAGTGTATCAGTGTATCTCATAAGGTACTAAAATAGAATAATATATTACGTTTAAAGAAGTGGAATATCCCAACAATATCATGAAAAACAGCTTAATCGCATATTTTAATAGAATCGATAAAACAATCCGATCATCGAGAAACAAACTGAAATTTCCGAGGAAATCTATTCAGTTTGTCAACGGAATTCCAACTGTATCTTAAGAGAGAGAAAGCACACGATGTGTATTAGGTCGATCGTAAGGAATTTAATAGAAGTTACACGAAAACAGAATGTCTCACATTCCAAACATGCGTAAGGTTATTGTTCACAGACAAAAGAAAGGACGAATCTAAATGTTGGCATACGTATATAAAAGTTTCTTCCCTCATTTAATAACGTTAACGGAAGCTATTTGTTTCCTTGTCATTGTCATAATGTTGTTAACAAAATTTCTTACTGTATCTGTACTTATATTTATTATGTCTGTGGGCACATTCATTTTACTCATATAAATTTGTTAACAGAAAAAAACGTACACTTTTACCTGCAATTATAAGCGATAATTAAACTTATATAAAAATTGTTACTTTAAACAAAGACAAGTCTAATGTGTTCCATCTAATAAGTGGTTATAAGTATAGCCGTTAGTGTTTTCGAAATGTAACGGATAACGTATGCGTATGTATGGTTGAAGTTGTCTGAAGACTTTGTTTTCAACTGACAGCTGTCAAATTATAAAAAGTACTTTTTTTACAGCCACTCAATTACAGCGCGTTGGAAAATCTAAATAACATAAAGTGAAGTATTAATCAAAGAATATAAATGACATGTCATGTCATTTGACAATCAATTGACATTATTATTTGAATTGAAATCTCTATTAGAGATCAGTCCTCCCTTGCGTACTACGGTATAAATTAATTTTTATTTAGTTCCAAAGTATAAAATAACACAGGGCAAAATATTTCCCATTTTTTCAACGATAAAAATGTATAATAATCTGTAGCCAAGTAAAAAAAAGGGGAAATCCGATCGTTATTGGTTTTTTCGAGTTAAATTGTTTTGTTTATACTTCCGTATAGCAGACAGAAAGAGATTTGTATTTCTTGTTTTTATTTTTACTTTCTTTGTATTGGTAATGAAAAGCATAGTGTTTATTTCGGGTTGGAGAATTATTTAGTTCCTCAAACGTCCTCGTTAATCTTAATTAAGATACATTTACCCGTAGGGTAACAATGTACTATTTTCAGTTAAGTAATAATTAGCTATAACTATGTAAGAATTGTATCTCCATCCGTGTAATCCAATAACATATCTTAACATACATATTTTTTCTAGAAGCGATAAGAAAAGATTTTTATCGAAAACTCTATGAAAAAATGTTATCAATCTATGCCATTTGTCAATTTACTTTTTCTATTAAGTGATAGACACTTGTCTAATTATTATGCGACGACGGCTATATGACTAAATTATATGATACGATGACCGATAATTTTATAACGACATGCTGTCTTTGGACATTCTAAAAAAATATTGGGTTTACACCACATTTTGCCGGTATTGATAGACACGATGGACGCATCGGTGAAGTGTTCAAACAATTTTTGAGAATGCAATTCAATAGTAATTTTCTGATAAATCTAAAATCACGGATTCTTAAGGCAGATCTGCGTGAGTTAATTAGTTGATGTGGCTGATTAAGCTAATCAACTACAATAACCTCACACACAAACAAATGGATTAACCTTTTTAGTGCCATACATATTTTAGCAATATATGCAAAAAATGCCAGTAAAGAGAAAGCGCGCCAAAAGTGAACTGTCAAAAGCAGCGCTGTAGCGACGCTGGTATTTTTCGGAACTAACGATAGCGCGACGGCGTTCCGTGGCACTAAAAGGGTTAATATGTTATTGTTAACAGCCCATGCACGCCCCACTGCTGACCTCAAGCCTTCCTTCAAGGAAGAAACACGTTAGGTTCATAGCACCACGACGCTGGCCTAATACGCGTTGGTGGTAGCGGTTGCTGTAACAACCGGTACCAACTTTTTAACGTGCTTTCTATACGAAGAAGATTGCGTTGGGTTAGTGCAACAAAAACTCCAATTAATGTTCGTCTGCGATTGGTGCATAGTACAGAAACGAAATCAGTCGTGTCTTATGTTAGTTCAATGAAAACGTTGCTGCCACATTGGATAGACTCCATGAAAATATGGAGTCCAAATAATACGTTTGACGTTTGTCATGTTATCTAAATTATTCGATGATGTCTAACTAAAGAAAGCCGGAGTAAATATACAAGTTCTCATAAAATAATACCGCCTAGAAGGAGTTTAAAAGGAACTAATTAAAAAAATATTTTTTAGGAAATTCGCAAAAGAATATGTCCTTAGTTTGGTTGGTATCTTTTGTATGAACACCTTTATTTTAATAAAATCCCTGCTTGCAAAAAAGGCGGTCTTATTCCTAGAAAAACTCGCTTCTAGCAATAAGACCGCCTTTCTTGTAACATTTCATTAGTTTCGCTCAGCATTATAAGCAATTGTTTATGTGCAAAATCCTGAACAATATTTAAATTGTTTTCTTTATTATTGAGAAATGCAGGTACAATATTGATTGTCGTTGACAAGATAATGTTTATTGACAGGACCATCTATATATATCGGAATGGTTTTATTATATTTCGATATTATGTCTACCCTTGTCAAACATTTAGGACGGAGAGGAATATTTGAGGAAGTTATAGGTGACTTCTATATGGCCACAATATTGTAAGTGACGGCAGGGTATTATTGGACGAATTTCCTTCTCCACAATTAAGAAGATCACAGAGGGGACTCCCACGTTGATTTAAAAGAAGTATCCTCAATCTCGCATACACGCTTTACAAATGAAATTTAAGAATATGGTTATTTTTATGTCAAATTAAAATTTGTCTAAAAACATATTTTATTGGATTAAAAATTCTGGCTTCTTCTTATCAAGCAAATCACGAAAATTAGTTTTGTGTTGCATTTACTTTAGGATGATGTTGAAGCGGGGAAAACCCTCGCCTAAAATAGCGAGTTAGCACATGGCAAACATACGTAATAGGTGATAACGCGTATAACGCTATCTCATATTCGGTCATTTGAGAGACTAACCAATTAAAATAGTGAAATACACTTTAAACCTAATTCATAACACTAAATAGTCAAAACTAATTAAAATTCAGAAAATTAATTTCTAATTTCAAAGGTTTGGGGAGTTAGTGCTAAAGTGATTCCAGAATGAATAGAAAGTGAACACTTTGTGTCCTCAAATTGATTAAGTACCTACTTATATTGTTTTTTTCTGCCTTTTTAGTGTTTAGGAGTAGATTTTAAGATTTGTTTAATACTAAAAGTAGTTATAATATATTTTTTTTAAAACATCATTTTTTATGAAATAAATCTATACCGATAATATTAAAATTAGGCAAAACTCAGATTATATTACATATTAAGTGTTGCCGCCACAATAATATAGTTAACATAAGGCTTAAATAAATAAATTTAAATTCTCACACGTAAATTTTAAGCCGCTAACTTCCAAAAGTCTGTTCCTTCATTTACACGAACGGTCCCAATTGAAATAAATATTCACCATTAAATGAGACAAAACGTAGTCTTAAGGGGCAGCACTCGAAACAATACGTTTTAGTGTTACATCGGCAAAGATAAGTTATTTTTTTTATGAAACAGCCAGATTTATTTTAAGATTGAATTATTCTAAAGGAAAATAGGTTCTATCTTCAAGTCGGTCACATTCAACTGGCTCTTTACTCAACCGGGTAAAGAGTTAGAGGTTCAATTTCAAGATGTTGCTTGATAGTGTAAGTGCAGTGGCTTTTGGTTTCATCTGCAGATTGCACAGTATAAAAGGTTTTACTTGCCTTGAAAGCGAGTGGTACTTAATAATGGAGCTTATTCTAGCAATCCACAGGTTCATTTGTAGAGAATTATTCTATATGCTTTATGTCTTGACAGTTAAATAACCCTGAATTTGATATTATACTTGCTTAAAATGAGGGTAGATTTAAAAAAATATTTTTATTTCATTTTTCCTGTATTTTTTGAGCTGATTATTTCTGATCTGAACTACAATAGTTGTACACTCAAATCTGCATGCAACCAAAATTTCATTTAATTTCAAGGTCAGAACTTCCCTACATTTCTGACTGTGAATCAAAAGGGTTTTGGACTATAAAAAAGCATCAAAACCTTCCCTTTAAACACTAATTACTGGAATACAACCATTAAGACGCCTTGACTCTGTTACTGGGTAATGGTCTATTTAATCTATAAATCGAAAACTCCCTAGACAGTCACGGTCCGAAGCCGTCTGTAGAGTTTTTTTAACAATTTGTATTTGTCATGGCAACTGAAATTTACATATAGGATAGGAAGGAAGGTAATGATTAACTTGACCTAAATCTATAGTTTACAGTGCTAAGTTTCAATACATACGTAACATATGTATTGAAACTTAAAAAACAGCTCAAAACGATGGACGTCTAATTATATTTAATTAAGATGTATAACATCTTGTCAAGTCAAATTACTACTAGAATTACATCGCAAGACACTTCAATATAAATTTTGCCGATGAACCTATCCACGCTTGAGATATACTCAAAACGAAACGACCCGGAAACTGTTAAAATTTAGAATTTAATTAGCTCAATTTGATAATAAATCACACGAACCCTTGTAACAGAATAAAATTATTAGCACCTTCGTCAGCGGCTTGAATTGACTTTCGAGTTAACAGATTGGATAAACCCTAAGCTTACTAACCAACAAACATATGTAACTTTGTATTTGGCTCTGTGTACATTATAAAACGGAACGAAGATTTCGGTCCATAATACCACTACGATGGCCCAAAGTTGGTTGGTAGTGAAGGCGTGTAACGTAATGGTGTGTGGAGGAGAAGAGGGTCAAGTAATAATGCACCGTTTGACGACACTATTAAATTTATTTGTTGTATTTAAGTTAATTAATAACTCCATCGCTCTAGATAAGCCAATGAGGTTTTGGGCAAGATGAGAATATTACTAAGCATATGTGTAATAATAATGTTGTGGAAAAAAAAAAATGTAACGTATAATTTAAATGATATAATAATAACTTAAAATGGTAAAATGGTAACCACGGGAAACGGAGAAACGTCTCCGTCGACGGACAACAGTCTAATGTATAGTTTTAGAGATGGAACAATGAAAAATTATATTTGAAAAATAATATATATTTTGAATTTAAATGATTAATTGTTTTAAAATATTGCCAGTATTAATGAAATATATACATGTTATAGTACAAGCTATATTGCAATAGTGCCTTCCGAACTACATCGAGTGAACTAATTTTGGTAGACCAAAACAATTAAAATTTCTAAATTGAGTAACTTGCTTTTTTCACGTAAAGCTCTCGAAATTCAACGTTTTTGATTTTGTTTAGTATAAAAGACTAAAATTAGAGCAATCAACCACTAAATCTAGGAATTTCTGTATAATTAAACCTGCCTCTTATGTACAATCTGAAGTGGACGTTTTGCGTAGTGGCGTAATATCGTATATGACGTTTCATGTAACAGACCAAGATGAAATGCGAAGAATTTCTATTAAAGGAAAATTTTTATATTAAAATCTTAATAATCTCTATAAAAAGCTACGAAATAGCTGTCGTCATAATGAAAGTTGTAAACATAAATATTCCCAAATATTTCAATAATTAGCAAAAAACTTTATCACGAATTCTGGGAAAGAAGGCTTGTAAAAAATATTGTATGTAAATTTATCTTGTGTGAGAAGAACTAAAATCTTTTAAGGCAACATTTTCATAAAATCAATATGAAAATTCCCTTTTCAATCGTTTCTTTTTTCGTGATGTTGTACAGAATTTCTCGTGTGGCAACATTTAAAGATTTTATTCTACAGTGAACTTACAAATGTATTAAGTTACATGAAATATCTGTTACTTATGTAGTAAACATATTTACCCCAAATCTGGTGTTTACAATGTATGCCATGAAAGCTTTGAGTTAATAATATTATAGAAAAGGAACGCGGAAAGTTTCCACTTAATATGAAAGTAGTTCTTACAAAGCGATTGTCAATAATATCTACTGATCGTATGGAAGTAAAAAAGTAAAATTGATGGGTATCTACTATCGGAATATCAATGGTTTCATGTTTATTTATTTATTTATATGTGTTAAAATAATTAGAATAATAAAATGGTGAACATGTAAAGCAAATAATATAATTCTTCAATTAATAAAAAACAAACAACAACCATGAAAACAAAACACAAGATGAATGAATAAATATGTCAACATAATTATATTGACATATTCAGTATGGACTGTAGGCAGCCAATACTTTATAAGCTTTGTACTTGTATATCTACAACCTCTTCAATAAAAATGAATGACCAATTTTAATAATATTTGTTGGGTTTTATTCGTTATAATTCAGCGATGATTTTATAAAAGAAACAATAGGAAAAAAACCTAAAAATATGTAACTTTAAATTGGTAATTACGTATACAAAATCGTCTCATTCATATGCTACTCAAGATTGTCATTACATCTACCGCTACTTCGGATAACTTCTGATAAATATCCGTTCTTCAGAATCTTTAACACAATATACTTTTAGCTAGATAATAGATATATAATAATAAATTTTCTCTTCCTGTTACGCAGTTTATGCCTTGACGTGGGGTTTCTATTATATACGAGAAACATGTGTGGCTTACGGCATTTGTTAGTGACTGAATGAATTGAAAAATAAATATTTGTTTATTACACGCCTCAAGCAATACGTTTTCACAAGAATTAGTTTAGCACACAATTTATTATTTAAGATACTAATATGTTAAAATATGTTATTTGGGTATTTTAATATTTTTATTAGTTCTGCTTAATTTCGGTGTACTGTTTGATTTGAATTAGCTAAAGTTAGTATCTTTATATCTTAGCTTAAGATTACAATAATATTATACTGTTTTCTAAGTCTAATGGGGTATTAATAAAAAAGCAAAGTAAATAAATTGACACTGCCTGACAGTATACAGAAAAAGGTGTTCTTTTAAAAAATAATTCATATCTGCCTCCTAAATCTCCGCCTCGCCAGCGGTGCCTTTTTACGCCTCTGCTGAACGAACCTACCTGTAATGATGCAGTTATTGACTCTGTTTACGGTACGGGAGATCCTTCTAACATTATTTATTATTAAAAATCATTACATTTATAAAGTTTCATTAAATTACTCACAGCAGAAGTTTTTGAAACAAATCTTAGTTCTCAAAATGTCCTTTACTCGTCTTGTAACGATACAGTATTTGATGGAGGTTTGGAAATAAGGCACCAAATCACGTCTCTGCATATTTTTTATTACAAAACAATATAAAAGTGAACACTGGATGGTAACTAAATATAAAAAAGGCTTATCGAATAGTAACAAACTAGCCTAGACTACAAAAGGAATTTTAGGAGTAATTAAAGTGTTCGACACTTATATATATATATAAACTTTGATTTTAATAAGTACAAGAATAAATAAATATTTGAATTGTATAATTCGATTAAAATGCCGTCGAGTAACTGGTAACAAGGAGAAACCATTCCGTCGACGGCCAACATTATAATTAATAATCTGAGATATGAAATCGAAATAATAGTCAAAGTGTATCAAGATTTTGAATTTTTGTGATTTACGCTTTTGAAAAATGGACACAAATAGTTCCCTATTCTATAGGAACTATTATATAGGAGTTCTCCGTCACAATATTTATTCCGTGTGTTACTTATTAGTTTTTATTTCAATAGTCTTGCCTAGTCAAAGTTGTAGACTCGTTCATAATAAGCGAATGAAATGAAGTGAGTGACTATGCTTTGTAGGCTTTACACTGGGGCCATGGTTTTAATTGCTTCTATGGCCGAGATATATGAACCCAGGTCTCTAACAGAAGAGTTTCAGGTCCCAGTGGGAATAGATATTTTGGGCTCAGTTTAGAACCATATTAACTACATAACACTACGTTGTAGTTAACAGCATTCTTGCGATAGTTAAAGGTAAGCTAGTCACTTTTCTGCGGTTGAATGATCTAGAGTAAGCACCTTCCATCTTCAACCATATGTGTATAAATAAAATTAAGAATTATCTCCTTAATAATAAAGAAACTGTGTCTTTTGCTATAAACCAATAAAAGATAAACGGGTTTGAAATGTTGAACCTTACCTTTTGGTAAGCAGGTCACGATTCGGCACACGCAATTATCACTTTCATTTCGTAGACGCCAATTTCTTGTCAGCTTGGAAAGTAATTCAAATTGTCGGATCTTAAGGCAACGACTTCGTACTGAGAGGAGTCAGCGAAAGAAACTCGGGTAAATTAACATTGGTATTATTATATACGATGAACAAAATGAATTTAAAAAACTCATGTGAAGTTCTTTGAAATAATTACTGAATGCCCCACGTTTTAATTCTTTTACTTAGGTATGATACCAGGAAATTAGTTAAATTTTATAGTTTTGTAAAATTTAATTATTGGTGTCGACAAACAGCGTCCTAAGCATGTATTTTTTGTACTTTAATTTCACACTCGCTGATGATTCACTGGGGTCCTGATAATTGAAACTAACCTAACGAAGGTTTTGTGACGTCCCAAAAAATTTTAACATAATTATAACAAAAAATTAGAGAAAATCAAATGCTTCAATGTAAAAAATTAATTAAACCTTAGTCAATCTATTTTGTTCAGAGAAAGCCAAACAAGATCATATACTAAAAAATCGTTGAAATTCTGCAGACAAGACATGATATTGACTCCCAAGCTATGTAATAACGTTGTCTAACTTTTCCTTTACAAAGTGCTAACTTCGCAGCGAAAATAGTAATAAATCTAGGTATTTATCACACTCCACGCACACAACACGGCTCCCGTGTTCACACTATAATGAAGGGTTTACTGACTTACAAAATATAGATAGCGCTGTTGGAGATGTTCTTAAATAGATAGTAATTTGATGTTTATGAATACACAGGGAGTCACAGTTGGCACTTCAATGTTGCGAAATAGTTAATGTTTTATTGGAAAAAATATTTTATAAACAGCGCAAATATGTGCATTTTTATTGGCATTGAATTTGTTAATAGACAAAAATTGTAGACTTCAATATTGTTTGAAAAATGTTTTAGTCGTGGACCTGCTTAGATCTTAAACCTTCCAGCTGGTCCAATAAAATTAGAACTGCTTTAAATATCACTTAGATCTTCATTTAATATTCAGGAACAAACATTTTCTGTGCCAAAATTTTGTTTCTTCGATAAACGCTATGTAGGTCGTAGATCGAATCGTTTTATGTTTCAAATTAGTTTACATATTTAAAATATGTTCAATTGACAACAATTTATTTCGGGTCATCAATAATTTTCAATCAATTCATTCATCGTGCTTAAAATTAGTTCCTATGTTAATTGTAACGAAGATCTATTCTTGTTTGTGACTCAGACAGCAACCGCAAAATTTGTTTGCAGTCTCATTTTAATAAGATGTGCGCGGTTATTTTGAGAAAATAAATTATTATTTTTATTGGTTTACCTAAATTTACTCTATCTATTTACGAACGTTTATCAGATGTCTGATATTCAATTTCTATGTAATCTTTTTTTTTAGTATTTTCATACTGAATAAGTTCTAGTTTTTGATTACAAAACTAATTAATTTCCCCATAGTTGATCCCAGGTGGTCCTGTCCAATCCTGAGCTCTTCCTAGTTTTGGAAGGCAAGCTAACCTAGTTTAACATATTAGGACTTCCAATTTTAACATATTACAATAAAAGCCATCCAAAACGTTATTACATAATTTTCATAAGGAAGTTTGGTATGGAAGTCGCGCACAATACAATTCTTAATCGATAGATGTGCTGATTCTTGTTACGATAGAATATAGGCATATTGAAAGAAAACCCATTTAAGCCTTTATATAAGTGAAAAATATTTAAAAAAATCTTCGGAGTCGATGCTTCTGTTACCTTTTTTTCTGGAAACCAATTACTTTCTAGTTAACAGTTCCAACTCCAAAAACACATTTTTATCGCTATATGATAGTAAAATTCCGTATTCTATCACCTTAGATCTTCATTAATCTAATGAATGAAAAATTGAAAGGAGACAAATTCAACAGTTCTATAAGGTATTCCTTGATATTAACTTTATTTAATGAAAATATCGTAACAACATATTTGGTAAGAAATAGAGTAATTATTGCTAGACCTAGCATAGAAACACAGAAAAACGAACAACAAAATCCATACGGTTGATAAGATACCGTATGTTCTTCCTGTACTCGTTTCAATATAACTCTAGTTCATATCAAGATAATAAAAATACATAAGTAGTTATCACGTCATTCAATAAAAATCTTCTTCTAAAATCTCAAACCAAGGTATAAAAGTTCTTGAGAGAGCACAGAAATAAACACTCATCTGTATTCTAAGCACTACTGACGTAAGAATTTCATTTTGTGTCACAATCGAACATCTGTGACTCCGGGAGAAATAACGAAGAGTGACTTTTAGAATCCGTAATAGAAATTTTGAAATTAAACTCCCACAAGACTTTGATCTTTAATATAGTTATATTAGATATTGGAATTGCTGTGATACGCTAGCCATGTGCAGATTTTATTTGGTGACAGTTTATTATGTGGCTAATAATGTAACGTTATTCGTATTGAGTATAAAATTTTGTTAATTTTCGTTGGTTAAAGTATTTTTTGCTCTCGTCTGCGAATACCACGGGCAATCCATTAACTTTGGGATATTTGGACTATTTATTTTACTTCAAAGGCTATATAAAGAATAAAAACAACGAATTCATTAAACAGTAACAATGTAACAAAGGTATATTTATTATAAACAAATATATATAGATACATTGTGCTCACAGAATTGCAGACTTGCAAACAATACTGTCATCAGTATTGTTCATACTGTCATGTCATGTCATACTGTCATCATTTAGCCATCAGCAAACAAGTCACACAAAGTTTTTTGATTCCGGTGTGCGTTCAGTGCCTGAAGTACTCTCGGAATGAGGGACCTAAAAAGCTTACCTGGGATACACCTGACTTTATCTCTACATAGTGTCAAATTAAATTTTTTTAGTTTTGAATTTTACATGTCTTAGATATTGCAGTTTTCTACTACTAAAGTAACACTGCATCAACTTTTCAAAATATTATTTTGTGGTCCGCGTAATCAAATGTAACGTATGTTGTCTATTACCATTGGGTCTTCGCTGTGCTAGATTGATTTTTCAATATATTTCTGTGAGAAACTTTTTAGTTATTGTTTGCTTTCTTCAGTAGTATTATTACATTTCATTTTTTCCTGATACCACGTGATATCTCTCATCATTTATATATTTTAATAAGAATATAACGAAACCATAAATTATGAATATAGAAATGGTTTCCATGAAATTTTTATATACTAAAATGACATTAACGCACTCGTGAGAAACTAATAAAGGTAGGGGTAGGGTTTGTCGTATGTCGTTATTTGGTAACACTGCGAATGGTAGTTGAATCATAGATCTAGAGGTCCAGTGACTTGATTTGGAGATGTCAGCACCTGTTCCAACTTTATTAGCTTTAAGTACTTTAATCTGGCTGTATCCTGGTCATCACGTGTTGTTTCTATGATATGCAAGTTGATAACAGAAGGTTTAGTACCTTCAATAGTAATTGTGTTAATGTTAAATTCCACAGTTAGTAATAAAAATATGACTGTAAAACAAGTAAAATGACTGTGGTTTTTAACATTACCAATCACATACATGTAAAATAATATATAATAATGTGTAGTAATAGTGCTGATGTCATAAAAAATTAAATTCTCAAAAAACTATAATTCAATTGGTCCACGAATTCTTATCATATATATGTAGCTTATAATAGCTTTATCATTTAATTTTTATAAAGACGCTAAACTTGTGAAAAGGTAGTTCAGTGACCTTTGGCAAGACTTTTTTATAAAGTATTTTCCTCATGAAAGAGTGATCTGTCTTCTGATGTCTAAAGCTTGGAATAGTAATTTTGTTTTTATTTTTAGTGTTAAAGCTATGAGTAAATATAAAAATGTGTTACTGTCATTTAGGTAAGCTAGTGCCTAAAGGTAGGACGTAAAAATACTGCTGAAGTTAAAATCTATATATATTATTAATAAAAGAAACTGGTGACTTTTGCTTTAGCTTCCAAGAGATATGGCTTATTTCTAACTTGAATATCAAAGTATTGGTTAAAGAAGGTGAGATCTGATTACTAGTATCTTACTTTATAAGTTTACTCAAGAATATTAGTGTAGATTTGAATATATACTTGATAGCTTGCAGATAATGTTTGAAAAATTCCGAACATCTAAAACAAAGTTTACGCGACACGATTACGTGGAGATAACAAATTACGCAAAAGAAGCAAGCAAATGAAGCGAAAATACGATTATTTTGCTCTGAGTCTTGTGAAAATTTATACGAAATGTTCGCTTTTATTTAACGACTTGGGGTGCGGACTGGGGCGTGGCGATTAGCGGATTAAAACGCTTTAAAGGGAAATATCTCATAATTATTTAAACATTTATACCTTTATATATTTATACCTATTTGTATTTCCTTATACTATGTTAGACAATAGATAACGGCGACAACTTTATGATAAAATAATAATAAAATTAAAAAACTAGGGAATTGAACCACTTATCTCGCTTTGTTCATGATAATGGTCATCTTTTTCACTCAAATCTCTAATATTTTGAAAATAGGCTCCATTTTGTATTATATAACTGATATCAGAGTCGTTCCTGTATATTATTTATTTATTTCCTGAATATTATTTATTTTGATAGTCCTGATTTTCACTCATTAAAAACTTTATTAATGACAAATGAATTGTATAAACAGGGAAGTAATGGCAATCGATGTGCATACTATATATAAAAATAAACACATATTTATATTTACCTGACGAGCCGCACAGACACAATTAAATTTTAATTGTCTCAAAAGGTATATCGTAACTTAATTAATAAACAGCCAAGATAAAAAAAGTTGCTCTAACTCATGACCTCAGAGAGCCTACTCCGAAAGAAGTTTTTTATGTTGAAGTGGGCCGAAGAAGCAGATGGTTAGTGGTAACCATATAGCATATAGACACATGCAATCACTTGATATTGCAGGTGTATCGATATTGTAGACACAAGAGATGATACCGTCTCCCATGCCCAGCAATTCGAAACTGCCATTCAGTGTTTTAAATATAATACTAATAATAGAAGGTAGATAAGTAATATTTTGCAAAATACAATAGTACATAAACCTGACAGTAACAGTATTGACGGATTGGAATGATTACTTTCACCACAATATACAGAAAAAATTTCTTTGATAGCTTATATGTTATTTTAATATATTAATATAGGCATTTAAAGTCCGGTAGGCAAGTCAATTTTTAAATAACAAGATTCATTAAAAAATATCTTTTGATAATGCATACTATTTCTTTGAAGTTTTATCATCAAAACATTTAAATTTACATAATGTTTAACATGTTTTTAGCTGTTGAACAGAGATGCTCCGCGATGCATACAAAATACCACGGTGTGACGTCATACCGTATACCAGTTTCTTAGGAGCATTTTGGGAGTGTCAAAAAAGTGGTATTCTAATTATAATATCTAGGGTAGTTTCTATATTATCGAAACAATTATTTCGCCAATGTTTCTATAAAAATGCTGACTTTCCAACACACACCGAATATAAAAAACGTAATCATGCGCGTTGTTTGACAGTTTCGATAGTTATTTACATCAAAGAGTAACGTCCATTCTTTTGTTTTCGTGTTTCGCAGTAGGAAGTAAATTGATTCGAGATGTTAACTAGATCAATTAGCTGTAATGCTTTGGTTGTAGTTTTAAGACTGTTAAAGTTGTACTTATCAGCCTGTCATCGGCAAAAGATGTCGTAAAAAATTGTTGAAAGTTCATAACCATAAAATATAAAACAGATACCTCAATCGCTCTTCTTCTATTAACATACTCATGTCTTTCAGTCAAATGATGTAAATTAGCATATCTGTGATTCAGGTCGACTTGCATTTATTTATTTGTCGCATAATTTGCCACTTTCTTGTTTTTGCCGAATCTCGTTACGGAGTCTATGATTTTCAGTTTTCTCAGCTGTTTACATTTCGGCAAGAATATGCGATGAGCGAAATAGTCATTATTTATTTGAAATGGCTGTCAAAAGCAGTTACCTGCTACATTTTTTGGTTACCGAAATATTTAGGGAGATACAAATGAGTTAAACGGTATTATTGAAAGAAATATTATAGTTACCCTCATCGAGATAGCCGTCTGGTGGGTCAGAACCCCTTTTAGCCAGAAGTTCTAGGTTCGATCCGGGTAGGGGCAGATATTTTTATAATGTGAACTAATATTTCTTTATGAGTTATGAATGTTTGTAGGAATGTATTTATTTAGTATATTAACTTATTACAAAGTTTCTAGACATAGGGAAGTACTTGTTTTATGTATTGATATATATTAATGTATAAGTATATGTATATACCATACCATTATCTTATTTTATATGTAGTTTATATGTGTATTTATGCAGAAAGAGATGTAGGTAGGTTACCCAATTTATTGTTTAATTAATTATTGACACTTGATGTAATAGAAAGGTATGTTCGTAGATAACTATAATTGGCTTACATAATATAAATATTAATAATTATATTGATATTTAAAATTCTAAAATGCTAAGTTTTGTTTTGAGGTTTGTAAATAATAGATTTATATTTTATATTAATGTTTTATATTACATACAACTTTTGTATTGCTCTTAATGTCTATGACAGAAGGTTCCCTACAGATCGAAATAAAAATTACTATTGTTGTGCTGTTACACTATACAAAACATGTTTTATAGTAGTATCTCTGAACTTTCATATATACAATACAGAAGTTCTTTTGTCCTCTACTACAATAATATCTAGTTAATCTGCAAGCAATTAGCGCACCTTTTGTATCTCAAAATAGAGCTGAAGAAGTTTACATCCTCGTAAGCCTGTAATTTACAAGGGTCGTAATTTGAATACCCTGAAACAAGATTAAGCACAAAATCTGGTTAAAATGGTTTATCATAAGAAAACGGATAGGAACTCTGTGGGATAATCAGTTTAGGATGATTGTTCTTGAGCGGCGAAAGGAGAAATTCCTTCCTCATTATTGAGTATAGTCAAAGGGAGTTAGTTGACAAAGTTACCGCTTAGTTTTCTCCGAAAAACAATTAATATAATAATAATTTTACTCAAAGCAAACAGCCTGATATATTGAATCTTCTCTAAAAGTTAGAGAAAATGATTAAATCCTAACAAAAAACCTGTTTAAATTTTCATACAACCGGACAAGCGAATCATTGCAGCGTGAAATCAGAGTGAGATAAAACAACCAACAATTCAAACGAAACAAAAATCTAGCAAAGGAAAGGATTTTGATGGGCATTCCATATTTCATATTTCTACCATGCAACAGTAGTAGAATTTTTTAGGAAAACCTCTGTTTCTATTTAATTCAATAATCCCTAATATATTTAATTTATTTAAAAAAATGTTTTGCTGACTTTACGGCATAGTCGAGTTCTATGATTAATAGCAAATTAAAAGCCTAATCTCCAAAAATATCTTGCCAAAAATTTATTAGAGCTTCGAAAATTCTGATGCAGTCTGATGAAGTTAGAGTATCATTGTAATAGATATTTATATTAAGAAGCTCGTTGACTGTTCATTAGAACACACTTTCGATAACAAAAACAACAGGCTAATTTTGCCATGGATGGTCCGTGGACGAGTCAATCAAATTAGATATCTGGAGCTCTTCAGTATTTGGAAGTCACGATAAGCCAATGGTCCTGGTTGTTCCGGCAACCGCTTTCATCTACCAAGCCACATTGGGCTAGCGTTGTGATGTTGTGGCGCGAAATTCCATCCATGTGAAACACACGAAGCTACCACTTCTTCTCTGCAGCTACTAATTCGTTGAAGCGGTAGTAGGATTAATTGGGAATATGCATACTAGTGTTAGTTTTAATTTTAAAATAATTTATTTAATACATAATTAAACTCTATAACTGGGACAATTTAAGTAAATAACCAGTTTATACCGATTTAAAGTTATCACTATTACCTTTAATTACATTTATTTATTTTTTCTCATACTTATTTCCAGTTATAACGATTTAAAAGAACTTAGTAAATGAGTCTATTTAAATAAAGATATTTTTGACTTTGACATTGATGTAAAAAAATTCCCGTAAAATGACTGTAAATCTCAGCTGTGGGACATATTTAGGCTGTAGATGAGGTAATTAATTTAATGATATTGTTATTTACCCCGCTTTGAGTATTTATTATATTTTATATTTTTAATTTCATAATACTTAACGATATTAGTTTGGGTGCAAGTCAGGTCAAAGTCACATGTTTTACATGTTTAATATAACCCTAATGTTTCCAAGCTGTCGGTTCATCGTTGTCTTGTTATAACATGATCATTATCGTTACCAGACGCTAACGATAATATACTCCAGTTAGCCAGTTCTAACCTATTCGGGTAGCAGCATTTTCTTTACCCACCCAATTTAATTAGGACACATCAAAAATGCCATTTCTCTGAAACAAAAGCCTATTTGGTAAAATAATGCGACAACAAAATAAATTGTTAAGAAGTTTACAAAAAGGTCCTTAATCAAAAAAATCCTTAATACAATTATCTCAAGGACTAACGTCAGCAATTATTTCAATTTGAAATTTAGAAGAGTATGTGGATAAGTACGTAAATAAATATATTTTGTAAGGTGCTCGCTTGCCATTCCCATTTGGTTTTTATTTATGCGTGACCAATGAGCTAGCGGTACCACTCGACAGGTTAACCAAAATATATCAATAAATAATTTATAAATGTAAGTGTAAGGATGTGATTTTCACTACATTTGAAAGTCTTGAAACGTCAAGAATTTCAAGACAAATGGCTTATTACTTTATTAACCACACCAGACTCAATTCAATTGTGTCGAGCCTCCGGGAGTACATCGGGACTGAAGCGAGCAGTTTGGAAATCATAAGTTTTTGAAGATTTCTTTTGCATGCGTTGAAAAATATCACTGTTGTTCCTAAAACAACGCTTTCAAAGAAGCTTTTTACTAACGATTGGATAAAGCAGTATGTCTTGGCTGCTATCTTCTGTAAAGCCGACGTTCTTTTTCAAATTCAGCTGTCGACAGTAAATTCAACCTTAAAAGTTCCAAGGTTGAATTTACTATAAGCACACACGTATAAAGACGCGGTATTTGAGCTGCATTCGTGGAGTATACTTTAGTGTCCAATTCCATGCCGCCATTATTTCGTGGAGTGGCACCTCGTAAATCGGCCCAGATTTATTGTCACGATGCTCCAGTGTAAACCAAATTTAAATGTAGAGTTCCCCGCAATTCTCCTTGGGGACTATCAATGAAGATTCTTCCTTTAGTATCGTGTGGTTTTGGTATCTTCATTAGATGACGCTGTTAATTACTTTTATCTGAAGACCCTTTAATAGATCTGGAAAGATAATTTCTTTTTGTATGTAGTCCTGGCTCTTTCTACTTGCATCTTTAACAGACTTGCAAGAAAACCAAATAATCGATAAATTATTGATGTCATATGAGGAGCACGTTGGCATAGTGGTTCAAATGCTTGGAATTCGTTAAAGAAAACAGAAACTTTCGCTGAGTTTAGACCCTGGATGGGTCAATCAAATTTGTTTCTCTCCTTTTTAGTTTTTCAGAAGTCAAAGTTAGACGTGTGATATCAGTGGACATATATAGCCTACTCCTTTTTTGCAGTCAGTTAAAACTCATAAATGTATATTATTTTTGCAGTAAAATTATATGGTTATTATTAATTTAATCACATCATTTGCAAAAGCACATAGTATTAAGTCATTTGTGTAAAAGTTGTTACAAATGGCTTTTAAGATGGAAGGAGTTTGTGATAATAATATAAAAATCAAGCTATTTTAACATTTTATATTAAATAGTTTTACGATTCAAATTAAAATTCAAATAGCGAAAAAGTGCTTACTATCAAGTTTAAAGAAGCGGTTATTAATAAATACATAACTTCACTCGCAGTAATTAATTTCATATTGAACTATGAGGTTAATCGTTCTTAATTATCGGGCCGCATGTGGACAAAGCCTGTCATATTGTTGTCATAAATTATACTGTGTACAGAAATTGTGAGGCTGGGATGAAACGGTCTTAATTTTACATATGAATTACTGAATTTGAAAAAATGTCATAAATATTGCTCGTTCTTTCAACCATAATGATTTGTTTGATATAAAGACAAAAGGGGTGAATGAATTTATTGGATCAACCAAATAATATATGCTCGGATCAAACTAAGGGTTAGTCGTATTGCTTTTAAGGATATTAGAGGCACACATAAATAAATAGTTCGTTGTAAACAATTTGATGAAATTAATAAAGTAGCAATCTATGAGACTTACTATCTATTCCATGAGACAGTGACTATCACTGCTTTTTTGAAAATTCTATAAATACCAATGAACAATTAACTAATGAAATGGTTAACCATTCGAAGGTTAAATTCGATCTATAAGTCTTTATGACTGAAAATTTTTTCATAATTGCAAATTGCCTTACCGACACACGTATTTTCTCCTTCATATAACATGGGTTCCTTTAAAGGTGGCGTGAAAAAGCACTTTTTAGGCCGGCAAGGTGAGGATGGCTAGGGTAGTATATCACATGCTTCACTAGCTATCTTCACATATGAAGTCCTCTACTGATTATCATCAGGTGGTGATGTGGTGTTGAGTCATTTTCTGGGCTAAATATAAAAATAACAGATGCTGTAAATTTTTAGTATGAATTTTATATCTATAAATTTAACCTTACTAATATTGTAATATCAAGTTCTTTATTAAGACTCAAAAATAACTAATTATTGTGACGATATTAAGACACAAGATACAATAATTTCATTTGAAATATAAACAGAAAAGCAACCAATCGTACATACCAACCATAGCAACCATACCAAACGATTCATTTCCATTGCACTTCAATCTACATCTTATTTAAGTTCTACCTTAAAAACTCTCGAAGCTGTTTCGCGAAGCTTAAAGCCATCAGTAGGTTTCTTTCCCCTGTCCTTATCTTTAAGTGCGCAATAAAAGCCTTGATGTCCAATTTCCCTACATTCGGGACTTCGAGATACGATAATGTAGAATTCGACGTGGAATGTGAGATTTTAATAGCTTTGAGAGATTTAATATATGTAGTCTTGGTTGAAACTTGCAGAACGAATGCGAAGAAATATATGTTCTTATATAATTAATCTTCATAATATCTATAACATTTTTATGTCAGCTTATTGTTATCCTAGCTGTAGGACTGTACTAGACCTCGCCGCAGTACATAATTTTCTGTTTTCAGCATTCAGTTGCTATCTGTAACCTTCTTTAGGTCTACTTAGCAGAGAAACGCCCTAAATTATCTTTTGACGAGACAAAGTCTTCATTTCAAAGCCTGCTGCATCAGTTATCAGTTCTGCGACAGATATAGCCTTTGAAACTTCTGCTTATTACCTTTCAGGATAATGACAAAATACTATTTTGTTTAAAAATATTATCATTACAGCTTTAAGAATATCAGATGTAGATCTTTGTAGAGTATGCTAATTTTGAAATACTGTAATACGAACTAACTTCCGATTATATTAATTCAAAACTACACAAACTACCAAACAAAAGTGAAGTCGTGTCTCACTTTTATTGCAATTCAAAATGAAAGGGAGAATATCTTTTAGGAATGTTCCTAACAATATAGTTGACAAAGACGATCCGTATATTATTAATCTAGACGTTCTATGCTGCGTGTTAAAATAAGGCGAATTCTTAAATATCGCCATTTTAGATATTTCTATATACATCACCGGCCTTTCTTTTTCTGGTTAGATTGTACTGAACGAGTAATACTGAACATAAATTAAATTATTTCGCGTGCAACGGAATCAGGGTCAAAGTTTGTTTAAGACGTAGATTGTTTGTATTCTATTGTAAGAACAAGGGCAATTGATATAAATAGAACGTTCAAGAAAAACAATACTTTTCTGTGTAAAAAACACTTTTGTCTATGCATTAGCACCGCAGTCACGTCCAACCTTCGGTCTAAGAACTCCACTTTCGTGAGAGGATATAAAACCTACGAAGTGTCGTCAAAAGAAAGTTCCTCGACACTTTGATTTGTTCGCAACTGGATTTTATTGGAACATATAGGCAAAGCACTGTGATATGTTTCGTGAAAGTTATTACTTTTTGTTTTGATGGTGAAATGAAAATGAAAACCAGCTCGTGTAAAAATAATGATTTCTACTGCAGATCTTGGTGAATAGCACTATATATACGATTCCATCTACCCTCAGTTTGGACTTATACTGGCCCTAATTCTGTTATACACAGTTACACTTATTGGTTTCGATTCTGTTGACATGCTCTAAAATTAAAATTATCTGCTCCTCTTTCGTTCTACTTCAATGGGTAAAGGATAGAAACTCCTTAAAAACCGTGAAGCTAGATGACACTCAAAAGATTCCCGCTATTTTTAGATTTCGAGTAGCATGTAATTAGATGTGCGTGAAATTAAGGTAAATTCACTTTAAGGTCGCCGTTTAGAAACAACAAATGACGTCACTGGTGATTTATCCTTTTGTAGTAGGATCGTAATGACCGAGTGGCACGAATTTTGAATTGATTTAAGTCTGTGTGCAACTCAATCAAGAATAATTTCAAAGATAAATGTTGTTAGAGGTAGGTAGCACTTACATGATAAGGTTAATTAGGTTGAGAATAGCTTGTGCAGAAAGTAGATAAGACATCATAAAAGTAAACATCTACTATTAGTGTCAGTTTTATCCATAAAAATGTGTTCAAATTATTTTCAGTTCGATATAACCACAAATATAGGATCAAATGAATTGTGACCCAAAAACCGTTTTTTAAAGATCTTTTTTAAGTGACTATTGTGATAATGTTAAATTATTGTTGCTTCATTTCTTCACTGACTAGAAAATAGAGGAGTAATATATCCTAGATTTTACAAGAAAACATATTTAAAAATACTTTGTCACATCATTTGAAGCTAATAATCACAAACTTAAAAATAACACGTTTGAAAAATAAGGATAGATAAAGACAGACATACGTCTGTTTCACAATGAAATTAAATTTTCTTAGACCATATTGTCAATATTGTAAAAATTGAAAAGTTCAATAACTCAAAAAACTTTATTTCAATTTTAATTCAATTGAATAAACTTTAGAATTGCTTATTTCATAGGTCAGACAGATTAACGTGCTCGCTGAGGAATTTGTCTGAAGTTCCAAGAAATTCCTTACAAAATTTAAATTAACTAAGTTTTCACTCAAAGCCTTTCTGGTTAACAAGTAAATTTATTATTCAATCGAATGCTCGTGGTAAAATAAAAGGCTGATGTTGCCACAGACTAGAATGAACCAGTAGGATAACTTTTACGTTTTCAAAAACTATATTGTGACGATAAACTATAAATTTGTTATTGTGCAAAAAAGTAGCATTCTTTTCTAAGGCTTTTAATGTAATTTAGCTGACATGTATGTTCTTGGATGGTCCACGTGCCGAGTAGTCTAAGACATCTCTGCTGGTCAATCAACTATACCTTAAGGATGTTGCGCACTGCGGTTGGACGCGGGGAGTAGAAAATTGTGTATCGTGGCGGTTCCTTAGAGAGGCCTACGTCTAGCAGAGAACTGCCTTAGGTTGATTTGAGTAAACATGGCTGCAAATCAATTGAAGCCATTTGAACCTTTGTCATGATTGAAATTCTACTGACTGTACGAGGGCAATACCCGGTATTAGCATAAAGGGTAACGTTATCCGGAAAAACGCATAATTTCTGAGATGTCTCTACGACGGATCCAATTCAATTTGAACAATGTACCAAGCTAAATGATATGGAAATGTAAACTAATACTCAGAGAGGAATATTTAATCAAACGATCTCTAGCTAAACTCAATTTAATTGACATTTAAAATTATGATATTTAAACATTATTTCTTTAGGAAGTTTACCTGCCTGATTTGCCGAAGAAGTGTAAAATTTTATGTGGCAATTATTATAAATGCTTTTTTTAGACTTCAATGTCCGTATTGTACCTATACAAAAGGGAAAGCCTTTAAATTTAAAGAAGTGGAAATAACATGGAATTTATTTTTATTTATAACATTTTTTTTTGTCAAAGAATGACAAAAACGCAGATCATTTCTGACAACCAACTAACGCAAATAGACACTAACGATATATTATGTAATACAAGTTGTTTGAAATTCTGGAGATGTCCTTTCAGGCTCTGTTATTAAAGTTCCCGCCTTTGAAAGAAACAAAAAGCAATATAACCTATAACACTGACACGATGTTTCAAATAGGTGAATAAAAAAGACATGATAAGCCTTTCGACTAAGCACGGAAGAGATCGAGGGATGAGATTAATGACTTTAATGATAACCGTGATGAAATTTTCTGTTTTTGTAATCCATACCGAAGCGTTCTGAAAGTACTTTAAATTAATTAGTACATAGCAAGGATAGAGGTGTCTTGACACAAAACAATAAATAAAAGTACTGACAATATTTAATTAAAGACTATGGCTAGACAATTTAAACATTGAAGATACAGCTATTTGTAACTTCAATCACGATAGCTAAAGGTATATTTAAGTACCAAATAACCTTTATTTTCTGCTACGTTGTAGCGGCAAATATCAAGAAGGATTTCGCTAGGTAACTGCATGAAATTTCACAGCTTAAGCTTAATTAGGACTCTTACCAACGCTTTTCTACATGGTTTTTTAAGAACTTTTTTTACAAAATAGTCTTCAAAATGACAAGGATTACTAATTATGACATGACGTCTAATATCGTTTATTACGAAGTTTATTAGAAAGCCTCAGATCGTTTCTGTATTATTTTTATAAGACCTATTCTGTGCCCGCTTTCTGTTATAATAATTAAATCTACCCGTTTTAAATAAGCAGATAGTCCACGTGATGGAAATCTGCAACTATTGCACACACCATCGTTATCAAGGAAATCTGAAATAGGTCATGATTAACACCATCCATTTACACTAGCCACGCAGGCGAAATGTGGTTGTTATTGGTACTCAGAACATTCTGTAGTTTGTGAAGTTTATATTTTTCTTTCATAAAGAGACTAAAGAGTATTATGTTTGATTTAAAAGCCTTCTAATAGTTCTAGCAGGCTGTCAATAGCTGAAATATAATATTATAGTTACTACAACTGTGGTTTCTGACCGTCGATGGAAATGGTCAAACAGCGAACATTGACTAAGAGCATAAAGATTTACGTCCTGCTTTAACCTTTTAAGGACGGCAGACGTATATATACGTTTTTTCGTCTATACGTCTACTACCGTCTACAAGTAAGTCATTATAACAATATTATGCAATGCAAATACAAACGCGCCTGTAATCTCATCAATCAGAATGTATCGCTTAACTTCACAGTTGTTCCGAGTTCCTAATGAGCCTACTTCGCTGTCTTGTAATTGCCAAAGTTTTTATCATATTCAATTTGCTTGGTGTTCTCCTAAGGTAAGTCGAGTCGTGGTTTATTTATTTGATTAGTAAACTTTGGTAAATTAAAGAAATGTGGCAAGGCTGTAAGTTTGGAGTGAGTTATTATCACTATGAGCGATCTCTTACAGGCAACTTTAGAATCTGGGATAAAAGAGAAAGAGGGACGTTGGAGACGTAGCGGGATACTTATAGTAATAACTTTCTATATTATATAGATAACGTCAATTATATCATAAAATCGTTCATGTCAAAATGAAAATGAATAATGTATAAAACGCTGTAACTAAAAAGCAGAACGAAAAAACATCACAGACAAAACGCCGCAAACAAAAAAGGCCATAGTTTTATAAGATCCCCCTTTACACTTTATATCTGTTAAACCTAGGTTCAAGGTTTTTTATAACCATTTAAGACCAAAAGACACATTATGAAATAGTTTTTCAGAAGGTTGCGATTTGATGGCGATGTATTTTCGTGCGGCATTTTTGATGCGGCGTTATGTCAGGGAATCGCTACAAATGGTAATCTTATACAAACCCTTTAAAAGTTCTTATCGTAAGAGTTCATCTTAAGTCAATAGGCAATGTATTCTACAATCTGGAAGCTTGCACAATTTACCATTAGAGAACTCAGAAACCCGACACAATTGTAGATCGCAAGCAGGCCTTTTACGTTCCAAAAGCAACAATTGTAAAATCGGCCTAGATGATATATGAACCTAAGGTTGAATGTCATTTCCTAACTAATTTACTAATAATACCATACATACAAGTGCTATTTTATGTTGTAGATAAATCTGACAATTACTATGACGTCAATATTTTAATTAGAATGAATTGATTATGCACATCTTTCTTTTTTCCTTCATTTCTTTTTATTTTCATGATGAAACTGTAATTGAAATTGATACACCGCCTTCTTGACTCATCATACTATGTCCAAAACTTGGATCCGTTTCTTTATAACTCCGAGGGCAATAATCCAAATTGTACACTTGGATTACTGCCACTTCTACTTATCAATAATTAACTTCTTTGGCTAAGGATTCTGATTGCAGTTTACATTCATCTGGCAGAATGCCTAACGAAGAATCTATATTAATGATTTACCTAGCCTGGCACTTTAAAATATGGTATAATAACGTGAAATTAGTAAAGCAAAATATATGTATAAAAATTTAGTAAAATCATATCAAAATATTAAGCTGAACTCGATTTCAAAAAAGTATTGAAACATATTGTTAGTTTTGAGTTTCTTCGAGTTCATTAAAATGATCATGCGAAAAATGAACCAGAGAAGTGTCAGAAAATACGGAATATTCTCCACCGTAAAAAACAAAGTGATCTATCTATCCATAAGCTGATTTTTCTTTAATTTTCTTTTCAGATCTGCAAGACCCTCATAAAAGATTTTATCATTGCGATGGTCCCAAACACTTCAAAAAATAATTGTCCAGTATTTTGGAACCTAATTAAGTATTCTTTCGCAAAAGGCAATAATGAGTCAACGTTTATATCAACTCAAGTATGGATCCCTAAAAAGGTCTTAGCCCACTCGTAAGTTATGAGAGGCTAGGAAGAGTTCCGCCGATAAGCCAAGCATATGTGCTCATTCAGGGTAAAATATGGCTCCAGCTATAAATCCTACCCGTGAATTTGGCAGGTTCCAATTGTTCCACGTTATTTTTAGCATTGAAATCACGAAAATCATGAGGACTACACGTGATCGAAGTGCCGTGATAATTTATCGCGGGTTAGGGCAAGCTATTTTTGGTTTCCCTTTAAATTAGTCCTTGACTGCGTGATTGTTTGACACACTTGTTGTGAGTTAAGTACTAAACATAATCTAATGGACACTAACGAATTGAAGAAGTTATTTTATAATTATTTTTACCTTTTTTATAAATCTTGAGTATGTTTCGAAGGTCACCGTTAGATGGGTGACCGTCATCATTGACAGCTACCTGCCTGTCAATCTTTCGTTTTTTAAAGATCCTCAATTTGGAAAAAAAATGGAACACGTTATACTTACCTCTAAAATTTGAAGGTTGCCCTCGATTTCCTCGTCATCAGATCCTGACTTGGTGACAATGAGACTACCTCAGGAGTATTCTTTATAGAATAAGAAATTAAAAAATTGGTTCACAATTGATAGAGAAATCGGTGAAGATACATCCAACAAAATTCAGTGGAACGTAAAACAACAAAAAAGGAGTTTTTGATGTCGGTTCAAAATAATAATTCCCAAAACTGGGTGAAATGGTATAAGGAAATAAATTAAACAAAGTATTGGTACTATATAATAGGTCGAGGAAAAAGTTTCTTCGCATTTCATATGAAAATTCAAGACATTTTTTTCAAAGTTAATTCACATTTAATTTTTTTTGTGTTTTTCTTTTTGTTTTGGCTCATCAGCCACACAACAAATACAATAAACAATACATCTACAATAAAGACATATTCTATTCTATTCTATTCTATTTAATAACAGTATAAATGTGTTTAACCATTTTGGTTCGTAGACTTTCTGCCATCTTGTAGGTAGAGACATGATCCCGTTGCTGTATAAATATTTGGACTTCTGATCAAAAAAACGCAACAAGTAGTACTCTAAAATTTTCAACCCCTGCCTGCAGTGATGTGAACTGAATTATAACATCCTTGTAAACGGCATTAATGCAAATAAATTATTTGGTATTTCAAACCAAATAATTTCTTTGCATTAATTACGATCTTCTTTATCGTATCTTATCTTATAAATAAATCGATAAAATGGCGTCGGACCACGTAACATTCGTTTGCAGAAAGTAACTAACAGATGTTCACAAAAGATTGAAAAAGCACTGACTTCAATCGCTATGAAAAGGTAGTATAGAAAAATTAATTGGAAAATTGACAACTAAGTAATTTTGAGGCGAGTTGTTTAATCGGTTTTCTAATTGTAAAAGAAATTAATTGTAAAACCTCACTAATGTAAATAGACACTGCAAACAAAACCAAACAAACTTACGAATTGAAATTTAAAATTTAAATTGGTCCTTCAAGCCGGATTCTCGTATTTATTCTTATGTCTACTCGAGTGCAAACCTTTTGCGGCTCGTAACATATACATTAACTTCAGTTTCCCGCGAAACTAGTTCAGTTTGTATTTCAACTAATTTCAGCGTTGGAGGATATGTTACTGCTTGATTAAGTTATACAACCATATAGTTATTTTAGGAAAGTTTAAGCATGTTAATTAATTTAGTAAATCGATAGGTTTTTTAAACGAAAATTTTATTATATCTCTAGATTTGTTATAAGCAAGTATTCGCAAATTTATTATTGTTTGTTGATGTTGATTTTGTAAAACGAACTTTAAGTTAGTTTATCTTTTTTTTTATCGCTGTGGGAACTCTCTTCCAGACGCTCCCTTTTACCCGGGGAAGGTAACAGGGGATGTGTGGGGCTCTCACCCACTAAAACCCACAGCGACGCACTACCTGATCGCTTTCTGCCGATGCGCGGGATGACATTTCACCGCTATGTCGGCAGGACGATTTGGCCGTATATTCGGTCCCAGCTGGAGTTAGTTAGTTTATCTATGCCAACTTTAGAAACGAAATCTTGAATTAATTGCTCGCTTCAGAACTTAAGGAATGATAAGTGACATGTTGTTATTGAATTCTTTTTAATAATTAAAATAATATAATTCCCACCTTTTATCTAAACCCAAGTAAACATTGCTGATGCTTAATTTGGGCCAGATAATAGGTGTGAGTATTCAATTCAATTCAATTCAATTCAATTCTTTATTTTGCGTTCCATAGTTACACAATATGAATCTTAAGACTATAAATGACACTATGGACCCTGTCGGGCACAACAAAATTTCAGGTTATACAGGAGAAAGGTAGATTTCAAGGTAGGTTTAAGTTAAGTGTTTAAATTTGTATAACGGTCCAATTCAAATACATGCATTCAAAATGCTAATTATCTAGGGATTGTTTGTAAGTCAGTGAGTTTTTAAATGTAAAAAATAGATTTTATAGTATTTTTTAAGAGTATATGACATATTATTATTATTATCTACATACCATCAGAGAGGTTGCTTGCAAACTCCGTAATAAAAGATTTATCTTTTTCATCCCCTAATGACATCGAAATAACTACCCAAAGGAATTATTCATTAAACACATTTTTGAATGAAAAAAAAATAATTCTATTAATTTGGCAGTTTTATTCTAAGTCTTTGATATCTATTGAGCTTTGAAGTTCCTGTAGTAAAAAAGAAATTTGGGCGTAAGATCTTATTTTCTACCTCTGTAAAACGATGGTTATCCTCTATAAAGGTTATTGGGTTCCTTAATTCAAAGTTACAGTTCAGTAACAGCCTTATAATCTTTTTGAATAGACAAATACTTTATTTCGTTCGTCCCCATTTCAGGTGCTATTCAGAAAATTCCAAACATTATAAGTTGAAAAAGAATAAACTTTCCATATTAAAATGGCCGATGAATTAATTCTGGCCAGTTTATTAAGCCCTAGTTTTTTTAATTCAAAATGAGCCTTTTGACTTTGAAGAAAAGGATATAAATTGAATTTTGATGATACATCAAAAAAGATCTCGTTGGCATAGGGGTTCCAGCGCTCTGGTTTTGCTTACGAAAATAAAAGCAACTAGCTGATGTTGATCCCCGGACGGGTCAATCAAGATTTATTATTTCCAGCTTTTCAATGCTTCGGAAAACACGTCAAGATTTTGAACCCAGCTGTTAAAGCAATCAATTTAACAGCTGGGATCAAAATCTTGACGGCTCTAACTCCTCTTATAGTACTGTCATGTAGGAAGGCCTGTGCCAAGCAGCAGGACGTGTATAGGCTGATGATGATTAACAAAGGAAAATACTAAGAAGTATCTGGAATAAAATGGCCTTTGCGAAAGTTTAACGTCAATTAAGTAATTATTTTTGTGTAGGACGCAGGTAATTCTATCCGAGAATTATGTCTTATTAACGTTTCTGTTGATGACGGCTACACTGCCTCCTAGTTTTAATCTATATTATTATTGATTGAATGTAATATTTAAATATTTATTAAATAAACAAATTGGAGCGCGAACAACGCATCTGAACGGGACTTATCCCCTCCGCCGTATGTTTGCGACCATATGATCGTCAGTGGCGACATACACCATTCACAAGACGGCGCCCCAAAGAACGCCCGTGTTGCGTTGCCCGCGCTCGGATTGTGCACGTGCTTTGCCTGAAACTTTTCACTTTCTTTTTCTCCCTTCTCCACGAACTCCATCATCAACAGTTTCGATACTTGTCTATCGAAAATTTGTATTACAGGTTACTAAAACAAGTTCTAGTTATCAAATAAAATTTGTATTCTTTTTCTCGTAATTCTTTTTCTCGTGTATTCTTTTTCGTCTCTGAGGTGAGAACAGTGTCAATTAAATTTAACATATTGGTTTTATACAAAATCATAATTAATAGTTGCGTTCATATTTGTGTGATAGGGATGTTTTTGATACGCGAGGACAACTTAAATATTTTATTGCTTCAAATAACAATTTACACAAAAATCAGTAACTCAACATGTTAAACTTCAAATATTAAAGTAATTACAACTATTTGGATTTATGTTTTACATTGTGATGACTTTTTCTACAAAAACAGCAATACAAATTATATGCCAGGAAACTAGCTATAGAAAAAACGAAAATAAATAAATAGGCGATGAATTCTAACTCGAAATACTCGATCCAAGTTTCATTAGCTGCTGCAGATGTGAGATGTTGAGTATTATGTGTCAAAACATATTCCGTCCACCACACTGCTCTTTCCAGTGGACTGAACGGACTATCATTCATCAATGTATGTAGCCGTAGTACATTGCGACGATATCTGCATCAATGAAATATGAGTTCAAACTGATGATAGTATTGACTTCGAGATGAGAAAAACATTTTAGAGTACGCATATCCAAAAGAACGAAGATTTGGCATGATTGAATGAAGGAGTGTAGGAAGATATATTGCGACTTTAGTTTTTATAAAACATAATTCTCGACTCGCTAATATTAATAATATAACAAAGTTATAGAAAAGAAAAAATAGCAATGTCACATGATGGAAACTGTACAACAAAATAATCTGAAATCTAATTACATAACTACGATGATAAATTTATTTGTGCTTCCGCTGAATTTAATTGCTTATTACTATAGCCGATTTATACACTGCAACGCATAATGGAGTGAGCGGTATACTGCATTTATTTTTGGTTGGTATGTGACAGCATATTAATAGTCAACTTACAACGCAACCCCGCATAGAAGTGCGGCCTCAGCGACCGTACGCAGACGTATGGGTTGTTTTGCAAATTACAGGGATATGTGAACTCAATTGTGCAACGATGCATGAGTAACTGTTTAGCCTTTTATGCCTCGCCGTAATACCATGCTTGGATTTTGGAAGTAGCGCAATTGCCTAGCAAGTGGGATGCTTTGCAGTGTAAGTTCAGTCTAGCGCTGTAAGGAAATTCATTAGAACTGGATTTGGAGACAGATCACTTTATTTTAACTTGTTTACTATTAATTCTGTGATTTCTGTCTACGGTTTCTTACTTACGTACTTGGGTTAGTTAGGGATGAAAAATAATATTAAAAACAAACCTCTTATTATTAAGAACTTCTTGAATGGCTCCCATAAACTTTTCCTCGCTTATTGTTTCCATGGGCAATCCTACACCAATCTCAAGATGAACATATTGTTCCATATTATACCACTGGTCACCCAGCATTGGTATACATATCATTGGTACGCCGGCTGTTATCGCTTCATCTGAAGATTGCAGTCCACCTTGTGTAATGAATAGTTTTATCTTAGGATGTCCTGAAAACATTATGGGTGCAGTTTAAACATTTATTCACCAATTAATCATCAGTGTCCTGTATAACTGTCATTGTGGTAACTTTAAGACTATTAAACCACTACACTGGCTCAATACGTTATGGTAGGTGTGAAAAGCACGAAGAAGTTCGAGATTTAAATATTACATGATCTAATCAAAGATCAAATTATGCTAAAATTTACTTTGTTTAATCAAAGCCAGAGTGCTCAAATTCCTTAGAAAACTATAAAATTTTACTGATAAATTAAAATGGTCACTAAGTCACTATCTTAATTTATTAATAAGATGTTTCTAGAATATTTAAATTTGTTATATCTTGTATTTGAAGAGAATGAATCCAATACAATTCATAATCTCCCAGATTGCTCTAACCACTTTAGACGCTAAAGACTTTTGTAACGATTCGACTTCTGATCAAAAAAACGCAACAAGTAGTACTCTAAAAATTTGCACCCCTGCCTGCAGTGATGTGAACTGAATTATAACATCCTTTTATCGTATCTTATCTTATAAATAAATCGATAAAATGGCGTCGGACCACGTAACATTCGTTTGCAGAAAGTAACTAACAAATGTTCACAAAAGATTGAAAAAGCACTGACTTCAATCGCTATGAAAAGATAGTATAGAAAAATTAATTGGAAAATTGACAACTAACTAATTTTGAGGCGAGTTGTTAATCGGTTTTCTAATTGTAAAAGAAATGAATTGTAAAACCTCACTAATGAAAATAGACACTGCAAACAAAACCAAACAAACTTACGAATGGAAATTTAAAATTTAAATTGGTCCTTCAAGCCGGATTCTCGTATTTATTCTTATATCTACTCGAGTGCAAACCTTTTGCGGCTCGTAACATATACATTAACTTCAGTTTCCCGCGAAACTAGTTCAGTTTGTATTTCAACTAATTTCAGCGTTGGAGGATATGTTACTGCTTGATTAAGTTATACAACCATATAGTTATTTTAGGAAAGTTTAAGCATATTAAATAATTTAGTAAATAGATAGGTTTTTTAAACGAAAATTTTATTAAATCTCTAGATTTGTTATAAGCAAGTATTCGCAAATTTATTATTGTTTGTTGATGTTGATTTTGTAAAACGAACTTTAAGTTATTTTATCTTTTTTTTTATCGCTGTGGGAACTCTCTTCCAGACGCTCCCTTTTACCCGGGGAAGGTAACAGGGGATGTGTGGGGCTCTCACCCACTAAAACCCACAGCGACGCACTACCTGATCGCTTTCTGCCGATGCGCGGGATGACATTTCACCGCTATGTCGGCAGGACGATTTGGCCGTATATTCGGTCCCAGCTGGAGTTAGTTAGTTTATCTATGCCAACTTTAGAAACGAAATCTTGAATTAATTGCTCGCTTCAGAACTTAAGGAATGATAAGTGACATGTTGTTATTGAATTCTTTTTAATAATTAAAATAATATAATTCCCACCTTTTATCTAAACCCAAGTAAACATTGCTGATGCTTAATTTGGGCCAGATAATAGGTGTGAGTATTCAATTCAATTCAATTCAATTCTTTATTTTGCGTTCCATAGTTACACAATATGAATCTTAAGACTATAAATGACACTATGGACCCTGTCGGGCACAACAAAATTTCAGGTTATACAGGAGAAAGGTAGATTTCAAGGTAGGTTTAAGTTAAGTGTTTAAATTTGTATAACGGTCCAATTCAAATACATGCATTCAAAATGCTAATTATCTAGGGATTGTTTGTAAGTCAGTGAGTTTTTAAATGTAAAAAATAGATTTTATAGTATTTTTTAAGAGTATATGACATATTATTATTATTATCTACATACCATCAGAGAGGTTGCTTGCAAACGCCGTAATAAAAGATTTATCTTTTTCATCCCCTAATGACATCGAAATAACTACCCAAAGGAATTATTCATTAAACACATTTTTGAATGAAAAAAAAATAATTCTATTAATTTGGCAGTTTTATTCTAAGTCTTTGATATCTATTGAGCTTTGAAGTTCCTGTAGTAAAAAAGAAATTTGGGCGTAAGATCTTATTTTCTACCTCTGTAAAACGATGGTTATCCTCTATAAAGGTTATTGGGTTCCTTAATTCAAAGTTACAGTTCAGTAACAGCCTTATAATCTTTTTGAATAGACAAATACTTTATTTCGTTCGTCCCCATTTCAGGTGCTATTCAGAAAATTCCAAACATTATAAGTTGAAAAAGAATAAACTTTCCATATTAAAATGGCCGATGAATTAATTCTGGCCAGTTTATTAAGCCCTAGTTTTTTTAATTCAAAATGAGCCTTTTGACTTTGAAGAAAAGGATATAAATTGAATTTTGATGATACATCAAAAAAGATCTCGTTGGCATAGGGGTTCCAGCGCTCTGGTTTTGCTTACGAAAATAAAAGCAACTAGCTGATGTTGATCCCCGGACGGGTCAATCAAGATTTATTATTTCCAGCTTTTCAATGCTTCGGAAAACACGTCAAGATTTTGATCCCAGCTGTTAAAGCAACCAATTTAACAGCTGGGATCAAAATCTTGACGGCTCTAACTCCTCTTATAGTACTGTCATGTAGGAAGGCCTGTGCCAAGCAGCAGGACGTGTATAGGCTGATGATGATTAACAAAGGAAAATACTAAGAAGTTATCTGGAATAAAATGGCCTTTGCGAAAGTTTAACGTCAATTAAGTAATTATTTTTGTGTAGGACGCAGGTAATTCTATCCGAGAATTATGTCTTATTAACGTTTCTGTTGATGACGGCTACACTGCCTCCTAGTTTTAATCTATATTATTATTGATTGAATGTAATATTTAAATATTTATTAAATAAACAAATTGGAGCGCGAACAACGCATCTGAACGGGACTTATCCCCTCCGCCGTATGTTTGCGACCATATGATCGTCAGTGGCGACATACACCATTCACAAGACGGCGCCCCAAAGAACGCCCGTGTTGCGTTGCCCGCGCTCGGATTGTGCACGTGCTTTGCCTGAAACTTTTCACTTTCTTTTTCTCCCTTCTCCACGAACTCCATCATCAACAGTTTCGATACTTGTCTATCGAAAATTTGTATTACAGGTTACTAAAACAAGTTCTAGTTATCAAATAAAATTTGTATTCTTTTTCTCGTAATTCTTTTTCTCGTGTATTCTTTTTCGTCTCTGAGGTGAGAACAGTGTCAATTAAATTTAACATATTGGTTTTATACAAAATCATAATTAATAGTTGCGTTCATATTTGTGTGATAGGGATGTTTTTGATACGCGAGGACAACTTAAATATTTTATTGCTTCAAATAACAATTTACACAAAAATCAGTAACTCAACATGTTAAACTTCAAATATTAAAGTAATTACAACTATTTGGATTTATGTTTTACATTGTGATGACTTTTTCTACAAAAACAGCAATACAAATTATATGCCAGGAAACTAGCTATAGAAAAAACGAAAATAAATAAATAGGCGATGAATTCTAACTCGAAATACTCGATCCAAGTTTCATTAGCTGCTGCAGATGTGAGATGTTGAGTATTATGTGTCAAAACATATTCCGTCCACCACACTGCTCTTTCCAGTGGACTGAACGGACTATCATTCATCAATGTATGTAGCCGTAGTACATTGCGACGATATCTGCATCAATGAAATATGAGTTCAAACTGATGATAGTATTGACTTCGAGATGAGAAAAACATTTTAGAGTACGCATATCCAAAAGAACGAAGATTTGGCATGATTGAATGAAGGAGTGTAGGAAGATATATTGCGACTTTAGTTTTTATAAAACATAATTCTCGACTCGCTAATATTAATAATATAACAAAGTTATAGAAAAGAAAAAATAGCAATGTCACATGATGGAAACTGTACAACAAAATAATCTGAAATCTAATTACATAACTACGATGATAAATTTATTTGTGCTTCCGCTGAATTTAATTGCTTATTACTATAGCCGATTTATACACTGCAACGCATAATGGAGTGAGCGGTATACTGCATTTATTTTTGGTTGGTATGTGACAGCATATTAATAGTCAACTTACAACGCAACCCCGCATAGAAGTGCGGCCTCAGCGACCGTACGCAGACGTATGGGTTGTTTTGCAAATTACAGGGATATGTGAACTCAATTGTGCAACGATGCATGAGTAACTGTTTAGCCTTTTATGCCTCGCCGTAATACCATGCTTGGATTTTGGAAGTAGCGCAATTGCCTAGCAAGTGGGATGCTTTGCAGTGTAAGTTCAGTCTAGCGCTGTAAGGAAATTCATTAGAACTGGATTTGGAGACAGATCACTTTATTTTAACTTGTTTACTATTAATTCTGTGATTTCTGTCTACGGTTTCTTACTTACGTACTTGGGTTAGTTAGGGATGAAAAATAATATTAAAAACAAACCTCTTATTATTAAGAACTTCTTGAATGGCTCCCATAAACTTTTCCTCGCTTATTGTTTCCATGGGCAATCCTACACCAATCTCAAGATGAACATATTGTTCCATATTATACCACTGGTCACCCAGCATTGGTATACATATCATTGGTACGCCGGCTGTTATCGCTTCATCTGAAGATTGCAGTCCACCTTGTGTAATGAATAGTTTTATCTTAGGATGTCCTGAAAACATTATGGGTGCAGTTTAAACATTTATTCACCAATTAATCATCAGTGTCCTGTATAACTGTCATTGTGGTAACTTTAAGACTATTAAACCACTACACTGGCTCAATACGTTATGGTAGGTGTGAAAAGCACGAAGAAGTTCGAGATTTAAATATTACATGATCTAATCAAAGATCAAATTATGCTAAAATTTACTTTGTTTAATCAAAGCCAGAGTGCTCAAATTCCTTAGAAAACTATAAAATTTTACTGATAAATTAAAATGGTCACTAAGTCACTATCTTAATTTATTAATAAGATGTTTCTAGAATATTTAAATTTGTTATATCTTGTATTTGAAGAGAATGAATCCAATACAATTCATAATCTCCCAGATTGCTCTAACCACTTTAGACGCTAAAGACTTTTGTAACGATGTCGAAATCATTTAATTTTAACGAGGGGTATTTATCGAGCAAATCTACATTTCTGTAAAATTTTGGCGTTGCTATTATAATATTCTTAACTGAATAAATACCTTAGCTTAAAATATTCTGGTATTTGAATATTTTAGCAACCATCTTTAAATTCAACAATTTTGGAATTCTTATTCATTTTAAGCAATTTACAAATAGTTTCTTCTAAATATTTGAAGGTAAAAATAATCTTACTCAATAGATCGGCTTGTGGCAACCAGTGTGATATTTTGATATTTTCACTCAATCCAACTAAATCATCGCTATTCCATTTCCAGAGTACATCATAGGGTAGTTTTGCAAACACATTCATTAGTATCTGAATTTTTTCTTGAGGTAACAAAGACGGATCCACATTGGTACCAAAACTAACGTATATAACACCATTTCTTGATGAATCCAAATAGGACCTAAGGTCCTAAAACAATTATATTAAATGAAATACCTTTTGAAAACCTTCATAAATGTTAAATGTTAATTTTACCTCTGGTAAGTCTTGTGGTGGTTGTTGATGCAAGCCACCCAAGTAAATCAATTTTTGTGGAACTGGTCGGTTAAACTCCCATATTGGATGGACGTTCATAAAAATCATTGCAACATTTTTTTTCAATTCACTCATTTCAGGAACTTCAGATCCAAACATTCTTTTCAGTAAAACGTTTGCTTTTACATCATATTCTGAAAATAATGAATCAAATTCTATGTAACCATAAGACTCAGTCATATATTCCCAGAATGTAAAATTGAAAATTCTTTGCTGCAGTGAAGTTGGATATAAAAAGAGATGCGCAGGAGCTCCAAGCACCTTTATATTATCAGGAAAGGAACCAAACGAACTAACTTGAATAGCTGGCACTTGAAATATATGAGCGAATATCAATGAAGGTGGGACCAATGCTTCGCTAAGTAAAAGATCAAACTTCTTCGTCTTATCTTGCAACATCTTTTGTACTTCGTCATTCTGTAGTTGATGTTCAAAAACAGTTAATTCAATATTCCCCATTGTTTCAATCTGTTGTCTCCAATCGTCTTTATTTCCTTTTGTGAGCTGAGTTTTAAGGAATTCTCTATTCCATATTTCATAAGATATATCGTGGACGTTAATTTCTGTTAAATTCGGAGGTGCTTTGCCAATTTCAAACATTGGATCTGTTGTCACAACGACCATTTCATGGCCTCTTTTGATTAATTCCATTGTTAGAACTCTGAATACTATTTGGTGACTTATTGATGGCATTGGGTATACTGCTAATATTCTTGCTCCATCACTTGTGATTGTAAAAAATATTTGACATAAAATAATTTTAAACAGCAGCGACATTGTTGTTTTTTTCTGTAAGGGTATAAAATACAACAAATTAACGACAATTTAATTGCTTTTTTTTCGAATAAAGCAATAAAAATACTCAAAAAGGTCCAGCCATTTTCGAGTTTTAGCGAGACAAACGAAAAGCAATTCATTTTGATTTAAAGAATAACAAAGATTAACGTGTCTTAAATATTCTCTGATTCATTATAGGTTATGTTCAAGCAGTTTTGTTTCTTACTAACAAAACCATAGTCATATAAATAGCCTGTATGCTTAAGAATAAGGTGTACAAATTAGAAATATTAAAATTGACAATTAAAAACTCACCACAAATTGCAAAAACCGCTCTAAGCTTGTTTGGTTAGGTTAGGTTGGTAATGTACAGAACATTATTCTGATATGATATGATTCTATTTTTAAACGCTGTGTTGTTATTAATTCAGCTTGATTCTTAAAGACGAATATAACGTGTATCATTATTATATGTACCTTGTGGAGTTTTGACTTGACCAAAGCGCATGACAGAAAAGAAATTTCTTTTATAATCAAACGATTTGACACTACGTTCTTATTAAGTTTTGTAATAAATTCACTTCTAAGCACTGTCCAACCATTTGTGATATTTTATCATGGTAAAACAACTCGTAACACATTCCACCTTACAATAAATTGTTCAATATGTACGCATGCCGTGTACGTATTATCAATGGCATATGATCGCTAATAGCACGATTGACGACAGTTAACATTATAATGCGACTAAATAAAAAAGATTTCGTAATAGATACGATCAGATGTTACGGCGCAGTGGTTACGAGCAGTCTGTCTAAAGAGTGGCCTTATTTGACCTTGCTTTACATTAAAATGAGTTCACAGTAGATAAGCTTAAGGATGGTTTTACTGCTCAACTATAAAAGTAAATATGTGCCTTATCTGCGACACGACTGATAAATAAAACAAATAGTTTTAACACCAGCCATTTTTATAGGCAATTTGCTTTTTGTAAAATATATAATACACCAAACTGGTTTTAATGTCTAAAATTTATAATCTATGAGAATTACATTTATAATACATGACAAGTTTAATTTATTCTCCCGAGTCCTATATTATGTGGTAAGTTATTTGATACCACTATCAGTGAATGATATGTACAGTCGACTTAGAGAACAATTTTTTTTTAATTTTTTTTATATAAAGCACAGCAAATGACTCGACACCACCTGATGATAAGCAGTAGTCGACTCCACATGTGAATCTTCACCCTCACCTTGCCAGTCCAAAAAGTGCCTTTTCACGACACTTTTTTTGCCTATTTGTTTTTGATTGAAAACATTTTGATAAAAAAATTTAAAAAATTTCTCAAAATTCCCTTCTTTATCACTAAATTGTAAACATTAGAAGTTGCTCAGGTTGTTATAAGCACAAACATCGGCTCAAAAAAATAAAATCAAAATAAAAATCCCATTTTTATCAAACTTATTAAAAAATAATTTAAAAAAAACATTAAGTATAAAAATCATAATTAAAACTAAAAATCGAAAATCAATAATCTAAATTATTTAGAACAAATACAGATTTAAAAAATAATACTAATAAGTTTTACCTTTGTACAATTCTCTGCTATTCTGTTGTGTTCTTTTAATTGTCTTTGTGTGTACATAAACTGTTGAATAAATAATAAAAAAGGTAGAAAATTTAAATAAGTATAATACTTGGCTTCCATGCTATGCCAATGTCAAAGCAAATCATGTTTCGTAATGTCTTGTGAATAGAATATATTTTATTGCCAAAACTGTGTAAAAATTATGAAATACATTTGAGAAAGTGGTACTAACAGTTTAACCAGACCAGGCCATGCCTTTAAAATTTATCAGATTATACAGAGAACAGTATATTGTAACCTAATTATAATCAAATATAACACAAGAGCAGATATAACACATACCCCCCCAAAATTACAGTATTATTGACAATTACGAATGAAGAATAAAACAGTTCTTAGCACTTTAATATGAAGAAATCACAGGACAATAATATTAAGGCGAATACGAGTATATACTGTACGCCGCAGCGTTTGTTCTTTTTTTAAAAACGAAGACCGTTCAGATTCTTCATGAAAATTCAATTTATTTTCCGTAAACAAAACTGGATCTGTTGGATGTTACTTTTTGTTTTAACACACTTTATTATTAAAAATATTACGAACGGAGGTAAAGGCGTGTCAAGGAAAAAATGTTACATGCTGTCAACTGTATTTTTTGACTGACTACTTCTGCTGTTGAACGCAAATCGCTTGCAGCGTTACCGGGTTTTAAGGAGTCGTGACCTCGGTAATTCCTTAAGCCTTAAGAGCGTTTCGAAATTGCCTTTGCATCGTCACGAAGAAGTGATAGACCTGTAAATTGTACGATTGTTAAAGCGTGGTTTTAACCATTAAGGTATTAAGTAAGCAAGCAAAAAAAATCTAAAAATGACCATTTTATGACTAAAACACGATCGCCATCAAAAAATCTACATAGTCCTATTAAATACAAGTAAACAACCACCGCATTTTAACCTCGCACTCGATTTAGCAATATCGTAAAATAGAAAAATTGCCGCCTCGGCGTGCTTCGTTGAATTTTACGACCATATGAGATAGAATGAACGGATTGGAATCGCGGCATGGATCGTATGTAGCCCTGGTAGGTAAACAAGTGAACGTTCACAAATAAATTATGTCTTACTTGATAATATCATAAAACCATATGCAAGCAAATGTCTGCAAAGTTCCAATACACATAACTATTGGATCCTTGCAGGCATTTTTATACATGTGTTGACGCGAAGTTTTAAAATATGAGGTGTAACAAGAACACTCCCGGTACAGAATGTTTAAACAGATTCGGAATAGTGCCTAGTTTTTGTTCAAATTAACCTCTGATGCAGTATGGAGACGACAATGCGACAGCAAACATTGGTTGTCTTAGTACATAAGCGATGTCTTTTTTATTTATTTGGGATAATCCATAGGTACACATTGCATATTAATAACTAATTTTATCATGCATATTACTAAGAATTTCGTAAATGTGTAAACAATGCCATTAAGAACCATTAGCCTTTGATTAAACCTAGTAGCAGTAGTAATGTTGAATACATTCAATTAATTTGAAATTAAATTTTACATATTACATATTATATTAATATAAAATGGTAAAATATTAAATTTATAACTAATTGACAAGTAAAAAATCTTAGACAAGATACATTTAAATAATCGGAATCGAATAGCTAATAAAGAATATATGGGATTTGACGTTCATATTCAATTGCTAAGCGAGAAATTGTGTCCAGTCCCAAAGTGTGGACTGGACACAATTCAAGTTCGTTAATCGAGATGCTAGGCGCTCAGGTGGTATTAACTAGCTAAATAGTTAAGCTGATATGCCAGCATTATTGTCACTCAGAGTTTCACAGAACCGGTCTGCAATGTTCCTGTAAAATTCCATGCATTGTATCTTAACCCTAAACGTTGTAGAAAGAGACCCATCAAAGCCACTCCTACTACTTCTGATTTATTATTTTCTATAACCACCTTCATTATGATTAGAAATAAGTTGGTTTTAGCCCGATTCTTCGCAGATCATTACGCAAGGGAAAGGAAAGGAAGGAAAGGGAAAGAGTTAAATTGTTTAGTTACTATTTTTACTTTTAAAAATAATAGTCTTCAGTCTTGCATTGGAAAGAAGATTTTAGGTACAAAACAAACACAAATTGTGAGAAAGGGCAAACTCTGATCTTTTCGAGTCAACAACATGATCACAGTTTTTAAACAATATTTATGTTTTCATAAATTTACCCATAATAGTTTGTAAAAAACGTGGATAAAAATCGCTTTGTTCATAGCATATAAAACACACAATTACACAATACAAAAATTTCTAACTTGTAAAAAACTAATATGCCACTTTAAATGATATTAACGCCGCCAAACAACATTAACAACATCGTTTCCAAGAAAGCTAGTAACAATGCCGAACCCTTATTTTTTATATTTATCAAATCTGACGTGAATAAATATCAACTGTCAAGGGTAATTTAGTATCATTTATTACAGTTATATTATAAGCCTATAAAATTCGATAAACCTTTTCATGCTTCATGGATCTGAACTTTCATAATAAGCCTTGGACCCCTATTGGACTATACGATACTTTGAATAAATATTTATTACGTCAGATGCTATTGATATTATAGGATAGGATAGAGTATATATTCTACATCAGCCCATTCAAGAAGGATACATAGTTCTATGGCGTAGTGTCTTGATTTTGATTCTGAAAGATAAGTCTATAAAATAATAATATATATATTTTTTTTTTAAGTATAAAAATAATCCTGTCCATCCTAAAGTTACCTGGAAGAGATCGCTTTTAGCGATAAGGTCACCCTTTGTATAAAATTATATAATTTTTTTTTGTGTATTTCTCTTCTTGAATTGGCTGCTGAAAGATATATTCTATGCTATTCTATTCAATAAGCAACTAGCGATACGGCTCGTCACTGAACCAATAAGCGAGTTTATTTTAAGGTCCAATCTCCTCAGGTATTGATTCTATTTAGGAAGTACCAAGCAGTGGGACTTTTACGCTGTTGATGATTTTGATGATGCTATCAATTATTATTCTCGAGAACCTCAAGACAATAAAAAGCCTACTGTGTCAGGATTGCTCGGCATTACACATAATTGGCAAAACAATGAAACACTTTTATTTAAATGGATTAATAATCTAACAAGTCATGATAACTTCATAAATACCACCATGTAAAATATTATGACCACGTTTGTAGATATGTTATGATAATTAAAGTTGTGCAAGTAAAACAGTTTGATAGTATACTCATGTGATGGCAAATATCGCACGCTTGTTGTTAATATTCAAATTATTCATATTTGAAAATGACGCGGCTAGAATATTGGCTGTATATCCAACACCATCAATTAGTCATCAAAAGGTATTCAATCGTCTTACTATGGAACTAGTAAACCGAGGCCACGAAGTTGTGGTTGTCACTACGGATCCTATGTTTAAAAAAGGAACAGGACCCGCCAATTTGACTGAAATAGCCGTTGACATTTGCTATTCGGAATGGAGAAATTTAATTTACAAACCAAAATTTATAAATGGGAATTTCAACAGGATTCTCGATCAAATGGTGACGGTTGCTAAAGCTGTGAACCAAGTGTTTGAAAAGCAAATTTCTACTGATGCAGTTCAAAGAATTTTAAAAGATACTACGAAGAAATTTGATTTGCTTATCATAGAAGCTTATGTGGTTGCCGCTTTGGGACTTTCTCATCTTGTTAAAGCACCTGTGATACAAATCAGTTCACTTGGACCAGTATTAGACAATTTGGTTGCTGTAGGTGCGTCAATGCATCCTATACTTTATCCTACTATGACTAACGAGAAAATATATAATCTCACAGTTTTTGATAAGTTGAAACAGCTGTATTCTTTTTTTAATTATGAAACAATCTTCTCAGATGAGATCATTACAATTGAATCAACAATAAAAAAATTATTCGGAGAAGATGCGCCATCTCTAAGTGAATTGAATAATAATGTTGATATGCTGTTTTTGAATTTGCATCCGTATTGGGAAAGAAACCGTCCGGTGCCACCTAATGTCATATATATAGCAGGGATTCATCTTATCCCAGAAAAACCATTACCAAAGGTAATGTTATTTGTTTTTAAGTAATAATTGATAGCTTTAAGAAAGAAATATAAAATATAAATTACATGAAATATCATAAGAAAATCATTGAACTAATGCAAACTACAACTATACATACAAAATAGACTGGTCATAACCATTGCCGAAAAAATTTTTCATTATAATTGGCAACAATGGCAAATTAGGAATCACCGAAAAAATAAATATATAACCTTAATCGTACCATTATTATTTTATCAACAATTATTGTTAACACCAATCAAATACAATCTAAAACCTCGTCTAAATTTAAAATTATTTATTTTAAAGATTGTTTTTTTAGGATTTAAAAAAGTTTTTAGACTCTTCAAAAAATGGCGTAATATACTTTAGTCTGGGAAGCAACTTGGGATCGGATTTGATAGCACCCGAAAAACTTAACATATTTTCGAAGGTGCTCTCAGAGTTACCTTATGATGTTCTGTGGAAGTGGGACCGCGATGAGTTACCTGGTCGTACAAAAAATATCAAGATCTCCAAATGGTTTCCACAAGCAGACGTTTTAAGTAAGTAGTAATTTATAAAACGACATTGAGATCAATAAACTGCACTTAAATTTAACTAAAACTAAATTATAAACTCGACTCTCTAAAATATGTAACCTCAAAGATAATGAAAATGATCTATGAACTTTATTTTAAGTTGCTTATAATTAACGACTACATTATATTTGCGCTTATTTGACCTCTCACTCAGAATATTCGGGGATCATTAACAAGTTTCTCTGTCTTTCAGAACATCCCAAAGTTAAGTTATTCATTACACAAGGAGGACTGCAATCCACAGACGAAGCAATCAATGCTGGAGTTCCGCTCATTGGTATACCACACGTAATAGACCAATGGTGCAATGTAGAACAGTATGTTCATCACAAGATCGGTCTTCAAGTTATCATGGAAACGATTACTGAAGATATACTCCGTAATGCTATTAATGAAATACTAAACAACGACAGGTAATTCAAACAAATTAAATCTTCTCATGTATTTTGCTCGTGTGGGAAGACCTAGCAGTTAGTCCTCAGTAGTGGGACTTCTATTCGGAATATACCATTATACTCTACGAATGCCTCTGCAGACGTGTATATAAATCTATATGTGGAAGGTGTTCAACATTTCTATTTACTAATTTATTTATTGCAACACAAACACATTGATATTACATTATATAGAAAGTTGTACATTTTGATATTTTGGTCTGTCATGGATATTTATATACTATATTTCTGATATCTATATACATATTACTATCTTTATTTCTCCGTAGTCTTTTCACAAGCTCTTGCTTAATTTAGGCTACATAATATGTGAGACTGTGAACTACACTATAGTGTTGACAGCGTGAAAAATCGCGTAGACAGTATGAATATATATCAATCTATATATATCTTTTATACACGCTTGAAGGAACCACCACCAAAGCACTCAAGAAATAAAAAGGATTACAGGTGAGCTTTACAGTGACTCCTAGGTAAATATCAGTCTAAAACAAAGTGGTAAATAAATCTATAGATGGTTTGGTGTACTGTATCTGCAATTTTCTTCTATAGTAAATTTAAAAGTTGAGGAAATAACGTCAGACAATAATCGTTTTCGTCTTCCTCATGTTACAGATGTGGAGGTGTAATAATGTGGAACTGTCATAGAATTCAATGATTTGTTTCAGCTACCGTCGAAATATAAAAGCATTGCATACTCTGACTTATGATCAGCCTCAAACACCCTTAGAGCGTGCTGTTTGGTGGACAGAATACGTCATACGCCATGGAGGAGCAAAGCACCTGCGGGCTTCCGGCGCCAACATTTCCTGGGGCGAATACCTGGAATTAGAACTAGTATTTTACTTATCAATATGTATATTATCTTTCACACTATGTTTTTTGTTACTCAGCTATAAATTGTGCATGATGTTAAAACGAAAAAGAGCTAACCCGAAACTTAAGAATAATTAATTATACATTGTTATCAAATAAAATATTTCTTTAAAAATTTTTCTTTGTTCCACTTTTATGACACAGTTGTGCCTACGTACTGTATCGAGATACGGTACGTGCGTGACCTGGGTAAATAATTTTATAGAAGAAGAATTATGGTTGTAGATAATTCTTTCTGTTAATGAAAGTCAAAAAGTTAACTAGTTTTAGACTTGCTCGCGATTATACCTGGAAGCCAATATCATACGGTATGCGAGAAATACCTCTAATATATCTCTTGGCTACAGAAGGACAAAGCACTTTTCCAGTGGTCTATAAGTCAGAAATCATCTGCTTGTCAGGTTTTCTGATGGAGGGGGGATAACTTCGCCTATTCACATTAGTTATTAGTTCAGCTCTCTCATCATATATTCCAAGTTAGTGGAAACATGATACGGCAATGCTTCCCATCCCATCCTAAAAACAGGTTATTATTCTCTTCGCATTACACCTATCAAACAGTTTCACGGCTAAAATAGAAAAGCCAGTTGAACTTACCCTGTCGTGCTAAGCATCAGGGACTAGTCCTGTCTTAATAAGATTTAAATTAAAAGGAATATCATGAATCTTGTTTTATTTACCATTACTCGTTCTTTTTTTTTATTGCTAAGGATTAAGCGGTAAAAATTTTAAAGTTAACGATGCATTGGGAGTTTTAGTGAAGTATTTTTTGAATTTTCAGCTGCTTACGAGTAGAGTAGATCTTATTATGAAAATCCAAACAAAGTATTGCAAGAATAAAGTCTTAATATACTAATTGAAAATTCTAATACTCTTTCTTGACTCTTGGTTGACTCACAGTAAATTTACTTGATTAGGATGGGGTTTTTATTATGTTTATAAAATGGTAATAAAACCTATCACCTACAATTTCTACCCCTACTGGGAATTGAACCTCACCTCCAGATCTGAAGTGATCTCAGCTACTGTATTCTAGTGACTGAGACCGAGAGGCTGTAAAAACATTAAAAGTCGCCGTTTTGTGTGACTGTGAGTAGTCACTGAATTCAATTTCCATCTCAAAATCGAACTAATTTAGGCCGATTATATATTGATTATATAATATTGTACCCTATCAGTTGTATTTGATATTTTTCTCTATTTATTTATTAAGTAGGTACGATCAAAACTGAAACTCGATTTTGTCTCTGTCTGTTATTACTTATCGTAGTAATGCTTTACTGAATTGTCATAATAATCATTTAATCCATAATTTAAATTAAATAACTAAACTTTACCTTGAAAATTCAAGATTTAATTTAGACCCTAAATTATTAATTAAAATTAAATATTCTTATATTATACATTCGTTGGGCAATACCGTTGTCGCAACTTTAAATTCGAACGATAGAGGACTACATTGATTTGAGATCTCAATCAATGTTTCACACTTTAAGCACACTGTCCACGAAAGCACATAAAAACTTTTTAGATATTTTCTTTACTTTTTGCTTTTATATTTTGTTTTTTGTTTTTTATTGTCATTATTTTTCTATCTATTATAAATTTTCATTGAACTAATCAACAGTGTTTTTATTATCAAGTTCGATAATTTTATTGTAGAAACACACGATAGTTCATTAAATCTGGTCCTTCGATCTATTAAACAACCAGTAAAGATGGTTTTAACGAGATCGCAAACGAAACTCGTCGCAACATTGGTAGAAGGGCAGTCAGTTCCTGTTGAGTCAACCAGCAGGGGCGCAGAACAGCCCCGTGCTCAGGAGATGACCCATCATGCCCCGGCAGAGTCCACGTCACGTCCTCACTCCGTGTCCACGTGCACTCATCGGTGTAATAAATATTTATTCAAAGTATCGTATAGTCCAATAGGGGTCCAAGGCTTATTATGAAAGTTCAGATCCATGAAGCATGAAAAGGTTTATCGAATTTTATAGGCTTATAATATAACTGTAATAAATGATACTAAATTACCCTTGACAGTTGATATTTATTCACGTCAGATTTGATAAATATAAAAAATAAGGGTTCGGCATTGTTACTAGCTTTCTTGGAAACGATGTTGTTAATGTTGTTTGGCGGCGTTAATATCATTTAAAGGGGCATATTAGTTTTTTACAAGTTAGAAATTTTTGTATTGTGTAATTGTGTGTTTTATATGCTATGAACAATGCGATTTTTATCCACGTTTTGATTTTGATTCTGAAAGATAAGTGTATAAAATATATATATATCTGAAAGATAGGTATAAAAATAATCCTGTCCATCCTAAAGTTACCTGGAAGAGATCGCTTTTAGCGATAAGGTCTTTGTATAAAATTATTTAAATGTTTTTTTTGTGAATTCTATGCTATTCTATTCAATAAGCAGCTTGCGCTACGGCTCGTCACTGAACCAATAAGCCTGGTTATTTTAAGGTCCAATCTACCTAGCAGTGGGATTTTACACTGTTGATGATTATGATGATGCTATTAATTAATATTCTCGAGAACCTCAAGACAATAAAAAGCCTACTGTGTCATAATTGGTAAAACAATGAAACCCTTTTATTTAAATGGATAAATAATCTAACAAGTCATGAAAACTTCATAAATACCACCATGTAAAATATTATGACCACGTTTGTAGATATGTTATGATAATTAAAGTTGTGCAAGTAAAACAGCTTGATAGTATACTCATGTGATGGCAAATATCGCACGCTTGTTGTTACTATTCAAATTATTCATATTTGAAAATGACGCGGCTAGAATATTGGCTGTATATCCAACACCATCAATAAGTCATCAAAAGGTATTCAATCGTCTTACAATGGAACTAGTAAACCGAGGCCACGAAGTTGTGGTTGTCACTACGGATCCTATGTTTAAAAAAGGAACAGGACCCGCCAATTTGACTGAAATAGCCGTTGACTTTAGCTATTCGGAATGGAGAAATTTAATTTACAAACCCGAATTTATAAATGGGAATTTCAACAGGATTCACAATCAAATAGTGACGATTGCTAAAGCTGTGAACCAAGTGTTTGAAAAGCAAATTTCTACTGATGCAGTTCAAAGAATTTTAAAAGATACTACGAAGAAATTTGATTTGCTTATCATAGAAGCTTATGTGGTTGCCGCTTTGGGACTTTCTCATGTTGTTAAAGCACCTGTGATACAAATCAGTTCACTCGGACCAATATTAGACAATTTGGTTGCTGTAGGTGCGTCAATGCATCCTATACTTTATCCTACTATGACTAACGAGAAAATATATAATCTCACAGTTTTTGATAAGTTGAAACAGCTGTATTCTTTTTTTAATTATGAAAGAATCTTCGCAGACGAGAAAACTGCAATTGAATCAACAATACAAAAATTATTCGGTGACGATGCGCCATCACTAAGTGAATTGCGTAAAAATGTTGATATGCTGTTTTTGAATTTGCATCCGTATTGGGAAAGAAACCGTCCGGTGCCACCTAATGTCATATATATAGGAGGAATTCATCTTATCCCAGAAAAACCATTACCAAAGGTAATGTTAATTGTTTTTAAGTTATAATTGATAGCATTAAGAAAGAAATATAGAAATTAGATGATATAATATTATAAGAAAATCATTGAAATAATGCAATCTACAACTACACATTCAAAAAAGTCTAGTCATAACCATATTTATATGTATAGACATAATTTTTCATTTTAATTGCAAATTAGGAAAGAAATATGTAACTTTAATGTTCGTACCATTAGGATTATTTTATCAACAATTATTTTTAATACCAATCAAATACAATCTAAAACCTCGTCTAAATTTAAAATTAATTTTAAAGTTTTTTTTTAGGATTTAAAAAAGTTTTTAGACTCTTCGAAAAATGGCGTGATATACTTTAGTCTGGGAAGCAACTTGGGATCGGATTTGATAGCACCCGAAAAACTTAACATATTTTTAAAGGTGCTCTCAGAGTTACCTTATGATGTTCTGTGGAAGTGGGACCGTGATGAGTTACCTGGTCGTACAAAAAATATCAAGATCTCCAAATGGTTTCCACAAGCAGACGTTTTAAGTAAGTAGTAATTTATAAAACGACATTGAGATCAATAAACTGCACTTAAATTTAACTAAAACTGAATTATAAGCTCGGCTCTCTAAAATATGTTACCTCAAAGATAATGAAAATGATCTATGAACTTTATTTTAACTTACCTCTCACTCTGAATATTTGGGGATCATAAACAAGTTTCTCTGTCTTTCAGAACATCCCAAAGTTAAGTTATTCATTACCCAAGGAGGAATGCAATCCACAGACGAAGCAATCAATGCTGGAGTTCCGCTCATTGGTATACCACACGCAATAGACCAATGGTGCAATGTAGAACAGTATGTTCATCACAAGATCGGTCTTCAAGTTATCATGGAAACGATTACTGAAGATATACTCCGTAATGCTATTAATGAAATACTTAACAACGACAGGTAATATAAAAATTAAATTAACTCTGCTCAAGTAAGTTGTGTTACTGTGAACTAGTTACTACCCTTGAATAGTATTGACAGCATGAAAAATCGCGTAGACAGTATGAATATATATAAATCCATACACATCTTATATACACGCTTGAAGGAAATTGCAATTGAAAATATTCCTTAAGGCCCCAAGATTCACCACGATTTTTTTCTCTCTAAGCTCTCAAGAAATAATAAGGATTGCAGGTGATCTTCACAGTGTCTCCAAGGTAAAAAAAACAGTCTAAAACAAAGTGGTAATTAAATCTTTAGATGGTTTGCTATACTGTATCTGTGATTTTCTTGAGGTCATAACGAAAGACAAAATGATATTACAATATATGCAAAATCAATTTCGTCTTCCTCATGTTACAGATGTGGAGGTGTAATAATGTGGTACTGTCATAGAATTCAATGATTTGTTTCAGCTACCGTCGAAATATAAAAGCATTGCATACTCTGACTTATGATCAGCCTCAAACACCCTTAGAGCGTGCTGTTTGGTGGACAGAATACGTAATACGCCATGGAGGAGCAAAGCACCTGCGGGCTTCCGGCGCCAACATTTCCTGGGGCGAATACCTGGAATTAGAACTAGTATATTACTTATTAATTTGTATATTATTTTTCACACTATGTCTTTTGTTACTCAGCTATAAATTGTGCATGATGTTAAAACGAAAAAGAGCTAACCCGAAACTTAAGAATAATTAATTATACATTGTTATCAAATAAAATATTTCTTTAAAAAATTTTCTTTGTTCCACTTTTATGACACAGTTGTGCCTACGTACTGTATCGAGATACGGTACGTGACCTGGGTAAATAATTTTATAGAAGAAGAATTATGGTTGTAGATAATTCTTTCTGTTAATGAAAGTCGAAAAGCTAACTAGTTTTAGACCTGCTCGCAATTTTACCTGGAAGCCAATATCATACGGTATGCGAGAAATACCTCTAATATATCTCTTAGCTACAGAAGGACAAAGCACTTTTCCAGTGGTCTATAAGTCAGCAATCATCTGCTTGTCAGGTTTTCTGATGGAGGGGGGATAACTTCGCCTATTCACATTAGTTATTAGGTCAGCTCTCTCATCATATATTCCAAGTTAGTGGAAACATGATACGGCAATGCTTCCCATCCCATCCTAAAAACAGGTTATTATTCTCTTCGCATTACACCTATCAAACAGTTTCACGGCTGAAATAATAAAAGCCAGTTGAACTTACCCAGTCGTGCTTTGCATCAAAGACCAGTCCTGTCTTAATAAGATTTGAAATAAAAGGAATATCATGAATCTTGTTTTATTCACCGTTTACTTAAATTAACATCATCGTAAACATTTCAAAGTTAACGATGCAATGGGAGTTTTAGTGAAGTATTTTTTGAATTTTCAGTTGCTTACGAGTAGAGTAGATCTTATTATGAAAATCAAAATAAAGTATTGCAAGAATAAAGTCTTAAAATACTAATTGAAAATTCTAATACACCAGGTTGACTCACAGTAAACTTACTTGATAAGGATGGGGTTTTTATTATGTTTAAGGTTTTATTTTATGTTATGTAAGGAACTACTGAACTGTGTAAAAAGGTCTTTGGAGATTTATAAAAGATTTCTTAATATACTCACAGCAAACGTCCCGCGATCGCTGCCATCTAACATAGTTATCAAGGTAACCCATTCATAGCGTACAGAAGTATGGAGTATACAATTTTGCCAAAAGTGCTGCTTTGATTTAGGAACATTGGATTTTTCTCAAATTATTTTCACTGTTGTTTATTGTGTATTTTTGGTTTATATAAAAACGTTTTAATCTATTTAGTAGTAAAGATCTTACTTGGAAATTCATTAATTCACCTGTAGTGATCCACTAATGTGAACTTAATATTCTTTGACCTCAGCAGAACCCCGACAGTAACCTAGTCAGTTATATGAATTAATTCTATAAAATTTTCTGAAATATTATTTACACTGTTTCAGAAAATTTTATCCTGCCGGAAATGCCTGTCATGGCTATTAGAAAAGATGACAGGTAGATTCCAACCATTAACGAGACGCGTAGTCTATTCTTTTTGTAAAGTTAAAGTAAAGTTATATTTCATGAAGTTTAAACTTCTTTTCAGAGATTCATCTAAATAAGACTTCAAAAAGTAATTTAGCAAGATGGAAAAAGACGTTACACCCTTTGAATTTAGAAGTGTGGGTACAAACAAATAACAAGAAAAAACTTTCCATAACTTATACTTGAGATCTGGGGAAAAAGAAAACTATTTTATGTCAATGGGCACATATGTTACAAGTTTTTAAGAACTTTCCCATAAGTTACATATTCAGAAACGGAGCGATAAAAGTAAGTTAGTATCTGAAATGGGTTTTAGTTAGAAACTCTTTTCTTTGAACTTTTTTTGGTGTACAAAGCCATGGGCAGCCTGCATCGTAATTCTTTTCGAGTGGTAATCCGTTTACGAACCTGCTCGCCATTGGCCAAGTAGCCTGTGGCTCACCCAGTCCCAAATCAAAGCAGCATTCGGAATACACATCTAAACTCCCCGATAACTCCGTTGCTTAGCTGGGGTGACCTTGATTCACGAGATTACCCCAAGTAGCCGACCAATTGGACAAGTAGCCAATTGGAATCTTCATTGCATGCGTAGAACCCGTACTCGTATGGACGACAGGTTTTCATTAATACCTTCCCGCGCCAACCTCTAGCCTCTAGCCGCCTCTGTCTAAAGAAAGGCAAGTAGAGGATTCTCTAGCTACCGCTCACTGGTGTAGACGGAGGAAGGCCATATGATTTTTTAATTTCAAACAAGCGGATGGCCACCTGATGGTAACACCGAAACAATAGAAATATCAGAGGGGCTCCACGTAACGAACTTCGTTACACAGATACATTTGACAACAAGTAATACCAACGTAAAAGTAGTAATTCGGACAAATTGCATTTAACAAAAACGAGAACTACGATATCCCATAATTGAAACGTTTGTCGATAAACGTAAACTTTTAACGATATTACATTCTTCGAACGTCGAACGACATCCAAGGGAAGTAATATCGTTTTGAAATAAACATCTTAATAAAACCTTTCAAACATCTTCTTAAACCTTTTGATCATACGATTATAAATTTATTTATCAGTTGTCGTATATTAAAATATACGACAATTGTTTTACTGTTTGACTTACAATTAATTTTAAACTAGTTTTTACATTCGACTTCAATAATCCTTTCCTTTGAGAATTATTTGGGGATTCATTAAGTATATTAAATATTAAGATCCTAGCTATGTACAGACCTTGCTATGAGGGAAATTACATGAGGAGTTAGAGTATAATACCAGTGTGCTGGCCCAACGCGATTGGTGGTGGCGAATTGGTTGTCGTAATAACCGAGCCTAAAGGCTTGCTTTCTATTTTTATAGTAGCGTATAATAACAATCTCCTAGACCAATCACGTTGAAGGTAGTTTTAGAAATTTTAGCGCTAGAACGACTACGCCAAGAAACTTCTCCGTCTTATTACAACAGAATAATTTAGTAACGTTAGTTTAGAAAAAATATCAGCCTTACTATGCTGGCTTTCAGTAAGAGATTAGTTTCAGAATAACTAGTAAGTGAACAAGTTTGGAATTTGTGAGAATATTAACTTACAGATCAGATAAACTTTTTCAATTTACTTTTGTAAATAATAAAAGCTGACTCCTTAAGTAATCTGATATATGATTTATTGTTTATTTAAGTATTGGAAGGAATCGAACCACAATATTTCAATCCAATCCGTAGGACAACGGTTTAGTGTAGTTAAAATTACCACCGTACTGCGCACCACACGCCACCGACGGATCCCTCTGCACTATTGATGTTATAAGTGAGATATATTTTATTGCTACGAAGTTGAAGACGTGATAGATGGTTACAAATCTATTAAGGTTAGTTAATATTTGCTGAAACTAAAAATATATTTCACAATTATAGTGATTCCGTCGGCGTTCATTTAAAGTGAATCTCAGGTGAGATGAAGAGAGCTTACCCGTTTAGAATTAAAAAAAACAATTTTTCTCTCTTTCACTCCAATTTAATATAAAAAAGTCGTTTCAGGGGAATTCAATAACAACATTATCAATGAGTTAAGGGCTATCGAGGTTTTATTTTCAAGAAAACGATTTACGCCAACATGTAGATTATGTATCTACAGGGAGGACTTGTAGCTCTGGAATTATTTAAGTCTGTGCTTGATTTATGAATTTGTCATTAAGTAATACGATTAATAGATATGAGATTTGGCACTTCCATCTCTCGCACGATAAACAGTCAAGTCCAACTATTATTCTCGATTTAGTTGGACTTGAAGGTGGACGAGATTTGACGGTCACTCATTATTAATAGCCTAAATAACTGTTGCTGTTGTTGCTGGGTATAAACTTGGACGGAAGAAACTCATGATAATTTGAACTATTATATCATGCTCATAAATACGCTAAAGCAACGAAAATACTCCATCGCCTTGGTTTTTAATTTTTCTTTCTTCTGTTTTACCAAAAAGATTGTTCACGATTTATAGTGAACATCTTAAAACTTTTAATAAGTTGGTAGTTGGTAGTCTTACTTTCAGGGGGTAGGTGCAACTATCATTTCTTATTCAAGCGTTATGCAGTTAGCTGTTAAGCAGAGTATTTATGGATTTTAAATGGTGGGTTCAGATTCCTGAGTAGAGAGGTTTGACGCCTTTAATTCCCTGTAATAAAAATGGCTACCTGTCCCTTTTAAGCAGAAATTCGGCCCCTACATACAGCTTTACTCGACACAATCCTGATGAACCAACGGCTGGGTCTACTCCCTAGTAATTGATTTGATAACAAAATCAAAACACTCTTTATTTCGTTTAACGGAATCAGTTACTAAGTTCTTTGAAAGACTACCACCGCTTAGAAGGTTACTTTACCTTTGCAAAAGAAGTTGCGCAAGAAGCTCCTCAGTTTTGAAATATTCGTAATGACACTTGCAAATTATTTGCTCCAATAGGTATCCATTCCTAATATTAATAAAAAAAATTATTTTTATAGAATCGCAATTAACTCTCACGCTTTAGTATCATTAAGGATTATTTAATATTTTATAGTAAGCTTTTTTACATAGTTACGATAAAATCTTTGTTTTAAAATGGGCAATCTCCATAAATTATTTGGCAGCTTGTTGTGAAGCGTATACAATGTCCCATAAAAGAATTGTTTATTTTGTGGTGACGAGTAGTATTTACAACAGTATTATGTTTCTTCCGTGTATTTACATTATGAATATCACATGATTCATTAAATTTAGGAATTGTTTTTTCATTCATACATTAGATACTTGCTTTGTCATCATCGTCATCGTACGTCCCTCTACTGACCTTAGGCATTTTTATTATTATTACTTATTATTTTTCTTAAAGAGGCATAGCCAAATTTTTAACACCTATTTTCTTTAGATCAAAATGCTAATATATATATCTATATCTATTTAATTCGACTAGATCAATTTCTCTTAAGTTTCCAGTTTTTTTGTGTACGTTTTAGCATAATGCATAATTTACAGATGATTCGTATAAGAACAACTATCACAAATATTATAGATATAAACAAGTAAAATACTAGTTCTAATTCTAGGTACTCAGTCCACGAAATGTTGGCGCCCGAAGCTCGAAGGTGTTTTGCTCCTCCATGTCGTATGACGTATTCTGTCCACCAGACAGCACACTCTAAGGGTGTTTGAGGCTTATCATAAGTCAGTGTACGTAATTCTTTTATATTTAGACGGTAGCTGAAACACAAAATATAACATTTTATCTCGACTGTTACAAAATCACTTTAGTAGCAACCAAATTCTAGATAGTTATTTTAAACTTATGTCGCCTCTTACTCTTGTCGCATTCTCTGTTTTCTATATTATGAAGAACTCTAGGAAAGGTTTTGCCTTCATCGAAAAGGCATTTAATCTCGTGGTGAAATTTCTAGATGAATATTATGATTGATGCATAAAATTTCTCAAGTTAAATGAATGCTGTAGTAAAATTCATCTATCTATTCACTATCTATTGGAACTAGCAGACGAGAATTCAAAAGCTATACTACAAATGTTAAGTGGACACGACCGATTTCAACCATACACTCAACCAAGGAAGTCATTTCTATTTTCGTTATCTCGTGGCTTCACAAGAAATTATAATATGTTAACTGTCATCAACAACTTACTACAATAAGTAGTGTCAATATATTTGTATTACCTGTCATTGGTTAGTATTTCATTAATAGCGTTTCGTAATATATCTTCAGTCATGGTTTCTATGGACAGATAGATACCGATATTGAAGTGAACATACTGTTCTACGTTGTACCATTGGTCTGTGTTATGTGGTATACCAATGAGGGGAACTCCCGCTGTAATTGCTTCTTCTGTAGATTGTATTCCTCCTTGTGTAATAAATAACTTGACTTTGGGATGCTCTAAAATAGTAATTCAACTTATTTTATCATAAAAAGTTTACATTTCGTTATAATACTATATATTACATATTCTCATTAAGAGAATTTCATACTGAAAAAGCCTTAAAATATCCAAATGAGAATAATTCATGTCGTGTAACTGAAGATTTTCGAAATAAATCAGAAAAGAGAAAAGAATTCAAAAAAAATTCTTCCAATTTTTTAAAATTCTTTACGGCTAGCTCTTGGCCGTCATTACACCTAATGGTAAATAAAGATAAGTCCGAAAATTCAAAAGGACGAACCCGAGATTCCTCAACCACAGAGGTATTGGCATCTTACCTTCAACTGCCGGGACCAAGTAATTCTGTAAACATTATTGAGTATTGGCAGAAAATTTAGGCAAGATAGTGGTATTCTTATTCCACTTGGGATACCCAGGTGGAATAACCCTACCACCAACAATTTCTACCCCTACTGGAAATTGAACCCCACCTTCAGATCTGAAGTGACTGAGAGGCTAAAATTAATAGTCACAGTCTTATGTGACTGTGAGTAGTCACTAAATACAATTTCCTTCTCAAGATCGAACGAATTTAGGCCGATTGTACCAGATTTTTGATACTATATGTCATAGATTGTACCGTATCAGTTGTCTTTGATATTTTTCTCTATATATTTATTAAACAGGTAGGGTCAAAATTGAAACTCGATTAGGTCAGACAGACAGAGACCTTATCTTGGAAGTTCAAGAGTTAATTTAGACCCTTAATTATTAATTAAAATTAAATATTCTTTTATTATTCATTCGATTGGCAATTTCGTTGTTACAACTCTAAATTGGAACGATAGAGGACTACATTGATTTCAGATCTCAATCAATGTTTCACACTTTAAGCACAAAATATGAATAATGGGAGATTTTTGGGTTTGGTTGGTGTATTACTTGAATAGTTTTAGTTCAATTTCAGTTATATGCTGTTATAGTAATATACGGCAACATTGAAAAGGAAATACGATTTGACATTTAAAAAACCTACTCAATAAATCTGCTTGTGGGAGCCATTTGGAGATCTTGATATTCTTTGAACGCCCAGGTAATTCATCATGGTCCCACTTCCATACAACATCGTACGGTAATCTCGAAAATACCTTCACAAATAAGGCACGTTTACTGGGTGACATTGAATCCGATTTCAAGCTGCTTCCCAAACTGAGGTATATTACTCCATGCTTGGAAGAGTCTAAATATTGTTTTAAATCCTTAAAACAATTGAGTAAATCATTATAGAATGGTTAAACAAAGAAATATGTGACAAAATCAAGTAATTACATGAGATGACTTGATTTTGAAAGATATATTACATGGAAAATGAAATTTTCTAACGTTAAATAAATCTATATATACCGCCATTGCAATTTCAGATCTTATAAATCTACAAATTAATGTTATAAAATACTGCTTAATTTGCGATACATTGTTAATTTTAATGTTAGTATATTTTTATGATTATATCAAAAACACCTCTTAAACTCCTGTCGCGAACGCGATTAGGAACAAAGTATTAAAAAAGAAAAAAGCGTCGTTTTGGCCTGACAGTTGGCAATACGTAAAAAGAGTTTGGCATTATTGAATTAAGTTCAGAGAAGTAGAAAGCGCGGATTGGGTGTAAATTAACAATTTAAGTTTTCAATTGACTAGCAACAGAGATTTAGTTAGTTCTTATGACTTTCAACTATTAATAGAATTTCTAAGCCGGTGGACAAGGAAAGCCGGTAGGGGTGGTTTGGAGGCCATTTTATGGGATCGTATTGTCCCACCCTTGATAGTTATCATCGCCATGAGAGATAATAACATGAACAAAATAGTACTAAGTAGTGCGAAAGTAAATGGTCGTATCTACTGAATTCTATTTATCTTTGTGTTGGATTACATTTCTTTTGTTTTCAACATTATATAGATCTAGAATTTTTAATTCAATATATATAATTTTTTATATCAACGTTAATATTGAATAGAAACTAAAAACAAATAATATTACCTTTGGCAATGGTTTTTCTGGGACAAGGTGAATCCCTCCTATATATATAACATTCGGCGGCACTGGGCGATTTCTTTCCCAATACGGATGGAAATTTAAAAACAGCATATCAACATTATTCTTCAGTTCAGTTAGAGATGGTGTGTCGTGCCCAAACAATCTTTTTATCGTTGATTCATATATCGGTATCAGACCTAGGAAGTCTGTTTCATAGTTAAAATAGAAAAATAAATATATCAATTTATCAAAAACTGTGGGATTATATATTTTTTGGTGCTTCATGGTGGGATAGAGTATAGGATGTATTGAAGCACCGACAGCTGCCAAATTATCAAATACTGGTCCGAATGAACTAATCTGTATCACAGGTGCTTTAACTACATGAGACAGCCCCAACGCAGCAGTCACATATGCTTCTATGAAAAGCAAATCGAATTTCTGATTTGGATCTCTTAAAATTCTTTGCACAGCATCAGTAGAAATTTGTAATTCAAACACACGGGTTATAGCCTTAGTAATTGTCAGCAATTGTTTGATGAAGCTGTTTAAATTTCCACTCTTAAATTCAGGTTGCGAAAGTGATTTATTCCATTCCGCAAAGGAAGATTCATAAACGTCTATTTCTGTCAAATTAGCGGGTCCATCTCCTTTTTTAAACATAGGTTTTGAAGTTATCACTACAACTTGATGGCCTCGATTAACTAGTTCAATTGTAAGACGTTGGAATACCAGTTGGTGACTACTCAACGGTGTCGGATATACGGCCAATATCCTGGCAGCTTCATTTTGAAATAGTGTTATGATTACTATTAGCACCAAACGTGCAATGTTTGCCATCGCTTTGCAACTAACTGCTTGGTTATACTGCTCGCATTTTTAGCTATTATAGCATCCGAAGGTGGTCGTAATATTTTATGACTTGGTTTGTGTAGTTGACATGAGTTTTCAGCATATTAATATCAAGTTGCTTTCCGTGTGTCATATGCCTGTTACATTTTAAAACAATAAATGAGTCGATTTGTTGGTTGGTTGGTTTGATTTTTTAAATGTTTGTTTTTATATCACATTATTCTATTCACTGGACGTCCGGTCTCTAAATAATACATCATACATTTTTGTCTCTGGATTTTTGATAACTCGATAATTTCTTCTAGGAAAACTGTTATGAGGACATTTTATATGTAAACGTTAAACCAAATATTCTGGTTAAAAGTCTTCGACTTTTGAAAACATAATATTGATTTGATTATTTATCATACTAATATAAATACAACTTCGTGATGATGACATCACGAAAATGTATTTAAAGCCGAACGTAACGATCACGAATTATCATTAATAATAATATCATAGCTATCGTGCGTGAAAAACATTTTATGACTAGGCATATTTTTAAGTTGTACTTGTTTCAAGGGTTTCGTACCCGAAGGGTCCAATCGGAACCCTATTTCTGTCATTCACGTGTCCATTTGGCATCTGTCCTTTTCTTTGTCAGAGTGGTCGAATGCGTTTAGGTATCATTCATACAGTACAGAAACAATTGTAGGGATATGTGAGACTCGGGGTAGAGGCGTTTCCCCACTATCTACCCTAAACATCCTCTCCGGGCTGACCACCATTTCACCGGGTCGCCGCCTGCGCCTGCCCTTTCGGACCCTACCGTGTACCTTGTAAAATCTATCCGTCATTGAAATCGATAACGAACCGCCGGTCTTGGACACGGCCATCACCGAGCGCAATGCTCCGTTGTTATTTTATTTGATTCTTTGCCATAAAACAGTCTATATAATTAAAATGATTAATTATTATATTTAAAAATCACATTATAACTATATCGACTGCTGTCTGGCACAGTATCATATTTAAAAGATGTGATAAATTTATGTAAAATTCTCCTTAATTATAATAATTTGAATGTATAGTAAAATTTGCTAGAAGTTTTCAAATTGTATAATTTCAACTATTATTATTTATATTAAGATAACTCAATATATTTCAGTATTATAAATATATTCTTTAATCTTGACTTAGGGTATCTGTTCACGAAGGAATTTTTAAGCTACTTACGGTTGTTTCTAGCGTAAGTGTTGTTAAGGTCATACACGTACCATTTCCGAAAAAGTCTGCTTGTAAACGAACACCATATATTCAACATTTTGTAGATAAACCCAAATATACGACATGTCACACACACATTTACCAGTTTCTTACATTTTTGTATAAATAGTATTATCTATACAATTATTGCAATACACATTGTTTCTTTATTTCACACACACTCTTGTAGAAATGTTTTAATACATAGTTCCCATGCGCCATATTGTTTACGTCACAATATTTCTCGTACGTGATAACTCAATAGCCAATCTCTCCAATCTGTCAGAGTGTGACGTTCAGTATTAACACAATTAAAATTCCCATCAATTTTTGACATTCATTTGGCGACGAAACAGTATAATTTTGATAGCGAGTCTATTCAGAAAATCCATATTTTGCTACTTAAGGAGGTCGTCAATGATCGGTTAGAGCGCTCTGGTCTACTTTGCGAAAATAAAGCAAATGATGCCACGTTTGATTCCAGATGACTCAAAAATCTTAACATCTTACGTAATTCACTCCTTTAGCATATTGATTCTGAAGCCGTGAAACGAATATAGGCTTTTTAGGGGGAGACATGCCGCCTCCTTGAAGTATTGAAGAGCGGCATGTGACATTTAAAAAAAAAGCCGAGATCGGCGATCGTTTTTTATTTTTCCTTCTTGATTACTACTATGCTTTTTTATTTTATAATAGATTGAAAATACCATGTTTTGAATATTATATTTGATACTTATTTAATTCCTGGTATTATTGTTCACACGAACAATGATAATATTACAAAGATCTAGTGTGGAACTTAAAAATAATCATTTATTTAAATAATTTACTACTGTACAATCGTTTGTATTATATTTTGTTACTATTTCTTTTTCAATTTTGCATTTCTTTTACACAAATGCATGGTTATTTTGTACAAAAAATAAATTAAAACTGCAGATGTTAGTATAAGTGACAGTAATGCAGTTATAAGGTATAATACTAATTCTAATTCCAGGTATTCCACCCAGGTTAAGCTGGCGAGGGGAGAGCGCAAATGCTTAGCACCACCATGTCTTAACACGTATTCCGTCCACCAGACGGCGCGCTCGAGAGGCGTCTGTGATTCATCCTTCATGATGGCACGGAGTTTAGCGACGTTATTACGATAACTGCAAGAAGCAAACACTATTCAACGCAATAAAATTACGAACATCAAGCTTCAGTATAAACAATCTTACAAAAATGGTTCCTCCAAAAGATGCATGAAGATCCAGATGGCTAGTGCAGTGCATAGTTTCAATCACACTAGCCACATTTATATTTGGATTCCACTCTTGCTTACCACCAGGAGGAATCATATGCTTGAACATATGATTTCTCCAAAAATCTACTTGAACTAATACATAAATACCTTGCCTAACTCTAGCGCCTTAAATGTAACTTTAACAGCATAATAGAAAGAGAAGAGGAATGTAGGTGTTTCATTTCTATCATCACCCTTATCGTTACTTACTATCAGGTGCCAAGAGCTACCACGTCAAGAACGATAATAAAAAAAATTAATCCACCCAGCTCGTGTCATTAAAAAACAATTCTTATATCACACCAAAACAAACCTATAAAAACGGTTTTAAAAACATCTTACCAATTCATTAAGAATTTGTAAAACTCACGAGTACTGAAGAGAATTGAAGCATATGTAAATGAGGATATGATACAAATTAGTCTTCATCTTCTTTTCTTTAAAAATTAATAGACGAACATTCGTTATTCTCGCTTAAACTCAATATCGGAATCTATTTGAATATTTTTTGTTGTGTTATATTTGATTTAATTCAAGGGCAATTTAACAAAAAATTACCGAGACAATGCTAAAGAACTAAAAATATACAATACTGCAAATTGGTTATTTAGTATGAATAATCGTGTAACTGACATGCTTAAAATTGCATCTGTCATTTCTGTCACGCCTACTTCAGATTTATTGTAATAGATGGCGTTAGTGGTAGATTGTCGGTGAAACAAAATTCACTAGATTTTTATAATAATTCTACAGTTTTAGTCACCTTCAATCGTTTGATTTTTTAATGTATTAGTTAAATTTACTTTATAAGAAACTGAGGCAACGTGTGAAGAAAAATAATCAGAAATAACAGATATATTTCAAACCAATCATTAGATTATAAAATCACCTTGCTGCTTGCGCAGAACTTGATCAGCACAGCACTTAGAATAACCCCTATAAGTTGCCAGTTGTGACTCGGATTCTATCGGAACAAAACAACCATTTGTGCTTCGTGCTGATGGAGCTTGCTCAGTTAATTGGGGAATCCCAGATGTGTAGTCCTGTGCGTGCGCAAACACCCACGTACACGCCGTAGATCAAAGGATCACTAAAGATAAGTGTAAAAAGTAAATTGTTTACAAACCTTTCGTCAGTAATTACGGTGTTGATGGCATTCAATAAGTTTTCTTCGTCAAGCGTCGACAAAATAAGTTTTGTTCCGATTTTGTAGTAATCATAAAGGTCAGTATTATACCACTGATCGCCCAGAAATGGAATACCGATTAGAGGAACTCCTGCTGTTATTGATTCATCTGTTGACTGAAGACCACCTTGTGTTATGAAAAGCTTAAGTTTTGGATGCCCTGGAAATATAGGTATAACAATATTAGAGTGCGAAATGACATTTACTTAAATATGACATATCTAATATAATTTTCTTTATTATGTTTTAAATTGAAATGTATATCATTAATTATGATTAAAGGTGTATTAAGTAAATTCATTTCAATATTTGTATTATTTATCAATAATATTATTATGGATAAGACATTTTTATGTAAAAATTAGTGAAATGTTTAATGAGAAAATCCTTTTTTTTCTCAATGATTTTTCAAAGATTTCATACCATACTTTTTTTTATAAAATAGGGAGTCAAAAGAGCATGCACCTTATTACCGCCGCTGATACAACACTATAGGTATTGAAGATGCGTTGCTTATCTTTTAGATAAGCTGTATTCTTGAAGGTCCTTACCCACTCGGGAAGACCACTGATAAAAGCTAATGCCCCAATGTAGTATGCATGTTAGAATGGTTTGTGAGAAACGTACAGTAAACGCACTAGTTTCATTACCATCGAAGGCAGAACATATTGATACAGGTTAATAATAAAACTGGCATTATCTGAAATATAATTCAAACGATTTTCATCAAGGCGTACTTAGTAAATCCGACTGTGGTAACCATTTGGATATCCTTATATTTGATGACTTTCCAGGCAGCACATCCTGATTCCATTTCCAGAGAACATCATAAGGTAATTTAGAGAATGCATTTACCAGCATCTGTATTCTGTCAGATGGTAATAATGATGGTTCGACGTTTGTTCCAAAACTTACGTATATTACTCCATTTACTGAAGAGTCCAAATATGATTTGAGGTCCTGAAAAGATAAAGAAGTTCGATCTATTAATACTTGTCTTTTATCAATTTTTTTAGGAAAAATACACCTAATGTCCTTTCCTCTTCTTACTCACGATCTTACGACGTGCCGGTCTTCGGAGTCATTGATTTAATGTCTCAAAAACCTGGTGAGGACGGCTTAGCCACACCATTCATCACTGAGCTAGGCATCTTCGTATATATGGATACTTATTATGGGTTGATACTGATTATCAGCTAATGTAGAAAAAGCTATTATATTGCTTTGTATTATATTACTATTAATAAAAGGACAATATATAAACCGTATAATTATTGTATTTCAAGTATGCTGAGCAAAATTAGTTCAAGTACAATTGATTTCGCTAAGTGTTAGTTAATGTTAATTTAATTACTAAATATGACGAAGAATGACCTGATTTATTAAAAAAAGGTTAATACTTCAAATGTGACATTCTTTCAAATAAGATTACGTAGATAATTAAGTAATTTGTCAATAGCCTTAATGACCAATACTTAAAACACTGTTACCATTAAATTTAGATTAACAATGTTATTTCATTTTAGTATATATTAGTTTTGCTCATGTATTAAGAAGGTATAAAAATCTTACTTGTGGTAATTCTTTCGGTAAGTTTTGATGAAGACCTCCCATTAAGATCACATTGGGAGGCATAGGACGATTGATCTCCCAAAGCGAATGCACGTTCAAGAACAACATATCCACGTTTTTCCTTAGCTCAAATAAATTAGGAATATCCTGACCGAATATTTGTTTCAGAGCTTCGTCCATAGTTATCTCCAATGAATAAGGAATTTTTTGTATACGGAAGTACGTATACAGTTCATTGATTTTATCCCACAAGCTAAGATTCGTGACCCGTTGCTGAAATGGTGTTGGTTGACGAAATAAATGCATAGGAGCACCTACTGTTTGTAAATTGAACTGTGATGCACCAAACGAGCAGATTTTAATTACCGGTACTTTGTGGACGTACGATAATCCCAATGTAGCGGACATACTTGCTTCTAATAGTAGAAGATCATATTTTTTCGATTTATTAAAAACTGCTTCAGTTACTTCCTCATTCATCATTTGTTTTACAAATATGTCGAGTGCTGCTACATACAATAATTTTGCTTGTTCTATCCAATCGCTGTTACTCCCTTTCGTGATATCAGTGGAAATAAAGTTTTTATTCCAAATTTCGTATGATATATCGTGTAAGTCTATCTCAGTTAAGTTCGCAGGTGCTTTTCCTTTTGGAAACGCAGGATCAGTTGTGATGACAGTAACTTCATGTCCTCGTTTCACTAGTTCTTGAGTTAAGGGTCTAAACACTATCTGATGACTGATAGATGGGATAGTAAAGAAAGCTAAAATTCTTGCTGCGTCACTATTTGCCACTAAAAGTGTAATAACTATATTTACAAATTTCCACATAGTTACTTTTTCTATTATTCACTTCGGATGCAGTTACACAAATGAGTAGATCATCAAATTTAGTTATCAATTTATATTATTTCTTATAAAAACAATTATTATACCAACACGATTTCTTATTTATTATCTTAATTATCATTAATGGATGCTCTTTAGGTCGTCAACAATAGATAGACCTTATATTATTTGGTCGAACTAGTTTGGCCATAACTTTAAACACAAAATTATAATTAAACCTAGCAGTTATTCAATCAATTCAGATCAATATTTAAAATGTCTAACATAAAATGCCCTAAAATTTATCGGCATAAGCTTTTAGAAGAAAGGAATTGCTGTAAAACTTACTGTCTGACTGACTGATCGGCAGACGAACAATTTCGTCTGCCCCTCATCTAGAGTGTAATTCGCCTCGCAGGCGCATAAGGGTCAGTCAGCCTGTGTGCTATCATTGACGAAAAATAAACTATAATCATTTACAAAGAAGGTTGCAGACCAGAAAATGCAATTCATAAGCGTGGTTAATAATATAGTTATCGAACAGAAATTTTTAGAAGTATAGAACGTTACCTTCAAAACAGAGTTATAAATATACCTGCCGAATATAGCTATGTAGCTAAACATGTCCGAAAATATTACCGTATGAAATTGGATAACACCTACTTTAAAAAATATACAAAATTCAGTTTCACAAAAGTATTTGTGCATAGCAAATCAAATAGGATCCTAAAGTATTTGATGATCACACATTACAATACGAAAGCAACGGAACGATTCAGTAAAAACTTGGTTCAAGGATGAATGGTAACCCTCACCACAAAGGAGATAATTCTTTGTAATGTAATCCTTGCGAATTGTTTAATTATATCATAATCGGTGTAAAATCACTGCATTAATGTTTAAGGATCTACAGCACATAAAAAGAATCTTTCGACTTATTATCATAAGTATTACCACGATTTACAACATGGGGTAAACTAAAAATAGTAGTAGTGGTATTTGAATTAAGTACAATCTATATTTTCGCTAAAATTTTCGACGGACGTGATTTATATGAAAGTAAATAAAATTTACCTATTTTTAAAATTGAGAGATTAAAATTATTGGTATTAATTATCTGGTTAAAATGTTAAAAATTATCTTTTGTGATTGAGACAAATTATTTAGCAGAGTCTAATTAAGATATAATACAGTTTTCCATTGAGAGCGACTGCTTGATAACTTTTAGATGATTTGTTAATTATAAATGTAGAACCAAATTTAATATGTTTAATTCAATTAAAATTTCTACTAATTAAGATTCCTTTATCAATATTATACTCAAAACTACTAAGTCCTTAAAGTAATTAAAAATCCACTACGAGAATATACTAAATAACTATTTTTCAGATTTTTTCATGATGAGATTGTGTTATTGCCCTAGTTATGATAGTTAAATATTATGGCAATATATTAAAACCAACGGGATCTTTAAAATTGTGAGAAATTAAATAAGTTATTCAGTTTTGTCTTTCTCCTGTAATCTCTGCACAAATGGCTTTAGCATGATATAAAGCCTCAAGGCTCGAGCGCCCTGGAGACTCAGAGATAGCAGGACACCTCCCCTGAAGGTGCTGTCGATTAGAACTCCTCCAGAGGCTAATCGCCCCTTAAGGCTTGAGGACTCTCCAAGATCTCGCCTCCTTAAAACCGCGGTAACGTTGTAAAGGCCATCTGCGGCCAACAGCATCAGTCAGTCCAAAAAAAAGATATATAAGGGCGAGTCAATATCCCGAGCTTCAATGTTGAGTATGTGTATTGCGCACGCGATTATTTGCCTCGTTGCACGGCCGAGAAATAGTGAATTCGCTCTAATAATACGAGATGTAGAACTTACTCCAAATTACTTTTCTTCCTTATCATATTATATATATATATATATCAAAGTCAAAATATTTTTATTTAAATAGACTCATTTACTAAGTTCTTTTAAATCGTCATAACAGGGAATATGTATGAGAAAAATAAACAAATATAATTAAAGGTAATAGTAACAACTTTAAGTGGGTATTAACTGGGTATTTACAAATTGTCTCAGTTTTAGAATTTAAATATGTACTAAATAAATAGTTAGTTTTAATATTAAAATAATAAATGGTGAATGGTGATGTTTGGGTGATTAAAACAACTAAAAATTCAATATTATATATCTATTTTTGGTGCAATTACAATCTAAAATGACTAAAGTTATTATTTCTTCTTTAGCTTTGTCTGTGTATTAAATAATTTTAAAATCAACTTATAAATTAAATAAATTAAAAAGATAGAACTTAATAATACTATAACGAAAATACTGGCTAAGAATAACACTAGATCTAATTCCAAATATTCTGTCCAGGACATGTTAGCCATGGGAGAACGAAGATGCTTAGCACCACCATGCCGTAGTACGTATTCCGTCCACCAGATGGCTCGCTCAAGCGGACTCTGGAACTGGTCGCTCATGACGGAACGGAGTTTCTTCACATTGTCACGATAGCTGCAAAATATGATAATTGCAACAATAAAACAATAATGATATATGATTTAGAAGGTATCTAAAATCATAGCCAACCAAATCATAACAAAGTATATAAACCTCCGAAGTCCGAATAAGAGAAAGTTCGGGAATTCCCTTGAAACAAATTAATTGGGCATGTTCGTTGGTCTCGACTAATGCAGTCTGAAATTACTAAAAGGTACTTTGTCTTAAGCTTTCATAATCTATATATAGATGGTAAAGCACACATTCGGTAGAAATGAATCGTTCTATAAAATCGGCTTAGGTTGAAAGAGTGTCGCTGGCGTGAAGGAAAATATCGCGAGGAAACAGTGCAGAATATCGAATCAGAAAGACCATTATTTTGGAAATTTGCTTATCTTGCACTGCGTAATTTTCGATTTGTGATGTCTATGTTTAATACTTGAATGTAAATAAACAATTTCTAGTCTTTTTCGTCAAATAATAATCTTAATTTTTAAGTTATCTTAATTGCCTCTTCTTCGAAGGCAAAGACCTGCGGTAGATCAACGAACATGGCTGAGATTGATTGATTCAATAAGTATACATTTAAATGTTACTAACTTCAACAGTTTTGACTTTGATTTAAATTTAAAATGTACGAACCTTTTATCTGTAATAACAGCGTTGATTGCATCTATCAAGCTTTCCTCGCTAAGAGTTCCTAAATCAAGTCTTCTTCCAATTTTGTGGTAAACGTAAAGGTCAGTATTATACCACTGATCTCCAAGTAGAGGTATACCGATTAGAGGAACTCCTGCTGTTATTGCTTCATCTGTTGACTGAAGACCACCTTGTGTTATGAAAAGCTTAAGTTTTGGATGCCCTGGAAATATAGGTATAACAATATTAGAGTGCGAAATGACATTTATGTAAATATTATATATCTAATTATATTTTCTTACTTATGTTTTAAATTGACATGTAATTCTTAAGTTTTGGATGTCCTGGAAGTTTAAATATATAACATGTTCTTAATACGGATGTTCACAAACTTATCTAATATGAACATAATATAAAAGTTGATTGATTTTTTTCTACTCGATATAAAATTAATCAAATCATGGCACCTGCTGCTGCCATGATTTGATTAATTTTATTTTAAAGGCTTTAAGATTGGCACTGTTTGATAAGTTTTATTAATTCTTACAATTACCATAAACCGCCTTATCATATTGATAGGATTAATAAGTCGACTATCTATAGTCTAGACTAGGATATTTATATATAAAAGGACAAAATATAAAAATCAGTTGTTTGGGAAATAGCATCAAAGGTTTTGGGCTCCCACATTTCAGCTCATTTTTTAAATAGAATGCTTGTTATTTAAGTCATTAATGTGAAATTAAGCAGAATTGTTCTTTAATAACTAGACTATAATGGGAAATGAGTTTTCTTTTGTTCCCTTAGCATTTAAAATCACACTCACAAAAAATTTGATTTGAGCCCTTTTGTTATTAAAACATCGATGTGCCTCGAATTAAAAAAAATATTCACATTTCATCTTTTTATTTCGTTGGATCTTACGAAAATGGTACCGATCTGTAATATCAATAAAATAACTAATTAATATATCTGCAATGGAAGTGCTATCTACCCCCAGCAACCTAACAAGTATTCCCTAACATTATTACCTAATAACCTATTTCAACTTAAAATACTTACTCAGCAAATCCGATTGTGGAAGCCATTTAGATATTCTTACATTTGATGATTTTCCCGGCAGAATATCTTGATTCCACTTCCAAAGAATATCATATTGTAATTTGGAGAATGCATTTACCAGCATCTGTATTCTATCTGATGGTAATAATGATGGATCGACGTTGGTCCCGAAGCTGACGTATATAACTCCGTTTTTAGAAGAATCTAGGTATGACTTGAGATCCTAGAATGATTTCAAAGTAAACTTGAAATCATTCTAGGATCTCAAAAGTAAGTCAAGAACGTTGTACCTTTTCACACAAATCTATTCACAAAAAAGCATTAGTTGCTACTATATTAGTAAACTTAATAATTGATATGACATATTACAAAAGTTTTAATCAGCTTTTGAGGCTAACCACCAAACGAAGATAGATACTGGCTTCTCTGTCAATAATGATTTTTTCAAAAATCTTTTTTGTTCGAAAATTTGATGATGACATCTTAGGGAAATCGAGGGCAACAAAAGAGCAAATTTTAAAGACTCGTATTTTTTGTTTAATATTATATATTTTTGTATCAATGCTAATTATATTTACTGTACATAAAGTTGGCGGTCACCCATTTAACTTTGACCATATAAACCTACCGCTCAAAATTGTGAAAAAAGTATTAAACATAACAAAAACCGACTTCAAAACAACAAAATGTTCAATTCGAGAAGTTATCATATTTAAAATAATTTTTACGAGTTGGTTCTTAGCTGTTTCCAGAAACAATAGAAAGTGGAGCTCCGACTCCAAAAAATTATTGTAAATTGGATACCAATTTAAGTGGAATTAATTTTGCTTTTTTACTAAAGTGCTACTAAAGCTGCTGTCACGTCAAGTCAATCAAGCACGTCAAAAGGTTTTCACATCTGTCTGCGTGATGGTATATAACCTTGACAATATCACGGTCTTTTAATAGATGCTCATACAATAAGAGCTTCCACTCAAGTCTGTTTGAGATAATTCTATTTGTAAAGAACAGCTGTTTTTTGATTTCTATATAGTATCTTAACAATTTAGTTGCTTTTGAACACTGTTAATAATTCTTATTTCAAACAAAAAAAAACGAAAACAAAGGCTGTATGGAATGATAAAAACTGTGATCTTCCATTGAAATAAAAATTAAAGTCTTGTGACTTACTTGTGGCAACTCCTTTGGTATGTTTTGATGAAGATCTCCCACATAGATCACGTTGGGAGGTACAGGTCGATTGATTTCCCAAAGTGGATGCACGTTTAAGAATAACATGTCCACACTATTGCTTAGTTCTCTAATATCAGGAATGCCTGGTCCAAATATTCGTTTCAGTGTTTTATCAACAATTTCTTCACGATAATCAGAAACTTTCGTTCGTAAATACAAATACGATTCATGAACTTTTTCCCATAAATTAAGTTTAGTGGCTCTCTGTTGAGTAGATATTGGTTGCCTAAATATATGCATAGGAGCACCTACTGTCTTTAAATTAAATTCAAGAGCTCCAAATGAACTGACTTGAATTAATGGTACTTTGTGGATATATGACAACCCTAATGTAGCATACATACAAGCTTCTACAATCAAAAGGTCGTATTTCTTAGATTTGTCAAAAATTGCTTTAATAACTTCTTCATTCTTCATTTGTTTTTCAAACGTATCTACGAATACGTTGAATGCAACAGCAGATTGTTCAATCCAGTCTTTACTATCCCCTTTAGCGACATTTGTAGTCATTAATGACTTCTTCCATTTTTCATACGATATTTCGTGAACGTCAATCTCTGTCAAGTTTACAAGAGACCTACCTTTTGTGAAGGCTGGATCTGGTGTAATGACAGTTACTTCGTGTCCTCTTCTCACCAGCTCTTGAGTTAGAGGTCTAAATACCACTTGATGGCTGATAGAAGGTATTGGAAAGTAAGCTAAAATTCTTGCTGCTTCACTGCTAACAATTAAAACTGTGATTATATTTAATGTAACTAATCTAAACATGGTTATTTTTTAAATTATTTAATAAACAAAATTTAAATACAAGCGACTCAACGGCGCAATCGTTCTTTGAACAATTATCTCTATATGAAGTTTATATATAAATTTGATATCGCAATAGAAGCGAGTGTCGTCAAGGTTTCGAGTCTTGATTTAAACTCGATAAAGAGTTCATACTTTTTATGTTCTATTTGAGTTTAATGTAAATTCCTTTTTATAGGAATTGAGTTTCCTAATATTATATAGAGATTTTAAGTGAAAAGAATGAAATTAAATTCTAACTGCAAAATATTATCAACTGCATATATACTTCAAGGTTTTTGTTTCAAAAAAAATTATGAAATTCAATAACTTATATACATACTGTGATCAGCCTCATAGATGTACACATTTATAACTAGAAACTTATATTTGTTAAGGACTTTAAACCAATGACTAGGTGTAATGACTAGGTGTAATTTTATGCAATTTTCAGAATTCCACACAAACGAGTCCCACGCATAGGACTCTAAATCAGCTGTTTATGTTACATCACTGATTGAGTAAGTTTTTTATTGTGTATATATTTGTTTTGATTGCTATAAATACCGGTTTGATAGGATTAAAAAAACTGGCCTTTTTCTTTTTTATTTTAATGTTATTTCTAATTATAATGAAATATAAATATATAAAATATTATTAATTAATTACTGTTTAAAATCATAAGTTAAAAAATTTATCAGCCCCTGGGCTGCCGTCAGGAATGGTGACTAAAAGGTTAGCACTATTTATGTATTAAAGTACAAGTACTATTTTGACGTATATGTAAAATTCTATAGCAAAATGTTAGGAGTTCTGCTCAGCTCTCAGACGTATTTTCCCTGATCACAAGCTCAATGAAATGTGATAAAGAAACAGCGACTGAAGGCCATGCAGTACGAGGGATTCTTTTTAAAATTAGTAATGATTTTTGAGATTACCGAGAGTTTGCCAAAGAGTTTGGTTAGGCGCATATGGAGATAAAGAAACTGCCGGCATAGAGGAAGGAGATTTATGTAACCTACAAATGTGTATATTTAAGCCCCGGTTACCTTTAAAAAACCTGGGTTATATGCATCTAGGACATTGTATGAGTTGTACGACGTCATTGCCAGGGATTGAATTTTCCGACATTCAATCAGAAATGCCGTCAAGACTATATGGTACTATGCTATACATATGACATCCAAAACCATCATTAATATAATAATAAAAATATTTCACAACATAAAAACACATTCAACATGACTTGACTGTTTTTTATGATGACACGCATGACACAGCACATACGTCACTATAGTTGCTAGACTGCCGGAACAAATCAAGCACCCTATATTACATTTATTATCAATTATGTATTGAATGTTAACAGTTTTAATTTTTTTAAATTATTAATACCTTTATTTTGTAGTTTAAAATTTGTAATTTATACTTTTAAACATATAAATGGTAATAAAATAGATCGATTAATTTTAAAGGCATCATATAAAATAAACATTATATATATTACATTTATTATCAATTAAGTATTGAATGTTAAGAGTTTTAATTTTTTTAAATTGTAAATATATTTATTTACACTTTCTTAAATAATGAAATTATTTCTGACTCACTTTTAAATTAATTTTAAATTCTGTTTATCCCGCTATCTCAATATTTTATAGAAAGAATCAGAACTAACAACCATAGACAATTTAAACAAAAGATATGTAGGGAACTCCCTACATGTCTTTTAAAAAATCTTTTTATACCTGAATTTTAGGACGTTTTTCAACATGATAAATTGAATGTACCTTGCATAATGTCATGTAATATGTCAGTTGTCCTATTTGTTCTCGTACTTATATTGAATACATTAATATAAAGTCACACTCTATAAGTTTGTATTACATAATCAGGTCCAATGATGTCATAGAATATGTACTACATTGGAATATATAACTAACACATTACATAATAGGAACAGGGTCGAGATAATTAAAAAATATGAATAAATATATTTCATCTACACTTGTCACGCTATACCTAAAGTAGCGAGCTATCAAGCTCGATAGGGACAACAGCTCAGACCGAAAATATCTACGAAAAGTATATACTTTCCACATTTCATAGTTCCCGTGGTTTCTCCCCCAAAACTCCCCCTTCCTCCCCCTCTCCCCATAAACTAGACCCCAAATTTATTTCCTATGGTTTCCTCTTTATTTGCCAGATTTTTGAACACAGCAGACAATCTGTATTTTAAGGTTAACGTAGATTTTCATTTCTTTCAATTTATGAAAAAATAATAACAATATAAATATATCTTTAATATCGCTATATCATTCTGCTATACAAACTTAGTTCCCTGTATCACTTCTGGATAATCCGCAAGAGATCATTTCTTTCTAAAATGTCCCTAAAATAATAACATTGGGACATTTTAGAAAGAAGCAGAATGATATAGCGATATTAAAGATATATTTATCAATAGTGTATACCTTTTTTAAATAATATCACTGAATTTTATAAATATGGAAATTTTGCTGATTCATGTATCAATTTTATATTGAAATGTAAAGTGTTATAAAAATTTAATATTTCTCAAAGACTACATTTTTATTTACAAAAAGCTCAGTAATCGACTTGACACCTCCTGATAATAAGCAGTTGAGGAATAAATATGCGAAGATAGTTAGTGCAGCATGCGACTTACTGCCCCAGCCAGTACCTTTCCGCCCCAAAAGTGCTTTTTCACACCTCTTTTAAAGGAACCCACGTTGTATTAAGGAGGGAAAACGACGAAAAAAAAACAAAAAGCAAATAAAACAAAATTCAAAAATAGTACTTTTGAAATAAAATCGAACTATATTTTTTACTTATGCCTAATCTAACTTGAATTCAAGATAATTATATGACGTCAAACGCAAATAATGGAGTAATACTCTATATAATAAGTATATGGTACTTGAATTAGACAATTAATATAATTATTATTATTTCTCGTTTATACATTTAAAGTCGGCTTAACACTGGTAGGATGTCACAAGAACTACGAAGTAATCTTTTGTATTTGCAGCCATAGTTTAACACTCAGTATTTTGGTGACATTGTGTCATAGTGTTAATTTATTTTTGATGCCGACCGAACGAGAATAGAATAGGTACCTCTTCTAATCTCATCAATATTGTGTTTATCATTTAAACTCAGCTGTTCGTAATTTAATACTTAATTTACATTAAGTAGATTTTATCACAACAAAAAGTGGGACACCGGTTGTGTCGTAGTATTTTTAGTTTGTTAACGCATGACTTCCAACATTATAGTGCCTAATCTTAAAGGCAAAATCAACAATATTGTTTTTGAAATTTAAGCTGTTTGCAAAAGTATTTATTTATTTTTTAGAATCATAGTTGCTATGAAATGATCAGAGTGCTCCTAAGTACGGATATTAGAATTTCGCAGAAAGTAGTGTCCAACAAGAAAATGATTACCAATTTGGATAAAATTTATTTAGGTCATTTCTTGACCATCATCTACAGTGGGATACATAGGCTTTCCTTCATGGAAGAAAACGTGGTGTTTATTTTTTCTTAAGTAAAATTTACAGCAAATGACTCGACACCCTTGATGGTAAACAACAAGGGGAGTAGGATGGGTATAGACTGCTGTTGATTTAGGACAGTGTGTCGCATGCTGCAATCAGCATGATACACTGTCTTAGCAACCTCCAAGAAGTATCTTATCACGCCTCTTTTGTTGGAACCCGAACGTGACTTCTTGACATGTTTACTTGTCGAACATCCAGAGAGTGACTTCCACTCTCTGGATGTTTAGTTTACTGGCGTTTTTTTTGTTTTTTTGCGGGTTAACATTTAAATAAAGCAAGATATTTTGGTTTCATTTTAGTATGAACAATTATTAATTGCCACAACCATTAAGAAGCAGCAATGAAATGAAAACAAGATTATCATAGTCTAGCTCCGTGACACCGCAAAGAACAGATGTTCGTAAATTTTTTCTAGTTTAATTATGTTTCACATTAAGTAGATTTTATCACAACAAAAAGTGGGACTCCGATTGTGTCGTAGTATTTTTAGTTGACGCATGACTAATCTTAAAGCTTTAGACTGCCTAATTTTACAGGCAAAATCAACATTTTTTTTAAATTTAAACATTTTGCAAAAGATTTCTTTCATTTTTTTAGAATGATAAATAGTACTAATGAAATTCTATCAGTGCTTTGATTTTATTCCAAATTACTATTCTTCCTTAACATATTATATATTGTTTGGGTGATTAAAACAACTAAAACTTAATAATATAAAAATATCTATTTTAGATGCAATTACAATCTCAAATGACTGACATTTTTATTTCTTTTTTAACTTTGTCTGTGTATAAAAAAATTTGAAAATAAATTTATAAATTAAATAAATTAAAAACATAGAACTTAATAATGCCAATACGAAAAAACTCGCTAAGAATAACACTAGATCTAATTCCAAATATTCTGTCCAGGACATGTTAGCCATGGGAGAACGAAGATGCTTAGCACCACCATGCCGTAGTACGTATTCCGTCCACCAGATGGCTCGCTCAAGCGGACTCTGGAACTGATCGCTCATGACGGAACGGAGTTTCTTCACATTGTCACGATAGCTGCAAAATATGATAAATGAATTGCGTCAGTAAAACAGTAATGATATATGACATAGGTGGTATATAAAATCGCAGCCAACTAAATCATAACAAAGTATATAAACCTCCGAAGTCCGAAAAAGAGAAAGTCCGGGAATTCCCTCGAAACAAATTAATTGGCCATGTTCGTTGGTCTCAACAAATGCTGTCTGAAATTACTAAAAGGTACTTTGTCTTAAGCTTTCATGATCGATATATAGATGGTAAAGCACACAATCGGTAGAAATGAATCGTTGTATAAAATCAGCTTAGGTTGAAAGAGTGTCGTTGGCGTGAAGGAAAATATCGCGAGGAAACCGTGCAGAATATCGAATCAGAAAGACTATTATTTTGAAAATTTGCTTATCTTGCACTGCGTAATTTTCTAAGTGTGATGTCTATGTATAATACTTGATTGTAAATAAACAATTTCTAGTCTTTTTCGTCAAATAATAATCTTAATTTTTAAGTTATCTTAATTGCCTCTTCTTCGAAGGCAAAGACCTGCGTTAGATCAACGAACGGATGGCTGAGATTGATTGATTCGATAAGTATACATTTATATGTTACTAACTTCAACAGTTTTGACTTTGATTTCAATTTAAAATATCCCAACCTTTTATCTGTAAGAACAGCGTTGATTGCCTCTATCAAGCTTTCTTCGCTAAGAGTTCCTAAATCAAGTCTTCTTCCAATTTTGTGGTAAACGTAAAGGTCAGTATTATACCACTGATCTCCAAGTAGAGGAATACCGATTAGAGGAACTCCTGCTGTTATTGCTTCATCTGTTGACTGAAGACCACCTTGTGTTATGAAAAGCTTAAGTTTTGGATGCCCTGAAAATATAGGTATAACAATAATAGAGTGCTAAATAACATTTATGTAAATATTATATATCTAATTATATTTTCTTACTTATGTTTTAAATTGACATGTAATTCTTAAGTTTTGGATGTCCTGGAAGTTTAAATATATAACATGTTCTTAATACGGATGGTCACAAACTTATTTTTTTTCTACTCCAAATAAAATTAATCAAATCATGACGTCAGCGGGCTTTTTGATTGGCACTGTTTGATTATTTTTATTAATTCTTACAATTTCCATTAAGCGCCTTGTCATATTGATAGGTGTATTAATGAGTTGACTATCTATAGTCTAGACCAGGATATTAATAAGTGTACTATCTTAGTAATTAAGTAATGCGCGTAAATGCTAAAAATCGAAATATAAAAATCAGTTGTTTGGGAAATCGCATCAAAGGTTTTGGGCTCCTATATTTCAGCTCACAGAATGCTTGTTATTTAAGTAATAAATGTGAAATTAAGCAGAATTGTTCTTTGATAACTAGACTATAATGGGAAGTGAGCTATCTTTTGTTAAAAAAATTGTTGAACTACTGTTATTAAAAGATCGGTGTGATATGAATAAAAAAAAAAGTTAAAAAATAATATTTTCATTTCGTTGTATCTTAAGAAAATGGTATCTATCTTTAAATATCAATAAAATAACTACTTAATATATCTGTTATGGAAGTGCTATCTACCCCCCGCAACCTAACACTTATTTCAACTTAAAATACTTACTCAGTAAATCCGACTGTGGAAGCCATTTAGATATTCTTATATTTGACGATTTTCCCGGCAGAATATCTTGATTCCATTTCCAAAGAATATCATATTGTAATTTGGAGAATGAATTTACTAGCATCTGTATTCTATCTGATGGTAATAATGATGGGTCGACGTTGGTCCCGAAGCTGACGTATATAACTCCGTTTCTAGAAGAATCTAGGTATGACTTGAGATCCTAGAAGGATTTCAAAGTAAGCTTCAGAAGTAAGTCAAAAACGTTGTACCTTTTCTTCAAATATATTCACAAAACAGCATTAGTTGCTACTATATAAGTAAACTCAATAGTTTGTACCAGGTAAAGGTTTAACCAACTTTTAAGGCTAACCACCAAATGAAGATAGACATTTTGATGATGACATCTCAGGAACATTAAGGGCAACCTCCAAATTTTAAAGACACGTATTTTTTGATTAATATTATATTTTTTGTATCAAATCTATTTATATGTACTGTACTTAAAATTGGCGGTCACCCATTTAACTTTGACTATATAAACTTACCACTCAAAATTGTGAAAAAGTATTAAACATAACAAAAATCGACTTCAAAACACCAATATGTTTAATTCGAGAAGTTATCCAATTTAAAATATTTTGTTAGAGGTATTTCCAGAAACAATAGAAACTGGAGCTCCGACTCCAAATTTTTCGACTTCACTCCAAGGTTTTCGTATCTGTCTGTGTGATGTATAACCTTGACAATATCAAGGTCTTTTAATAGATGATCATACAATAATAGTGCATAAACCGATTGAGAATATATTCGTGAGGTAAGCTTCCACTCAAGTCAGTTTGGGATCATTCTATTTATAAAGAACAACTGTTTGCTCTCTTCTATATAGTATCTTAGTAATGTAGTTGCTTTTGAACACGGCTAATAATACTTTTTTCACGACCACAAAAACAAAGGGTATGTTGAATGATAAAAAATTTGATGATAAATTGAAATAAAAATTTAAGTCCAGTGACTTACTTGTGGCAACTCCTGTGGTAAGTTTTGATGAAGATCTCCCACGTAGATCACGTTGGGAGGTACAGGTCGATTGATTTCCCAAAGTGGATGTACGTTTAAGAATAGCATGTCCACATTCTTTCTTAGTTCTCTAACATCAGGAATGTCTGGTCCAAATATTCGTTTCAATGCTTTATCATTACGTTCTTCACAATTATCAAAAACCTTTTTCATTCTTAAATACATATACAATTCATGAACTTTTTCCCATAAATTAAGTGTAGTGGCTCTCTGTTGAGTAGATATTGGTTGCCGAAATATATGCATAGGAGCACCTACTGTATTTAAATTAAATTCAAGAGCTCCAAATGAACTGATTTGAATTAATGGTACATTGTGGATATATGTCAACCCTAATGTAGCAAACACACAAGCTTCTACAATCAAAAGGTCGTATTTCTTAGATTTGTCAAAAATTGCTTTAATAACTTCTTCATTCTTCATTTGTTTTTCAAACGTATCTACGACTACGTTGAATGCAACAGTAGCTTGTGCAATCCAGTTTTTGCTATCCCCTTTAGTGACGTTACTAGTTATAAATGAATTCTTCCATATTTCATATGATATTTCGTGAAGGTCTATCTCTGTCAAGTTTGCAGGAGCCCTACCTTTGGGAAAGGCTGGATCTGTTGTAATGACAGTAACTTCGTGTCCTCTTCTCGCCAGCTCTTGAGTAAGAGGTCTAAATACAACTTGATGGCTGATAGAAGCTATCGGAAAGAAAGCTAAAATTCTTGCTGCTTCACTGCTCACAATAAAAACTGTGATTATATTTAATGTAACTAATCTAAGCATAGTTATGTTTTTCAAATTATTTAATAACCAAAATTGAAATACGAGCGACTGAATGGCACATTCGTTCTCTAACTATTATCTCTATATTAAGTTTATATTTAGATTTGACATCGCAATAGCAGTGAGTGTGGTGAAGGTCTCGAGTCTCGATTTTATCTCGATAAATAGTTTAAATCTTGTTTATGTTCTCTTTGAGTTCAATGTAAATTATTTTTTTCCTAATATTATATAGATATTTTAATTAATATACAATGGCATTAAATTATATCTTTAAAACATTATCAACTGCATATTTATAAATGGATTTTTGAATTAAAAAAAAATAATTACAAAATGTGATCAGCCTCATAGAAGTACAAATTTATAACTAGAAATTTATATTTAGTAAGGTGTTTTAACCAATAAGTTGGAGTAATTTTGTTGCAATATTCGGAACCCAAACATACGAGTCCCACGCATAGGACTCTAAAGAATTAAGTCTTTCTCGATATTATCTTCAACCAGATGTTTATGTTACATCACTGATTGAATAAGTTTTTTAATGTGTATGTCTTTATTATCATTGCTATAAATACCGGTTTGGTGGGATTAAAAAAACTGGCCCAGAGCGAATTCCAAGTATTGTGAGTTTAATTGTTATTCGTATTATTTTGGAGTTTAATATTGGTAATTGATGCTTTTAAACATATAAATGGTAATAAAATAGAAAGATTAATTTAAAATGCATTATATAAGATAAATATATAAAAGATAAATATATAAAATATATTACCTTTATTACCAATTAAGTATTGAATGATAACAGTTTAAACTTTTTTAAATTGTTAATATTTTTTATTACACTGTCTAATATAAAGTAATTAATTCTGACTCACTCTTAAATTAATTTTAAATTCAGTTTATCATCTCATTATTTTATAGGAAAAATTGTAGCAAGAATTAGAACTAACAACCATAGACAATTTTAAAAGACAAGTAGGGAACTCCCTGCATGTCTTTTAAATCATCTTCTTATACCTGAATTTTAGGACGTTTTGTAACATGATAAATTGAATGCACCTTGCATAATATCGTGTAATATGCCAGTTATCCTATTTGTTCTCGTACTTATATTGAATACAATCATATTAAGTCACACTCTATAGAATATGTACTACGTTGGAATATATCACTAACACATTACTTAATAGGAACATTATTGGAATTGCGGTCAATCGGCAACCACCGAGCACAATGCTTCACTGGCAAAAAAGGCCCCTTTTTCTTAGAGGCCCGGCAAATGTCAAGAGTTGCTAAAGATTAGTTGATGACGAGACCACTACCAGTTCCATACGCCAGGTACCCGCTCAGGATTGAGCGGTCTTGATCCCTTGGTGATCCGCTCCTACACTAGACGGAGCATTCATCGAGTGAATCCCCAGCCCGTACCCATGCTTCGTAAAACCTACATTATATGATGTACATTACGATTGAAAATTGGTCACAACTTTTAAATGTCATGTGACATGATAGCTGTCCTTTGTAACCGCATTGAATGAACGAGATACCATTCTTGTATACGTTGTTATATTGCATAGATACTACAGAATTAGACTCATTAATTGCATAAAAGCACAATCAGAAGACTTAATGATGATTAAATTAAGAGTTTTATTAATAACTGTTATTTTAAATACTGCTAATTTACCAGTAGCACAATTTTCGTAGCTCATTGTGCTCAAAGTAAATTTTTAGTTCACATAATATGGGGAAACATATTTTTGTAAATTCCCTCTTCTGTGCGTACAATTCTTCGTGGTCTAGTACAAATAAGTCGCTTAAAGAAGGGTTTTCGTTTGCCGGATTACCTTTCGCACGGCGATATGCTCGCGAGTAATGTTGAAGTCAGCGTAGCAGGCTACGTGGCTTAAGTGGTGGTATTACTGGCCACTATAGCACTAATAGCATGCTGTTTAAGATGAAACTTGTTGAATCGCCTATGTGTAGGGCCTGTGTGTAGCACACTGAACAAATGGAACATATCCTATGTAACTTTGCCAGGAAAAGAATGGGTCTTTTGGTCTGGGCTATCCAGAGCGCAAAAGATCCCATTGAGTTGACGTGCTCCGGGAATAATCCTGGCCCTACATCAAAATAAGATAAGATAATGTTGAAGTCAAATAAAATAATTTCAAAAATGAAATAAACTATGTCATATTCTTATTGAAATTACAAATATTTTTAAGTTTATATATAATGATAGTAATAATAGGTATTAAAATAGTATTATTTAATAGATGGAAGAGCGAAACAACATTCAATTTTGAAAGAAGAGTAAACATAAGTTTAAAAAATAAGTAAGCAATGTTTTTGAATATTAATAAAGTATAAATACAACAAAAAGATTGTGTTTTATTATAAATACCATAAAAGCAATCATGCTGAACAATTAGGAATAACGATAAATTTTTCAGCATGAAATATTATCGATCAAAAAAAAATTTTGGCGGTTTTTAGTAGTAGCATGTTAACATTTAAATAGAGCAAGATCTTTTGGTTTCATTTTAGTACGACCAATTATTAATTGACACAACCATTAAGAAGCAGCAATGAAATGAAAACGAGGTTATCATAGTCTAACTTCGTGACACCGCAAAGAACAGATGTCATAAATTTTTTCTAGTTTAATTATGTTTCACATTAAGTAGATTTTATCACAATAAAAAGTGGGACTCCGATTGTGTAATTGTATTTTTAGTTAATGTATTGTTTTTAGTTGACGCATGACTAATCTTAAAGCCTTAGACTGCCTAATCTTACAGGCAAAGTCAATATAAATTTTTAATTTAACCATTTTTGCAAAAGTTTTCTTTTATTTTTTTAGAATGATAGATACTACTGATGGTATCATAATCATGAGACACACTGTCCTAGCCACCTCCAAAATGTGTCTTATCACGCCTTTTTTATTGGAAACCGAACGTGAGGAATTCCAATCTCTGGATGTTCGACAAGTAAAGGAATCCCTAAATCACCTTGTTTGTAAAGTAGAGGTGGAAACACTGAAACAGTGAATGTAACTCCGTAGGCCATCACCTGTGCGGTGAAAGGAAAGTGAGCGAGAAGGTCAAAATGATCTTCACAGTACTCTCCATGGTCCAATTGATAATAGGCACTGAGCAATGTTTTGTGACGACGCAATTGCAATGACTTAAGCGTTAGTTTCGTGCGTTAGTTCTGCGTCGCCGTTGTACGCACAGCCGCAATCTGTTCAGAGCATCGAGGTGGTACTAAAATCCCTAAGGTGCAGCAATTTTTTATGATGATGATCTGATATCCTCAGATAAAATAAAACAAACAAAACAGATCAAATCTTTATTACAAAATCAATACAAAACGCAAAAAACTGTCATTTAACGCAAAATCTTAAGGACATTCTTCAGTCTTAAATAGGCGATGTGCTCATCAAACCAATTTCTGAATGCTGATACCTTCGCGTAGACTCCGGGATATTGAGGTCTGGCACACCCGATGCCCCAGGATACAACGCCAGCTAGTTTTCCATCGTAGACTAAAGGACCACCGCTGTCTCCCTATTTATATAAAAAAATAAATTAAATAGATATAAAAATATTGTTATAGAATTGAGATCAGACTGTCATTTGAAAATACTTAAATGATAAAACTATTTACAGCGACCTGCTCTGAAAAAACTTCTCCAAAGTCAGCATTATACTGTATATAAACATACAAATATCCATGACAAGTGGACAAATATCCATAGTGATTATATTGATATTTCCCCCTTCAATTGAAACCCGCGGCCACTAGCTAATTAGACAAGGGCATTGATTGACCATATTTCCAAATGGCTGTCAAATATATACATTTGCATATACCGGACAAGATTAGGGTTGGAAATGTAAGAATTTATTTATTAAATTATTTTAGATGGTTCTCCTTCTAAAAGAAGCGCTACCTGAAGCTTTTTATTATAGTATAAAACTGAACGCAAGACTTAATATAAAATTTAAGATACACAGACGGTATTATAAATAATTTCTAGTAAAAGTAACAAATACTGGACATTTCACGTTTGTTTAATTGATTTTTAAATATTTACTTAATTATTTATAGTATTATAATAATAAATTATAAGATGAAATAACAAATAAATATTTTTTTAAATCTTTAATCTTGACTTTTAAAAGAGTGTACTATACCTAGACTGTATTTTGGCTTCGATTACAATAATAATAATATTTCTCAAACTGACACCTATTTATTACCTAGACCAAATGCCCATATCTCATGGATACTAGATAGCAGAGAAATAAAGATTATACTATTTCCAATCATGCAAACATTCATGACTTGCTAACAAATATTCTTATTCATCATACAAATATCTGCCTCTGATCGAACCCAGAACTTGTTAGGTGACAGTGGTACTGAAAAGTCAATCTGACGACCGTCTTTAATTTTATCTTTTCTTTCCATAAACAAAAACCACAATGGCGGAGTAACCTTATAGTTACACTTGTGGCAGTTTCATAATCACGTGTTGTTCAGATAAACTCGGATAACCTTGTCAATAGACCTCGACTGACGACGAAGAATCATTACATGGTAAGTTGAGCGATTGGGGCAGCATTCTGTCTCTTCTTTCGTTCTTTTGAAAAAGGTTCTATCGTTCTTTTGAAAATAAAACTGGTGTATGCTAGTCCAGCCCAACACATTATAATATACTATTTGTTAATTTATGCAGACTTACAAATACAATATCCAAAGCATCTATAAGCTTGAATTAAATGCATATCAAGCTGGATTTTAATAACGAATTTTAATAAAATCAATAAGAAAATGAAATATCTAAAAAAATATGGCCAGTAATAATAATAAAGATAAACGAAATGGTCAGCAAAAAAGACAGTATGTTTGTGCCGAGTGAGCAAGTTCCCAAGTTATCTATGAAACCTAAATACAATGCAAATAAGTCGAAAATAAAATAATAACATTACGCTTAAGGTCTATTATTACCTGGCAAGCGTCCTTCCCACCTCCCGGGGAACCGGCGCAAAGCATTCCAGATGTTATAGTAAACTGTGGGTAGTATGCTTTATTGCATTCTTGTTGACTCACTTTAGGAACCAAAACCCTCTGTAGTGTTGTAGGTTGACCCCCTCCTTCCTGTAAATGAGGATTATTTAATGGAAAACAAAATTATGATAAAATGTGACAGTAGTAATTTAAATTGACACATGTCCGTGCATAATTTCCCGCAAATGCCGTCTAGACCTTAATTGTTGTTTGGTTGGGAGAAATCTCTTGATAGAGATAAGCCCACCTTTTCACGTGTCGTTCTTGTTTTTTGTGTACAATAGAGGATACAATAAAAACATGTAGTTATAAAAATAACTAGTTGCAAACGATATGAAGAGCCACACGAAAATATATTGGTTTTACCATTACCTTCAATCATACTGTAGAAATTAAAGTGCGTATAAATCTTATTACATATTTAAAAAAAAAACACTGTTTTTCATAAATAACATTTTTTTTATATTAAAGGCTGTGTTTGCTGTGAAAAAAGTATTTACTAAACTGTACCGAATACATATGGTTACTTAAGTCGAAAGGATTTACAGGGAATTATTTACCATCAGTAATTCAATCAGAAAATAATATAACTTTGTTAAGATATTAAATAAATGCGCGATGAAAAGGAATACGAATTAAGACTCAATTACTCGCTCACTTTTCATAGTAGCATATATCTAAAACTTTTTCGTACGAGATTTAACACAAAAAAGGATAAAATATTTTGGTACAGTAATTAGGAAATTATATGCGTATAAATATTTTAGCGATTAATTTTTATACATATGTGTAAATCAGTGTTCACGCCACCTATTGACAAATGGCATAAATCGATTGAACTCAACTGTGGTATATACGCGTCACAATTGTATTTAAATTTTAAAGAAATAATACGAAATAATTTGATCTAGCCGTTTTCACTAATTCGTCAATTACCTGAGCTGAAACATTCAGAAACAGCTACTTAATTAAATAAATTTTACTTTTTATCTTTAATCGCCTTTGCTGTTCGTTAACACAATCGTATGCGTCAAACGTTCTATCTCATTCATTAAAGGTATGGACGTATAGTCAAATGTAATAAGTTATTTGGCGAATAAATGGCGAATGTTATATTATGTAAAATAGGTACATGGAAATGCAAAGGGTTAGTGCGGCGATGCTCCATAAGGGTCATGTTAATCGAAGCGATGATATTGCACCATAGGTGTACTCCGTAAGGTTTTTAATGCAACGCTAGGTCATTTAATTTACTGATAAATGTATCACGATTGTAATAATTAAAGTGGTTACAGTTTTTCTTAGCTAGACCTTATTTCGGAATTTGGTAACACCCTTCCAAGTAATATTGTATACATAGATGTCCTCAAGACAAATATTCATATATTATTATGTTTATATTTACTCACTCTAACACTTCCCCATCCTGTAACCTCTGTTATTTCTCCATCAGCAATTTCTTCGTCATTTTGAGTCATGTCTATAGCTGCTATCCTATCGTTAAATACAAGAGGTTCGGCCAACCATATAATGGCTACGTCATTGTCCATATTTTGAAAACTAAAATCTGGATGGACAAGGATATCTCCTACTGGATAAATTTCTCCTCCGCGGCTGCTAAAGGAAGAACCGGCTCGGACTTTGTAGTTGGCTGGGTTAGCTCTGAAACATACCAATTTATTAAACATGTTACAATTAATATCTTGGTCACCCAAAGGGCAATGGAGAAGGCTATGCTTGGAGTCTCTTTGCGTGATCGAATCAGAAATGATGAGATCCTAGAGAGAGCTATGATTACTGATGTACTCCAAAGAATCGCGATACTGTGAGCGTTGGTAGGCTTCCTACAAGGTGGACCGACGATCTGTTATAGATCGCTAGAAGTCGCTGGATGCGGACATTAGATTGAAGATCCTCGAGGAAGGCCTATGCCCAGCAGATGTCGACTCTCGTCTGATGTGATGGCGATGATGATTTTATATCTTTTGCTTCAAATTCAATCGATTCCATAATGATTCTAGTAGACATTAAAAGTACCTGTTGCGAGTAATTAATTTAAAAATAATATATTTGTATATATATAATCCCCTAGACAGACCAATTATGAAAGTAAAATTTTAATAACTTTATACACTTTCCATAATTATTTATTTTAGTTTTTAGTTGTAACTCATACATATTTCCATTAAATACATTCAATATATAAAGACATACAATATAAAAGACACCAAAAACGAACAAAGACATCTAAGTGAAATAAATAAATATCTACTCTATCGCCTAAGTTATTAACTAAATAAAAATTGGAGAAATAATAGACTATCAGATTTTTGGTTTCCATATTCGAAGGATCCAACGGAAACCTACTGTCACTCACGTATCTGTTTGTCCGTCTGTCGTCTGTCACACAAGTTTTACAATCAAATGTTTAGGGCTTTAGGTTTCAAATTCGCACAGTATATCTTGTTGCCTCACGTATCTGTTTGTCCGTCTGTCACACAAGTTTTACAATCAAATGTTTAGGGGCTTTAGTTTTCAAATTCGCATAGGTTATCTTGTTGCACCATTTAATCTAATCTTTGTCGATTGTTAGAAAAATTTTTACCCACAAATAATATAAGAGACTGATTTCAATATAGTATACATTACACCGGGTGCTAAATATCAGATGGCTGACAATGCAATCCACTTTCCTCATTACCTAGCTTTGATGACTCCCAAATTGAAATGGTTGGTGCATAAATTATAATAATAAATACTGTTACAGATTAGAATAGAATAGAATATATCTTTATTGTACATCAGCCTATTCAAGAGGAGAAATACACAAAAAATATTTAACTAATTTTGTACAAAGGGCGACTTTATCGCTAAAAGCGTCTCTTCCAGGTAACCTTAGGATCGACAGGATTAAAGATAAATTGAGGGAAGATGTCGACGTATAACGAATACATACAAGATAAAAGTTATTACATACAAATATCAAATATATACATGCATAGGTACTTATATAAAAATTGCTTACCCCATCAAGCAATGTGCTGCCGTAATAACAATATCATTTGCTATAATCGTCCCACCACAAGCGTGGAAACCCCTATTTACCAAAGACACTTGGTAAGGTGCTTCTGTGATCTCTATGTCATCTCCGCCAACTATGCGAATACTGCTTATAGTTCTTGATGTTGGCGTGGACACTAAAAAAGCAAAATGAAATACAATAATCAAAATAAGGCTAACACGCATATGGGAAATTTTATAGTTTTTTAATATTTATATTGTCGCTTTGGCTTATCGTTGGTTTATCCATATTGTCGTAGACAATTAAGTTTCATCGATATATAAAATTCATTAAAAAATCTTGTACTTGATGAAAAAAATCAATAAAAATTATAAAGTTTAACCTAAAGATTACACCTATTAAGATTAATCTTGGAATAAATTTAAATTGCTAAAAATCAAATTAATTTATGGCAGTTTAATAACAATTTATTTCAATACGAACGAAACTCATAAACTGCCATTCTATTGTTCATATTATTAATTTAATTTTTATTAATGAAGTCTTAGATTATATTTAATATGATAACTTAACTTTTAGAAGTTCAACGGTATTAGTAAAATAATATTTAAAAGCATTCTTTGTCTACAAAGTAACCTCTAAGCAAAAGATCCCCTTTTCAAATTATACTTTGATGCCTCTTGTATATGAAAGGCTTCGTTTAGACGACCTTCAGTAGCCAACAATAATCTTTGTATAATTTTCTTCCTGATTTTTCCCAATTTATTTGCCTGCTTATTGAATTAATATTTCAATATTGAAATTTCAAGGTTTAACTTTATAAATATGGTGTACAACAGCTAATTATAAATACTAGATTTTATTCAAAGGCTTTGATTTCATATGATTGAACATATTAAACCTATAATTAATTTTCTAGGAAATGACTATTATTTAATTCAACTCAACATTTTAAATTAAAATTTAACAGTTTTTTACAGTAAAGCAAAAATTTTATAAAAAAATCAAGGAAAAGAATCAATAAGAAAAAGTCTTCAAATAAAATCTAATCTGCAAAATTATCAATAATACCCAATTCTTCAAAGAAGTCCACAATTGGATAACCATTAGTATTTCTATAGAAAAGTTAATAATTGAATGAATTAAGGATATTGGATTTTATAAATTTCAAAATTGTGTTGTGGTTTTTCTCTTACCCATAAATTGATAGGTTTTAATGTGGTTTCTAAGTTAGAACAGTAAAGTTCATGCAATTCACTTTGAGAAGAATTAATTATTGAAAAGAATTAATTTATGACTTGGATTTTTTTTAAAGACATAATTTTGCTAGTTCCGTTCATTTACATGCTTCCTCACCTTTAGAAAACATGCGAAATGCATTGAGCTACGAGAAATAAAGAGTAAACAGTAATAACAAATTAAATAAAAGAACATCCTTACACACTCTAGAGACTAAATACAACCAATATCAATCGATGAATATATTTCATTAATTGCTTACCCACTAATCCAAAGAGAGCAAGCCCCAACCAAACTGGAAACATGGTGTGATGTTAATAACTAGACGAAGTTACTATACAAGTAGCATCATTTATACCTGAAAATTACAAAAATTAACTATCGTTTAACTGATAATTTGGAACCTTCACACCAATTTAACTGATAAGAACAACTTGAAACTGAAGAGATTCCTTTCTATTACATGATAAGGTCGCACGTGGTAAAACTAATCGTATCATTCAATAATTCATATCACTGGTCTTCATTATAATGATTAAGGGCAAGATTTCAAGTACAAGCATTGTTTTTATCGTGAACTATTTAATACCACTTAATTTACAAGGCTGCATATTGTTGTGCTATCACACATTATTTTAATTTTCATATTATTCACAAAGTAGTCATAATAAATATTTAACTGTTGAGGATATGTCGGCGTTTCGGTAAAAGTATTGGAGTTGTTACAATAAACAGTTTTAATAGCCATCTGATAGTAATCAAAAGCATTGCGAAAATATATTGCACCTTTTGTATACTCCGTAAGGTTTTTATCATCTGGTCATCATAATTTAGGGAATAATAGAACTTTGCCTAAACTTCTATTTAGAGTTCCAACTAGGAAAGAATCATCTCCCTTTCAGAACACAAGGAAAGCACACAATCCGCATTATAGCTATTAAGTAAAAAGGTAAATGCCACGATGCTTTACATCTGTTTATAGAAGATCGAAGGTTAATTACAAAGTGTCCTGATCAATGTAGATTGTGTTCGGAGCAAGCTCATTATTTAATCTATAAATTCTCTGCTCCGTGATATTTTAAGTTCAGGTTAAATTAAGGTCAAGTGCTGAAATCTAAAACTTGGAAATAATTATTTGGTATCCCTAAGCAACGACTCAATTGTGAAGTCTAATTGCCACTTGACCTCTACGCCGATGGCGCCGACCTGTAAAGACTGTAAATTACGAGGTATACTGTCTAGTCTTAATATTATAATAAGAATGTGACTTTCTTTGTTTATTACTTTAATTAAAATGATTCAAAAGCCCATGCAACTTGGATAAAATGTGGCGTGTCGAATTTTACGTAATAACTGACATCCACGCAGAACTGCGACAGCTAGTGTAGTATAATTTAGTGGGTGTATCTTTAAAAAGAGCAAAACCATTATCTCCGATGTGAAGGTTAAGAAGTGTATAAAAACTCCTAGTGCAGGGATTCGCTAATTATTTTGACGAAGGGAACCCTTTCCAAAATGAACTTGTGCCTTTTTTTTCGAGGAGGAATCCGTTTACGGACCTACCCGCCACTGGCTAAGTGGCGAGCGTGAATCGGCTCTCTTTTGTATTGATTTATTACCTTTTTATTAATATTTCTCCTTGTAAAAATGACGTTAAAAATATAGTTAGTTGTCACTGAATTCTCCCTTCGGAAACTGTTTTACTCTTTAATTCCCTTTTTCTCCCTCTTTTAATTGCTATCGATAATAGAACTGATACTTAAAATCCTATCTCAAGTTATTTCTTTGACAAAATGGTTTTTGTCTGATTGTTTTTCTACAAAGAAACAAAACACAACAAAACCCCATTTCATATTCATAATGACAAATTTCTTGCAGCTTATTCTAACAACGGTCTGTGATGAAAGACATAAATTTTCAATAAGTCGTATCAAAAAGAGCTTTGAAATATTACTCTGAGAAATAGTATCACTTATATTTGACGTGGAGCCGATTTATATCGGATTCTAAACAAGTGAGAATTCTTTCTTTGTTCACTAATAGGGCGCCATGATTGTTGTGAGTTTTACGATAAAATGTAAAAAACTCATTAATGAGTCGTTTTTCTTCGTATTTTAAAAAAACTAGCCAAAAAAGTCATTCTAAACGTAGAAATTATCGAAACTTTACGCGATTTGTCAAAAAAATTGAATGAGTATCAATTATTCAGTTTTTTAACGGCGATAAACTCCTGGGAATCTTAAGAAAATTGAAAATTAATTGTGTTTGCATTGTATGGCTTGAAAGGTTAAGAACATGTGTTATAAAGCTTTTTGTTATAATGTTAATGCTCAAATATTTTGACGTCATTTTGGAACCTGTCGGGCACAGCGAAAATAAAGTTAAGAGAACTAATAGCAACACATTACAAACTGCGTTAAACTTCTCTTGATCACAGTTGAATAATCACAGTTCCAAAATAAAACCGTTAGTTCTTTTTTCGAAATAAATTTGAAGTTTTAGTCTTATTGTAATAAATTGGGATCCGTGAATGTGACAGATGTTTTTGTTAAAAAAAGTTTTTAAGGGTGTCTATAGTAGGATCAATTTGGCTGACCTAACATTTGAGGTGTATAATAATATTATATTACGAAATTTTAATCAGTTGACATTAAATATGTAAGCCAAGGTAAGGGTGCCTCTACTTCATTAAAAATTACGCAATTTGATAAAATTCAATGTTTATTTACATCTTGATAACATTAGAATTTATACAGTGATTATGATAAGATTATAATGAAATTTTAACTATGACTGGAAAATAATTCTATTAGATTTTACTATGCGTGGGGTTGAGGTTGTAGATGATCGTTGAGTCTGCTTAAAGTTTTTAATTTTTATATCACAGTTAATCATACAAGATATATAATAAAATAACAGTACTTTATTGACCCCAAAAAAGTAACAATGTTCTGAACAACTTAGAACTAGCTTATTTTACATTTTTATCAAGATACCTATCGCTAAACTAGATTTATACAAACCTGTGTTGCAGCAAAATATGCTGTACTGTGTGTTATCTGTAAAAAGGGAAATAAGACATAATTAAAAATTACAAAATATAATTTTAAGTGTAGTGGTGTAATTCCTACCATTAAAACCTACGCCTCTTTATGAGTTGAATTTTGTATACAATTTATAACTTTCATTTACAGTACAAGTTGTTTAAGGCAATATACATATTTTAACTCAACCAAACACCAATTAGGATAGCTTTGTTTTTAATTTTAAAGCTTAGAACTGTGACCATTAAGATGTAAAAGAATGGCGAGTTTCACATCGAAAAAATAAGAATCCAGGTTTGCCGAAAACAATATTTCAAACCGTAAAAATTCTCTCGCTATTAGGAAATAGGCAGACATGAAAACTCTTTTTCTTAGGATCATCATTAAGTACACAATTACCAGTAGAATACATTTGTTCCAATTCTAAAGTACAATTGCAGTTAATCGCATCTACCGTATTTGTAATAAGTGTTATTTTACAACTTACTTGTAGTCTTCCGTGCCGTTCTTTGTACACAATTACGGGTGTTATTTCCAAAGTTTAAGCTCTTAATTAGGAGAAAGCTGAAGCTGTAAGCAATGAAACTTTTATCTAGGGGAAGTAAGACATAAAAGTTAGGACTAGTTGAGTTTGGAGTGCACAAATGCGAATGACTTTATAAAATATTTTAGTTTAAAATTATTACAGTGGGAATTGTACTTACTAATGGCGAAGAGCTAGAACAGTTTTAAGTTTGGATTAAGTAACGATGGTAAACAACGAGAAGCCAGCTTGCAGTGCTAGTTCATATAGTCTGGTCTTTTGAGTTATGTTCTGGTCTTTATTTTAACCAATCATTAGATTGATTATGTATGCATCAATCGAGTAATCTCACCGATAAATAACGAGAAGCCAGCTTGCAGTGCTAGTTCATACAGTCTGGTCTTTTGAGTTATGTTCTGGTCTTTAGTTTAACTAATCATTAGTTAGCTTGCGTATGTATCAATCCAGTATTCTAACCGATAAATTAGTGAAATAAGTAAAGAAAGTAGTAGTGTCTTTGATAGTTCTTACGATATAACTCAACTGTTATGTAAATATCAATAATATTGATATTTCAATGCTTTGACCATCTATTGAAACATTACACCAGCACTCTCCGTCGTCCGTTCATTACGACCATTGACAGCTGACCGACGCCACCACAGATCTCTGTAATGCCTGTATACTACATAACGTCGTAATGAATGTACATTTTTGATTATTATTACACGTCAAATTATCAACGAGTTAATTTTTACTTATATTTTTTGGGATTTAAAAGCCTGTCCCCAAAGCCGGGCCCAGAGCCTCGCTGTCTTGGTAACATTTGAAACATTATTCATAAATGAAGAGTTTGACACTAAGATGCTAAAGTACCGCATGCACTAACCAGGGTAAGAACCAAATGATGTTAGCCAAACCAAGTTATTACAGGATATGGGAGGCATTCATGTCTCTTGTCTCCAGAACACAACTGCAGTGTCAAGAGATTTCATGATATTTATTGCTATCTTGCGGTAATGGTTACCAAGTATCACCAGGTTTTTCATTAGAATTATTGCATTCTTCGACATTAAAAAAATTAAGTAGATTTTTTAATAAAATTGAGCGTGCTGTTTAAAAATCTCAGCGTAACTAATTCTTAGTGAATTTCTCTTAACAAAACATTTTATTAATTTACTCTTGTCTTTCTTATTGCGTCGGTTCTTCGCTGTAGTGTTTATCCAGAAGCGGCTGTTAATTGGAAAATTAACAAAAGAATGGGAGCAGTGTCGAGGATAAATGGGGTCTCATCTCGTTTGGAGATGTCACAATAAAGCTAGAACAGTATGCTATATCGCAAACCTTCTGAATCTGAGATCTAGGCCAGAGAGTGTGGACGTAACTTTTATATAACAAGGCTGTAGCTATGGGTCATGAAAAGGTTCTTTTTTATAAATATAAAAGAAGTTACTCTTGGATTTATTTCGCTGGTAAGTGATTAGAGGGCTGAAAATGGAAGTTGTTACATATTAATATTTTTTTAGCAGGTAACAAAGATTTATTTTACTATTAGGAATAATATGTATATATAGTGTAGCAATAAATGGAGTCAAGACGCATGTCTTTTATTTCTCAATATTCAGCAATACCTTGATTCCTAAGCCAATAAAACTGGTTCGGCTTATTCAACTGCGCGAAAACAACAATATTATTTAAATATATTATTTCTTAAAATATTTATGTACAAATACAACAATATGAAATAAAATACAATTTATTCAGAAAAATGGGTTCAGTACTCATTTTTATTACTAAAGAAATTTTTGTCAGCTATAAAGTAAATATACGTTACAAAGTATTTTGAGTTTTAATTCAATATTAAATAATATATTGTTATGACGGGGATTCCCATCTAGCAAGTCAATTTGGTAGCTGTACGCAGGGACATTATTTCAACGACTAGACCACAGAGGTACTTATATACTACTTACACTATAGATCATGATTTGGATATGAGTTTAATATCAATTATTTTTCGCTACTGAGAGAATCTTTAATTTTACACTGTATTCTTTTAGTAAGGTACCTTGCTGCTGGGTAATGAAAAGCGATATAAAGTCGATTCTATATACCGGGTAGAAAAAAGAATTCTTTTTCCATCTGCTATATTTCTTTGGGATGGCGTCTCATTCTTTTCTTCGATATCTTAAACCAACTACTACTGATATCTATCAGTGAAACGCAAAGGCGTTACACTGATAGATGACTGTTATATGGCGTATTGCAATACTGCGTCTATGGTGTAGCTTAACTTGTCGCTGTCTTCGTTTGCTTGTTCTATGCTTCATTGTAAAAAGGGTATTCAGACGCGAGCCGCGATAGTCAACAGACGTTAGCGCAGAGCTCTCCACTTTTTGTAAAGTTTGCAATCCGTTGGCATCTTAATAATGTAATCAGATTTTGTAAAGTCATGTGGCTTATGTACTGAGTTCATCTTAAATATAAATCATGCATAAAAAGTCACAATCTTAAAAATGACCTTTAAAAATCGATACAATCAAGATGGCAAAAGTCATCTGACTTAGCGTTTCTATTTCCGCTATGTCACCATCAATCATGCGCAGATTAAATTATGATAGGAGCTAATGGATGACACGCTCAAGTCAATCGGCTGTCAAGATGGCGTATTTTGTCTTAGAACAGAATAATTAACATTATGTTGCGAACACTGTAAAAATTATGAAATTAATTCCAGAAAATAGGAACTAACTGTTAAAATTTAAGATTACTACAGATAATTTATTTATTAATATGTTAAATTGCGTAGAAGTCATGTTTTTATTTAAACTTAAAATTGTGTTCTTAAGATTCTTAGAGAGAAATTCTCAGAACACGATTGCACCAACTTTGTACAGAAACGTACGTATTCCATCCCTCTTAGAACATGGATTCCTTTAAAAGAGGCGTGAAAATGCACTTTTTGGGCCGGCAAGGTGAGGGTAGCTAGGGTAGTATGTCCCATGCTTCACTAGCTATCTCTACTCATTTATTGCTTTTCATCAGGTGGTATCGAGTCCTTTGCTGTGCTTTATATATATAAAAAAAACAAATGTCTATTTTTTAGAAAATATAAGCATTGTTCACCATACACAAATCAAATTAAGTTTGTACCCGTTACATTTCGTACGAAAATATGTACAATTACCATATTTGTTCTGTCAAATAGATTAAGCGAACCAATTTGTGTATTCTGAGAATACTAACGATGTATTTATAGTCTGGTATGTTGAATGCGTTTTAGATTTATTTTTATATTGGTTTACAATAGAGATGATGTATGAGTTAACTGATTGTAATAATGTATTATTAATGTATTATCCTAACAAAATACTTATAAAACGACTAGGAAAGTACAATGAACAAAGGAACAAGAAGGCTTATATATAGCTTATTTTAAGGTCCATTTTTAAATAATGAAATTTCTTAATATACTTATATGATTGGATGACCCATCCAACTTTAATAAACTTTTAATATGTAACCATAACATCCTCAGCAGTTATTTATCAGCTTATGGTGATTATTTTTCAGTAAAACACTGTAATATATTTTATGGTATAAATTGGAAAAATCGTTTGAAATTCGAATTTTATTCAAGAAATATCAAATGAATAGTACCCGCATTGCTTACATTCAAATTTTTAACTAAGTTTCTATAATCATAGAGTCTAGTATTCAAACCCCCCCCCCCCCCCCCTCAACTAAAATGAAGTATTGCGTAGTCCTATTTTGAATGTTTACAGCACCCTTTAAATTAGCGCTCGAAAGTGCCCCCGAGCGCTTTATTTTCTATTTACCGAAATGTTCCAGAGTTTCTTAAAAGCGCTTCCCGTCGCCAAGGCGCTGAAAGGAAGCGCTTTGTTCGCTGTAGGTGTCATTTTGATTTATTATTCGGTTGAAGTAAGGTAAGGGCGAGAACTTCAAATTTGCTCTTGTCGCCCCGTTTCCTAGTGCACTCCATAAATCTCGCAAATAAGACATTTTTATGAATTGTTATAGCTTCCAGAGGTTGATGCAAGTAGTTGAATAGCATATCTTCGTCCACGTTGCTGGTATGCTTAGAGAGTACCTTCTGAAAATGAATATTATCTATGAAAACTGTTGGGTTATGTGTTTTAAGTGGTTGGAAAGAGCAGGGCTGCCTGAGTATCTTGTAATACTTATTAAGTAGCCCCCAAGCCTTAATGTGATATATTTAAATGAGAAAGGAAATAAAAATATCTGATTATGGTGTGTCTCATGGAAACAGAAGAGAACATTTATCATGACGCAGAGTCACAGATAAATTTACACAAGAAAGACAGATAAAAGGTCTGCCTGTCTATTAGGTAAATTGAGGAGTTTATCCATATTACTCTTAATTTTCTTGCCTTTTTGCTCACTTGAATATTTTGACAGTTATAATCAAAGTTAGAGTATTTAACTCAACACTGGTACAACTATGAACACTTGGTGAACGTCAATTTTAGACTATATATCCGTAAATCTACCGAGGGATCTTGATCTGAGAAAAACAGGAAAGAAATTGTTAAGAACGTAGAAAATTAGGTATTATTTATTGGTAGTAAAATTCAAAAACAAAACCTACTTTGAACAATCTTCTCGTTACTGACAAATTTGGATTCAGTAAATGTAATCCAGAATATTTCACATCTTTTCGATTTATTTAGATAAAACAGTTTATTGTTCCGTCATGAACAGGATGCCGCTAAGGACAATTAAAATTTGTCAACTCAATCCTGAGCAGTATTGGATGGAGTGAGTACATCAAATACCACTTAAGCATTTATGTTACCTTTGAAGATTACCTAAAATTTCTAACAATAGAGTTTTGTCATTATATTATTTTAAGTGAACGTTATTAGAAACTGAATCTTTCACTGTCGTCAACGGTCATTCATTTATTCACAATGCCAGAATAATAAGTATAATAAGAAAAAACTATAACAACAATAAGTATTATTTATTGATAACAAGAAAATTTGTTTTCAGAAGAGGTTAACTAATGCACAACTTTTGATGTGATTTCTAATCTATTGAATTCGGGCAAGCAACGAAAATTATTTAAGTTTTTATCCTTTTGGATATGTCAACCCCATCGTACCCTCATGCTTATATTAACCTAATTAGATAAATAAATTTGATTTATTTCAAGCGCAAGTCGTGATAATAAATTTATGCAGCTTGCGATGGAGCTTCTGATAAAATACTTTGGATATTTCTTACATTATTTATGGGTGTTGCCGCATATTACTATCCAAGAATACTACATATTACTATATAATACTTATATTCTGAAGGTACAATACAAAATTTAATATTGGCTTCGATGCTGTTGTGCTCAAAATAAAATTTAATTTATTTTCATTACAATTCGAAAAGAAAAAGATATATAAAAGGTGATGTCATGATTTTAAAATGGCGCCTTTTATGATATTTGCCTTATTTGAACGTGCATCATAAAACATCTCGATTATAATGATAGCTCATCTAAGTGTAAGCTAACTTGAAGTTTTTGAAAGACATTCCATTTCTTTCAAAAATGTATTGAGATGACGGAGAAGTAAAAATGGCCGCCATATAACATAGCATTGCTTTAGATTTTTAGTTGGGTTATTCTTAAGTAAGCGTGTCTAATAAAAGATCCTGGGTTCAGCTTTGTCATGGAATTACAACCAGCTTATCCAGATACGCATTGCAGTGGTTTTACTATTATATTTAACAAACCCTTCCTTAAGCCCTTAGAGGGTACAACTTGACCTACTTCGTCTTGATGCAATATTGTGGTTATTATACAAAGGATCTTGTTTTGGTACACGAAGCACAGCATTGTAATAAAGAGTATTTTGGTATGAATATCCTTACTTTAGTCCTGGGAACTAAAGTAAGGATATTCATACCAAAGGCCTCTTTAGGGGAAGTTTTTGATAAATTACTTATCATTTTAAATTTTATTCATTTGCTTCTAATGGTGTTTCAAAAAACTATGTATAGAGTTTTAAATTGAATGTTTATTAATAAGCAAAATATGCCGTAGGTCAATTAATAAACTTAATTTATACCAATTGAATATGAAGCGAATAAAATACCGAAAAAAAATTGACTACACACCTTAAAGTCAAAAAATAATTCAATTTAAGAAGTGTTGCATTTTAAAAGTAATTTTTAGAATCGGAGCTTCACTTTCTTTTGTTTCTGAGAACAATTTAGCTTCGAGTTCTCTTTTTAAATTGAATTATTTTTATGTTTTTTTAATTGATTTCTTTGAAACAGTTGTTTCTCAATTTCCAGTGGTAAGTTTCTAAGGTCAAAGCTAGATGGGTGACCGTATTTCCAACTTGGCTATCAGTTTGTCGTTGGTTAAAATACTCGAAAAACGTTAGAAAAACTATGAAATTATATACGTGCATACGTCAACGTAAATACGGAATTAATATTGGAAGCTTGCCCTCAATTTTCCCTTAAATCCCATCATCAGATGATTTGACGACAATCGTACCAACACTCTATCTAATGAAAAAATAATTTTGAAAATCTGTTCACAATTAACAGAGTAATCGATCAACATCTATAAAAAAACAAACAGTAAAACATAGAACCTCCTGTTTTTTGAAGTCGGTTAAGAACATGTTTGTGACAATTAAAAAACGCAAACATTTTCTATGATAGAAGCTCAGAATTCTTATCAAAACAGTCATCTGTCAAAACCTAGATAATTGTTTTGCCCAACTTTCATTAATTTATTTAAAAGGCGATAGTATATTATGGAGTATTGGTTTTAAAAAGGGCGTTGAAACCCTTGTAAAGGTGAATGGGACATAATCTTTATATGATACTTAGTAGTGATGCTAAAATGAGTTTATACATACAACATAATATCTTTCGCAACAAGGCTTTACCTAAAATTAGCTGCAAGCACCGAAGCATTAATAACTAGGAACAAGTTTAAAAGGTACACGGCTTGGAGCAATTTATCAGACTCAAAATTACATATTTTATAGAGCATTTAAAAATGAACATTGTGGATGTTACAACAAGGAAAATTTTAAAACAGATTATATTAAATAATGAATAGTTTGGTAAACTAGGGACGGTCAAGTACGGTTATGCGTATAGGGAAGGCTAAAAAATTGTAAACGCACAAAGACTGTGCGTTTGAAATATTACCATACATTTGGTTATGACTAGTCAGAGCATTTATAACAGGTACTTTATCAATTGAGGTATATCGGACAGTCAGTCCATTGTATAGTGGGAGTCCTACATGGTGGAAGATGAAACACCCGACAATACAGCTGAATGACTATCAGGTAACCCTACTGGGATCTTAGTGCTTCCAGGAGTTATTCAGTATGCTAGAGCTGGGTGTCTTCATGGAGGAGCTGCGCAGTTCTCCCGGGAATCTCAAGATAAAGATAATGTCTGCTTTGTATAACTTGACATGTTAAATTCAAATTCTTTATTGCTGATATACATAGTAAAATATATTTGATGATATACATAGTAAAACAACAATGTATCGCCCTGTAAAGACACGGCAATTTCAGACGTGCAATTAACCATTTTTATAATTAATAACTCAATAATAAAATCTTCATGTAACTATTTACCTACCTACCGGAAAAAAATTAGTTCAGTGAGTACAATTTTTTTTTAAATATATAAACAATTTTTAATCCTATCGCAAGCAACTCAACTGGATTTCTGTTAGGAAGCGTCGGAACCTCCCTGCCTTGTCTATTTTTTTCAACGCGGGCGTTTTTAATTTAAAGAGATTAAACCAAAAACGTGCAAGTACTTGAAACAAAGATTCTTGTATCTACGTGCATTTCATTCCCACAAGCCTCGTTCCTGCAACAAATTCCACCTCCATACCCCCGGACACCGTGCGGGTTTTGACTCGAATTCCTTTAATCTTACGGCAACCGCCTTCTCATATTCGAAAAGCAGCATACGTGATTATTAAATAAAGTCTGACAATGTCTTATAAGCATATTTATTATTTTATCTACTTGTATTTATTCACTTATGTATTTAAATTATATTAAATATCATGTCATTATAGTTATAGTAAATATATATCGATTATTTTGGTTATTAGTTTCCCTTACCTTTAATCGCCATACATACTATTTTTTACTATTTTACTGGTTGACTAGTAGAGAATGCCTTAGGCATTAAGTCCGCCAATTGTGCTTTTATGCAAAGAATAAATAAATAAATAAACAATTTTTAATGACATATGTCTTAAGCATACTGTTGAAAGTTTTTTCTCTCGCGTCGCAGTGTTTTTTTTAAACTCATTGAAAGAATCATCGTCAATAAGCGGTGGAGCCATATAAATAAAAAAGAAAAAATCAAAGAAAAAGCAAACAATGATGTAGAGATGGAAATAAATGTTTTATCTATCTATCTATCTATCTAAATAAGGCATAAAGGTAAATTTAATTTAATACATGAAATATTTTGATGATTGTTAAATTTTAGATATTTGTATGATGAATACGAATATTTGTTTACGAGTCATGGATGTTTGTATGTTTATTTAGTATATTTCTGATATCTATATACATATTACTAATTTAATTATAACACAAGCTCTTATTTATGCTTAATTTCGGCTAAATAATGGGCGTGTAAGTAAAAATTGTATCATTTTTAGTACTTGATGCTTTTTAAATATTTTTCAGTAATAAAGTAATGAGAAAAGAGTTCATATAACACCAAGATCTCATAGCACTACAATTGTAAAACTTAATAGTTTTAGAAATATAGTGCTGCAAATGTTACATAAAAGAAGTTACTATTACTTATTATTTTTTATAACTATGTATAAGATACAGTGAACTATACTGAGTTAACCGAAGTTTTGCTTATAGTTCAGTGGTTCTGATAAAGGCCTTAGTTTTCTAGTAAATTCCTAAGGTTAAATCTTAGAAGATTTAACTAGAGAACGCGTAAAATTCGCTGCTTTAGTGTGTTTTGAGTACTTAGGTGTTGATAATGTAAGCTAAGCAACTTTCGCTATGGCTCATCTTGGATGGGTCAAATTAATATTCTCGAGCCCTTTCTTACGGCACGTTATACCGGTTTTTGTGGTTAGTTCTGTACCTGCTCTTACCTATTACATTTTTGTAAACAGAACTAAAAGCCATTATGATAACAAAATAACCATCGAAACAATCGGTTTCGAAAACTTTTGTAACCGCCCACGAAGGCACTGAGAGTTGCCGCTAAATTCTGATAAAGTCCTCACAAAAAACGTGTTTTGCAATGTAACTGCTTATAATGGAACAGAAAAGACAATAGGGAAACTGGAAATAATACAAAAACATGCGAACACTAATAAATTAAGATTACGCAGAAATATCTTAACTGTTACGACCTTTATGGTAGGCCCTCTAAAAGAGAGGGTAGCTTTAATTGGCTAAGCGACCTCTTAAAGCATACTAAAATCAATACTGTTATGTAAAAATTACGATGCGATTTTAAATTAGATCTGCGAATGAGATAACTCTCACTTAATAGCTGCATATTTGGTATTTTGGTTACAAATTACAATTATTACAATTATTATTGGAAGACGTTCCTCTGGCTTGGTTTAGAGTATAAGAAAGAAATCATTTTGATTTTTTTTTATCTTAAGTTGTATGTACATTTTAAGATATATGTATACCTCCTCCTTTTCTTTGCATTTTCTTCATAAAAAAAACTATGAAGACTTTTTACAATCGCCTTTTTCGGCGCCTCACAACTCAGCAAGGTTGTTCTTTCCTACTGTTATTATCTTGCGGGCAAGTTTCGTATGCTTTTAAGCTTAATAAAGGTCGATAAAGATGCCTACACAACGACTGTGGTTATTTACTTGTGCCCAATTTGGAGGGAAAACTGGCCTTTTAATGGGAAAAGGTCAAATAAGTATCATAAGTTTATAAATAGAGCTATCAAGTTGTCAAGTTAAATAACGTCTACAGGTGTTAATGAAAGTTGTTTAATGCAAGAAAGTTTGATAATTGCATTTCGTACGCTTTCTGGTAAGTTGGAAACTTTAGCATTTCAGACTTCTCAAACTTTGGTAAAAGTGGTGTTTTCCCGCACACACTCTATATAAGTGAAGTTTAAGTATATGTATCTTTGTATATTAGACTAAATTTTGTTTTAAAACTCTTTATTGGAATATATACGATACTTTTTTTAATGAGACTAGGTGTACAATTATACTATGACTAAATAGTCTTGAGCCAAACGTTCGTTTGAAATATTTTACTCAACATAAAAGCAATCTTTGTTATATTTTGACGTATAATAATTTCTCTGGAAACGCTACAAAATTTTCTATTATTGAGATAATCTCGTACCATAAAATAATCCCTGTCCGAATGTAGGATGAAACTAAGTCCATCTTGACGAAATATGGGTCATAGTTACAAAGTTATGACGCAGTTTAGAAATTTATACTCCACTAAAGTTATATTAGTTTATTTCAAGTCCCTTTAGAGCTGCTTTTTTCAAATAATATAAAATATCTAACCTTTTTCAATAAAATATAAATTTTTTATCGTATTTTACTATAGCAGATCGTTGTCGTCTATATCATCGTTTGCATCATCAAAAACGAAAAACTAAATATTTTTCTGTAATCTCATTTTAATAGGGTTAAAATTAAGTTAAATCTAAGAACGTCTTTATAATTACTAATTGAATTGTAAAAATGTGGACATATACATATGGACTCCTCTACTGCTTGTCATAAGGTGGTGTCGAGTCATTTGCTGTGCTTTATATATAAAAACAAAATGTCTGCTGACATCTAAGCCGGCTTCCATTGCCAGTTCTAATAATAAATTTAATTGAAATCGAAGCTTTACCACAAGTAAATTGCACAACTCATAGACACTTATTTATTTAACAATTATATTGTAACGCAAAATCTTAAAGCCTCGCAACTTATTAAGTTCAACAAGCTTTGAAGATTTTTATTTTTAGTTTTTAATATCAAAGATAAATATAAATTAAGTATTAATTCCTATTTTCTATAACAAATATTAAGGAGCTCTCTGACAAAGAGTTTCTGAGTTCTGTTTTCAATTGCAAAAACAAAGTAACTTCCTTCCTGGATGGACCAATCAGTTATATAGAGCTCCTTGCTTTAGATGCTACAATATGGCATTGCTCTTAGTCGTTACAGCGTTTGCTTTAAATCACCAACTTGGGTCATTACAGTGGTATTGCGTCCCGAATTCCTCATAAGGCTGTTATATGTTGTTTAAATAATTCTAAAAAAATAAATATTTTCAACGAACAAGTTGAGCTTAATTTAATACAATACTTTAAATACTTTTGAATAATTACTTCTAAGATTTAAGTAGTCCCATCAATTTGCCTTAGCATAATGACTTACCATTTCTCTAAAGTCATTTTTAAGTCAGAACAAAGTCAGTGTAGCAACAATAAACGCTCCGCACTAGCGGGCTCAACCTGAACATTCCAGGCTTTCACGCTTCCAAATGAATGAGCGAAACGGCTCAAAACACTCGCCTCTTTAATATGTTAATTACTGTAAAACGTACTGGCTTTTAGCATTGAGCTGTAGACTTAGTTACTTAAATACAGTCTGACTTTATTCGCAAATACACGATAAAAACCAACACCGCTTTTTACATGTGTCCTTTCAAATGACGCGTGGAATAACCTTATGGACTAACAAGATTCATTTTCCAGGAATACCAGTTTTCTATGTATTAAATAAATAGTTCAATAGTCAAAATCGGAAAGAAATCTAATAATCGACTTTGATATAACTATAACTTTCAATAGTTACTAGAGGTAGTTAGCGGCAGACAGATTTCGCAATGTCACGGATGCGCCTCAATTGTTATTTCTTTGTATTTCAAGAAGGCTAGGTGGAATATATGAACATTCTGTGATTATTAATTTGATCTGTCATTGTATTTATCCATAAATGTAATGTGAGCAGGGTACTCAGTTTCAAGTTCACCGGGTCATCTAGTTTCAATTAAAACGTACAAACTGCATAAAACAATTTTGTTAAACCGTCGACTTTCATACCAAATGGTGATAGCCTGAAATTGGACTCCATTAATCTTTCTGACTATTAATAAGTCTACGCTTTGCTCTTCATTGCTTGTCGTCTTATTTTTACTAACAGCCTGTGAAAGGATTAAAAGATTCTGTGTGCTTTACATTTATAAATAGTAAAATATGTTTGAATAGCTTAACCTTAACCGCTTTGATTTGAAACTATAAATTAAAAAGGGACGATGAGGGTAGTTATTAGTTTTTGTAACATTGCTGTAATGCCTGCTTGGTGCTGTCTGTATTTCTCAGAACAATCATCCCGGTATTATTTTAAAAAAACTGGCAGGAAATAAGTCAAATCACTGTTTGTGATGAAAGTATTTAAGTAAAATATTTAAAGTAAAAAACTAAATAACCCGGCTGACGGTAAATATAAATAATTGTAATTTTTTATCTTTTCCATCCAATTAATTAGTCTATAATAATTGCATAAAACACTTAATAATAAATATAAATCAGTAGTAGATTGTTTACTAAGGGAGTAAAAAAGTATATTAATGGAGATTTCAAATGTTGCTCCCGAGTTGGACACTTTTTTAAACCTCTATGAGAAATAAGTAAATGCACATAAATAAACATTTAAGAAAGTACGTATATTTATTTACATACCAGAAATAGTAATAATATACTAATCTACACTGTAATCTATACTGTATATAATAGTTCACAAAGCGCAGATTTCTACTTTCTATGTCTGATGTTTTCATATGCTCTTATATGTTTTTCACTGGATTTTGTAGGTCAAGGACTGTATCTGATTTTTAGGCTCCGTACAATGAACTCGGTCGTAAATATAATACTTTAATTTTCACGCTATAATTTTTATGAAACTAATTTTAATACGAATTTGAGTAAACAATTATGAATTATAAATAGCGGAATTATTTCGGCGGCATTTTTTATTTGTTTTTAACTTTGTTTTTTTAATTTGGCAAGCACGCGGCATAAAACGTTGGTGACTGATTTCTTTAGTGATTGGGACTTACTTAACACATTGTGATCGGATCACGTATTAATACGTTTTTGATAGATTGTTAGTGGAGCGCGGGTCACGTTAAAATACGGGTTCCAATATACTTGAGTTTTCGCTATATAGCGTCTGTAGGGTTGTAGTCAAGAATACATTTCTAAATATAATAAAATAAATAATTTGCAAAAAGAATTATTGAAATCAAACAAATATTTTTGAAGTTATCGCAATTTTTCAAGAGCTCTACGTTAGCGCGAAATTACGCGAAAAATCACCCGTTACCAGCACTAGTACGCGGCCGAAAACTGCCCGATCACAATGTGTTAAAATATGCACGTTCCGAATTCAAATCACTTTTACTCCCTAGACATTAAAACTCTATTAACTGTTAATATAGAACAAACTAGTTATTTTTAAATAGAAATGATAAAGGAATTTTTTTTTTCAACGTGTCGTATTCTTATCATTTGAAAAGTTTTCGGACCTTTATAGCCTTTTTAGTGAAGTTTTCTTTGTCAAAGAAAATATGTTAGCAGGCACATAAATTGCCCTACGCAATATGAAGAAGGTCGTTTGACGGGTAACCATCTTAATATATTTGTATGTCAGTGCTGACATCAAAGAAATTCAACATCTGTTTCTTGGTAACAAAGAGGTTTCTAACAGCGCTAACTTAACTTTAAGTACTTTGAGTGCTGCTCGTTATTGCTTTTACCGCTTAAATGGTGGAAATGAAAAGGAAAGAATAATGATAAAAATATTTATTACAAACATTTGTAATTAAAGAATTACCCAAAATTGCTACCATTGAGAGTTTTAAGCTATAACGGAACCTTTTTATTGACGCCATGTTTAGGTATCTATTTTATTACTATAAATTTTGATTCTCTTTTTGTGAGATCTTAAAATTCTCTAAGATCTTAAAATATGTGTGTGACTATGTATGTATATATATGTGATTTATGTTGTACTGCATTCCACTGTATGTTTTAGTAAATGTTAATTACGAGCTTCCACGCAGAAATGTATCATTATCAAGGAGGCTTGGAACATTTCATAATTAGTATGTGAAAATTCATATGAAATTATTTTCATTCGTGACACCTGCTACTTCCGTTCACGCTGCTTATTTATAATATGTGAAATCGCAGATGTCATTTCATTGAATCGCAGTTTTCACTAGATAGCAGATTAATCATTTGCTATTATTTCGTATTTGATTGTTGAATGAGATGTGCCGCCCGATGTCATTTAGAAGATCGAGCAATTAGGTATTAGGAATGATTAGAGCGTATTAGAAAAAGACAAACATATTCAAGTAGTTAGCTACATATGAAGAATTACAACGGACAGGAATAGAGTTTTAAATATGAATCCAAACGTGCTCAATTGTTTGTTGAATTTTAAACTACCGTAAGGTTTAGATTATCTTTTTATAATTTTGTAGCATGTCAGGTCGTAACTTGCTAAATTATTTGTTTACAATGAAATTTATACGATATGAAATTTAATATGGTACGCTATAATTGCTAGATTTGCTAGTACGATACGTATGTGCCGTGTGCGAGTTTAACTGTTCGTTCATTTTATTATTTATGATATTGTATGTAAAATGTGTCAATAAAATAAATTTTGTTTTGGTTTTAATATACTATTATTATGTAACATTTTATCTAAGTATCAAATAAACATTACTTTATCATATTTCATACTTCATTATAAAGCAAACAAAAGCAAGGGTGACATCAGACCACTGCGAAACATATAATTTCCTATGAATATTCTTATATGTACTAATAAGAAAAAAATATAATTACAATGAATGAAAAATAACTTGAAAGTAAGTGTATTAATTTACAGATATCTCAAAATTTTCAAAATTCACCAAGGTGGTTCTTAAATAATGCATTACTGTGAAATGTATGTTTATAATTATATGACTTACATCGTTACTTATAGATACAGATCTAGATAGATCTGTATCTATAAGTATAATGTTTTAGATAGATATTTATGTATAATATTTTACTATGTAGTCTATACAAATAAAAACAATATATAGTAACTAAGCCGTGGTAGGCCTTCGGCGGATTGTAACGGCAAATTTCAATATTCTACAGATATAAAATGCAGTTTGGCTATCAAGTTTCAAGTAGAAGTGTTAGTTTAAGTAAATCAATAAAGAATAATAAATGATAAAACTGAAGAAAGGTTTCTTACAACTAAGGAATTATATTGAAGATTGAATAGATGAGGAACCACTAATACCGTCTTCTAGATCAGGGATTGGAAAGGGGTTCGAAATTGGATTCCCAGGTGTTAAATGAAAACTGATTAAATTTTTAAATTAAAAGTAATGTTAATAAGTAAAAACTAGAGATGGGATGTTTGAAGTAATTTAGCTAAATCGGGCCTGAAGTATTTTGAAAAGGGGTTGAATGCCCAAAATAGTTTGGGAACTATTTTGGGCATAAAACCCCTTTTAGATAAGTGTTTTTATTTATATATTCCTGCTACTATCCACATTCCCTACCAGTTCTAAATTAATTGGTAGTCCCAATACTTCCATAATAGGAGTAATGAGACTAGAATTTTTTTTAATCTTTTGATGCTTCCTCGTCTAGATCTCCGAAGTATCAAAATCAGATTAATGGATATTTAAATGGAATCATATGAGTTGACAGGACTAGTTTCCAATAATTTCAAAACACGTGTAGTTAATTAAAAACACTGACTGAAAAGATATTGAAGGTTCCATGGATTGGCTTTTATAGAGATCTCATATGTCTTATTTAATTACTAATTATAACGATGATGACACAGTTTGCACTATACATATACACATATTAAAAAAATGTAGAATTTGCGTCTGTACATTGAATTCATTTCAATGAAATATATGAAAATTGTACACTTAGGGCTATAAAAGAACGTCACAGCCAATTTTTAAAATTCTTATCCATTTGTTTATTTGTCTGTCCGCGACAATAGTCGAAAGTCCTACCCGGATTTTATTGTGGTCAAATGGTAGATGGATTTCTCCAGAGATAAATTTTATTTCAGTTTCAAACTTGTTTTATTACTAAGTATCTCAATATACGATGAATGGGGTTCTGGTTGTTTGTTAAATTTCGTTCCTTCTTAAGAATTCTCAAAAATAAAAATAAAATGAAATAAACAGCTATTTGTTATCTTACAGTGATATTTTACAAATACCAATGTAGATATTTCAATTATTTTGGTTAGTTGGATTGCAGATAATGCAGAAAAGTAAAAAACGTTGATTTATTGTATATGTGATAAAATAGCGGGTCAAAAATATAAACCATATTTTGTATTAGCCATAGAAGAAAAACCTTATAATGTTGTGTATAAAGAAATTTTTGTATTTATTTATTTATTTAGCAATCTATGTATATACACAAAAATTAATAAAAATACAAATTAAATTAAATTAATGATTAATAAATAAATATTCATTATTTTTTATTATTAAATTTAATTTTTATATTATCTATGTGTATATAGTTTGTCTTTACCGGTAACGATGTTTTTGACTGCTGAAAAATAAGATAGGCTGTCTTCAAAGTATTGTTTTGCTTCAGTTGATTGAACATTTACTAAAAATTTAATGTAATAAGCTAGATAAAACAAATCACACGCCGATGAAGTCACGGAGCACAACTTGTATGAAATAAACTAGAGTTCAATCTGTACAAACACCATGAACATCTGTGTTTACTTTAAAATACGCAATGATATTAACGAGTATATTTCTAGCAGCATTAATGTAATGACGTGTAGCTTCAAAATGTATAAAACTGTAGTTCTTATTTTGATTTTGGCCAACTTAAGTGTGATCAGTGAAAGTGCAAAAATATTGGCAATTTTCCCTGCACCATCTGTCAGTCATAAGGCTGTGTTTAGTTCCTTCATAAACGGCCTACTCAAGAAAGGTCACGAAATTGTAGTTGTGACACCAGATGTTGATTACCCTAATAAGAATGGACCGGCTAACCTCACCGAACTTAATATACACAATATCACATATAAAGCTATTAAGGAAGACATGATCAAACTAAAACGAGCAGAAGGAACATCCATGTATAGTCACTTCAGTGAATTGTACAGACTTATCAATATTCTAGGAGAGAGATTATTTCGTAGTAAAAGATTTAAAGAAGTGTTACTGAAACAAAAATTTGATATTATTATCATAGAAGCTTTTCATGAAGTGCTTCTGTCCGTATCGAACGTGTATAAAGTACCGTTAATACAAATGAGTTCTTTCGGCTCAATGAATGGTTACGAAACAATTGGAGCGCCTATAAATCCATTATTATACTCCGAAATTATAACACAAAGAATTCAGAACCTTACTATTTGGGAAGAAATTAAGGAATCCCTCGCATATCTTTCCCTAAAACTTATCCAGAGTAAATCTGAAAGTAAATTTGACGCCATGTTGAAGAAAAAGCTACCTCATACTCGTACACCTCCACTTAAAGATCTAAGGAATAATGTAAACGCGTTATTTTTGAATTCCAATCCAATTTGGGAAGAGAATCGGCCAGTTCCTACAGGAGTTGTGTACACAATGGGAATCCATAAGAAAAAAGCTAAAGGTCTCCCAGAGGTAATTATGTATCACGTGATTATATTTCTATATTAATATATTTTTATCCATGAAGTATCTATCCCCAAAGTATACACAATTTTTCTATTATTAAGATAAGATAAGATAAATCTTTATTTTCCAGAATGTTGTGTTTTCAATAGATCGTATACATTAGGCAATAGGCAGTTCAATATTCAGCCTACATATAGGAGTGCAATATATATATATATATATATATATTTATATATATATATATATATATATATATATATATATATATATATATATATATATATTTATATATATATATATATATATATATATATATATATATATATATATGTTTAATAACATTATTATTATATTATTTATTTACTTATATTCTAAATATTCTTTGACGCTATAAAGAAGTGTTGTAGAAGCCACTTTGTCAATTGTTTGCTGTTTTAAATTTTATATAATTAGGTGAATAATTAAGTACTAAAATGCACATGTTATATATATTATTTTTGTACATATATTTATGCATGAGAGATGCAGGTGGACCATTAATAAAAATCAATAAATTCAATTCAAAAAGAATTACCAAAAATATCAGAACAAGTATTAACCGCTTCCTTACCGCTTCTAACGAAAATACCATTTTCTTGAATGAATGTTTTTATTGTAAAGTTGATAATTTTAGGTATCTATTAATTTAAGTGTTACAAATAGAGAGAGATGATTTTAGATTTAGTAGCTACCTAAAGAAATGAATAATTTTATGTTCACATTGCAGGATTTAAAAAAGTACCTTGACAAATCAGAAAACGGTGTAATTTACGTCAGTTTCGGTACAAACGTCCAATTATCGATGTTACCAGCCGATAGAGTACGTATCTTGATGACTGTCCTATCACAGGTACCATACGATGTTTTATTAAAATCGGACAAGGAAGATATTGAGGGTCTACCCAAAAACGTCAAGGTTGGAAAATGGTTTCCTCAAATTGATGTGTTGAGTTAGTACAACTGAAATTTATATTACAAAACTTACTTTTACAGCTATTTTATCAATAAAAAACACAATTCATGTACTTTTTAATCTACTTAATAAATTTTGTAAATACAACTACTAATTTTTAAGTTACTTATTCAATATTCATTGTGAGTTTCGGTTATAAAACCACGAATTATTATAATGTTTCATGTAACCGCTTTTGTTTGCATATTTTTTTATGTTTGTGGGTTTAAAGCCCAAAAGTGAATAACAAAAATATCATGTTTTACTACACAGGACATAAGAATGTTAAGCTCTTCATCACCCAAGCAGGCTTGCAATCAACAGAAGAATCAATAGACGCTGGAGTTCCATTAATAGGCATTCCTTTAATGTTTGACCAGTGGAATACTGCTGAAAAATATGTTAGATTCAATATTGGAAAAAAGATAGCGTTCGAAAACGTTAGTGAAGAAGAATTGAGACATGCTATAGAAGTAGTTGTAAGAGATGAGAGGTAATTTTGGAAATGAGTATCAAATAAAATAAATTTTTAGATTATTAACCAAACTCTAAACTATAAGAAGCTGTATGATCAGCTTAAAGATATTTATGTTAAAAGTCAATTAATTACAATAAGAATGCTTCTGAATCTCTTCTGAATTCACACTTTAATTGATAAAATATTTTAATGATTACTTAATTATTTAAATGCTAATAATATTTGCTGAGTATCGCAATGCCATTGGTAGCTGATCCCGGACTGACTGATAACAATTATAATTTGATTCATACTAATAATAATACAGCAATTACTAATATTAATAAGTGTGTCATATAAACCATAGAACTGACGATGTTTTATGTTGTAAAGTTGAGTGGAGACCGCGACTAGGAAAACATAGTATGTGACACGCTGCGATAATATGGGATGGCGATATTCGTAGGCTTGCTAGAGTGGGATGAAAGTTGCCGTATGTTTGAAGCAGTGTTGTGCATAAGGGGTCTATATCCAGTCAATGATGATAATGATGATGAAATGTGTCGAGTAAACTAAATCTAAATTCCTCTAGTTGGTGCTATTCAACAATATTAGCTAATATTAAAGTTCCGACTTATAATTTATTACAGGTATCGCAACAACACAATACGACTTCGTTCACTACTTCGTGACCAACGTTTTAACCCGCTTCAGGGCGCAATCTGGTGGACGGAGTACATTTTGAAGCATGGAGGGTCTCACCTTCAGTCTCCAGCTGCCGGTGTTTCCTGGACTGAATACCTTGAATTAGAATTGCTATTCATCATTTTGATATTCTTTATAATGTTGTTCTGTATTACTATAACTGGAACCGTTCTTGCAGTCAAATCTATAAGACGCAGAAATCTTGATGTAGATCTAGGAACGCCTTATACTGTAAGATTCAGTAATAGAAAGTACTTTTAAAATTAAATAAAGTTAAGTTTTTTTTAAATTTCATTTTAATTATCTTGTGAGACGATTGTTACGTAAAAATTATTGTTTGCTTTTAAAGAATTATAACCTGTAAGTAGAAAAATCCAGATTGAATAAAATTTTAATTCTCTTGAGGTTACTGTGTGATACACCAGCGATCTTCAACAAATTAAACTTCTTTTCTGTGTATTATTCTTGATCACTGTCAAATGGACGTGATCAAGGATGGATGGACAATATGGACGGATTCCTCTTATTAATATCGTCAAGATAACAATAATATTTTAATTTAACTAACACCCAATTTATTCTATTATTTAAAAAAGTTTACTGAAGGCGATAAAAGCAATAGCACGAGTGAATTCAGTGATATTGAATAAATACTGTTTTCTTTACTATTATCACTTTAGAAAGAAAGCTGCTTGATTTCATTAAATAATTCCCAAGAGTTACTTATCGATACTCTAATATTGAAATTCCTTTATCCGTTTTTTTAGCTATAACTTCAGCTATTCAGTGACCCTTAAAGAATATTAACATAACACAGAATGGAATTTGATCGTCAATATAATGTACTAGTAAATTCACATAATAGATATGGTTATGAAATTTTGAGTATCCCATGTTTACTTATCATTCTACGTTGAGATTAGATATACGTCAAGAAAAGTTAGTACGAAAAACTAAAATTATTTATGCGATTCAAATGTACCCTAAAATATGATCCAAGGATATATGTCTTATTTCATTCAGGGGTCTGGTTGTGTGGGAAGTATACTTAAAGATATCATTTATCAATGGATTGTTGATGTTTGCATGTTCTTAAGTCGATGCTTAATTTACTTAATTTGGGTGTTAGGATATTATTGTTTATTTTGTAGAAACTCCTTGCAATTTTGCTTAAATAAACTTTATATATGGTATTTTGCGTTATCCATTCTATTCTATTCTGCAAACTGCTTTTCAGTAGAAACTCAAACTCCATACCAAATTTAGCTGAAGGAAATTGTTCTACAGTTGACCAGAACATTTGATCCAATTTGCAATGCTTTATATTCAAAACCATTTTGCTAAATTTGAATATTGTATTCAGAATCGTCATCCAACGGTACTGTAATAAAGTCAATTATAGCTGTGTCAGTTTGTATTATTTAAAGTAATGATTTAAACTTTAAATGAGTTTGTAGTTCTAGATAGCATTAATTTGATTTGATAAATAACTTATTTGGTTTATCATTGTAAATATTACTATTTCTATATTTGAGTATTGAAAGTAACGCTGTTTGTCTTATCGTTCCAGTCAGTAAAATAATCTTTTGAATCTTCAAAATGAAATCGATATTTATTAATATTAAATCGATAATTATTTTGAATTTGGAACTAAAGATTATCAAGTACTAAGATTAAAAAGATAGTTCAGTAAAAAAAAGATATTTATATGAATACAGTTAACGTCACTACTATGATAACTTTGAGAAATGAAATTTTTATGGGACACGGAAGAAAATGCAAAAACTTGTGTAAAAAGGTGTGTAAATAGATTTAATTAAAGCTCTGTAGATATCTTTTATAATAAAGACACTTAAGAGCTATATCTTGAAGCCTTGATAGAAGAGATTAAACAGAATTTCATTAACTTTTAAATTATAAGTTTACGAAATAAAAACTGTGATAAAAATGTTATGAAAAAAATAAAAGAGTCTGTGTCAACAGTATTAATGAACCCTGTGGACAGAAAATCTTAATTTTGTAATTAAATTATTATATACTTATTTTATTTAGAATTACATAGTCTATATACGACGGTTACTAGATACTGATTCCAAAACAACACTTTCTTAATACGCTATAAGGTGATTCTTTGATAGTAAAAATACTGAAAAAGCAATCTTATATCATTTGCATAATTTTCGGTCAGGTGGAATATATAATACAATCATAAATTAATTAACAATCTGGAGTCATGAACTTTTATGTTTGTCACAAAAACGTTTATAATGTTTAAAATGAACGTTGAGTAGTTAGTATTCTATAATTAATACCATACGTGGCCAACAACCCAATTTCTCTTTTTTGTATCCAGTTCATTATATTGTTGTCTGATAAGCGTACAACCACGGACTGAAACTGAAATTTTTGAAAGAATATAAGCTTAAACATTTGAGCTCTTATATACTGGGTCTGGGTAGAAATAAATTACAATCCGGATGAATAATTCTGGATCATTTATCAAAAACATTTCACTCTCTTAATTTTTACTAAACATTAAATTGCGTTTCATGAATTTGAATTCTAAGACAGCCTATTGAATCCTGTTTAGATATTTTTTTCAACAATTGTTTTATTCCTATTGATACGTTACATACAAATATATTATCAATCGTGCTGCTGCTTCTTAAATATTACATTTCTTAGTTTTTTAAATATGTCATAAGTATATATATCTTAAATAGCCCTAAAAGTCTCTCTTAACTCTTACGTAATATATTAAAGAGTATTCTTTAGAAATATTACAAATAGTCAAATCGATAGTTCATCTCACCCCACTTTCTCGTTATAACTCCCCCAAAATTGACCCCATTGTATCCTCACTGTACACTGACGTCAGCGGTATAAACCAACTTATTGCAGAGGAGCCAACCATTGAGAAACCTCATTAAGTTCTCCGTTGGCTTCAAGCCAGACAATCGACAAACATATTGACAAACGACTATACACATCAGTTACCGGCCCTCTGATCCAAAACCGATTTATTTGTTGTCACGAACTTTCTATTATTGCATGATGTTACTATTTTAACAGGTAGACTTATTTGCTTTTAAATAAAGAATTCATCTTCACTTTAATATTTTGCAGCATTATCCTTTCATAGTCAAACTTTTTTAAAATAGTCAGCACCAACCTGTGTCTATTTATACACATATAACTTGAGATTGAATAAAGTTTGATTCGAGTTTCTTCTGAAAGACTTTAAGATTTTTTTCGTCAACTTCGTGCCGTAATTTAATTAACATAGAATCAAAGAATCGTCAGAAAAGTCTAACATTGTTACACGTCGATCATGTACTAATAAAGAATAATATACTATTATTTCAGTTATTTTGATATTCATTGATCATATTGTTTCTTAAGCATTTGGAATACCTTAACAAAACCTCTCACAGATAATGTGTAACTTTATGTCATCGTTAGAAGTTATTTTACTTTCACTTTCCTTCCAATTGATGATAATAATATTCTAAAAGATACAATATTTACTGAGTTAACTCAGACTTTATACGATAAAACCCTTTGAGCTAGGGGAGGAATATTTGTACAGAACGAATGAGTCAAATAAGTCACTCGCTTGCTTTATGAGTTCGTTTATATTCTATTGCATATAGAACTATGATTAAATTTGCTCTTGTTTGTCATAAAGGGACTTGGCACTGCCATAAGTAATACCTATTTTCAGAAACCGACATTCAAAACATTACAATATAAAATTACAATGTAAATCGCAAGTATGTCGCATGCTTCACTAGCTATCTTCACATATGGATTCCTCTACTGCTTACCATCAGGTGGTGTTGAGTCATTTGCTGCGTTTTATATTTTAAAAAAATTAGCTACAACTAAATTTTATTGCTGTATTAGGAGTCGCTATATCGCACTATGACGTTAAATAAAAGCAGTAATCTGTCACTCTTACCATTTTCACGGCGAGAGTTTTAAACTTCTACGAGTAGTGAGACAAATTAAGTCTGTCGTTTCGCGTCAGTCCCTCTGAAGGACTCAATTTGAAAAGACGACTTTTACTTTGGCGGAGTTAAATTACAGTTTGTCGAATTAGGTAAAGAGTGTCTGAAAATGATCGCTGCTAAAGTGGAATGCTACCAAAATCGTGAACAATTTTATGGAAAAAATTTAAACGTAGCGGGATTTTTGTTTCCATATTTCGTGAGTGTTAAAAGTTTAGAGGAATTATGCCACGTATGTGTCCTGTTAATGTGCAGTTAATTGTATTAAAAAGAGCTCTTTAAAGCTCGTAATTGTGTATAAGTCTGTTCGATTTCTTTGATAACCAAAGTGTTTAGTGAGTCTTTATAAATATGCCACTGTCCAATAGATCATCTTGTTTTTGCGGAGAAGTCGGGTGGTTACTTTCACTCACTACAACTTCCTCCATGGTGTACCATCTTTATCTTTATAGTCTTTCTCGCTTCCAACTATTGCCACAGCATATATGGTGAATGTAATTTTAAAAGATTAATAGTCGACAATTTAAACTAATTTAAGTTAGGCTTCAGTCATCTTTTTTACACCCTTATATATTTCTATTCCAATATTGCCTGTGCATTGTTTGTATGAACGAGAAATTTCCGTGGTACAGTACTCCCTACTTTCTAAGTTTATAACAGAAATAACAATAATAAATTTGGAAGTATAATTTTATCCCACTGGGCTGTTAGTCCACTTGGAGTGGACACAACTTTGTAGCCTTTATTGTACGTGAAAGCCTTCCCAAAACGAAGCTTATTATAAATATCGTTCACTGTAAACAATAGCCATTTACTAAGTAAAACGAGACCACTTATTTTCGAGGAAAGTGTTTGCATAGAATATGAACACATTAGCGGATGTGAAAGAGTCATTTTTCACGATGATATCAGCTTCGTGTGGGCAACTGGGTTAGACTGACCCTCTGTCCCAAAAGGCGTGGGCCCAGTGCTGTCTTTATGCGTTTGTTGAAATTGTTAATCCGTACAGCCTGGCTAGGACTTTCACGAGGCTAAAAATGGTTCTGAAATTAGTATTAAGTTAGTTTCTA